>OU974070.1:32397212-33728402 GCA_918843875.1 Diadumene lineata
ATATTTATAAAGCACTTATACAATATGCTCTAAGTGCTGTAAAACAAATCAGCTAAATTAAACCAAAAATCAAAAGCTACTTTAAAAGACGAGTCTTAAGCTCACTCTTCAAAGAAGACAGACAGTCAGTTTTTCTAATGTGTTCCATAAAGCAGTTGAAGAGACAGAGAAAGAACGGTAGTCATTAATTGTTTGATAACATGCATTAATACTTCAAATAACTGAATGGTGCATTGTGAAAGCTGTTGCCCTATTGTGCCCTATCTGTAAAATACTGGTACCAGAAACAGATGCAGCTGGGCTGGCTACCTTAATTCTAATATGTTGGTAATATTGCATTCTGTTCTTTTATTTACAGAAAATATCTGCTCCATTTCATCAACCGAAACAATGCAGAGAGTGCATGTAAGCTTGAGAACAATATTAAATTCACTGTCTGAAAAAACTTTCAATACCTGGATATTATTTTATAAAACAAGTAACATCAAAAAATGTACAAAGGGAACAATAACAAATCAGAAAAGGTTATAAAAAGTAATTGTTTCCAAAAAAACACAACTTGTCTACAATTCACATATCAATTTTCAGTGTAATAAATAACCACCAGTGTACTGAACTGCTGTATTTTACATGTGTGTTTGTTTTTGACAGAAAACTGCAGAGGAAAGTAACTGAAAAGGAATATGTAAAGAAAAAGATGTCACAATTACAGAAACAGCAGTTTTATGAAGATCTTGAGGAACATCTTTATCAAAAGGTAGAGAACTAAATAAATATATCTCTCCATTGAAACCAAGTCCAATCTACTGATTCAGTCCAAGCAAGTATTTTGCTAGTCATCCACTGTTTATTATTATCAGTTATGTTATTGTAACTTCTAATTAATACAATTTCTTGTTTTTCAGGGTTCAGCAGCTCTTATTGCCAATATCATTAATTCTGGACCAAATCCTAAAGATCCACCTAAGGAAATATGGGACAGACTTTTACGTACAGCAGTCAATAAAGTAGCATTTGAGTGAAATATTTATGGTATACTTAAAATGAGTGAAATATATCAAATTAACTCACTGATCATTCTAGCTTCCAATTTATTAACAATAATAAATATTGCATGTGTCAGATTATGTGCATCATATTAGAATGAATAATAACGGAGCATTTAGGTCACTGTAAACAAAATGTTTGTTTTTTTTCCCTTGTTGGATAAGACTGAATGAACATACCAAAATCATTGTTTTAACTCAAAATGCATCATTATAAAAATATTAGCAAGCCTTACTATAACTTCACAAACAAAATATTTTTGTTTACTTTTTTACAATAATTGGATGAGCATCAATACAAACCTCTGCACTCTCAAGAATAGTTCAACATCAAAACCAAACAAAGACATATTATAACAATAGGTTGAATTCCTAATCATTCTTTCTAGTCGCTATATTGGAAGTATAATATTTTACTGTCTGCCAAAATACATTTAAGACCATAGAAAAGTGTTTTTTTAGCATTAGGTACACTACTACACAGTAGTCTCCATGCAGCCTGTTATTGTTTTCCCAAAAACTGTTATTTGTTGGTGAAAATAAGAGCTAAGAGCCATGAATTTTGCAAAAACGTGTAGGTATCAGTAAAATTTTTCCAAACTACTTGAACTTTGCATTGATAGTGCTAACAATCCATACAACTGATTTAATAGGTCTATAGAGTTACAAAGTTACAAAACATTGAGTGTTAAAATACGCAGTAAGTTAAATCCATATCCTGTGTAAATGATGTGATCATTAAAGGTGCCGTTACACTGCGCAATTTTCTCAGCAACTTGTCTCGCAACGCCGTTGCAAAACAAGTTGCTAGAGAATTGCAGAGTGTAAGAGGTGTTGTCTCACAATGTTTTTCGATGAGCAACGTTGAGCACAGCGTTGCACGAAAAAGAATTCAAGTCTACTTTCCGCAACGCATTGCAGCAACTTGGAGCGCCATTGCACAGTGTATCACCCCTCCAGCAACTTTCCTCGCAATTTTTAAGCCACGCATGCACGAAATGCTCTGAAGCCTGTCCGCCATTCCGCCATCTTTAATTTAACACCTTCCCAGTTTACCTCGGCCAAAACTGTTCAAAGTTGCTGAGAAAGATTTTAACAGGGCCCTATTTTTCCAGGCAACTTGTTTCCCAACGGCGTTGCGAGACAAGTTGCTGAGAAAATTGCGCAGTGTAACGGCATCTTAATAGTTAAATATGTTATTTTTAATTTGATATGTCTGATTGAAACTAGGTAATCCAAAAGAAGCCATAGGCTTATATTTAGGACTACCGTGAATGTTGAATAGAAAAATTAAACATAATTATAACATTTTACAATTTATAGCTCCAAGGAGACAGGAAGAAAATCATATAGATTTATATATTTATTTATATATTATATTTATAATTATATATATTTCATTTGAATGAACTGTGAGCTGATTTCTGAAAATTAGAAATTTGACCGTGAGATTTTTAGAAATTCTATTTTGTTAGTATCAACAATGTTTAATTAACTCAAATAGTTATTACCTAGGACCACTACCTAAATTAATTATATTTTATACTACACTATACAATCTGTAAATTTCTTTTTTCATGCAAGGTAGAAATAAAAACGTTATAATAAACAATATTATTGTGAGAACAAAATGTTATGATTTGTTAGTGGGGAGCAAGCAATTATTTGCCGATGCTGAAGGCAGATCCCTCTATTGAGCAGCCAGCCATCAATCAATCAATCATTATTCAAAGTCGGCATCATGATCAACATTAATCACAACTTACTGATAATATTTATAGGTAACTAGGAGATCTCACAAGCTTCCAGTCTACAAAAAGCACATATTGATAAACATATTAGACTCCTTACATTAAGGGTCCTAATATTTATTACTCAAGCAAAAGGTCATCAGGAATTTTTCTTGGAAATATATTTTATAGAGAATTTATTGATTACCCATTGAAAAATGGATAGAAAACTGTATGGTCCCACACCCGTTTTTGAAACCATTTTTTGACATTTTTGAAGAACAAATGGCGAAAAATGCATTCTTATACAAGGAAATTAATTACACCAATAAAGCTATAAACGTAGTTTTCACAGACGATGTCAACTAGAACTCATTTTACACAAATATGGGAAAGTAATTTATGTATGGTTTAATAATTTGTCAACAATTTACAGTTTTGTTTTCAAAAAGTGCTTCTAAAAGTGAAACCCTAAACCACTTGCAGTCGCTTCTTTATGTTGAAAAGTCATTAGGATTTTCTCTAATCTTGCCAAAAGAAAGATTTTAATGAGACGGATCTTTCAGACAAATTGAAATGTTTCAGAAAAGAAAACCTCCAAACACTAGTCTGGATGTCAAAGTCCAGAACCCTGCAAGCATTTTAATACTTATTGTGACATGTCTACAAACACATTTTCTTGTAATTAAAATGAAATATTTGGTATCATGTTTAGATGACATTCCAGATATTATGCCTTTAGAATTGGAAGTTACCATAAGTGTCTATGGCATTTCTCTAGACATGCTAGACACTTGAATAACAAAAACCTTGACCTTTTTGAAATATTGGTTTTCAGTGACATAAAATCATACAGGAAGCAAACTAGACAGACGTTAACAGATATATATAAATACTATTAGTAAAATAATGTGTTAACACAATCTGAAGACTTCATTCATAAAATGTGAAGCTTTTTGTGATTGCACTTGACCCCTACCCTCAAAATGAAATATCGGATTAGAGGCTATTAGAGAAGTACACGGAAGCTAGTCTATTCATCAGCATTGGTATGTAGTGGCAATCAAATTGGCTAAATGCTTAAACTCATTGAACCATTCATTAGGAAATCAGTCATCATAAAAAGCATTAGATGCAGAATATAGTGCAAATATTTAGGTAGACATATCACACAACAATAAATCATCTTTTGTACCAAATCTTTGGTGGGTTTTTTAAATTTCTCCATTAGTGGAATCAAATCCATTTCTGAGAATTCAGTTGAAGTGTTAATCTTTCAAATATTTTTTTCCCTGATGATATTATTGGATTTTGTCCAAACGCTTGAATAATTTATGGTAAAGGAAATTACTGGAAAAACCATAACCAATTTATAAACAGCTATAAATATGACAACTGCATATTTTAGATGGTCAAGGTGCATACATGAAAATAATAATGAATCCACCACCCTTAAAGTCTTGGTTATTAGTGCATCTTGGAGATATTTGTGAATGCTTCTTGTAAGCAAAACTATTAATTCAAAATGCATGTTTATTCCAATGTATTTTCTCACAAAATAATGTCTTCATGTTCACCAAATCACTCTAAATACTTGATAGTAATAATTTATCATATACATATCATATGCCTTACAGTTGTCAAGGTATTGTAGGGTATTGTACATAATTATATGACTGAAAATCATAGATACATTGAAAAATAACATTTACAATATCTTGATATTAAGTTTCTAGTTTGATTCTATCATGTGACCAGAAAATGAAGAAAAAACCACTTTTAATCAAAAATAATAACTACAAAATAATAACTAATTATACATTAAGACAGTGTATTACAGTCAACGCACTTCACGCATGAACGGTAAACTTCAAGATTTGAAATGAATAATCGATTGTTAGAAACGAATACTCGAATCTTCGTTTGAATACACGACTATTAAAATGAATATTCCAACCTTAAATTTTAAGAATCAAATCTTTATTTGGTCCTTTGATTATACATAAACGTTTTTGATGCAGAAAAAAATCTGACAAAAAAAACATGGTCCTTCTGAAATGTGAGTCGTCGAGACGTCAAAACAAACCAATCGACCGGTGATTACACAATGTTCGTTGAAATATGGCGAAAAACAAGGAGGGAGGATTCTATCTTCCCGGACGTCCATTGCCTAATTATTTGAGACAAGAAATCATTGATATGTATAATGGTTGGGAAAGTATTTCTAGAATTTCCAAAAAATTGAAAATGTCCAAAGGGACTGTGTCAAAAATACTGCAACACTACCGTCTTCACGGATCGATCGAGCCATTTTCTTGCGGTGGGAAAAATCCATCACTAATTACCGACGACATTCTAGAGCTAATAGAAATATTCAAAATACTTAAACCAAGCGTTACTGCAACTGAAATTCGTCATAGACTGATAAGAGACGGAGTTTTTAGAAATGACAATGCACCGAAAGTAAGACAAATTCAAAATGTGATCAACAAGAAGTTGGGAATGACATACAAGAAACTAACCGTTATTCCAAGTGAGTACATGACACCAGAAAATCTTCTTAAAGTTGATGAATATTTAGATTTAGTTTCACGGTTAGATAGCAATTCTCTACACTTTTTTGACGAATCATCTGTAGTCATAACAACTGGTAATCGAGTATACGGAAGTGCCTACCGTGGAAAACCCGCAATTGAAGTACAAAAATATGCTTCAAATGCAAACTTTACTGTTAACCTGCTGCACAGTCCAACTGGTGTAGATCACTATAACATTCTAGATGGCCCATCTAATGGACAATATATGATTGACTTTTTCTATGATGTTTTGGACATGACGCGTGAAAATGGAACAAGAATATTTTTACCCGGGGACCACGTCATCATGGATAACTGTGGTTTTCATCACGGTCGTGTTACGGAACGTGTTCTTCGAGGGATGCTTCAGAGTAGAGGAGTTCACTTAATTTTTCAGCCACCTTATTCGCCCCATTTGAACACATGTGAACTATGTTTTAGACAGATGAAAGTGAATTTGCGACAGAACGAGCGCTATGCAGTAGAGCAAACAGAGATGGCAATCAATGATTCGATTCATGAAATAAGCGCTATGAACTCACTAAGATATTTCAGACACTGTGGATACATAATATAATATACTGCTTTATTAACAAATAACACCAAACAAGGCCAAATGAACAATATCTACTGAAACACGTGACAGAATGTAACATTCTTGCAAATATATGAAAATGTTTCCATGTATCACTTTTTGATCAGTGGGAAAACTCTCAACCGATTTCAAATAAATGCTGTCATAGAGGTCACAGTGGTACTGTCGCTTAAGATTCCAAGCAAAAGCAAAAGAAAAAAAATACTAGAATGTTGTAAATGTTCATAAATATCAATACTTTCGGTCGTACAATCGTCGCACAATATCGAGCAAACCCGATTTCTCCGCTACAACATTTTTTATGGAAATATTACATGTAAACTGTATGTGTCAATAAATATCCATAATCAATATGAGAATTATTTACTTCATCTAATATAATAACTGTAAGGTATATAAAACAATTGTACAACTTCACTTTTGTATATAACTGATCGATGAATAAACCACATGTTATCAGTCTAGCCGAATTGCTTATTATTGATAAGTACTATAAATGTAAACAATTAACTCAATGGTGCTAAATAATTTGCTTCTCCATTGTAAATGATTGTCATCTTTCATGATCTTTCTTTTCTACCCATATTAGCCAAGACATGTGCTGCTTCTCGGGAATATGAGTTGTCTAATGTAGAGTCGGAGGAACCAGCAGAATTATCAAACAGATTAGCACTTAAATCACTGAACTTAAATCGATTTCGAGCTGTAATTGGACTTTGAGATGGCGATCGCGACTCATGAAACGAACATGGAAAACGAGCCGAGTTTCGCGATGACTTTGTTGGTGTACTAGTGTGTAGACTAGTATTTCCTCTAGGGGACATGTAACGCGAATGATTAGACACATTTAGGTTGTTGCTGTAATTAAACGACTGACGGTAAGAAGATGGGGTTCCACTAGAACCTCGATAATGTGAGCTGGAGTGACGATCGGAAATTCTCTGATTAGTTTGATGTTGTTGCGAATCATATCTCTGACCTCTATCTCGTTGATCTCTTTGGTTATCTCTGTGCTGATAGTCAGTCTGATAGTGCAGTGACTGTCTTGATGGGCTAAACTCTTGTCGACTTCTTTTACGTTCTTTGTTATAGTCATACGGCGTCTCGTAATCCTCGTTAGTGTGTCGCTTATATTTGTTGCACTCATTTTTCTTTTTGTCAATGATATCTTGAATGTCAACTTCATCATCGGGAACCTTGTGTTTCAATGCGGCAGCTAGAATTCTAAGATCATTCTCAAGAATTTGACGATTAGAGTATTTTATTGGATCGTATGAGATAACTCTGGGTCGCATCAAGCTGAAAAAATTTCCCTTTGTGCGGTCTTTCATCAAATTGAAAGAGTCTAACTCTTCTTTTTTTTGTTTTACTTTACGTTCTAAATCCTTCACTTCACTTTTTGCCTTGCTAATTTCACATTTCTGTTCCTGGTGTAAAGTTAAAATGCCGCATTCGTGGAATCCCTTACATGTCGGAAGTCGACAAGGTTTTGAGACCTTGTGTCCTTTATAGTGGCAATTTGTGCAGGTAAAGTTACCTCTTCCATGCCACGGCCGTGATGGTGGTGCTTCCTGAAGACTCTGGAGTTTAGCATTTGCTATATCAAGCTCTTCTTCTAATCTAACAAGTTCGTTTTTCATCTGTGTCGATGTTGCTTTGAACGGATTGTCACTGCAGACGACATTTTCATTCCGAGACTGTTCAATGTTGTTAGAAATAACCCCAGCATTACTTGTGGATTTTTGAGAAAACTTGGGTTTCTCGTCGACAAAGATAGCGTAAGACTCGTCGTCTTTGACCACTGCACATTTTTCTAGAGTCATGTTTTTCTCTTGCTCTTTGCTAATTGGCATTGATCCTTTAAATAAAAAGTTAAATTGTTCTGGTAGTAAATCACCAACTTCATTGTGTACTTCACGCCGTACTTGAATTAATGGTTTGGGTAAAAATTCGGTCACGTTTTTTTCCACGAAAGCCAAGCACTTTTTTTCTTTGGTCACAATTTTACAGTCAACGCACTTCACGCATGAACGGTAAACTTCAAGATTTGAAATGAATAATCGATTGTTAGAAACGAATACTCGAATCTTCGTTTGAATACACGACTATTAAAATGAATATTCCAACCTTAAATTTTAAGAATCAAATCTTTATTTGGTCTTTTGATTATACATAAACGTTTTCGATGCAGAAAAAAAATCTGACAAAAAAAACATGGTCCTTCTGAAATGTGAGTCGTCGAGACGTCAAAACAAACCAGTCGGCCGCTGATCACACAATGTTCGTTGAAATATGGTGAAAAACAAGGAGGGAGGATTCTATCTTTCCGGACGTCCATTGCCTAATTATTTGAGACAAGAAATCATTGATATGTATAATGGTTGTGAAAGTATTTCTAAAATTTCCAAAAAATTGAAAATGTCCAAAGGGACTGTGTCAAAAATACTGAAACACTACCCTCTTCACGGATCGATCGAGCCATTTTCTTGAGGTGGGAAAAATCCATCACTAATTACCGACGACATTCTAGAGCTAATAGAAATATTCAAAATACTTAAGCCAAGCGTTACTGCAACTGAAATTCGTCATAGACTGATAGGAGACGGAGTTTAAATACTACCTCAGTCATTCTTCCCACGATACTAACTGCAAAAACAGACACAGCAGGATAAAACGTGGAGAAGCTAGACAGTTGTCTATTTCGAAATGAAACTGACAAGATATGCAAACTAATCATTTCAGTACGCAATGTATTAAGATAAAACGCGGAGGCTAATAACAGCCTTTATAGTAAAAACGTTTTTGATATTACGAAAAAGAAATAATATTAATCAAATCTTTATTTTGGACATATGTTTCTTCATTTTATTCTTTGAATAATCATTTCGAATTTTTCATTCTTCTGTTTGAATAATGGAATATTCATTTTGAATAATCCAAGAATCGCAAAAAATGTGTTCATGCGTGAAGTGCGTTGACTGTAAATACCACCTCCTCAGTCATTCTTCCCACGATACTAACTGCAAAAACAGACACAGCAGGATAAAACGTGGAGAAGCTAGACAGTTGTCTGTCTCGAAATGAAACTGACAAGATATGCAAACTAATCATTTCAGTACGCAATGTCTTAAGATAAAACGCGGAGGCTAATAACAGCCTTTATAGTAAAAACGTTTTTGATATTACGAAAAAGAAATAATATTAATCAAATCTTTATTTTGAACATATGTTTCTTCATTTTATTCTTTGAATAATCATTTCGAATTTTTCATTCTTCCGTTTGAATAATGGAATATTCATTTTGAATAATCCAAGAATCGCAAAAAATGTGTTCATGCGTGAAGTGCGTTGACTGTAAAGAGGTTATGCTTTTTCATTTTTCTCTGCATCGATCAGCAGAATAGTTCCAAATTTTCCAATTTGTGTTATTTGCAGTCAAAATCATTATTATAATTTGATATTATTTTCTGTGTTTGGTCCATCAAATTCTCTTGGACAAACTGGTTTAAGGACGTATGCGCTAGTTGTTGGCACGCATCTTTTCTGTGCATGCTTAACACACCACATCACACACCATTTTTTCTCCAGTTGCTTTATTTTGACCGAAAAAGAAAACAATGAAAATAAATCCAACTAAACAAAACAAGTGTAGCTTATGCTGCTTGAACACTGCGAAAAGTAATTAGCAAGTTTGTGTCGAAAAAAGACCAAAAGCAGTTAAAATGTTGAAGTACATATGCCATTTGTCAGCGCACAGATGGGTTTCTGTCAGTCACCCATTCTCGAGTTACCAACAATCACAAACTTTGTCATTTGATAACCCACCAAATCGAATGGATACCCCTACGTTTTAATTAATAGATGGAAAGAGAACCCAAAATTCTATGTTCATTCAGTTTTTTTTTAATTGACATTTATTTTTCTTATGAAAACTTGATGTTTTCTGCTAAATTTCCACTCGCGAAACCTACGCCAAAGCAACATAGTTGCAAGTGATGCATGTGGTATAGTCATTAAAAGTGTTTTTTCCTTAGAAGTGATCAAGAATTTTTGCTTTTCAACCAGTTTAGTATCAATACGATTGTTCTTTATAACCCTTTCAGCTTTTTTGGTAATTTTTCTGTCTTCATCATCTTACTGTTTTACGTCATGATGACAAAAAATTGTAGCTCGGAAGATCAAATGGAAAGCCCCAATTTTTTTTTTTCGCTTATAACATGTGTTTCGTGCTGTTTTATCAACGAAGTTTCAAAAAAATTACAAATACTTTGCTACCAATGCATATGTCGTTAATATCATGGGAACTGAAAAATGAGCTCTACAATTATAATAATATTTTATAGGAAAGGAAAACAAAACCATCTTGCAACACATTTACATTTTTGTTGTACCACTACTTCTACACTGTAATGTTTACTTTACCCTGGAAGAAACACCACCTTCAATTGTTGAGTTTCCAGGGGGCGGATCCAAACGGGGTGTGCACCCTCCCCCTGAGACAATCAGAAAACAGATTGTCACTAGCATTCTGAAAGTATTTCAAGTTTTTTTTCATATGTGACATCATCCCTCAATGATGCACTCCCCTGGGAATAATCCTGAATCCACCCCTGGTTTAATTTCCATAGACCATGGTTCACTATGGTCATAAACAAAACATGCTTTCAAAGTACCAAGGACACACCAAGGTACACTAACTTTCAAAATTGTTGGGACATTGTCATTTTTTGGACTGTCATCATTTAATGTGTTTTTAATCTCCCCCTCCCCCTAAACAATGCTGAATGAGGTTTTATTTCATACCAAAATCATCACTGATCATACCATTGTTACAAGGGAGGGTTCTGAAAAATATTCAACACAAACATTAATTTTGGTTTCAAATAAAGAAAGTTCCAACTAATTTTGAATGTTACTGCAGCTACTTTTGTTGCTAAGTTTCCCTACACCACAGTTCACTGGTCATACACAAAGTATGCTATCGAGGCACAATTAATGCCACACCCAGGTAGTTTGAAAGAATTATGTAAGTTTTAGCTTGGGAGTATTGATTGCATGCTGTGTTTGACCAGTGATATGGAAACCTGTCAATACAATTTGGTGCACTTGAACATAAATTAAAGGTTTTTTCCTTGAGTTTTTGAAATTTGACAATATTTTTACAATACTATGGCATGAAGCTACTTCATCCAAATGGAAAACAAACACTATAATGATTGTTAATTAAATTAAATTATAATTTTCCCAGAGGTGCACCTTCATTTTTTTGTAGGGGGAGGGGGGGGGGGCTTTATCATACAAATAGAAAACCAGTGATATTCATTTGATATACAAAAGACAAGGATTGAAAGCCTTTTATGTACATTCCCTGACCCCCTCTGAATCTGACCTTGGTTATATAACCTGAAGGTTTTGCTGTCACATCTCAGACAATCAACATTAAATACACACACAAAAAAAACAATACCTTAAGATAGCACTTGTTGATTACATAAAATGGCCCAACAGAGTGATCACAATAAGTGAAATAACTAATATTGCTCAATAGTCCAAAATCTAACCCTAACTCTAATCCACCATTCATTATTATTTAACATCTAGGAAAATAATTTCATTATTTTTTGCATCAGAATAGTCCCGTTTCATGTTCTTCATTGCTCAGGCTAAGCCTCAATTGTGAGTAAATCAACAACAGTCCAGACAAAACCATTGGTATTCATATTGTTTTTGGATTGGTGCATTCCCAAGGGATGTACCTTGTACAAAAGAATATATCACATACTATCGAGGCTTAGCCTGAGCAATGAAGAACATGAAACTGGACTATTATTTCACTATAGTGTACTTGGCAATCACTCTAATGGTTAAAACATTTACACACCATTGATGTCACTATCAGATTATAGATACTAGTGCTCATGCTCAGAAATGCATACTTACTAATAAAGTGAGATTTTATAGCAGACACTTTAGTCTAATTACAACACTATGCTTCATAGTTTTTGGTTGTTAGTGCACAGATTCTATAGCCAGTATTCATTGACCGTTAACTATAAACGTTTCTTTGAATTCATTCATCCAATTCTTTCAAATGTTAATTTATGCATTTTGTGAGTTGTTAAATAATCCACCAGTCAATGGTTTATCACCTTGGAGCTCACTTTTTATGTCTGGAATGGAGCTGTCAATGTTCCAAACTGACAACTTATCTGCAGTGACTACATTACTATTGTCAACAGTTCTCTCTACAACAGAGCATGTTTTATCATGCCGAGGTTCTGTGTGCTGGAATGTAACAGAATTACATATACTGGAGCATGGCTCACTTGGTTGAGAAGCAACACTCCTAGGATTGGTATTAGCAAAACTTGCTCTCATCTTGTCAGACATTAAAAAGCTCATTTTAGCTTGGTTGACATCAGCAGTGTTCAAAGAACCTTGGACATTGGAGCTTAATGTTGTTGATGGTTGGGCACTGGATGAGACAATAACTTGAGGTGGGTGACTTGACACTGACGTTGTTACTAGAATATCATGGCCAAGCCCTTGTAGGTTAGCAGTAGTGTTCATTGGACTTGGCAACAGTTCACGATATTTTCTCTGTAGCGGCACGGTCTGTTGTGGTATTGGTGTTATTGATGGTATCTTAGCAACAACCTGTTCCATTCCAGTAAAAAGTGTTTTGGAGCTGACACTTGTTGATACTGGTTTATGGATTATGATTGGTTGATTTTGTTGTTGTGGCAACAATGGCGACACAGGTTTCTGCAAGCTAATAGAGTTGCTGCTGCTTACTGGACTGAAGACAGCTTGATTTAATGAGCTGCCAGTAGGAGAACCAGTATTTATCAGTAGTGATTGGTTGGTGAATGTTGGTGAAGGCAGCTCTGAGCTTGTGGATGGACCAAGATTGAGAGATGTTGAAGATGTTGTGACCACTAATGATGGCTGAGTGGGCATGCTCTTACCATTGCGAGGACAACTACTTGTGGATGGAGTTTGACCATGTTGTAAGTTTGTAGGACTTTGAAATGACTGTGGTAGTGGCTGAATCTTAACAAGAGGTTTAGAATACACAACCTGTGGTGCTCTTGGTGCGAGTGGCCTTGTGTGCGGTTTATGAGTTACGCTGCTTTGTATAGGGCTGTTAGCTGATTGCTGCATAACTGGATTGTTCTTCTGTAGTAGCAATTTAATATTGGGTGCTTGGAGTACATTTGATGATAATGTAGTACCTAGAGGTAGACGTAGAACTCTTTGTGACTGTAAAGTTCCTTGTACTTGGCCCACTGGAGTACCCACTGTCATCTTACCAGATGGTTTGAAAACAATTCTTATAGGATTATTTGGCATTATATTCACTCCACCCTTTAGGACAGGTTGTTTTGATGTCTGAGGTATGACACTTGGCTGCTTTATCACATTTTGCGCAACTGGCTTTTGTTGTTTTACACCTGGAGTTACCGTAGTGACAGGATTTAGTGATGGTAACACGGAAGTATGAACAGTTGTGATAGGGAACTGTGCAGCAGTTGTCACGGCGACGGACTTTGGTATGGCTGAGCTAGGTTGTACTGAAGCTGGCATAGTTGCCATGACAATAGGTTTAGCTGCTGTAACAAAATCTGGAATTGACATAGTTACATGTCCTGATGTTGTTACAATATGTTTAGGTGTTGCCATGGAAACATTCACTGGAGTTGTCAAAGAAGCAATTTGAGAAGTTGTCATAGCAAAGCTCTTTGCATTCTTCATTAAAGTTTGGTTACTGTTTACCTTTGAGATTTGAGCCACTGTTGTCATGGTGACAGTCCCTTTAGAAACTTCTGTTGACAGAATGGGATGGCTTGCAGTACTGACAGAGGAACCAGCAGGAGAACCTTGTACAACCTGTGGCAAAGCATTTATTACTGTACACAATGGTGAACATTGAGTATCTGCAGAAGTACAAAATGTTGATGTTGAATATTGATTAGAGCTCAAATCTTGTGTCATTGAGGTCTTAGTCAATGCTCGTTCTCGTAGTATATTAACAAGTTTCTTGAGTGAATCACTGGCTTTTAGTACTAATGGTTTACTTGTAGTACTTACTGGTGTAGTAGTAGTAGCTGTAGCTGCCACAGAAATGTCAGCAACTGCCTCAGTAGTTTCATCCTTGCTTTGCTCAATTCCTGCAGTCTGTGTGCTTGGAATTGGAAGTTTTTGAGAGGATTTGATGCTGTTTGAATTATAATCAGTACAGGGTGGTACCGTATCAAAGTCAGTTTGTGTTGAAAAACTTGATTGATTTGCAAATGAAACAGAGCTCAGTTCTGACAGTTCTACTAATTTCCCCTTTGTTGTTGTATCATAATCCTTTGTGAGAGCAGAGTTCTTCTTAGCATTGTCAGTGTTGTTAATTTGCTTCATTACATCGTTAGAAATCTTGATATGTACAACATTGTTACTTGCAATAGATTTGAAAGGCTCTGCTTGTTTAGTTACCATAGTCATACCTGATTTCTCGCCAATTGTTTCCAGTCGATACCTTGAAATGTTGCATACAATCTTATCAACAGGCGTGAAGTCTGCTGGTTGTTCTTTGGCCTCTTCAATGTCAACTGTCTCTTCCTTTATTCCAGATTGTGGCTCTTTAGGAGCAATTGTAACAAATGTTTTCATGTTAGCATCAATAAGGACTGTGTTTGGCATTGGCTTAGCCTTAGTAGTTGTAGCCTGATTGATATCTTTCAACAACTTTGCTGGTGGTATTGAAAGTCCTTTTGTATTATCCATTACTTGACTTTCATATTTTGCAGGTTTATCATCTTTTTTGCCAGGCTCAGAAATTTCAATCTTCTTGAACAATTTTCCTGGTACTGGAGGACGTCCTTTCTTGGTGACATTACTCTTAGGAGTGTTACTTGATTCTTTACTTTCTTTATTTTCAGCTTTATTGTCTTCTTTGCTGGACTCTGGCATTTCGATCTCAATTCCCATTGTTTTTAAACAATCAGTGACTTTATTAACATCTACTTTCTTTTCACACTCCTTAGTATCACCAAAGAGAAGACCATTCAAGCTCTTTCGTAGTAGCTGGTTCTTGGCACTGAGCTTTGCTCTTTCTTTGCTTAATTCGTAATACTCTTGATCAGTATTGCTGATGACTTCTAGTGCTTTGGTGAGTATAGCTTGCTTGCTGAAATAATATTCTGTGATATCGCCAAAGATCTCTTTCTTCAGGTGGTTGAACAAGTCTCCAAGATTGTGACGACGATTTCTTTCAGTTGCACTTCTAACAGCTTTAACATACTCTCGTGGTTGTAAAAACTTTGGTAATCCAGATTGTGAGTTTGGATTTGGTAAACAGTTGGTATTCTTGTTCTCTTCGTTATCTGGTGTGATGATCTTAATAATTCTTCCATTAAAATCAGAGGCATAGTTCATGTACAACTGAATGTCATTTTCATAGATTTGTAAACTAACATCAATGGTACCTTCAGTGCTTTTATCAGGATATGTACTGAAATGTCCAAAGAGATAGTTGCCTGGCAACGCCTTCACAATATTCACATCAGAGGGAATAGGCTCATCAATACCATCATCAATGTCGACATCTGGGTCATCTTGAGACTCTTCACCACTCATGAAGATCGATGATGAACCAGCAAAAATTCTACTTTTGTTACAAAGTAGACCTTCTTGGTTGTTAGGTGGAGCATCTGCATTAAATTCATTACTGCTGCTGGAATGATCAGAGTGGATACTAACATCACAATAATTATCATTGTCTTGAATATCACTATCTGCTTCCTCAAGACTATCTAAATCACTCATTTCTCTCTTTCTTGATTGACGCTCATGGTGTTTTCCAACAAGTTCAAGACCACCAGACCGAGCACAATAATCAATCTTTTCAACTTTGTTTGAAAGTTTTGGCCGATGTTGCTTCGAGTCAAAAAACTTTGTAGCTTGCATTTGTTTGTATCGTTCTCTTGGACTTTCAAAATCTTCCTCATGAACATAAACACTTGGTGTATCAATGTTTTGTACAATAATTCCTGAATCAGGAAACTCAGACAGGCTGTTCTCTTGAGACACTGTGGTAATACTATCAGTGTCACAAAGCTCTACAGTTGCAGAACTTGATATTGGTTTGTTGGAAGACTCTAGATCTGTACTTTGGTGTTTCTTTTTCTTTTTCTTGATTCTGAACTTAGTTTGACATGAAGTATCACTTATATCTGCACTTCTCTTCTTCTTTTTGGGTTTTTTAACTCGAACTATTTCAGTATTAGTGCTAATGCCATAGCTGGGCATTGGTTTGCATTCTTCGTCATCAAAAACACATACATTTATACTTTCAGAACATTCCAATGAAATATCTGAACTTGTCAAATTAGTTTTACTATTTGTGCCAAATGAGTTATTGGATAGTTCTGATGAATGATCTTTGGTATAATGCAAATAAGAACTTAGTTCTTTTTCCTGTGGAGACTGCTTCAATTTTCCTGGTTTTGTCCCATAGCCGGAAACAAGTTCAGTTATGGGAACACCTTTAGTAGCATAACTTTCCAAAATTTTCTGCGAAGGAACACGAACTCTTTTGGAGGTACTACGCACTACCTCAGAAATTTCATCTTTTTCATCTGTTTTAGACCGTATTTTTCGCTTTGCACCGACATTAATACTTAAACTATAAGATTTTGCTTCAGTTTGTTCGATATGGTACTCAAGATCTGCTATATTTGAGAAAGATAAAAAAGCAAATCCACTTACAATGTCCAAATCTGGAGCCTCGTGATTGATTTTCGACGTGTCCTTCTTCTTCATCTTTCGCTTCCCCTTGAAGATTGACTTGGCAGAAGTTTGGTTTTCAGTAGGTGAGCTGTTGGAAGCAGGAAAGCTCGGCATAATGGACTCTGCCGTCAGTTCCATTGCGACACAAACACACGTGGCAATAAGGCGTGTAATCGAAGAATTTGCCGTTAAACTCGCATCAAACGCTACAAGAATATTCAGTAACCATTAATCGATGTTCCAAGAGTTTGCATTCCAAAAGTTAGTCGATAAAAACGGCGAAAAGTTACAAGAAACAACATAGAATTTGCTAATAACAGTGGAATCTTGCACGTGTTTTTGCCCAGAATCCTCCGCCCAATACAGCATGGGATTGCTAGGAGTATACAATTGTTTTATAAGCCTATCAGAAGCAAGTATTTGATGGTTGTTGTCCAAATTCTGTCACGAGACCGACTAAGCGGTTTTACCCATGGTGGTGAAGGAAGTGTCAATGTCAAAACATTTCAAAGTCGTCTCAAAAGTTCAAAGAAATATGCAAAAATGAAGGTGAAAACGAAAAAAATTCTTACAAAGATTGCCATCGCAACATTCTTTTTTCTAGCAGGCACAGAATATGGTAAGTTTCTTGAATGTACCTTTATTTTTAGCAAAAAAACAATGCCTGTACGACTGTCCACGACACGGTCCATCACATCACCAAAATTCATAAACTTTCAGACATTTCTAAACTTTTAATATCGTTGATAATCAGAAAACATGCGACTATTGCTAACTGATCTTGAATAATGATAGGTCAATTTGTAGATTGGTAAATATTTACATTATTGTTCATGAAGCTCTATTTGATCGCAAGTTTGACCACATGTTCTTGAAACCGGATGCATGTACAGACTTAGATTATGCAATGAAGATCAATCGTGGGATGATCTGTATTGATGTACTGCATGGCATTAGCAAATAGATATTATCAATGATTATGATATTGTCAATTATAGATTTGATATCACAAATTATTTATTTTTGAGTGCCTGATAATCACTTTTTTTATTGTAGTCGTAACATTTTACATGTCAATACTTAACACATGACTGTTTTTTCCAGCTGTTATTATTCCTACAATGTATATGTATTCACATCAGCGGTATGGTGCAGAGCCGTGGTTCTACGCTTGTATATTTGCTGGGTTTAGTTTTACATCACTAATCACTAATCCGCTGTTTGGCATTTTTGTGGATTATACCAGAAAAACAAAAAGTGTTGTATTGTTTGCAAACTTGTTTGAAATAGCAGGTATGTATTTTGTTAATTAGGTTTTTGGTTTCTAACATTTTTTGCAGTTTACTCTTCTATTCATTTATTCAATCACACAGTTCCTCATTTGTTCAATCAATAATTACAGATTCCCTAGGTCTTTCACTTAAACATTCATTAAATGTTTCAAATAATTTTTTTTAAATATTACAGTCAAAACACCTCAAGCTTACCCACCAAAACTTCATTATTGAATTCATTATTTGAATCAGTGAATTGATTATTCGATTCCAGTAATCAAATTTGAAAACAAGTCTACAAAATTCAAAATTAACGTATCTACAAAAAAAATCCTAAATAAGCAAAACAACATCTTTCTTTTGTCATTAGAAATACTTCAGTGAGAGTTTCTAGACAGTTTAAAAGATTCTCAACGTTTTTTTCTGTCTCAAACAGCGACTTCTTGTCTCGGATGTTAGACTGTTCGATTTCTAAACTGAATATTCAATTAGAATAATTAAATCAAGATTCAAAGAATGAAATCAACAATGAACTTTTGGTAGGTATGCTTGAGGTGTTTTGACTGTAAATCAATTAAAAGATTAAATTATTTTGTTCATTCATCCATTGAAGAACCTTATTCATTCATTTCTTTACTTGTTCATTCATTCATTCATTTTTTCAGTTGCTCATCCTCTAATTTGATCAAGCACAACTGAGACTCAGAGGATTAAACACAAACATAACATTTACTTTTCATTCTTTATTTCTTTTAAGAATGAAGTTACAATAATAACATTATAATATAATAATAATATAATATTGTCATATCGTTTTCAGGAAACATTTTGTACTTTATAGCATGGAACAAGTACTGGATTTTGATTGGTCGACTTGTTGCTGGTATGTTACATGATAATAAACACAGAGAATAGTTCAACAGTTTGTGTATGAATGGTATTTATAATTGTTAGTGTATGTGTCATTAAAGAAGAGCTTGAAAAATATTAATTCTATAATGGTGACAATGATTTCACTCATGCTAGTCAATATAGCAATAATGATAATAAATTGGATAATAATCATTTAATTACTATCAATGGTGACCAGAATACTCACATCCTGTTGATGAAGCCACCAACATAAATTGAAAAAAATTAAAGTATAAAAACAAATGAAATAATTATGAACTTTCCCCTTTGTTATTGTAAACTAGGAATAGGTGCTGGTTCTGGAACAGCTATTTTTGCACAAATTGCCTGGACTACCACAGAGCAGGAAAGAACTGGTGTTTATTCTATAGCAATGGGATGCAGACAATTGGGTCTTCTTATTGGTAAGAATTTGGTAACAAATGCATTATTCCCTTTCTGCATATCAGTATATTGACTTTTTCATTCCTTCCTCTATTTTTTACATATTCGTTATACTTCTTTTGACATAGGACCAGCATTCAATCTATTTCTCAAAGAAACTAACTTTTATGTGGGACCATATAAAGTGGATCACTATACATCACCAGGAGTAAGTAAATAAAAGAATAAACAAAATAACAAACAACAAAATGAATGACAATAGAGCTGCCCTGCATTCGCTTGACTGGCCAAAAAAACAACAATAGATTTACTTTGAGGCTGAAGTGTATAAAATACAGACAATGTATTTATATACTCTGGCCGATTTAAATACTCTATCCTTGGTGTGAGTCTATTGTTTTGTGGCCACTCAAGCAATTCAATTAATGATTAGGGTTACAAAGATGGCTTTAATGATTTTACTTAAAGTCAAATGTTTTTTCATCTTCAGATATTCATGGCTTTACTCTGGACCATACAAGAAATAATAATGTTATTTATGTACCATGAACTTCCATCAATCAAAGAACAAGAGTCCAACAAACAAAAGATTATAAATGATGAACAAAAACCGTTGCTGTCTAATGGTGGAATAACAAATGGTAGCCTATCAGGAGAGTCTAACTCAATCAATGAGTATAATCCTAGACGACGTTCTAGTTCAAGATTATCAGAAAACCTTGAATTAGCAAGGGGTAGGTAATAATGTGAGGTGCTAATATAGCGCATCTCAATGCGCTTTACTGCGCTTTACAATTGATACTTTTGATACAGACCGCTATTTAAGGCACATTCTGCAGCCTTGTGGCTTACAATCATGAGGGGTAAGTAGTTAGCGTGAATAAGTTTGACCTTTCCACATACACCAGAAATTCTCTATTCTATTTTTTAACGTCCCTCTTATACAGATTAGTGAATGAAGTGTATAGAGACGAGACCTTAATTTTTACATTGTTATCCAAGAGGACACGAAGATCTACCATTTGTAAGTGGAGAAAACAAAGGCAGCAACTTCTCCTCAATTATTCAGACCCTGAGTGTTGGTCCAGCCACAGGGATCGAACCTGTGACCTTCTGCACTGTAGTCTGATGCTCTTTCTACCGAGCTAAACTGTCATGTACCACCATATCTATTGTAACAATAGTATTGTTTAGTTGTTATTCATAATCTAAAGTAACAAGTAAATTGCTGTCATTCGTAATTTAAAGTAATTTGATAATTTCTCATTGCCATAAACTAGTAACATTTTAAAATAAAAGTACCAATGGGACATTTTGGGACACTTTATATTTTTCTTAGTTCAACAACTTTTGCTGAAATTAATTTAGTGATGTTTATCTTTCCTTAGGGTTATTATCTGAAGCTGTAGTTGTTATTATAGCATCTCATTTCATTTTGCTTTTCAATGAAACATCTTTTGAGGTATGTTAGAACCAGTTGTAATCCTAGTTTTTTATCACTTTTTTATTCAAGATAGCGGTAGTTGGTTTTTATGCTACTCTGTTAATGTTATGGAGATTATGAAGAGCATAATTTTGTACTAAAACATGTTGTGGATGTGCAGTGATGTCCCCTTGTCTACAACATCCTTTTTATAACTTATGTTAATCTGTGCACTTTTCAGGCTTTGTATACTCCTCTCACTAATTTTTATCTTGGATGGAAAGAGGTTGAGATCAGTATTTCATTCATATTAATAGCATCTGAGGTATGAGGTACACCAAACATATTACTAAATACTCAATCAGTCAAATAATAAATATATAAATAAAAAATAAATATATTATTATACATCCCCTCCACTTAGTGGATATTCGCAGTGAATAATCATATATCGCCCTGACCAATTGATGAATAATTGAAGTGTAAAGTATTAAAGTATAAAAGATTTAAGTAGCGATCTGGCTAAGAATGGCAGTAGTAATGGTATATGCAAATAGTCCACAGTATACTATGCTCCTGTCAACCTGTGAATCAAGGGATGCACTTGAACTTAATGTGTTTTCTTTTTCCCTCAGGCAATATGTACATTTGTACTGGTGAGAAAGCTGAGTACCAGATTAGCTGACAGGTATTTGTTAAGGGACAGACCATTTGACTTAAATTTGACCTTTATCAAGATATCTTTAATCGTCCTTTTGTCTTAGTTAATGTAATAAACATTTTCTTAGATGGCTGATTGCTATTGGAGTTACATCTGAGAGTTTGGCATTGGTGTGGTATCTCTGTATGTTGGCTAATGCCAAACCACGTTAGTATTCATCTTTATTCATGATAGTTGATATTATTGATAGCTTGTGATGTTGGGATTACAGTGCTGCTAATTTAACCAGGACCACATTACGTTTATAAGACAATCAGGTTTGTACTTATTGTCTTGATCAGCCAATCTTACATAGGTTCAATTGGCTGATTAACAAGACCTTGTCCTGGTTGAATAAGCAGGACTGTAAAAGCATTACATTCAAATGAACACACAAACCAACTGTGTCATGCTTGATTTATGTACAGTATACAATAGGCATGGAGGTACTATAACAATTTGAACCCAAAAGTTCAAATCAAATACTTGATTAATCAGTTGATCAATCATTATGTCCAAAACATTATGCAACATTTACTGTTCTTTCTCTGATATAATCTGATATTTTTTGTTGTATTTTAGATGAATCCAAAATTATTCCTGTGATAACTGTTGGTACTTTACTTATTGTATTTGGTCTACCATTTTTTGTTGTGGCAAATGTATCTCTGTTATCTAAAGTTACACATGAAAGAAATCAAGGTATGAATATCAGCTGACTTACATGGTCAAGTTCGCAGGAAAGCAATCACAGGTCAACCCCTTATCTTTGAGAAATGATTGTGATTGATATACAAAATTGTAGTACATTGTTCTACATCATTTGATCTAGGGGAGGGGTGCATACCCCATCGTGGAAGGATTTTGTGTCCTTCTTTTATGAGATAATTTTTTTCAAAAGTAACCTCAGTATTTTTTGTTTACTGGGCTGTGCACCCCCTCCTGAAGATGATGTACCCCCCCCTGGAAACAGACCTGGATCTGCCATGCTGTAGATGTCAATCAGAGGATAAATGAATGGATGAATTATGAGTGATGGATTGATTGATAGCTTCATGGACAAAATATATGTATGATTGAATATTGTTGAACAAATGATGAATGGCGTACCAAAATTGAGTGGATGAGTGAATGATGGATGAAATGAAAAGCAACAACAACAACAACAACAAAAAAAAATAAATAAATTTGTGATTGACAAGATAAACCATTTGACTTGTTTCATGTTGAACATTAACTTGTTTTATCTGTTGTTACAGGGTTAGCTCAGGGTATCCTACGTTCAGCTGCTGGAGTGGCTTCAATTCTTGGGCCACTATGGGGTGGCTCATTAGGGTCACGTCTTTATATTACACTTGGCGTCATGGCTGGATTAGAGGCCTTTTTAGCTGTATGTTAATGATTTTGTTACTTATTTAATGTAATGTGATTTAGTGTGGTACGTTAATGTATAGCATGGTATATTGTATCATGGTGTGAGGTAGGGTATAGTTAGGGTATAGTTAAATAAAGTTGTGTTAGTGTGTTGAATGGATTCCTCAGTGCAGACTGAACTTTGCACTGTAGCAATTCTGTATTTATAGGAGCACAAATGTCTGAGATGTGGAGTCCATAAATTTTAAATGTCAAAAACTGAGACCCTTCTCCTTTTGAAGATCCAAGATTTAGGCTTGAGATGAGTTTGAAAAATCTGAAATGTACAAGATAAACTTCAAAATAAAATAATGAGAATCTGAAAATCATAAAAAAACATCTCTGAGATTGGGCCTAAATTTATGGAGATTCATTTGTTACCCCCATTTATGGACTTTTCTTTCTTTTTTTTTTTTTTGGGGGGGGGGGGCAATAAATTTATTCAGGGTATCATGGTTGCATGATTGTTAAATATGTATTGATAATTCAATGTTTTTGTTTTAACTTTTATAGGTTCTCATATTACTGTCTTTCCGGCGTCTACGACCACTTTCTGATAATGCATTGCCAAGAACACAGTATGCCTCAATATCAACCAATGAACCACCCAGTTCATAACTGCGATTGTCAAAGACTCAACATAACACCAAAGACCTGTTTGAAATGAGACAGTAAGTCTATACTGGTAACTGTGCAGAGATTTCAATCATCTTCTTACATATACAAACTGCACTCATTGGATTTGGTTAATTAATAAAAAATATATATCCAATTTAATAGAAAAGCATTTTCTTTAATTATCAAACAAAATTGAATATGTATTTTATATCAATCTTCACAGTAATAATTATTATACTTATATATGTAAAAATAGTAGTATGAACATTTCACAGTTTGAATAAAAAAATCAATGGCAGTAAAAACTTGCTTACACCACAGTCTTCCTCAGTACGCAGATTGATATGGTGTTTACTAACTGTATAGCAATACTTCATGTTTAATAACAAACAAATTGTCGTGCAAATGTGCCATCCAGAACTACAGTATGCTCTATTGAAATAATGGCCAATTACTGACTGGTTGGAACATGAATAACAAAGGCTTATGACAGCTGAAGTATCACTATTTTACTTAATTTGTAACCAAAGAGTACAGGTACTAAAAGTATGTTTTGCATGCTGCTGCTTTCCTCTTTTAGTGCAGTTTTCAGTGAACTCAGATACACTTACTCCCTTTAAGTGTTTTTGCTCCGATCAATAAATACTCTGATGTTGCCACCTGAATGAAAACTAACCAATCATGATAAAGTTGTCCATGTCGTTATGAGTAGGTGGGTTATGATGAATTCCAAAAGCAGTTCATTGAAGTTTGGAGTTGTGATTGATAGGGGCGAAAACGACAAATTACGATAAGAGTTTGAGTGTTCACAGAAAATGTAAAACTGCAGTAAAATACCTTGTTCAGTAGGCATATAAAGTGAAACTGTTTAACTACCAAATAAATAGAAATTCTAAGTAATAATTATTGATATATTGAATTATTTTCGCATAGCTTTACACTCTACCTATTTGTTTTAATATTTAACAATCGCAACAATGCATGTCACTTTAAATATTATATTATATTATATTATATTACAAAGAATGTAATAACTGAGCCTATGATTTTATGTCTGGTGCTCAAAATGTTTATTTGTGTAGAGTTTGTCTTTTCTCAAAATATTTTAAATTACAGTAAATGGTATTTAGTAGAACAATTTCACATTAGAAAATATTATATATAAAATATACTGACGCAACACCCAAATAGTAAGGGACGGACCATTAGAAATTTGAGGGGGGGGGGGAAGGTGGGTGGGGAGGAAACATATATCCTGTACAACCATCATATGGGGAAAAAATATCCTGCAAAAAAAAAAAAAAAAAAAAAAAAAAAAAAAAAGCCCCCCCCCCCTCAAATATCTAATGGTCCATCCCTAATTAACGTACACAGAGGACGGTAATTCCTTAGATCATAGTAATTAGGACGTTTATTGAATTACATAATAATATACATTATAGATTTATATTATGAATTATTTGTGAATTATTATCAACTGGAATAGGAATACTAAATGTGGACAATTATTGACATTAATGAAAAAAGTAGTGATAAAAAGAGTTTAAAATGGCGCACATAAATTAAAATGACGGAGTTCGGTGAAATCGTACAGATTTGGATAAAAAAACGTACTTCGCATACGGATGGAAAAAAACTCATTTATATACTACTACTAATGTAATTCGAAATATTTGGAGGGTAAAAAGGTACTGTAGTAAAAGTGAAGGAAAAATATATATGCATGATATAGTTCTTCCAGACTCCGACAAAATATATCAAATCTATTATCAAGAATGCATGCCCTCATTATACTCACCAATTTGTAACTAGAATACGATATTCTAATTTGAATAATTTTTGTAAAAACAATTTGTACAATTAAAGTACTCACCAATTTGTAACTAGAATACGATATTCTAATTTGAATAATTTTTTGTAAAAACAATTTGTACAATTAAAGTGCTGTTCACAATCGAAATTGTACTGTGATATTTGCGCGCAAGGAACGAGTCACAAAACAGGAAAAATGAAAAGAAAGAAAACGAAAGAAATAATGAAAAAGGAAGAGTTTTCAGTTGCCTGCAGTTCGCTCCTTGAAAGTCTGAATAGTTTCTGTAAATTGAAGGTAATGGTCAACAATTTCCTCAGTCTTCCGGTGATGTTCTAAATTGACGCGGATCTTTGCAAACAGCACAAAGTCAACATGATAAACAAAGTCGAAATTGAAGTAACTTCAAAATATCTATTACCTAAAAGAGGAATAACCAACGCCGAAATATGATATTGCTTCAGGTCTTCTTGTTCTTTTAACGTCATTTTCATTTACTCTTTACTTCGCTGTGTGGGTTGAAACTGAAAACGCACCATCTTATTGGCCAAATTCTAAATTGGGGGTTAATCGATCGCCATTTTTGTGTTGCTATGACATTTAGTATGCCTTGAAACCGTTCGACGGGCCCACGTGTGTTCATTGGTATTTTTAGACATAAATTCTTGATGTGGGATTAAAAGTTTGCACGTCATCATCAATTTGGTGAATTTACAAAACAGCCAGCTGATGAAAAGAATAACAGCGTCCATTTATGGCAAAGTAAGGACATTTACCATACATACATGTAATGCAACGATTTCACTCTACGGCCGCTAAGAAGAAATCGTATAAAATAATTATGATTGGTCTTATTTGTTGCTATGTAGCAGATTTTCCATTCCCTAAAAGCAGCAACGCAGGTACCGCAAGCTTTTAATATGTTGCAAAGCGACTCAACTTTGAATGTTTTTATAATCCGGTAAGAATATAAATAGTTAAAATCGTTCTGTTATGCTTTTTAATGTTGTCAGTTTCACACACGAGTGACTCCATGTGCTTCGAGAAAGTGGAGTTCAGTGTTATAGACTTTATGCCTTAACGTATTTCAAGTTACTGTCTATTGACATCACTGAAGAATATTTCTGCAATTATTAAAATGTGTTTAAATTGATTAAAAATGTATGGGGATACCTCATGATATTGGAAGTGGAGCTGTTATTTTGGAACGATTCGAAGCTTTAATCAGTTTAACATTAACTTACATTAATTAATTTAATGTTGTGTATATTTCACAATTTTCTGAGTTTCAACTCTGCAACCTAGGATAATTTTACAAATTACAGCAGCCGATTTAGTCGCAAAGTCTGTGGTTTTAGCCGTGTTTAAATAGCTCCAACTCGATTTTGGTTTTTGTTTACATTTGTAAATATTTCGAAATTTGGAAGTACGCCATCGAAAATCCATGTGTAGATTTAAGCGAATTGCAATTGTATTTTTTCGTTAAAACACGATTATTAGCACCCTGTTGCTGTTGATTATTTCATAGGGATACAAAGATTGTCAATTTCAATGGTTTGTTGTCAATTTCTCAGTGCACGCGAATGCGAACACACTGAGCACAAGAGCGGCTTTCACTAAGAACACCAATTCTGATTGGCTGTCACAATAGACCAAGATGGCGGCCTTCACTGAGGTGTGAACACTGTGCATAGTTTCCCGCTCGTTGCTTGTTTACACGAGTCAAATCTGTTTTTTAAATCGATATCAATGATCCATTTATAGTTTGGTAACGTGTATAGCTGATTTCAAGGTAAACTTATTGTATTTTTTACGTTGAAAATTAAGTGAAAGCGGAACATTCGTAGCTTGTCGAAAGCGTCATTGGTATCCAATGGATATACCCTAACGACACTCATCAAAAACCGTCGATTTCAAGTATTTTAGCCAAATAACTTGACTTTAGGCTTGTTGATTTCCATGTTAATATTATGTTATATTATTCCTAAGGTATATAGAACGTGTGTGAAGCGGTGTGTGCATTTTGAAATGTGTTCTATGTAAAATTTGACATGCATGTTCGATCGCCACAAAACGAAAACATTTGTTTTTAAATTGTGATTTATTTTAGATAGATTGCAATCTTTATCAAAGTGGAATAGTGCTCATCTATATTACAATTAAGGTTATCCTAGTATAGGAAATACTTTAGATGGTAAATGATTTTGTTATTTCAGGTAAGATAATTCCAAATAATGAACTTGTTCGTAAATCAACACAAATAAAACCATGAAATTTACGTGGTCTGCTAAATCGATTTACGAAAGTTGAATTTGATTTTCAACATGTTATTTTTTGTGTATTTATTTTGCAGAAAATGAAGAAAAGGCACTGATAACTCATTGCAACAAGCGATAAGTCACAAAGTAGGAAACTATTTAACAAATTAATTTTCTTATCATTTCCTATGTCAATTTTAATCTATAACAATTGATACTAGTGTCTATTTATATAGTTTTCACTAAAACCAGTCGTATTTTTGTCAGATAATGTTAAACGTTCATTAGAATTAGAATTATTGTTATTATCATTATTAAAATTGTAATAATAAATTAATTCATCAATATGATTCTTTCATATTTTATAACATGATTTTCTATCCAAGTAATATAATATTTGATTGATAATGATTATTTAAGAATTTATATTGCGCATATTACATGTGTTTAATGTTCATATTGTGCACTTACAATGATAAATTACAATAATCTAAAAAAATGACCAATACAGTATAAAAAGATAAGATACTATAAATAAAAATTAGAAATTAAATTAAAAGTTTGATCAGCAAACAAAAAAAGTTGATTTATAAATAATGTACTAACAATGTCTTTGAATTTATAGTAAATCCTATCAAAATGGATCCTGATATGATCATAATAAGGAACTGTAGAACAAGTGGTTTGGGTAAGTATTATCTTGATTACCTCAATGCTTTTTTGCAACTTAAAAATGAATTAAGTTGTGGGTAAATGACATTATTAAGTTATTATTGATGAAAAGTAGTTAGTGGCTGTCTTAATAGTTGGCTACAACCCTGCTATTTTATTTTGATCGCTAGCCTTATCAGGTTAGACTTTTTTACATTTATTAATCAAATTTGAGAATGTGTGCAATTGATTTAAAGTATTCAAGTATCTTCAATAGTTTATTTCCTTGTAAGTTCAGATGTATAATATATAATAGCCAGAGTATAAAAGTGATGATGTCAAACGATTTTTGGAATTATTTGGTTTGATTAAAATTGAGTGAATAATTGGCTTTTAAGATATCAGGGCTTTAAATAAAAAGCGGCTACTGGTGGTATATCACTGCCTATTTTACTTGCTCCCAGACGGTCCCCCCTAGAAAACATTTGGGACACAGGGGCCTAATTGAATATTACTCATACATGTATTCAAAAAGATACTGAAACTTCTGGATATGAGCAGTTGAATGGAAGTAGTAGTAATAGTCTTTATTTAACGTTGGTGACATGTTAACCCTTGAGAGTTAATCTAACATATAGCCCTTAGGACCTCCTGTTCTCGTCTTCAGGAATCAGTGATAGACAAAAGAAATATATGGTAACCATTTTTTTACATTTAATCATTAATTTTATCAATGAAAACAAACAAAAAAAACATGTTTAGGTAAACTGTGATATATATGGTTTTTTTCCAGGAATCAAGATTGTTGGAGGTAAAAGCACTGTAGGAGGAAGTGACTATGGAATTTTTGTCAAGAAAATACTAGCTGGTGGGAAAGCTGAAGCCGAAGGTAGGCTTGAAAATGTATGGTTTGAATGTTTGCAAATCCCTCAAAAGTTTAAGTAAATAGTGTATATAAAGTCAAAAGTATAGCATATGACTTAATAGTGAGAATGTCACAGCTGTCAACCCTTCCAAATAATTCAGGAGTCTCTGAATTTTGCTACAAATCTCTCAGCCTCAAGAGGGGGGTTGACAGCCCTGGGATGTAAATCCTTTGGAGTAAAAAAAAATGTACACTGCAAAATTTACAGGATATATTTTTATCTGTTTACACATTCACTATGGTAACGTTACAGTAAACATGTTCCGTATTGATGGTGGAATGAAAAAGCACTACACTTCAAATGCAAAAGATACGAAAATGTCATGCAGAAAATACATTTCAACTTATCCTATAGCATTCTTATGAAACTTACTGAGTGTGGTGCAAAAATCTGTGTTCTCCAATAAGTTATGTGCATACTTCTATGTCTACTATGCATTGTATACAGTCAATCTCAATTAGACATAGACTCTACTCGCATAAACTGTAGGTTGTCACAGATTGTGCTGTAGGGTGAACCAACAGGAAGAAATCTGATGTGAACAACTTACTAGTGCAATAGTGGAACAGATAATGTAAAATGACTAAAAGGAGGCACCTATATGTGGATGGAGACAGATGGCATGTCCAGGAGGGCAGCCAACTAATAGCTTCACTGGCATAGGATCACTGGCATAGATTTATTCACAAATCAACCACCAATAGGCCAATCATGCCATACTATTTTATGAAAACTCACAAAAAATAATGAAGTATTGTGTTTGAAATTCTAGGTCATCTGCAAGAAGGAGACCAACTACTAGAAGTTAATGGCGAATCTATGCTAGGAATCTCCAATGACAAGTAAGCATTTCACACTTAGTGCAATCAATGAACAATGCATATAAGGTTTTAAATAGACCATAAATGATTTTTTTCTGATCAAAAATTGTAATATCGTAATAAAATTGTAATAAAATTACTAATAAAATATCTGCTATTTCAATCTGTTGCCTTGCCTTTTTTTGCAGAGCAATTTCAATATTACGAAAAGCAGCTGAGTCTAATAATGTGAAACTACTAATATGTAGAGACTCTCAGGCAAGGTAAGAAAATGCTGAAAATGCTTGAAAAAAAGTATTTCATCATTAGAAGTTGTAACTCTAATATTATTGTAGTTTTTATTATCTAATGTATTATTAATAACTACATCTCCAATAATTATCAGAATTACTAGTCGGTTTGACTAGCATTCTTCTCTCATCCTGCCCCACTTAACATTGTAGCTTTGAAGATGAGAGAAAGAGAGAAAGAGAGAGAGAGAGAGGGAGGGGGGTCAGGGAGAGAGAGTTTGTTTCCCCTTGGAACTAATAATGGTAATGAATTTGCACCATCAACTAATAATAAATTATTGACGATTTCGTAATGTTATTTTGCAGACAAGAGTTTGCATCTCTAATGTCAGCTCTAAGTGGTAATACCCTAGGGAACATTACTGGCCCTGGAGCTCTTGACTTATTCAGAAATAACAGTAGAGGTAGTTCTAGAGCATCAACGCCTTCACCAACCATGGGTAAGACTTTTCTTGCAGATCGATCATCTGGGTCCTGATGTTGTGCAAAGCCTGCATAAAGTTATCAATTATAAAGATTTTCTTTAAAATTTATCCACTTGATAGGGATGTATCCATGGAATAGCATTATTCAGGCTTCCAACAACTGGCTCCTGTTTAATCAGTCTTCAATAACAAGGATCAAATCAAAGACATTTATATTCATTTGGATCATGGACAACTAAACTTTTAAAATGATTTTATTATTATTTATAAATCTTTAAACAAATGAACAATATTTAGTAGTTTTGAAAAAACGTTCTAATAAACAGCTCTAATATATTTAAATTATTAATTATATATTAAATTATAATTAGCTTATTTTATGTTATATTTATGATATTATGTCTTTATACCTTGTTTCCTGTAGAAAAGCGATCTTGGGTCATGAGTGCAGGTAGAATGTCACCAATGGCATTGGGGCGCCATGCAAGCCCTAACTGGTCACCTTCAAACTCTATTGATAGACATCCCCCTAGTTTACAAAGAATGCAGGCTGTTGATTTGCCTTCTGCATCAGAATTTACCAATCAAGGTAATGCAAGGGTTTTCCCTGGATTAATTGGCCAATTAATGCAAAGCGAGGGATTTTCCCTAAGTCAGTTGTCCAATCCAGGCAAAGCGAGGTGTTTTCCATAGTTCAATTGGCCAATTAAGGCAAAGTGAGGTGTTTTATCTAAGTCAATTGACATTTTGCACCAGAATTTGCCGATCATGGTAAAGTAACCCATTTTCCCTTGGTCAATTTTTATTTGAATTTTTCAAGAACAAGCTTAGCCTTGGACAAGTGAGTTTTTTTCCTATTGATAATAAGCTCTATGTTTCCATTTGCAGGTGTCATTGATCCACCTCCGTATCAAACCCATGGTCTATACCACCTACACCTTGGCCCTTCAACAAGCCAAAGAAACACTAATAATAGCAATGGTGCAAATAGTTCACCTAAAGTATCTCCTAAACATTGCACTGCAGAGTTACAAAGTGATTCTGAAGTTACTATTGATTCTGGCCTACAAACTGATCGTCATTCCAGCACCCCATCACCTACTACTTTTGACCACCCAGGGGAGCTTCAAGTGGTTCGAATTCCCATTAATACGGGGCTGGGTCTGTGTGTCGTGGGAGGAACTAACAGGCCAGAGGGTCCTCATATCTATGTTGACAGCTTGATTGAAGGTGGTGATGCATATATGGTAGGTTGGAAAAATGTTTATATTTGATACTGAGACATTGTTGTTGGTTAAACAAGTGAATTATTTTTTTTGTTGGTTTCTTCTACTTACTCTCTGCGTTTTTTGGTTTGAGAATCAGTGATGCAGCTGTTCATTATTTATGATTGCATCCTCCCTTTTCATCACTCTCTCTCCTCCTGATCTTCAGCCCCCCAACACCCCCTTCCCCTATAAAAAACATTTCCTGTGGATGACCTAGCAAGTTGAAAGCTAAGAATTGCAAATTTCGATGAAATACTATGAATAAACACTTTGTCACTTATTTTTACATTTGATTTTGTTCTGCTGGAGTCCTCATATTTTCCTTACACTTGTTAAAAATATACACACAGCACACAATGCAACATTATTTATATTGACAATAACAATGTAACAGAACTTAATTAAAGTACACATATTTTTACAGTAATATATGCTGAAATAGCATCTCAGCAGTGTCCTGTCACGGTTATACCAAATTAACTTCTTCTCAATGAAATATTAACCATTCATTTGCATTTTGAGGTTTTATCACAGGTACCTGCTCCGTCTCTTCTCCCACTAACTTATCGTTAGTTTAGAGTCTAAGTGTTTTCTATTAATTTACAGGATAATAAGTTGCGACAAGGGGACCAACTTGTAACCATAAATGGTGAAACATTAGTTGGTGTAACATATGAGCAGGCAAAAACAATTCTGACACGGTTAAAACTCAGGTGAGTCTAGCAGTACTTACATGAATGACAGTCATAATTAAGCTAATGATTCATATTATTCAAATGAATTGCGTTATTCTGATTTAATGTCATCTTGACTGATAGAAAATTATGGAAAATTTGATAATAGAAATAATGGAGTTTGTGACGTTTTCACTTTTTTTGAATTCCAAAATGTTTGAATTATGTTCAGTGATTGTTTGCTAATCTCTATCGCCATACCTTGGTATCTGTCAATAAAGGTTTTTGTATATTGTTTTTGATATTTTTTCATATCTATGTACAATGAAGTACATTCTCTTAATGTCAACATATATATTCAAGTAGAGATTTCGTGGGAAGCCTTTCCTTTGCAAGTGGATTTTCGTCCCCCACATACAGCATTAAACAAAATACATTTACGCAATCACCAAAGCTACATTTACAACAGCGTTTTTCAAACTAGACAGGTTTTAAAACATATGTTTATAAACATAAATTTCATATATTTGAGATTTCTTCTCACAGTCAAGACCTAAAAGTTGAAAAAGCATTGAAAACATTAGTTTTCCTAAGATACTCGATCTGTTTTTCTTTTCGTTTTTTTTACGAAATGTTTAAATTGAAGAAAAACGTCTATAGACTACAAAACAAATTTTCGCGTTTTAAAAAACGCTATCGCGACATATTGAATATATATATAAATAGAATGAAACTGCAAAAATTATGGTGTTGTTAGGATTTGGTTGTTAATGTTTGTGAATATTTTATAAGATAGATTTACAGACCTGTTTCGAACAAAATTAATTCATATCATACAGCAGGGAAGTTATTGGCGACATTTGAGAACAATGAATAATATCTTGTATAGTTATTATTTCAAATTTTGTGTATTTAGAGAAAGAAAACGAATTTTTTTTCACATTGTATTGTATTGACTCTTTTTTACTGTCGGTGAAACTGAACACATATAAATGTGTCCACAAACCATTTTTTTTCTATTGCCACTATTAACAAGATGAGTACATCTGACATGACCTTATCCAAAAATTTTTTGCATTCAACATTTTGATAAAAAATGTTGATTTTTTTTTAGAAAAGTGTTGAATAATTTATCTTTTACACCTTTTAAGCACTATAATGATAAATAAAGGGTTTTCTCACCAAGAGTCTATAAAACTGTTGTTCTGATTTTAACGAGGATAATCCCGCAACATCTTGATAACCTAAACTAAAACTTTGCAAAAATAACTCAACTACGTTGAACCTGAATCAAACATGTACAAATATTTGTTCTTGGTTTTGCGCATTTTGAGTTTAAAATGTGATGTTTCGTTTGGATGAATACCTTTCGTTGTTGTCTTATCTTTTATATATTTATTTTTGCCGTTGTTGCTTACAACAATAAAATGGAAGTATTTTAAGTAATGATTTTGTGTTTTGGATGACCTCAAAGTTCCACTTTATAACCCATTATAGGTATATATTATGAATGTATTTTATTCTAATAGCGTACAACGCGTGGAATGTGCTCATACTGTTATTTTCACGTTTTAGAAAAGACTTAACAGCAGTAGAAATCGCCTTTATTCGTGGTGGAAACTCCAGCTACGTACCTTCAACAAGCCAACTAGAAAACTCGATTAACGACCAAGAAGATGACTTAGAAGAAAATGAGTCCCCTCCACTATCCAGTAGATCTTCGTTGGACCACAACGCTGAATTGAATGGATATTTAAACGACATTCCTCACGCTGCAAACGATATTGCATCTACAATGCATCGCACGAGCCCAAGAACGCAGCAATTACTGTCACAAAATGGACATCACCATCATGTTAATGGTACAAATATTCCCATGTCATCGTATCCAGTCCACACCTTTGCACAACCTGGAATTTCAACAAATTATCAACCTCAACAAAATGGCTATCATACTTCTAATGGCGTCAATCTTCAACCAAGACATGGTTTCAACCCAACAATATCTTCAACTCCGAATGATGTGCCTAATGGACAGCAATTACCGTTGTCTTATGGACACATGAATGGTAACGTGGAATGTTCTCTTTTTGTTGTGCGCGCGCGTTAATCCATTTTCGCGCCAAAACTGCAAGTCACAGTGCAGGTCATTGAAGGAATAAAAGACGCGTGCGCGTGCTTTATCAAGAAATAAAGCACGCGGGGATAGGCAGAACACGAGAGAAGTGCTAGAGAAGCACGTCGAGTGTTCTGCCTATCCCTAAGTGCTTTATTTCTCGATAAAGCGCAGCAAGCAAGTTTTTTTATTCCTTTTATAAAATACAAATTGACAGGTCAAAAATAGCTGACGTGTGCGTGCTTTGTGCTGTCATAAAGCACGTGCGTTGACCAATCAGAGCGCGCGGAATATCACAGTTATTTTTTAAATGGTTGGTGTACGCATCACTATAATGCGCACAAACTGCGATTCGCGCGTAAAACCTGCGCGCAATATGTTTCCATACACACTGTACCTTATTTTACGCGTCAAAAATGAAACTATAGAGAGCAATTCTTTTTTATGTTCTTTTGCTTTCTTGGTTGTTTTGGGTTGATATATGCGTTTGATTGTTTGTTTGTTTTCGTGTGTTTAATTTGTTTAGTTTGATTTTTTGTTTGTTGCACACTTGCACATTCTTCATACAGACTAGTTTTTCGTTTGTAATGATTGTTTATTTGGTCATTCATTTGACATCTTTGTTCTTTATTTACTTGTTTTATGTGCTTCCTCATAAAATATTCTTCATATTTGTAATTTGTAGGTTTTATCCCAGGAACGACCATGCCATATCAACAACAACAACAACCCAACGAAACAATAAGCCCTATCGCTCCATCATTACAACCGTCATCTGTACCATTCTACCTGCAACAAGATTTAGAAGCTTTGAGAAGAGTTTCTGAACAATATCCCTCATCAACCACTCAATCTACCCCTCGTAATGGCAATTCTTCTCCTGAAACTCAAATACAAAGACAACGAAGGAATAGAATAGACCGGAGTTCAAGAAAGCTGTCTCTTGATCCTTACACAAAAATTAAAGTTGAAAAACTTGAAGTGGTAAGCGTTATCATTTGAATTTCATGAATGTAAGTTTGTTTTCAAGTGTTGTTTGGTATTAATAATGTATGGTTTTTGAAGGCTTTGAGATATCTTGGTTTTGAACCCACTGAAGAGCAAGAAAGAATGCTTAGACTTCGACTACCGATTGATCATAACGGCTACACAACGTATGGAGGTATTAACTTCTAAAAACGTTTGTCTTTTTTCTGTCGATGATATTAAGAATTATCTCTATATAATTTCAATATTTAATGTCGAAATAACTTGTCATTTTGATGTTCTTTTGGCAGATTTTGTAAGTGCATCGCGAGATGTATTCGCAGTGAAACTCAACGAACCAAACTTGAACACGTCGGCATTTCAGTTTGCAATTCAAGACATCAATGCTATGGAAAGAAAGGTATGACATAACATGTTGACGGTTCGTTTTTCCATAGTTAAAGTTTTAAAGTTAAACTGTATTAGACCATATTTTTGGGGGGTTATAGTCGGCTTAACTTTAAAGGCTGGGCTAATAATCTACACTAAACTTCATGAAAAAGTCATTTTATAACTCAGTGCCAAAAAGGATTTTATACTAAAACTTGAAGCCGTCATGTTGATATTTTGAGCTGTTAGTGACACGTTCGCATCGATTACTTTAACCAAACCTTCCACTATAATATCTTCATCATCAAGGGAAACTTTTGCCTTGGTAGGAGTAATGACAATTCTCCCTCGTGTGCATTAACTTCTGTCCAAAAGCTAAAATAGTGTCAAGCTTTCAAGCCATGTTGTTCCGTTCAAAGCAACAGACTGAGCATGTGCAGTAGACGATTGAGAATTTGAATGTTTTGAGAAACAGATCACATAGTTGGTTTGTGTGCGACCTTTTTCACGAGAGGTCGTAAGTTCCTGTGGGTTCATGTCGACGTCTCTCATAGCGTGCGTTGTCGGCTTGCTGTTTAAACGAGTTATGAACGTCATTTCACTTTTTCTCTTATTATCCCATAATAAAGATTGCGTGTTCCTTTTTGTACTAGATGCAACAATTAGAGGCACAGCAAGCTGCCGACACCGAAGTTATTGCTAGACAAACGTCAGAGGATCTTGAGATTGTGCAAAGAGAACGAGACGAAGCTTTGCGAGAAGTACAACACCTTAGAAAGGCGTTAAAGAAAAAAGAACAACAGCACGCCCAGTCAGCTGAAGAGGTCAAAAGAATACGTAAGGTAAAACACTAAATACTCCGTAAATTTACGTTACTTTTCATTTGTGCACTTTCAAATTTGATTTGTTCACGTACATTTCCATCTCATGAACTCCGGGTTTTCATTATAAGAGTGAGAAATACGTTGAGACGGAACAGGCCACATCAATGCACTATTGGAATGGTTTTCCGTCTTCGTTAATTTGCGAAACCAATATCTGCACCGTCCAAGAAAAATACTAAAAATTGATTGAAAATTGTGATACTCAGACCCGAGAAATGATAATTGGTTATTGTTAAGATGTTAATGGTGATGATGGCATTGATGCTGATGTTGATAGTAATGAATGGCAATGGTGAGGATGATGATGGCATTGATGCTGATGTTGATAGTAATGAATGGCAATGGTGAGGATGATGATGGCATTGATGCTGATGTTGATAGTAATGAATGGCAATGGTGAGGATGATGATGGCATTGATGGTGATGATGATATTGATGTTGTTGATAGTAATGAATGACAATGGTGATGATGATGATGATGGCATTGATGCTGATGTTGATAGTAATGAATGGCAATGGTGAGGATGATGATGGCATTGATGGTGATGTTAATGGTGATGATGATATTGATGTTGTTGATAGTAATGAATGACAATGGTGATGATGATGATGATGGCATTGATGCTGATGTTGATAGTAATGAATGGCAATGGTGAGGATGATGATGGCATTGATGGTGATGTTAATGGTGATGATGATATTGATGTTGTTGATAGTAATGAATGACAATGGTGATGATGATGATGATGGCATTGATGCTGATGTTGATAGTAATGAATGGCAATGGTGAGGATGATGATGGCATTGATGGTGATGTTAATGGTGATGATGATATTGATGTTGTTGATAGTAATGAATGACAATGGTGATGATGATGATGATGGCATTGATGCTGATGTTGATAGTAATGAATGGCAATGGTGAGGATGATGGTGATGATATTTTTGATGATAACGTACCTGCTTCAAGTAGATGATGATGATTTTAGTGACACTAGTTGAAGTCGTATCGAAACGAGCACTTACTAATATTCCAACCTTTTATTTTCAGCAAACGCAAGAATTATTAGAAGAAAGTCAATCATTACAAAACCGCATTCATTTAGCATCGCAGGCTCAAGAGGCATCAAAAACAGTTGAACAAGACTACGAAGAAGTAAGGAACAAATGAATGCTACCACAAGTTCTACTTACAATTCCCACTTAGTAGCAGATTTAGTAACATGAAATGTGTGCCTTGTGCATTAGTCAATTGAACCCACGGTCACCTGACCTCTAACGCAGGCTTGGTGAATCGGGGAGCGAAACGATTGCGTGACGACACTAAGAACGTCTGTGCTAGAGGCTACCGGCCACTTGACCCTCGGGAATAGCAGGGAGAGTAACATTTCATTTTGTTTCGCGTTACAGTGTTCATCCTCCACCTCCCCGGCTTTGAAGCGTTAATTCCCGCCCCTCCTCGATGATCGGGGAGCCGTGGGTTGAGTTGACTGATGGATTGTTATGATGTTGCAGTACCCTAATTGCTACCAACGAAAGCAAGTTACAAGTATAGCCATTTTTGAGTTTTTAGTTGCGTTATTATATTTTAAATTTTAAGCTGGTCGCTTCTTTGAATTTTGTGCGTGTGCGTGTTTTGTTAACAGGGATGTCAGAGATGTTGTTTTACATGACTCAAAAATAAATTCGTACATCGTATTTTTGTAGGTTATCAAGCTGCTAGAAAAAGAAATCGACGAATTAAAATTAAAAAATGCACAAAAAGGACCTGATCCGGTAAGTTGAACCATACATAAAAATCTGATTTGAGCTGAGACAACGAATTTTCATCGCTAGTTCCATCCATAGTTTCTTGTTTATTTATTTTTTTTTTTCGTTTTAGTCAGTTTTCTCTTGTTTTGCTTTGTTCTGTTTTTCGCACATTTCGTTTCACGTTTTTAGTTTCATTTTGTCAGTTTTGAGCTGTCGTTTCGCACTTTGTTAGCCGCATTTTGTTTTTTTTTGCTTTTTTCGCGCAAAACGTCCGAGAGACATTACATGATATTGTGGATATAAAAATGCGCATTTCCAGCATCATTGTGTTCATTCGCATGTCATAAACGTAAAAAAGCTGCAAAGTCATGAAATAGTGTCAAAAGTGCGCAAAAAACACTTCACGTAATGAAATCGAAACTAATAGTAACGTTAAAACCTGAATGACAAAACAGCTACACATTATGAAATGTGAATAACTGTAGTTATTTGTTTTCATATTTTTCAATCTTGCAGAAAGATCTAGAAGAACTTCAAAAAAGGCTCGTTGTACTTGGCTGTCAATTACGGAAAGCTGAAGTTAGTAAAAGAACTTATGAAGTCTCAACAGAAAAACTAATAAAATTTGCCGAGGTACTTTATTATTAGTGATACTTTGCTAGTAAAATCCAGGAAAATCGCGAGGGAACATACATTTTACCGGTTATTAAGTGACTAAAGTTGTTTAAAGAGCGTTATTCCTCCGTTAATTTGTCTGCCTTTTCCATGTGGGACGGGCATGGGGCTGCAGTTGACTGATGCACAAGCTTTGATGGCAAGCAATGAATCTTATATTTCTTTATTTTGTTTATTTATTTACACACTGTTCCCCTATTGAACAGGAGTTGACTCACAGACTTTTTAATGACCTGGAGGTTTTGTTTTGATCTTGCAGCTTGTTCATGATGTCCTTTCAAGGGGTGGCAACGAATTGTAAGTGCAGAGCTCAATACCACAGTAAACACCCACAAATAAGAACCTAGCTAGTATAAAAGAACTCCTGGCAAAAAGTCTCCATTTTAAGTCAAATATCTGATATTTATGAGGATTTTAAACCTCATAAAGATCAGCTGCGAACATTTTATCTTGCTTAAAAAAATAATTTCCTAAATCATATTTAGCTGAAATATTCAATAACCAACAACAACAAATATTAATTTTTTTGGAGAAAATTCAAGTTAAAGTTGTATGCAAATTGGACGAATCTATTGCTGATTTAAAAACTCGGTCATGGCTATGATTTTGTATTGTTCTCTCCCTCATTAATTTATTCATGATTTTTTAATACCTTCTATATAAAAGAACCTATGGAAAATAAATAACAATTTCACCTTTTTGCCAGACTTGAAACACGCAGTTTCTTATTTGGAGGTGTTAATTGTATATCTACTAAGTGCCGTATCAGGGACATGACTTCCTCCCCTATGTAAATGCAATGTTATTATCATGAACTACTACCATCAAACAATAATTCAAATCGGTTGATATCATTCATGTTTTTCAGATCACAACCAAGAGGACGAGGTGAACCAGCTAGAAGGGACACTGTTGGTTCAAGACCTCCATCATACCTATCTCGTCATGCTAAACACAACTCATCAACTTTAGCAAAAGAAGCAAGGGATGTTGTTAAATCTGTCAAAGCTTTGATTGAAGAAGAACGTAAGTAAAAATGTACTTTAATAGATAAAGTGTTTGGCAATAGAATTTGTACAATGACAAGTGAAGTGAGGACTGCAAATTTATGTTTACTTACTACTTAGTAACTTAGTCCTTCATATGCATAATTAAAAAAGTTGATGTTTTATACTAACTTACTTGAAAATAAAATCTCAAATTTGCCTTTTTTTTACTTTTTCAGCTTTACCATTTGGATGGGAAGAGGCGTATACTCCTGATGGTGTTCGATATTATATCAAGTAAGTGCCACTATTCAGTATTTAATCACTATCGTCATTACAAATTGTCAAAACTGATAGGGTTGTCATTGGCCACATTTGATTGAACAACAGGCATCACATTACCAATTTGTATTTGTTCTGGTAGTACATTTTTAAACTAAGACAATAACACATATTTACAACAACTAAATAAAATTTAAAACAGTAAGACATTGCATATTCAGTCTATTTAGTTATCTGTGCTATCACTATCAAACTGACGAATATCATCATCTTTGATTTGCCTGTTATGAGGGTTTGGGCTTGAAGAGTGTAGCTGTTATTGCCTTTAATCTAGAAGATGCTTCATGTCTATTTGGTTCATCTTGCTTTTTATCATCATCATTGATCAAAAACACTATAATAATCTCATTACCATTATCATCAACTCCTAATTTTAAAATGTTTTACTTCAGTCATGTAACACAGCAAACCTCATGGCTTCATCCAGTATCCCATGTACAACATCTACCACCAATCATGGAAAACAAAGATGAAGGAGTAAAAGAGACAAGAACATGAAAGTGATGTGTACATAGCTTAAAATCGTATTGTATCTAGGGTATATTGATGTTAGGATGGATATAAAAAACTGCCTCTAATCGACTGCATAGGTTATTAGATATTTTCATAATGTGTAAATAGGCCAGCCTCTATAAAGAAAGATAAAGTGAACTTTGATAACCATCAGCCAAATCTGGATAATAAGAAATAATTATCCAGATACATGTATATATTTCTCATTTCTATTTTTTGATCAGTTGGCTGATTTTGATCAATATCATTGTTCAATATTGAATTAATCAATAAAATAATAATAACTAATGGAGAAGTAAATGAATGGAATGAAAAGTGAATACTGATCACCCACAAATGAATGTTATTTCATGAATAAATCAACCTCTTGAGAGTCCACATAAGAACATGAAATATTCGCTCATTAGCCACAAATATTAGGAGCCAGGATGGGACAGTTGGTTAGTGTATGGGCTTCTGTGCAAGAGGTCACAAGTTAGATTTACATTGGCTTCACATCCTTGTTTCAACATTGACAGAGAGGGGGGTTAAAAGTGTTCACCATACAGGAGCCTCTAGCTCAGGAGAACTGCCAGGGCAAACATTCCTTGCCTTTTAAAGTAAAACACTAAGCTTTGCCTTTTTTATTAGCCTGAAATTATTGAACTTGGTCATCACATGTTACCATATTAAGAAGGGTGATATTATTACACTTTTTCATTTCAAGAAATAATTGGCTGTCAAATGGCCTCCAAGCACAAATTGAGACATTGAAAGTTCTACATAGTAATATGCTCAATTTCAGTTACCTTGAAAATGGCAGCTCTAAGCATATGATAGACCAGAGAACTGCAAAGCATCCTGATTGAGAGTGCTCCTTTAAAGGGCAGCTATACTGTTAAAATAATTTTTTTTGAAAAAAATCTCCATCTCTCGGAGAGCTCCAAAATATAGTTTTGCCATTCTGAAAACGATTCCTGAATTTGTGATTGATTTTTATATATTTTCTTGCTCTGCACAATATCGTGGGCTCAGATGATGTCACAATGTCAACAATATCTTGCAAGCTCTTTTAATAGCTCACATTTTCAATTTTAGAGGAATAAATGGTACTCAGATGCAAATTTTGACCATTTCCTCATTTGTTGTTGTCTCAGCACCAATAATTCCACCAATACTGAAATTGTGAGCTATTATAAAAAAAAAGATTTGATGTTGTGACGTCATATGAAGCTGCCATATTGCGGCCATTTACAAAATATGTCAAAATCGAAAAAAAAATTGAGGAATCACTTTTAGGACGTTAAAACTAGATTTTTTAGCTCACTAATACATAGAGATTACATTAAAAAAAGATTAGTTTGAGAGCGGAGCTTCCCTTAAACATTATTATTAAATATTATGTAATACCTATAAACTATAGAACACAAGAACCAGTCTTATGTTTGTGCTTAATTCCATGCTTTGTATATATGTGTCAACTGAAGAGAATGTTATTGTATTTAGCAGTTCTTTTAGAATAATATCCAAAAGACCTTCCCAGTAATAATTCACTTGACTGGCCAGGAAACAATAGATTCACACCGAGGCTGGAGTATAAATCCATACATTCTCTGTATTGCATACACTCCAGCCTCATTGTGAATCTATTGTTTTGTGGCCAGACTATTGAATGTGTGAAAGGTATATTATTTCTGCATTTCCGACTATTTTAAAATATTTGTTTACAGAGTGCAAACAGAATATTCAACACTGTACATACCATTTGTGTACTTGACAATAAAATCTGCACATTTAAAAATGATTACTGGTATCGATGTGACCAAGACATTACAGACAGTGTTCAGCCAATCATAATATTCTTTATAGAAGCTTTATATAAGCTCTGGGATAAACACGCCAAACAACCTTTTCAAATGTACAGATTTAAACAGTACAACATTATTTATGGAGCAAATGCAGGAAAACCATGAATAAAATCAAACTATAAACTAACAAATAGTAGCTATTTAGTAACTAATTTTCACTAACACTAAACCAGAACAGAATACCCAGACAAAAGAAATAGTAAGGTTTTGGTTTGAGCGATAGTGAAAAATAGTTACAAAATAGCTACTGTTTGTTCGTTCATGGTTTCCCTGTGTTTGCTCTAGATTATAAATGACTGATTAGTACAAAATGCATAGAATAGTTTATTTAGTACAGCTACCAATTTTAGGATATTAGTGGTATTAACAAAACCATTTAAAATGAAAGTGTAAGACATAATAAAGTGTCATATGCTAAGATATATTTCACAGTTTTTTTTAAAACTACTCTACTGTTTGCACTCTATTTGCGTGAAGCAAAAGTGATTGACGAGACCTTGTATGATTATTTAATTATGAAAAAGCCAGATTGGTTTTCTGTTACATAGTAATGTTCTGTTGAACTTTTGCAATAGTTCACAATCAAATTTTAGCAATTTCAAAAATGCTAACATTGACTAATATTACTTAGCAACCAGGTAATAACTAAATGATATTGTATAATTTGCAATAGTATTCATTATGAATTTTTGATAATTCTATATAAATAAACAACTTATATTGTGTTGCGACTTCATTCTATTCTGTGTAGCTTGTAGTAACTGAAAATATCTTTAAAAAGGAGCTTTGATGGAATGAGGGGTATTAAAGTGTGTGCACCATTGGCTTCCTGGAAGATTATTTTATGGTAAAAAAAACTACTGATGCTAAATAAAGTTACCCTAACAATTTTGAAAGTTAGTGTAGTGTGTGTATGTGTGTCAAAAATCTACATTACCCTAAGTAAACCCCCTAAGTGACTTATGTGAAATTACCTATTAGTTGTTATCTTTCGCTGGCAAAGTGTAGGAAAGAACTTCAGCATTTCTTATTACATCATTCTTACATCCAAAATGCCATTCTAAAAATCTTTTTAGGAAATGAGAATGTGAGACCACCAGGATGTTGTTCTCTGGTCTTTCTATAAGAAACTGGTAGAACTTCTCAGCTCTGGCTTTAAGGTGTTCGGCACTTTCAGTGGTGTCTTCTTTGCTTTGCCAGAGCTTTATCACTTGTTCAACTGTTGAGATATTTTTTACTGGAGAACCGCTGACCCCTACATACCACCAAATATCATTTTGAAGTTCACTGAAGTCTAAAGAGGGGTACTTCTTAACAAGCTGCGTTTTAGTACTACCAATATCACAGACAGATTCAAAGCGTTCTTGACAGAGTGGAGCGACTAGGACATTTTCATCGCCATGTATGATTAAACAAGTCTCGATGGCTCTTTGGAAAGGTGAAGTTATTGCAATATCAACATGCAGCTGGGCAACCTCATCTTTTGCTTTTTCAGCTTGCAGTTTACCAGTAGCAGATAAAGTGGCGTCGATCAAGGAAAGATCTCTAGGTGCTGGTAGATTAAGATTACGGTGATGGATTTCATTGAACATCGATTCGGCATGACGAACAAAATGGACTTTCCGCTCAGACGCCATAAATGAAGTCAGTTTGTGTAAAATTATCCAAAATGATACAATAAGTGCAGCTAAGAGTAATTGAAATGTTCTTTTAGCCCTTATTAGCATGTAGAGTTTCAAAAAGCTGCTATTTTACACGTTTTCACATAAAAAACTTTGAAGAATATCCTCAATGTCTTTATTCACTTGTCCGCCATGTTGAAATGCAAATATGGATAAAGAATAAACAGGAATCCCGTACGTCAGCTCCGTTGACAGGGCCGGAATCAGAATGACTTTATTCTTTGTATTTTCGGTGATTATTCTAGTTTTGTGCTCTTGATTCCGATTTTAAGAAAAAAATTCTTGTAATAAAAAAATGGAGATGGACTGGAGCGGACCTTTTTTTTTCTTTTCGGGGGGTGCACGTGCCCTTGTTGACCTGACTCCGGCTGAATCGACTCACCCTAGTCCTAGTAGTTTTAAATGTACATTGCAATTCGTTGAAAGGAATAGTCATGTTCCGACTGTGTGCAGACGCCGGTCTCGGATCTTGACTATCTGAACCAGGCAGCATCGTCTACATATAAGTTTTAAACTGGTCGGAATATTTTCAAATCACGATAAAATCAACAACAAATTTCTGAAATCAGAGTAATTTATTTAATTCACAGAACAAAAAAAAACTATGTATACATCCTCGATAAATTGTAACTTTACACATAAAAAAACTATGTTTCCAAAACTATATGTACACTGATAAATATTAAATCAATAAACTGCGATATTGCTTTACATGCATGTCTGAAATATAATAGTTTACTTGAATAATGTTATAGTCCATTAATATATCCTTCAAAATTCTTGGCTTGCAGCAACAGAGTCTATCTTTTTTACCCTATTTTGACCAGTTTTCTTTGGTAAGAGAACGGCTTGAATATTGGGCAAGACACCTCCTTCAGAAATTGTAACACCCGCAAGAAGTTTGTTTAATTCTTCATCGTTTCGCACTGCCAACTGTATATGTCGTGGAACTATTCTTGATTTCTTGTTATCTCTAGCTGCGTTTCCCGCTAACTCCAGGATTTCAGCGCTCAAGTATTCTAGTACGGCGGCCATGTAAACGGGAGCTCCTGCCCCTACTCGTTGAGCGTAGTTGCCTTTACGAAGAAAACGATGAATTCTACCAACTGGAAATTGCAGCCCAGCTCGAACTGAACGAGTCTTTGATTTCATTCCTTTGCTCTTGCCTTTTCCTCGTCCGGACATTTTTCTCTTGAAAACTTTTTACTTTAAGTGAAGTTCGAGCTTTCTCTCTCAAAATGCTTGAATAGCAGCAGTGGTGTGAGCCCAAACGCGCTCTGCATTTTATACGAAATCTAATGATCGGAATGAACCAATCATCGTACAGGGAAATTTCTATTTCAGCCAATCAGTGTTAGAGAATGAAGGCACGCCTTGCACGCAGCGCTTTTGAAGCGTGGGAATGTTGAGAATTTGCACGATAACGTGCCAAAATTCAGGAGATTCTATTTGATATAATTACAAGTAGTTTCTTGATTACGAGGATACAACGAACCTAACCCGGATAAGTTTGTGTAAACGCAACTTTATTTATCTTAAAACACATAATATTTATCATAAAATATACGCACGCAAATATCCTTCCACGAATAGTCCAGAAAATCTGACCATGCGGGGAGGTGCCACTCTCGTCCCTTTAGACTAAGCGCGCTCTATATATATCTCCAATAGCGCACTCTGCCTAGCTAGTTTTCTATTCCTTCATTATACCTTAGGCGACACTGTTTGTTCTTTTCTCAGTGGTCCCATTAGTTAATTGTCTAGCAGCGCTAGAGCCCCATACGTCGCCCGAGTTTTGTAATCCTTCGGAGTCCTGGAGCCTTTTTTTTCATTTGAATCAACTACACCTTAGTTTTCAATTGTGTTTCTCGGGCTATGAAAACCATACTGATAAAAAATAAAAGATTTTATAGATTTTTACACGCGAGTATTTTGTATCTTCTGTTGCGACACTGAAGGCCCAATTTCGTCCCCTTCGCCCCGGATGATCTTGATACGAATAACAATAAAAAGACAATCGAGACTCATATTTGTCATTTAATTGATAATAATCTAATCGTTTTTATCCTTCCGTCACTAAAACCGTTCTTACATACTAAAGTAAAAAGCAACATTGTACTACGGACACTAAGCTAAAAGTTCAGCATATGTAAACTATAAACAAAGCAAATTGTACCTAGTATAAAAATAAAAAAAAACACTCTCCGCATACAATTTAAACAAACATACGTTAATCAGTTAAGATCTTTATACCTAATTAAACACGATAAATTATGTTCTTTCATTCCCATATATTTACAAATGACAACTCGTGATATATCTCGTCTATTATATATAATACAACATATCAGTTCAGGAATTGCTTGCCTACTTGATTTAAGTCTAAATTATTTTACCCGCCCCTAGTCAGTATAATATTGGTAATATTCATGTTCCCCCTGATAAGTACAAGAATTGGAAGTAATCTGCATAGACTCCTAACACGCGAAGCTGCAGCTTTAGGGGGAGAAAGGCAATGAATTAGAAATCCAGCAAACGCTTTCTCTCTTATCACTTGCTCTAAAGAATCAGTTTCTATTATTTCTCAACAGAACCTTGCGACGACGCAATCTGACGCAGAACAGGCTATCCCCTAAAAAAAATCCATCAATTTCGAGAATTTATTGAAGAATATTACATCGGGTTTTCATGGCTGACTAGCCTCTCAGCAAAACAATCCATGTCAATCAACCAACAGACTGACCAACCAGATCAGATCACATCACGGATTGATATTAACGATTGTATAGATATTTAGGCCAGTAAAAGTTAGAGAAAAGTTCTCAGATAGTAGCTAGATAAACAGCAGTATTATTGTAGATGGACTCGTTTCACATTGACGTTAAAGACACCATGTATCAACTACAAGAATGAGAGGCTAGTCAGTGCAGGACCAATTTAGTTTCATTTGTAAGAATCGAAGCGAGGCAAAAAGGTCACCACATTATGAAAAGCTTCACTCAATCAATGAGCATTGCCTGTCAGCTGCCTTGAACAGCAAGTGATTTTGTTCAGCTTCTACAGAATAGGCTTCATACAAGTTCCACCCTGACTGTACTATCCATACAGACTAAACACTTTTATCCGTTTACGTTGAAAAGCTACGTACATATATCTCGATATACTATGCATATTTAACTCAAAACAAAATCACTTGGAGTTCCTCTTGCTATGTATATTAAGGCTAATATCTGATTCATTAAAATTTGACTAGTAATTATTAATATTATAAATGATATATATAATATATTATAATTAATGCTAAAATTCCTTGATTATCTAGTTAAAATTATGTTATATATTCCACATAATTTGCCGGAATCAATCCTGTTCGTCCGCTTATCGTTCCCTCCAACCAACCAGGTTCTTTAGATTCGCGAACTGAAAATATAATAACACGATTCGTTAAATATTGGAAAGGGAGCAAATGAATGAATGAATGAATGAATGAATGAATGAATGAATGAATGAATGAATGAATGAATGAATGAATGAATGAATGAATGAATGAATGAATGAACGAATGAACAAATAAATAAAGTAAAAAGAAAGCAATGGAAAAGAATTAAATGTCGGGAAAGGAAGACACACTATATAAGGACTGAGAAGAAAGGGCGGAGGAGTCTTCCCTCGTCCCAAATCCTCCCCAACCACTAACAGGCTAATGGGTTAAGGAGGGAAGAGGAAAAAGAATGAAGGGGGGAATGGAAGAAAAGAAGGGCGAAAGGTAGAGAGGGACGGAAGAAGAGAAAACGCAGGAAGTAAAGAAGGACGAATGTAGGGAAAAAGGGAGGCAGTAGAGAGAAAAGGACGAAAGAAAGGGGGGACGGACGAAAAGGGAGGCACCAGGGAGGAAAGAAGGACGAAAGTATGGGAAAAGAGAAAGAATGGAATCAGAAAAGCAAGCAAGGAGGCAAAATGCCAGAAAGGAAAGGAAGGAGGAAAAACGGAAGGATAGAGGTCGGATATTGCAGCTCTACAAACAAACCCATGCACACCATACGTTCATTGCATAAAAACAAAAAGAATGAAATGATCGGCAAATATCGATGAACAAACCATTGGTTATAACCGCCCCAGCTTCAAATGATAGTTCAGACGTATTCTCTGCCACACAAGGATACAGACTACGAGCTTTCCTGAAAGAATAGAGAAGAAACTAGATAAGCTTAGAAAACAATACGAAAAACGATAGACTGGTGATAAGTCGGTGAGCGAAAAACCGTTCTGCAGAGAGCAAACTGGGACCGACTTATGGAATCAGTCTAGAAAAACGAGTATGTGCAAGAAGAACAAGAATAGCAACGAAAAAACAGCAAACTAACAAGTAAGGAACTTAAACTAACCAACAAATAAAGGAATGATTAAACGGTTAACTGAATTAGCTAGCACATAAATAGCAGCACAGCTAATATAATAGTGGGCACATAGTTGGCACCAGCTAGAGTGTGCAGGCTTCCTTTAATACCATACCTTGGCGTTCTTGGAGGAGGCCCACCAGGTTCTGATGGAGGTGGTGTCTGTGGTAATGGAGGCGGCGATGTCCTTGGTGGTCGGCTTTGTGGCTTATTTAACAACCCATCAGCATTTCTACTACCACGTTTATTCACACCGACATGGCCGACTTCATCGTTCCTATATCAAATATCATCTTTAGTCAGATAGCTCGTGGTTACACAGTTTCTATTTGATTTTTCGAAAGTTGGAAAACCCGTTTATGCAAATATACAACCAAATAATCGATGCAAAACTAGAAATATTGGTTTAGTTATCAAATTGAGGTCAATTCTTTCTGCGGACATGCAATCATCACATCTACTAAAGCTTCAAATATCTTGAGAGAATTAAACACCTTCGGATTTTCTTGTTAACAATTTCTCTATAATCGGTTTGCTCATATATACATATACATAAAGATAGGCATGGGCTATCTGTGGTATCATTTGTTCTTGTAAAGAATTACTTTCTGAATAGAAGTTACCAATGATAGAACTACAGTTTGCAGTAATGTAGTGCATCTGATATAACACATTGCGTACGAAAGCATTAGACAGTTTCTGTTGCATTCATGCAAGTTGGATCATGCAAATATCACATTAATAATCAGAATATAAGTAATCAGTAACGCCTGAAAATAACACAGGAACTGTGAAAAATAATTTGTCTTTGTATAAAATAATCAGAAAACCGGAACAAAATAGTCTGATCACTTGGCATAACTATTTTATTTATTAGGATAATCAAGGAATAATATTCAATTGTAATAATAACAAATAATCGCAGTCAAATTCCATTTGAGTTGATTAAAACAATCATCAAACACAATCATTTTCAAATCAATCTGAATCAATTGTGATTATACTGATCCAAAATAAAAAATCTATATATAATGAAGCATATTTGAAGTCGTTTTGGTTGTTTCTATTTGACTTACAAACTGAACATTTGGACTACCACCGACATTGGTCTTCGTTGTGCTTCAAAGTTTTGTGGCTTCTTGGTAGTGTCAGTACTGAATATAGCGGAATGACGATTTCTGAATTCATCACTGAGGGAATCAACACATTTTTTAATAACAAATGTACAATAAAAACAGAGACAAATATTGGAAAACTATGAAGAGAACCAAGCCAAAATGAATGGAGGAATGAAGCTTAGTGAGACAATATGCCAATGAAAACCCTGAGTAGACCAGAACAGAGTTAAAAACTGAAAAGTTAAAATGAAGCAAATGACGAGTTTTCGAAAGATCTGTTAGATGACAAAAGAAATGAAAAGAAAAAAACAGGGATTTTAAAATTGGTTACTTTAAATTAATGATAAAAAATATGGAATGAATCATTTTTTTTTAATGAAAAACCTAAAATTACAAATTAGTAGAGAAATATGAAAATCGTTGTGTATCAGAACAGACTTAAAATGTACAAAGTCAGATGGAACAATGCAGTTTTTTTGTCACAAAAATATAGAGCAGAAAAGGACATAAACAAAGTAAAAAAAATAAGAATAGTCACCAGAAAATATTAGGTTACCAATTTATATAAAAGAAAACTGAAAAATCGATGCTGTTAAGTGAATCAATAGTAAAACTACAGACGATATTGTTAATTATTGTCATTACAATTTGGATAACTCGAATGTGAATTATAGCATAGCATTACTGTGATGGTCAATAAACAAGCACAAATGTCGTATAACAGAGACAAGTGAATATTGGCTGACAACAGTTGTTATAATGACATTTTGATATGTTAATGAGTTCTAATGTCCATGTTCATTGTTGTTAAGATTCTCCCAAGTAAGAGCCAGAGCAGCAGTATTAGCAAATAGCAATTGAAGGGTTCAGAGCGAAAACGGCGTAAGTGCATTTTAGGATAATTTTTTCGAATTTTCGAATTGTCATCAAATCAATCAAAAAAAGGCATCTAACAATTCAATTTGGTCTAAAAACAAACATCTTCTATTTTTTTCCGAAGAAATTGTCAGAAAAATGACATTTTTTGGCGATTTTAGGGATTTTTTGACTCGTACAAACCTTATGCTCGTCTAGGGTAGTTTCTTTTTGGCTTCGATCAAGACTCCTGTGTTTTTGTGTTACTGGGGAGGCATGAAACTGGTAAACATGTTTAACACGTTTGAAACTGGTTTTCAGTCTAATCAGGACTTCGACAAAGTCGCATCATTTGCGATTTTGTCGTTGTTTTTTGCTATTATTTTGCCTCTAAACGCTTCTGGAAAAGCATCATTAAGCTTTCTAGTTGTGATGAGTCTACTGTTTGAAAGAAATCAAGCAGGTGAGATGATTTCGAGTAAAAATTAGTGTTTTTTTCGCACTCGTGAATCTTGGCAACCGTTGAAGAAATCATCACTTAAAGACTGTTTTAGAGGCAAATTCTCGGACTGCCGCGGGTATTTTTGCAAGTTTTGGCGATCAAAGAACACAACAAGCCTGAAAATTCGGCAGAATTCCGAGGTAGCGTTAGACTTATAAAAAAAACTTGAAATGGGGGGAGGCTATGACGGCTGCCGAAAATTTGGTTGATTTCCCAGAATGCATTGCAGTGGTATTTTTGTCAAAACACGTGTAGTTCGAAATAGGCATGTTCGTAGTGATTTAGCGGTGTAAGTAGAATGAAGTAAAACTTGAAAAACTTGCATAAGATTAGAAGAAGGACTGAATTTTCTTAGGATATTAAACTTTTTGCTCGAAGGCCAAGTTTTTAGCCAAAAAATACATATATATTAATAGGTTTATTTGTCCCCATGAACACTGATGTCGAGATTACTAAATAGCACTTATTAAACAAACAAACAAACAAACAAAAAAAATAGAATTAGCATAAAATAGCACTATTTACTGGTATTTATTTAGTGCGCGCACTCTAAGATTTGTACTTATGCATATTCACTCGGGTATTTTTATCGTCCTATACAAATTTGTGCTTTTCACGCAAGAGTGAACGGTTGTCAAGCAAAGCGAAAGCGTAACTACGGGCCGAATTACACCTTTTTCGGACAAGTTCTTCGGAAAAAAATAGAAGATGTTTATTTTTAGACCAAAATAAGTCATTAGATGCCTTTTTTGATTGATTTGGTGACATTTCGAAAATTCGAAAAAGTTATCCTAAAATGCACTTACGCCGTTTTTGCTCTGAACCCTTCAATAGTCACAGTATTGTCACGCTCTGACCATGACGTCACGGTCAGAGCGTGACAATACTGTGACTATTGAAGGGTTCAGAGCGAAAACGGCGTAAGTGCATTTTAGGATAATTTTTTCGAATTTTCGAATTGTCATCAAATCAATCAAAAAAAGGCATCTAACAATTCAATTTGGTCTAAAAACAAACATCTTCTATTTTTTTCCGAAGAAATTGTCAGAAAAATGACATTTTTTGGCGATTTTAGGGATTTTTTGACTCGTACAAACCTTATGCTCGTCTAGGGTAGTTTCTTTTTGGCTTCGATCAAGACTCCTGTGTTTTTGTGTTACTGGGGAGGCATGAAACTGGTAAACATGTTTAACACGTTTGAAACTGGTTTTCAGTCTAATCAGGACTTCGACAAAGTCGCATCATTTGCGATTTTGTCGTTGTTTTTTGCTATTATTTTGCCTCTAAACGCTTCTGGAAAAGCATCATTAAGCTTTCTAGTTGTGATGAGTCTACTGTTTGAAAGAAATCAAGCAGGTGAGATGATTTCGAGTAAAAATTAGTGTTTTTTTCGCACTCGTGAATCTTGGCAACCGTTGAAGAAATCATCACTTAAAGACTGTTTTAGAGGCAAATTCTCGGACTGCCGCGGGTATTTTTGCAAGTTTTGGCGATCAAAGAACACAACAAGCCTGAAAATTCGGCAGAATTCCGAGGTAGCGTTAGACTTATAAAAAAAACTTGAAATGGGGGGAGGCTATGACGGCTGCCGAAAATTTGGTTGATTTCCCAGAATGCATTGCAGTGGTATTTTTGTCAAAACACGTGTAGTTCGAAATAGGCATGTTCGTAGTGATTTAGCGGTGTAAGTAGAATGAAGTAAAACTTGAAAAACTTGCATAAGATTAGAAGAAGGACTGAATTTTCTTAGGATATTAAACTTTTTGCTCGAAGGCCAAGTTTTTAGCCAAAAAATACATATATATTAATAGGTTTATTTGTCCCCATGAACACTGATGTCGAGATTACTAAATAGCACTTATTAAACAAACAAACAAACAAACAAAAAAAATAGAATTAGCATAAAATAGCACTATTTACTGGTATTTATTTAGTGCGCGCACTCTAAGATTTGTACTTATGCATATTCACTCGGGTATTTTTATCGTCCTATACAAATTTGTGCTTTTCACGCAAGAGTGAACGGTTGTCAAGCAAAGCGAAAGCGTAACTACGGGCCGAATTACACCTTTTTCGGACAAGTTCTTCGGAAAAAAATAGAAGATGTTTATTTTTAGACCAAAATAAGTCATTAGATGCCTTTTTTGATTGATTTGGTGACATTTCGAAAATTCGAAAAAGTTATCCTAAAATGCACTTACGCCGTTTTTGCTCTGAACCCTTCAATAGTCACAGTATTGTCACGCTCTGACCATGACGTCACGGTCAGAGCGTGACAATACTGTGACTATTGAAGGGTTCAGAGCGAAAACGGCGTAAGTGCATTTTAGGATAATTTTTTCGAATTTTCGAATTGTCATCAAATCAATCAAAAAAAGGCATCTAACAATTCAATTTGGTCTAAAAACAAACATCTTCTATTTTTTTCCGAAGAAATTGTCAGAAAAATGACATTTTTTGGCGATTTTAGGGATTTTTTGACTCGTACAAACCTTATGCTCGTCTAGGGTAGTTTCTTTTTGGCTTCGATCAAGACTCCTGTGTTTTTGTGTTACTGGGGAGGCATGAAACTGGTAAACATGTTTAACACGTTTGAAACTGGTTTTCAGTCTAATCAGGACTTCGACAAAGTCGCATCATTTGCGATTTTGTCGTTGTTTTTTGCTATTATTTTGCCTCTAAACGCTTCTGGAAAAGCATCATTAAGCTTTCTAGTTGTGATGAGTCTACTGTTTGAAAGAAATCAAGCAGGTGAGATGATTTCGAGTAAAAATTAGTGTTTTTTTCGCACTCGTGAATCTTGGCAACCGTTGAAGAAATCATCACTTAAAGACTGTTTTAGAGGCAAATTCTCGGACTGCCGCGGGTATTTTTGCAAGTTTTGGCGATCAAAGAACACAACAAGCCTGAAAATTCGGCAGAATTCCGAGGTAGCGTTAGACTTATAAAAAAAACTTGAAATGGGGGGAGGCTATGACGGCTGCCGAAAATTTGGTTGATTTCCCAGAATGCATTGCAGTGGTATTTTTGTCAAAACACGTGTAGTTCGAAATAGGCATGTTCGTAGTGATTTAGCGGTGTAAGTAGAATGAAGTAAAACTTGAAAAACTTGCATAAGATTAGAAGAAGGACTGAATTTTCTTAGGATATTAAACTTTTTGCTCGAAGGCCAAGTTTTTAGCCAAAAAATACATATATATTAATAGGTTTATTTGTCCCCATGAACACTGATGTCGAGATTACTAAATAGCACTTATTAAACAAACAAACAAACAAACAAAAAAAATAGAATTAGCATAAAATAGCACTATTTACTGGTATTTATTTAGTGCGCGCACTCTAAGATTTGTACTTATGCATATTCACTCGGGTATTTTTATCGTCCTATACAAATTTGTGCTTTTCACGCAAGAGTGAACGGTTGTCAAGCAAAGCGAAAGCGTAACTACGGGCCGAATTACACCTTTTTCGGACAAGTTCTTCGGAAAAAAATAGAAGATGTTTATTTTTAGACCAAAATAAGTCATTAGATGCCTTTTTTGATTGATTTGGTGACATTTCGAAAATTCGAAAAAGTTATCCTAAAATGCACTTACGCCGTTTTTGCTCTGAACCCTTCAATAGTCACAGTATTGTCACGCTCTGACCATGACGTCACGGTCAGAGCGTGACAATACTGTGACTATTGAAGGGTTCAGAGCGAAAACGGCGTAAGTGCATTTTAGGATAATTTTTTCGAATTTTCGAATTGTCATCAAATCAATCAAAAAAAGGCATCTAACAATTCAATTTGGTCTAAAAACAAACATCTTCTATTTTTTTCCGAAGAAATTGTCAGAAAAATGACATTTTTTGGCGATTTTAGGGATTTTTTGACTCGTACAAACCTTATGCTCGTCTAGGGTAGTTTCTTTTTGGCTTCGATCAAGACTCCTGTGTTTTTGTGTTACTGGGGAGGCATGAAACTGGTAAACATGTTTAACACGTTTGAAACTGGTTTTCAGTCTAATCAGGACTTCGACAAAGTCGCATCATTTGCGATTTTGTCGTTGTTTTTTGCTATTATTTTGCCTCTAAACGCTTCTGGAAAAGCATCATTAAGCTTTCTAGTTGTGATGAGTCTACTGTTTGAAAGAAATCAAGCAGGTGAGATGATTTCGAGTAAAAATTAGTGTTTTTTTCGCACTCGTGAATCTTGGCAACCGTTGAAGAAATCATCACTTAAAGACTGTTTTAGAGGCAAATTCTCGGACTGCCGCGGGTATTTTTGCAAGTTTTGGCGATCAAAGAACACAACAAGCCTGAAAATTCGGCAGAATTCCGAGGTAGCGTTAGACTTATAAAAAAAACTTGAAATGGGGGGAGGCTATGACGGCTGCCGAAAATTTGGTTGATTTCCCAGAATGCATTGCAGTGGTATTTTTGTCAAAACACGTGTAGTTCGAAATAGGCATGTTCGTAGTGATTTAGCGGTGTAAGTAGAATGAAGTAAAACTTGAAAAACTTGCATAAGATTAGAAGAAGGACTGAATTTTCTTAGGATATTAAACTTTTTGCTCGAAGGCCAAGTTTTTAGCCAAAAAATACATATATATTAATAGGTTTATTTGTCCCCATGAACACTGATGTCGAGATTACTAAATAGCACTTATTAAACAAACAAACAAACAAACAAAAAAAATAGAATTAGCATAAAATAGCACTATTTACTGGTATTTATTTAGTGCGCGCACTCTAAGATTTGTACTTATGCATATTCACTCGGGTATTTTTATCGTCCTATACAAATTTGTGCTTTTCACGCAAGAGTGAACGGTTGTCAAGCAAAGCGAAAGCGTAACTACGGGCCGAATTACACCTTTTTCGGACAAGTTCTTCGGAAAAAAATAGAAGATGTTTATTTTTAGACCAAAATAAGTCATTAGATGCCTTTTTTGATTGATTTGGTGACATTTCGAAAATTCGAAAAAGTTATCCTAAAATGCACTTACGCCGTTTTTGCTCTGAACCCTTCAATAGTCACAGTATTGTCACGCTCTGACCATGACGTCACGGTCAGAGCGTGACAATACTGTGACTATTGAAGGGTTCAGAGCGAAAACGGCGTAAGTGCATTTTAGGATAATTTTTTCGAATTTTCGAATTGTCATCAAATCAATCAAAAAAAGGCATCTAACAATTCAATTTGGTCTAAAAACAAACATCTTCTATTTTTTTCCGAAGAAATTGTCAGAAAAATGACATTTTTTGGCGATTTTAGGGATTTTTTGACTCGTACAAACCTTATGCTCGTCTAGGGTAGTTTCTTTTTGGCTTCGATCAAGACTCCTGTGTTTTTGTGTTACTGGGGAGGCATGAAACTGGTAAACATGTTTAACACGTTTGAAACTGGTTTTCAGTCTAATCAGGACTTCGACAAAGTCGCATCATTTGCGATTTTGTCGTTGTTTTTTGCTATTATTTTGCCTCTAAACGCTTCTGGAAAAGCATCATTAAGCTTTCTAGTTGTGATGAGTCTACTGTTTGAAAGAAATCAAGCAGGTGAGATGATTTCGAGTAAAAATTAGTGTTTTTTTCGCACTCGTGAATCTTGGCAACCGTTGAAGAAATCATCACTTAAAGACTGTTTTAGAGGCAAATTCTCGGACTGCCGCGGGTATTTTTGCAAGTTTTGGCGATCAAAGAACACAACAAGCCTGAAAATTCGGCAGAATTCCGAGGTAGCGTTAGACTTATAAAAAAAACTTGAAATGGGGGGAGGCTATGACGGCTGCCGAAAATTTGGTTGATTTCCCAGAATGCATTGCAGTGGTATTTTTGTCAAAACACGTGTAGTTCGAAATAGGCATGTTCGTAGTGATTTAGCGGTGTAAGTAGAATGAAGTAAAACTTGAAAAACTTGCATAAGATTAGAAGAAGGACTGAATTTTCTTAGGATATTAAACTTTTTGCTCGAAGGCCAAGTTTTTAGCCAAAAAATACATATATATTAATAGGTTTATTTGTCCCCATGAACACTGATGTCGAGATTACTAAATAGCACTTATTAAACAAACAAACAAACAAACAAAAAAAATAGAATTAGCATAAAATAGCACTATTTACTGGTATTTATTTAGTGCGCGCACTCTAAGATTTGTACTTATGCATATTCACTCGGGTATTTTTATCGTCCTATACAAATTTGTGCTTTTCACGCAAGAGTGAACGGTTGTCAAGCAAAGCGAAAGCGTAACTACGGGCCGAATTACACCTTTTTCGGACAAGTTCTTCGGAAAAAAATAGAAGATGTTTATTTTTAGACCAAAATAAGTCATTAGATGCCTTTTTTGATTGATTTGGTGACATTTCGAAAATTCGAAAAAGTTATCCTAAAATGCACTTACGCCGTTTTTGCTCTGAACCCTTCAATAGTCACAGTATTGTCACGCTCTGACCATGACGTCACGGTCAGAGCGTGACAATACTGTGACTATTGAAGGGTTCAGAGCGAAAACGGCGTAAGTGCATTTTAGGATAATTTTTTCGAATTTTCGAATTGTCATCAAATCAATCAAAAAAAGGCATCTAACAATTCAATTTGGTCTAAAAACAAACATCTTCTATTTTTTTCCGAAGAAATTGTCAGAAAAATGACATTTTTTGGCGATTTTAGGGATTTTTTGACTCGTACAAACCTTATGCTCGTCTAGGGTAGTTTCTTTTTGGCTTCGATCAAGACTCCTGTGTTTTTGTGTTACTGGGGAGGCATGAAACTGGTAAACATGTTTAACACGTTTGAAACTGGTTTTCAGTCTAATCAGGACTTCGACAAAGTCGCATCATTTGCGATTTTGTCGTTGTTTTTTGCTATTATTTTGCCTCTAAACGCTTCTGGAAAAGCATCATTAAGCTTTCTAGTTGTGATGAGTCTACTGTTTGAAAGAAATCAAGCAGGTGAGATGATTTCGAGTAAAAATTAGTGTTTTTTTCGCACTCGTGAATCTTGGCAACCGTTGAAGAAATCATCACTTAAAGACTGTTTTAGAGGCAAATTCTCGGACTGCCGCGGGTATTTTTGCAAGTTTTGGCGATCAAAGAACACAACAAGCCTGAAAATTCGGCAGAATTCCGAGGTAGCGTTAGACTTATAAAAAAAACTTGAAATGGGGGGAGGCTATGACGGCTGCCGAAAATTTGGTTGATTTCCCAGAATGCATTGCAGTGGTATTTTTGTCAAAACACGTGTAGTTCGAAATAGGCATGTTCGTAGTGATTTAGCGGTGTAAGTAGAATGAAGTAAAACTTGAAAAACTTGCATAAGATTAGAAGAAGGACTGAATTTTCTTAGGATATTAAACTTTTTGCTCGAAGGCCAAGTTTTTAGCCAAAAAATACATATATATTAATAGGTTTATTTGTCCCCATGAACACTGATGTCGAGATTACTAAATAGCACTTATTAAACAAACAAACAAACAAACAAAAAAAATAGAATTAGCATAAAATAGCACTATTTACTGGTATTTATTTAGTGCGCGCACTCTAAGATTTGTACTTATGCATATTCACTCGGGTATTTTTATCGTCCTATACAAATTTGTGCTTTTCACGCAAGAGTGAACGGTTGTCAAGCAAAGCGAAAGCGTAACTACGGGCCGAATTACACCTTTTTCGGACAAGTTCTTCGGAAAAAAATAGAAGATGTTTATTTTTAGACCAAAATAAGTCATTAGATGCCTTTTTTGATTGATTTGGTGACATTTCGAAAATTCGAAAAAGTTATCCTAAAATGCACTTACGCCGTTTTTGCTCTGAACCCTTCAATTAATATGTAGCTTTTATGCAGCATTTGGCAAGAATCATCATCATTAACACCATAGCCATCACTACCACCACAATCATCAGCAGCATCATCATCACCATCACTGCCATCATAATCACAACAATCATCAGCATCATCTCCACCATCACCATCATCATCACCATCGCAACAATCATCAGCATCACCACCATCATCATCACCATCGCAACAATCATCAGCATCAACAATACCATCACCACCACCACCACCACCACCACCATAATCATCATCTTTACAACAACAATCAGCATAACCGCCATTGAATCAAACTATTTTTGATGTACTTACACAACATCAGATTTCTTAGGTGGAGGTACTGGTTTGTCTGGAAAGAATATGTAATTTCAGTTATGAAACTTGTTGATTTGATAATAAAACTTACAAGAAGAATCATATTCTATGTTAATAATGTTTCCGTGTTGCTGACACCATCATCAGATCTAACTAAATATTATTAAATACAACTTGTAGAGCACATAAAACACATGCCTCTCTTTCCATTGTTATTCCATGCTATTTATTTATTTACTCATTTATTCAAAGGCTGGGGAAAACTAAACTAACCAATAATATATCATTATTACCAACTGCTCATTTTAATGATAATAAATAAAAATTTCCACAATAATTGTTATTATTAAATAATTATTATTTCTATCTTTAGAATATTTTCATTGGATAATACAAATTTTAGATGAATCAGAATGATCAGATGAATGTAAAAAATAATTAATCATATAACAAGACATTTTACCTCTCATAGCAACATTGTTGCTTGAGCTTTTTAGGTTATCAGATGATTGTAGACTACCTGCTGACAAACCAATACCAACATTCACAAAATTAATGATGTGATTTGCTAATACCTGACACACAGTTTTTGTAACCATTTTTGTTGAAGTGCAACCCTTGAAGCTAAACGTCTTGTTTAGGAACTAGCATTCTGGTGGACGCCAATAAAAAAGCAGACATGTTTAGCTTTAAGGGTTGCATTTCAACAACAAGGGTTGTATAATTTAAAACTAACAACATGATTTTATTTACCAGACGACCCTGACTTAGAGCTTGAATCATCCTCTTCAGAATCTGAAAACATGAACAATTTTATTTCATAGAGAGTTTATGATATTATAACTCGCAGGACGTGTGTTATCAAATATAAAAACTCCCACTGCTCTCAGGTTTTTATACTTGATAAAACACTGCTGCTCGTTTTTTATATAGTACATAATGTTACTACTATTTTCAAATTCTGTTGATTATTTTATGAACTAACCAGTAGAAGGTGTATGTTTCTTTGGCCGTGGAGCTGGTGCTGGTTTATTTGGACGCTTTGGTGCTGCATGCAGCTTTGAAGACACTGGCGGTTTACCATTGCCGTCAACACAGTTCTGTGCATTCTCATTGGTCATTACTATCTTTTTCTTTGGGGGTGGGATTGGTTTATTTTCATTCTCTTCTTTAGGATCCTCACTAATCTGGTTGTCCTCTGGAACATCAAATATCTGAGGGAGAATAAAAACAAAAAAACAATCAAAACGCTCCAAATAAAACAATCATTGTTAAAACAGTTGTTCCAAAGTTAGAGATTACACTCAAAAATGGCAGATATTATAGCCAAGCTTGCAGTGGAAAAATCTTTTGTAAAGTTGTAAAAAATCATTCAAGTGAAGCGTAATTCAATAGTATTCAGACAAATGCCCCACTTGTATCATGATGATTGAAACAAAAGAGTTTTTTATTGTAGGCTCAGGTATAATATCTCCTATTGGAAACAAGGATTGCAAAAAAGTGTGTAATTCTCAGATGCTAATGACTTGTGCCGGTATGTGTGAATATGATGATCACCTACTTGATGATATTCTTTGATTAACAGTTCAATCACTACACTCTGATACTTGAGATTCATGATGGCAGCCATTGTCTCTTCTTTAGATTTCATTAAAGTAGGACCAAACACAACCCCAAGATTACTGGCGGCCATTAGGTTCTTGTTAGCATTGGCAGCAACACTTTAGTACAACAAAGTAATAGTTCAATAATTCTGTTATTTAGCACTATATTAAGTTCAGCCAAATTGACTTTCAATTAGCAACTGTGGCTTTATACATGTATAACTGCCCAAGATTGAAGCTTGGACACATATAAGAAGATACTCACTTTTTCAAATGAGTCATAATTAGAAATATAAGATTTCGGTTATATTCTGGAATAGCTTGAATCAGCTTCTTTAACTTTGCTATTCTTTTGTCATATGTGTCTTGTCCTAAACGAAACAAACAATAAAAGTTATCTTCAAAACATTATCTTTAAAAAAATACCCATACTGGACGAATAGATTTTTTCAAATGCCAGTCTCCTCTTTTTAATACAATATGCTTATTTACTTTACTTATTTGTCTGTTTATTTCTTCAATTGTTTGTTTGTTTGATTGCTTGTTTGTTTGTTTCTGTGATTGTTTGTTTGTTCCTGTATAAAGGAGCATGTATCCTTGTTTGTTTGTTTGTTTGTTTGTTCCTGTATAAAGGAGCATGTATCCTTGTTTGTTTGTTTGTTTGTTTGTGTGATTGTTTGTTTGTTCCTGTATAAAGGAGCATGTATCCTTGTTTGTTTGTTTGTTTGTTTCTGTGATTGTTTGTTTGTTCCTGTATAAAGGAGCATGTATCCTTGTTTGTTTGTTTGTTTGTTTGTTTGTGTGATTGTTTGTTTGTTCCTGTATAAAGGAGCATGTCTCCTTGCTTGTTTGTTTGTTGGTCTATCTATAATATATAGATAACAGCTAATGAATTAAAGTACTCACTGACAGCATCAAGGAAGTCGTCATGATAATCAAAAGTAAATACTGGTGGACACATATTCCTGTTAAGAAATAGTTAATGTTAATGAATTAATGAATGAATGAATGAATGGATGGATGGATGAATGGATGGATGGATGGATGGATGGATGGATGGATGGATGGATGGATGGATGGATGGATGGATGGATGGATGAATGAATGAATGACCTGCTCAGAACAATAAAGGAGTAAATGAATAACTTGAGATGAATGAATGAAATAAATGAATGCATGTATTAAATGAATCAATAGGAAATAGAAGCAATATTCTTATGGATTGAAGTAAATTTAATTCATGCCACTTGTTTGAATGATCTCACCTAAGATGCTGCTTTAAGGCACTGGTGATAGTTTTAACTTCAAATTCACAATCATCACTTTCCAAGTCTATGACTGAAATCCTTTTCTTTTCTATACACTGGAAGATGACATTCTGCACCTTGGATCCAACACCTACTATTCTGTATAGACCCTGGTCTGTAATACCTTACATAAGAATAAAACACAGGCATGTCATCATCACCATAATCAGCATCATTTGCAAATATGCATCAACATCATTTATTTTAATTAGTCAGAAACATTATATATCTTAAAACTTTAGGTAAGGGGAGCCATCTCCTATAAAATGCTTCACACTTCATCATGTTATATTGCCCTTCTTGTTGCTAAGAACCAGTGTAGAAATAGTTTTTTGGGTGCCCCCCAATGCCACTCTCCCTCTAACAACCCCCTCCCCCCCTTCAACACACACACAGATCTCACAATCTTCCATTGTCATCACCATCACTTTATCTATCGCCCTAGCAACCCATAAATCACTGTTTTGATGAAGAACATAATTCCCTACACATGTTTTATTGAATATGGTCATCAATTATATTTTGGTCAATAGTCAGAGCAGTTCTCACCTCTCTTTTCAATAGCCCTAATGGCCTTCTTGATGAATTCCAAGCCTAACTCATTCTTTTCAGCTACATGTAAAACAAAATCAAAAGAAAACTGTGTCAAAATTTGAAAAGCAAATATTTGGGCAGATGTGACAGATTAAAGAGTCAACAAAAATGCAAGTTGAAATATAATTATTAAAGTCAAATTTACCATCATCCATGACAGGAAACTGATTAGAATCCATGTAGACCTGCAACATTGATAACATCGTTATTTGTTTATACCAGAAAGGTATTGGGCTCAAAACCTATGTTGAGTTCCTTCATACTATATTTATGATCTGATAGTAAAAAACAAAACTTACAGGTTCTTTGCCATCCATTGCTTCTAACCATAGTTTTCTGTCTTCTTCATTCAAACACTGAAGAGTTATTGGTCCTTGCCTAAGTAATCATTAATTATTGGTAGTTAATATTTGACATAAAAGTAATTCAAGTGTCAGAACATTACACCATGTAAATCTGTACTTGGCCATTTAAACCTGCAATATTTTCAAATGAAAACAGAGCAACAGAGAGATCTCAAAACTCAGCTAATAAAAGGGTTCAAAGTGAAAATGGCTTAAGTATATACTTTTTAATTAATATATACTTAATAATTTATTGTTTATAGTACCAGTAATATGGTAAGTGGTTGATTGGCTAAGCTTTGGGACATCCCTGCGACAGAAATGGAGAAGTACAGCTAAAATGCTACAATGTTATAAAATACTTAACATCATTACAAGGATGACAGTACATCCAAGTGTAAAGTCTTGAAAATGATTTTTAGTAGTCTTTGTTGTGTTTGCTTCTAAAATTACATAATCATTATCTGTTTTTATTGTTTGTTACCTGTCTACTGCTGTAATATCGAAACAGAATCTTCTGTCTGTTGAATCAGACATTTTCCTGTTGATAAAATATGACTTTAATATTTACATCAACAAACAAACAAAAATGTAATATGTGAATCGTTTTCCAGAGCTTATCCAAATGTGATAATCATTTGTTGAACTTGACATTTTCTTTACTGATCTACGGTCCACATTTAATTGAAAAAGTATAAAGTTTAAGATACCTTGTACATGATGTGATGACCATGGTATCTGTACATGCACTCTGGAAAGGAACACAAATCAAACAAACTTAATCTTGTGAAAACAAGACAATCTAAAATACAAATGGTTTATACTTATTGATAAATATTAACTTGACTTTCTCCTGATGACAATTGATGGAAAAATAAAAATTCATTCGAGTTTGCACTGTATCAGATTTAAAGATACTTGCCCTTATAACCTCATATCTGCCAATGAATTAGATACAGTACAGTACAGTACTTTTGTGAACTATCAACAAGAGTCACAGAAAATAATGTCTCACCGACTTTCCTTGAGTCTGTACGTAAGGAATCATAGTTAATATTTTATTTTCTTTGGTGTAGTAGCAGTAATGCTTAGTCCAAGTGTATCCCAAACCACCTACAAAAACAAGAGATTTTGATTGATTATTGCCATATGATCTGACAGTTTTATTGTGTTGTCCTTCTTTTTATCATAATATAGTGGTCAATTATTGCTATATGATCTCACAGTTTTATTGTATCATGTCCTTCTTGTTATCATAATATAGTCAGTGGTCAATTATTGCTACTAATTGCATACCTTTTCTTTTTTCTTGCACATACAAATAGCCCTGTCTGGTATGAGCACCTTGATGGTGAAGCTCTCCACTCTTTGCTTTCTGCAACAACAACAACAAAATCTATATTACAAATTACCATTATTTATCACCACCTATAAGAATAATAAACTAATACTGACTATACAAATCAGCATTATCACCACAGGCCAATATTAAATACATGTATCATTTACATCATTGTCATTGCTGACCATCAATATCATCATCATCGCCATCACCATCATCATCACAACTTCAATTGCCATCACAACCATCACCACCACTACCACCACCACCAGCATCATCACAACTGCCATCACCACCATCATCACCAGCACTACCAATGCCATCACCACTACCACCATCATCACAACTGCCATCACCACCACCATCACCAGCACTACCGCCACCACCATCATCATCACCATCACCATCACCACCACCATCATCACCATCACTACCACCACCAATGCCATCATCATAATAATAATCTATTACCTGTTGCATCTTGTTCATTAATGTTTCTGCTTGTTCTTTTGTTGCACTAAATCTGTCCCGAGTCTGAACATTAAAAGAACATAGCTGCATTAGTTGAAGTACAGCTCTGTACTCAGTAATGGTTACTCTGACTACTGTTCATTGGTATAATGGATTATATAGATGTACAGCCAAACACTTTAGAATCAACCAATCAAGTTACATACATTTTGTAATCTTAGCTGTAAGTCTGTCATATATATCATATAATCTTTAAAGGCTTCATGTCCTGAAACAAACACAACAACATGGATGGTATTACAGGAGGATAATCTCTACAACACAAATACTGACAAATAGAAAACTGTAAATTATTGTTACTGGAAAACTAATCAGTCATTGTGTTAGCTAGTAGATTAACCAGAGAGGAATTATCAAGCCTATACGAGACACACATGTAATGAAGCATTACCAACAGAATAATACAATAATAGAATAATTATTATTCAATTATTGAACATATTGTAATGTGAAAAGACAGAAAACACATGTTTCAAGCTACAAACTAAGACATGATAGAAGAGAAGGAGTTGAGCAAATTCATGCCACATTAAAACATGCCCATTTTCAATGTGAGAGAAGTCTAAAAGATCCAGAATGCATATTGAAATCCTAGTTATCCAAAGAATATAAATTATTATAATATACCTACCACTATGATAGAAGGTCATCTGCACATACATAAATGATAAAAGCTGAAATAAAAAAATGCCTTCATTAGTTTATCATCATTTTTAGATAGTTTGAAGCAGTAGACAACTCAGAAAATAAACATTTATAAAAAAGACAAGTGGTCTTGGTGTTGGCATTCTACTAACATTTTCATATATTATCACTTACAGTTTCTACAAATTGGAATTTTTTAGTTTCATTGACTTCCTGTAGCTTGAAGACATAGTCAAGCGCTGTCTGGTGAAAGACATTTCTCTCATGTTCCAATGAGTTATCAGCCTACAGAAGACAAAATACACAACATTGATGATGAGATACAACATGATGAGATGGAATACAATGCAACAGCAATTGGATAGGACAAGATAGGATGGAATAGGATAGAAAAGACTGGAAATAAACAGAACAGAATGAATGGAATAGATGTGAAATGCAGCGGCAGAGACTGGACAAGGACTTCCCAAATGTAACAATATAAACATTTCAAGTAAAACCAATTACTTCTTTCAGCTGTGCTTCTTTCTTCTTGGATGACATATTCACATAGTTCTGCACAGTAAGGCAGAATTTTTCTGTCTGTTTGTCAAACTTTTTCTTTTCTTCCTACAATTCAACAGAACATAGGTGTAATGGATGTTGAATATTCATGCTACAATAATGTTTAATTACTATCATTAAATGGTCATTAGATTGTTATAACTGCATTATTATTAGCATTTTTGTTATTTGATACCTTTGCTCCACCAATCTGTTCTTTTCTGAATTGTTCCAGTGGCTGGATGAGTTGGACATTAGCATGGTTTATCTGAAAACACAAGGACAGTGAAGTAAAGTAATTTTGTCTCATGTAAAATCGTGCAGTGTAAGCAAACCTTACTAACAGTAAATGGGGTACCATACAAATCTTAGTCTACAAGGTCATAATCCCAAGCCTCTTGGAGTTAAGCTCTAGGCTACAATATGTGTGATATATAAACTGATTATTGTTACTACTACTACAATAAACCTTTCATTTATTGAAATAATACCTTGAGGTTATAGTGAAAGGAACAGTAGCAACTGCATGAACAAGAGATACTCACCATTCTAGCTCTCTCATCCTCAACTACTTGGATGATCTGGGCAAACTCTTTCAAAGCAGCAGCTATCATTTTGTACAAGGAAAATGTAAAGGTTAATAATGATAACATTGAATATGGAAATTCGCTAACGCTCATGATTTTCTTAGGCCTCCCCAAACATCCCGTCTGCATTATTTCACCGATAAAACACGGAAATCCATCCTTTATTGCTTAAATATATATACCTGTGAGCATGTTCATGTGTGCTTGCATATGTGTATGAAAATACTGCAGTAGAAGACATTGATCTATTTTGTATTATTCCTTTGCTTACCAATAAGCATCTCATCATCAGTCTCCACTTCACCAATACATTCAAATCTAAAGTTATCCAACATCTGAGCAAAGCTTTGTTGAGCTTTAGATAAATCTGTACAATGAAATACATCATGATTACTAATGAACAAAACTACACTGAACATAAATTAATATAAAATTATTATTCATGTGAACATATCTTTCCAACCAATAGTTATTATTATTATCATGATTTCAAACACCAAATATCTACATTCCCATATTTTTTTTTCTTGTGATAAAAAGGGGATCAGTTTTTAAACACATAAGATTAACGCTCACTGAACACATGTTCCATAATGAAATAATAAATTATTGATAATATTTTGATAGGTGGTAATAATCAGTTTTTCAAAGGCTCAGAGATCAAAACAACATCAAATATTCATAAGAGCACTGACTTCCTGACTTAAAAAGTAAGAAATAGACATTACACAAAATATTTTTTAACTATTAATAGTGTTTACTAGAGAAATAACACTAGTATTTCTTTAGACTATGGGCATCAACAAGTTTTGGTCCCAAATAATGATATATAAGGTCCTAAATAATCTTTTGAGGTATATATAGGAATTTATTTGAAACTAACTTTATTAATAACAAATTATTCTGCCAAATAATATTTCAGTATTACAAAGCAACTGTCACATTTTCACTTTGCAGACTTCTAGTAAACTGATATTAGACTAATACTTTGATGTGATCAACAAGTGGATTATTCTCGATTTTTCCTTTTCTCCAATTAATTAAATCAGATCCTGATTTGGCCTTTGAATCCATTAAGAAACAAGAAAACCAAAAGGTACCATAATTTCCATAAAAGTATCTGTTTATACTGGAATTAATTAATATTATAAATCAATATTAATTACTATTATAAATGATTATTATTAATTAGTGGTAAATGACTTCAAAGGGTCAGGCTCATAAGTATGACCCATCCTCATGAATTCACATCCTTTGATTACATTTCAGCCAATTAACCCAATACTTTCATCTCTTTCAAGTTAAATTTCAAATTTTCAATTTTTAGTTTAGTTATCATCAAAAGAATCATTTAACTGCATAATTGTTGTGAATAATGTACATATATTAAACATTCTCATGATATAGTATACTTTGTTCAATGTCGAGATTTGGGTTGTCAGATCAGTGCGAATTCACAGAAAATCAAAAGTGAACTATTTGTGGTGTTTTTAACTGATCATCAATAGTTTCTCTTTCCATATATCATTGTTATTTTCATTTTAAAGGGTCCGCTGTTATTGATGCAAGCTGTTGCGGTAACCCTGCCTAATAAGCAAAGCAAATATAATAAAAACAAAATAAATAAATAGCAAAAAGACGCACTAAATATTGTTTACATGTTGACACTGGGTAGAATTATTATACCTGAAAATCGCATAATTTGATTACACTGTTGCACAAGTAAAAAAACATTGAATCATTTACATTGCCATTCGATCTGCCATTAACTTCACTCACTGACATAAACAAACATCGAAATCATAATGGAATAGAAACAGTAATGATGGTACTAGTGAGATGATGATGATGATTATGGCAATGACTGTCGGATGAATTCCTCATCATCAGCGATTACAATATGAACAGGGTTTATATTCAATCTACTTTAAATACAATTGCTGGATGAAAGTAAAAGTATTGATTGGGCTATTTGAGCATTAATTTTTGTGGGAGAAACAATCAAAACATTTGAATATAAAAACCAATTTTCAAATTTTTAGATGTCAGGAAAGCAACTTCAAAGAAAAATGACGTTAAGAAATATTTCAATTGTGTGTACGTAACATTCAAAGTTAATATTTCAAAAATGTACAAAATTCAGAAATTGGAAACTTGACCATAAAATAAGACTACATATTTCATGAAAATATCGCTAAAATCCTCAAACAAATCATTTTTTTCTGATTACAATCCCGTAAAAATTTAGGTTTTATAAATGGAATAAAAACCGACGGAAAAGCGGACTGTCAGCGATAAATTATATTTGAGCATACTAATTATTGTTCCACTTGTTTATATGGCTGAAAAAAATACCTCCTGTTTGTTCAATTAAAAAATCGAATAAACAACTATTCCAAATCATAGATCACGAAAATTTGCTTTCATATCAAGCTAAAAAAATGGGAAACTGCTCAAATTTGACAAAATAATTAAAATTCAGGACTGTTCTTCCAAACGTTTCACATCATTTTTAAACCACTTTATAAATCTCTCAAAGCGAGGATTTCCTTTGTGGCTATGGGAAGTAAGGAAATTCAAACCGCAGTTTATTGTGTAAAAGGTCTTTCATCAGTAGAAATCGGAAAATTCGAGGTATTTTCATCATGGTGAATATACGTATAAATTCAAATATAACCTTCAGAAATGAAAAGGCAATATATGAAAAAGACACACGTTAGCATTAAAATCAATGTAACGAATTGATGGACGACAAAATACACATCGTTTATTTGCAACCGATACCATGTATTTCATAGACAAGATAGAGCTTGTAAAAAGAGTAAAAATTCAAACTACTGACTGCGACAACATTGGGTACAGCGCTGGTGAAACTATTCCATCAAGAAAGGTGACAAGCATTGCGAAAGACTGCCTTGATTAAACTCACTTCGTCCTTGAATATACTAGCAATAGTTACAGTAATAAAAAATACACAACAAATGAAACACAATCAGTATAATTACTTACTTTCGGTGGCTTTAAGCAAGGCCTTGCATTCCTTAATCAAACCCTTGATGGCCTCGTTCGTTTGCTCAAGTTCTCTTTCATGGTCGTGGATATTTTCGCGAAAATATGGACTATCCAACAAACAGTCAGCAAATTCTAGAGGCTTAAGCCCCATTCCTTGATATATAAAGTTATTCCGTCGATTAAACGGGTAGAAAAAGATGACTTTTCGAAGTAATTAACTACGATAGGTCTTGTTTTAGCTCAGACAAGATTCATGCAAGTTTTGATAAATTTGCGCATGCGTCATAAAATGTTCGTCATAAAATGTGACCCCACCCCTCTAAGTAAATTAACAAATGAGTAAACGTCCACGCATATGAATGAAAAGAGAACGGATAAAGGAATGATACTGGCAATTGCCCTATTTCACTATGACGTCATGGTTTGTTTACATGAATAAAAACAGACCTAATTCGGGCTAAATAACTTTCCTCCAGCACATTCTGCTTTTCACTTGAACATATATTTTGTTCTTTTATTATAAATAGAATTTTAGCCTATTTTTAATTGAATTAAACATGCTGTATCCCCTCAAGCGACCATGATTTTTAGCGTCAAAATAATAGATTCGTTTTGATGTGACGTCATAATGAAATAGGGCAATTAAAAAATAGTCTATACAGGCTATATAAAATAGGGTACAAACAAATCCATTACATTGCATAAATAAGCAAACAAATAATGATAACAATGAATCTAAATGCATGAGTTATAAAATGCCTTGAGCAGCTAGTTGTTTATATTATAAATGAAATAAAAAAATTTAATTGAATGAAAAATTAATGAGAAAAATAATAATATCATCAAATGACGAACATACACATTTAAACTGGCTGATTGAATACTTAACAATAAAACAATGATAACAATTTGTAATATCAATCAATTTTATTATAAATAATAATTTGTAGACAAAATCATGACAGGAATATAGTACCAGATTTTTGATATGTTTTTAACATTCATTTGTATTACCAAGGTATATGAAGTGGTTTTAAAAAACCTGTGAAATATTAAATAAACACATTACATTTTTATAATTTAATTACGTTTTACTGTTAACATTTTCTTTTGTGTTTTGAGTGCATTACACTTTACATGACATCAAAGAAGCCCCATCTGGAGGACAAAATAAAAGGTTTGAATTTATGTTTCATCAGCAGATATAGATTCAAGACAAAGCCGCGTATCTATAGTGCTGATAAAACATGAATTCTAATTCTATAAAATGCTTCTAAAACTCTATATTTTTCCAACAAAAACTTGATAATTTTATAACTTTATATGGAGAAAATAGTTTTAAGTTTATGCAAATTAGGATAATTCTACATCAGTGAGTCGTTATAGAACTTGTCAAAGAAATTGATTTTCTTTTAAAATCATCAACTATTAATGAGTTTTAGAATTACATGTTACTACCACAGGAAAAAATTTGTGATTCCCAAAATTGTTTTTTTTGGGTTATGTTGGGGAAAATGCTACAAAATCCAACATTGGGTTCAAGTTTGGGATTTCCAAAATGGGTTTATTTTGGGTTATTGTTGGGAAAATGCAACAAAAACCAAAAAAAAAAAAAAAAACCCATTCTGGGAATCACAATTTTTTCCCTGTGTACCTCAAGAATTTTTGAAAACTGCTCTGACTAAAACACCTGCGTACAACAGGAAAACACACACATTAGAGTAACGTAGTTTATCCCTAAAATTGGAGTGGATTTGAATGATGATGTAATATACTATCAATACCAGAATGCTTTGATGCCGTTCTTTTGTATCACAATTAGTGCAAATTGTTTTTACTAATCTCCACAAGGATTATAAATTTGAATATGAAAGAGAATTTGCAAAGAATGCTGGTCTTGGTAGTCAAATGATGCCATTATGCAAATCGCCTATTGGTATTTGGAAATCTAATTCATTTTTTGAAATCTAAATATTCTTGTTTTTATACAGCATTTCAAATATTTAAAAATTACTGCTATGTTATAGAAATATGCAATCTAAAATATAAAAATCATAAGAAAAATGTATTTTCTTGTCTGATAAAAAACCTGGTTTTGTAAAACCAACCAGCTAATGGCAAGAGTATACATTTTACAAATTACATGACATTTTACCAAAAACATTCGTCCCAGCTGAAATATTCAGATCAAGTGGCTGCATGAATTTCACCACCATAATTTCTATGCATACCCTAAATCTCTGGGAAACATTTTTTGCATTATTAGGTGTATTATTATGTAAACTGGGCATGTTCAATAGAAAAATGTTAAGTATTATCTACAGGATCATCTGATTGTTCCATGTTAAAAATTTGTAATTTCAGAAACATATTGTGAAACTTTTACAGTGCAAATACAAAAACCATGGACAGACAAATACTTCAGGAGGCACAGTGTGGTTATTGTATAAATTGTGTAAAAAACCTCAAGTTGATAATTAACCTAGTAACATTATCACAGTAAAATTCCAGAAGCCAGATACCAAATTATCCACAATTCAATTATTGTCTAAACACTTTTTTGTAACTTATCTACAGTATGTTTTGAAATAGTTAGATAACCACATTTAAGCGGCTAATTATTTTTTGTTTCAACTACAAATATTCAACATTTGATAACTGGATTACAGCATTCTCTTTGACAATGTTTTTTTGGAAATAGGGGTTCAAAGTCCTTGCAACTAGAATCTCAACTCAAACTAATTACACCAACTTGTTGCCCTTTCTTCTATAATAATCCAGTTTCATGTTGTTCATCATACTGCATTAATTAGCCTTTTACATTTGTAGGTAAAATAGCAAGAGTCAAAACAAAAACTCTAGGACTTGTATTATTTGTGTATGTGTGAATGCGCTGTGAATGCACAAAACGCATATATATCAAACACAATCAGGAACATGAAAGATGAATATTAATGAAATTTATGAGTATCTTTTAAAACTTCAGACACATCCTTCCTATTTATAAAATCTGTACATAGCATAAACTCTGAGACAAGTAAATTTGGTTGTTGACCCCGAACATATTCCATGACAGTAGCAGTTGGATTATTGCCTGGTAGGGCCTTCAGCTTCTCTACTTTCCATCCTTCCATCTTGAAGTAGTTTGCTACTTTAACAAATGACTGCTGAGCATCTAGCATGCCACAGATTTGCTCTTTTTTATTATAGTGCCTTTCAAACCATTCAAACAGTCTTACATCAGCACCTGTGTCAACATAATACAAATTAATATAGACACAAAAAATCATCTATTACACTTAATGAAACATTAAAGAAATTTACAATATAAATCTGTTTAATTGATAACTGTGATCTAGGACATATAAATAGTTGAACTAATTAGCATCACTTCAACACCATTACACTATATGGATGTCCCTCCCTCCCCCTGCAAGCTAAGAATTAATTTCTTAAGTTCATATTATTTTCTCATGACAATATCAATTTTTGCGTTTTTGAGAAATTCTAAAATTATGTTTCATCAGCACTATAGATACGATATTACCAGCCAATCAACAATCAGTCATATATTAGTCAAATATCCAATTATAAACCTATCAACTTCCCAACCAACCAATTTGCCAACTGTCAAAGTATGAACTGACAACCAACAAACAAACAAACCAGAACTAATCATCATTACCACACAGATTTCATACATCAAAAATTATTTTCATTGTGACAGTTACTTTAGGTTAATTTTACCTATATATGTTTGGCTGTCTGGTATGTTCACAATCAAAGATTCTTCTGGACTGGTTACATGTTCTTCTTCCTCACTGTCTGCATCATCTTCCAGATCATTAGCATTGGGGTCAACTGGCAGATTATCTTCTATCTCACAGAGCTCAAATTGCTGTTGGTTCTGGTACCTCACACAAGGTATCAGTTGCCTTTGATTGCCTTGTCTGTTCTTTCTTTTTTTAATCATCACAGATACACATTTATACACAGCAAGAATGATTACAAAACAACCTACAGTTGAAGAAATTATGACAAATGGCTTTAGCCAGCCATTTGGTTCATTATTTCTATTCTTTTTACTCCCTCTGTCAACTGGTGTAGCTATAGAAGGTTTAGATGTTGTAGCTGTACTAATCACAGGGGATTCTGTTGATGATTTTCTGCTTGTCTTGCTGACTGTTGTATATTCATCAGTTGTTTTTTCAGTGGGAGGATCAGTGATAATAGGAGCTGGACATTCGTTCTTTCTGTGAATGGAGCAGCTTTGTTGCTTTGGCCTTCCCTTTTTGATGCACTCATCTTTGACAATGTCGCGACCATCACCACAACACCCCCAGCACTTCTGGCAGTCATCAGAACTCTCTTCAAAATAGTTCTCCTTACTAATGCACCAATGATCACACACTGTATTTACCTCTCCTGTACATGGTGTCATTTTTTGGTCCATAGAGCATGTTCCACATGCTGAACACTGTTCAAAGTCATCTTCTGAGGAGTAGTTGAATTTAGCAACACAGGGCTGACATTTGATCCGTAATTTATCTTTGGGTAAAGTGGTGCCACATCGTTGAAGGGGTCCATATCCAGCAGGGCATTTGGGGCAGTCATAACATGTTACGCTCCCATTTACTGATACCACTTTATATTGGTTTTCTGAACAAGGCAATGAAATGGATACCTAAAAATGGGAAAAAACTATAATCAACAAAACATTTTCCTCTATGTCTTAGTGACTGTTCATCAATTATCATCAGCAAAGGGACAGTGCATGTTTAGCCAATCAAACTATCAATAAAAATGTACCACCATGGATATCAAAATCCTAAAAAAGGTACCAACAATATAACTTCCTGTGTAACAAAAAGACGGCAGTTACTTAAGCAATAAACGATTGATTTCCGTGGTTTATCGTTGAAATAAACCACGCGGGATGTTGGGAGAGCACGAAAAAGGCCTAAAAAAATCACGAGCATCCTTTTTAAAAATGACTTTTAAAAGAAGTACACGGCAAAGATATTCATACTTCATGGTCAGAAAAAAAAGTCATCATAAGAACAGCATTGAACACTGGATTATTCATGTGAAAATCTCTACAAAATCTTCACATAAAATATATCAAATTGAAGGCCTACTCAAGGAATTGTACCCCCACTATTTCAACAAAACTAAAAGTCCCCAGGCTCACTATAGTTTTTTGAAATGTACTTTTAGTTCTTATAATAAAGAAACATGGCCTTATTTTGCTTTAATTATTGGGCTGCAACAGATCCTTTGGGAATCAAAAGACAATCAAGTGGTAACTTTGTTGGATGAATAAACTATACACACTATTATGAGAAACCTTTTTATGTTCGTCCAAGATGGCTGCCATGGCGTCAAAATGGCGTCATAATGTAACACAGCAATACTCAAATAATTCTTCGGTCTGAGTCATTACATAAAACATATTTTATCAATTATTGCAGTTTCAACAAATATTCCACTGAATCGTGATTAATCCAATCAATCGTATATATCGGGCGAGCAAATTTGGTAAAAATGCACGTGAAAAATTCGCATGACAACACGAAATGAAAGTACGGTGTACTAACTATGCTTTGAAGCATACTAATGTTTCGGCTACGCTGTGGCAGTGAGAAGGTGAACTCTGATTTCTGAATCAACATGACAGTTCAGACGTAGATATCGCGTCGAATAGACCACTTCACGTTAACGTCCGCCATTTTGAATTGGGGCAAAGTCGGGAAATTTCTTAACGCTCAATATCTCCGCTCGTTCCAGCTCCATTTTTACAGTTTTAACTTAAAATAATAACAACTTTACATATCAGCAAACTGGTGGAAAATGAGCCCTATCCAGGAATTGGAACTATTTTTTACGAGCCGGTAAGTTTTCTAAATATTTTGATATACGCTCGCCGATCGTTTGCCGGTCATTTTGTTTTGAGAACAAAAATCTCAATTTTCTTTATCAAATGACTATGATATGCCAACCAAGTTTTAGCACAAATATAAGGAAGTTACTATCTTTTCAAAAACAAAACAATTATGAATATTGAGCTCGAATGAACGGAGTTAGAAGAAATCAAAGTGATGACAATTTCTTAAGAATTTTTCAGACTTTGCCCCAATTGAAAATGGCGGACGTTAACGTGAAGGGGTCTAAATAACTGATGGATTTCTTACCAAAGACGCAAATATGATCGTTACCAGAGCTGTCATCGTCAAGTTTTTATGAAGGCACAACCGCCAGCAACATTGAGCATTTACTCCTTAGAGAGTGAATCCCGAGCGGATGACTAGTGAATGAGTACTAGTACTTCATACTGAATGACGTCCTGATGTCGAAGTTTTTAATTTCGCGCTCTCGGTTACTATTTCTGAAAAATGGGAATGGGCCAATTGTAGCGCTTGTTATATTCTCCACAGAACATTGACCAATCACAGGTAACGTACCAGCTTGAAATGTCTGGAAAAGTAAATGACTTCCGCTCCGTTGCAGACGTCTCCTCTTTATTGCTGCCGCAGCGAGCGAGCCTGAAGCGAGCGAGCAAGGCAGCAACCCTAATCTGTAAAGGGAGTAAAAATCTCGATTTTACCCCATAATGCACCGCAAATTCGTTTACCTACGTCCCTTGCGCGCCTCGTATGTTGTTATTCGACACCAAAGTATTCCTTGGATTTGTGTGGTCAAGGTGAGTGAAAATGTGTGTCTTTATAGTCCCATTTAATCTTTTTTTTCTGTGATTACTGTGCAAGACGCTCGAAGAATAATCACTTGGAGTAAATACAAGTGATAATATTAGGAAAGCTTTATCGTATAACTAAAATAGATCATAATTTCTTAAGCTTGCGTTGGACGGATCGTTTGAAGTGCGACTGTTCGTTCTAATATTTGTAATATTTTAACATTATGATGGTACAAAACTATAAGTAAAAGCAAGAATTTGTTTCAGATGCCTAAGGTAGACGAAGATTTACATTGATTACGATTAGTTTGTCGATATTTGTTATATATTTGTAGATATACGGCCGCTATTCGTGTCACTTGTGTTGTAGGCGTCAATTATTACAGTAAAATTGAAATAAGATATTTGTAGTTCATTTCTTTATGCTTTTACTAGGTATATTCATTGACTTGCTTGTTTCTTTTTTAGACTGTCAAAGTAAAGTACATGTTTATAATGGTTGCTGTCGCAGCGAGCGAGCCTGAAGTGATGTTATTGTTCATTTAAATACAATACATTTCAAGCTTAAGACTGGGAATCACTTAATGTCACCCATGACTGGAAGAATAATTTTTTTGCAAAATTCTCATTATTTGCCTGAATAAAGGTCTTAGTATCACATTTATATTGGGAAAGTTTTAGATCGATTTGAATTTTAGTTTTCGAGTTATGGGCAAAAATGTGAAATTTGACCTCATCAACAGTTTTTCACGCGTGTTCGAGTGTTCTTCGATTGAAGCAAAAAATCACTTAAATTTCGCAAAGTTAAGCAAAATAAATATATCACACCTAAAGAAAACATAATGGAGAGTATCTGAGGCCATTTTATTTTCAAAAAAAGCATATGTAAAATATTTTGCAGATTTTTCAATATTTTGTAATTTTCCACTAGTGTTTTTGTATGCCATGTTTAAGCGGCTATATCTCCACTGGTACATCGATTAGCACAGAAATTTCAATGCAGCATTGAAAGCACACTCCATAGATGACTTTTATCACAAAACATTTTGGGGCAATTTAAAAGTGAGCTCGAACGAGCGTTGTCAACATACCTGATTTTCGTGCATGTTTGACCTTGTGAGCCGTAACGGTTGCCGTGATGTCAACACAAACTACTAGTCATGTCGAGGTCTATTTCGACGAAAACCAAAAATCAACATCCCGAACTACATTAGAATTAGTTATTTGGCACCAGATAATCCAGAAGAACGACCATAAGGGGAAACATCGATCAAAGTGTAACTAGAAACCTCCATTGCTGTTGTGTTTCGTAATCGAGTAAAATTTAGCATCAACAATTCGACGCTGAAAATTGACAAAATAATAGCTTATATAGAGTTGATGCAATAAAACGCTAGTTGTAGAGTTGAAGCTTTGTACGGATGGAATTCCTTGCCTTATTTTGAAAACAAAATTGTACTCTCGCGATCGTGAGAACAGAGATCAAAATTATCGATTAGTCGTTTTGTGACAATATACACAGGAAACCCAATAATCAAGGTATTTCGAGAAGATAAAAAGTTTGTTTTCTTCTATCTCAAAAATAACATTTATCAAATATAAGGAAAAACTTCACATTATTTTATTTTCGAGATAACTATGTCAAAAGTATGTTGTCCATTAAAATGTGGCAAAAGCTACCTGCTGTTCAAAAAGTGGCATAATAAATAGCTCCCCCCTGCGGCGGTCTCAAACTGCTTTCCCTGTTCATGGAAAGTCATGAAACTAGAGAGTAAATTCACAGAATAACAAATAAATGAGGTACAAATATGAATGGACTAGGGTTGAAAAATAATAAGGAGTTGTTTCCAATACGCGGTCACGGACCAACGGACTAAAACAAAACAAAAGCAAAAATAAATAAATAAATAAATAAAAAATAAATAAATAAATAAATAAATGAATGAATGAATGAATGAATGAAATTCTCTTAAAATGAAAGGAAATCATTATGCAGTGAACAGAACAAGAATAAAATAAAACGAACTATATAAAACTAAAAGGAAAATTTTTATTTCACCATATATTATAATTTTAGCAGAATACAAATGATCGGGGCAGTCCATAGTAAGTTATACACCATGTTGTGAACTATTGCACAGTAGGGTACCTCATATTTTTATAATATTAAGTAAACATGGACCGCACACCATGTTACATATATTACAGAGCAACAATAAACATAAGTTGAGAATTGGTTCTAAAGAAACACCGTAGCTGAAGTTTCACAAATAGACAGAATATAAGGAAAATTAGTCAGTACCGAAACTCCATAATTTGAGGTAGTTTAATACAAAAAATCTCCGTATGTTGCTCAAGAACCTATGTAACACGGTGTGCGGTCCATGTTTACTCACTAGTTGATAAGATACAATATTATATTGTGCTATAGTGTGCAAAATATAGATTGGACTATGGACTGCCGATATCGATTTTTCTTTACACGTTCGCAAAGTGCGTAGTCAGTGGGACATTCTACGCAATGTTATGTATGCGATTATTATAGTCAAGTTTCATTTCATTTCTTTTTCGCTTTGTTTCGTTAAATTCCATAATTTCGTTTTATTATTTTCTTTTTTTTTACGTTTCAATTTATTTCATTTCGTTTTAGTAGAGTTCTTTTTTGTTCGATTTTCGATTTTCCTTTTAGTTTTATATAGCTCGTTTTATTCCATTATTCCATTATTCTTCTTCTGTTCACTGCATAATAATTTCCTTTCATTTTAAGAGAATTTCATGTTATTTTATTCATTCATTCATTCGTTCGTTCATTCATTCATTTGTTAATTCATTCCTTCGTTCATTCATTCATTCGTTCGTTCGTTCGTTCGTTCGTTCGTTCGTTCGTTCCTTCGTTCATTCGTTCATTCGTTCATTCGTTTATTTATTTATTTATTTATTTATTTATTTTTGCTTTTGTTTTTTTTTTAGTCCGTTGGTCCATGACCGCGTATTGGAAACAACTCCTTATTATTTTTCAACCCTAGTCCATTCATATTTGTACCTCATTTATTTGTTATTCTGTGAATTTACTCTCTAGTTCCATGAACAGGCGAAAGCAGTTTGCGACCGCCGCAGGGGGGAGCTATTTATTATGCCACTTTTTGAACAGCAGGTAGCTTTTGCCACATTTTAATGTACAACATACTTTTGACATAGCTATCTCGAAAAAAAATAATGTGAAGTTTTTCCTTATATTTGATAAATGTTATTTTTGAGATAGAAGAAAACAAACTTTTTATCTTCTCGAAATACCTTGATTATTGGGTTTCCTGTGTATATTGTCACAAAACTACTAATCGATAATTTTGATCTCTGTTCTCACGATCGCGAGAGTACAATTTTGTTTTCAAAATAAGGCAAGGAATTCCATCCGTACAAAGCTTCAACTCTACAACTAGCGTTTTATTGCATCAACTCTATATAAGCTATTATTTTGTCAATTTTCAGCGTCGAATTGTTGATGCTAAATTTTACTCGATTACGAAACACAACAGCAATGGAGGTTTCTAGTTACACTTTGATCGATGTTTCCCCTTATGGTCGTTCTTCTGGATTATCTGATGCCAAATAACTAATTCTACTGTAGTTTGGGATGTTGATTTTTGGTTTTCGTCGAAATAGACCTCGACATGACTAGTAGTTTGTGTTGACATCACGGCAACCGTTACGGCTCACAAGGTCAAACATGCACGAAAATCAGGTATGTTGACAACGCTCGTTCGAGCTCACTTTTAAATTGCCCCAAAATGTTTTGTGATAAAAGTCATCTATGGAGTGTGCTTTCAATGCTGCATTGAAATTTCTGTGCTAATCGATGTACCAGTGGAGATATAGCCGCTTAAACATGGCATACAAAAACACTAGTGGAAAATTACAAAATATTGAAAAATCTGCAAAATATTTTACATATGCTTTTTTTGAAAATAAAATGGCCTCAGATACTCTCCATTATGTTTTCTTTAGGTGTGATATATTTATTTTGCTTAACTTTGCGAAATTTAAGTGATTTTTTGCTTCAATCGAAGAACACTCGAACACGCGTGAAAAACTGTTGATGAGGTCAAATTTCACATTTTTGCCCATAACTCGAAAACTAAAATTCAAATCGATCTAAAACTTTCCCAATATAAATGTGATACTAAGACCTTTATTCAGGCAAATAATGAGAATTTTGCAAAAAAATTATTCTTCCAGTCATGGGTGACATTAAGTGATTCCCAGTCTTAATAAAACAAATACCCCCAAATACCATATTACAAGTTTTTATTATTTGCTGATGATTTTCATTAAAATTTTATAAGATTGAATATTTTTAATTAAACAATTAATTCCAAAAGTGCAAACAATAAGTCAATGAAACTCTTACTGCTTATTGGTGCCAAGTAAATGTACCATGCAATTGCAATATTTACTATTTCTTGAGTGTCACCGTTTTCTTGCTTGTACTTTTTTTATAGTGATTTGCTTACCTTCCATTACATTATGATTTTTAAAAGAATAAATATGTTGAAAATAAAATTTGGGAATTGAAACTAGTTTTTGGTGATGTTGACATAGTCCTTATTGCCAAATATCGAACCATAATTCACTCACTTTCAATTGTTTGTAACAACAAAAATTTCAATTCATTTAAGCAAAAATCTAAGGCAGCATTTTGCTACCTGTTAGGTAGACTAGTTAAAATTACTAATCTTTGGGATGGGTGGTTGGAGCGTAATTCGACCTTTTTTGCATTGTTTACATTCCTTTGAGAGGGCAGATTCTGCATATCCCCTGGAGAAAGCGATTTTTAGAACTCTACTGGCATTTTTGTCAAAGATTGTGGATCTATGAAGCTAAAACTCGGACAGAATGTAGGTGGATTATTCACCTCTGGTGTACCAAAGTTTTGTTTGAGAAGGATTTGAGGAAGATAGTGATATTGGGCCGTGAGTGAGAGTAGGTAGGTTTCTTGTTGCCTGCCTTCGAGTCTCCTTTCAGGAAGCGTGTTCAAAACCCGGGTTCAAAATCCGAATCGCTTTAAACTTAACTACTCAAAAACGAACCCAAATCAACCCGAAACACGCCAGAAACGTTTAGAAACATCCAGTCTTTATTACTTTGATAGTTTTGTATAATATAATTCAGATTTCTGTGAATTGTGAGTGAAAGTTTCGATTTACAGTGAAATGACCCTTGAATACTCACCACGGCAAGTCACAGGAAGCCCAACCGTATAAAATAAAAAAAATAAGAAAATAATACAAAGTTAAATTAAAAAAAAAAAAAAAAAAGACACAAAATGGTAAGCCTGTGGTTTGAAACAACCGATCCCTATGGAGGGGTTGTTTGGACAAAATTTTAAAACGATTTGTGGCATACTATTATGTGACAAACTAATGACTCATATATGTTATACTGTTATGTGACATGCCATATAGTGTAATGTGATATAATAAAACTTTTCAAGTAATTTATCGTAATTTAATGTTATATATATTATACCTCGATTTGTTAATATCCAATATGGTGTATCGTAATGAGCATTACGCAATATGGTGTATCGTATATTATCACATACATGGCGTACCATGTGCTGTACCGTCGTACATGGCGTACCGTAACATGGCGTACCTCAGTATCGCGTACCACAGCAAGCCCACGGTTGTTATGGATGAATAGAGAGAGAGAGACTCCATAGATTCCTGTGTTGGTACATTGATTTGAACATCCCTTTGCAAATTTTCCCAAGTCGTTTTTATTTAACTCTTTCAACCCCTTTATGACTTTGTAATTTGTTTTTATTGTTGAATTAAGCCAATAAAGTGAGTAAAACACTTTGTAAGTTTATTTTATTTTGTCGTAATTTAACTGCGTCATATTGAAATTTACAACGGCGCGCCATCTGTCTGGTTTTCATTTGCACACTTTTACAGCAAAAACCGATTGAGCGTTAAATGTAAACGTTTGAATCGTTTATTTGGATGTTTTTTTACTTAATTAAATGTTGTGTTTCCAAGGAGATCAGACATTGTTTTACTCGTAAACCAATGAAAAGTCTCTTGTGATGGCTCCGCCCCTAGAAACGTCTCACATACCAACGGAAGATTTAAATTGTCTAAAGTTCTCATTAAACGCTCAAATGGTTTTTGCTGTATATAGTAAATTTGATAAGTGGGATCCATGAGCGAAAAACCGTTCTGCAGAGAGCGAACTGGGATGACTTATGGAATCAGTCTAGGGCAGACCCACAAATTTTGCAATAATCAAAAAAATTACCGGTTGTCAATCAAAAAATAAAAGTACTATCCATAAAAATAAATTAGGTTTTCCCCAAAAGAGAAATTTTTTGAAATTGATTGATAATATTTTTCATAGTTTTTGGAGATAAATGATAGGGGTGGGGAGGGTGGATGAGAAAGCTTAGTCCCCCAAATAAAAAACTGTTCCATCGTCCCTGTTAATGGACAAATTACAAAGAGATATATGGTTGGAGAGGCATGTAAATTAAAAGCTGTAAACTTGAGGTAGTCATAAAGATCAATATTATTGACTGTTAAATTTGTCTAAATTTTAAGATTTATATATGAAATGAATATAAATGTTAATTTTTTAAACATTTTAACAATAAGTAAGTATTAAGGGGGGGGGGTTACATAAGTGTGTACACAAAAGATGCTTGACAACAAAAGATACCATACTCTCACATGCAACTTAAAAATATCAACGTTTATTGTCAGCTGCATACATAATTAATGCATACCATCATAAAATTTATGCACAGTGTTATAAACTGCTTTGACAATTTACCAACATTCATTTTAAAAGTGCATTGTGGTTTCTTTGCTAATTATTTTCACATTGTATCATGCACAGTCTTCCAATATCATCTGCAGATATCTGGGACTAAGTCCTGAGCTATGCCCATTTTAGTCATTTTAAACCAAAATTGAATGTCCCATGGGTAAATGCCAAATTTTCTAGTTTATAGTGCAGATTCTCTAAATTTTGAGCTTATAATTTTGTTATTTCTCAAACATATTTGAGCCTTTTGTACACAATACATACCAGTGTGAAGGTATGGTAATGGTACATCAAGGAGGGGAAAAACTTTGTTTGCTCAATAATAATTATTTAAATTAAAAAAAGCAATACAGTGACCCCTCTATACTGGTCTCTACTGGGACCAAAGAAAGTTTCTGTTTTTTAGGGGATACAAACTAATATCATTTTTACATTTAAGTATCCTTATAGTTATAATGTGTACTGAGGCACATTTTACAAAAGATATATAGAGAAAATTTGCTGACTAAAAACATTGTCTGATATGGAGAGAATTCCAGTAAACTGAGAGTCTGGTATAGAGGGGTTCACTGTAATATATATAAACCCTCATGCTAATGTCTAGTCAACAACTTGAAGTACACACCCTAAGAACAAAAAAGGAATTTTGCAAGTCCATTCCTGTATGGCCCTGAAAACATGTATAATCACAAAAACAGCATGTGGATATTTTTGAAAATACATCTTAATAACAATAATAACATTTAATATTTATATAGCGCACTTTCAACAATACAGTTTTCAAATGCGCTTTACAGATACTCTAAAAACAATAAACATTCATTAACATTCAATAAAATATTCATCTTGCTAGGATTCTGCTATGATCAAAATATCTCTTACATTTATTTTAACTTCATGAAACTATTCCTGCAGTATGCTTGTTCTTTAAAATTATTACCCTGTATGTTGCACCCCAGATTGTGGCAACATGTCCACAACACTAGTTATATGTGCTATGTTAATAATAAAGTATTGCAGTAATGCACTTGTCCATGACATGTGCTGAATCTGTTCATAACAATTGTGTGTTCTGGTCTAGTACTCAGAGCATTGTTTAGACAATAGGATTAGTACACTCCGGATAAGGAGATGGAATATCTGATGCTGACTGGTCCCCTTCTGGAGATTCTGGTTGGTGATTTCCTTGAAGATCCTTCAGAGCAGCCTTTAAATCCTCAATAGGGACTTGCTCCCTCTCAATCATATCAGACAGTGTAGTCAAAGGATTAACACTTTCTTGGACCAGCTCAACATCGATTTCTTTACTTTGAGGGATTAGTGTGTGGATAATGTGTTCCATCTTGTCAGGATTGTGGTCAACATGTGCCAACATCAGAGCTTGTTTGATATCTTCATGATGAGTGCTTACTGGTACAGGAATGCTGGGAATGGCATCTAAACCAAACAAATAAGATGTATATTAGAACTCCTGTAATAAATGCTTTTTAGCTAAAAGTTTAGTTAGACTTGACAAGGATCATACAATTATTCAAGAGCTAGTTACAGCCATTGGAAATCCAATCAGGGTTTTCCTGATTAATATCACAAAGAATCCATAAATTTGTTTTCTGTTATTCCAAAGGTAATCCCAATTAGCAAGTCCATGATCTTTGAAAACAACCATTGCTGATTGCCTCCCCCCCCCCCCCCCCCCACACACACACACACACACACACTATACATAAACTATACCTTGAAGCTGACCTGCAGTCTGTTTCATGTTTGTAATGGTTTGCGGTATTTTATTATCAGAGGCCTAAGGATTAATAAAATATAAACAACTCAGATCTTATGACAATAAAACAGTAAAATACATTGGCATATTCAAGGGTATATTTATTGTATCACCACTAATCTATTTCATAACACCAATCTTATTTTCATTCATTTTTAATACTTTTTCAATATAATCTCTGCATATTTGATAGGGTTAATTAGAAAATATTTTTGAAATAAAATATCAATACATATATTTGTTTCCAAAAGCAGTGTGTGCATGTTTGTGGATTCCTTACAGCATATTATTTTGCTCTATTACCTGTGTGCAATAGCTGTTAATGTACTGACATATTGCAATTTCCAAAGGTATTTCATTATTTAGATTCACATTAAAACAGCATTTAAAATCTTTAGCAAATGGCTCCACTTGGTGCTCAAATTTGGCCTCAATTTTGGGGGTGTACTTGTATGATGCTAGCCAATCTTTGCTATGAATTGTCTGAAAATATCAAATTCGTATTAACAATTATAACCAACAGGGGCAGCTAGATCCAAGATTCCCCGGGGGTGAAGGGTGCAATATTGGGGGATGATGTCATAATAAAAAAACTGTAAGTGTAAATCTGACAGTTAGTAGTACACACTTGTACAAGACTGAAAATAATTAACTTTCCACATTAAATATACATTTATAATTCACATATACATATGCAATTGTTGTGTGATATGAGATTCAAAAAAAGTTTAAATCAATAGAAATGTAACATTGACATGTTTTTTGATTGTCTGAGATCAGGGGAGGTGCGCACCCCCTCTCTGGATCTGTATGTGAGTAATATTGACTTGAAAAGACTATATTAGCTTAGGTAGTACATGTAGAAAACATTACTTTGATGACACAAAATTGATGACAAATAATATTATTATTGTATATATTTTAATTTTGTGGCACAACAATATCCAAAAACATGGGAGCTGCTACAAATAGTTGAACACCATACACTGGGGGTGGAATAAAAACATAACTTCCTCTGTGTCCATTCAGGCTTGTAAATGTTAATTAGCCAATGAGTATAACAAGTCTTTCTCGACCTTCTCACACTTTCATTATTAAGTCAGGAATCACCTTCAGAATGTGAATTTATAACCATATAGGAAATAAAAATGTTGGAAATTTGCCATTCGGAGAGAGGTTCGACAAATACTAAGAGAGCAAATCAACCTATTTAAGTGTAAAAAAGGATAATTTTACATGCCTTTGGGTGATCAGTTACTGTCCATCCTTCACTAGATACTTCAATGTCTATGGAGATCACACTTTTAGGGTCAATGTCTGGAAAAATCTGATGAGGGCCTGACACAAGTCTTCGTTCAAGCTGTTCTTCTTTATCTATTACACTCTAAGAAATGAACCATGAAAAATGTCAGTTACCTAATCTTGCTATTTGTCGTCTCAATGACATTATTATTTTCATACCGAAATCTAACACAAAACATGTTTTTTTAGTGAGAGGATCTAAAAGCTATGAATTAGACTGTTTTATACACATTTATACTTATATTTCTATATATAACATATTTTCAAATTATTTCTCAATCCACCCCTTCAACATCATGGCATGATAGAATAGTCATAAATTTACTTAGTTTTCACAATAGTTTTGGTTATTATAAATCACATGAACTAACCCTGAATAAAGGTAAACAATCATCAATTAGATACAAGCATGTTGTGAAAGGACTTCCAATTCTTGGATCTTTATCTGCAAATACTACACAGCTCATTCTCTTCTTTGAAAGCCTCTTGTCACCAGGCGTTCCTATCACCACGTAACTTGTAAGGTCATTGTCTAGAAATTCTACCCAAGTTTTCCCAATGGCAATGTCCTTCAGATCTCCCAAGTTTGTCCATTCTGAGGAAGACAATGAGTTGCTGTCCGACTCATTTGACTTCAGAACTGTAATAGACCACTTGCTTTCAACATACTCAACAAAAGCACTATGAAATAAATTTAGCGTAACTGGATTTTTCATTTCTAAAGGACAATTATCAATATGAAACTTGAAAACTGGACTCAATAAAACTTCATCTTCTTTTAGGTTAAGTGAATTGTAGGTTGAGGTATCATTGCAGAGTTGTAATGATACCCTGTGTAGGATCTGTATGCCAACATCGTCATTTCCAGTGCAAATGATTTTAACATTTGAGTGGGTGAAACAAATCAAGTCTGGCCTACTATCGTTACTAGGCTTGTCTATTCTTATCATGTTCCTTGGATCTAGAAATACAAAGAAAACAAATTAAAATTATCCATTTGCTTAAGAAAATCATTGCAATTCTCAAGTAAAACAATACTAGGTGTACAGATATTTATAAAGAATTCAAGTGTGATTTCTCTAACATTATTTCAACCTCTACAAATTGGATGCTTATTTGGATTGAAAGAGACAGACCATTGTTTAGTAATGACAAATTGTTTTATAATTATGGCTGTTACAACTACACAGTGCTTGTACTCAGCTAAACCCACAATTGTTTTTTTTTTGTTTTGTTTTGTTTTCCTAAGGGTACAGTATTGGTAAATTAAGTTACAATTGGTCAACATTTTGGACATTTTTGGTGCAATATTGCAGTTTTTAAACCAGGCTCCTTCGATCTTCTCAAGATAATATAATGTGATAAATACTTACATAACTCTCCATCATATGACTCTGCTTCTTCCTTGCCTAATAGTTCATATTGCCGATTTCTTCTCTTGATATAGTAACAAATACCAAAAAGAACAATTGCCATTGCAGCAGCAAATAGTGAGAAAACTATTGATAGCGTGATGACTAAATTATTAGACCGCTTCAACTGTGAAGTCTGACACTTTCCAACAGCTCTTTCACTGTATGCGCATTGTTGGTTTGATGGCATTCCTTGGGCTTTACACTCATTAACTCTTACATCAACTTTGTCACCACAGCAAAATGAGCATGCTTTACAATTTACTTTGTCATCTGCTTGTTTGTCATTATAGAAACCATGTGCACAATCACCACACATTGTGTCATGAGTTGTATTACAAGCCCTTTCTATCTTCTTACCCACTTCACAGGTGGAGCATGTTTTACATGTTGAAGAGTCTTTGACATCGGAATATGTTTTACCAGGAATGCACTGTGTGCATTTAACACGATTTTGATCTGTCAACACCGATGAGCATTCTGGTTGTAGTCCAGTTCCTATGGGACACATTTGGCACTCAATGCAGGTCTTGTTTAGTGTTTTATCAACAACAGCAAATTCTTTGTCAGAACACCTTGGCTTGCAGAAATCACCTTCATCAGCAGAGCATTGCTTGTAGAATGGGATCTCTTTACCCTGACATTCTTTTTTAGGACTTGCGGATCCTTTGCAACACCATGAGCATTCCTGGCAGTCAAAGGTAACATCACTGTAATAGAAGCCAACCTCACAACTTGTACCACACTTTGCATTTTGAGTTGGTGTACACTTTGAAGTTTGAGTCATGTGATCGGTACAGATTCCACATGGTTTGCATGAGCTTATATCATTTGTAGTAGAATAAGTCACCCCAGCTTCACAAGCCTCGCATTTGAAATAGCTACCATATTTGATGGTGGAGCCACATTGTGGCGTTAGACCAAATCCAGGCTGGCAAGAAGGGCATTTTATACACGTTTTGTTTCCAAACATGTCTTCGGTTACAAACTCATTATATTGGCAGATTGGCTTTCCAACAATACCAAAATGCGATATCTGAAAGTGAAAGTGACTTTGTAGTCATTGGTTAAAGCTCCTTTGGCGACAAACAATATACAAGACATCACAAAATGGCGTTCGTAAGAGACGACCATCGACATCAACACACAATATAAGCAAATATCAACGGGTTTTAGAAGTGAATTCAATTTCACATAGCATTTTAATCACTTACCACTGATAAAAGAATGATCAACTGAAAAACCTGTACGATCAATGTTCTACTGTGTCGCCGTGTCGTCATTATGGCATTCACAAACATCAGATGTAGCAACCAAATAGATGAGCCTTGTGATGTCGCTTGATCACTTTTCTCGCTGTAAAAGCGCGTCAACAACTTGTGAAGCAATGTAATATCTTGCTTTAGAGGGAATGATTGCTGGTGGTGGGTTACTTCATAAAAACTGCAAGTTATGCCGAAATTTTGCAAGGTAACCAATTTAATTTTTCCCCGAAAAATGTATACGGGGATTCCCCGAAGTGCTTCGCATCACGTGATATCAATTAACCTATCAGCATCCATGTTATCCAATTCTTGTCATGATTTTATTTTGGTATCGGCAAATATTTAAGAACAGTTTTCTGATCATAGTGATTTCTTCTCCCAAAGAAACACAACCTAGGATTTGGTTGGTGTACGTACATTAGCGAAAAAAGAAGAAGAAGAAGAAAAAGAACAAAAACATGAAACCTGGTATAAAGTGCTGATCAACAATTCTTCCATCAAGCCGTATCACGTAAGAAATGCATGCTTATGTAAAACATAATTTATTGAAACTTCTACTTCTACTTCTACTTTATTACACTTCAACACTTACGCATCAAGAAGAGATAAAATATAAATTAACATAAATAAAATGGTCATTGAATAAATAGTCTATATACAATAAAATAAATAATTGTCTTCCAATTAAACTAACTGGTCGAACCATGCCAAGAGAATCATTATTGGTCATTGCTGAGTGTTGCATTACCAAGACGAAATGTCTGACGCTAATGCCTCTTACATGAAAAAAAGGTTTTATAATGACAAAAGTAAAAAAAATTAACATTGGAAACAAAATCTAACGCAGAAAATTTGCGTTTCGATCAAATGAAGTTTAAAGCTAAAAATTAGTATAGAGCGAAGAGTAAGCTGCTGTTTTATAAATTCCAAACAGCTATTCATTGTTCTTATATTTTAAAGCAATTATGAACAAAACGAGAAAATTGGACAGTGCTTCGAGGATACGACAAAATTAAAACTGCATGGTACAATCAATTTCAAGATAGGTATTGAGAGAGAACACGGAATTATGAGCTTAATAATTAACAAATATATAAATTATCATTATGCTTTCCTTTTAAAATATCAAAAATTATCCTAATAAAACTGATCTATTATATCATGATTTCTCAGGTGTTTTTGTTTGTTTTTGTCAAGACATGGCTGTACCATTTTCTTTAATGGAAACAGACCACCACCAGATTATTGCCCGTAGGTGAAATCAAATTTCATTATTACTCTCAGTTGAATTCATGTCATTACACTAAACTGCACTTCACAAAAGTAACATAAGCTAAAACACACTACAATTTTATGCAAATCCTGAGTGTTAATAGGGTTAACTGACTAGCGTAAAAGACGGTTTTCATTATTGCAAAGGGAAAATGAACAGCATGTTTTACATACAAAAGAATGTTTGTGAAGAATGTGATCTTTTTTTTGTATATTGTTTAATTTATTCCATACACACAAATAAATGAAAACACAGTTCAACATCTTGTATTATCTGTTTTCTTCTTGCGTGACACACATGTGACTGAATCTTGGCATTTTATGAGTCTGTGATGTTTGGTTACTATGGAAATGATTGATAGAAGTTACATCTACGTAAGGCTTTTTTTTTCCAGCTATGCATTTCACATTGTCCAGCTCTAAACCTAACTGTATGTGATAACTTACTACTTTTGTATATGATATAATGCACTACATGACTGACCTCATACCTCACACTTCACCACACTGCATTAAATTATGCTTGTAAAACTGTTAATTTTTTAACATCATTATTGATCATTAGAAGAAAGAGGCCCAGAACCATTTCCAGTGATTATACAACTGTATGATGTCTCATCATCGCCATGGACACATGGAAGTTATTCATTGAAGCTGATGACTAAAGAAAAAAAGGATGTGGTATGTTCACATGGGAGAAGAGGGGGAAAAATGATACAATTTATTGATTACATGGAGTTCTGTTTATAATACTTGCTCATGTACTGTTTTTTTTTTTTTTTTTTTCAATTGTTTTTGATGACAGGAATATGCACCATTGTACCATTTAAATCTGTTCATTAAAGCTAAACTTTTATAGCAAGTGAGTCTTCTCTTAATGCTGCACCAGAACAATACCCTTCCAGCATATTTGAGATCATGTAATTTACCTCCAGTGTTTCAAGCATGAGCTAAAAACATTCCTGAATATCACAGCAATTTGTGTTTGAAAAAAATGAATCATTAAATTGTAATTGTGATATAACTGATATAATTTATGATAGATATTAAATGTTAGTGTCAGAGAAATCGTTAAATTATAATTGTAATCAAAACTGATATAATTTATGTATTAGATAATGTCAGTATTAGAAGAAATCCAGAAACAAAGACCTAAAGAATTTATAAGCAATGAACCAGACGAATCAGGGTTTGAACCAAAGAACTATGCCTGGTCCATCCCAATGTGTCACTATGTTGACATTGATGTGAGGCCATTTGACACTACAATAACAAGTCATGTATCATTTACAACTGGAAAGGTATTACTTTCAGGGGGGTATGGCCACAACTCGGTAGAAGACTTAATCCTTTGTGTTTCCTGTGAAATGGCTGAACTTTCAGCACTAAAAATGATATTCTATTTATTAAAACTTTCGCAAAAAAAAAACATAAAGTAGACATTATAATCAACCTTCAGACTTAATTTGAGATGTTTCTAAAATGGTCATTTTCAGCCAGTGCAACTTAGTAAGCTGGAAACCATGTAAGCTATACAAGTCCAGTTTCAATCCACCACCGCCCCCCCCCCCCCCCCCCCAAAAAAAAAAATAAAAAAATAAATAAACTTGATGAACCTAGAACAATATTATTAAATATTACAAAATCACTGCCATGAAGGCATCTGTTGATCAGATACAGAAATCATCCTGATTTGCATAAGGTTTAGCTTGAATTAATTATCTTGCCCATTCAAATAAAATCTAATTTCAAAATCATTAATCTAGAATAGCAGCATTGATGTGGACATTTCATAAGTTATATTCAATATTTGCATCCAGTCTGTATGAAATATAAAATGTCGAGTCGCAGGTGAGACATATATTACATATAAAGATTTAACTATCACTAATAGGAAATTTCATTTTTAAGTTATTGTTTAAACTTACAGACAAGAGTTTCACGAGCGTCCATCCTATCCACGCCGTACCATAGTATTTTGCCAAATATATGTCCCAGCGTGGATTTCAATATCTTTGCTGATAATCTCAGTGAAACTAGAGGCAGCAGCTTCAGAATCACTGCACAGTCTGACTTGGGCCAAAAAAGCAAGAACTACAGGATTCTAGTAAGAAATCAAAATTTAATATATTAAAGCAAATTTTGTGAAAAAGTATCAAGCAAACAAGTATTGTGCAACAGTGAAGGATAAAACTTTTGAGCAAGCTAGAAGTTGAACCCCAGGCACACCCCCTGAGCTCAGACAATCAAAAACAGATTTCCCCTCACATTCTGAAAAAACAATTTTTTTTATATATATGACGTCATCCCACAATGCTTCACACCTCCCCCCTCTCTCCCCCCTCCCCCTGGGAAAAATCTTGGACCTGTTCCTGAACCCCCCTTCCCCAAATATGAAATGTTTCATCTCAAAACAGGCTTGACTAGCTATAGATTGACTGATTTATTTATTTATTTAAATATGAAAAATATTGAGATTTTTAGTCTGTAATATGCACAATAAATATTTTGATTAATTGAGTGGCCTGTTTTTTTATATTTTTCTTCTTCTTTTTAGTTTAGTCGTAAGCCTAATGAAGAACCACCACCAAATCAAATTGTGACAGTAAGTTATTCCAATAATGTTATCATATAGGTAGGCTTGGCTAATGGTTCTTCCAAATTTAAATGTTCTTCAGTTAAGGATTACTAATCTTGTAATCTTGTTATTAATACACATTGTCCCATTTCAAGTTATTTGTTTAGTTCCATGTGATTGTAAACATTATCTAACTTTGTACTATAACCAATCTTTAGTTAATGATTATTCAGGGTATTGTGTAAACATAAATGTAATTCAATCGGTTAGCGTCTCTTAGAAACACATGGAGTATTTACAAGTTATACACAAGTTATATCTCATTCAAATCATAAATAACTGTTGAGCATTAAGCTATCGCAGAATATACAAGACCAGATGTAAGTGGTTTTATTGTAATTTATTATTATTATTATTATTATTATTATTATTATTATTACTATTATTATTATTATTATTATTATCATTATCTCGTTGTTTTGAATCTAGCTCATATATTACCAATTGTTGTTTTCACCATTTTGTATATAAAGTTAGCAGTGTACAAATCTGGTTGAACACTTATGTCTCCATGGAGAGAGTTCTTGGGATGTGACACAAGACACAAGATTCTGAAATGAGCTAAAAGCTTGTATTTTGACAGAATGTTTGAATATGCATGAATAGACCAATCTTCATCCAAGCACTAACTGATTTGCACAACACACAAATTTTGAAATATTGATCTCTTAATTTTTGAAGGGGCGATAACAAAGGAATTAAGCCTAAAGTCAAGTTGTCAAAAGAGCTCAAAGAACGGCTGTGGAGTTCACTGAAAGCGACGTCCAGATGTACTTAAAGCACTTACTACAGTTTTCATTGATACACCCCGTCACTCGATGGTTAATTCCCTTCCATCAATCAAACAACTTGTCTGGACAATATGGCACAGTTTCAAAGTAAATAATACACTATGCGAATAAAAATGATCAGCAAATTTTTCAAATAGAAAATCTGAAGTAGAAATATAAAGTTTTTTAGTCTAAAATTGGTTGGTACATGGGTATCATTATATATTCAAATAGTTGTTTTTTCCACGTTTTATTTGTAAGCCAAGCTTTCGCGCTAATTGCGCATCTTCAGGGCAAAAATGGATGTGTTAACAATTTGTTTCAACTACATTGTAAATTAAGTCATTAATTAATTGTTAATTACGTTTTTTAGTGTTAGTAGTTTCATATAAGAGTAAGAAAAGGTTCAGAAATAACAAACATGGTGCATTTGTTTTCATTCAAGTATTTTTGTCTCAACAAAGTGTGTTTGATTGACCATGGAGAGAATCAACCAGAAGCAACTGTTTCCACTGCTAAGTCTTTCAATTTATGACTATTTTATTCCAAATCGAAATCATCCTAGTATTGCAAAGACACTTATTATCATATAGTCAGGTACACAGAGGTACTAGACAGAGCGAAACTGTATCATCCTACTCTATCATATTATTAATTACCTAGGATAATTATGTTAACTTTACTTAGATAAATGCACTTTATTTGCATGTACACATAATTATATCAGTCTTCAAGACAAAAAATGTCGTTCTCAGTCAACCCATCCATATTTATTTGATATTTCAGTAAAGACTAATATCAAGAAAACAACAGTTTCAAAGGATAGGTTGTAAACAAATTTTGCTATTTAAGTTTAGATCAATTATTTTGCTAGGACTAGAGAAAATAAATTAACTAATCATTTTATACTTGTCTTTTTTTCTGTTCACTTTTGTTTTGTTAATATTTTTGTTTGCTAATTGGTTCTCTGGTCACACAATTGTCTTGAGCAGGAAAATAAGGCGTTTAATGATGACTGATAAGGGACTGTCGAGCCATGTTGAGATAATGGGGGATGTTGTAGGAGGTAAATAACGGATAATTGATGATGAACAACTGTGGCCCTAACAATTTTATTGGTAGATTTTGAAACAAGCACTTTCAGTCTTGAATATTCAATGTTGTCTTAGTGGTGTTTACATGTAACTAGGGACATCCTAGCACTTATAAGATCTTGCTGGTAGATGAAATAGCTTTTTCATTTAGTTTACATGCAAGAGGAACAATTCTGGGAGGGGGGACTCAGGGGATAAATAATCAGGGATGCTTGTCAGAATTGTTTTTAAATTACCCCTAAAAGATTAACCGAACATTTTTCAAATGGGTGTGGCTTCACAATTTTTTTTTATTTCTAAAATATACCAAAATCATGAGCTTCAGTGCTATTCAACCCCTTAAAGATACCAAAAGGTGTGAATTTGGCAAATTTCATATTTTTAAACCCTAAAAGAGACCAAATCGCCTATTTTTACACCTAAAAGCTATGATGAGCATCCCCGATCGTTTATCCCAAGATGGGAAACAACGCAAAAAATAACCCCCATATTACCCTCACTCAGACCAAAGGAATCCAAAGACAAAAATTCCTTGGGTCTCTTAGGTGAGTTATCTCTAGTTTTTCACATAGTTACATATGTTTATAGCTAGGGACAAACACATTACCCTCTTACCAGGATCTACCTAGCTATCTGTCAGACAGGATGAACTTCGTAACAGGAAGATCCTAGTTACCTGAATTAAATCTCCAAATGTCCATGCCAAACGCAATGATTTACCTGCTAGGAAGATACTAGTGTTAGCAGATTCCTAGGCTCGTGCAAGATTTCAATTTTTTAGTGTCTTACATAGGGCCATAGGGAGAGTCAGTCACTCAGTTAGTTGTTAGTTTGTTTGGCTTTTTTTTTTTTTTTTTTTTTTTGTAATGACGTATCGATGCCATGATAAATTAAGCTAATGATTGAATGCTAGCAGAGTGCTTCCTACTGACTTTGAAAACTTCCCAGAACTTCATTCATAGTGATAAAACCAAAATAACCAAATCAAGTAAAGGTCAAAGGCGTCTTTTACCAACCTCAAATGTGGAAACAAGAGTTGGAGTGACGGTTATAGGTCGTCCATAGGTCGTGGTATAACTTATAACCATTATCGGATTGCCGAGCGGATCGATCGGACTGCATTTTCCACGTATTTCCATTTTCACATGTTTTCAAATCTGGCGGAAAACAACAGTACAGTCCTGCACTGTCAGCGTTTTACCGCTGTGCGCCATGATCGCATAACTTGCAGACTCTACTGGGTTCCAGTACGTCTCGTCTCAAATAAGGAACGCAAGAAACAACCTCGTCCCCAGGGCCACTCTGTTCACTCTTTTTTCAAAATGGCGGTCGCTCACACATTGACCCTGGTACCGGCTGGTTTGACACGTGACTGTCGGCCATATTGATTTTATTGGTCACGTGGTCAAAATCTCCAAAAATCTTGGAGATTTTGATCACGTGTCAAACCAGCCGGTGCCAGGGTCAATGTGTGAGCAACCGCCATTTTGAAAAAAGAGCGAACAGAGTGGCCCTGGGGACGAGGTTGCGCAAGAAAACTTGCACTATGAGGTCACGTGACCTATCTCGCCAATATTGCAAAATTGTTCCTTTTTGTAAAAAATAAGGCTCAGAAATAAATAGAAAATTTCCCAATTAGTAAAACTACCAATTGCAAACTCACAACCAAGCAAAAATAACAGTGATTTTAAGATCTGGATTATTATTATTTTTTTTTGCGAAACGTTAAAAAAGCGAAAAGTAGCCAGTGTAGCGGCTCTCTTGGGGTGAGGAGAGGGGATTTTGGGCGAGCAGAGGGATTGGGGGATTCACAACGCCCCCTCCCCAAATCTCTTCTCCCCTCCACAAGAGAGCAGCTACGCAGGCTAAGCGAAATGCGGAGTTTAGTGGCTCGCGCTGCCATCCAATGCATTTTTGTTGTTGTTGTTGTTGTTGTTGTTGTTTTTAACAAATCTCATGAAAAAAAATAATGACTTTAGATTTGGCGTACTTTTTTCAATGTTGTGTATTAAAAGCTAGACTTTTTGTTGTTGTTGTTTCTAATAACGATTTGTGGGAGATGAGTTCACTTGACTTGTTAGTGTGTCTGATTTCCAGAGCTTTGACTGACAGTTGACTCGTAGACTTGTAGGAAATGAACACCGACATTTTGAAATTTCGAAATTAAACAAATTTTAACTAGACCCTGGAATCCAGGATTACTGGGCTACCTGGTGTAGTCAGTGGTTATCTGGGGTAGTCAGTTGGTAAAGGCCAGATAAAACATCTTTGTTACAAGTGTAATGTCTTTCTCAAAAATTATGATACATTTTACAATACAGCATATAAATTAGGGACTCAGTCAGAAATTAGCAAGGGGGGAGGGGCTGGAAACATAGTAAGGGTCTTAATTTTTTGAGACACCCCCCCTGCTAATTTCTGACATGCTCCTTATACCAAAACTTCGATCATGGTTTCAAAAATGAGTATTTTCAACATTATGACCAAGTAAACCCTAAAACAGTCATTATAGAAACATTTGAAAACCTGTATAGACGAGCACTGAAGATATGGGACACCTTTACTGACATTTTAATTTTTGATAGTATAACGCTTATAAGCAAGATGCAAAAACCAACATTTGTTTCCACATCACTAGTGAAGTGTCATATTGTATTAGATATGTAATATTGCACTATTTGAATAACAATAACAATAACAAACTTTAGCAAAACGTTTAAAGATTCTTACAATATCAAAATTAAAATCATTTTCAAAAGCATCCATTTCCATGAGTGGGCTTTGTTTCACTTTGTCTATTTGGCCCTCTCGAGCACCAAAAAATTCGTAATTTATTACAGAAATTCTGGAAAATTACTATATACATTATACCATCCCCATTATATTAGGTTATTTTGTACAAAAGGCAATATAACGTACGAAGATCAGCACAAAAAAACAAGGTTCAATTACAACTCAATTTATTTTGCAATAATTTCTACAAACACGGAATTTACAAACAATTTCAACTACTTAGTGAGAACAAAATTTAATAGTTTACTTACAAATAATTGTAGAATCTTCCATTAAAGTTTGTGAGTAATTTTAACCTTCTTCTTTAAATAATTCCATTATTTAGCTTTATCGTTGTCAACTGGGTAAACACGATCGTCCGGCCGGCGCTATTGTCCTGTAATTGTGTCTTTGAAACTTGGCTTTTGAAATTATAAATACATAAACAATCACACAAATATTACTTTCTTCCTTCTAACCATATCTTTTGTGCATTTAAAATAATCAAGAGGAGAACAAACAGTCTGGAATGGTATTTTAACCACAAATGTAGCTTGGCAGTTCCGAAGTAAACAATCTTGAGTGCAGGCGGTACGTCACACCAAACTTGTTCAAAACATCACAAACAGCAAAATGTTCGATGACATTATCCGGAAAAACTCATCAAGTTTCAACCAAGCTGAATATGAAGCAACTGTTTTGTTGATTTGTACACCAAAAGTTGATAGTTTTCGCTGTCATGTCATTCGGTCAATTCTCTAAGTACGTCTTTGATCGGAACGGCTGATTTTCACGAATATCCTACATGTGATTTTCAATGAAAAAACTTAGCAATCTCTTTGTTTTTTTGCAGCTGTTACGTCTTCCTCACGAAAAGAAGTTGTAGCTAACGATATAAGTCTTGTTACTTTCTTTTTCGTGGCTGTTTTTCTGCTTTAACGAGCAGTTCATAATGGCGGCTCATTTTAACATTAGGTTGCTTCATATATCTCTAATACATCTGATTGGTCAATACACGTGGTCGATTGCGCAACTTTGGCCATTTCGCGAGGCGACAGGAAAAAAAAAAAAAAAAAAAAAAAAAACAAACCCAACTTTAGACTGGGTACCTGTGGTACAGGTAGCCCAGTAATAATCAGTTCAGAGAAAACACTTTGAATGTCAATGATATCCGTTGGCTGACTTATTAATTACGCTCATTCAGTCATGTGAGCCGTTAAGTTTTGAAAAGGATTGGATATCTGTCCGTTTCCTTTCACCAAATTCAGCTTTTCGATTATGTTTAAAAGTGCTAGAAAAACGTGGCGATGTAGTGGGTGTGGTACTTCAAAAGTGAACCAAAGTACATTTGAAGATGGGAAAGTCGATCACAGCCTAATACGGCAACAATTTTGCAGATCATGAAAGTTGGAAATAAACTCATCGGACAAAAAAAATGTATAAAAGTCGCTCCTCACCCCTAAAATATTTACTGGTCCGCCCCACAAAGAGCTGATTGTAGGTCTGTGGTACAAAATACTGGCGCTGAATCGATATATGGGCAAAAACTTCTGCAGAATCGCGCCACGAAAAGAAATAAAGTTATTTCAGATAAGCGAGCTTACTTGATAGCCGTTCATGAATGCGGCGATCTTAGCTATGGAGCATCTGTTTTTCTACATCATTAACAACTTTTTATAATACATCTGTCTTGATTATAAACGTCAAAGATTATATGCCGTCTTTTTCTCTTATCGATCAAAGGAGATTTCCATCACTGACTGAACAGGTGACTGTGTTCAATTCGTTTTCGTAAATAAAATTTGTTTTAATACTCGATTGGATAATTAGGTCTAGTCAAAAAGAGTACTCAATGTTTTTATCGTGATCATTCTTTTCCTGTTCTTATTAAATGTACAAACATTTACAACCATTTGGCTCAGGTAAATTTAACATTACATATCATCTGATTTTATTGGACTTAATCAACAGGTAATCCGAGCTAAGCCGAATGCTTGTTCCCGTCTTTTATTGTCAGGTATTAAAACACTTCAAATTTATACCGCGTTGCTTTCTTCGACATCTGGCTTTAGGCGGAGTTTTACGGTGAATTATCAGTGGAATAAGTATTTGAATTCATTGAATATTGGATGCCGGAAATATAGAAACGTTAAAATAACAAATAATGGTATAAAAATTAGCCTTATGCTGTACCATTCGTAGTTCAGTATTGATTAATCAATGCTGCATCAACTGAATTATTTATAATAATTAGCTGATCACTTTGGCATCAAACGAATGAATTAAATTTATGATAAAAGAGGACAAACATGAGCAAATAAATGAAGACAGAGAAACAAGCTCAATTGAAGTATATATGTTTTATCTAAATACATATTTTGTTATCTTCTATAGACTTGAATGGTTAAAAGCAAAACACGTCTAGAAGCAAAGATACGAATGTTCGATAAGTCAAATCGATAGTGTCATTCACGATTCTAATTAGACAACCATATTGGTAATGCTCTTGTCAATGAAAAACGTATATCCTTTCCCCACCCCTCTTGAGTTTAAACAAAGAGGTTTGGCGTCTGATCAAGGATATATAAGCTAACAATTAGCCTAGTTACCATCACTCTATTCTACCAAGGCAATCTTACACAGTCTACAACTAAAACACAAGAAACAAGGTAAAATATACGAGTATGCATCTAATTCGGATGACTTTTTTTCTAAAAGGATATTGAATTTATTAGTTTTTTTTGACATATTGTTTAAATAATCTTTTTGTGATACTAGCTGTTTCTCAGTTAGAAACGCTGCAGCTTTTTGCTTGCTATAGTCATCCTTCTTTCATTTAACATTGTTTTCCTGAAACTGCCAGAATACTCGTAATTGCGTACTATACCGTTTTCTATAGTGACTCTAACTCAATCCGCACCAGTTTAGCTCCTTCTTTGGTGTCCCACCTATTTGTTTTAAAGCCTGCAGTGGTCTACACCAGTTAATCACTTGTTGTAAAAGGTGTTACAAATACCTTTTTCTTAAAAAAAATAATGTCGCAATGTTATGTCAAAGATTAGCGTAGAGTGCACTAATTTAAAACAGTTGTAATATATAATATGCTCATTATTTTTAAAACAACTGCCGCAATTAACACCTAATTTTATTTAGAAATTTCGAGGCAGTCGTATTACTGTATTTATTATAAATTCATGCCAAGCCATTCCATCGATTATTATGATGCACGATTATACATCATTCTACATCAAGGCTTTGAGATAAGGCATGCCAACCTTAATGAATTGCGTCAAAAGGATTTGATTGCTATTTTTTAGCCAAGCCCTGGCTAAACAAGGCAACAAGTTGCGGCAACATCGATCGACTCTCGCGCGCGCACGTTTCCACGATGTTGCCACCTGGAAATACTGTTGCCGCTACAAAAATGTTTCTGAAACAAGTCAGAAACATTTTGTTGCGTGCAACGATACTGTCTAGTTTAGCCAGGGCTTACATGTAAAAGTACAAATAACGCATAAATTCAGAATAAAAACCTGTACATTAATATCAATGTGGACCGCTACTTAGGCACATCTTAGATTAGATATGTCAACTTCAATCGCTTTTTTCAATAGATTTTGATATTCTGTTTAAGGGTCCTGACTACTTTAGAACAACAACGACGCCTGAAACCTGTGCCCGCGAGCAATTTACCGCTGAGAACGCCGCGCGCGCGCCAAATCCCGCCAAAAGACAACATAAGAATAACACAAGGAGCCTTCGAAAATTATACTTCAACCAGCCAAAACCCTCATTTTTTGCGCGGGACTCTATATTTTTCTTCATTTTTTCTGAAATATTTTGTAAAAATCTTTCTTTTGACAAGATTTGAAAAAATCCTGATGACTTTTCAACATTACACGCGATGGTAAGTAGTTTAGGGTTTCACTATTCAAAGCGATTTTAAGTCAAAGACGAAAACAAAACTATAAATTTTGACAAAATTTTAACACATATATAATTTATTTTCCCATATTTGTGTAAAATACCGTCTGGTTGAGATTGCCTGTAAAAACTACGTCAATAGCTTTATTAGTTTTTGAGTAATAAATTTTTTTGTGAAAAATGTATTTTTCGTCATTTGTTCTTCAAAATTGTCAAAACATGGTTCCGTTCAAAAATTTTTATCTCGAAAACGGGCTCGGGACCATATAGATTTCTATCCATTTTTCGATTAATTGATAAATTCTCTATAAAATATCTTTCTAAGAAAAAATCGTGATGACTTTTTGCTTAAGTAATCAGGACCCTTAACTTCTGTACTTTTGTTTATCAAACAAAGAATGCAAATATCAAACATATGCTCAATTTTGTTTCTCTTTTCTCACTGCATTTTTCCTACTTTTTCTTCTACTTTATCGTTTTCTTTATGTCTGTTGCTGTCCTTCGTCACTCCGGCTTTTTCTTCTTCAAAGTCGAAGTCAAACAATGAACCTATGTATATTTTACAGTGCAAACACTTCAACCGGGACCACTTGGCTTTATTTCTATTTCTATTTTCCGCTGAGTATAATTTCTACTGCTTCAAACCCTATGAAAGGTAGGATTCAATTTAAATACATTGAGTGATCAAAATAATATTTCTACTAAATTCACTTAAAGGATTCATGTTAAAAAAGTCTTGAAAAAACACACAAAATGGTCCCGGTTGGAGTGTTTGCACTAAAACGCGCGATATTCCTCATTTTTTGTTGTCAATACTTTGCAGCTGTTTTCAAACAAGGAAGCTAATTTTCTGCTCTTTTATATGCTTTTCTTTGTTTAATATGTAATATCAATATCAATTTGTAACAAGCTAAAAAGAAAAACCATTCCGGTTCATTAACAACAAAGGGAACACCAACTAATTACGTCAGGTGTGATTCTTGCTTCAATACCGAATACTAGTACTTTAAGCAAAAAAAATTAAATGGGGTAAAAGTAGACATTGTTTCGATTTATTTGTTTTCGAGCAAAGATGAAAAGATTTTTATAATCCTTTCATCATGTTTTTACAGCGAAAGAAAAATAATGATGAAAAAGTTGACTGAGACAACGCATACTTACACAAAATGTTTGTTTCATGAAAACTGCGGCGTGGCTTTGCCCTCTAGATTGGTAAACAATGTTCAAATCACTATATGAATTCGTTTTTGTAAGAAAGGCAGATATGAAAACATTCGTTGTAAAATAAACCAATATTTCGATTATGACGGTGCATTTACTAATTGACGAAGCTGGCCAATATTTTCAGTATTTCACCTCGTTCTGTTCCTCTGCCTTGTAAACACACTCTAAGAAAGTTCATTGTACTTCTATCTTTGTCTTTGAACAAAAAGAGCTCCATTACTACCACCGTAGTCGTGTCATATCAGGATAGTGATGATCATTAGTGTCCTATCGGGTTACAAACATGATCATTCATCCATTTTAAATTTAACCAAAACTGCTCTGCAGCCAAAGTAGTGCACCAGACTAGACTGTGTTGAATAGTAAAATACAAATAACCCTACGTAGGGAATCAAGAATATATAACAAGGATTAAACACCCCTTGTGTTGCTATCAACTGGCAAATGTTTTTTGTTTAATTTCTTTTACGCAAATCAAATGAAAACGTCTTTTTCGACGACTTTGATAATGTAAATTATCAATCAAGCAGTGATACAATCAATGAAACATCTAATCAATATGTATCTTTCAGATGAGAATCGTCATAGTGTCCCTCATTGTTATCGTCTGTGCCTTGTCTATATCCTCTCCTGTGACAGGAAATCCACGACCTCCTGCTAGTTACTGTAGATCAATGTGTGAAAATGGCTTTTCCAACTGCTTGTTATCTGGCTCTTATGGCGAGGAACCATGCACAGAGATGTACCACCAATGCGTTCATCTCTGCTGAAATACTGACGCACAAATAAAATACACCGCGCTTAAACCCACACGACACACTGAATGTACATCACCTACATTGTATAAAATGATAACATATCTACCAAATGTTGTAAAACACGGTTTTAGTTCTCTCAAGTACTGAACACAAATAGAGGTTATATAATCATAATATCATGAACAGTATTGGTTTGGTATGTACGAATTTTATAGATGAAATATACACAAATATATACAAATAATTCAGATATACATTAATTATATTTATGAAGAGCAATCGAATATAAACCAGATGTTGTAAATTATTTTGAATGATAAATTCATAAAAACTAACAAATTAGCAATAAAAATAAAAGAAATGTTGATTATACGTGTAAGATTGAGCTCTCGCCTATGCGGACCGATTTCCATTCGATAGGAGTATGTATTCAATAAAAATGGATTGCTGACAGCAGTACAAAACTGAAATTAAAGGAGGGCCGAGACAAGTCCATTGCCTATATCCCCTTGAATTGAGAACTTTCTCCAACGTCTAAAATATTTTGATCGGCTTCAGATATTTATACGCTAGACTGGTCTTGTAGTCAGGTAGGAGGTAAAAAAGCAAAATTAGTATTATACTTTGAATTCGAAGAATTTGTGGTTGCCCATTTCTCCCAAGCAAGCAAGCAAGAAGGTCATCTAATTCAATATGTACACTCTACCCCACCCCACTCCATCCCGCTCTTCCCAATAGACAAGGACGTAGAATAATGGAACTCGTGAGCTCATCGATGGTCGTTGAACTCAGCGTCGGATCGTGTCTGTCTTTGCTCCTAATATGTAATTATTGCAAGCATCAGTCGTGAGACTACCTTGGCAATCAAGCCGCCTCTCCATTCTAAATAAAAGGTAGTTTCTAATTCCAGTATTCGCATATGTACATACGGCTTTTTTTTCCCGAGGGGGGGGGAGGCCGGTGATAAACGACCGGGGATGCTTGTCGGAATTTTTCAAAAATACCCCTAAAAGACACTGGACGTTTTTCAAAATGGCGTGGCTTTGCAGATTTTTCAACTCTAAAAGATACTAAAATCAGGAATATCAGTGCTATTAAACCCCTAAAATATACCAAAAAATGAAAATTTGGCAATTTTTTTATTTTAAACCCTAAAAGATACCAAATCGCTGATTTCGAGCATTCCCGATCGCTTCCTTATCGACCCCCCCCCCCCCGGGAGGGGGGAGGCTTTTTTGCCTGAATCAAGATGGTATTTAGTAAGAGAATATTGCCGGTGTATTCTTTTCACAACATTAGATACTCATGAGACACTGCCCCCCACCCACCCCCGGGATGAGACTTTAGCCAATTGGCAAGGTCACTCAATTCCTCAGACATTTTAACACAATCAATCAATCAATCAATGAATCAATCAATCAATGAATCAATCAATCAATCAATCAATCAATCAATCTTTATTCAGAATTTATATATATATAATTACATCATATATTGATTATAATAATTACAGGATTCCAACTTTCTCTTGTACATCTCTCTGACGCCGACAAATCTTTATGGATGCTGTATGTAGGCTAAGTTAAATAATGGAGAAAAAGAGAGGGCTTTTCATATTGCCCTACTCTTCAACAGTAACTGCCGCTGAATGTTTGGCTCACTTTCCCTTGTAGCGCAATTTATATATACTTTATTACATAAAGGCGGTAAACAGATCGTTCATTTTAATCATTTGGATCGTTAGTCTTGCTTTTCTTCCAAGACAGACAAACAAAGCACTTTATTATTGCTACCAACTGTTTCGCCTCTTCGATGAGACACGTCAGTTGTGCTGGCTGCATGTTGTCCATTGACAACACAGCAACCACAGCCATACAACAGTGACTTGACCCCCTGACGGAAGGAAGGAGAATGTAGGCAGTAAATAATTGGGTTTAGCGCAGTATTCAGTAGAGGAAATAAAATCAACCATCTTTTCACCTCACCACTGATTTGCTTTGAAGTATAAAGAAGAAGAGGTAACCAACAAAGATAGAACACTATGGTTACTGTGAGCAACAGTTTAGTCATTTTACGTCGTGCTTTCAAGATGGCTGTGTTAGTGCCCTGTGTGTCTGGTTTCAGCCATATTCGATAGATGATACGACCATACAGGACGCTCATTGCTACGGCTGGTATCACAGTACAACAACATAATATCAACACATCATTGACAGCCATCAAAACACGCATCCAATCAGGTGTTCTCTTTTCACGGATACCTCTAATGATATTGGTCAGCGGATTGTTAATATGGCTCTTATTGCCGACTCTAGTGAGATTGAATGTGATGTTACTGTGAAGACAAATGACTTTACTAGAATTTAATGGTACGTTGCTGGTGTTATCATTGTTTGTCCTGGTACTGGCTTTGGCCGTTTTGTCGCCACAACAACCTCTGATGCCGCGATTATCCAATAGTCTTTTCCCGAGGCTAACGTCACTGCCATTGAGTCTGTTGCTACGGTTAAAACGTGCATCGCTAGCATTCACTAATACGTTGCTAAACGTACAGATGACGCCATTAGTAATAAATGATCTGTTGCTATGGTTTCTAACGACGTTGAGAGATGAATATGTGTTTTGTGCATATCCAGTATTACCTTTGACGAGGTACCAGCCAGGTGCTACTAATAGAGCAGGTAGTATATAAATCACTAGGTAAGCTTTTATAAACCACTTCTTGTTAAGATGGACTTTATGATAGAATGGCTTCATTACAGCCAAGTACCTCTCTATTGCTATGGCCACCAGTATACAAGCACTAGTAGTACTTCGATGATAAAACAGCAATTTAGAGTGACTCCCAGGCTGATTGTCGTTAATTTGGTACAGACCACACCTTATATTATCAAAGAAAATACCAATTCCAAACGCCAGGTCTTCTGTCGCGAGGTTGAACAGCAACCGTGTCGATGGTCCTTGGAGAGCTTTGGTTTTCAGAATCGTTAACATCACAAGACTATTCCCGGTAATGCAAACAGCTAACGGCAACAGGGCAATGACACAAAATAGCAACATTATGAACGGCTACAGCTATCACCAATGCTGTACAATTTGATCTGTTCGGTTGGTTGTAGTTTCGTCAGTTAATCTAGTGGGGCTTGGAGTTGATAAATTGATTGAATTCGAATGACAATTTTTGTAGTTCATTTAGGAAAAACGTTACTTGCCGTGATAGCTTGATGTATTTATGTAAACGTTGTCGCTGTCGAGCTAAGTCCAAGTGAAGTCAAATAAGACTGGATTGAGTGAAAGTGTACGGTGAGATCTTCTACTTACTATGTAACGCGATAAAGTCTTGATGAAATGCTTGTCCATCTGAAATGTTCAATTCATTTATCTAGTTTATTAAAATGAAATGTAATTAAAAAGAGAACAATAAAAAAATCAATCAATCAGACATTGGGAGAGAATATATATATATATTATAGATGTAATTACAATCCAAAACCCTTGAGTCTTAGCCCGATCTCAGCAACTATATCAGAGATGCAAAACAGTTCCATCTTTTGCAAGTTTACTCCCAGTTTTTCCTACGAACTACTTTTGTACATCACATCTCAAAACAATTTGAAACTACAAACATATTACACGCGACGCATTAACGTCACTTCTGTACTATTGAAGATTAAAATTTAATAAGTTAGTTCTATAACTTCAATAAAGAAAGTTTTATTTGATTAATTTCCAGTTGAGCAGGTGCTGTGCCGCCTAGCTTTGTGATGATAAAAACGAAAAGAGTAATGCCCGTTCTACAGAGAGAATAGCCTGTATTCATACACGACTGCACGATAATATCGCATATATATATATATATTGCTAAAAACACTACAAAAATAAAAGAGAGTTTGAATTTCAACTTTATTTACTTTACGTGTTTTGATATAGTAATTAAGTCCTGTATCTAGTTTTTGTATTGAATATCACATACTAGTAACTGTGACATAAATATATGCCTCGCCTATCTCACTGGGAGAAGCTCAGATGAGCTGTGCGAAAGGGACCCTTCCCCTCATCTTCCTCGGCCCCCCCCCCCCCGCCCCCCTCCCCTCCATGAATCGGACTACCTTTTGATTTTGTTTCAGCACAAGGCTGGAATTAAGTGTTCGTTTTCGCCATATTTAAGGTAATTCGGATACCAGGCTAAACATTTTCATTATTTACCGGTATTTACCGGTTGCTCAAAATCGTTTTAAGCATTTTTTCCCTCTGTCGAACCATGGATTTTGTTGGCTGTTTTTACTTGTGGTCTAGAAAATGGGTTAAGCGTTTCGTGTACCGTAGTCCGTTCCATTATGCCACTGTTCTAGTATACTTATTTCATAACAATAATAAGACAAGACATATAGAATAAGTTATAAATTGAGGACTTGTTATAATGAACAAATCCATGATAAATTTATGACTCGATACAGAATAAATTATAAATTGAAGACGTTCAATATTTAACAAATTCATGACTACGGCACACGAAACACCTAACAGAAAATGTAAAGCCGGCTTCATTAATAACATTTGATAATACATCAATAAAATTCTTAACTAATGAATTTATATTTAGAGTGTCATTTTTTCTACTGTTTGTAAGCACAGTTGCAAAATCCTTAGTTTTGGAATAACTGCTTTTGCCCCATCATTGCATATATCAGTCTCTTATGCAGTATGGCATTTGACTTATGGTTATTGACTTGTTTGTTTATGGTTATTTTAAGCTATAAGATATATGGCAGTGATCGGACAGATGCATGGCTTTCAGGGCTAAAATACCCCGTCACTTATTACCATAACAAAAGAATCTATTGTTATTATTCGTCGTTTTCAAAGAGTGCCGCTAAAATTGCTCCTTCAGCAGATATTTGAATTCTTGTAATCAATTTTGATTTGCAATTACGTAATCAACAAGACTATGGTCCAAAATGTTATCGGGGGAGCATGCATTCAAACCCCGTAATGTTATGGTGGCAGCCGGCTTTTAGTGTATGGAAAATCCAGAAGTAGGTATGTCGCCATGCTTGGAAATTTTCAAGTCAAAGCTCAAGAACTATCTCTTCTGAAGACTGATTTTTTTACGTTGTTAACTTTTTTCAGATTGAGAAGTTCTTTAAACTTTTTTCATATTCCGCAAAGTTTTTGTAAAAAGCAACTGTACCAAGAGGGTATTTGTGAATGGATTTCAACGTTAAGTTATCAAGGGCCGACAATGACAATTACTGCGGAATCTCAAAGTTGTAGAAAACATGTAAAAAAAATATTATAAGTACATAAAATGAAACCCGTTGCACTGAGTATATTTCGCCGGTAAACTATTTTAGAAGCTTAACATCAGCCATAGTTAATCATGCGAAATATGGTGACCGCATATGGGCATGGTACGTAATCGTTTGTTTCATTATTGTTTGTTTCTCGGAAGATTCTAGCTCAGAATACTTCAGCATGATACAAACTGTTGAAACATGGCGTATTTTGACTACACTATACAATGATAACACAGCACACACATTTGACGCTTGGGCTGGTGAGTCAGCCACGCCTTCACTAGACTATATTTCGTAAAATCAGTATGTGGAAAAAACTATGTGGACGTGAGCCCCCAACCAATGCTGCAAGATGCAACCTTGGGGCTTTTAAGGTTAATCTTGAATAAAATAATACTACAATAATACAGTTTGTCCCTCCTGGTTGCTTTTATTGCAGCTTTAGTCATGCTTTTTGTTTAAAAACAACAAACGATTTGTGAGCTGCTATTTTCTTGAATTGCATTCAATCAGATGGTATCATATTGCTCACGAGACTGGATACTAGTCTTCACAAACTAAGCACAATTCATAAAAAAAATCTTCATGAAAAGAAAACACAAAGAGAAACTTCATTACTATTCCATGTTAGTTAATTTGCTGGGTGTTTTTTGATTTGTTTTGTTTTGTTAAATCAAATTTTATAAAGGATATATTTCTACTTTTCTCCATTAATTGCATGCATTTCTTGTAATATTCAAGTCATCATAAATTAATATATATTTATCCACGTTGAGTTATTAATTTATTATTTTCATCATTTATTCATTTTGACGTGTTTTCTTGAAATAGCGTTACAGTTCCCTAAGGGTGATCATTAAGGTGGCCACAGAAACTGTGTTTGTCGTGCTGTCGTGCAAAACGCTTGTTTTTCTTGATAGCTTTATTGTTAGAATTATTTTTGATGTATTTGCAGGAAAATGAAGTCATCATCTGTGTTATACTGTTTGTAAAAGTTTTAGATATTTGATATTTATTGATATGCCATACCTCTAATAAAGTATAATTGCTTTTGTGTTTGTATTTGTTTCGAAGAACGTTTTTTTATGTTACACCTATTAAAGTGGACAGCCAATTGTAACTCAAAGGTACCCAAATATTTGACCAATTATATGACATACATGAAATCTTAAATGCGATCCTTGATCCCTTTTTACGTTGGTGCATTTGAGTTATATATAAATATCATAGTATAGTGTGTGGCCTTAGGCTCGTAACATGCAAGTAATGTGCACATATTTTTCTTATAAAGTATTTTTATTTTCTGATTCCTGAAAATGGAAACTTGTGTTTGTGCGTAGATCTCGACTTCTGGTATCTCGACTTCAGCTATAGTGATCCTGTGACCTTCAATCTCAAGGTTGTAATCCCCTATTGCAAGCCGGCTATATTCCCAAAGATTTTTTAAATCCAAAAAATGTGATTTCGGAGTCTTATTCACATACGTCTACGATAGCATATCACCGCCCGAGTGTTCGACTGACTGAAATTAAAGTTTCAATACTGTAATGGTGCTGTATGTTTGTCACGTCAAACACTGATCACTTCATCCTCCATTTGATCATCACCTGGACAAGGAATATTGGTCTTAGCGTGACATTTCGTTTTCAGCTCACAATACGTATTGCGAATGCTGTGACACTTGATAAAGTTGGAATCGTCACAATCAATGTTCTGTTCCATGCCACCACACTTGTCAATCCACGCGCTCGGGTCATTTTGTGCACTGATTGTGGTGGTGTATTTCTGGATATTCTCTATAGTGTATTCAAACTTGATGTGGTTGTAAACGTCTCCTGGACTTGAGATAGCAATAGCAGGGATTTGGATCCTGCTACCGATGATTTTAGCTATTCCACCACCAAGGGAGTGTCCTGTTAAGTAGTACTCTTCCGACGTGTCGTTACGACGCAACTCTTGCAGGTAGTCCTCTAGTGGTTTAAAGTATTCTGTGTACGTTGATCTTTGAAGGAGATAGTTCACGGAGGAAGACTTAGAGATGAAGAAGGCAACAAACTCAAATGGTAAATTCTGTATGGGTAGAACTACTGCGATTAACTGTAGCACTGCTATTTCGTTATATACTTTGACATTCTCGTACCAATCTCTCGCGTCTGCAGTACCACGGATGCCAACAATGTTAACTTTCTTGGACGGGCTGCGGATGTGAAAGAAGAAAGGCCTTTTACGGTTGATTGCCAACACGTCCCAAGAAATACTACGAGAACTGAAATAATCATTAACGATCTGTGTTATGTTTTCTTTCTTTTTACCAATGATCTTGTAAGCTGCGTCTGATATGAACGTCATGTCTGTGATATCCAAATTAAGCTCTCCCCATTTTGTATTACATATTGGGTACCCGGGTACCTTGGGCGCAGCGTCCAGCTGGCTGTAAACACGTGTTGCTAGGCTGGTCTGTTTTGTGGGAGATCCTAGTTGACATTCCTCGCCACAGGTTACCACAATACTAGTACCAACGATAACAATTATAAAGAATACTGTTGATATCAACACGAATACCCTCCGCTCGATGACAAAACCTTTGTTTTCTTCTTTGCTACCCCTCAAAGGTAGATAAATGGAGAGGAGGAAAGTACAGAATGGCAGACAGAAAGCAAAACCAATTCCTCCAGCCGACGCACCGACAAGATGAAAAGCAATCGGCGATAAAATGGAGAAGACGAGGAAAAAAACGTTGGTAATAACCACGAGAAATATGAACCACTTCTCTTTGATGAAGAACTTTTTGGTATACACGAAACCCAAGAGAAACAATGAACCAAGTAAAGAGAGTACGAAAGCTAGTACCCAGGACACTATCAGACTCTTGGACAAAAACAACATGAAGCCAGTTTGTGCTGACTTCTTGGTTAAAGCTGTCCAAATGCCTGCAGTTATGATGATCACGAAGAACAGAAATATCTTGATACATGTGTATTTGAAGGCAGACTTGTAAAGAAACAGGATTACCAGCTCCCAGAACAGAGAAAGGGCCAACGAACTTATGATTATTACACACAGTAAAAGGACAAACAAACAAGTGGCGTAGAAATTGTTTGTGTGTACCGAGTCTTCTGTAGGTGTAATCATTTCAAGGACAAGTTCCAATGCACAGTTGACACTAAAACTGAGCGATGTCACGAAGAAACTGAGGAATGTGACAGCGAGAGCGGTGTGGGTTAGAAATGATATGCCATAAAACACGTTACGAATGACGTCCCAACATACTCCATCCTTGTCGGAGAAAATCTAGAAAATAAGAATTTTTATTTTGAGATGCTATGGTCATGTTTGTGGCATTTATCAAGAAAAAGCAACCAAAAAAAATCCACCAGGACTGGAGCCCAACTTGGGTATTCCTGCTTGTTTGGAAAAAAAGAAGCTAGCAAACAAAACGAATGCAAGCAAACAGCAAAGCAAACAAAGGGAAAACCAACCCTGACAATCAACCACCTAACTATTAACAGCAAACAAATTAACAAACTGCGCACAAATTAAAAAAAAACTGACACACACACACACACAAACACACAAAAAGTTACAACAAACATGACAAACGAAAACAAACGTTCTTTGTATTTCCCATACATCTAGCTACATGTGCCGAATCGTCACAATTTCGTGACGAATTCTAAACTACTCGTCATGCAAGAAAGCTTTTAACCAATCGTTGCCAGGAGAATGAGTTGCAACGGTAAATAATTTATTATTTGATTCAAAACATCATGCTGTTTGCCACGTTGAACCTTAAAAGATTTTACCACCCAGATGATTTAACAGTATAATCCCTTAGATTCAGCTCATATAATACTAGTCAAAACTAGTAGTTGATGAATCTTAATAAAACGTAACGTTCCTTTTTAATCGTGGTATTAAAGAAAACAATGTGGAAAGAAGAAAACTTTCCATCGAAAGAGGATGGATTAATAAATACTTTTACGATGGCTTGATATGTGAAAAGAGCTTGAAGTTATGCGATCAAAAACTTTACTAAGTGGGACCCTAATTGTAACTTTTCTAAATTAACAAAGAAATTATTTATAATTTATGTTTGTAATAACTTGGGTTTTCGTTGAAGGGGGTGGATGGTTGCTAAAGCAACTGCAATGCAAATGAACTATTAAAAATGTCACAGTTCTATCTTCGCTTTATCGTCGATTTATAACTTTCAATACATGTAACATTGCTTTAAATTGTTCCTGCTTCGAAACCCTAAAAAGTATCATGTTTATCACATCGTTAACAATCGAAAGAGTTTAAACTAAAGAAGACATTAAATCAGCTTAACTAACAAGTTAAAAAATATATATATATATAAAAAACGCATCGAAAAAATGGATCCCTTTTTTTTTGTTCAAAGAAAATATTGCCGAAAATTAGTTGATGAAACTTTTTTCTGGCTTTCCCCAAGTATACACACAGCTGTAAAGTTATTAATTGTGCAAAGTACTAAGTTTGTTAGCTGCGTTCAAATTTGTTGTTTATTTGAACCAGCGCCTACCTGATGTTTTTGTCTATTTTCAGATACTTCCTGATCGGTGTCGACCCTAAAGGACTCCTGTACGAAACCTCGTATAATCCCAAGTTCCATTATTGTACCGGAGCAAAAATAGGGTTTGTTTTCTTGAGCTTAACACAGTTGGACAGCCGGGTTAGAACAGATTAACACAAGTCCAAACAACAACTGCGATAACTATATCAAGGCCTTTTTTAGAAATCATGAACCTGTCAACGATGACAGATGGCTGGTGACGTAGTTAGACACCTGCGGCAATGGACTCGAGATCACGGAATGACCCCATAATTGTACTTAGTAATAGTTGGTTATTGAAGAAAACGACCTATGGATAGAGTGCAAACACTAAATGTGTGCAACAGTTGTCACTTTTTAGTTGTAAATAGCACTAATTAGTTAAACAAAAGAAAACAATTGAATTAGCATAAAATAGCACTATTTAGTGGTATTTATGTTGCACACTTTTAGTGCGTACATTTCCCACCAGAGCTAGACTGGAGAAAGCAATAAACCGATGCAGCAGTATACATAATCTATAGCATTCCCACAACTGATTTCGTTTTTTTTAAATAAGTTTATGTATTACGCGTGTCTGATGTACAAAATATGTCATCTGGTGTAGTGGCATTTTTCATGCATGTCCTTAATCATGAAAGTCCCAAGGCAATCTAATCAGTGCAATGTTCATTTAAAGGGAAGGTCCGATCTCAAACTAACCTTTTTTTAAATATAATCTCTAAAAAAATCTAGTTTTAACGTCCTATAAGTGATTCCTCATTTTTTTTCGATTTTTACATATTTTGTTAATGGCCGCAAAATGACGGCTTCATATGACGTACCAACTTCAACTCTTTTTTTTATAATAGCTCACAATTTCAGTTTTGGTGGAGTTATTGGTGCTGAGACACAACAACAAATGAGAAAGTAGTGAAAGTTTGCATCCGAGTTCCATTTATGCTTCTAAAATTGAAAATGTGAGCTTGTAAGATATTTTTTGACGTTGTGACGTCATCTGAGCCCACGATATTGTGCACAGTAGGAAAATATATAAAAATGGATTTAAAAAATCAGGAATCGTTTTCAGAACCGTAAAACTATATTTTCGAGCTATCCGATAGATGGAGATTTTTTCAAAAAAAGTTTATTTTACAGTAACTTCCCTTTAAACAGGGTAATGAGAACAAAGGAATGAAGACAGAAAACATGCTCGATTCACAATAATCATCGCCTTTAATAAAAACATGTTAAAACCTAACACATAAAGATTATTTTAGTCTGTACAAAACAAAAGGAATTATTCGACACAGGAATCCTATCATGAACTGTGGTCCCATGCTGTAAAAGACGCAGCAGCACAGGAGTCCCACTTTGATAACAAATTCATAGGAACTTTCGCTACACAGGGTTCCCATTTTAGCAACTTCATTGGTTGATTTTTAAGTTACAACTACTTTCATTCTACTACTCGATCAAGAGATTAGAACACTATTTTGTTTAAAATATTGATATGTAACGTCCTTAGTTCTCAAGAATTTGTGAAGAGATCATGTATGTAAATATTTTAATAATGTGGGCTTCCTGTGGTATAGATTGATATTTCTAGTCATCACAGCTTAAAAGTTAATAGCTTTTCCTGCATAGGCGGAGATATTAGCTTCTCGGAGTGCTTCTGAAACAGTCTGAAATGAAATCAAAATTGGCACATTAAATATATAGCCGACTTCTCATAAGACATTCATTCTGAAGAAAGTAAAATTTCAACCATCACCACTTCATTGAAGTAAATGCACTACTCTGGGCTAATGTTAAAGACAGGTAACATGATCATTTTACGCCAATGAAAATAATAACACCTTTAAAATTATAACAGAGGATTAAAATTAGGTCACAATGTGTGTTTTTCAGCAATAGACATAAAAGGCTTACTGGATGGGCATGACAAACTCTTGCAATATCTTCACATGATGCACCATACTCCATGGCCAGGGCAGCTTCGTTGATCATTTCACCAGCTACTGGTGCTATCATGTGAACACCTAGTAATCTGTCTGTCTCCTTGTCGGCTACTACCTTTATTAACCCATCAATATCAGCATTTGTTCTAGCTCTGCTATTGGCTGACAGAGGGAACTTGCCAACTTTGTAGGCTATACCCTAAAAAGGTAAATAATGTACAGACGTTATTTGAAATGAAGTGTTCCAGAACCTATTGGAAACAATGAAGGAAATGCAAATGAAACAGAAATCAATAGTTACTGTCAGAAGAAATTGTAGAGTTTGCACATAAGAATACTTACCTCTTCTTTGAGCATTTCTTCAGATTTGCCCACCCAGGCAACTTCCTAAAAATAACGGAATGATATCAACAACAAGTTGTTAAAAGCAGATTGTTCTTTCATCTAGAAGCTGACTGTTACTACAGGTTATCTAAGAATGCATTATATCTAGAATGCATTGCTATACACTTTGCTAATTTACATGTGACACCTAATGTGTACCTTTATTGTGAAATGTATGAACTAGACTGTTAACTGACCAACAGCTATAATATGCTAATCACTAAAAATAGTCACATGCACCTTTGTACAAAAACAATTTAAATAAATATATAATACATAAGGATTGATTAAAATGATGTGTTTGTTTCCAAAATCAGCATATCAACTATGTTTATCTTTTAGGGCCATTTACAAAAACTGTCCATTGAGCCCCTTTAACCACTTTTTAAGAGATTCCCTCCCCCCTCCCCCCCCCCCCCCTGTGGTACAATGGTACTTACAGGATGTGTGTAGATGACACTAGGAACGCAGTTGTAATCAATGTGTACTGCACCACCATTCATTCCTTCAACACAAATTATACCTAGACAAAGACACACCATTCTATTATTAAAATATCAACTATATTGTGAACTATTAAAAAAACTAAAACTAAAGACTAAGACTAAAAAAAACAAACAAACAAGAAAACAAAAATAAAGTAAGAAAAAACAACATACAAACAACTTCAACTCCCTGCACTGTGATTTTGAATATAAAAGATAAGTAAATGGACTAATGTCAGAATGAATAAATATACAAACAACTTACATGATTGTACACAAAACAGACAACAAAATAAACCAACATTTGAATCAATGAATGACTGACTGACTGACTGATATATGTAGCATATTTAATAAGTTATGTACCTTCATCTTCAGCCTTGTGTGCTAACATGGGTCCATCAATACAGTCGCCAATAGCATGAATACTACAAATGATAAATGTACCACTATGTCAATAATCTAATGAATATTATTAGTAAAATTGGTGATGTGAGCTCCCTAGATAAGCTATAAAACTTTTGGAGCAAACATTACCTCAAAGATGTTTAAAATAATTAAAAAAAAAGATAAAATTAGAATAGGAATTATTAACCACTTTTTGTGTAACTATATGCACAAGAGAGTAAAAACTATTGAATTGATGAAAAACAAAAAGGGCGAAATTCAATAATAGAAAACAATAAAATTTGCATAAAATTTGTTAGCTGATTTAGTCTCATATTATTATTTGAACTCTATATATTTATCATACTCAATCATCTATAGATAATGCCATTTTTTGATGCATCTCAGTCACCTAACCTTGGGATTGATGTCTGGAATTTTTCATTAACTTGAACACGACCTCTTGAATCCAATGAAATGCCCATTTTCTATACAACACAAATGAAATTAGAACACAGTAAAAGGTGTAAAATGCAACAAAAACAATGGTTATGGATCAACTTGAGAACTGTCCACACAACAACAGCATGGTCAAATGCACAGCATATTGAGTACCTCTAAGCCAAGTCTGGTTGTGTAGGGTCTTCTTCCAATGCAGACCAGAAGCACGTCACATTCCAGCTATACAAATACATCAATTAATTGATTAGTTGGTTGGTTGATTGATTGATGTAGCTTCAAAGGGGTGTAATGTATTCTTTTATTTAATAATGGCCCTTGAAATGTGGAAATGTATGTGTGAAAAAGACAATTAAATTTTTGAATATTTTACGCAAAATTTAGGCCAAGGCTGAGCATCTGAAAATTGACTATTGATTAATCGAATGACTGATTGATAGAATGATTGTTTTATAGACTGAATAGTTCATTGTTTGAAAGCTTGATTGATTAATTCATTGTCCAAACGTCTAGGTAATTCTGACTGAACAGTTTATGAGTTAATTAAGTGAATGACTAATAATAAATACTTGCAAGATTATTGGCTAAGTACTTCAATGCATGAATGAGGGAATGAATGACAATTAGCCAGACTCACCTCCTCTTTCTTGGATCCATCCTTGGCTGACTCAACACTACAGATAATGAAAATAATGAACAGTATGAATGAGCAATAATACTGCTTTGGGCAAAACGTTTGGTCTATCTTTACAATAATATCATTGTCAATTTTGTTATTCAAATGTGTTAAAATACTGGCAGATTTAAAATAATCTGTGTCATAGGCCTCAAACAATTGTGATTTGCATGTAAGCATTATTAACCGAGTGATGAACCAGTCAGTTTCATCAACAAAGCTTGCTATTTTTCTACCAACAACACAATAATTATAAATGCACCTTAGTAACATTGATGCAAAGGCTTTGCTTTAAGACATACCTCACAACAACTCCATTTTCTGTTCTTCTTGCTCCTGAAAGGCAAACATACTGTCAGTGGAAATATCTGAGACAACACACAAATAATATGAGAGGTACCTGTAACTTTAGTGTTCAGTTTAAACTTCATGCCTTGCTTCTTTAGAATCCTCTGGAAATTCTTACTGTAATGACATGTTGTTAAAGAATGATTACACAAGGAAAAAACAATCTAACTAACAACATTAGAACATTGTAAGCCAGTTAGGCTAATGTCACTTACGACACTTCCATATCGATACCAATACCGCCAACATGACCCAGGAATTCAACAGCAGTAACATTGGCACCAAGTCGTGACCAAACTGAGCCCTACAAATAACAATTATTTCACATTAGTAACTTGATTATTTAGTTGTAAGAATGTAAATAAGCTGATCCCTACCAGTTCTACTCCAATGACACCAGCACCAATCAAGACCAGGTTTTTAGGGACATTTTGCAGAGATAGTGCACCAGTTGATGAGATGATATGTTTCTCATCAATCTATAGCAATAACAACAACAATAAAAAGATCAATGGAAATGAATGGTTCATATTGAGATTATTTTATTTTGATTTAGCCCACGTCAAAACGTCATGGTTTTCTTTATGATAAGGTAGCACTTAAATTGGTGTTTGTTGACCTTGAGTTAACACTATTTTTGTTGTTGGTGAAAGTTGATTAAGTGGTAATGTTATAGAATTATGTGTATTTTACCTCTATTCCTGGGAAAGGAGCTACTTCAGAGCCAGTTGCAATTAGAATATTCTTTGTAGAGATGACTTCTTGGGAATCATCATCTTTGTAAACTGTTACCTGCAACATAGAAATATATACAATGTCATCCCCATGACCCCAAACATTATCACTACAATTTAAAAGCAGTTATATTATCTGTGTTGTCATCATCATCATCATCCATTATGTTTTTTTATGTATGAAGATTTGTGCTTTAGGCACTGTTGCATTAACAGTATGATGTTAGTACCTCATGAACCTCTATTTTATTGTTCTTGATTGAGAAGACTCAACATTCTAACCCTTTGCAGATGTTATCACAAAGACATTGATTTCTCCTCTTGAAATAACTTCATTATTTTTAAGATCCTAAGTCATTGGTACTCCAGTTATAGAGACCAAACACATATTTCCTGCGCTATAGGCCAGTGTACAACCGACTGAGTCGACTATGTGGCAGTATATAATAGCATCATTATATTTTAATTGAAAATTCATGTGAAGAGATTAACTAGTTATAAAACATAGCTGATATGGATAGAACCAAACAATTAAGTTATAAAAGGATTATTACTAATGTACCAGAGAAGAAAGCAACATGAAGTTATTTCACTTCCATAGTACTAGAGAATGTATTATTGTAAGATGATTGAGTGATTAGTTTTTTAATTTACAAACCTCATTTGGTCCAGTTATAGTTCCTCGTCCATTAACATGAGTAACCTAATGACAAAAAATAGAAACTATAAAATTGTTTGTTAACTTTAATAATGATTGGTGAGAAGAAAAAAGTATTGTGTTTAAAAAAAATCAAGGGACACAAACAAAGACGTCTTTCTTCAAACCTGGTATTAAATGTCCATGTAATCAGGAACTGAAAAGTCTTACATCAATGGTTGTCAATGAGTGTGATAAACAAGTGAAATTAATAATCATTGTGTTTGTCTCTCATAGAGAAGGAGCTCAGGACTAACACTTTATTCAGGTTTTGTATTTTATCACTCCAATTGAATCACTGATACCTTGTTCTGTTTGAAGAGATGTGCTATTCCATTAGTTAGCGTCTTGACGGCATTCTCTTTTTGTGACATCATTTGTTTCAAGTTCAACGAAACACCTGTCACTAGAATGAAAAAAAAACTATGTGTTGGATAATACATGGAAGAGAATTAAAGCAAAGTTCTTAGTTGACTAAACAGGTGTACATGAATCTATTACTGAACAAACTATTACATATAGATACAGTAGGAGTGTTCTCAAACATATAAATGAACAGTCTGATGAACACACTTAGGAATGAATAAATGAATGAATGAATGAATGAATGAATGGATGGATGAATGGATGGATGGACAAACAATAGAATTAATACAAGGACAAATGAATGAGTATAGTTCATTATTAATCCATAACTCTTACTCTCGATTCCTCTATTCTTGAAGTCATCTGATGTAGCTTGATGGTAAAAATGTGAGTTGTTTAAAAGAGCCTGAGATGTAATAAGATCAACAATCAAAAGATGAAATGTACTAGAAAGCACAAAGGGAATGAGAATTTCAGGTCTAATTTGTCTAAGGCTGAGTGAACCGCATAGAAAGTATAATACAGATTAGCTGTAGATTTATTAAAAAAATGGCAAACAAGTTTAACATCTTATTGGAATCACATTACTGCAATTGCAGACCTTGAAGGAGAGTTTAGACTACTTTTCCTAGATATAATATTAGATATATGATAATGACAATGGTTTTATTCATACTTTGCACAGTTTACGTTTATCACTATATACCTTTGATGGAATACAGCCAACATTCAAGCATGTACCACCTAGTGTAGCATTCTTCTCAACACAAACAGTCTGAAGAAGAATAGACATTTATTTGATTGTTTGATAATGCACAAGTATTATGCTAACAGCCCTAACCATTCTTTATTCTGGCACATTTCTAATGCAACAGAAAGATGACTGTGTGTGTAGTCTGTGGTAACTAACCTTCATTCCTAACTGTGCGGCTTTTATAGCGGCTACATAACCTCCTGGACCTGAACCAATCACCACAAGATCTACATCACCTGATAAAGACAAAAACATGATATAATGAAAGATAAAATGATTACATAATGACTCTTTGGCCGTGAGATCTTGTAAATCATGGCATAGCGAACACAAAATCACTAATTTTTCATACTTCATTCAACTTTTTGTAGAAGTTCTTTATTTCATTTTGAATATCTGTGCAAATTTTTAGCTTGTAAAACATAATATTAAATATTTTCTAAAAATGTCCTAATATACATCCAAGTACCCCTTTAATATCTTATTTTTCATTTACATCTTGTAAAGTAATAAAGGAATACCATTGAAACATTCTTAGTAGTTAATTAATGTTACTATTCACAACACAGTTTCTTGTAAAACCTTACAATTCTGATTCCAAACTAAACCTAAACCCAAACCTAACCCTAAACCAAACCCTAACCACAGGATTGAAGCCTTTATTTAAACAATTTTTACATTTTACCAGTTTTTTAGCCTTATCTTACATTTGAAACCTCTGTCAAGAAGGGTATAGATCCTACTTAGGGATGAACCATTCGATATTTGAGGGGGTGGCAAATACTTTTTGCAGGATATTTTTTCCCATACGATGGCTGTGCAGGATATATTTTCCAACATGTTTGGCTTTTTTTTGACACATCTGCCATGCACAATTTTTTCTTTTCTTTTCTCAAATATCTAATAATCCATCCCTTAAATCTTCCTGATATTGCATTTGCATATTATCAGATTCTGATTGTTTTATGAAAATGTTAAACAACTTTTTCCAGATAATATTTGTCAGACAAGGAAAATAATAAAGTTCAGATTTTGTAAGGTTTCAAACGTGTAATTAAAATTCACACTGTTCTTACCGTCAGTGGCAAAGTGGCGTGAAGTAATTAAATTACAGGAAGGCAGTATTCTTGTTCTGCATAATCTTAGACTCTGTAAAAATCATTCAAAGTCGAAAGACGAGCACTTTTAAGTTAAGCTAAACAAGCGTATATGTAACAAATGCATCGCAACCAGTGCATCATAACTTGGATGAAACATGGTAGCCCAAAAAATGTAAAGCAATTACGTACAATAAAAACAAATTACAAACATTTTTGCTCATACCTCTCTTAGAATAGTGTTTACTTTGACACCTCGTTGCATTAAAGTATTCATTTCTAAGCTCAAAGGACTACAAAATCCTTTCTAATTTACAACTTTTTCAGTTCGCCTGAATGAAAACTGTCGCAACGAAGGTGGGGGGAAAGCGCTAGCCTGAAACTTCACGGGCTCAGAAATCAGTGCGCATGGCAATTGTGTAAATTGCTTGGTTGCTGACAAGTAGTTACTGCCGGTTCTCAAACAATGCTGACGGCAGCTGAATTTTTCCTCAAAACTTTTCAAAATTGACAATGATTGCAAAGTCCTTCTTATACGTACTCATTCCCTTGATATTGGCATTTCTAATAACTTGGTTTAAGCTGTTAGATAGTGCCAAGGTCGAGATAGGTTTAGAACATTATGCAGAGAAAGGACACCCGAGATCCTTTCTCAAAATGCCGGCAAATGCCCTCGTGAACATTGGTTACTCCTTCCTTGGAATATACTGGCTTCTACGTACTAAGAAGCGCGAAAAATCCCTCGGAGAAGAGGTGTTCTTTTATTATATATTTGGCTGGATGTCTGTGTTTTACGGTGGTGTTCAATTTAGTCGAATAGTCACTCAAACAAGAATATCGGCTATTTTAGACCAGTGGGTTACATTACCCTTCTTTGCCTGGGTTGTTTGCTGGAATGAGTTCGTGTATCGACATCTACTTTGGCAACAAAGTAGATTTACATTCTACATGCGTTTGTCTTGGTCAAGTTATTTTCTCGTACTTCTGTATGATTATGGTTTTGAAACAGTCCTAGGACTTCACATCCTTGCAGCTACTGCTTTTACTATACGAACACAAAACAGACTGGGAACCAAGTCGTCAATTCTTCACTTTTATTTAGCACTATTGTGTTGTACAGGGTTTGTTTTCCTCAAACTTGGTGATCATTTTTTGGGACAGTTCTCTATATTTCATAGATTTAGTGGTCACTTTTGGTCCAAAATTTGCGACATAGGACAAGTGTATTGTGTATTCAAATACTTTGAAAGTTTGCGTCTTGTTGACAACAAACATCTCGGGAAACAATTGACTGAAAAGAACAAAAAGAAAATATTTGCTGCAAAACAAGCAGAGACCAATTAATTCAATAACATGTATTATTTGATAACTTGAACTCTATAGTATTGAGTATTAGGCTCTCTTAATCAAAACAGACCAAGTAAATTTCAGTGGTCAACTACATTTTGTCATTTATTAGTGGTCCTGATCCGCTTTCCTTAGTACTGTTTTGATCTGAATTGTTTTGCACACTTGGTATTTCATTCCCATTTGTATCATTCAACTTGATTTATTTGCAACATGTCTACTATGGGAAAACGCACATCACTACACAACAAACCATTCTTGAACAAAAACACAATCATTTTAGTACTGTAGAATAGTTTATTTTATTTGTAGCTATAAGTCAGTTATGATTAACCAAGGCAGAAAGATATCAACTTTGTTTGAATTTGTCAAATACAAAAAGATTTGATCAATCAATACTAATCAACCACTATCTGAAACTATTGTCACAAGAAAATTTTCTAAAAATCCATTATGGAATGGGCTTTTTTGTACACATAGTATCAAATTACCACTTTTAAACAAATTCCGTTAAACTGGAAGTGTACTTAAATTTCCCATAAATGGTTTGATGGAAAATTTTACATTGTTTTCAAACCAATATATGATATACTCTAGTGTCATCTCTGAATCAGAGCTTAAATTAAGGAAACATTAACCTTCCTGTTGAGATGACACATATATTGACATTGGTACATTGAACATCTGGTATTATGTCTTGTAGAATTTCATACACACTCTACTACGTAAATACAACTATAAATATCATTAAAAAACATTGGACTTTCTTGTTGAATTCCTCGTTTCTACACGTATACCAGCAGAATACCAGTAGAAGGAAATGTCTGCCTAGCTGATTCAATACATGACTTGTTGTTAAAAACTAAAAATAAGATAATACATGTCAAATATTCACCAGAAACCGCTTCCACAATTTTCCAGATTTTGTGTGATTCAAAGGGGAAGCTCTTCAAGAGAATCCTGACTTGACAATTCCTACAACTGGTCTTTAACTATCCACCCTTGACTTCAATAATTCGTCATATTTTCTCAAATAAGAGATTGACATCAAGAGATGAGTTAGTGATGACCAGAAATTAGAACTTGCTACTGTTCTTCATAAGTTATATGCAACTTGTTACTATTCTACTATACAATACTCCAATAAGTGGACTTTTTAAGTTCATGTACATATATTAACTTAAACAACATGCATATATACAGTCACTTTAACCATGTCAATATACACTTCATTTTGCCTTGGACTACTATGAAAATATAAAAATACTCTTGCATGTTTGTAGAATTTCTTCTGATACAGAAAATACACTTGATAATACAGTAGAATTCTGGTTTCTTGAATTTGAAGCCAAATATTAACTTCAGACATTTTAGCATGTTGACTGGACTCTGATGTAGATATTTACACAAGTTTTCTCTAGTTGCTTCACTATGCTTATTGTGCTAGATCAAGATTTTACATTTCCCTCCAAATACACAAGGTTTTTCAAGATTGTTGTTTTTTATCAATAATTCCATGTTGATCATTCATAAAACAAGTGAAGCTTCAATCCATTATTTTTTGTAATGGCAAGACACCAGAATTTTACTCAACTAATAATATTTGACAATGTTACTGTGTGGTATCACAAAGGCACTTGCAAAACTACATTGAAAGTACTTTAAAACTACCCCATTTGATAAAATAAATAATATTACATTTCAAAAACAATTTGCAATGAATTTCTGTATTATCTTGATTGACAAACTAATGCAAAATAAATACTAAAACGAACGCACTAAAAGTGTGCAACAGTTGTCACTATTTAGTGGTAAATATCACTAATTAAACAATAGAAAACAATATAATTAGCATAAAATAGCACTATTTAGTGGTATTTATGTTACACACTTTTATTCTGTGCACTCTACTGAGACACTATTTTGGTGGGAGCTATTTTAATTTGCAGTTCTTAAAGTGATCTTACTACAGAATGATAGAGGAAACTATGCCCATAAGTGACATTTGATTTCTTCATAAGGAAAGGATTGCTTTTGAATTTAGAAATGAATGATGGATCTTCTTTACAACAACACACAGTAACATTGTGGACAAAACCAAACCAAATACCGGCAGATGAAGTGTAAAACTGACATGACTAGAAGCAAATATTTTGCATGTCTGTTGAAGCATCGTTGTCACTTCCTATGGAAAGGACATAGTGTTGTAATTATGATTCTCTTTTATCCTCTGGTTCTTTTTTGACCTCTGTCTGTGGAGGTTTTTCTTGGCTAGGTGTTTCTTGTTTGTTTTCTGTTGCTTTGCTTTCTACATTATCTAAATTGTTCACTTTTTTCTCTTCTTCTTTTTTGTCCTTCTCAGCTGTTTCTTTTTCCTTTTTCACTTTGTCTTTTTTTACTTTTTTGGATGTTGACTCTGCAGACCTGTGAAATGAATTAACAATCATGTGGAAATAAGGGACATACATCACAAATTGGATCAAAATCATTCTTGTGGACAAAATTGTGACATAATTGAACTTCTGAATGTTCTCTAGAGTTACATTAGCTCCTGTTGACAAGATTTGCTGGTGGGTTTATATGTCTATATCAGCTTTTTTTTCATCCAAGGACATTACTTGTGAATATACATACTTGTCTGAAGCAGCTCGCTTTTCTGCTTTTTTTACAATAAGTTGTCCATCTTTTAAATCTCTAGGATCTACAGAAAATTGAAGTAATTTATGTGGGACGATACAAGGTATACCAATACAATACAATACAAATAATATATACTAAAATAATTGTTAATTGCTGGGTTCATGCTACAACTTTAGCACAGAATTTACAGACTTTTTAAGCACTTTTTACACACAAAATTTCTATTTTCAAGGATTAATATTTTGGATACTGTCTCCAATCAAACATTTTTTGGCAATGCTGATCTTTAGTCAAATAATTTTCTATATTTTTTCTTTGATTACATTTTTGAATTTCATTCTTATTAACAAATTGACTTTAAGGGAAAAAAATTAAGGAGTTTTTAGAGATTCATCATTTTTAAGGAGTTTTCAAGCGCTCTTAAATTCACTTATCATATCTAAGTAGTTTTCAAGGAGTTTAAGGAGAAGCTCAAACCATTTAATTGTACAAAATCTTTGAAGTAAAGAGTAGCAAAAGCTAGTTGTTTAACAACAGTGACACTGTTAATCTTTATCTTCTTTCTCATTTTCAAAAGCAAAACACTGTAACATAAAAGAATGCTAAATACCTACCTTGTAACCATCTCACTTGTGTTGCAGGTCCATACCTGACAAAGGACACAAAAATTAACAAAAACACATATTACAGAGCAAAACAATAAACTTTAGTGAGCAGTACTCATGAACTAATAGCAAAGTAGGTAAATACTTGTCTCACGTTTGTAATCACATTTTTAACTGTAGTTATCTACATTATATTTCCCACATGCAAATGAATGAACTCTTCACTGTTGTTTACTTGCACCTTTTCCATAACAGCTTCAGTCAAGCCAGAGAGCTTCCCTTCCCTTCCTTTCTTTCCTGTGCTCACACTCGATGAAAGACACAGATTACTATTTTATTCATATCAAGAGAATGTTGTCAAACATACCCTTTGTCATTCTTTGCTGCGATTCTAAATATAATAGCAGGCTTGGTTGAGAAATCAATGTGGGCACTAGTCAGTGTTGCCATGGAGACAGTGCATGTGGGTTGAGCACCGCAGTATACACGTACAAATGCCAGTTGTACTGGGTTACTGGATGTATTCATTCCACTCATTTCTTTAATGTCGTGTCCTGATGCTTGGCTACGTATAGCTAGGTATACTGAATATTCTGTGACATTCCCAGATGCATTGGATGGTGCTTCCCATGATAAGTGTGCTCCATCACCATTCTACATTATTAGAACACAATCAATCAACATGTCAACAGTTAATATGGTAATTAATATAACAGTTGAACCTCCATTATCTAGATTCTTAGATTATCATGCATTATTATTTATTATTGTATACACTTTTTATTTATTGCATTTATTACTTATGAAATGTTATTTATGTATTTATTATATACCTTTTTCCCCCAGAAGGCCCAGTGTAAGATTAGTCTAGACTAAACTGGTGTATTTTGTAAATACTTTTAAAACCTTCTTTAAATAAAGTTTATCATTACTTATATTACTAATAGATGAATCAACCGATAAATTGAAAGTAAATCCTTTACTTACTTTACTGATCTTGATAGCAGATGGTGCACCGGGAAATCCTACAAGAAATGATGAAAAACAAAATTAAAAGTTTATTTAAAATTCAACCAAAAAGTGTGAACAATAACAGGAATGTTACTCAGATTAGAAAAGAGCAGGAGGATCACTTCAATAAAACACATCAAAACTAATAATAACATACCTGGCAAGCATGTTTTGAATGCAGACACATCACTAAACGGCCCTCTTCCACATGTATTTATGGCTGCAACTCTGAACTTGTATGCAGTTCCTGGTTGCAATTCTTGTTTCTTGTTTGAGTCATGGTCTGTTCCAACAACATCTATTTCTGAGGACTAATAACAAGAAAGAATCTAAATTCCTGGTTGCTATTGTTTGAAAACTAACATCAGAGAAAAATAAAGTAAGATATGGTATAATATAAAAATACATGAGAATACTACATAAATTACAAATACAAGAATATGCGGATATATCAGTAATAAGTTATTGTTATTGTTCTATTTGAAATTTCAACAACAATTAAAGTTAAATACAACAACTTTCCCTGACATCCAAGCTTTCAATCGATGATGCAATTCAATGATACCCACTAAACACTTTTAAGGTGGAAATAGTACAGTCTTTTGCACAAATTATGAGAGTTGAAATTATCATATACTATATTAAATATACTGGTAGTATATGATAATTTCAACTCTCATAATTTATGCAAAAGACTGTACTATTTCCACTATAAAAGTGCAAAAATGTTGTCACGATCGTCTAGCATCAAGGCCTTATGGACACAACATCAGCAATAAATTCCTAGGATATTTAGTTAGCTTTACATATGGATATTGTAAAATGTGCCAAAATAAGAGCAAAAGACTGAACTCATATATTGCAATAAAGTAATATATTATGCAGACATAATATTTTAAGTAATATACCTCTCTGTTAGCTTCCAACGCAAGATAATGTGTGACCATCATGGTTGTACTCTTGACTATACCAACATCATACCAAACACTCTGCTGTTGGTTCTTCTTTATTGTTACTATCTTGTTTTGCTTTGGATTCTAAAACAGACCGCACAAACACTTGAGGATTTTGTTGAAAATGATCTATATACAATAATGTTTTCTGGTAATACCAAGTCATGGACTTATTTTTAGAGGCTATAGCCACAAAATTCATTAGTACATTCAATTCAATTTCCTTGATTTTGTATAAAAAAAATAAATAAAAAAAAAACATTGGTAGCATACAGTGGTATTAGGGAATTTCAAACTACCACAAATTCTTCAAAAAACCTCGAATTATTATTAAGGATTTGCTAATAACAATAACAACAATGACAAAAACAAAAATTAATATCAATAATCATTCATTTAGTACCTTTTGTGCAGGTATAACCTTGGGCTGTGCAGCTTGCGTGGTTACCACATTTCCATTGACATTCAACACAGGCTTGGATGTAGATGGTAAATTTGCAGTAACTGTCGTGGGAATAACTGATGAAGAAGAGCTAGTGGTGGAAGTGAGACTATGTTGTGCTGATACAGCCAGTGGTGCTTTCTGAACTGCAGCTGAACTATGTGATAAATGAGGGACAGGTTGTGATGTTGATGGTACAGTTGATGATACTAAAGGCGTAGTTAGAGCTGATACAACAGGAGTTGTTGCAGCTTTGGTTACTCTGGTTAATGGCAGAGACACAGGTATCCCTGATGAAGTGTTACCAATTGGTTTAGACACTGTACTACTTGTTAAAGGGCTGCTAGATAGCAATGCTGCTTGTGCTGTAGCTAGTGTTGTTATTGTAGTTGTAGTAGATACTGCAGTAACCTTAGGGGTCCCTGTTATGGTTGGTATATTAATAGGTATAACTGTAGGATTGATCAACGATGCTGCAACTGGCTTAGCTGTAGCTAGTGTTGCTGTAATAGATGCAGTAGGTGTTATCTGTTTTAGGCCAGCTGTAGATGATGGCTGTGCAGTAGTACCCTTGGCTACCTGAGTTGAACCAGCTGTGCCAGCACTTGAAACTTGAGCTGATGATGCAGCAGCAGCAGCACTGAGTTGCTGGCCAAGCTGTGAAACTAGTGTGACACCTGGTATCTTAGCAACCCCTGCCAGAATAGATTGTTGTTGCGCTGTTGACATTGTTGTTACTGTCATACTTTGTACAGGGCTTGACGGCACTGTTTTAGGTGTTGCAACCGTTGCTGGTTTAGTTGTTGGAATTGGTACAGCTTGGAATATTGTACTATTACCAGCTTTAATCTGTTGTAGCTGCATTCCTGGTGGTAGCTGTGCTCTTATATTCTGTAATGCAAGCTGCAATGGTACTCCACCCGTTCCACCAATAGGTGTTATCTGTCCAGTTGGGCTAAGCACCTTAATCTGTGTACCAGCTGGTAAATTGGCAGGAAGGGTGACTGGTATAGGTTGTTTAATTGCTGATGGTAATGTGGCTGCTGTAGTAGTAGGTAGTTTAGTTATGGGCGATTGAACTGGGATTTTCTTAATGATTGTACTTGGTGTTGATGTAGCAACTGTAGTTACGACCTTTACTGTGTTACTTTGATTACCTGCAGTAGTAGTTGCTGTTGTGCTTGGTGCAGCCATTCTAACAATAGTAGCTCCTTGAATACCTGCTGTACTGACCTGTGAGGTTACCAAGGTAACAGGACTAGAACCTTGCAAACCAGGGCCTTCTAGCTTCATCATATGTTCACCTTTAGCATTAGTGATCATAGTGGCATGTATTCCAGGGGGGAGCTGCATTGGGGTACGTACAAGGGTAAGTCCTTGTGGAGTAGTTGCTCCCTGGATAACAGCCTGTGTTGTAACAACTTGCTTTGATGCAGTTGCTGTGTTTGGTATTGTTGTTTGTATAACTCTCTTTACAGGTGATGGTGCTGACATGGTGGATGGAGTAGAAAGTTGAACTTGCATGGCTGCTTTCTGCTGCCCTAATACATTGCTAGGGACAGCTTTCACTGGAGTGGTAGGGGTACTTGTTGGAACTAATCCTGGACTGGCTGGTATTTTGGGATTTGCTTGGTTTAATACTGGGCTGGATGGTATTCTTTGATTAACTGTGTTTGTCACTGCACTGGATTTTGCAGAAGGTGCTGGCATATTAACAGCAGGTTTTCCATGCGAAGGGCTTGCTGATGATAGTGTAGGCTTGATTGCTACTGATGGTCGTGGGCTAGTAGTAGCTTTGATTGTTGGCTTGGCTGATGTTTGAGATATGGACGGAGCTGGTGGCATTTCATACTTTTGTAGTTGAAGTACATAAGCATCAGCTAAAAATAAAGTAATAGAGATATTGTAAATAAATCATTGTTGTGAGATCAGCCAATCAAGATGATATTGTACATATACAACCATATGACATTGACATCATGTTTTAGTGCTGCCATTTTGTGTATATTAAGACAAAGATTTCCAAGTGCGTTTTAAGCAAAAAAAATGATTTTCAGCTACTATCATTTTTCCAAAACATTGATTACTAAAGACCTAACAACAATAACTATTTTCCTTTTTCAGTAGTTTGAAATAAAAACTTGTCATTATATTCAAGGAGTTTTCTAGGTATTTTCTGTTTTGTTTTTATTTCAAGGGCTTTTCAAATGCCTTAAAAAATGTTTTTTTTTTTTATTTTTTATTAAGGGCTTTTCAAGGATTTCAAAAGGTAATACAAATAAAAAATTAGATACCATCTTTCAGTTTGGCATAATACCTGTTGCAACTGACCCCCAGCAGACTTCTAGTGTGGTAGTACTAGCACGAACCAACTGTACTCTACTTGGAGCAGGTGGCTTGGCTGTTATAAAACAACAATAAACAAAATATTGAAACTTGCTACCTTTACTATAAAAAAAGAAAAACCTTTAGATTCTTTTGAAAAATAAACAATGGTTACCTGTCTCAAGAAACCAAAGATCTTTACAGCAAACCTAGTAACATGTGAAACACAAGTTGTATTAAAGTATTGATTTGACTTACATGGATTTTCCACATCACTGAATGCCTAGTATTTGCATACAGTATTAGTATATAGATAGTATTAAGACATGGTCACCGCTGCAATGTAGACTGTTAAAGATCAGAGTACAAGTACCTGGTTGTTCCAAGCTTTTCTGTAACCATCTCTTCCACTCCAGACATACATTCTTGTATTGATCTAAACACAAAACAAAAATATTATTATTATTTCACCAACACCTTCCATCCAGGCTGGTACAACTAACTAGATACCCATACCACTCTTCTGGTTGAGTGCTAGTCACAAATAGTTAAATTGTACTAAATAGCTAAAATTTATTAGCATTTAGTTTTTATTTCATGGTTTTCCTGTGTTTGTTTGTTTTGTCTCACTATTAACAAGTACTTACAGAAACAGAGCAATGACCAGCCCTGGCTCTGGGCAAGGCATCATCATACTGATCCATAACTATATTCTCCCAGTTCATTGAATCTACAACAAACATATTATGGTATATTAGTGACCAAAGTGTATCATATGTCATAACAATAATAATCTTTATTACAACCAAAATTAATAATACAGTGTCTAATATGTGAGTGGTATGCATGTACTGTCAGTCAGATGATGTGACATAAGGGAACTGAGTTTGTTTGATGTGTTTTTCTTTTTAATACCACTAGGGAATGTTGATCCTTTTTCTCTGCTTTTGCTCCCTCTTATCAACAATAGAGTAGAATGTGACACACCATAACACAATGTCTCTATTATAGCCTCTATGAGATGTTCTAAACATGTATTTTAATTCAGTTATGTACTCACCCAAGTTCAAGCAAGCCAAGGAATTAGTACATTTCCACTCTTTCTCATGCTGTAGACCTTTGACTTCATCCATGACTAGAGGCACCCATCCTCCAAACACAAACATTCTAGCAATAACAACATACAAAATAGATATTAAACAAATGTGAAATCCTAAAGTTTGACTCTGACTATTTGAAATGCCATATTGTTTATTGCACTGTTGAAAGTCAGAGTAGCAAGATGCAGCATAGTGAGTTTTCAATTGACAGGGCAAGACATTTATAAGATATTGATTATGTTAAATGTTCTTTTATTGTGCATTGCATAACAAAATAAACAGAAAAAAAGTGGGTTTGAAGCGTAGTAGGTGTCAAATAATAGATACTTTAAGTCAGCAAATTGGGGAGGAAGTTCAAAATGGAACAAATACAAATGGCAATATGGATATCACATTTCTGGATGCAGTAGAACCTGCCTTATCAGCTATTAATAATAAAAAAAACATTCTATATTATTGCTCCTGTAAATTATTGAACTCAATGATAGACCTGTTATATTGTGTAAGTCATCAAGTCAAGCATTACTCACTTGTTGCCTATCATAGTAGCTGAATGAAGACTTCGTGGCAGAGGTACAGCTCCACGTGGATTAGGCTTAGACCATGTCATAGAGTCTACAGAATACAAAAAGCATTATTAGATTATCAATATAATTAGTAATGATGAAAAGATCATCAACAGCCTTTTGATCACATAAACTGGTTTACTGCAATGCTCAATAGTGCTTAATGAACACATTTATGTGCACATTATTTTTACAAACTAATTAAAAACAATTGTCCACATTGCTCTGAACAAAATTCTTACCTATATCCAATTGATATAAATCCCCCAGTCGGCACCCACTCATTCCTCCATACACTATTAGTCTAGAGTGCTTGCCATCAGGGGGGGTATATGAAACACAAGTATGTGACTCACGGGGAGAGGGAGGGGTGCCATATGTCTGTGGATATTCCCACTGTAAGGAATTGCCACCTTTTATGTCCAACACATATAGGTCATTTAGGTATCTACACAACAATTAACAAATAAAACCATTAATAATCATGATATTATAAAAATTATAGTTAATATTTTCAATGTTCAGTAAACTATAGCAAGAAGAGTATCACTGTCTTTATTTTTACAATGTAAGTATTATAATATTTCTCGATATCTATTGATTTTTTTTATTAATAGAGTTTTGGTATGAGTGGGAAAGAGTATGGTTATGAAACCACTACGACACAGTAGCTAGTTTAAATGTTTTCTTTGAAGTTTTGACTACACTATGATACAGTACTGTTTTCCACTTGTGTAAAAACAACTCTTTATGTATATATAACTTTAATGCCTAAAAACAATAGCAAGTATTGTTTATTGATGTTTGATAGTATAACACAAAATCATGCAATAATCGATTGTGCAGTAAAAACATATTTCACACCAGTTTACAACTGGCAACTGGGCCTCCTGTGTTGGAAACCACAGGGATCCCAAAATTGAATTGAAATTACAAATGAACTACACTTTTAATTCAAAACATCAATTATCTACCCTCAATATAATATATAATAATATATACTTTTTCTTTTGGTCCCCAAATTTGTTTTTTAAGGGTGTTAGCATTCAAGTTGACTTCCTTTAAATCTGTACTTTTCAAAAACAAATTGTGACAGATAGATATCAAATCTTAGCCAATCAGAATGCATCATTTTATTTAATAATGTCCTTGATTGGCTAAGCTTTCAATCTTTTTCAAAAGAACAGACTTAGATGGACAAGTTCAGATTTCAATGCTACAATGTTATATGTGATCAATACTATTAAAATACCCAATAGCCAACCCTAATACCTGGGTATATTATTTTTAGGATCTTCACTGTCATTGGCCAGACCAGCAAATAGAAAAGCCTTGTGACCTACAAGTGTAAAACTGTGACCAAGTCTAGCACATGGAGGAGGAACATTGGTATTTTTTGGATGTTTTGGCTTTAACTTCTTCCACTCCCATCTGCTTGCTTGAAGTTCATATAGCTGACAAAATAAAACAATCAATAAAATAATAATCAATAAAATCTACAATACAATAAATAGTTCTTTACTCTCCAGTTTACATTTTAAATTTAGAATTTAGCAATATCTGATATAGTTTACAATTTTTGATTTACAAATAAATAGTTTGGATATAAAAACAAAACTGGGGATAAGTTAACATTGATGTTTTCTGGTTAGCCTATCAGTGTTTTAGTTAACATAGTAGTTCAGGTGTAAAGCAAAAAGCATTTCATCAACAATAATGATTAATTTCAGAGCAAAAACGAATATAAGCAAACAAACAATCAAATAAATAAACAATAGTAGATCACACAACTCAAAACTACAAACCATGACTTGTCAAGACTGGTGAAAAGCAAAGAAAATCTAAACTTGCTCTATGAAATCTGAAACACGATTTCAATTTGAGAGTATAGACTTTATTTAATGCATCTTTGTGAATAATGAGAGGGATTAAAACATATTTATTCTAAATAGTGAACAACACTAAAACCAATTTGTTCACTTTGAAAGTAAAGAACTATAGCCAAAAGAATTATATTTTGATGTGGGCAATTCCCAATGGCATTTAATTGCATGTCAATCATCTGAATATCAGTTTAAACATTCTATTGTTAATGAACAACATCATAAAAATCATTTATCTTCTATTTAAAAACAGCATTTCATTTACCAGTCAAGTAAAGTAATTAAAAACACCATACTAGATACACATTTTATATGGCTACCAAGTGAAATATTCATTACATTATATTAAGTTTTCATCCTGAAATCAATTACTCTAATATTTTAAATGAACATCTAATTCATAAAATGTACACATTTACAAAGGAAGTGTAATAATTCATTATGCAATTTGACCAGTGTTCTAATAGACTTCAAAATACCTATCATAACAAATGATTTAATGATTAATTATTTACAGGTTTGAAGAGTAAGACATAATTTATTCAATGTGTATGTTTTAATGGAAATAAACTTCTTTGATCTTATTAATGGATAGTAAAAAGAAGAAAAAAGAAAAAAAAAAGGAAAAAAAAAATAATTTTAAGAATGAACAAGAAAATAAACAGATTTTCAAAACCATCATACTATTAATTTAATAGAAGGAAACAGTCAATATATTTGTTAATCAAAAGCTATTCAACTACGGAAAGAAGTATTCAAATCGTCCAAAAGGGACATAAATAAGGTCAGAATTATGAAAGCACGCAAATCATAGTTGCAAGTTCTAGACAAATCTAATATACCTGAGTTTGAAAGCTGCTTGGTAATCGAAGACTGTTATTAGTCAAAATATCAAAATATCTACGTCTAAATGGCCTTTGTTTGAGCTTTCTAAAAGTGATAATTCTTCAACAAAAAATCAAGTAAATATGTTGAAAACTACAAAATAATGAAAAGACGAGAGGATATTGACTGGAATATTCAACTAGTTGTAATTAAGGTAAGTTTCTCTAGAAATAGTGGAATCAATTGGAATTCCATACAATGTTATGATTAGAATGTACTCAGGAAAAGAGATCAATATGCGCCTACTAACGTCTAACAAGAAACAAAACGAAAGTGACACGTTCGTCGAGGAAACGAATCAAGCTAACAAGTATCGCGGCACGATAAATAAAAGCGTTGATGCTCTTCATTTAAACAAATGATCATCATCTCACCTCACTGGAGTACCGTCCATATTCTACCATCCCTCCAAATATAATAAGTCTTGTGCCATCACAAATGAAGCCATATGCGGCACATCCAGGAGGAATATCACCTCTTACTGCTGGAACAAACCACTGATTTGTTGCTGAAACAACACAAATAACAAACGATTAACTAAAGGAATGCAATCCTGCATCATTAGAAGAAATCACAGAGGTTAAATGTACAACACACTAATTCGGCGCCAACGCCAAACGCTAGAAGGCGCCGCCATCTTGAACGCCGCCAACAGTACAATGTTTACCTGAATTATACACATGAAGTTCGTCGACAATTCCCTCATTTCCACCACCAAATATTACCATAAGCTCTCTTATAGCCACCGCACGATGTCCATGTCGTGGACGTGGGACGGGGCCGCTAGAATTTGAGATTTTTTTCCATTTCATGGTCGCCGCCATGTTGTTGTTATCCGGGCCATCGTACAGAACAATACACTACCCAGAATGCCTCACTCTATGTTTGCTCTTATGTGGAGTGGGACTGGATCATAACGCCCCTCAAGATCTTGCTGGGAGAGGGTAAAATAAAATAGTTTAATACAACTTTTTAAATATTAATTTATTGAAACGTTCTTTAGTAATCTCTCATTTATTAGAAATTATTTGTTTTTATAAATTCAAAGAACACAAAAAGAATATTTAAGCAACAAAAGCGGTTTGTTTTTGTATGAAAAATGAGACTTTTTGCTCTCCCCTCCCTCACAGGTTATTTTGTAATCAAAACATTTCATCATTCACATTTTGGCGGCTCACGAGACTGCGCACGACGAAACAAAATGGCGGCCACGGACGACTGTATTCTTATTCTTTCCAGGATTTATTACATTTCATCCCTTTGATACAGTGGAGATACAATGATGTCCACAATTTCGAAAACTTAGATTTATTGCGATAAGTTCAAAGAGAGAGCGAAGCATTTCAAGAGGAAAAATACCGAAATATCACAAGTAAAAATGAAACAACAACACGTGCTGAATTGTAGCTTTTCCTCTTGGTATCCGAGATTCAAGAACGTTACTATCCCGAGCCGTATCATCCCTCTACCAAAAGAGTTCATCGATTATCTTAACGCTGACAGTATCGTCCTTCCTGGGAAGCCATGTTCATCAGCTGGTGCTGATGATGAAAGTGATTCTGAGGAATGGCAAAGCAGAGAGGAAGATCCAGACTTAGAAACAGCTGTTGCTCCAGAGTTCAACGATATTGAAACCAAAATCAAGGAGGCTGTGATGGATCTGGGAGGATCAGTATTTCCCAAGTTGAACTGGAGTGCACCTATGGATGCCTCATGGATCACTCACAATGGAACTATCAAATGCAAAAACTCAAATGACATGTATTTGTTGTTAAAAAGTTCAGATATTATTGCTGAAGAATTGACTAACCCTTTTGCTCATTGTGAAGACAGTCAGGAAAGAGCCGATTTTCAGTTTGATTTAATACTTAGAAAATGGATGGAGGTTTACCCTGGAATGGAATTCCGTTGTTTTGTGAAAAACCAAGAACTTTTAGGCATAAGCCAAAGGGATATATCTGGCTATTATCCATTTATCAAAGAAAGCCAAGATGATATTGTGACTGATATATTATCATTTTATGAAAACAAGATTGTAAATATTTTTCCTGATTCTTGTTTTGTGTTTGATGTCTATAGATATGCAGAAGATAAGCTATTTCTGTTGGATTTTAGTCCATTTGGTTCTCCAACAAACCCTTTATTGTATTCATGGGATGATTTCATTGATGATGAACTGTTTAGCGCTGATGACATTCCAATGTTTAGATCTATTACATCGGGAGTAGGAGTACAACCAAGTGCATATTCTGCAAGTCGACTTCCAAAGGATATGATTGACTTATCTACTGGAGAGGACATCAACAAATTGGTTGACTTTCTGAATGTCAAAGATCTTATACAGAAACCAGAGCAAAATGACAATGAATGAAACAAATGTAATGGGAAATTAAATTAAAGTTATTTAAAAGAGTCAAATATTAAATGATTTTAGATTCATAATGTTTGAAGGCTGTTTCTCACACTCTTCCACTCCACATTCTTGCAACATTGTCTTCGCCACTTAATGGTTTTAACAACTTTTTTATTTGAGCGCTGATTTTAAAAAATGCCAGATGAATCGTTAGTTTTTAACGGATTCTTACCACCAAATTTCATTTTTTTTTAATGTGGTGAAGCTTGTATGTTCTGTCATTGGTTGAGTTATGATAAGTTTTGTCTCTAAAATTGATTGATAGTGGTGGTGTTAAGTGACAAGTCATGTTACATGATGGTGAAGGGAAAAAGGTTTCTTGATTTCACAGACCATATTGTCTTTAAAATTTGATTTAGATTGACGAACTTAGCCTACCTTGGAGAACAAATAGAAAACTTTGATGACCACGTATATATTTGCTGTTTCCTTGTCAAAGAACTGCTAAACAGAGAGATGATGATACAGTTGATTGATGCTGCTCGACACTGCCCTGATGTGCCAGAGGCGGATCCAAGGGGGGGGGGCAGTGTCCCCCCTTTCGATTTATTTTTATAGATTATATATTCTTTTAATTTTTCATTTCTTAATGAGTAATTTTTTTGTTTGTGCCCCCCTTTCAAAATTCCCTGATTATTTTTTGATAAGTGCCCCCCCTTAAAAAGTTCTGGATCCACCCCTGTCTGGCTTCTTTCTCAGTTGATGTACAAAGTTCTTGGGCTGTCAACTGACATCATAACCATGTCAATGTTGAAACTCATTTTGGTTGAAAGGGTGCAGCAAGTAAATGAATAGCAATATAAATTGAAAAGTTTCAATTTTTCAGAAACGTGGTGGAGAAAATAAAAAAAAATAAAAAACATTCCTGTGAAAAAAGATAGACACATGTTTAGACACATGTTTAGTGAAGTTTATCCACCATTTTAATATAGATCAATAATCATTTAAACTTTTTTCTCTGTCATTTTCATTTCTCTTGCTTACGAAACATATGACATGCATGAAATCTGCCTGGAAGTTAAGAGCAAACTTAATCCAATAGCACTAAGGGCCTGTTAACATAAGGTAGGGTGTCCCTAGTAGTATGGATGAAATCTTTTGTCAACAAAAGATTTTGATCCCCACTAAGGGTCACCCTACCTCATCATGTAAACAGGCCCTAAGAAAGACAAGACTATGAAAGCTGAAACACATCAAATTATTTTCCTATAAATAACCATGATGGGACAAAGATATGTGGTACTTAATCTGTATAGAATAATGTCACCATAGTTAACGTACTGACGATATCACCAAACAATTCAATTGTCTATAGTGGTTATTATTTATGCATAAGGTTATTAAATCAAAAAGTTATTATAACTCGTTCCGACTTCACAATCTTTTCATGCATCGACAAATAGTCGATAAAATTTGATTAAATCACAACTTTCTCTGAACTTGCGATTTATACCATTTCAAACCGGGAAACAAATCAGTCGGTGGATGGCATTGTCGAAAAGGTAAGATGAAAGCTTATATAAGTGTTGTTTAAGACATGTCTTCAATCATCAAATTATTGATTTTTATTTTCAACTTTGCGTTTGGTGGATGTCTGAATTTTCTTTATTGACTTTCATGTACGGCACCTTAGTTTTTTTTCAATGGGTTTCTTCTTCTTCTTCTTCGTCTTCTTCTTCTTCTCTTCTTTTCTTCTTCTCCACTTCTTTTTCTTCTTCTTTTGTTTTCTTCTTCTTTCTCTTCGTCTTCTTCGTCGTCGTCGTCTTCTTCTCCTTCTTACACTTCTTACATAAATATCATCATCATGCGCCTTTGTGTTTCCTCATCTCTTTCTAAGACCATCTTCATCCCTGCGAGTTTTTTGCTATTGTTGTTTTTACTCTTTCTGCCCTTCTTTTTCCACTTTTCCTTTTTTTACCTTTTTCCAGCTTTTCGTGTTTTTTTTTTTTCAGGTTATAAATCAGCATATTGGTTTGCTTGTATGTCCATTAATATTTGATGTCTTTATGTTTTCAGCTTAATGCCAATCATGACAATGAAGTTTCCCGTCTATTCAGTTATTATGTTATGTGTCCACATTGAATACGTTATCGGCCATTTTGACTGCATTGGCACCTGTTATTCTGGGCGACGTTTCCCAGAACCCCAAGACATCTTTTATGGAAAACATCTCAAGGGATTCTCATACAAGAACATTACCACTGGTGATCCAAGGAAGTGCTACTCATCTTGTACCCAAGATTGTCGTTGTAAGGCGTGTCAGATGAAAGATGCAAGATGTGAGTTGCTGGATGAGGACAAGACTTCCAAGGCTGGTAACTTTGTGGCTGAGTCAGGATACGTGTACTATGATCTCAAGCAGACAATGTACCAAGGGGTAAGATATTCAAATCACTGTTGTAACATTTTTCTGGAAACATACCAGTGACGTCATTTTACTTTTTTCACAGAAATCCCACATGTTACCGCCAAATGTATGCCATAATGGCTGCTGCCAATCTGAGCCTTGTATGAATGGAGGAACATGCACCGAGCACTGTGAGTCAACAAAAAAGAAGTTCACTTGCCATTGTCCAAAAGAATTTCACGGCAAAGTGTGCGAGAAACGATGTCTTTATTCCTGCATGGATGTCCTGCGAACATCTCAATCTGTACCAAAAAATGGAGTTTATGTGATTGAACGTAGTGATATAGAAAACAGCCATTTTCCTGTATTTTGTGATTTTGAAGGTCCCAATCGTACGTGGACATTAATCGAATCATTTTCCTTGAAGAACAATCCACAATTTCAATTCAAACCTTTTACTCTCATATATAGAGTAAATGTAAACAAACCTGCAAATTGGCCGTCTTTTCGTATGGGACAACAGAAAATGAAATACACGAGATCCAAGTCTACTTTATTTAGAGCCACGTGCGACTACCCGAACAGAAATGGATCCCTGAACCCTGATTTGCTGATTGGCAGTTTAAGCGATATCGATATTATTAATGGAAACGGTTTTGTTGGATGCAAGAAATTCAAACTGGTTAATATCGGAGGATATGAGTGTACCGACTGTACTGCGGGCGCAGCACATGGGACAGTAGCAGGCTATCATTTCCATCTCGACGTCTCCTCTATGTCTTGCGATTTCAAGTCACCAATTGACAAAGCTGGTGAAGATCGCTTTGGTTTCTATGATACAAATGGCATTGGTTTCAAATGTACAGCAACACCTCAATCTACAACACAGTGGTGGTTAGGAGAAGAAAAATGGAATGACAATGATGTAAACCAACACCTCAATCAACACATTGGTAGTTAGAAGAATAGAAATAGAATGACAATGGTGTAAACCAACACCTCCATCTGCAACACAGTGGTGGTTAGGAGAAGAGAAATACAATGACAATGATGTATGTAAACCGACACCTCTATCTACAACACAGTGGTAGTTAGGAGAAGATAAACAGAATGACAATGATGTAAACCAGCACCTCCATCTACAACACAATGGTGGTTAGGAGAAAAGAAATCCAAGTCACGCAGTCCGAATTTAAGACTACAAATATGTTCATAAACGCAAGAGCCGGTTCCATTAAACCTAGATAACTATATCCTCCGAATGACCTCCCTCCCTTTTCAGTGGATACATTTTGTACAAATCATGCACTTGATGAGTTTTATTCGGCAGATAAATGTAGGCCGTCATGGCAAATGGCCCGTAGATGTAGATAGACAGTGAGTGGTTTCTCTTTCCTAAGCGCACAACTATAACCCAACTGACAATATTTTTCAAGGGTGCATTTTTTCACATTTGTATCATATGCAAGTATAGTTTCACGATTTACAACGCGTTTGTAATGCGTGTACCATTCCGCCATTCACATTTGCAATGATTTTCAAAAGAGGGAACTGGGAATTAAACGAGTTTTTTAGAAATTCGAGATATGAGATACAAACTTGAAGGGAGAAATCATGAAAAAACTCGACTTTTATCATGTTACAAATTTTCGACCAAAGAATGAAAAAGATCAACTTTTTTTTCGTAAAAAGTCAAGTTTTTTTCTATTTGTATCTTTTCATTGCGATCTGAAAAAAACGAACCTTTTTTGTTTTTCAAAATTGATTCAATGTGAGTAAAATAAGTTGATTTTTTTAATATGCTTGATAAAATTGATAGCAACAAATTGATGGATTTTTTTTGAAATTGAGATGTTACCATGATATAAATAATGTTGAAAAATTCAATAACTTTTGTATTGAAACTCTTGAATGAAAGTGGATTTTAGTCGATCTTTTCTCTCTGATCTTTTTTGTAGCCGAAGTAGCACGTGATAGCCAACATATGTAGCAATAGCGGCGCTTGAAGAAATTGGTGTGGATTTTATATCAAATTTTCTTAAAACTGATACAACGAAAAGTCTTTCAAATTTTTTGACGCATAATTCTATAATTTTAGTGGTTTTATTTCTGATTTTTGAATATCAAAAAATAACTGATCAGGTTGGGGCCGCAAACCATACTGATTGGAAAGCTACCTGATTGTTCGCGCCCCCTGTACCCCTCACTTGGATCTGCCCACGGAATAAGTTGTGAGTACTGAATTTTTCGATTTTCGTGATTTTGAAAAAAATCGTGAAATTTAGTACTCGCAAAATCATTATTTTCTAGAAATAAACTCGTGAAAATTAATTCGGGAAATGTGCATTAGCCCAATTTATGCGCCTTGTACAAAATCTAAAAAAGTCTGGTTTTGAAATATGTTTATATTTTCCAAATAATATTTTTGGCGAATTTGCGTTTATTCGATACTGATAATTTTCTACGAATTTGCGTTTATTCGATACTGATAATTTCCTACGAATTTGCGTTTATTATATAAACTCCAGTGAAATATCAGGTGATCTCTCGCGCGAAATATTGATATTTTCACACGTGAAAATAACACGTTACCAAACGCCAATAAAAAATATTGTTTTAAATTGAATATTTCTATTTCACTGGAGTTTTTATAATAAACAGAATATTACATGGGCGCTTGGAGATACGAATTTTATCTTCTCGTGTTGAAAATATCTAACTCGTTCACTTCGTTCACTCGTTAGATATTTTCAACACTCGGAGATAAAATTCGTATCTCCGCGCGCCCATGTAATATCCTCTATTTATTCGATACTGATAATTTCCTACGTACTAAGAAACAATTGGTTTAGTATAGCATCAATAGCTGTTCTTTAGCTAGCTTGTTTATGTGAATGTATTATGAATCATTTGTTGATTTGGAAGGTTTTTAGTTATGTTGAGTTCATTGTCGCAACTGCTCTTGAATCAGATCGGCCGAGGTGCTCTCGAGTTTCTAGAATGCTGTCGTGACCTGTTTCACTCACCCTTCCCACGTCGTATTTATTTTAGATTGCGAAATACAATTTATCTGCACGGAATTTCGAAATAAACGTAAAAAAAATCATTTTATTGTAACTCAAAACTCGCAGAGGAAAATTAAAATACTTGATATTTTGTCAGCCAAGTATCGTAAAAGTAGTTGAAACTTTTATTGTTTTCCATCTCAACTACGGATATTAGAAAAAGGTGGACTTTTTTCTGGATGTTTTTTCATTTACAATCGGAACACAAAACATAAAAAAGAAAGGGTTTTTTCGATGTTCACCCGTAACAAATAATGAAAAATACTTGCGATTTTGTTTTGTAAAATGTCGACTTTTTCCAGGTTATTTCACAAAGACTGGTTTCAAGGATAAGGCTGTTTTTTTGAGTTTTTAAATGCTACAATCACTGAAAATGTGAATGGCGGAATGGTACACGCATTGTTTGTGCACAAAAGGCATGACTACAGACTACAGACTACCGACTACAGACTACAGACTACAGACTACAGACTACAGACTACAGACTACAGACTACAGACTACAGACTACAGACTACAGACTACAGACTACAGACTACAGACTACAGACTACAGACTACAGACTACCGACTACCGACTACAGACTACAGACTACAGACTACAGACTACAGACTACAGACTACAGACTACAGACTACAGACTACAGACTACAGACTACAGACTACAGACTAATTTGTATTTGTAACTTTCTAACTGAATGCAATGTTATATGAAAGGACAAAAACACCATGTTACAAGAACAGAATTCTTTGACAAGGTTTTAATTAGCAATTTACAACCAACCCATAATAGTGTGGGATAGTTTTACATGAATTGAAATATCAGCTTTTTCTAGTGTTGACAAACTACTTAGGCTTTACAACTCTGAGTAAAGAGACGTTCGATTAATCTTCAAAAATCACAACTAAATAGCAATATACAGTATGTACATGCTTACTTGGTACAAAATAAATATCACCATTCGGGTGCACTATACATAAATAAATAAATGAATAAATAAATTTCTATTCTATGGCATGAATTATAGCTATTACGTTCTCAGTATGTTTTTCAAAAATTATCATACCCTCCCCTTATCCCTAATTTCCGTCAGACCCATACTATAGCTGATGTTATGCATCTAGATGATTATGGGTCATATACATAAGCTATGGGTAACAAGACATTGATCCATTTCCACACTCGTATACCAGTCGTTTGATCACATGTTTTCACTAATGCTCGATGGTTATAGTACACAGAACGGCAGTAATGTCTACATTGACGACATTCAGCCTTTACCAACGTTCTTGGTGACCTGGATTGATCTTCGTCTGTCATCCATTGCCAAGGACACAAACTACTACCCGCTTTACCACGACTATGATTATCGTCTACTACTTTGACATCGCGTCTGGTACGACGACGAGAAGTGCTCAACATTTCTCTAAGGTGTGCCACCTCGACTTTCTCCACAAAGTAGTAATGTTGACGAATATGTTTGAATCTCTTGTTGGGAGATAGATTTTTTAAGGGAGAAGAACACCGTCCTGCATCGCCAACAAGACTCAACAAGCACCAAACTACCACTATGACCACGATCTAGAGGGAGAGAGAGAGGAAAAGTCATTATGATATTGATGAATAAAACACTAGAAACAAATTAATATATTGAATATATAGAGTAGAGGAAATTAAACATAACTGTTTTCAATATTTGTTGATAATTCACACATTAATTATAAGTATTATAACCATCCAATCATGTCAAATCAAAGCTTTGTTGAACACTAAATGACGTCACCATTGAGCGACGTCATACTACACTTTGATAAGTGGTTCCGCATCAAGACAAATTCCAAACATTCTTTGTGGGGTTTCGCTGGAACAAGATTGATCGCAAACAACTATGTATAAAATAATCATAGGGTTGTTTTGCTGTATATATTTATCTAAAAACAAACCATAATGCACCCGTTATTGGTTCAAAAAACTCAAATTTTAAATAAAACTTTGATTTCTCAGCATTTGTTAAAAATACATGTACAGTATTTTTATACTGAGAAAAGAGGATACTGTTAAAAATTAAAACTTGTAAACTGCCGAAAAATGATTATACTACAGCTGGACTAGCATAACACTCAAACACATGATTTTACCTTGATTGTAGCATTCATATTCGGTCTTAAGATGTTGCTTTTTTGCTTTCTTAGTATAATCTTTGAACCTGTTTTCATCAAAACTTCTCAATCTGAATAAAATAGCCCATCTTGCCATCTTTATATAATCCTCATTTTCTTATATTAGACTCGAAGGAATTCTACTAAAAGTTTGTATTCTGACTGTGGTTTGCAAAATTACTTTTTATTGGTTGCTTCCTATAATTTTATTCTTCGTTCCGCAAAACACGGAAGTATAGAGTTCAGAACAGTTTAACATTTCCATGGAAACACTCTTGGAAAGCCTTTGCGCAATTGAAACGTCTGCACGCAAGTTCTCAATTTTGATATATTTACTAAAATCAAATTGAAAGCTAAATGTTTTTTTATGATTTTATGGTTGCAAGTTTTTTGAAACTTTTGTATTTTATCGGTAAAAGACTTTGCTTGTGGAGTGTATCGAGATCTGGAGATTAGCCGCGTTTCTAGTGACGTCACGTTGGTAACGACGTCAAATATTCCAAAGGGTATTTCCCTAAAACTGGCTTTATTTACTCATTTAGGTAATAAATAAAGATAAACTGGTGCAAACAAAATATCGTTAGATATTGACCATAAAATACAATAAAAATATACGTTTTTCAGCGCGTTTGCAGATATTTGGCGTCAGATATTTATATTGCAAAAGGAAAACAATAGTCAATACAATGTTAATTGTGGTAATTAAAGTAATAAAAGAACTGACAACAAAAACCAATAACATCTATTTCATGTTTATGGGTATTTATACAAAAGCCATGAAATGATTTTTATAACTGACACTGAAACCATTACATTGACAAACCAACAAGTTGAACTGATTTCATACTTCTCTGTAGATGTTTAAAACAGCTGTCTCAAAAATAAAAACAGTACAAATACAATTTCAATAAATACAGTGAGCATGCAAGCGCATAAATGTGAAGATCTCTTTGTCATAGAAAAACCTGTATGGTACAGTGATATTTTTGCAATGATCTACATATGGGTTTATTACACTTTTTACATTGTTTTTATAACATTTTTGTTTAAAAAAAAGTTGTTTTGCAAACTTGCAGCAAAGCGGGAAAGTGAGGTCAAAGCACACGTTTTTTTGTCGATTCTCTTCACTTGACTAGGCAATAAGAGACCTGTGTTGCAAACCAGTGAGCTAGAAACTTTCACGTCATTTCCATCTATTTATAGTTTTATAGCTACTATTTATAACTGTTTTATATTTTGTTGTTTTAAAATCATGACTTTGCTTATTTTATTTTCAAATACATTGCTGGTCAGTTCAGGTTATGATCACTAGTGAGTACACAGCTTGCTTCCATCTCACAAGTCATAAAGAAAGTTTAGTTAAGGTTGATTAGAAAGTTGATATTGGTTCCGTACAAAAATAGAAATAAAATATTCAGTCCGTTATGAATTTTGTTATTTACAGCTAAGAGTGCTGTAAGAGGTTGTATTCAGAAAAAAAAACTCATCGATTTTCATCAACAATACAAACTCTTTCAATCGAAAACATGTTCTTTTCATTTGATTAGTACTTTAATTAGTATATACTACAACATCTTTGCTTTACAGTTTGATTGCAGTCAAATGATATGTGCTTCTGTGTCTATTACAGCCGTGTATTGTTGTGTATGTGATTGCGCAGACGATGTCTTGAATTAGTTCATAAGATGCGTACATGATATCGATGCATGTGGATCATGGGAAATATTCAAGGCACTCGTGCATTTCATGTGCGTAACTACATCCGAAATATGAGACATATTTTACCAACAGCACTTTTGCACGTGAGTGAAATAAGACTGGAATTGTTAATGAAAAAATCTTATCAGTTTTAATTTTGGGAGCATTTTGAACGTGATTAAATATATTGTGGAAATCAACGACTTTTTATACATTGGCTTGAAGAAATACCTCACTCTCTCTCCAGGAAATTATATTTACTCGGTCGTTAGAGGCATTTAAGTACACTGTCTATACTCAGTTTGCCACTTTAAGATATTGTCCATTCAAGCACGTTATTCAGATGAAAAGGGGAATTACCTTATGTCATAGTCAATGGAAAAACTACTCAGAGCAAAAATGTGCAAAACAACGATTTTTATAGCCGCATTACTACAGAATGTTATGGGCAAATTAAATATGTTTTCGACTTTGCTTATGGTCTGTTATTTTCAGGCAACTAAATATTTAAACTCAGAGATCGTTGAAATTTTCTTTTTTTTGCCAGCAAGATCTAAGTCATTTTATTGCAATAAAACTAACATAAACTTTGTTTTTGTCAGGGAGTGTTCACGACTGCTTTTCCTTGATTATTATGAGGACAATATTTTTTTACCTTGAAAACCTCCAAACGAAAAAAACCCATAGCCAATAAGAAAAGTAATGACTGGACAGTACGTAGTTTTGTTTTATATAAATATGGTCAAAATTAATGTGAATGCCTTTTTATGAATTTGTCAAAAACAAGTGAAGTAAAATTACTTCCGGTATACCGTTTGATTGCCAGCTGTAATCAATATACAGACTACCTACTTCAGTGCGTTTGTTCATCTCATCATATACGAAATTTTCAATTTGTTGAAGAAATACAGCAAGGTGTCGCTACTACTGTTGCAAAAATTACTTCAATACATAAAGAAATCAAAATAAATAAAATGGTATAGAAATGTTATTGAACTCAAATAGAAAAACGGGAAAATCCCTTTACTTGCTGTATCATGCTACAACACTCAATTGCTAAATTGTTCTTCTGCATTCTCGCGTGAAATTATTGAAAAAATTTATCAAAAAATACAAAAAATCATAGTTTTTTAACAATCCAAGTAACTGATTTTCCTATGCGTGATTTTTCAATATATCTATTTTTTTTCAGTTTTTATGTTTTACGACTTTCGAGTCACTCAAGTGTTAAGACAAACTTAGTTGAAGTACTGGAACATTTACGGTTGTAGTGAATTGTAGTAAAATTACTTGGAATGCAATATAAAGTACAATTCCAGACGAATTATGGGCTATAAAAGAGCAACGAAGTTTTCACAAAATCAGTTGAGAAAATCTTCGCAAAACCAAACAAGTGAAAAAGACAAACAAGCGAGAATAGTAACGAAATCGAAAGTGTCTGAAACGTGAACACCAACAAAGATGAACATAAAAAACAACCTGATGAATATTACGGTAAAAACGACTTTTTGTTGTTAATCTATTTTCTCTTCTTCGCTTTTCTAGAATAAGATAGTCTTTCCCTCAATCCTTCTTCGTTTCCTCCTTTATCCTCACTTTGTCTTTATGGCAGTAAAGTATTCTGATTTTTTTTCTTTTTTTTCACAGATGGCAGTTACTGTGGTAGTTTTCTGCCTATCAAGTCTGGTCGCAGATGCAGGACGGTGTTCTTCTCCCTTAAAAAATCTATCTCCCAACAAGAAATTCAAACATATTCGTCAACATTACTACTTTGTGGAGAAAGTCGAGGTGGCACACCTTAGAGAAATGTTGAGCACTTCTCGTCGTCGTACCAGACGCGATGTCAAAGTAGTAGACGATAATCATAGTCGTGGTAAAGCGGGTAGTAGTTTGTGTCCTTGGCAATGGATGACAGACGAAGATCAATCCAGGTCACCAAGAACGTTGGTAAAGGCTGAATGTCGTCAATGTAGACATTACTGCCGTGCTGTGTACTATAACCATCGAGCATTAGTGAAAACATGTGATCAAACGACTGGTATACGAGTGTGGAAATGGATCAATGTCTTGTTACCCATAGCTTATGTATATGACCCATAATCATCTAATGCATAACTTACATCAGTACTGGCTCATGAAAAATGGCTTTAATTTTCTGGCTTGAAGTTGTAGTTTTTGGACCTATTCTTACTGTATTTGCCCATGCCTTCATTTAAGTCTTGTTGATAAATTCGGGCTACTGTTTGCTTAGGTGTATTTGATAGGTCGAATTTTACATGTGTCCAATTTAAATACATCGAAAAACGGACTGCAGTTGTTATCTGTAGTTTGAATTGTATTGGACGCATGTAAAATTCGACTTATAAACTAAACCTTACGTTGAACTTCAAGCTAGTGGCCTTCTCTTCTCTAATAAGCCCATGCACTGCCAGAAATATATCTGCAGTCGTATTGTATATTGTGCTGAGTTATCTTTTTAATTATTTATGTATATTTTATTTATTTGTGTAAAATAATAAAAATGTGTAAATAGGAAGTTAAGAAACTATTAGCCTATTGTAGAAATGTTTGTAAATATATAGGTACAATTAATATTGCTATTAAAATTTGATACTTGATGACCATGCAAAATTGATCACTGTCTTTCCTGACTGCCTGAAGTCTTGAATAGTGTTTGACTCGGTAATTTGGGGTCTTTATTTTTTTTTACCGAGGGGACGTAGCGGTAGTCTCACTCTCACAGCCCGTTTTTAGAGTCGGTCCCGTTTCCCTGTCCACAAACGGCTGCGAGACTAGCGTAGGGACACTCGAGTACAACAACACGGCCTAAACTGGAAATCATAGTAACGTGTCTAACCATTAGAAAAATCATGAGAAAAAAATGAACACAAGACACTTCCGTTACTTGGTTTGAAAATTATTCTTGACTTCGATTTTCCCTCAACCCCTACACCCAGGCCTTTATTCTTTACTTGATTTCCTTTAGGTTTTTCTTGCTTTCTTTCTTTTTTTCTTCCTTTTTTCCCTTCTCTCTCTCTCTCTCTCTTTCTCTCTCTTTCTTTCTCCCTTTCACTCTTTCTTCAATTTTGTACCCAGAGCCTTGGTTCCTCTAGCTTGACAAGCTCCGATTGGGCAGGCTCTTTCTTTCAGTTTGCAAAACTACTGCGCATGTTATTTTGTGCACACCGCTGACCCAGCTGACAGCCAATGAGTGCTCGCCAGATCTGAAACAAAACTGAATGGATATAGTTTGTTGATCTTTTCATAGAAAAACAACTCAAAATGAACACATTTCTTTCTAGATTGAACACTATATTTGCCTTTACTCTAACGGTGTTAGCTGCTTTAACTTTCTTGTGCTTTTTAACGACGGTTTTTCTGGATTATCATGTCAAAGTCACTCTAGATACACACAACCCGCATGTGTAAGTTGATTTCTAACCAGCTTTGAATTAATTAATGTTTTCTTGTATTTTTACATGGATATTAATTCAGTTATATCTCCTAGGAAAAACGTACAAGATTTTAGCGTTTCTTCGACAAAGAATGATCTTGGTATATTATCATTCGATGTTCAAGCAGATATCCTTCTTAATATACAATAATCAAGTCAAAGTCTTAGAAATCATTACACTGCATAACTTGAACTTTGTAAAATTGAACTTTGTGTTATTCAGATCTGTACTGTAGAAAAAGATTATGTGTCAGGAATATTTTTAAAACATAGTAGCTAATCTGATTGCATTAATAGTTCAATGAAAAATATGTTTATGATTGGCTAAGCTGTAGGATATCCTTGTCACACAATCTTTTTCAAAATTACAGATTCAAATAGCACTGTCATACTATACCATTTCTTGCATTCCAGTAGCTGCACTCTTTGAAAAGGACGGATAGAACAATAGATGCTTTTAGTATGGTAGAGTGCACGCACTAAAAGTGTGCAACAGTTGTCACTATTTAGTTGTAAATAGCACTAAGTAAACAAAAGAAAACAATAGAATTAGCATAAAATAGCACTATTTAGTGGTATTTATGTTGCACACTTTTAGTGCGGCACTCTAATAAGTGGCAAGGTATTCTAAAGTTTAGTGGTCTTATTGATTCCATTTTGATTACTTTTATTATTGAGGTTTTTCATATTAATCAAATTCATCAACATGATCTGTATTTTAACATTATCATTCTTTAACATGTCTTACATTTTACTCCACTGTTTAACTGGAACACTAAGCAACTCTTTGTGTACTTAACAGCTCAGTACTCAACACCAGATAATGTAAGTAGCATTGTGTGTGTTTTAAGATGTATCAGTATTTCATTAATACAGGGTGTCTATATATCTAAAAAATCGGCATCTGGAAAAATTGTGAAGGCATTTGTATTACTGATAAAAGCATGTTTGTAATTTGAATTTTTTTCAGAACATCAACCAGGTTGTAATATGGGACAAGATTGTACGCCGTGACGACCAGAAACTGTATCTCCACTATAATAAGATAAATCCTAAGTATTATTTCTTTGATGATGGACATGGCCTTAGGTAATGTTATATTATTAACATTGAATATTCAAAGCTAAATCTGGATCATTTAGATCGCTACTTTAAAAAAAAGTGATTGCTACACAAACAGTCTGTGATTTGGCAAGAAACAGTATGAAAAATAATTGTAACATTTCTGTATGCCCATTTTTTTATTCATTATTCAATTCAAATGTTTTGATGATGTGAATGATGTATTGTCACCAGTGTCAATCCATTTACTTTCACTCTATTAATGTGTTTATGTTGTGTGTCTTGCAGAGGATTAAAGAATGTAAGCCTTTATTTATCTTGGAATGTGATTCCAACTGCTGGTAGTCTTCCTCTTGTCAGCACTGACAGCCAAAAACATCTCTTTGATTTCCCAGAATTCTACAGTCAACACCAATATTAAGATAGTAGAGAGACATAACTTGTTGTGTTTGCAAATCTCTCACATCCCAATACAAAGTAGAGTGCAAACAAAAAATCTATGAAGCAATAGAATTACCATACAATTGTGCTGTAAATGAGAATGACTGTTTCACAGCTATAGAATTTGTTTGCACACTAATCCATTACACCCAGAAGCATTCTACAAAACATATTTAGAATAAAGACAAACAATACAAAAATTCAATGTTTTTGAGTCATCTTGATATGTTTAAAATAGCAAGACTTATTTTCTCATCATATTTAACCTAGTTTATAAATTCTGGTATCAAGACAAATGAAATGTTGAATTTTCGTGTTAGTCTTTATTCTAAATAGATTTTCGAAATGTGTCTTACTCAAAATTTAAAAAAACAAAAGTTTATTTCAATTAAAACATAGAGTAACTCTCTGCCTGTCTAAATAGCTATTCAAGTTGTTACCCATGTAAGACTAATATTCACCCAATGGTGCATGATTTATAGGAATTGTTTATTTATTTTGAGTATTGAAATTTCTGAATAAAAAGTAGAGTGCAAACAATAAATCAGTGAAATTTTAGTACCATTAAATTGTAGAATTTTATGCAAATTGTATTATATTTATGGTTTTATCACTATTTTGTTTCACAGATTTACTGTTAGAAATAAAATATGGTAAACTGTGGGTCCAACATGGGAAAACAGATAACTTTATTTTGCCAGGCATTGCCTGTTACTGTTAGCCATTTGAAAATGACATTAAATAATGTTAAAATGTTACAATAAGCAAACAGTAACAAGCAAATACAACAATTATTGATTTCTCCCTCTATAACAGCAACAGTGGTCTTTCTTTTGGGTTCTACGAAACTCAACTCCATTACCTTGAAAAAGCTGCTAGTTTCTAAAGTCAGAGATTGAATATGAGAGCAACTATGTTCCTTCAAATCCGAATCTGATTATGGGTGGCCTGTGTAGTAGCTCTTTATGCGAGCATTGGGAACAAGGGCAGAATGTCATTTTTCAATAATAGATGGCTACCGGTGGTAAAGCACCGCTTATTTTACCTTGTACCACCGGTTATTTTGTGTGTTACTTAATAAATATGTCCCCAGACCTCCCTAGAAAATGTGACATTTGGGACACAGATGCCTACTTCAATAATTAGAAGCTTATTCAAAAAGATAATGAAGCCCCTGGACAGGCTAGGCATGAGGTACCAAACCCTTCATGTATGTGCTCATTTTGTATTTTAATCCTTGATACTTTGCAATAGTTTACAAGTTCATGTATGTTAAGCCATAAGCAACAGATTTTTACTTTGACAAACATTTTCTATTTTATCCAATACAACATTTAGTCTTTGCCATCCCTTTTCAACATCCAAAAGGTGTAAGAATCTATTGAATTGGTTGTCAAAATGAGTTTAAAAGTATAAATTGAATAAAAATGAAATGCAAATTGAGGTAAAAATCTAAACCGTTTGCTAGGCCTTGGCTATCATATACATTTTTGCATCTATGGTATTCCTGTGGAAGCTCAGTTCTCATACAATGTGATTTAGCAGTTATATTGATTATATTCACAATCAATGTACATGTACACTGGTTATAAAAGGATGACGCAGCTTGTACTAGTGCAGCAATACATATACAATGAAGATTAAAGTGATGTGAAAAAATGAAATCAAAGTGCTTTTGCACTGGCAAATGGTCCCTTCAATTTAACAAATTCTCAACAAAATACTTAGCAGATCTTTTTTTACATTTCAACAGTTACTAACTGTCAGTTTTAAAAAAGAGCAGAAATCTATGACTTCTACAATCAAGTGTTTTTTATGCTAAATAAAGCATCACAGTAATTTTATACAGAGAAAGAACTTAGCAAAGATGAACCAATAATTAAATGCGTATTAACTTGGGTTTCAATTGCAGCAATAACTCTCATTGTTATTTGGAATTAAATGATTATTTTCCCTTTACATAACCTCCCCTTCCCTCCAATGTACAAATTAATATTACAATATCATTAATTCCATTTTAAAATGCTGGTGGCTTGTCTTTTTCCACAATCTTTCAGTTTCTTGCTTCATAAAACAGTATATATCCTGACTCAGAGGATTTCTGGATATCTGATGTTAACCCATAGAAATCCTCTATAGTATGTGGGTCAATTTTCTATAAAAAATAAACATTTTAATTTATTAGTGAATTTATAAAATTCATTAACAATTCATTAACCTAGAACAATACAAAATCACTACCGTGAAGACATCTGTATAACAGATACAGAAATTGTCCTGATCTGCATAAAGTTTGGCTTAAAATATCTCAACCAAATTAATTCTAATTTCAAAATTATTAATCTAGGATAGCAGCATTAATCTAGACATTACATAAGTAATATACAATATTTGTGTCCGATCTGTATGGAATGTAAAATGTCTCAGCTGTGGCTCAACATTCAACATACCATACAGATTGGCCACTCATATTGTGCATATTACACAGCTTAGCTGGAAATGTGTCCAGGGTAATTCAATGTAAATTCTGTACACATAAAATTACACAACAATTTTTGTAACTAGACATTTTAGAAACATGTGTTAAGACTAAGACAATGCAATGTAAAGAGAACTACTTACCTCAACTATATCGTCATCAAAGAGTAACCAGAATCCATAGCTTTTTACAATTGTTATATAATGACCTCTATTTGGTCCACTGTAAAAAGAAAAAAGACAGTCACAATGATTCTAATACAACATAATTATTTTAACTAAAACCATTGTAGATCTGATCATTTGTGGAACAACCAAACCATTCCTCCACTACAGAGACAGTTTGTCAATTCTGGAGGGGAAGGGGTTCAAAGAAAAAACAATATTGCTAAGTTGATATGTAAGGAAAATTCCAAAGGATAAAGAGTGGGATGACCAAGAAAGTGTTGTTGTTGTTGGTTTTTTTTTTTTGCTCTGCTAATGCAAAAGAATCTGGTCCAATAATATTAATTTTGTAGCATACCTTCCACAGTGAATAACCACAGCCACTAAATCATATAATCTATCTTTATTGACAGCATCATCAGACTAAAAAAAAACATATCAATAGTCATGCACATATAACAATACCTAGTACACAATGATTCTATGCACAAAGTATGGTAAATGCTTTACTAACCAATCAAAACATGTATTCAAACAAAATTTAAATTCTCCAGGTAAAATGAGTACAGATTTAAATGGTACAACATTTAAATGCAGAAATTTTGTTTAGATTTAAACAGTAAAGCAATATTGAAAGCACCTGTTCTATAGATATTACACAATACAATACTTTTCATTAGGTAGGCATGTCTAATCATTACATGAATGGTAAATGTGAGGACGCTTATAAAATGCACGCCCAATTGAAGAATATTGTTAGTATTGCCCAGCTTCTTGTTGCTAAAGAAACAACGTTGGAATGCTCCCAAAGGATTTTTCAGGTAAATGTCTTTTTAAGTCCACACTCATTTAGTTGTCAGCAGCAATGGTAACTGGATGGAGATGACAACTATTGTTACTTTGGGGGATGGGGGGGGGGGGGGAGATTATGAGAATTTTCAGCATAATCAGAACTTACTGTATTAAATAATCTGAGTTCCAAAGGAAAGACCACCCGATATGAAAGTTTGGAATATTTTTGTACAGCTTCATTGTACTTAAATCTTTTTAGGTGAAGAGCTAGTAGTTTTGGTAACTTTTTAACTCTCATTCTAATGGATTGAAAAAAATAAAGGTGTAAATAAACATTACAGTGAGCAGGTTAATGAACAAACGCATTAATGTAGGAATTACAAACCACTGCAGTTAAATATAATCAATTAAATTCATTAATAATTCATTAACATAGAATACAAAATCACAACCATGAAGGCATCAATATTTTGTTTATAGTAATATAAAATATTTGATGCAGCTTGCTGTTTTAAATTCTTATACAGATCTCCTGCTCATATTGTATACATTATCAATTCATTACATTATTACCTGAGCCAAAACATATATGTTGAATGAATGAATGAATGAATTAGTGTACATGCATGAGTGAGTCTGACAGTGAATCAATGAATGTAAGTCAGAGCAAACTTTATTTAACACAAAATCAATAAAACAATATAAAATAGCTTTCAATAATAAATAAAACTGACCGTTTTTGAGCTTCTTGTTTGGAGCAGCATGTCTCACAAAAGTATTTATGTTCAGAACTAAGTGTTTCAGTTGATGAAAACCCTCTGTTGATAGATAAATCACATATGAATTCAATGATCAAAAAACACAGCGCTACATTGTATATATTATGCATATACAAGACTCCAAGTAACAGAAAGCAGCTAGGCAGACCTAATGCTATATTGACATCTACAATCATATGCTCACACCCAAAACAAAGAGGAGTAATAATTTAGGATTAGCCATTTCTCCTGTAATTTTCTGTAGCCATTATTATAGTGATTTTCAGAATATGGACACAATATGTTACAAGCTTTAAATTCAATTAAATATATTAGATCAATTACTAAATATTATTTGTTCATCATATGAGCTTACTGCTTCTTTCTCAATGGCTTTACAGTGGAAATCACAGTAAAAAAGCAGCAAAAATCTCTTAAGTGTAGAGGCCTTTAAGATATGCATAAGTACCTGAGACAATGTGATATTGAGGTATTCTGTTCTACATCAACTGAAAGATCCAGAAATGATTCATCCTTACTGCTCACCTGAATGAAATAAAATCATTATTTATTAAACACAGACTGGAAGTATGTATGCACACTTATAATACAGTATAAAGAAGACAATAAACAAAAATCTCCACAAAATCTGCCAAGTTGGATAACAAGCATGTAAAGATAAATAAGAAAGAACAATAACTTGAAAATCAATTCACAATCTGATTGGCTGATAGTAATCATTGATTTCACGTGGAACATTCCACACATACTTTCCAGTGTTAAAGTTTGGTGTGTTTTTCCAGAAAATATCCATACCACTACAACAGAAAGATTTTTTCCTGGATCCCTAACTCCTGGAATTTTTAAAATCAAGACACACAATGACAAGAAATGTCCTAGTCCCCTTATTCTTCCAGAAGTTCAAAAACTCTTATGAGATTGGAGTATGGATAATTTTTGGAACTACACAACACTTAGGGGAATAAGTGAGAACAACAACTTACAGTTTCACAGCAGAGACATCTAGTTTCATTAGTAAGAGTTCCTTCAAACATATCATGAACCCATGTACGTTCAGTTTTTTGGTCAGCAGTAGACAATAAAGTGTTGGCATAGAAAGTTCCATTGGCTAGATTATTATTAGCCGACCCAGATGAAGCAACTGTACTGTTGGATGATACACTGCTCTTACTACTTATGCTACCAGTGCTTATATTCTTCTCTTTCTCCTTCTCTTTGTGTTTCTCTCCTAAAATTATACAAAGAAGACAATTTCATTCCATACTCTAGTCTGACAAGGAGTTTGTACACCATCATAAAAGCCTTGGTATTATTTTGTATTACTTATTTTGAAATAAATACAATAATTATTATTGTATTCTATTGACAATGAAGTGGAGATTTATATGGTCAGAATTACAATACCCAGGCAAAATACAGGGAGACAATTACCAAACCTATGAGTCTGACAACACTCCACCACTAGCTCACTCTAGAATCTGGTTGCAGTGGAGAGGGATAGTTCATCTTTTGTAAACAATGCAAAACAACTTCATAGACACAACTATTTACAGAAAATAGGGAATTTTAACTTGACTCCAAGTACTATAGCGACTGTTTATGAGCTTGGTCAATATATACATTAGTGTGTGGTATAGTATTACTTTCATAGTTACTTCAAATATTTTAATGTTTCAATAATATTACTGTACTGCAATAAATAAACATACCTCGTAGCAAGTCACCGATAGTGTTCAACAGATAGTTGAGAAATTCATGAGCATCTTGCTGCATATAGTTGTCAAACAATTCTGCAATGATAAATACAACAATTTAAAACACAGAAATCAATAACAGCAAAAACATAAGCAAAACAGTTCTAAGAAACAAAACATTAATAAGAAAAAAGTATATATATGTTACATACATTAATAGGATGATTACTAATAATAATTATTTCATTTGTTTAACAACATTTTACTTGTACCAATAACAAAGAAGTGTATTTTGGGATTATCTATGATGCTAAAACCATAAACAGCTATTCAAATTAAAGAGCTAATATAATCTTATCATGACATAACCATCAAATAAATAATTGGTGTATGAAATAACAAAGAACAAATCATATATATATATATATTCATTTTCAATCAATACTAATTAATAAACTACTGCTGATTCATGTACATATATTATTGATTTAATCTTGCCCCATTACTTTCAATATTCAAAAATATGCAAGGTATATGTTTATCATTTTGCGAGTAAATGTTCTGGTTCTTTAGTTTTGAAATATTTCGTTTGAGTTTGTTTGTACTATTAGCCATGGAGCTACTTTAGCATGGACTTCACCTTCGCAAAATTATATTGTTGTATTTGTATATTTTTTACGATTGCAAATGAAGTTTTCTGGTAGCTATTAAAGTTGTATATGAAAATGAGGAGCCAGTGAAACAAAACTGAAAATTGGTGAATATTGTTTCCTTTATAATAATAGCAAAACACATCAGTTTAAAAATCCCCAAACGCTTTTACGGGATCAATAACAGGTGAAAACATCAGAAATATGAGATGTATTATTGTAATGTCATACTAGACATACAAAAAGTTTGACAGAATTCAAGGTTGAGCTTGTATAAAATAGGAGAAATCAAAATTCATCAAATATGCTTGTTTATTTACCATTTTCCTTCCTCAATCTTGCGACAAACTTTTTAGGTGCTATCACCCCAACTTTCTTTTTCTGTGAGGAAATATGATTGAACAAATCTGTAAGGCAGGTCAGCAAAGTTTCTTTTCTTTTTGAAGCTGGCTTGTAAGCGAGCACTTTTTCCCGAAACGGACGACAGAAAAACAGTGCTTGTAAAACGGAATTACAGTAGCATGTATTACCAAACTGTAAACACAAAAGACGACAACGCATTAGAATTTTAATTCCACTGCATAAAATGCCAAAAGAAGGAACAAACAGTCAGAAATACGTACATTTACCAACCCAAAGAAATGCTCGTTTGGAGGGAATTCATGGCCGATGTCCTTCTCGAGCTGTGATGCATTGGCCCCCTGCGCGAAATAAATACCATCAATTAACAACAAATACTTCAATACTAACTACAAATAAGTTTACCATACCATTGGAGCTCTGTTTCCATTACTTTTTCACGTCGTTTCTGCAATTTTTTTCTGTAAGAACATGTTCCTTCGACCAAAATAATCACTGAAGGTCAAGCATCGTTACCGCGCATGTCATTATCAAATGACATCTCGTAAACATCAATCCCGCGGGATCCTGATAATCATCCCGCGTGCAAAATACAAAATGGCGGAAGAATTGGAGATAAAATGTACTTTCTGTGAAAAGAAACAGCAGTTTATGAAACTTTGCAGTCGCTGTAAAGCTCATGTTTACTGGTAAGAATAAAATGATATTGTCTTAGTGTTTTGACACAGTAAAATTACTTTTTGTGCGTTTTCACATGTTTTTATTATGTCTTAAAAATAGTTTTTGTTTAAATTGGAAAATCACACTAATAAAGAAAATATTATTTGGGATTTGGACTAAAATTATTATGCTTTCATTTTGATAATCCCCCAATATAAAAATATTTTTTTTTAATATAACATTTTATAACATGTAAGTTGTATTTTAAGTTCTAAAGAATGTCAAATTAAAGACTGGCCTACTCACAAGACAAGATGTAACACTTTAGAAAAGCCAATCAACCAAAATATTAATGAGAACTGTCATTCTTCAAGCAAGAGCAAGAAAGATACCACAGTGGCTCCAAACGATGTGCAAACAATAAATGAATCTTGCGCAAAAATGAGCTCTTCCTGCATAAAAGCAGATCCAAAGCTCATAGATAAAACATCTACAGATAATGGCACAGCTGTTAGTGATTCATCAAAGAAAGGCAATGAAATGTCGATATATATAAAGCACAATAAAGTGAAAAGTGAACTTAAAGTCAATATGATATCCCAAGATGGGGATTTAATATACCAACAAATATCAAACCTTGTACAAATACCAGTTGGTAAATTGAAACTTGTATGTAAAGGCAAGATCATAACACCTGAAAATATTGCTACTGTTTTACATAATAAGGCTGTATTCTTAGCACTGGGTGAAGTAGCCGAGAATGAAGATGGGATTGACTCTGGAGATATAGAAACACTCATGAGACAGCTCAATGTTGAGAGAAATGTTGCTGTAAGAGCGCTCAAGAAAACAGGCTCATTACTGGATGCAATATTTGATGTTGGAAACAACTTGTGAAATAAAGTAATAAATATAATCAAATGGATCCTAAGTGAGTATGTGTAAGGTTGAAAAAAGTGGAGATGCCATAGCCCCCTTAGCCTCCTATCTCAAACAACCGACCATGTTGTTGAAAAAGGGCAGTCTCTATCTCGTACAGAGTCTATGGCTACTCTATTACACTTTCAAAGTAATTAGGCTAATTCATATTGCTATCTACACAACAGTTTTTATTCATTGATTTATTCCTGTATTTTCATATATTCTTTGGATTATCTGTTTGTCTATTTGGTCATTCTTTTATTTTTTGATAACAAATTTTAGCGACAAAATCCTGCTAGACAACATGTTTAATAAATATAAAATATAAAATACACTATGTTCCGATGCTAGCTAACATTATCAAGTGATAAGAAAATAAAAATTGCTAAACTTATATACATGAATAATAATGAGCAAAAAAATAAAAAATGTACAAGTATAACAATAGACAAAGAAAAAATATTATATACAATAAAATGACAAAACAAAGCAATAAATACTAATAAAAGTCTTTGGCCACGATTATTTTGGAAAATAAAAAAAAGGAAAATGTACAATTTCTTAAAAAAACGAATGAATGCTGAAATAGATATTAAAACATAAAAGGGCAGCAAAAAAAGCCACAAAGCCCCTTATTAAGCTTAAAAAAATAAAAATAAAAATGAAAAAAATAACAGAACGCCAAGTCAATTTTTGAATGAATATGATGAAGTTTATTTGATTTTATGTAATTTTGAAAGCTTTTTATATTATGATTTTTTTAATTTAATTTTATTTAATTGGATTTATTCGTATTTATTTCCAAAAAAGAAGAAGAAAAGAAAAATATAAGAAAAAAAGAGATGTGTTCGACTATCTTGACCCGGCTGCTGGCCGCCCCCTATTCACAGATGCTATCCCACTACTGTCGAACGCGGAAGCTTTTGCCTGCTGTGTTTCCACCCTGAGCCAGTACACTTCTCTTTAACTAACCTGGTGAGCCGAGACTCCTCTCAATTCACCATATTGACGCCCGACTTAGTGTGGACACCCGATCGACATAGATCGACGGACAACAGGAATCCGAATCTCAAACCACTCACTATCTCTAGCCTCCAAGCAGCTGGATTACAGGCGCACGCCACGACGCCCAGCTGATGACGTTGGCGTGATATTTTAGTACTTATACCTGAGAGTTTATACACTCATGTTTGCTCAACCAACCACATCGCTGACCATGACATTGCCATGTGGGTTTATTGTTGTCTATGCAAATTCAAGTGGCGCGATTCAAATGACCAATCACAAAAAAATTTGATTCTATGGATGAATTGGATGAAATAAATGGTTTTCAAATTCTGCATAAGAAAAAAAAGACTATTGAAACTGGAAAGAAATTTTTTTTTAGAAATTTAATGATGAAAATTACAGGAAGAATCATTTATTTTCTCGAGCGAGAGAATTTTCATGACGAGCCTAAGAAAGCCTGTGCTGGAGGCTAAGAGGACGTCGAAACGCCGTTTGAATTTTTTTATGAGCCCTAATTCTTTCCATAATTTTCGTCGTTTTACGAATACAATGATGTAATGGGTTTATTTTGGTGTTTGTCTTCAAGCAGATTTTTAAAAATAGATATGATCCATGATGCCATGAATCAAAATTCATATTTTCAAAAATATTTTTTTTTGTTACTAAAAATGGCGCCTGTCAAGCCCAGCAAATATTATTTTAAACAAAACCATTAACTATATGAATTAAAACTTAAATAAAATATTCTGTGAAAGGGCACCAAAATTGTTTTGGCATGATTTTTTGCACTAAGGGCAGATCTAGGAGAGGAGCTAAAAATGAAATACAAATAGGATGTTCAGATGACGTCATGATTATTTCTCTGCAGTATTTCGTATTTTTTTGGCCACCACCTTGTGTCCTTCGACATGGCTGCCCATACATTTACACTAAAAAAATGAAATTTTCTTTCCCTCTTGAGCGATTTTCTCTTTTGAACTTGAAGTTGGCCAAAATGTAGTGATTTATTATTTCTTAATGGTCATAATTTATAGTTTTGAAATCTGCTTTTTCATACATCTTCGGATTATAAAATCGCCGGCGTGAATCACGGAAAACTCACCTCATTTTATTAATTTACCGTGTTTGAAAATGGGGATAACATGTACAATAACGTACAGAGAAGACAAGATCTTCATTCCCATTGGCTGGTATTGGGCAAACCCGCAAGGATGCCCTTATACCTTGAACTCGGAGATGGTGCCGGATGCCGAACTTTCAACAGGGAGTTTTCGCCTTCCGAAATAAAAAAAATTAAGAAAATTTCAAATGCTCTTGCGATCATCAGATCAATAGAAGCTGAAAAATATCGCTTTTTGGCAATATTAAAAATACGCTTCAACGCGATTGAATTAAAGAGTTAAACATATGACGTCATATCTGGATTGTAGGTCATAATCAGATGGACCTCCTTTCAAGAATATGGCTGCAAAAGCCACATCGAGAAATAAATTAGACAAAAATCGTTAAATTTTAAACTTACGTCTAGTTTTCAAATGATGTTAGTTTGATATCATAAATTATCGTCCCTCCCATCCTTTTCGGTAAAGTATGAGTGCCGACATTGGTTTATTCGTGGTCGAGTAAAGTACATAATGTCGTATCTAATCCTAGTTGGTTCAGGACAAATTAACGCTCTTATGACATTTCGGTAATCTCGGCACTGAACGTTTGACTGTAGGTTGTTTATCTAATCAAAACTTCCAATAACATTACCCTATTTGTATTGATAACGAATTGAGAATCGTTTGCTGATTGGCTAATCGCTTTACTCTGTAGAGATTTTGAGAGATTGCTTAGCAGTCAAGTCTGAAGCTTGTTGACTTAGAACTTAGCAGAGTAAGCTTGTGAATATGATGGCATTTACGTCTTTTCTAGTTTTCGCTACATACTGAGTCAACTCTCAGGCACTACCAGATAGTAAGTTGCATGAAATTAACTGTTCAAGTAGTAGTTCCTGCAAATAACTGTCTTCAATGTCGACTGAAAATACAAATCGACAAGGATGGCTTTCTATGATAGGGAAACTACAAAAAAATAATACAAATGCAGCAGACTCGAAAAGAATAGCTGCATCAAGAGAAACGAACAGAACATCCGTGCTACGGCGTGGAAAGCTACCACCTCTTGAAAACCCGCCAAAAGTTGTTATCACTGAAGAACAACCAAAACCTCTTGATCATGAAGATGAACAACTTCGCAGTTATGAAAACTCAAGCTGCGAAATGTCTGAGAATGGAAACAAAAATTCAGAAGATATTGATGGTCTTGAGGCATCGAACTTTTCTTCGATGGCTCGGACCATTCAAGTGGCTTCTTCATGGCTAAAAAGAAGTCGGAAAACCTCGAAAGAACAACGAACAGATTCGTTTCTCGATCGCCTCGAGATGTTCGGGCCTTCGGCTACTCTCGGGAATCTAGAGCCCCCGCAAGATGTTGCCATACACAAATACCGGATAGTAGATCCTTCTGGAAGACTGTTGTTTGGATGGTTGATCATTGTCGCCATAGCAGTGTTGTATAACTTAATCTTCATCATTGCAAGACAGTGCTTTCACCAACTTCACGACAAATATAAGATAACATGGTTCATATTGGATTATATTTGCGATGTCATTTATGCAGTGGACATGTTTTTCCAGTTCAGAACAGGTAAAAACGGTTTCCTGGAGAGTTTTGTGACTCGCTTTACTCAGCTTTTAAAACCTGTGCGAAGGTCCACGGTGGAAGTCGCCCCCTTACCCTATGGGGACACTACTAAGATATAAAGTATTGTATGGTACTGATCCGCACAACTCATTTACATGCCTTGAGATTACTACAATCATCTTTTCATTGTTGATAACACCACCACTACCATCATCACTATTACCAAATTCATTATTATTGCGACATATTCTTCAAGATAAATGTTGCTGCAGCCATCATTGTAATGCTAAATGTAACCTACAGTAATATGAATGTGAAAAATTACATTAACGTTTTTTTAATTTTCACAACCGTGCGTAAGCAGGAAAAGACTCAGAAAACACTTTATTTTGTCACATAAGCCATTATGGCACTTTCTCTGGATTGTCCAACAATCCGTATATCAAACTTGCTAGAAATTGATTGTGTGGGGATGGCGGCGTGATCATAGTGTGATGTTGTAGGACTCAGACTCGTGTACTGCACCAACTAGGCTAAAAATAACTGAATAATGCATTGTGTTGCTTTTTTTCAGGGTACCTCGATCAAGGGCTTCTAGTCAAAGACCCCAAGAAACTACGGTGCCATTACATCAGCAATAAACTAGACTTCAAGTTGGATGTATTATCTATTTTACCGTTTGATATTTTGTACTGTGCTGTAGGCTCTAACCAAACCATTGTACGAATACCTAGAATACTGCGCGTCTATAGAGTGATGCAACTATTCCATAAAAGTGAAAGAAAGACCCAATACCCAAATCTTCTTCGCTCTTGTGTAGTGGTCTTGTCTTTTTCTATGATATTTCACTGGAATGCTTGTTTTTATTTTGCTATATCAGAGTCTATAGGATTTGGATCAGATAAATGGGTCTACCCCAATGTAACTCTACCAGGCTTCAACCAATTATCTCGGCAGTATTTATACTGTATTTATTGGTCTGCTAGAATAATGATTACAGGAGAGAACGAAAATCCACCTGAAACAGACATGGAACTGTTATTTGTAATCGTTGACTTGACCACGGGGTATTTAATCTTCGCTGCACTGATTGGCCAATTTGGCGCCATTTTGAGCCAAATAATGCGCGCGCGCGTCGAATTTCTTGACGACTCAGAGACGATACGTCAATACCTACAAAACAACAATGTTGGTGGAGATTTAGAAAATCGTGTGGTGTCGTGGATTGATTATATGTGGCAAACAAAGCAGTCTTTTGACCGTGACAATGTTTTACGTAAACTGCCTGAGCAACTACGAGCGCAAATAACTGTACATGTACACCTTGAGACTCTTCGTCGTGTTGAAGTGTTCTCGGACTGTGAACCAGGGTTGCTAAGAGACATCGTGGTCAAATTCAAATCCCAAGTCTACTCCCCTGGGGATTATATTTGTAGAAAGGGAGATGTAGGTAAAGCGATGTATATAGTCAAAAGCGGACGATTGCAGGTTGTTGGTTCTGATGGTTTGACGGTATTAGCTACTCTATCTGAAGGTAGCTATTTTGGTGAAATAAGTATCTTGAATTTATCAGATGTTGGGAATCGCAGGACAGCAGATGTACGCTCCGTTGGATTTAGTGATTTACTGTGTCTTTCTAAGACTAACTTATTAGATGTACTGACTGATTACCCTGAAGCAAGAGCCATGTTGGAAGAAAGGGGAAGAAATCTCTTGAAATTGCCCACGGTTTCGAAATGACTCTCGTTCCTCGACTCCCCCCTCCCCTGAAGAGCTGTGGACTGGTTAAGTGAATATAAAGAAATATTTAAACGAATAAAATTTTGTGAGATATGAGGTGAAGCGAGAGAGAGCAGTTTAGATTAAAAAAGAATAAAAACAATCAAAGCAACAAAAAACATATAATTCATGGAGAATGAATATTTGGTAGTCATGCATATAAATCAGTTAAACAAACAGTAAAATTAAAGTTCATAAATAAAAACAAATATCAAAAAATTCTTTTATAAATGTATGTAAATGTTTCATCGATTTTCAGCATTCACCCTGCAAGTGACTCGGAACTGGCTCGGGAACTGTGTTTCACTGAGAAAATTCACATTTCAATATTTTTTTCATTATTTTACTAAACGGAAATCCCAAGATTACATACATATGTTATATCATTAGTTATCCTTGGTAGTCAAAAAGTATGATTTAAGAATATTCTGATTTTGTCAGTTTTAGAATCTTTGGTTGTATGCACGTGTAAACCACACATTTTTACAAGATTCACTCTACTATGACAAGTATAACTGCTTTTTGACGCAATAAAATCATATTTTGTATTTCTAAGGTGTCACATTTGTCCGTTTGGAGTATGAAAAACACCTTGAACGTAAGACACTTCAAAAATAATTAGACTTCGATCAGTGTAGCCAATAACAATAATGCTAATGTCAGTTTCATGATATTGACATTGAACTGTGATATTTTTGTACTTATATTAGCTGATATCTAGTTCTGCTGGGATATATATTTGCAGTCCTGCCTTTAACGTTACGGTTTATTTTAATTGCCAACTGTAATGTCCCTACGGGTTATAAGTGCATACGTACATCTTTCAATTTGGCATGTTAATAAAACGTCTAAAATGGCAGCTAACGCCGATGTGAACCTATTATAGTCGTTATATGTCATAATTTAATACATACTGCCAGTATTTAGAGATTTATTTGTCTTTTATCAGCTTGGTATTTTAATATCGTTGCTCAAATAAACATGTGACGTGTCGCATTGATCATCTAGTAGTTTGTATAGCCATTCATTTGCAAATAGCCAAGCCTTTTTATTAGATCATAAACTACTTATCGTCAAGTTTAAAATTCGGCTGTCATTTGATTTGCGCAGAATGAGTGGAGCCCTTTATACTGTTTGTACAGTCGGAAAGATTTATTCATCTGTTCAAGTTCATTTCTCACACCTACTTTTGTCATTGTGTGGATTTGTACTATTTTTCAACACATTTTTTCAAATTTTCTACAAAAGCATATATCAAACCGTGAACCAATATTCGAAGATTGAAAAATCGGAGATATTTCTGCGTTTTCAAGATTCAAGAGATCGACTAATTGCTCTACTTTATATAGTGGAGTAAACATTTCTGCAACAAAACAAACGCCACTTTCGAAAAAAGAATATATACAGCCTGGTAGCTCTTTTGTCACAAGTGCACATATCAACTCAAGTTGGAAATATTCACTTTGTGATAAACGTTGTTCACCAACAGAGTCAGTTCACAATAGTTTGTGCAATTTGTTCGTGCTGAAATGGTTTTAGCTCTCAACGTCGCAACTCTGATCTTTTTGGCTGTGAGCTTTCTAGGCAATACACTAGTTATCATAGTATTGCTGAAAGTCAAGCCTCTTCGTGGTGTAACGTCCTGCATGCTCCTTAGTTTGTCGTTTGCTGACTTAGCCCTTGGATTATCCATCGTTGGAAATACTAGAAGCTCAACAATAGCATATCCATTGAATGGCGAGCAGCGATGGGTTAGAAGAGTAAAGTTTTATACTAATGCTACATTGTGTGCTTTCACTCTGGTCGGTATTGCTGTCGAGAGATATTTAGCAGTGATAAAACCATTCTACCACAAAGTCCATGTTACTAAGAAATGGGCTTGTAAAATTATTATTGTGATATGGATTTTTTCTTTTGCGTTGTCCATTCCTGGGTATTTGCTCAGACCGCCTAAAGGAAAATATTCCGATTCAAAACCACAAAACACAACTGGAAACATAACAACCATTGTTTCAACGAATGATTCTTCGCAACAGGGACGTATTGCTTATGAAGTCGTAATTCTTTGCACATTTACTGTGATACCAGCCGTAGCAATGAGCGTCCTGTATGGTCGTATCATCTATCGAATATGGTTGAAACCAGACACACAGGGCACTAACACAGCCATCTTGAAAGCACGACGTAAAATGACTAAACTGTTGCTAACAGTAACCATAGTGTTCTATCTTTGTTGGTTACCTCTTCTTCTTTACACTTCACAGCAAATCAGCGATGAGGTGAAAAGATGGTTGATTTTATTTCCTCTACTGAATACTGCGCTAAACCCGATTATTTACTGCCTACATTCTCATTCCTTCCGTCAGGGCGCCAAGTCATTGTTCTGTGGTTGCTGCAAATCAAGGAAAATCTGTGCCAACCATGAAGATCGCACAAAGCTGCAAATTGCCGGTGGAGAGAAAACAGAAACTCACTTCTGAAAAGAATGCATCTTTTTTTCCACAATATTATCCAATAGTCAAAATTGACGGTGCTCTCGGGCAAGACAACAAAACTTGAATATTCAAAGAATATTTTCTCTTCAATCCGCCGTCTGTATGTGATCAACTTCGATAAATAAATAAATTAGACTGATTTTTATTTATTTTTACTAAGATTTCTAATTCTTCTGCAAAAAGGAGCAAAACAGTTTCATGCATTTTCTACTGTTTAGGAACCGAAAAAGGGATCCACAAACCATCTTGAGGCTCCTGGATATTTTTGATTGAATGAGAGGTTGCGTGAAACGCGGCATAAAAATGTATGGTGAAAAAAGGAAAAATAGCTCATTTTCAAAGTAAAATCAGGGACGAAAGTCCTCGAGGCACTTACAAAATTAGTGTTCCAGTTTAGAGTTGATCATCATTTGTTTTTGCCAACACGAAATTGCCCTGCCTCCCTCCCCCGACAAGTCAATGTTGTTCCTGCGGTTTGCTGACATCTAGACATGATTTGATTGCAAATACAACAACAGTCTAGTATGGAAACAATGGGCGTGCCAAGTGCATAGATTCTAAAATTTTGTAATCGATGATTAATTTGTCTCAACAATTTTGCCCTTGTTTAGAGAATAAAATACTTTTAGTAATTCTAGAAACTCAGCGTGTCTTTAGAAGCAATTTTAGATAGTGCCGTTGGCTTTTTGAAGCACACATGGGGTGGCTCACCTCGAAACGTGCAAAAAGTGTCTCGACGGCCATAAAAGTCATATTTCATATATTAGATCAGATCTATTATTATCTTGTTATGTACTCACGATAGTCTGTAGTGCCGCAGTTGATCAAATGTTTTTTTTAATAAAAGTGTAAAACGTCAATTCTAAAACTAGTGAAAGGGCATTCTAATTAAAGTCTAGACAAAAGAGAATACAGCTATTTTGACGACAGTGGTGATCAGGCGTTCCTCGTTAATTACCAGGTTCTTCTCTTCATAGGTACATTGGTGAATTTTCAAATTCTCTAGCAAAAAAAAAAAAAAAAAAAAAAAAATAGATTATAAACACAACAGATCTAATAATTATGAAATTAATTCAGACTTTATACTTTATTCGTTAAACTTGAAAAGATATACGTTTCCAGTTGCTAATGGAACAAACATACGCGCGGGCTTCCTATGGCGTTCGAAAGTTACGTCACAACAAAACGTCATGGAAATGATTATGACGAAAAAGCGCGCGTGAAGTTCACTTTTGCGAGACTTGATAAGACTCGACACGTACTTTTTACAGAGAGAAATTTCCATATCGAGAAAGTTTATTTCCAATTGTCCTTGAATCTGTATTCTTCTAGAATGGGTTGTAACCTAAGCAAAGCCACTTGTGCGTGCTTTGGAAGCAAAAACCTTAACGCAAACGAGGTAATTTAGAGTTTTCTATTCTGTCAGCCGCAAAGTTTTGTTCTCGTTCGTTTTGTGTCATTTTATTCACATCGCTATTGTTTTTGTTTTTTTGTTTTACCTCTTTTTAACTGTTTCCTTCTGAATCATTCATCTCGTCATGCTTTGAGCAGGCAATGTTTCAAAATTAAATGCGCATTTGGGCTTAATGGCATATTTTTTGTTGTCTTTCTCAATTTTAGCCTTACTTTAAAATATTAAAGTGAAAATAGAAAATAATTGTTTTATATTTTGCAGATTTATAAAGTAAAATGCTGTCATACTGAGGTAAGAAAATTATGAAACCCATTAAACCTTTCTTTGTCATGCGAACAAATTGACATAAGCTTAATTCATACTTTTAGGTTTCTATTGAAGCCTTTGACAGAGAAGTATCGAAATTTAGAGCTCGACAGAATTTAGCTGCTCGACGAAAACATCTGAACAATGGTGAGTAGTTTGATCGACTTTTAAACTTTGTCTGTCAATAATCGAGAGATGATGAGGGAAGGAAAGTTTGGGTCATTGATTTTTAATTAATTTATATATTTTTGGAATTGCAGCCATATTACTGATGTAAAAGACACTTTTGCTTTCTTGTTTAACGCATACATTAGAAAATATATATTTTTTCAACTCCTAGATTCAAAATCAACCATGGAGAAAAGATGTACTATCAACCCAACTGAAACAGCAGCGCTTGTGCCTACAATCGCCAGAACTATGAACACTGTAGTCAAGAGAGGTCCTACCACGCCAACTAAAACACCTGTTCTTGTCCGTGCCATCGTTTCAACTATAGACAGTGTAGTCAAGAGAGGTCCTACCATGCCAACTGAAACACCTGTTCTGGTCGGTGCCATCGTTCCAACTATGGACAGTGTAGTCAAGAGAGGTCCTACCATGCCAACTGAAACACCTGTTCTGGTCGGTGCCATAGTTCCAACTATGGACAGTGTAGTCAAGAGAGGTCCTACCATGCCAACTGAAACACCTGTTCTGGTCGGTGCCATCGTTCCAACTATGGACAGTGTAGTCAAGAGAGGTCCTACCATGCCAACTGAAACACCTGTTCTGGTCGGTGCCATAGTTCCAACTATGGACAGTGTAGTCAAGAGAGGTCCTACCATGTCAACTGAAACACCTGTTCTGGTCGGTGCCATCGTTCCAACTATGGACAGTGTAGTCAAGAGAGGTCCTACCATGCCAACTGAAACACCTGTCCTTGTCGGTGCCATAGTTCCAACTATGGACAGTGTAGTCAAGAGAGGTCCTACCATGCCAACTGAAACACCTGTTCTGGTCGGTGCCATAGTTCCAACTATGGACAGTGTAGTCAAGAGAGGTCCTACCATGCCAACTGAAACACCTGTTCTGGTCGGTGCCATAGTTCCAACTATGGACAGTGTAGTCAAGAGAGGTCCTACCATGCCAACTGAAACACCTGTTCTGGTCGGTGCCATCGTTCCAACTATGGACAGTGTAGTCAAGAGAGGTCCCACCATGTCGACTGAAACACCTGTTCTTGTCCGTGCCATAGTTCCAACTATAGACAGTGTAGTCAAGAGAGGTCCTACCATGCCAACTGAAACACCTGTCCTTGTCGGTGCCATCGTTCTAACTATGGACAGTGTAGTCAAGAGAGGTCCCACCATGTGGACTGAAACACCTGTTCTTGTCCGTGCCATAGTTCCAACTATAGACAGTGTAGTCAAGAGAGGTCCTACCATGCCAACTGAAACACCTGTTCTGGTCGGTGCCATAGTTCCAACTATGGACAGTGTAGTCAAGAGAGGTCCTACCATGCCAACTGAAACACCTGTTCTGGTCGGTGCCATAGTTCCAACTATGGACAATGTAGTCAAGAGAGGTCCTACCATGCCAACTGAAACACCTGTTCTGGTCGGTGCAATCGTTCCAACTATGGACAGTGTAGTCAAGAGAGGTCCTACCATGCCAACTGAAACACCTGTTCTTGTCGGTGCCATAGTTCCAACTATGGACAGTGTAGTCAAGAGAGGTCCTATCATGCCAACTCAAACACCTGTTCTGGTCGGTGCCATCGTTCCAACTATGGACAGTGTAGTCAAGATAGGTCCTACCATGTCAACTGAAACACCTGTTCTGGTCGGTGCCATAGTTCCAACTATAGACAGTGTAGTCAAGAGAGGTCCTACCATGTCAACTGAAACACCTGTTCTGGTCGGTGCCATCGTTCCAACTATAGACAGTGTAGTCAAGAGAGGTCCCACCATGTCGACTGAAACACCTGTTCTTGTCCGTGCCATAGTTCCAACTATAGACAGTGTAGTCAAGAGAGGTCCTACCATGTCAACTGAAACACCTGTCCTGGTCGATGTCATCGTTCCAACTATGGACAGTGTAGTCAAGAGAGGTCCCACCATGTCTACTATTCGCACTCCCATCAAACGCGAGAGTAAGACCAAAAACACTCTAATTGACAAAAGTGATCTGGTTCTTGCTCCTGCTTGGAGAAGGGGTATCGCTACTAAAAACCTTCTGCATTCTACATTTCCATGTACTGCAAGTGCACGCGTAGTGACAAAAAGTTTACCTTCCCTTGAACCTCCGAGGAAACACAAGTCAGCAAAGGTAATTCATACAAATGCGTTAGTATTGCTGTTGTTTTGTGGACTCTAACAAACGTTTTATTTATTAGACACAAGGCAGTCAGGATGGTCATGGAGATAGTATGTTGACCAAAGTACAAGACGATAACAGAGGATTTGGCCATGTTTTTTTACATGAGCGACTTGAAGAGTGTTTACATGGTTCCAGACGGAGATTTAACGTAGAGAAGCTGAACGTTGCTGAGGAAATCAAAGTAAGCTGAACCTTTATGGTGTATAGACAATGAACTAATTTGCAGAATTTTAGGCAAATGTATTCAGTCAGCTTGAAGAGCTAAACAAATCAAGACTTTGATAATAATGAGTTTTACTTGTTTTAATGATTTTTATTCCATTGGCTTTTTGGTTGTTTTATTCAACATGATACTGATGCTTTGTATATATCTATTGATATCCCAGGAAAGAATGGTGATATCTGTAATGATGGAGATCAATAAACACCGCGCGAATTGCGGTCTTGGTGCAATCGACCCTGGTTGTGCAATGAAATTGCTGAAGGCTACATACTTTGATGTAGATGACGCCGTTTCCCTTTATCACAGTTATACGGTAACTATAGTAACGCCTTGTCGATGGACAATATTGTGAATGTCATTTACAACATTTGGTAGTATTTTTAGCTTGCATTTGTATAGCTCGTAAACGATTTAGTTTCATGATGCTTAATTTTGTGTGTATGTTTCAGATGCAGAGGCAGATGCACTCTAATAGTGGCTGGACACCAAAAAGAAACCCTTTAAAAGCAGAAATCATGTCTGGTAGATTCACCATCCTTGTAAGTACTTTGGACATGTATATATTGCAACAAATGAATAAAAAGACTTGTTATGCGCCTGTTATAATCTTTTGTAAATATTTTTATTATGTTGTTTTATTTTATTGTTATTATATCATTATATATTTGTGATGAGGAAAATGCGCAGGGTAAGGGAAAAAGGAAAGCAAAAGGAAAGAAAAAAGAAATGAAAGAAAACGAGAAAAAAGAAACTCAGGATTGAAGATCGCTAAATGCAACGGCTGTACTTTTTGTTTTTAATTGCAGAACAAACGTGATCCAGATGGGGCAGCGATTGCTCTGTTTACCGCTAAAAGAAACCCGTCGGAACAAAACCACAACGTCATCACTAATAGTTTGTATCTTCAACTCGACGAAGCGCTCAAATGGTAAGAATAAATCTAAACAACGATTTCGATTTTTATCTCGACGAGCATTTGATTTTCTCCAATGCAACTTCGAAAGCGTCTGCCACCCCTTTTCAACATCAAATAAACTACTGAATGGGACAAAAAATGGATAAAATCAAATGCAACTCAAAATGAAAACCGAAACAGTTTTCGCAGGTGTTGACAACTACAATTATTGATATTGTAATCACAGTCCACAGACCCAAAACAACGGTATCATATTGTTGTATGATTTCTGCAACACATCAGATATGAATAGTGATGTACAGCTCTGCGTCAAAATCATCACAATGTTGAAGGTATTAATACTGGCAAACTATTATGTTTATTATATTCATATCAAATCGATAACAAGTGGCTAAGTTGCACCAAATGTTATTTTTTAGATGATTTGTAACTTTTTGAAAAGGTACTGTCTCGATTTTTTTGAACCCTAAAGTATATTTTTTGGGGTGATCAAAATCATGGCAGATATGATATCTCTCTTAGGGCGTCTAAAATCGTATGTGGAGACACCCACCTTTGTAAAAGTCAGTATCCTATAAGACCGATATACACGATGCGATGTGTCATAGTCACATGTTCATTGGTTGTGTTATGATATTCTAAATTGTGTTTACTGTTATTTTATAGACAGCGTATCCAGTGCTTCTTAGAAGAACCTTCATCATATTGCCGCCATGTTTTGTACAAACTGAGATGATGTTGTCTCATAGCCTATTGAAAAATATAAACATAGGCCGCAACTACCTTGTTGACAATTCAGTCCTAAAACAATGCCTTCCAGCGGAATGCATTCCTCAGAGTCTTGGTGGAGAGCTACGTGTTGATCATTTACAATGGATTGAACAATGCATGCTGGGATATTATGAAGATGTCGTAGAATAATATTACTTTGAAAACTATGATTGTAAAATATCGAACGAAATGTCGGTATTTGTCAAATTTTATTTTGTAAATAGTAACAATAATATGATGTTGTTAAATTGAATAAAGCATACATTTTATATATATATTAAATCTCAGTGTATTTGCCTGGTGGCTTAGAACCATTGTATCGCGGATCTCAGTCCAGTATAATATTACCATAGGAAACTAGTACCAGGCACAGGCAGATGGATAGTCTGTCCCGGCCGTCATTTTAACATTATAGAGATTCCTGCCAGTCTATAAACGAAATCCACTTTTATAGTGAAGTAGTTTCCTAAATCCCCACCCCAATCCGCCATTAATTTTCGCATGCACGGTCTGTCACGAAACCATGCCAGCAGGCCGGGCCGATTCTACGAAGCCTGCATAGCGCTCTCCACCGGATAAATCCCTGTCCACCGGATAAATCCGTATCCACCGGATAAATCCCTGTCCACAGGATAAATCCCTATCCACCGGCTAAATCCCTGCCCACAGGATAAATCCCTATCCACCGGATAAATCGTTAAGCCGGTACGTATAATTCCCAGCGGAGAACATCACAGGTTACCATTACGATATAATTAAAAATGTGTCGTAAAAGAAATAAAACATTTCCTCAAGCGTTAAATATTTTTTGAATATCTACAACAACAGCTATTGAACGTAATCTATAATAGTTCACGGTTTGATTTGTCTTACTTGCGCGATATTTTTGTTTAAGTTTTGTTTAGGTCAATTCCTTGCTCAATATTTGTTTTTGCCAGCCCCGCTCCCTTATCAATCATCTAATGGTCCATCACTTTAGAAAGAAGTACTTGTTCAAAAATATCTCAGTCTTCAGTTGGTCAGTCTTGCGTGACACACGTACAGTGTATGTGACTGGCGTCACGTTAAAATGACGTCAGATTGTAGTTTGGTAGTCAACATGAAAAGATGGAGGAAACTGCCAGAGCTGTTATTTGCTATTTATTATCGATGAAAATACGCTTATGTGAAGCCAAATACAAGGTAAACTCTTTATCTTACTTGTCATTTTTGTGTGGAATCGAAGGCAAAGTGTTTTGGTCTTGTTATTTTGAAGGTCGGTTAGGTTAGATTTGAACATGCAAGTGCGTTTTATTTGTGTTCTTTGTGTGTGTGGTTTTGGGTTTTCAGTCCTTCGATTAAAACAAAAAAACACAAAACAAAAAAACAGGTCTTCAATATAAACCCACCGAGAACTACCAAAGAATGTGCGAGGGCAAACTGTAGTTTCTTACTAGCCTTTTGCACATAACACAAGTCTTCTTTGCTGTTCCAATCTCTAGTACATACTCCGGCCACTGACACCACAAGGGCAAGCTATACCAGCTAACTTCACTCCTTCGCAGCCATTTACAACTTAGTAGTTATTTTGGTATTAAATGCTCTGTTATTTATCATGGCTGGTTTGTGCCTGTGATATATGCTAACTTTCATATCAGAGACAACTTTGCATTCATCAAAGTATTTACCATGACAACTGAGAACAAAATATTATATTCGACTTTTATTATTATTATTTTCTGGTTCATTTAGGAGTCCATGTTAGATATTTTGTTATCGTTGATCAAGTCTGACTGGAGAGGTCAATCTTCTCAGCCATGACCAATATGTACTCTCAAAGTTATTCCTTTTATGCAGCTTTTGTATGAATTGTTGATCGACGTCTGCTGTCAAACCAAAATGTGTCCCCAAAAATAATAATAAAAAACAACCCCTCACATATAAATATTATTATTTTTAAATCAAACTCAATATTTTTCATCTAAACCCTGAAAACCTACCACATTGACAACATAAAATCTGAAAAATTATTTCGCATTGTAACCAACTTGTAAAAGTCATAGAGCCCACTGGCTTAATATTCTTGTTTGACACTCCCCTCCAGTGCATGCATGTCCCCCCCCCCCCTCCTTGAATAGGTCTGGGTAGGCATAGATGCCAAATGCCTTGAAATTACTGACTAATTTTTGAAACATTATTTTTCTAGCTTTTATGCTTATGACAGAAGTAATGGATCCAAAGGACCAAGAGGTCATTCGAAAAATGTATGTCCGTCTGGACAAAAACCTTGAAGCAACACCACTGTTAAGCTATCTCTATCAAGAAAATGTCCTGAGTGACGAAGACATGGAAAAAATAGATGAGAAAAACACAAGGAAAAAGAGAGCAGAGAAACTGATCAAGATTTTAAGGCGAAGAAAAAATGGACTTAAGATGCTTATCAAAGCATTGTTGTTGACGAAAGTACAAGCATTTCTGGCTCATGAATTGTTGGAACAAGTAACATGGGGAGAAACTGGTATGATTTGTGTTATTGAAATTCAGTGTATTTGGTAGGATCACATAATTACAATTGGTAATTATTCTACCCCGTTTTATGGAGCAATGATTTATGCAATATTGTTCTAATGGTTTTTTTGGTCTATTTTGATTGGTCTATATCGCATGGATGACAATGAAATTATAAGGGAACAATAAACAACAGGGTGAACAGAGACTGATTAAAACACAATTGAAGTTTTTGACTGATTTAAATGTTCAGTTCTTTATTTTGCAGTTATTTTCAAACATTTAAACTTTTAGAATTAGCAGTACTAATAATGAAATTCAACAACAAGATACGTACCTTACTTTTAATAAAACCTTGCATTGTTAAATATCATCTTCAGGGTAAAGATCATTACTAATTTGAATCAAATATATGCTACAATGATTGACAACTTGATTGAAATAACACTGATGATGGTATAACAATTATTGCACAATGCTGAAGCATGTTTGTTTTATTTAAAAAGCATCATTAGATGATTGATAAGGGAGCGGGGTTGGCAAGAACAAATATTGAGCAAGGAATTGACCTAAACAAAACTTAAACAAAAATATTGCGCAAGTAAGACAAATCAAGCCGTGAACCAGGGCCTAACAAGTTGACGTCATTATAGATTACGTTGACTAGCTGTTGTTGTAGATATTAAAAATATATATTTAACGCTTGAGGAAATGTTTTATTTCTTTTACGACACATTTTTAATGATATCGTAATGGTAACCTGTGATGTGTATTTAATATGTCTTATTTGGTCCTTTATTTGTTGTACTCATTTAATCAACCATTTGTTTATTCATTTTATTTTAGAAATCACCAATCTAAAGCATGAAATAGAAGATAAAATTAATCCAAAGGAAAAGCTGGAGCTTGACCTTGCTATATTACAGCAACGATATAACCAGCTTGAAAAGACACACAAAGAAAAAGTCAGCAAACTTGAAGCTACAGTAGCAGAACTAAAACAGACCATTAAAACAATGAAACAAGAACAAGAGAAAAAAACTGACTCTTCATTGCATCAGTCAAATGGTGTTTTTTCATGGTTTCGTAACTCATTTCACAGGAATAGTCATGACATAAGAAATCATGGCACTGATTTGCAAGTATGAACCACAGCTAGCCCAAGATCATTATTGATTCAGTAATGGTTTATAAACTAAACCTAAAAACAACTTTTTTTATCAAGATGTTTTGGACTTCCGGAGAATAATAAAAACATAGAATTTACTTTGTAGTTTTTTAGAGATGTAATTAATTTCAAGACAACAAACTTGAAAATATGACAATAACATTTGACGATTGTGTGACACGGATGCCGGTCCCAGTGAGTAGCCAATCTTATCAATTTCAAAATGAAATTCATTGAAGTATCCCAATTTAAGTTTTTTGTAATTTGATTTTAAACATTAATTTCAAGAGAGTGACTAATGTATATATCAATGATTTTTAAGATGCCCTCCCTTATCTCCACGGAAGGTTTTCTTACACACAAACTTAATTTGTAATTTGTTTTTTGGATACTTTGTCTGATTATAGCCGGCCCTCGTTCTACAATGATTACCCTGCATGTTCAATGTGATGTTTATTGAATCTTAATGAACTGAATATGCTTGGGCTGCCTTTGTCAAATAGAGGATTTTTTTTTACATAGAGAGAATATATTTTTATTGGTAGTTTTAGAGAACACAATCCTTATGGTTGTTTACACAGATCGTCAGTATAATATATTAAAATAAGATAATGGTAATTATCTGATAAAGATAAGTTTGAAAACGTAACAATGGTAAAGTCTGTTAATTAATAGCGGTATGTGTGTCCAGAGAGCTGGCCACACCCACTGGTCTTACACTACCAGAGAGGATGCATGGCATGTCGTTTGTTTGTAATGCTATAAACATAGGTGATTATCATTCAGATTAGCCATGAAGCCATGACGTTTTACCCCCGTCTCTATACCATAATAGTTTTCAGAATTCTTTTGTTATTACTTCGAGAAAACAGGAATTAGTCATAATTAGTGAAAAGGATTCTTGTGTAGAGACGGGGGTAAAACGTCATCACGCTTTAGGCTTATTTACCAAGTACCACCAGATGTGGTTGAGTTTTAGAAAGCGATGTCACTGACTGGAATAATATTATTTTAGTAAATGCTTGATTAGTATAGGAAATCGAATGGTTTCGAGTGCAATTTGGAAAAAATCATCACGAGTGAAGCTTCAAAATTAAGATGTTAAATTGCACGAGCCTTCCTAGGCGAGTGCAATTTTTCTTAATTTTTAAGCTTCACGAGTGATGATTTTTTCAAATTGCACGAGAAACCATTTGATTTCCTTTTAATAATATGACCATCAAAAATCTTTTGATCAAAAAACGAATTCCTCTTACGCGCGAAGCAAATGTAAACATTTTGACGATCAAAAAATCATGAAACAGCGTACACACTTTCTAATTTTCTATCTGTCCGTGATCAATGAACGGTTGGAACAGTTGAAACACTGATATGATGGAAAATGAATAGATATTTTGGTTTATAAATTTTTGAAAATATAAAAAATCTAAATTCTCACAACATGTTTCAAGAAAAGTCGTAAGTTTACAAAACTTTCATTCAACACGTACGCCATCGATGAAAAAGCAACGATGAAAAAACCATGCACTTTTACTGGCAGAAATAAAGGAAATTTTGCATCTTTACCTACAGGTATGTATTATAATTTGTTAATATTTTATCAGTTTTAAATTTGTTTCATCAAAAACTCGGTGAGCGTAGTGAAAACTGACCAAAACATCAGAGTCTTTTTAGCAAAAGAGATTATTTGTAAAACCATTTTTAGTTTTCATTTTTCACTCTAACTACCTTTTTTATTCTATTTGACAGATTCTTCTAGTCTCCAGATGATAAATGCTGTGTCCTTGTATAGTGGAAATGTGCATTGAAACGAAATCTACAGCCTACAATTTAAATCTGGTAGTAAACAAGAACAAAGTCGAATCGGCGAAACGAGATCACAAGTCGGTTTGCAGTTGTAATAGTTCCCGAAAGAACTTGAATTGCTGAATTATAATTGCCAGTCTGGGATTATCACAACTAGGTGGAAGTCTCTGGTGTTATTTTGATGTCTAATCTTACCTAGGATATTTTGTACTTTACTTTGCATACGGATTTATCAACCAAAAGGTCAGTCAATGTGAGCCCGTCTCAACGAACAGGACAACATTGATTTTTGAGTAAAAACAAATTATTCCTCAACCCAAATGTATTAATGCACATCAGATTGTTAGCTTTCTATTCATTTTTGGAATATTTGATTTCAAATTGTGTTATTTTATAATTTTATTGATGCCTAAAAATAAAAATGGTAAAATATTTAGCCGCCATTATTTTACTTTCTCCAAAACCGTCCGAGCTGTAGCGAAAGTTCTTGCGTCAGCGCAAAGCTTTTTAGCCAATCAGAGCAGGTGATTTCACGTTTTTGCACAGTGATTTCAACTTTTTGCACTGTGATTTCAACTTTTTTGCACGGTGATTTCAACTTTTTGCACAGTGCTTTCAGATAAAGCACAAAGAAGCCAACCAATCAGAATCGAGGATTTTTGATGGTCATATTCTACCTCACCATTACGTCATTACAGGATCACGTGAGATCGCACGTGAGTGCCAAGCAAGTCAATGCGCTGTTTGCCTAGCAAGCACAACGTAACACCGAAATAGCTCTTCGAAAAATCATCAAGAAATATAAGAAAATCACAAATACAAAGAGAAAAAGTTCAACATTAAGCTCCATCAATACGACTTTTGTCGTTGAGCTTTATGGGAGACCAAAAACAGGCCGATAATAATGGCGTGGTTTCCGCCAATTCAAGCCTGATTGAGTCGATTGAGTCTTGTGGTTCGCCCAGAGACACGGATAATGCCTTATTTACTCATCAACAACCCTCTCTTTCAGGGGTTAAGACCTTGCAGGTCGATAAAAGGACGAAAAAGTCCTCAAAATCTGTAGCTGGCACGACAACTAAGAGTGTAAATGGAGTAGGAAGTGACAATAATGTCAATAATCCAAAGCGACGAGAAGCCCACGAGGTCTCAACAACAACTCTGCTTGAAGCTCAAAAGAGTTCATTTAACCAGCTTACTGAAGGTATTACTGCTGGCTTTAATGACATGACACTTTTGCTCAGAGAGCTTGTGCAAAAAGGCGATAAACAAGCCACAAGAAAGCGTAAATATAGCGCTTTGAGTCAGAGTGATGACAGCTTGTCAAACGACGAGGACGACAGGCAAAGCCACATAACTGATAGTCCGAGTGAGGACAATGTAGATACCTCTATTGATGCTCTAATTAACGAGAATTCTGCTAGTAAAAAGCAGAAAAAGAAAGGAACGTCCTTTCTTGATGAAATCGAGCAAGATTACGAGCTCGAGGAGGCGCAGGGAGCGCCAATTGATGAAAAGCTTGCCGCCATTATCAACAAAATGGCGCGAAACAAGATGACGGAGGAAAAATTGAAAGATAAGTGGAAAACCTACCCTACTCCGTCCAACTGTGAGTCTCTAGGACCCGCCAAAAAAGTTAATAAAGAAATTTGGTCCAAATTAAGATCTGGAACTCGTGGTAGAGATCTAAAGTTTCAGCAAATTCAAACAACTCTTGCAAAGGCGGTAAATCCGCTATTGATGCTTACTGACAAAGCATTGGCTAATCAAGGACAAGCAAAATCACCTGTAGACAGTGAGGAACTTGCTAAGACGCTCACTCATTCTATAGCTTTAATACTTCATAGTAATGGAGAATTATCTCAACGCCGTCTTGATTTGATCAAGCCAGATTTGAACAAGCAATATCAGACGATTTGCTCTGAGGTCACTGAAAACTCTACATATCTTTTTGGTGATGACCTTGCTCAAAAGATAAAGGACATCAATGCAACAAACAGGGTTGGACAGAAGCTTAGTGATAACATGTACAGAGGTAAAAACAACCGCTCATCCAACTATGGCCACTCCAGAGACTACTCCAGATCAAGCCATTACCCAAAAAACTGGACAAAGCCCCAGGGGCGGGGGAACAAATATCGTCCCAACTCTGCGAACCACAGCAAAGGGAAGCAGCAGAGTCAAACCCAATAAATCCTGTTATTCAGGTGGGTGAAAATAACTCTATTGTTGAATCATTTAGAGCTGGTGGGATAAAATGTTGTTTGGATAAATGGAAATCCATCACCTCTGATCCATTTATACTTGCTATGGTTCAGGGTTGTACTATTGAATTAGAAGAGATACCCAAGCAACATTTTGTCCCAAAACCATATAGTTTATCTATTGCAGAGAGACAGGCTGCCTCTCTTGAGATACAAAAGTTGTTGTCTAAGGGAGTGATCGAAAAAACTTCCACCATTATGGGTGATTTTTTCTCTAACATTTTTCTTGTTCCTAAGAAAAATGGAAGTTATAGATTAATTTTGAATCTGAAGAAATTTAATAGCTTTGTAGTCAAACACCATTTTAAAATGGACACCTTAGTATCTGTTGTCCAATTAATGACTCCAAATTGTTATATGGCTTCAATAGATTTACGTGATGCCTATTACAGTGTCCCTATTATAGAGGATGATCGTAAATATTTGAAATTTGTATGGGACAATGAAACCTATCAATTTACATGTTTACCTAATGGGTTGTCATGTTCACCTCGATTATTTACAAAAATTTTAAAACCAGTATATGCTAATCTTCATAGCAAAGGACATATCTCTGTGGGTTACATAGATGACTCATATCTGCAAGGAAATACAATAGAAGCTTGTCAAAAGAACATTGATGATACTGTAGAATTATTCAAAAGTCTAGGTTTCATAGTTCATCCTGAGAAATCAGTTCTTACCCCTTCGCAACAGCTCATCTTTTTGGGGTTTATTCTAGACTCTGTTTCAATGAGAGTGAGCCCTACACCTGAAAAGGCTGCTAACATTAAAGCTTCATGTATGACATTAGTACGAAAATCATTTATTTGTATCAGGGAACTAGCAGAAACTGTTGGGAAACTGGTTGCCAGTTTTCCTGGGGTTCAATTTGGCCCTTTATTTTATAGAACTTTAGACAATGAAAAAATAGCTGCTCTCAGACGACACTGTGGTAATTATGAAGCAAAAATATCTCTTTCTAGTACAGCAAAAGCTGACCTAGACTGGTGGTGTAATAATATTGAATCAGCTTATAAGCCTGTAATCATTACAAAACCAGATTTAGAATTTGAGACAGATGCCAGTCATTTGGGTTGGGGTGCTGTGTACAATAACATTCAGACAGGAGGTCGTTGGACCCCTATGGAAGCACAACAGCACATAAATTTCCTTGAAATGAAAGCAGTGTTTTTAGCTCTCAAAACTTTTTGTTTGGACATAACTAAAAAACATATTAAGGTCCATATAGACAATACAACTGCTGTAGCCTATATCAATGCAATGGGGGGGAGTAAATCTTCATCTTGCTGCCAAATGGCTCGTCAGATCTGGTTATTTTGTATCGAAAGAAAAATTTGGCTTACAGCTGTACATTTACCAGGTATTCTAAATATTGAGGCTGACCATGCGTCAAGGGTCTTCAATGACAGAACTGAGTGGATGTTACGCCATTCAATGTTTATTTATGTTACCAGTAAATTGTCTTTACAGCCAACCATTGATTTGTTTGCATCTCGATTAAATTATCAGCTAAAACCGTTTATATCCTGGAGACCAGATCCAGAGGCATTTGCAGTTGATGCCTTTACTATTGACTGGGGAACTCACATTTTCTATGCTTTTCCTCCTTTTAGTCTTCTGGGGCGTGTGCTCCAGAAAGTACAGCAGGATCAAGCCGAAGGCATAATCATAGTACCTTATTGGCAAACCCAGGTGTGGTACCCCAAGTTGTTACAGTTGATGATCAAGGAACCTGTTCAGATACCACAGACAGCAAAGAATCTATATTTGCCCTTCAACCCAGACAAAGTTCATCCTTTAGCAAACAAACTGAAGCTATTAGCATGTCATGTATCAGGGAAAGTTATGAGATAAAGGGATATTCAGACAAAGTTATTGACATTTTAATGGCATCCTGGAGATCATCTACTAAAAAACAATATGATGTTTATTATAAGAAGTGGAACATATTTTGTGTTGACACACATACTGATCCAGTGTCACCTAGTATACAAAACATTTTGGATTTTTTGTCTGGACTTTATCATGCAGGATTAGGTTATAGTGCTCTTAATACTGCTAAAAGTGCTCTATCATCTCTAATTCATTTATCTGGTCAAGTTCCATTGGGAAACCATCCGTTGATTTGTAGATTTATGAGGGGTGTTTTCCAGCAGCGACCCTCGTTACCTCGTTATACTGAAATATGGGATGTTAACATTGTACTTAGTTATTTGAGAAAATTGTCTCCAGTTGAAAGTTTATCATTGAAAGATTTGACTTTGAAACTTACCATGTTATTAACACTACTATCGGGGCAGAGGGTACAGACCATTCATTTGCTTGATTTGTCATCTATGATCATCAATAATTCATCATGTACATTTGTAATCACTCAGAAAGTGAAACAAACACGACCTGGCAAACATGTCCAGCCGTTAAAGTTTACAGCTTATGCACCTGATAAGAGACTTTGTGTTATCAAGTATTTGCAAGAATATTTAAAACGAACAAATATGCATAGAGGACACAATAATCAGCTATTGCTTAGTTTTGTTAAACCTTTCAAGCCAGTATCAAAGGACACTGTAAGTAGATGGGTAAAGACGGTTCTTAAGGACTCTGGTATCAATACCCAAAGTTTTCATCCACACAGTGTCAGATCTGCTTCTACCTCAGCTGCACAGAAATCAGGCTTACCATTAAGTGATATAATGAAAGCTGCAGGATGGTCAAATGTGAAAACTTTTGCTACTTATTATCATAAAAGTGTTGTAGTTTCTAAAACCTTTGGAGAAGCTATTGTTAATTAAAGTTCATGGACATTTGTTAATGCTTGCACTGTTATATATTACTTATTGTTTTTCTGACCACAATTGCTTTGAAATCTCACGTGATCCTGTAATGACGTAATGGTGAGGTAGAATTAGAAAATTAAACGAGACTTACCTTAAGTCGAAGTTTGATTGAAATTCTACCGATCCATTACGGAATAAGGGATTACGTGCCCACCCTCAACTTTTCAATTTTCGTGAAAAGTTTGCTCTGTTTATATTTGATGCATATATTATATATTGCAACCCACCCATGTTATTTTTAAATTGTATCCAGAAAAACGGTGTTAAAAATTGACTTGCTTGGCACTCACGTGCGATCTCACGTAATCCCTTATTCCGTAATGGATCGGTAGAATTTCAATCAAACTTCGACTTAAGGTAAGTCTCGTTTAATTTTCTAATTATTAAGAATAAAATTATTTAAACAAATCATCACAAAAAATAGATGATATAATATTACTAGCTATGACAACCAACATCGTCGCTATCATTACTAATAGTTGTACTATTTTCAACCACAACATCGCGATCACAATTACCATCGCCAACGTAATTGCATATCATCTGACATTTACGTACGTAAAAAAATATTTCCGTTAAACGTACGTTAACCAAATTTAGTACGTACGTTCAATATGCGTAAGAATGGAAGTCGTTCCTCTTTCCTAAATTAAAATAATGGAACCGCAAAACTCTGCACTAGACACTGAAAGGCAACAAACCCCAATTTCGTGCTTCAATTTCAAAAAGGAGTTTAGAGGAACTTCCTTAAGATAGCACTTGTTTCTGTAATAGTTTTACGTAGCAGATACCAGTTGTGTTAGTAACATTTCCTTCGGATGCCCACGTATCTTTATCGGTTAGAACGGATATACGAACTCGACTATTTTTAGCCTATGCGGTGCTTGCTAGCTAGTGTAGCACACAGCCCCACACTTCACGGCTAATAATAGATTGCGTAGCGTCTCTCTTAGGGGAGGGGAGGGGATTTGGGGCGAGGAGGGACCCCTAAGAGAGCCTAGGCTAATAATGTCTCAATGTGTAGGCCTGGTGCGCAGGTTGAAAATTTTCCAAGGGTTGCTATTATTCAGGTTTGACTTTAACATACCGTTGGAAATTTAAATTTATTTGAAGTGTAAAAGTATGCAGGCGTTGCATGTGCTTCAACTGTATCAGCGTATAGCTGCTGACCGCCTTTCAGCTTATAACGAACCAATTCAACCTAGCGTAACATTTCAAACGCAGTGATTTTGAATTGATGAAGAAATGACACTAAGATCAACTGTTAGACACGCGTTATTATATTCAACTGGTTAAAATCTTTCCGTTTCTCTCGACCCAGTTATTACTATTATCATTATTTTTTTATTCATTCTTTCCCCTCTCTTTCTCTCTTCTTTATTCTTCATTTTGTAGTGTTTTCAGTCGTCCCTAAATGCGTTTAAAATAGTTTGTATTTGTTTTCATGTTATACGTGTCTCTTCCTCTATTTATGCTGGGTGTGTATCCACTGCACTGATTTATCATCGGAAATGACCGCAGTGAAAACAAATCGATTCCGGAAATCGAATTTGTTCAGCAGTTATTGAAAACCTTGATTCAGGGGTGGTGACGGGGGTGACTAGTCAACCCTTTGATCAGTAAAATCTATTCTTTTAATCAGTACACACTGATTTCAGTCACTCTCCCTCAGTAAAAATCAATATATTCATTTATCATATTTCTTTCTTGAATGTTCATTTTCTGTCACTCTTTCTTTTCTTTCTTTTCTTTTTTTATTGTTGTGCTCTTCGACTTAAAAACTAGTCAACGAAAATCACCGATCCCTTCAGTGCCGACTTCTTTCAGCCCGCGTGCAATACGGACTTGAACGAGAGAAAATACCAGATGTAGGCTAACTTCTTCCGACTCATCTCATACCTGTACGTTTTACCCCGGGCGTTTTACTCGGTGATTGTGAAGAAAACCCTATTTTTCGTTTGTTTTTGGAACTTTAAAACAAGTTCTTTCTCTATCTAGCAACCTGAAAGACCATTTAAAAATGTAATTTATCTTTCAGTAGATATTTGACTTACTGAAAAAGCTAATAAAAAAACCCTAATGTATCTTTGTTCAAAATTTGTTCTATACATCATTAAAAACATAAACAAATAGAAGCTATTTCTTGGAGGTCATACTAATATAGATAAGAAACTAAATCACTTAGCATCCTATATATGTATATGTATAGGATTTGATGCATCTCAGTATGAAAGGAATTCTCTAGTGAGACGTGCGTCAGCGTCTTGCTGACACGCCCCCTGAATATCCTATACAGTTGCAAGTGTATAAATAGCCATCCCGTTGAAGACGCAAACTTAGTTCGTTAACCGTTGATTTGGATACAGTACAAGAAGCAAAGGTTAAGAAAACTAATCTTCCTTAAAGATGAAACATCTATTTGCATGTGTTTTAATTGGTGTGTTGGTGAGTTGCGCAATTTCACAAGGTAAGTAGAACGATTCCGTGATGTTGAACATTGTTTGTGCAATACACTGCTGACATTGCAAACAAAGGCAAGCTATTTAGTACCTTTAAAACATGATCATTCAAGATTTGGTTTTTGATATCTTTGGAAGTAAAAGTATTGTTTATATAGTTTGAATTCAAACTGATCAACGTACATCATTGATCATCAGAGATAGGAAAAGTAATTGTTTATATAGTACGAATTCAAACTGATCAAAGTACATCATTGAGCATCTGAGATAACCTTTGTTCATCAACGCTTGTAATTCATAAAAAGTATAAACTAACACACTGATATTTTGATTGTACTTATTAAGTGTGTTACAAGCTACATCCAAGTAAAATTACGGCCTTTACCGACTGAGAGATCAAACATAAATCACCAACTCGAAGAGAAGCGAGGAATGAAAAACTAGCATTTCAATACAGTTTGCAATCGCTTTACGTTTGAAAGTGTGATGAGCTTTCGTATGTTCTATTGTCCAATGTTTTTCTAAAAAGGCGCCGGATCCAACCATTGAAACAGTAGTTAGTAGCAAAGTAAAAAGCCACAAACTGACTTACATATTTGTTAAATCAGTATCTTCAAGTGATGTTCATTTTCTGCTTGCCTTCTCAACTGTCGGTCATTGAAATCAGCACATTTTTATTTTGAAAAGGTTGCCTTTACACTAACGGTTAATTTTTTTTAAACGAGATTCGAGATTTTGTTTTGTGTCGTGTCTAGCACACGTCAGGGAAGCCATTGTGTATCAGTCATCACTATAATCCTGATAGGGCAGTCACGTCATTGTATCATATTACTGTAATCAATAATAAATAATAAAAACAAAAAAGAAAGTAGTAACAAATGAATGAATGGAAATGAACAAATAAATAAATGAATGAATGAATAATCAATAAACGAATAGATTATTAAATTAACATATGAATAAATAAGTGAATGAACAAATGAATGAGAACAAATGGGATTTTTAACGGTAAAATGTCATCTTGCTATCTGTTGACGGTTGGTCCATGTCTCGAGTCGTGCGCGACCGTTTCCGACTGTTTGACCCAAGTCCAAGTCCACTTTCACTTTGATTGTTATCTATTTTCTACTGTATTGAAACCTTGCGCTGTCTGCACGTATATTCAAAATTCTATTCCAAGACCGTTTGACCATACAGGATGAATCGTATTGTTTGGCGCTGTGCTATCAACAAATATACAAAACGTATACACAATGTTTGTAAACATTTCGAAATATACGTGTAACAAGAAAACTTATCTAATACTAGCTATCACCAATAGTCTGACTAATGTTTCACGGTGCAATGAAAACAACTCTACCACAATAATCGACACACAGCGGTGACAATGATTTGAACTGTGGCGATAATTTGTATAGCCATTAATTCAACAAGGTTTCCTCTTTCAGACTTACCCAAAGAAGTACTACTCTTCAAAGAAGTGGGACTACCCTCCAGGCTTCTACTGCCCACGGGTGTTACCAAGACAACCGGTTACCACAGTAACACATCAGCTTTTCATTTCAGTCGTCAAGTGAACACTAACCTGCTTTCAAGTAAGAGTGGCTTGAGAGATACTAGTCGTCTACTCAGTGAAAGTCATGATTTCATTATAAGTGCGTATGTCAAGGTAGACAGTGGAAGTGAGTTTGGTAAGAATACTATCATGTCTATCAACTCTCCTGATGGCAAAAAACTACATTTCCAACTTTTAATATCGTAAGTAGATCCGCATTGAATAATAATATTTTACTAATAATTTTATAGTAATATTTGACATTATTATTGTAATGCTTGTCGTATGCATGTATGTATGTTATTTGCAACAGCATATTTACCATCTATCCCAAGCTCGTACCCTGAGTCATCGCTCGTTCCTCCGCCCAGTGCTGGCGAGGAAAACGCGGGCTCTGAGTACCAGATTGCCTCTATCATATAAAGGGGGGGAGGTGGAAAGTCGGTGACATGACACTTTGATATATAGTTCTCTAAATTTTGCACGTATCTCCCATCCCCTTAAAGAAGCAAGCAGATGTCAGTGTTTGCGCTTGTGTGAGTTAGTATTTCCTGTGATTAATTTATCACTTGTGCTTTTTATTTTTTTTGTGGCAAATGGATGCAAACTATGGTGGAACTAAAACACGCTAAGATCTTACGTAATATTCTTGCATTATTTTTGTTTAGGAAAGACATGAGGACATCCCGAATGCAAATCGAGCTGCTGATTGATGATACGCAAAAAACAGCCAAAGCCAGCACTCCGCGAAGGGTCGATATGACAGTTTGGCATCACGTCTCCGTGAGAGTACAGGACAACGAACAGTTAATACGTTTTTACGTTGATGGCAAAATGATCAAAGCAGAAGTGTTTGATTACCAAATGAAGACTATTCCTTCTGATAGTCAGCTCCGTCTAGCTCAGGCTTATGAACTTGTATCTGAGGGAACACCTGAGATTAGCTACAAGTTCAACGGAGCTATGCAAGACGTTAAGATATCGCTTGGATCTAGGAGCTGTGACGTTCCTACAGTTTCGCCACAACCAGTAAGCTAGTAGTTCTTGTTGTTCGTGTCGTTCTAACTGCTCTTCCTTTTTCAGTTTTTTTTTTCACTCTTCTTGTAGACTTATCTCATCTTTTTGTCATCCATGATGCTTTTTTTTCTTTTCGTTTCTACGTTAATGTCAGAGATTCGCTTTTTTCGTTTTTGACTTTGCTGATAAATCATTTAGTTTTTCATAAATGGTGTAGTGTCTGTTACTGAGAACGAACTCGGGAAAAGTGTCGAAACAAACAGATACTTTATTGATCATTTTTGTTACCAAGGGCTAATAATATTTTTCCATTTATTCCATTACACACACTCAACCCATTAATTCATTGCCATTTTATCAAATTGATTATTATTTTTGTTGTAATGTTTCATCGAGCGTAATGGCAGATTTAAAAATTCTGCCTTAGTTTAATTTTTTTAATGAAATTCAGAGCGGGTTCTAACATGTACAATTTTCGTTTCGTGTTGTGTTGGGTGAGCGCGCGCAGACTTATTTCAAGAAAAGATCTAATATGACTAGATTTGAGTCCCGTGTGCAAACCCAACTGAGGCAGATAAATCTGTAATTACAGTGGCAAATAGGCATATTTTATAAAGTCAATTGTTGTTGATTTCTAGTGCCAGTGTCCATCTGTTGGTGGTAGTGGCTGTGTAATGGACGGCCGTGGTTATCAAGATGGCGATCAATGGGTTAGGGACAAATGCAACACTTGTAAATGCAAGGTAATGAAGCCCAGCAATAAAGGAATTAATCATCATTACTAATGCATGTGCAATGCAGCTGATGAGAGCTGTGCCATCTATGCTTTCATCTGCTTTGTCCTTGAGGTAAAAACTAGTAAGAAATACTAGATAGGACTGTGTCGGTGTTTCTAGAGAAACAGTTGTAAATGTTATAGTGCTATTGCATGCTAATTCTATTGTTTTCTTTTGTTTAATTAGTGTTATTTACTACTAAATAGTGACAATTGTTGCACACATTGAGTGTTTGCACTCTACACAGCTGTATTAGTACATTTGCACTTTGCATCTTTCATGTCACGCCTTGCACTCACCTTGACTCATAAAATGATCCATGCGCGGACTGTACTGACTGTTGATTCGTTAATATTTCAGGGAAATCACGTGTTCTGTATATACACATGTCAAGTGTGTCGTGATGGAAGTAACGTTTATATCCATGGAGAATCATGGCATCCTAGCAACGATAGGTGCATGAACTGTAAATGTGAGGTTAGTATGTACTGTATTCAATGACAATAGTCTTGTAGATACTATACTCAATGACAATAGTCAGGTAGTCCATTGTACCGAACCTGTCTGCATTAGTAACAATTTGCTAAACCGAGCCGATAATGAATTGTGTGCAATTATGTTCTTAAACTGTGCGCAAAATATAAAGAACGTAAAAAGTCTCAATAAGGTTCCAAACTGTATTGCAATTTATTGCCTACAATGATTGAAAACCATGCATGGAAATGCGGTGGAAATGATCCAAAAACATTTTTCCAAATAACTTTCGACATTATCAGTTTAAAATAAATGAGCCAATTCAATCAAGCCCAACATCAGTGAAAAATCTTTAAATTTTGAAAGATCTTAAAAGGTATCGAAATGTCAATATTCCAGCATAATTAGCCCAAATCACTCTAAATGGACTCTGGATGACTTTGTAAGCACTAATGTTTGGTTTGTTGTTATATATAGTCTGGTCAGTCTAAATGTTCTCGCCCTGCCTGCCCATCAATAACTTGCAACAAACCCGGTTACTCTGGTAAAACTATCGTACCACAGGGGAAATGTTGCCCAGTTTGTGTAGGTCAGTATACGTAGTGTGACAAGAACACAAAGCAGCAATGATGGTGATGATGATGGTGGTGGTGATGATGATGATGATGATGTTGATGATGGTGGTGATGTCAATGATGATGATGACTATCATTGTGATTCTGCATTATGGTTGAGTATGATAACTTATTGTTCATTATTTGTTTGTTTCAGAGGATAATTGTAAGTCTATGAAGAAGCAATATAATTCGTGTTCGTGTACTTTGACGTGTGAGAACCATTATCTAAAAGATCCTTGTGCAGGCAAATGTAAAGAGGGATGTTACTGTCCTAAAGAAACCATCCTCAATGATCAAGGAGAATGTGAATCACCAGCTAAATGCCAATGTAAAGCTGGGGGAAAGACATATAAGGTAGACTACGTTGGGTATTGAAGCAAATAAATGAGTAAAATAATGAATGAATGAATAAATGAATGAATGAATGAATGAATGAATGAATGAATGAATGGATGAATGGATGAATGGATGAATGGATGAATGGATGAATGGATGAATGGATGAATGGATGAATGGATGAATGGATGAATGGGTGAATGGGTGAATGGATGAATGGATGAATGAATTAATGAATGAATGAATGAATGAATGAATGAATGGTTGAATGGTTGAATCGAATGAACGAATAGATGGATAGATACATGCAATGAAGAATGGATATAAAATGCAAACATTTCATGAAGCACATCTTGACAAAGTTTGACTAACTGGAATACTTTGATTTCAGCCTGGACAGTTTTATATGCCCAACAGTTGCAAGTTCTGTCTTTGTCTCCTTGGCAAGATGCACTGTTCTGTCTACTGCTGATGACCGCCAACACTCAGAGAACTACTGGAAACTAATTTTCGTAACCAGGCTTTTTCTCTCTTAAAAAGTGTATTGTTATTTATTCGCCCAATTTTGTTGTAAAACCGTATTGTAGTTTTTAGATAAGCTGAAGATAAGATCTAATTAGTTATTTGTAAATATGATTACGTTAAAATAAACTTGGAAAACACTTTTATTTATTGTTTTTCTGTTTTGCCTTATTTTGTAAGCGGTTTTTCGGTTCATTTTAGCTTCAAAAATTGATTATGTCCATTTTTGAATAATCCAGGGATTTAGTAATCCACCTTTTCTAACTTAAAACACGTGGTGAAATGTCGCATTGTGATTGGATATAAGCTATTTTTAAAACAAAAGAAGTGTCTTTAAAACTTGGTGAGGACGGAAATAATGGGTGGCCAGGATCAGACTTAATTTTATTACACATGGCCCTATCATAATCTTCCAAGAGATCATATACATTTTTTTCGTCTGCGATGTTCACGTTGGTCGCGAAAGGACACTTTAGTTCTTGCAGGTGTAAGTTTCTTTGCGTGAGATAGAATTACGTCCAAGTGGCCAGTGTTTTCATTAGTGATTTGTATGCAGAAGGATGTTGAAATGTCTCAGGTGTGTTAGTTAGAATATTATCCAGTATTGTAGCCTGTGTAGCGGCTCTCTAGGGGAGGGGATTCCCCCTCCCTTCTCCCCTCCCTCCACCCCAAGAGCCGGGCTACGCAGGCTACCAGTATTGCGTCGTTCCGTGTTGGAAAATCACCCAAACATGATGGTAAAACGCTCGAGATTCAAATGGTACGTTTACATTTCCATCCCATACGATAACACCCGTTGGGTACCGTTCTAATAAACCATCGACCAATTCGCTTATTGAATCAATGAATTCAACTTCTCTGTATTTTAATGTTGGTGGATGGTAAAATCCTATCGTTATCATATTATGTCCAGACGGGAGACTGAGCTCAACCGATATCATTTAATAACTGTAATCCCGCTATTCACTGCTTGTACGTGAATCGGGATTAAAGTTATGAAATTAATTTACTAGTATCAAAAATCCCTTGTTTCCACAAATTTCAATTTCCAAGAGTTGCATTGCTATTGACATCTTGATTTATTTTATAAATACCACTTGTAGAGTAAACGCACTTGTACCATGAAATATAATCAAAGTGAATAGTATTTATTAGTCTCTATTTACTGACTAATTGTATTTATCACTGGACCACAACAACTTAACAGGAACAAAGGGTAATACACAAGAGACAAGAGACAATCAATCAACCTTTATTTGGAATTTATTTCTGCATGAAGAGATTTTTTATTGTTAATAATAATAATAAATCCAATACACTACTATATCCTTTTTCAAAACCTTTGATATTTTTTTGACAACATATTGCCACAATACGGGCAAAAATTGGCTCTGTGCTGTGCTGTATAGCCACAACTAGCATACATCAGGTTTTCTGCACTTTCCTGGAGGCCAGCATCACGCAGTTGTAGAGCTCTTGGGTGTGGCTTTGCGGTTGGTATGAAGTTTTCTTTGCGAAAGGATAGAACATTAGGATAGACCCCTTCATCACTGCTCTTCGCCACGTTGTCGAGAATGCTCGTCCGACTTTTGGAATCAATGGGTAGAGAAGCTAGCTGTTTAACTTTCTCGTGTTCAATTTGTTCAGATAAAGTAGACATAGGTGTTTCTATGACTGCGGTGGATGTGCACGAATCTTCCTCGACACTATTTTCTTGAGTGCAGCTGTTGAAAATCTTGTTAATAGCTGCCTCGAGAATTTTACGCTAGATCATGTTTTTTTTCTAATAAAAGCTTTCCAGAAATAGAAAACAATGAAATAAAGGTTGAGTGATTATCTGTTGTCTCTTGTGTATTACTCTTTGTTTCTGTTAAGTTGTTCTGGTTCAGTGATAAATACAATTAGTCACTAAATAGAGACTAACAAATGCTACTTTTTTGATTTTATTTCACGGTACAAGTGCGTTTACTCTAGATTGATTGATCACAATATTAAAATTCTTTAAAAAGAGCAGGGTTGCCTAGACTACAAACCCAACGTACACCACAACGAATTAAAACGACCACGAAGCCAGGCGTTTTTTTCTTTTTTACCACATAGCAAATAAGTCATGTATTTCTCAGTCATTTTTGTTTTAATCCAGTTAGCCCTGCTAGCAGAGTCTAGTATCTCGTTCATTTTTGTCGACAGTACTCATTCCTACATGAGCAAAGTTAACGACAGTGGACTGTAAGAGAATTAAGGCAAGACAAGGGAAGAACCTGCGAAGATGCGGAGAGATAATATCGAAGTAGTGGACAGCAGTGGTCAATGTATGTGATAATGATACCCGTTATGTTTTTCTGTTTACATATGGCCAACTGTCAATCCTTTCACTTTTTTAATAAGTCACACTTTTGAACCGCCGGCGTTTCTCAAAAAACGTAGATGAATTGTAAATAAAGGAACCATTATCCTTCGGTTAATATTGATTCTGCTAAAATGGCTTTCGCGATGCAAATTGCCAACACGCTATCAGTTAAGCCCTAATCGAAAACGGTTTTGATTCATTTATTTCGACCCCCTTTTATTTATCCAACGCACATCGAATGTAATTTGAATTGGGCGGTTTCTACATATGCAACAACATACCATATTTTCCTACACCTTTTGGATGATGAAAATGGGTCGCAAACGCGTTCGTTGTTGCATTACATAAAATCGAAATGCTTTTCGAAATAGAACTTGAAACCGGCATTTGTTAAAAATCCTGTAAAAATGGAAATAAAAATGAGGAAAAGTAGACGCGACGATAAAGAACATGAAGAAAGAAAGGCGTAACTTTATAATTACTTTTTCTAAATACATCTTTTAACTAGTACTAAATGGTTATTCACGTACATGTTTTCTTTCCTTACATTTGCCTTCCTTCCAATAGGCATGCAAACTTGAAATGATTTTCGGTCTGTTTACTTTACTACTTTGCAATGCGGTACACATAGCACAGCCGTATAAATATGGAGTATCAAGACTGTACGACGTCTTCCACTTAAAATAAGCATTATAAGCTTCGTGATTAGAGTCTAAATATATCAAATAATCAGATAACTTCTTGACAGTTTCAAAATCATCGACGTTAATGAAAGACCCAGGAATAGCCAATGTACGATAGTCCCCACCCCCCATAACAATCGGTACCATTTCGTGTTGTAGAGCAACTTGCCAATATTTCTCAGTTATATAATCTTCACAGAAACTATTCTCAAAAGCGAGATAAAACTTGTACTTTTTTAGCTGTTGTTTGCATTCTGACGACTGAAGTGAGTATGGGGAAGTAGGACAAGCAAACTTGCCACATTTACCGAAAATATGAACTTGCACGTATTTAGACAGCAGTTTTACGTATGAAAATCTCCCAAAAGTATCTCGACAATTACTGCTCATCCAAGCAATCATCCTAGTCTTTCCAAGTGAGAAATTTCGCCTTGAGTAAAGCCGTTGAGCTTGTTGTTTTTCGTCACAATCCAATGGAGTAAAGTCCCCGTATGGCGTGAAGATATCTGCATCAGCTCTGTAACTCATGGTCCAATTAAAGACATTGCGGTAATCTGGAGCATGTGAATTCAGTGGGCTTTCAAGATTGAAATAAATCCATATTTGTTTACTTGTCGTTCTGTTGGGCATCTCGCCAGGCATATCAGCATCGTGAAAAGCTACCGCATCTGCAATTCGAAGTTTGGATTTTCTGTACGTAAAATCACAGTGATATTTGCAGTGAGAATGATCTTTCCATCTTAGATACCAAGGACCTTTGAAGAAATTTGTATATAAAAGAATAACTTTCGATTTGTTATCAAGGTTTTCCTTTTCTTCTAAAAATGTCATAAAGGAACTGGCATTCTGCACTATAGTAAAAATAACAATGCCAGTTGTAAAAAGAATAAGTATTTTTCGAAATAAAGTTTTGAGAGTTTTTCTAATCGACATCTTTCACAACTGATCTATGAGTCTACTGAACTGATAAGACAGTTATCCAAGAGTAAACCAAGCAGTTTTATAAGTACGGCGAAAAAGGCCAAAAACAGTCCAATTGTGGCACATTGTCAAAAAAGAATTACCCACATAACTAGTACAAAACCATTAGTTGTCAAACGTAGTATCGGTTGCTTAGTAAGAGTTGAATGAATATGCCGATATATCGTTTACTAACGCGGTGCTTGTAAACATATTTCAAAAAACGTCAGAGGCAATAGACCATTGATGGGTTTTTAATACCCTTTTTTATTAGTCGCTGTAATATTTTTCGTCGGTGTAACCCGTATTACAATTTATTGCTCTTATTGCGCTTTACAGTTCTTTTGAATGACTTGTTTTTGATAACCATATTGACTCATTTTAGCTTGCTCATATCAAGTAATCATAATTGGGATTTGCAACTTATTACATTTATTTTTGTCAAACCATAAAACAAGTAGGAAACGCAGACGTACGGTCCCTGGTGTACTTGTTTACTGATTAGCTCTAGTAAGTCTGTAACAATGATTAACATGTCTGGATTGATTAATATAGCATACTTTTGTGCTCTTGATTCCAAATCGAAGAAAGAAATTCTCGTTATGTAATGAAATAATAGAGATGAGCGGGCCTTTTGGTTTTCTAGGGAGAAAAGCCTGTGCACCACCCCCCCCCCCCCCCGGTTACTGCCCTGTTTGTTGAGCTTATACTTTGAGACTAGACTGATTCCATAAGTCGGTCCCAGTTCGCTCTCTGCAGAACGGTTTTTCGCTCACGGGAGCAAAAAAAAAAACATTTTCAACAGAAAGCGAACTGGGAACGACCTATGCAATCAGTCTACTTTGAGAACCGGCCAATCATCGAAAAAGTGAGCATAGGATTTGGGGCGAGAATCCCCTCTCCCCTCCCCAAGAGAGCAGCTACGCCGGCTAAATCTGTGAAAACTGAGCTATTTATTTACATCGTCTTTCCCCCTTCATAGACAATTATTCTAGTAAAATGGCTTAAAATTTGAATGGAACTTGTTTTTCGGAGTATAATATAGATAAATTCTACCTACGTTCTCTTTCTGTAAAAGTTCACCACTAAACTGGGTTCCCTGTGGTATATAGTGCAATTTTTGGACTGACAGAAAAGAACTTGAATCTGTCTGCAAAATTATGGCTTCTATTATATAACACTCTAATTTGTCCCACATTAAAATTGTTGTTTCTGTTGTTGTGTGCGGTCAAACGGACTACTGGCACTAAGCGGTCACGTGACCTCATCCTCGCTAACTCTTCAAGTGTCGTTAAAAATGAGGTCCACAAACAGGGGAAGAAAGACTCTCTCTCTCTCTTCCGCCCTGTGTAGAAATGAAAAGAGCATGCTATAATTAATATAAAGGTACTGATAAATATACTCTCAGCTGCATCAAACACCTTACGAAAAATCTAACCTTAAAATATGTATTAAAAAGTACGGAGTTATAGCTGGAGACCTTACGGCAGTTCTGCAAACTCCTGGGTATGACTCAAACACTCGAAAGCTATACCACCATTTAGTGTTTTCGCTCCAGCATAGTTTGTAGAGGGAAAAAAACTATGGCTCCAGGCAATCAAAACTCTTTGCCGAACTGCATGCTTTCTAATTTCGTCTAAACCCGCCACTCATACCGCCATATCTACGAACTATCGAGTTTTGAATGACGAAAGCAATAAACACCAAATGGCGATGAGCGTTCGCGACCGAGTGTCTGTGCCGATCACGTCCTCGTTGTCGACCCTTCATCAAGGTCCGTCCAGCCCTCCTGCCCCCTTTTCAAAGGAGTGCCCCATGGATGTTGCCGTTGATTTTATTATTTTATCAGTATTTTGGAATAACTACTAACCAGAATTATGCACCATTTACCTCGAGAGATGCTTAAATTGACATTGAGTGTTTTGTTATAGATGGTGAAATTCAATAATTTATGTTTGACATTTCAAACCATGTTTGGTATAATACACATCTAATGGCTGCAACTCAACTGACCGGAAAGCCCTTTCAAAGCAACTGAAGAACACGATAGAAATACTGTCAATCGTTGGTATTTCAAGGTAAGGTCGTAAAGAAGAATAATCCAAGGCCGCAATTAATATAGGTTGTTAGAACTATATAATAGAAGATTATTAATTTCATATCTTTAATAATATACTGATAATGATCGTGAGACTGATTTTTTTTTTTTAATTCATGCAGGATGCCGGAAAAAGTTTAATACCTCTCATTTCCTTCGGGTTTTTTTTCAATCAACATTTTTTCGAAATGTCCAATGTGTCCTTGAGAAAATAAACCGCCAGCAATGAATGCCAAATAGGAACTTCAAGATAGTAGACCTGACATGATTGCTTCAAAATAATAGAGTCATTTTCGTATGAGTGGGACATAGTACTGTATCGTATCGTAGCCGTAGTTTCTAACAAAACATTCGAATTATCTACCGTATCGTAGCGGTATCGTAGACGTACCGTTTCCCACTCATATGAAAACGACTCTATGATTACTTTGATCAGTTTTTTATCAGCTATGACGATGACTAAATCCAAGATTGTTGTAGAACCACAAAAGCGAACTGTGGAACCTTACTTGAGGTACTAAAACATTATTTATTTATTGATATACATTTTGTTTGATTGCATCGCAAATAATGATGATGAAATATCTTTTCAGTGGCCAATCCAAGGGTTAATTTCAGCTCCAAAATTTCCATCTTTATCACGACCATAATACCAACGACCTTATTATTCTATGAAAGATTGATGTTGTGTGACTAACTACCCCTCCCCTAACCCCACCACCTGTTTTAACCTGAAAATCAAATCAAAATATGGTAGATGGTGATGTTCGTTTTCTCTGGTTTAGGAAAAGACGATTGCATTGTAAAAATGGTCATTATTTAGAAATAAACTACAATGGTACTATTAAAGGCACAATGAATAGTCACAGTCCATTAGGTTAGTCAAAACACAATTCATTATTTTTAAATGTTAAACACATTTCCTTTTACAATTTTCCGTAAGATTATATAAATCATTACACAAACAAGTCGCCGAAATATCTAGCAATACAATGTAACACTATATTTCATCAATATTGAATTGTTGGACTAAAATTATTTTTGAGGAATCGTATTTCTTAAACAGAGAATTGGTGAAGGTTCATTAAATTAAGGTCGATCGGTACACACTAGGCGACAAGTCGCAGCCACTTGTCCCCGCGACATGTCGTTTCAGTGTGCACTGGTTCCAACAATCCAACTGATTGGATTTCATGCGGCAAGTTGCAGCGACAACAATTTCCGCCAACCATACTTAGTACACACTGGGGGAAATTGTCGCTGCGACTTGTCGCCTAGTGTGTACCTTGACAACGTACGTGAACCCAAGTTCCTTTGAATGAAACATATCATTCACTTATACAATTTAATTAGAGAAAATTATAATAATCATTCATAAAGATCTGATTTAACAATATCTCAACATCCCACAACGTTTAATTAAATAACATGTATTAGAGTATGATAGTGAATTAGATAATCTTTATTTCAACAACAGAGTATCGGCTGAGTTGCAGTATTTGGCGGCACCAAACGGTAACGACTGGACACAAGTCCGGCTGTCATGTTTGCGAGATCTCGTTAGTGTTGCTACTGATAATACTTTTCTTTGTTTCAGTGATTCTCGAGATCATTCCGGTGGGTAAAGGTCTTGTTAACATACGAGGATCTCGCACTGGGTTTTACTTGGCCATGGGCGAGGGACAGGTCTACACGACTGTAAGTTAATAGAGCAAATCACAGTTCTTCACCACGCGATCTGCCTGATGACGTAATTGACTACAACTGCCAGAATACAGCGCAATTAGTGCAGATTATTCTATTAACCTCCGTAAGAAAGATAATTAGCAAAGATTGACGCTGGTTGTTTTAGTTAGATGACGCCATAATGCATAACGCAAATTTTACATAACAAAAGAACATGAATCCCTGGTTAACCGAGGAAACAAGGTTTCCACGGGTGACAAAACCAGGCAATAGAAACATGAGCACGCGATCGATGTTGCCACAACATCGCTGCCTCGTTTAGCCAGGTTCATTAACGCTTTTTCATTCTAAGAACATATGGAAATGAATTATTTACAAAATCCTCAGACCGTAAATGATACAATCAACAATATCCATAAAATAGGCTATTTTGTTGTGTAATATTTGTTTATGCTCTATTGAGAGAACCTGAAAATAACTGTCCCTTATTTGCAATTGTGTTTTTCTGTAGAAAAATTGAGGTAAACTGTAAATGATGACAAACTGTTTGTCCATTCCTTTCGTATGTTTTTTTGTAGAAAACTTTGAATGAAGACTGCAAATTCATTGAGAAGCTATCAAACAAGTTCTTCGACACTTACTGGTCTGACAAGTACAAAGACAAGAAACTAATGCTAGGGATCATGCGCACTGGGACAGTGGTAGCTATACCCGAGAACAGCACACTGACTAGAAATAATACTAAATACGAAACGAGCTTTGTCACTAAAATGCCAACAACCTAGAGTTGATATGTTGGAGGAATCTGGAAATGAAATTGGAAATAAACCACAAAATTCGAATTTTATCATTTCTGTATGGTTACTTAATAATAAAAGATAACTACCAGTTACTTATATGAATTTGTTTCAGAGGCTGCACATTTACAATCGTCTACATCAATGCAGGACTTGCTCACTATTCTAGTATTATTGAACGGCGATCGTATAATCATATCACGGGCACAAAAATACCAATAAATTATAATTAACTGAAAATAACTCAGTCAATATGCAAAGATTCAAAAGCACTTGTTTTATTTAACATAGTTCTACACTTTATTTTTCAAGTCCTACAAAAATAACACTTTCATCTAGAGCGGTTCAAGTCAACTAAAACACTTCTGTATCACGAATTCAAAACACGCTTACAAACATTTTACAGTAACGATAATTATGATAAGAAATAAAAATATTCTTTTCAACGCGACATCTAAAAATACAAATTGAGGGTGTATCGCAAGGCACATTTCTGGTTACACTATAATTTAATTTTTTTACATAGCAAATAGTATTACACAAATTAACGTTCTGTCCACCATCACAGAAATTACTTCTTCGTCATGCTGATATGAGAGCAACAATTTAATTGAAGGTCTTGTCGGCCTAGAGAGCATGGTTACAGTATTGATTGGTGCGACTGCTGTTTGCGTGCATTACATATTACAGAAATAACCAGAGAGTACTACTCTCACGTTCGTCTTGACGATGAACGATGATTGGATAATTATTAAGGTAAAATATTACATACATCAAAATATCAGTGAGGACATACACTTAACATAAATGAATTTGAAATCGAGTGTTCGGGTGCGACTCAATGATTCAATTTCATAAGTTAAATGCTTCAATTTTAGAGTTTAAATTTTTTGGACACAGTTGTTATGTATAAAAGATGAAACAATGTAGCCTGCGTAGCCCGGCTCTTGGGGTGGGGGGAGGGGAGAAGGGAGGGGGAATGGGGACGAGGGGAAGGGAAGAAGGGAAAGGAGAGCCTGCAAGCAACCCCCATGATTTTTGGTGGTTACGTTCGCCAGTGAACGTAAGCAAGTGATTGGTTGCTTCCCTGCCAATCAAGATTCTTGACAAGAGAGATTACATTTCGACTTCCGTTCGAGAAATCATTCATACAACAAGCAAAATGGTGACGCTAATAAAAGCTAAACCTGAGCAAGAACAAGCTGTAAACAATCTACTGAATGGCAAAGACCTCCTTGCTGATATTTGGGAACGCAGAATTTATCAAAACTTCACAATTATCAAGCATTTCGATAATAACGAAGCAGTAGTTCTGTATAATATCTCCGTCACTTCAAGCAATGAACGATGTTGGTATCCTAGAATAAGATTTATCTAATCTCAATTATCGGTGATTTGAAGTCTTCCGAAGCTAAGGTGCTTTTCATTTCCGATTTCATTCGCTGAGCGAAGAGATTCTTTGTCGCAATTAAACTGGCACCAGCAGCTACTGCTTTGTTGTGTAACTGTTATTATGGTTCGTTTGCTTGAAGATTTTGTGGCTTCGACGAAGCAACAGTAGATTCGAAAAAGACAAGTAAATATGGTCATTAAATATCTTCAATTAGCTAATAATCTATTAAGTATAATTGTGTTTTGTAGAAAATGATAACAAATAATATAATAGAGGTCAAACTCGTCTTTGTTTATAATTAACTGTTGTGTTCACTGTTGTGTGATTTGTTCTCTCCAGAAATTATTTGCCTGATAAACCATTCAATCTTTGTTTGCTGGATTTTGAATGTAATCAAATAAGAATTTTAATCATCAACATTGTTCCAAAAACTGGCAAAATTTTTATCAAACGAAAGCTCGAAGAGTAAAGTTTTTAAATTTAACTGTTGAAATCGGATGTTAAAACGCGCATTTTCAACACGTCAAAGTGCAAAGCGTTTGTTTACATCCGGTGAAATCTGATTGGTTAAAAATATTGATATGTTAATAAAGTACTAGGTAGGCGTACACACAAAATCATGGGGGTTGCTTGCAGGCTCTCCTTTCCCTTCTTCCCTTCCCCTCGTCCCCAGTCCCCCTCCCTTCTCCCCTCCCCCCACCCCAAGAGCCGGGCTACGCAGGCTAGAAACAATGATGATGATAAGATGACGATTTTTGTCATGGAAATGATATCATTTTACATCCACCCTGTCTTAAACTCTCTATATACTCGAGAGTATGTTTTTTACGTGCAGTAAAGGATATTGTTTCCGTGATTTTGACTCTTCTTCTTTGTCACTGACTTCTTTCTGCAAGGAGAGAAAGTAATTATAACCTCAAGAAGAGAAAAAGGTCGACCGAAAGGTACCTGGAAAAGGGCGCTGAACTATATACTATTCCATAGACCACGTTACCGTCCGTAACGTTAACGTCCGTCATTTTAGATTAGGACAAAGTCGTCAAAATTCTCAAGAATTATCATCACTTTGGCTTGTCATAACTCCGTTCGAGCTCACTTTTCATAATTCTTTTGCATTTAAAAAAGATTTTAACTTCTTTATATATGTCCTAACATTTGGTAGACCTGCTGGAGAAATAGAGGTTTAAATGATAGACAAACGACCAGCACGGGTAGATCAAAATATATAGCTAAACGTACCAGCTCTTAAAATAATAGTTGCAACCCCCGAACAGACCTCATTTTTCATTAACTTTCCGATATACATCACTGTGATTAGTTCAAGTCAAAATTGTGAAAATTGAGCTTGAACAAAGTGATGATACCTCTTGAGAATTTTGCTCACTTGGCCCCAATTCAAAATGGCGGACGTTGAACGTGAAACGATCTATACCTTTCTGGTTTTGGATTCTTTCTCTTCTTTATCTGTTTTAGATTCACTTGTAACTTTACGAACGAGTTTCACTGATGATTTAGATTTTTCCTTGAAGAACAATAATTAAACAATGAGTGCCGATGATGTCAATATGATTGGTTGGTTATTTTGAGTCATGACGTAATTGGTTAGTCTAAATACCTTGTGGCTCGCGTCTTCAGCCTTGGACTTCACTGATTTAGATGATTCCACACTCGGAGAACGATGTACTACGTTCAGAAAAACAAACCAACACTATGTAATTTGTCGTGTAATTGCAAAATTGTAACTGTGAAATGTGCTTTCGCAGGAATCAACTTCACTGATTTCACAACAAATCCAGATTTAATCAGACTATAATCATAGCCAAGATAACTGCAGTAAAACCAGGAGTTACTGCAGTCTGTTTCTCGTGATTACTTTGTGACAGTACCGTGTTGTATCATAGCAGTAATTCAAAGAAAACAATCCAATCATCGGCCGTATCGTGTCAGCCTTGTAACGGTACAAGTTCAAACCCAGGCAAAAACCACTCGACAACAATCGTGATCACGAAAGTACTATCTAAGATAGCTTACCTTCCCCATTGTCTTCTCTTCGTCTTTTTACCTCTTTATTATCTAACGGATCCACTGATGCCTGAGATAAACAATAATGGTAAGTTTGGATGACACTTTCTGATATATTCAATAAATGATGACATCCCCAAAAGCCGATTTCCACATTGGGATTTGTTAACCGCGATTTTAGTATTTGACAAGTCATGAAGTTCTTTGTCTCGTACACCTAGTTTCATCACAAGTAACAAACAAACAGAACAATAAAAACAACAGCCAACACCAACAACAAACAAAAAGAACAATAAAAACAACAACCTACAACAACAACAACAAACAAAAAGAACAACAATAAAAACAACAGCCTACACCAACAACAAACAAAAAGAACAACAAAAGACAACAGCCTACACCAACAACAAACAAAAAGAACAACAAAAGACAACAGCCAACACCAACGACAATCAAAATGAACTACAATAAAAACAACAGCCAACACCAACGTCAAACAGAAAGAACAACAATAAAAACAACAGACAACACCAACGTCAAACAGAAAGAACAAAAGAAATGTAACAGTTGAAATATAAATTGTCAGGTACAAGTCTGTACAAATCATTTCAATATTCGGACCTTTTGTGCGAAATACTTACCCTTTTTCTATCTCCTTTGTCTTTACTTTTCTCTTTCCTTTCATCTGAATGCGATCGTTCATGATCCTGTGCAATAGAATGTACAGAATAAGCTTAATTTATCAGATGTGGTACTTTTAAGTTGGTACACATACAAAAACAGACAGGTCGAGAAGAGAGAGAAAGATCGGATGGACAAACAATGAAAGATACGGCATCTAGATAGACAGATTACACATATAGAACAACAGAATGGAAAGAAGGAAAAGATAGCAAGCCAATCTTATCGGGAGTGTTGTCATTGATGTCCTGTAATTAATGAGTTAAAGAAGCAGCAAAGAGTGAAATTACTTGAGTGAAACTACATACAACGTAATAAGATTTAACAATAAAAAACTTAGTTTTCCAGTCGAATTCGTTATTTCTCGACACACTCACTCTCAACGAAGTTAGATATCGCCTTTGCGGACAGTCAGACGTTTATTTGAATCAATCAAATCAGGCCCTGGGAATTGATGACACTCCACAAACGTCAAAATATCAACAACAAAAAAAGTGAAAAAAAGAATAGAGCGATAGAAAGAATACATGTAGAAAGTACTGACCTGTACATATGGCGAGGACGATCCATCAATTTTACGTTTTTTAGATTCTGAAACACAAAACACACCCAGATGAAACACACACTGTTCACTGTCGATATCATCACATTACATGATGTAGATGAGTGCATCCATTGCTCAGTCTTTATCATTATCCTAATGTTAGCTCTCTTAAACTTAGTCCTCCATGCATAACTTGTGGGAACGGGAAAGCCTGGAGACTAGGCTCTCACTAGCAGTAGAACAAACTGAGAGGCTATTAGCTCAGAATAAGTTTGAAAAAAAAAACGTTTCGTAATCCAATATATATATTTTTTCTAATGATAACAATAATGTGATGTGCTTAGATAGCGCATTCGACAATCTCAATGCTTTACATATTATATACGGACCGCTATTTAAGGCGCATTCTGCAGCCACGCGGCTTACAATCATGAGGCACCTTTTTCACCTTTTTCTTCAGCTTCTACAGATGTATTATGTTTATTTCGTGGTTTATCTTTACTCTTTTCTTTGTTTTTATCCTTGTCTTTTTCTTTACTTTTGCTTCGTTCTTTGTCTTTTGATTTGTCCTTGTCCTTGGACGATTTGTCTTTCTCTGTGTCTTTACTTCTCTCGCTTGATTCTTTTTCTTCTCTACGTTCTTTATCTTTACTCTTAGATTTGCTAAAAAAGACCAAATCCATAAATGAGCAAATCAATGAATAAATAAATAATAAAAAGCCGAATAAATAAAAATTTGATGAAATAAAAGAAATAAAAGAAGGCCAGTCAGACAAACAGTTGTAAAATGTGTAGATAAGTTATACACTATATAATGAAGTAAGCAAAACTGACGTTTCGGACGTTAGTCCTTCGTCGGAGTAATATGACTAACTCATAACTTCATGTAAAATACCAATCAAACCATAATATCGACATTTGCAGAAACTGCACTTTGATGAAATCATGTTTTGAAACACTTGCAAAGAGTGTACAACACCATATAATAAGCAATACTAGAGTGTTTTCATGAAAGTAGACACCTTGGTTCGCCTTTCTTACTCTCTGAGTCACTAATGACAGTAAGATCTATTTTAGTAGTTGATGAGTTACTTGGTGTTTTGGACTTGGACTGATTTTTGGACGATGAACTATTGCTGCTGGATCTACAGGAAACAACAATTACCATATCAATCATAAGAAAACAAACAAACAAACAAACAAACAAACAAACAAACAAACAAACAAACAAACAAACAAACAAACAAACAAACAAACAAACAAACAAACAAACAAACAAACAAACAAACAAACAAACAAACAAACAAACAAACAAACAAACAAACAAACAAACAAACAAACAAACAAACAAACAAACAAACAAACAAACAAACAAACAAAGAAAAAACTAAAGAATAGATAGACCGATGAATGAATGAATGAGTGATAAAATGAATGAATAAATAAAATTAATGGATGGATGAAATAATAATAATAATAATAATGATAATAATAATAATAAAATGTGAATTCGAGATTTGCGTTAATTTATCTAGATACATGTACTGGTAGGAATACATCAAATTTGAAGAGTTGTTAATGCTATTCATCTTACTTGGTGTTGTTGGAGTTTGTTACTGGTGTTCTACTAGGGGAGTCCATTGAATTTCTTCTTGGAGTAGGGGTAGAGGTACCAGAGGTTTTGTCTTTGGATGATTTAGATTTATCTTGTGATGATGATGACAACGAGGATGGATTCTCTGTTTTTACCACACTAGCACTTAAACACATTTACAATTAACATATGGCATAATTGGTAGCTTTTGTATAGTACTGAAATATTTTTTGTGCTGTTGTCTGTGATGAGTTTACTAGAAATCTTTGCATGAAACTCAGAAAACAAATTTAAAGAACTTTGACCAGCATATCGCAACATCATATGTGACAGTCAATGTAACTAACGTTATCAATACTGTATAACTTGATAGCAAACTGGTTATCTTTATTAGTGGCTGGCTGCACACTGCTTGTTATTTACTGGGTAATAACTATTCATCATAAGGTTTTATCCACTTGATATGGATATATTTATCTGATGGACAGCACTTCACAGGTCCCATGCAACTGGTTGTTATGAAGTTCTGTTTGTAAGATGCAAGAGTGTGGCCAAGTAGAATACAAACTAAGGAAAGATGAAGCTATACCTTGAAGACTTCTTATTTTCACCCTCTTTCTTAACAGTCACTGAAACAAACAGAACAATTAGCAATTCAGCAGACTTATTTGAAGGCTGTTTACATGCAATAACTGTGAACACAGATCACAGAATACACAAAAAGAGAGGCAGGGAAGTAAGATTAGAAGAAGAGCAAGGGAAATTTTTTGAGAAAAAATCATTTATTCTAGACAAACACAGCAAAGAATGAAATAGAAGTAAAATGTAAAAGAAAAAGCAAGGAAGGAAAATCATTTATTTAATATTGAGTAATGACTACACCTGTTGCTTTTGGTTTTGCTGTGGAGGTGTCTTGTGACTCTGTCTTCACTGCCACCTCTGATCAATAACAATGATCCAGTTAAACCACAATTCAATCAAACTAACTACAACAAATACACATCAAAACATTTATTGCTTACTAGAATCTGCTGTGGCACTAGTTGACGACTGATTATCCTACGGAAAAAAAAAAAAAAATCACAAAATGAATTTCAAATTAAAATTGCACTTTTACAGCAGCACAATAATTGACAAAACAAAACAGAAACATAACAGCAGTAATTAGTTTGTATCAGAAACATGTAGATATGGCAAAAACTATCTATGGAGCAATGTTTTGTGAAAGCTTAGGACTAGTATGCTTACGGTTTTTTCTTGTTTTACAGTGACAGTGTTGGTGTCAGTACTTGCAGTGCTATTACTGGCTGGTTGTGGTGGAGGCTACAATAACACAACATCATAGTGTAAACATACAGTATATCACTAAGTTTGCTAATATTCTATCTCTGTAAGCAATCAAATTAAGAGATAATAATGATCAATCATAACACACACACAAAAAAGCTTTTTTTTGGAAAAATATGCCAAACCCCTGAAAGTATTCAATTTTTCAGTGATCTTCGAGATTACACAGCTGACTACATGACACATCATTGTGTGATCAGTACATTTTATAATTTTTTTATGTTTACTTTCATAGATTGACATTGGAATACACTAACCCATCCCTAGAGACTGGACTAAACTTATACATTAACTGTGAATCATGTCATGGAATGAGATATAGATAAAATAATAATAGTGTTGTCAGACCTTCTCTTTACGATGGAATTCACTCTCAGCAACCATGTCTTTCTTCTTGGATTTAAGCTGCCCAGAATAACTGATGGATAATCAAACAAACAAATCAGAATAATCGATAAACAAAAAAACAAACAAGTGAATCAAACAAATGTATAAATAAGATAATAAACATCAAATAAATAAATAAAAATAAGCAAACAAAAAACAAATGAATAAATAAAACAAATTAACAAATGAATGAATAAAAAAGAATGAATGAATAAATAAATGAATAAATGAATAAATGAATAAATGAATAAATGAATAAATGAATAAATGAATAAATGAATAAATAAATGAATAAATGAATAAATAAATAAATAAATGAATAAATAAATAAATAAATAAATAAATAAATAAATAAACAAATAAACAAATAAATAAATGGCAGAATATTATTGACATCTAAAATACATGATGTACTACCAAACTTACCCCATCGCTAATGTGTAAATATCTTGTCTCTTTTCTTTCTCTTCTTCACAAATTTTATCAATTCGCCTTTCCAAGGCTTGACCAAGATTCAATACTTTTGGATAGAATGGTAAAATCTACATGGAAACGAAAAACAATCAGTTATTCCAGGAGTTTTCATCAGTCATCTAAAATGCATTTTAACAAATCAAATGGTTTTCCATGCTTGATAGTAATCAAAATAGTTGCAATGTTGAGATAATATGTGAAGACTCTGTTTTTGTGAAGTATTTATGAAAGCATCTTGTTGGTATACTTGGGTATCATACTGTTTATGTACTAAGGAGTACCCTCCCTAAATCATTTACCTTGGTCATTATAGTATTTATGTACCAAGGAGTACCCTCCCTAAATCATTTACCTTGGTCATTATAGTATTTATGTATCAAGGAGTACCCTCCCTGAACCATTTACCTTGGTCATTATAGTATTTATGTATCAAGGAGTACCCTCCCTGAACCATTTACCTTGGTCATTATAGTATTTATGTACTAAGGAGTACCCTCCCTGAATCATTTACCTTGGTCATTATAGTATTTATGTGTCAAGGAGTACTCTCCCTGAATCATTTACCTTGGTCATTATAGTATTTATGTACTAAGGAGTACCCTCCCTGAATCATTTACCTTGGTCATTATAGTATTTATGTACCAAGGAGTACCCTCCCTGAATCATTTACCTTGGTTATTATAGTATTTATGTACTAAGGAGTACCCTCCCTGAACCATTTACCTTGGTCATTATAGTATTTATGTACCAAGGAGTACCCTCCCTGAATCATTTACCTTGGTCATTATAGTATTTATGTAGCAAGGAGTACCCTCCCTGAATCATTTACCTTGGTTATTATAGTATTTATGTACTAAGGAGTACCCTCCCTGAACCATTTACCTTGGTCATTATAGTATTTATGTACCAAGGAGTACCCTCCCTGAATCATTTACCTTGGTCATTATAGTATTTATGTACCAAGGAGTACCCTCTCTGAATCATTTACCTTGGTCATTATAGTATTTATGTAGCAAGGAGTACCCTCCCTGAATCATTTACCTTGGTTATTATAGTATTTATGTACCAAGGAGTACCCTCCCTGAATCATTTACCTTGGTCATTATAGTATTTATGTACCAAGGAGTACCCTCCCTGAATCATTTACCTTGGTCATTATAGTATTTATGTACCAAGGAGTACCCTCCCTGAATCATTTACCTTGGTCATTATAGTATTTATGTATCAAGGAGTACCCTCCCTGAATCATTTACCTTGGTTATTATAGTATTTATGTACCAAGGAGTACCCTCCCTGAATCATTTAGCTTGGTCATTATAGTATTTATGTATCAAGGAGTACCCTCCCTGAATCATTTACCTTGGTCATTATAGTATTTATGTATCAAGGAGTACCCTCCCTGAACCATTTACCTTGGTTATTATAGTATTTATGTACCAAGGAGTACCCTCCCTGAATCATTTACCTTGGTCATTATAGTATTTATGTACTATGGAGTACCCTCCCTGAATCATTTACCTTGGTCATTATAGTATTTATGTATCAAGGAGTACCCTCCCTGAATCATTTACCTTGGTCATTATAGTATTTATGTACCAAGGAGTACCCTCCCTGAACCATTTACCTTGGTCATTATAGTATTTATGTACTAAGGAGTACCCTCCCTGAATCATTTACCTTGGTCATTATAGTATTTATGTACTAAGGAGTACCCTCCCTGAATCATTTACCTTGGTCATTATAGTATTTATGTACTAAGGAGTACCCTCCCTGAATCATTTACCTTGGTCATTATAGTATTTATGTACCAAGGAGTAACCTCCCTGAATCATTTACCTTGGTCATTATAGTATTTATGTACCAAGGAGTACCCTCCCTGAATCATTTACCTTGGTTATTATAGTATTTATGTACCAAGGAGTACCCTCCCTGAATCATTTACCTTGGTCATTATAGTATTTATGTACCAAGGAGTACCCTCCCTGAACCATTTACCTTGGTCATTATAGTATTTATGTACCAAGGAGTACCCTCCCTGAATCATTTACCTTGGTCATTATAGTATTTATGTACCAAGGAGTACTCTCCCTGAATCATTTACCTTGGTCATTATAGTATTTATTTACTAAGGAGTACCCTCCCTGAACCATTTACCTTGGTCATTATAGTATTTATGTACCAAGGAGTACCCTCTCTGAATCATTTACCTTGGTTATTATAGTATTTATGTACTAAGGAGTACCCTCCCTGAATCATTTACCTTGGTCATTATAGTATTTATGTATCAAGGAGTACCCTCCCTGAACCATTTACCTTGGTCATTATAGTATTTATGTATTAAGGAGTACCCTCCCTGAATCATTTACCTTGGTTAACACCATTATAGTATTTCTAATCTGTGTGTAGTCTTTAGATTCCAGACAAACTACTAATGCCTGTTGTAAGAAAAATGGTGTCAATAGCAGGCAAACCTCTAGATGTAATGCTGAACAGACAGACAGCCAGCCAGACATGTAGACAGACAGACTGACAAACAGACATGTAGACAGACTGACATGCAGAAAGACTGACAGACTGACAGACAGAGATTTAGACATGCAGACAGAAAGACATGCAGACAGACAGAGATGTAGACAGACAGGCAGGCAGACAAACATGATACCTTTGTGAGCTTATATTGCCATTTATGACAGACATGTCTAAAGTTCTCATAGTCCAGATGATCAGCTTTGTCTGTATTAGTTGCTCTTAGAACAGTTACAAAGCCAGGATAACTGCCACATTCCTAATGAAACACAATAAGAACATGAATAAGCTCATACAATAGTGTGTCATTTTACTATTCACACAACAAAGTTGAACAATTGTTTTACCTTTTCATAAATCTTCTTGTCTCCATGCCAACGCATGACTATCTCAAGCATTGAACAAAGAAAGCGGCCTACAAAACAACACCATACAAATCATTAAAACAGTGTCCACATCAGAGTGAAACAAGGTTATAATTTGTTTCAGAGTCAGAGTTGATAAAACAGTGTGGTTAATATTAATTATGGCTGTAGTATAAATGTGTAGGGAGCAGTAGATGTAAGGTAATGATCAGCTTACCATATCTGCTGGCTTCATTCTCTGTACAACTAGCCACAGTATAAGATATATCTGAAAATACCTAGAATATTGCAGACAGTAACTACATTAGATTGACAAGTTATATATCTGAGAATACCTAGAATATTGCAGACACTAACTATATTAGATTGACAAGATATATATCTGAGAATACCTAGAATATTGCAGACACTAACTATATTAGATTGACAAGATATATATCTGAGAATACCTAGAATATTGCAGACACTAACTATACTAGATTGACAAGATATACATCTGAGAATACCTAGAATATTGCAGACACTAACTATATTAGATTGACAAGATATATATCTGAAAATACCTAGAATATTGCAGACAGTAACTATATTAGATTGACAAGATATATATCTGAAAATACCTAGAATATTGCAGACAGTAACTATATTAGATTGACAAGATATATATCTGAGAATACCTAGAATATTGCAGACAGTAACTATATTAGATTGACAAGATATATATCTGAAAATACCTAGAATATTGCAGACAGTAACTATATTAGATTGACAAGTTATATATCTGAGAATACCTAGAATATTGCAGACAGTAACTATATTAGATTGACAAGATATATATCTGAAAATACCTAGAATATTGCAGACAGTAACTATATTAGATTGACAAGTTATATATCTGAGAATACCTAGAATATTGCAGACACTAACTATATTAGATTGACAAGATATATATCTGAAAATACCTAGAATATTGCAGACAGTAACTATATTAGATTGACAAGTTACATATCTGAAAATACCTAGAATATTGCAGACACTAACTATATTAGATTGACAAGTTATATATCTGAGAATACCTAGAATATTGCAGACAGTAACTATATTAGATTGACAAGATATATATCTGAAAATACCTAGAATATTGCAGACAGTAACTATATTAGATTGACAAGTTATATATCTGAGAATACCTAGAATATTGCAGACACTAACTATATTAGATTGACAAGATATATATCTGAGAATACCTAGAATATTGCAGACACTAACTATATTAGATTGACAAGATATATATCTGAGAATACCTAGAATATTGCAGACACTAACTATATTAGATTGACAAGATATATATCTGAGAATACCTAGAATATTGCAGACACTAACTATATTAGATTGACAAGTTATATATCTGAGAATACCTAGAATATTGCAGACACTAACTATATCAGATTGACAAGTTATATAACTGAAATTAATCACAAATATTTCACAGAATCAATAAAAGTCAGAGTTCTTACCCGATCAAAGCATAGTAGAGTGGAGAAATTAGGTGTCTTCAAGTTGTGAAGTGTATGTACAAACTTGGCACAGTAAATAGCGTCACTTGCTGTAAACACGCACCGTGGAAACATACACAACTGTAGAAACTGAGTGATGGTTTCACTCTTTGTTGATTCTAAACAACAAAATAGTAACAATTACAAATAGCAATAAAAAGGGGAAACAAATTCTGAAATGTTTGAATCCAGAAAATCTAAACATGTTCAATACAAGCAAATCCACCGATATGCTTGAAATGAGTTGTACTTTCAAAATGTTTCCAAAATATCACACATTTTTGCTTTGTTTTTATTTAACTGAAATAACAGCTCCTGTACGAAATGCAACAGGATTATTTCCAAATTTAACATCAATAACATAACAAACAGCTTACTAGAAGGGAACCATGAATCTCTTTCATGTTTCAGCCAAGACATTACACATTGATTGTGCTCTTCTTGTTCACGTTGTTCACTTTTCAACTTGTCCATCAACTGGACCCATCTTTCTTTGTCCTTTTTCTTCTTACTTGCAGCCTATCATTAACACCAAAATCAACAAGTCAAAACAAACAGCAAAATTGTACAAGCAAATATTGGTGGCCCCACATTGAAACCATAAGTCTTCAATAAATATCATTTGATGGTTTGGCTCAGGTGATAATGTGAAATGAGTTGAGAGCTGTGTACATATAGAGGATAATCAACTTAGTGTAGTGATAAGAGGAGTTTTAATAACTTACCATTTCTTTGTTATCTTCTAGTTGTATGATTTGTGCTTTGAACCTCTGTACTTCTGCCTCATACCTATCTACTGGTACATGTACATCGTACATCGACAGGGTCCAGAATGTCACATACAATTGAGGGCTGAAACAAAGCCACATAAAATACACTATTAACAATCAACAAAATATCTTCAAACAAAAAAACAAAAACAAAAAACAACAAAAAATTATCAATTTTTAAAAGCAATTCTTCTATTTCTCTTTTGGTTAGTGTGTAGTTAATGTATTTATTAACATCATGGTTATTGTAATAAAACTTGGATCAAGATACAAATATCATTCAACCCAAACTCATCAGCTCCCCAACACCATATTTGAACACTTGAGGCAGGTATACCATTAAAGTGCACTAGCGCTGCACAAAAGTAGAGTAGAGATAGAGTACCTGATATTATTCCATACTTTAGCCGTTTGTAACATCCTTGCACTTTGTACAATGGGCTCCATTACAGTATTTACAGAATCTGTATAATGTTGGTAGATAGCCTGCAACAGTCAAAACATGGTGGTTCACAGTAATGTTATTGATTTGGGTATTCAAAGACTGCACCGTCTGGTCAGATCAGTCATCCTCTGTGTGCAAGAAAAAGGGGTATATCTACACTGTTTAGATAGAAGAGTACAAAAGAAAACAAATAACACTGTTTCTGGATATGATGTCAAGTAGAGTTAGTTTACCTTTTGAGATAAAGCTTTGTCACTCTTGACTGAGGCTTTAGAAGATTCAAACTTCAGCTGAAACAGACATTTGAAAAATAGTGAGCACAGACCAAATGATTATAAAAAGTTGCAAATCTACTAATTAACTACAGTACTAACTTTACTTATGACTGGGAATTGCTATTGACAACAGTTTTTAGAGTTTCTCACATAATGAGTGACTGTAAAATGGTTTTGTGTCAAAGTCAACACGTGTTTTACAGTCACACAAGTTTCACTGAGAGTGACTGTAAATGGTTTAGTGTCAAAGTCAACACATGTTTTACAGTCACACAAGTTTCACTGAGAGTGACTGTAAAATGGTTTTGTGTCAAAGTCAACACATGTTTTACAGTCACAACAGTTTCACTGAGAGTGACTGTACATGATTTTTTGTCAAAGTCAACACATGTTTTACAGTCACACAAATTTCACTGAGAGTGACTGTACATAATTTTCTGTCAAAGTCAACACATGTTTTACAGTCACACAAGTTTCACGGAGAGTGACTATACATGATGTGTCTGCAATGGTCTATATACGTGTCTAACCTTGAACCTTAAACAAACTCACCTCAATCTGGTGTTGAAACATAGGCCTTGACAGGTAGAATGCTACTTCAGGAGTCAGATGATATTTCTGGCTAAGATCTTGCAGTGATGGTAAATGTGCTTCATATTCTTCTGCTGTCATCTGACTGGCCAGAAACCCACCAAACTGGACTAACGTGTCTTGGCACTAAAACATACAAAATAACAAAATGAAGCTCTGATAACTACAAACAATGTCTGGCATGTTGATACGACTACTCACATGTAATGCAAATACCCTTGAAGTCTAAGTCATTGAAGTCTCATTTGCCAAAAAGCTTACCTGGCAGAGTAACTATTTTATTAATTTTTTTTAAATATTATTCATATATATTTTTACCATGTACTTTAAGTTTTTTATATTATTTGGTTATACTGTGTGGCTATTATTTCATGGTTATACTGTGTGGTTAGACTGTATGTATCTATTCTCATCTATTATACCTGGTCATATAGTTTTCCAACAAGTTTCAGATGTCTTGATTTATCTTCATAGAATACAACACCATTTCTCTGCTGCGCCATTAGTATACACAATGGTAGGGCTAGTTCAGCCTCCACCACAGCGTCTCTTAGTCTCTGGGAAGACTTCTTGGTATTCCTGATCTGACCAAAATATCCTCCCTAAATAAGATCAAAACAAATGACAAATAATATCACTAGTGATACTAAACAAGGCTTGAAAATGATTAGCAAAATCATCAAATGTTATACTTTAGACTTTTAATACTGTGTTGAAACTCTTTCTTGCACACTCTTTAATGTAATAATGTTTGTCAAGGTATTTTTGGGCATCATCCCAAATATCCTCCAGACTTACTCTTACACTCAGTTAAAAAGTACATCTAATCAGAACGAAGGATTTAGTTTATTGACAAAATATATGCCTTACAAACCTCAGCCTTCAGTAGTTCTCCACCACACAAAGCCTCCAATTGAGACATTGTAACTTCTTCAGATATTTCCAAACCAGACATTTTCTGGACCACTTCTTTCAAGACCAGTAAGTCAAAACTTTTTCCTGCTTTAAGCTGATTGGTTACATACTGCAGTAGACAAGTTAGCTCAATTGGATATTTCTTGAAAACAGTGCCACAAAATACTGCAAGACCTAATCATTACAAATGAACATTAAAATTACAGATATAAGAGAAAGTGATTAAAATTTTTTTTCATCATTATTGTTATGACAATCATTGCAGTAAAGAAACTGTTAAACTTTGAGATGAACAATAAAACTCACTTTTCAGCCAGTCTGATATGTTTGTGTCTTCAAGTTTTAGTCTTTCTTTCTCAGGATTTGCAAGAGCTTCAATGATGCAAACTAAAGTACGTTAAAGAATAACCTTGGCCTTCAACTCAAATCCCAGTATCAACATTATCAACTTTAATAATCAAATGACAAAAAAAAAACCTCCATCAAGTTTGTTACCATATTATCATCATTATACAAGGGCAAATGGCAAAATAATCTCTTGAAAACAAGTAGTCAGCAAGCAATAATGATAATCGCTCCACTCAGGATCAAATGACATTACTTGGTCCACAAACAAACAATATGGCCTACAGACAGTCATGTTATAGTCCTGTCATAAACATTGAATTAATGAAACACAACAGCAACCCATATTGCATATTCACGAGCATAATAGTGGTCAGAATGGCTCTTTGTATTTACAGTATAACATATAATCATTTTATGCACTTAACCTTGCTACCCTACCTCCCTCCCCCACACCCAAAACCTATTAATCTAAAAAAAGGATACAAGCTAGCACATCATACGCCAGCTGGGTCAGGTACTTGAGAGAATCTACAACTGGCCCAATGAAGTTATCATACTTCTGGATTTGGGTTAACAACTGAAACAGTAAATAAACAAGCATTATTAATATAATCATATTATAATCACAGACCACTTGATGTTCTTTGCTACAAACATCATCACATTCCAATAACAATTACCATTGTACTACATGAAGTACTGTAACTATGTCTGTGTGTAGTGTATCTCTACATTTCATACTTACATATTCAAAGACAACTCCTGGGTTACTATGACTTATCTTGCCAATATGACGGCCAGATGGTTTCACATTCTCCTTAGTAAGACGTCTGCAACACAACACATTGTCATTCATTCAGAGATGCAAAAAATCAATGTGTCTTTCACTGTTGGACAACTGCATTTTAGTGATTCACATATTAAAACACATAGATAACCTTGCTCATCCTCACTCCAGTCAAGCAGCTAAACTGGTAGAGCAACCATATACTGATGGCTGTGGGTGAGTAAATATCATTCTTATTCTCAGTGGGAGAGACATTGGTATCCTCAGTGAGAGTGACATTGGTAATCATTTCACATTGTTCAACAGTTTTCCACTTACTTGGTGATATATTTAGCTCTCTTGATAGTTTCAGCCTTAACTTTGATAAGTGACATGTATTTATCATATGAGTCATTCTTCCACTGACCATACAACCGATACCTGAAGAATACCAAAAACAGATTTAAGGACAAATGAATGAAGAAATTAAAGAATGGATGGGCAAATTACTAAAGGTCAGAAAAATTAATCAATGATTTGACAACAATAAATGAAAGAATGAAAGAATCAGTGACGATCACTAATTAATGGATTAATTATTATTACTAAATAAATGAAAAAAAGAATCAATAAATCAATAAATGAAAGGATGGCTAGATGAATAAATGACAGAAAACTGCATGAATTATCTGAAGAATAAAGGAATGTGTGGATAAACAGCTGGAGGAATAATATAAATCATCAACAACACAAAACGTGGAAATACTAAATCTATCAAGTTGTTGAAACAGATATTGTATGCGAGGGAACGAATACACCAACAATATCTTAACGTTGTGCATCAGTAACCCGCATGGTTTCTCTAGGAAGATGCTTATGGAGTCATGTGAAGTATGTGGACAACACAGTACTAAAGAAGGTCACATCTTCCAGTATTAAACTTAATTATACATTGTACTCTGCTTTCACAGGTTGAAAGCCTGCATCCATCAACATCATAATAATTGACATTATATCTTCAATACAGCTATCATTGATCCAAACTCATTCATTACAGTCATCATCATCATTGTCATCATGTTTATCATCATCATTTCTAACCTGACTTGGTAAGGATAACACTTCATCATTCCCCAGAGTTCTTCAGCAAGGCTAGAGTTACATTCTAACAGTGATAAGGATGGTAAGAGTACTTCATCCATGAGAGAAAGAAATCCACACCACACTTCTTGTATCTAAACAAAATTATGAAGGTGTAATCACCAATGTAACAGAAATGGTACAAGAGTTCAGGTTCAGCCAAAAATGTATCATTTCAAAGTTGATGGACATAGAACTAACCTCTGGAGATGTTGGGCTGTTAGGTTTGTCTTCAAACACAAATGGATACTGGAAACAATGAAATCACATGATTACCCTCAACTAGAAACACATAGAACTTAGATCAACTGATTCAAACTCAACATGTACAGCAACATCTAATAATGAGAGGCAAGCTTGAGATGAGTGCCACTGTTGGCCGTGTTTTTACATGTGTCTACCTCTTTTAGAAATGCTTTCCCTATGCGGAGTATCTTAGCCATGAGTATAGGATCTCTTGAGAGGTATGGACCAAGTTGATAGAACATAGGAAGAACATCATGAACCAGATCAGCATACGAATGGACTTGCTGAGGGGCTCCAGCTATTGTAGTATATGGTCTGCCTCTGGCTGCCTTGCATGCATGTCTTTATTGGAAAGAATATCACAACAAAATTACTAATGAATACTACCAACTATAGAGATGAGAATTAGTGGAACTATTAGTATATAAGTAAGTAACAAATGCATGAATGAATTTACAAATATAAAATGGATGGGTGAATTTATGAATGAATAAATTAACAAATGAATGAATGAAAAATGAATGCATGAATGAATGAGTGACCTAGGACAAATCAAATAGTGAAATGATAGGTGGATAAACAAAACAGATAAATGACAGATTTGAATAAGATATCTATGAAATAACTAAGAAAAAAGTGTCAAGGTAGACCTGTAATACATGATCAATAACCCTTACTTTCTATACAATGGTTCAATAGTAGAATGTAGTAGTTTACAAAGTGCTTCAGCAATAGCTGGGTGAGTAACAGTAGCATAGTTAGGTAGCTTGTCCATTATCATCTTAGCATTGCTCCATGCTCCAACCATTAATAGCGATTCACATAATCCAAACTTTTGATTATCTGGGCACTACAAACATGGTACAGAAAAGATAAGTAGACAAATTGCAAACAAATAAACAAACATGCAAACAAACATGCAAACAAACATGCAAACAAACAAACAAACAAACAAGCAAACAAACAAATAAAAAACAAACAAACAAACATGCAAACAAACAAACAAACAAACAAACAAACAAATAAAAAACAAACAAACAAACATGCAAACAAACAAACAAACAAACAAACAAATAAATAGTTAATTAAACCAAATTATGAAATGGTCAATAAACAAACAAACATACATACAACACAAGCAAACAAACAAATAAATAGTTAATTAAACCAATGAAATAGTCCAGTGTCCACAATTGGTGTTCTATGGATCGGTAGAGATCACGTAAATATTTTGGCTTTCACTGTTTGAGAGATGGAGATTTTTTTTACAAATAAATAAATAAATAAATCACACAAACAAAAAAAAAATAAAAAAGAATAAGACTAAATGAATATAAAAAAACAATGGACAAAGATAAATGAACAGTGCTCTCTTATATAGTCTGGTTTCTTTATCAAGCCACCAATTGCTTGACACTTACGGCTTCAGGTTTTTCCGGTTCTTTTTCTTTGGGAGTGTTTTCTTTTCCCTCTTCATTATTGTTAGTCATTTCCTGAAAATCAATAAAGCATGCATGTATTATTTCAAGAATGAGCAGTTATGTGCGCAAGAGTAAGTCAGTAAAAGAAAAGAAAAGTGGACTGAGTGATATAGTCAGGGAATTTGGTAGTTTTAATGCAATCTTCCATGTGGTGAGATTTGTTTTTTGATTAGATAAATATTTCTATATTTGTCTCCAGTCCCTTTTTGAATTCCGGAAAGGCGAATTGTGTTTTGTAGCACAATTCACCTAGTAATGTCTCAATGTGCTGTTCAATTCCTAATAATAACCTATCATTCAGATTAATTTGAATGTTTTGAAAAGGACAAATGAAAACAATCAAGAAAGCCATTCAAAAACTGCTTTGTCACTTCTCTTGGGAAGGGCACATTCGAGGAAAGATATTTATAGACTCCTTGCAGTTGGTTGGAATGCAGCTCAACTTGGAGGACAAAACAATGGATTTCAGCTGACAAGAGAGCAAAAATCTTCTGTTTTGTCCTCCAGATGGGGCTGCTTTGACGTCACATCTATTGTGCAACTTGTTACTTACAGCAAGGATTGTGATGTTCAATTTTCTTGCATCCTGTTTGATTTCAGACATCATCTTTTTGCAAGACTCTGCAATCTCAGCATCAGTTGGGGAAAGCTATAAGAGTAGAAATTAATACATAAATGAGTAATTGCATTGCTACAGCAAAAAAATAAAATAGTATCACCATCATCAAATTTCAATTCCCATATGGAAAACTAGGAACTTTATAATTGCCTTGAGCACTTATTTAACTTGATCATTCCATTATTTTTCGGAAATCACAGTTTTGTATGAATGAGAGTGAAACAGTACCATGTTTATGAACCATAATTTCTAGAAAAGAAGTGTCTGCCATATAGTAGCCTTAGATAGTAACACTATTTCCCACTTACATGCAGGTAAAGATCATCTAATTCAATAATGTCATGTTTTATCAGTAGTGCGGCCAAGTGGTACAAAGAACCAGGTGTGGAGGTCCCTGGTGGTTGGTCCTACAATAGAACAGTAAAAAACAGTAAAAAAATGCATTCTCTGGTTTCATCACAAATGTGCTTTGTTTTTAATCAATTTGGCAAGGTTTTTCTTACCTTATAAAATTGGAATTTGAAACCAAGTATTTGAAATATGGCAGATGTCCCACTTTTGCCCATGAATGATTTCAGTAATGGAAGGAAGAAATCCTCTCTGTTCAAATTGCACTCAAAACATTCCAGGATAATATCTACTGTTCTGTTAGGATCCAGGTGGAATTGGCCTGAATAAAACACATGGATTTCATTAAAAGTGTCAAATTTGCTGAGAACAATATTCTTGTAGATAAATTAAAGATTTATAAATCTGCTATAAGAGTTCAACAAAATGCTCCCTTTGTTAAAGTTTTTATGAATTTAATTGATGGAAAAATATTGAAGATACTTCACTGAGCTGTGAATAAAGAGTTTATAATTAATTTTTTGTACACATCAAAATAACTTCATTAGAGTTTTGTCCAAATCAACAGAAGTATTTTATACAATACAAACAAAAAGAACTCTTACCAATCAAAGATTTGATATTCTTCAAGACAGTAGCATCTGTTATTCGCCCTCCAATTTCCTGGGCCAGCTCTACTATCAGTTTAGCATAGCCTTCACTTTCTTCTCGCAGTAAGTTATACTTTGGCTGCTTATAACTATTAGTTCAAAGGGGTATTCAACACAGAGATGCACAGAAAACATTAGTGAAATTGAAAAGAAGATAACATTCCCAACTGGAATGAATTGCAAATAACTGTAGATTGAGATCAACTAATTCTCTTCACTTTGCTTGGATTTCAATATCATATTTAGGTAAGCAAGTAATATGAATGAGTTGCGATTATTTTGTTGAGTAAGCTGTTTAAAGATTGCTTCTTGGATTGGAACTTTTGATGACCTTAGCAGTTATTATCAAAGTAGTTAGGGAGATTAGGATGTGTATACATGGTAATCTTGTAACCTAATTATAGTATATAAGTTACTGTTTTCACTTGAGCAATGTAAAATGATCATAATTTTTCAAAAAATTCAAGACCTGTTTTCTTTGTATGTTTAAGACTATGTATATTTAGCTTACAAAAGTTTTGTCTTTGTCTTGACATATTTTTGGTTGAAGACTTTTTGTGACTGGATCAAACCAAGGGCTTCCAATGTTTCCAAATCTAGTCTCTCTTTGAGCAGGACTTCAGGGATTACAGACTAACAAAAGTAACAATTATTTTAGAACCTTCTCTACAAAATACCAACTCTGCTTTATGGGTCATGTCAAAGTAAACAGGTATGTATACATACTCAATGAGAAAGAAAACATATTTTGGCCCTAAGCAAAAAACATATCATTTGCATATTATGTATATTTAGGTTGCCTTGATATGTAAGTTAAAATTGTTGTTTAGAATTTGACTGCAGTAATGTACCAAATAGGCAAGGATGACAGTTGGTTAGTGTGTAATAGTTACACATCATTGTTTCGACTTATTTCTAGCTTGTAGTAGTTTTAAATACCCCTAAAAGGAGTATTGGTGGAATGATTAGGAAATTGTGCACCATCAGCTTCCTGAGAGAATAGCTTCAATCAAGCTAAAGGAGCTACGGACATTAAATACAGTTGCCTTTCCTTTGCTATTCACTTACCACAGACGATGCAACAAGAGAGGTGAAACGATCCCTGTACACCTTGTCTTCCAAGCACTGGTTCTCTAGATCTGTATGTTTGCCAAAAGCAAGAGGGTAGAAGACGGACAGAATCCATAAACAAATCAAGTCAAAGAAAAATACAATCTATAAAAGTAGTAAAACAAAGTAAGACATGAAGCAACAGGAACATGATCTGTTGTACCCATTATGCATATCAGGTCCGCCATCATTGAGGTACTTGCTGGATGAAGCTCCTGTTAAACACAACAACAAAACACACTGATTACAAACCGGTCACACAAAAAAAGTGTTAAAACAAACAAACAATGTGTTAACAATTCTATATTTTATTAACTGTATGTACAATGTAAGTCTATTATATTTTTGTTTTACTTGTTTTTGACAACATTTTCTGATTTTGACAACAGGAGTAGATTAATGAATGCAAATTAATTCAGACAACTTTTTACTGCAATGACGTTTACTATTGAGCTTTCCAAAAAAACAGCCTTACATAAAACCAAACAATTCAATCGTGAATACGAAAGCAAACAAATCAAACTTGGTCTGTTTTGATATGCTGTAACAGATCAACTGTACGTAGTAAGAAATCATAGATCAAATTTTCATATTTTAACGCAACAAAATACGAAAGTTGATCAGTTTGAAAGTGTTACGCCTGAACACTTATCATTCTGCCAAAAGAACAGTCAAATCACATATTTTTTTTGTATGTACGATATCAGCAAAAATATGACTGGCAAGTCCACACTTTTGAGTCACCGTTGGAGTTTATAGAACTTGACAAAAAATATCGTTTAGTGGAATTACCTTCACGTCCGCCAGAACTACAATGGCATCGTCAGCTTTCAAGTCCCCCCTAACTACATGCCAAAGTAGTTCATAAAGTACTCGTTTCAAGTCTAAAAGGACAGAAATTTGTAGTTAATACAAGGATAAATTAAAATAGGAGACGATTTGACCACCAACCTGTGTTGCCGCACAGATAATTCGAGTCTGACAATCTTCCATCTTTGTCCCGTGAACAACTCTTACACAGCTTTTTGCTACAAATAGAAAAACATAAAGTTTTCTCAATAGGCGTTCTAGCTTATCGTTGCTTTACTCTTTTCTTACATTTCATCTCGACCATGTTTTTCCCAATTTTTGACGACACTTGTTGGAACCACTACGTCTGCCATTTTGTACTCCGCATGGTTCGAAAACTCCCGGATGAAAGCGGTGGTTTGTACGCGGGCTCCGGTTACTTGAAAGTAACGCCTGGTGAAAAACGTTCTTGAGAAGAACAATTTCGACATGTTTACAACTAAATCTTTCTAGAATGTACACTAGTTGGCAATTATGTCGTATTTTTAAGAACTGCAGTATGTTTCGAAAACTTTTTCATCGGAAGCATGTGAGGTGTTTTTGCATTTTGCAAAATAATGGCAAATACGAGCCCCCTAAAGACCAGTCACCATTTCAACCAACGAGATTGCAGCTCCAAAAAGCTGATCGATTTTTCAAAATCCATGGTCCCCGAGCTGTTTTGGAGGAATCAGGTGTAAAAATTGGTACGTTTACGAAACTTAAAGCCCTACCAGAGGTAAGTCTACGAACTATCATTTTTGTTTTAGGTTTATTTATTTATTTTTTATTTATTGTTATATATTTTTTTGTCTTTCAGCAGCTTGTACTAATATAAACTAAAATATGCTTTTTGCAGGTTGCTTTGTTAGGAAGAACCAGTGTTGGGAAGTCATCTTTGATCAATGCTTTGCTTAGGCAGAAGAAACTTGCAAGAATATCAAAAACACCCGTAGGTCCTACAATTGTAATATTTTGTATTTCACTGTATTATTGATTATTGATGATATTATTTGAGTTAGAAATAGAATTACTTTTAGTTTCAAGCATATTTAGTCGGTTGTAGTAGAATGCAAGCACTAAATGTGTGCACCAGTCGTCATTATTTAGTGGTACATAGCACTAGTTAAACAAAGGAAACAATACAATTAGCACAAAACAGTACTATTTAGTGGTATTCATGTTGCACACTTTTAGTGTGTGCTGACAAGATGGCAGATATTGCATTTTAAAACTGACAAGTGTCATATCAATTGTTACATGTTTAAAAAATATTATATCAACACCAAATCACCCCGGGGAACTAGCTCCCATATGTGGATGATACATATCATCAAAAGCAAACTTCTCTCCATCATTACTAATTGACACACAAACTGGTATATAAAATGACACAGGAACCCCATGCAATCAATCATATTCTTTTATATAAACATGGTATGTGAATTCAATTTTTATCAAAAAACAGTAACCCTTTTTGGATTCTAGAAGAACAAAAAGCCTTTTGGAGTACCCCCTCTCTCAGGCACCTCACACAATAAGTAAATACATAGCATGAATTATTAATTTACAAATGTCTGTTAACTGGTGCTTTAGGGTCATACAAGGCTAATTAACTGTTTCAATGTGGGATCCAAGTTTTATCTGGTTGATCTCCCAGGATATGATTATGTGGAAGGCCAGGGTCATGGCAGTGAGCATTTTGTACGAGTTGTTGAGAATTATTTGAAACAAAGAGCAGGAAAACAGTAAGCAAAGTTATTGACCTTGTTTTTCTTCAGGACTTTTATTTTTTCATTCTTCTGTCCTTTAATGAGTTTATAAAAATGATTAACAAGTAGATGTACAGTGACTGGCAATTATGCCAAAATAGCAACAGATCAAAGACTGTGGAAATAGGGGGTGCTTTTTAATGTTAATAAAATACATTTAAACATATATTTCCTTTTCTCATGCCAACCCACAGTTTTTAATGTGCTCCGCAGTCCCTGAGCTAATACTTAATATTGGAAATTGTGACTTGTTTCATTTCATGAACACTCAATTTGCTATTTTTATAGTTTTAATGAAAGGTGATGTATTTTTTCATATTTATAGACTGAGGAGTGTTTGTCTTCTTGTTGATGGTAAAGTTGGTGTCAAGAAAAATGATCTGATAGCAATTGAGATGATGGAAGAACTGGATGCTCCTTTTCATGTCAGTAGCAATCAGTTGTTGGCAAAAGCATAACAAGCATAACATATTATAGTTACTATAGGCTGAATTTACCCTTTTTTGAAGAAATTATTTAAAAACATATCTACATAAAATACATTTCTACTAATCTATAATTACAAAAAAGAAAAAATAATAATAATAATAATAATAAAAAAATGAAATAAAAACGGAAAACATTTTTATTCGAGAGAGCACTTACAAATTTAGTTGGATTAATACTGGATTTAGATACAAATATTATATTACATCAATAATTTGATATTTCATCATCATCATCATTATTATTATTATTACATCATAAACCCTTCATCAAAGGACCGTTGATTCACCTTTATCACAGGTTGCTGTTACAAAAATCGACAAAATCAACCGAGCACACCAAGAATTAAGATGCAAGCAAATCGCAAAAAAGCTAGAGCAATATTCAACACTCTGCTTTCCACACATATTCCCAGTCAGGTAAAATACTAATCTGTAAACCAGAAAGGTAACTGCGTATATCAAATGATGCGAAAAAGAAACAAGATACAGCTAATACATCAACTGAGTTTTTTAACTCTTTGGTCGAATTGTCTCTACATTTTGTCCCGACACTACATCATAGAAACAAGGAAAATGCCCTGAACTTTATTCATGAGGCAGAGATAGAGCGCAAAAATAAGTCAATATACGAGTTTTCAAAACTTGCGCAGACTTTTAGCATGATTTTTCAAACGCTTTTGCAATCAGTCAAGCTCACGTTCCTAAACAGCATCTTTAGTACAGGACGTAAAGAGGAATTTGTGTTCATTCAGGGTGAAAATGAATGGCTGATTTTTGTTGGTCAGTATTACGGGAATGCCGCTGATTTTTCGGTCCGTAAAAGCGTAACTGCATGTCCCAATCTTTTTGCGTCTGCATAAAAAAGCTGTCCTTTTTTATCGAGCAGCAATTCATTCCGTAAAGTGTAACAAAACTTTATTACGTTGTAACTCTTGTACGTGCTTCGTACGGTAAGCCTGTTTTGGTCGCTTCTTTGATTCTTCGCTTTAATGAATATTGGCATGTTTGTGTGTTTCTTTCTTTCTTTTTTTGCAGGATGTAGCGATAGTGTGTGAGTTAAATCTTTGCTTTGTCTTTTGTTCGTTATTTTTGTCAAACATTGAAAAAAGGTGAACGATATAGTTCCGGCTGTCGTCCGATGAATATGTACATTGATTCAAGCCACAGCTTTGATTTGTTTATATATTTGTTCATTTTGTTTCAGTTCTAAACAACAGACTGGCCTCTCAGAACTCCGATATTTTTTGGGATTATCCACTGGTTTGTTTGACTAGACGGTGCATCCATTTATTATAGATATATAGCTATTTCAAATAACGTCATCACCAAAAGGCAATAATAGGTCATTCCAAGACTGCTAGGAACTATGGGTAGAAATAGTACTGTTGTAATTATTGCACCAGTTGACAAGAAATTCACACCATTTAGTTATGATTTGAGTTGCTTTCTGTTTGCTCCATAGATTAAAATGTTAATATTCATCTGTTTGACTGTACAAAATGCCATTCTACATTCTGTTATGACTTTTACCCATCATTCCTAGTGGTTTTGGAATCGAGATGATGCCTTTTGATGATGACGTTTTTTGAAACCGCCTTCCTCACGGTATTCCTCGTGTGGGATAATGGGAAGGACGTCTGGACACTGGCTCCTGATCGTATTGAAGCGCTGTTTCTATTTCAATGGAAAACATCAGCGTGGTTTCATTGAAGCCCAGGGATATTAGGGATAGGATTTGAGAGACCCAAGCCCGTCACAAGTCTGATATATGCAGATATGAGTCAGAGAAAGTCGCAAAATAAAATGATAACACTGACTTATATGTCAATCATTTATTAATTAATTTTATCAAAACAGTGTTCTAGCATTATGTCTGTCATTTGTACAAAATAGCATCAATGGCATCACATTAAACATCATTAATTATCAAAGGTCACGAATACTAAACAAGCAACATAGCTAAAACCTGCATAAAATACTCATTCATCAATCATTTTTAAGTAGAAGCGATTTTCATGTAGCAGAAATCGGATAGAACTCGTGGATAGAGTTTTTATCAGCGAATCATTTGTTTTTAATCCACTAGTTATTTTAAGCAGGTTTTACGTTCTAACTCTCTAAATATAACTTAGTCTCCTTCTAAATACTACCGTCTGTGTGCTAGCATAGATTAATAATATATTAATATAATCTTGATATATCTATATATTTAAAAAATGTATCACACTTATGTACAAATCTCAAAGAAAATAATTTATCAAACTTGTGTAAAAATCTAAAACGAAGGTCTTTTAACTTTTATGTACATAAGAATCTGAATATTTTTAGAGCGTTTGGGCGTTACGTAGCTTATAGCGGCTTTGAAGCAAAACTGTGTGTACTGTAGGCAAAGATAAAGACAGTAAAAATTAGAAAAAAAAACGATAATTAGCGTTTAGCGTTTTGTAATAGTCCTAAAGTACGAAAAATCAATATAGGATTAACTCAAATAACTTATACCGAAAGTTGTTGTTGTTCAAACTTGTAACTATTTAAAGTAAAATCCAAGTTCAAACATACTGTTCACCATTTTCTTGTAGACCATCTTTAAGTTCTGCAATGTCTTTGTATACACCTCGTAGATTATTATATCTGAGACCCCAGTTTAACACATGATCCCAGTCAAAGTCCTCATTAGTTCCATTTACAGGCGGTCTTTGAGCAAATTTGTTAGGTATTACTAAATCATCGTCGCTCATATTTACAGTACTATGTGAAACAGTTCTTGATCCAGGTTGTCGAGGTGTTGATTCAGTGTTCGCTAATTGAGAAAATATCATACTTCCGTGAGAGTCCAACTCCTCTGTTCGTGTTGGTTTTTCGTCGAATTCAAACTCACTACAAGTAAAGGAATCGTTAGAACTTTCACTCGACGTATCGTCCTGTTCCATTAGACTCGACAATTTGTCGTTGACTGTCGGGTCTTCGTCGCTCGATGTCGATATAGCGTCTAAGAAACTTCCCGATGGAGGATTTCGTGAAGATTGCAGTCGTATACGATCGATTTCAGACTGTGAGAAGGCAGGTAATTCACGGCGTGCCATACTGTCCTTAAACATACTAGGTTCATATTGATAACTTGCTTCACTAACACCAATACTGGCTACATCAATGTCATAATAGTCGAGCATTTCAGAGTTGTCCATCTCTGACTTTGGACCACCGTCTGAGAAGTCGCGTTGCTCGTCGCTGCTTGTCGTATCTATCGAGTTGGTTCGTCGTTTATGTCGACCACCGTATGGTCTTATACGTGCGTCGGTACGAGGTGGACCGTGATGTCGTTTGTCTAACACTTGTCGGGCTAGTGAACTAGGGGGTCCACGCCTGTCGCGTGGTCTAGGGCGTTGTCTAGGGGCATTACGTTGTACGGTTTGTTGTTCAATAGGGGTACTATGCTGTTGAATATCCACCTGACGAGGAAGAATAACTCTATCCAGTCGTTCACGACTCCCATTTCTCATGGCGAAATCATTTTTGATGACAAATTCACCGACGTCGGATTCAGAGAATCCATGGTCAATCTTCTCGTCTGATTTATGTAGCTTGAGTTTGTAGTCTTCAGGTGCGCCTATCTTGTGTATTACAATGTTTGTGTTATCATCATTAGGTGAGATGCGTAGATCAGGATTGGATTTCTGACTTGGATTACGTATAACCACACCACTATCATCGCTACTGTGTGACGGTGAAGCACGATGGGAACCGTCCTGTAGATCACCAGTAGGAATGCATATATCATCGCAATGTTTCGCATCGTAATCTGATTCTCGTTTAAGTTTCTGATGTCGTTTAACGGCTAGTATGCCAACGATTACTCCAACGATGACAAATACTAAGAACAATATACCCGCGATGATACCAATACTGAACGGACTATCGCCTTCACGACGGTTTGCCGTCACACAAGGTACGCCGTGACACAGTCCACATGTTTCACCAGAATAGTTAGCGTGACATATACAAGTGAATGATCGTCCATCTTGGTGAGGTATACAAGAACCGTTGTTAAGACAAGGATTGGGAGTACAGGGTAGATTACTAACGCAAGCATAACCATACCAATCCTCAATGCATGTTGGTTTTTCTGCGTCAGTCACGCAAGGACTGGATAGACATGCACCATTCTTTTGACCACAGCCTTCTGTCACGCCAACACCTTGCTGTTTTGCCACTAAGTAACCGTTAGCTCCATCAAGAGGCACATTAATGCCGTTAATCTGAAGTCGCTCCATACATCCATTAAAATTAGGAACGTTGACTTGTTCAGGGGGTGATGCAGCCCCACCTAGTGACCATGTAACTATGCTAGGACCAAGGAATCGATGAGGATCTTCCGTAAACGTAACGTCTTTCTTTACGTTGTCTACAGTTAGTGTTATGGATTTTTGTTTACGTCGTAATGTTAGATTGTGCCATGTTCCGTCGATGAAGGAGGAGCTACCGACAGTGATGTTTCGTGTAATGTTCGATGATCTAGACTGGTAATGGACTGTCTTGGATGTTACCTGAAAACAACAACATTTCACATTACAACTATGATAATGACCCATCATAGAATTGAACGAGAGACTTCGACCAGCCCATGCCATTTTCACTCGTAACTTTGATAGGTTATATGATTTCTGTTGTGTTGAATTTACCTGTATCACGGTGTAGTCCGGGCTGTTGTCTTGTACCAGTAGAACCAAACCTCCCTTTAATGTACGAAAGCTAATACCAAACGACTCGTCTGCTTGACTAACAGAACGTCGACTACGAACAGAGGGATTGTTCTGCTTTTCAAGTAACTTCTGTTCACGTCGATAACTTTCTTTAAACTGTAGAACTAGTGAAGCTGTTGCACTGAAACGAACGGCGCTGGGTTCATCTGTAGGGTAAAATAACAATGATTGAATTAAAGATTCAAAGCTCATTCATATACAATGCGATGAAATTAAGTGCCACTAATTAAAGCGCTACTCATTTTCCAGTCAATTATTTTTTCTTAAATTCTAGCCGGGGGATATTTGCAATGTGTTTGAAAGATGCTGCAATGGGTGGCTGTAGAATCCAAGGAACGGTCATTAAAACTGAATTGTATCGCACATATTTTGTTACCCCAAGCAACGAAATCAAGTCCCATCTGACTGATTTGATCAACGTACCTTTCTCACAGTTAGTTCCTGAGAAACCATCAGAGCACTCACAGTAGTAGCCAAACCATGTATCTTGGCATTTACCGTTATTCCTGCATGGATTATTACCACAGAAATCTTGATGAGGACAATGATCTAGTGTTCCTGATGATTCTATAGCGTCCTTGTATAATAGCTGATCGCCATTGACGAAGAAGTCACGAACACAACCGACGAAGTCGTAAACCTGGACGTGTTTGCGTTGGTCGTTAAACACTTGGTCAAAGTTTTGAACTCCGCCGATATGTAGAGGAGAATTGTTCAGTTCTAGTTGGCTGTAAAAGCAAAGCAAAATGATAAGACAGAAAGAACAGAAAAGTGGTGTGAAAATGGGATTATTTCACAAAAGTAAATGGAAGAAGAACGTAAAGAGGGCAACGCATGCGCAGAAAGAGACATCTTCAAAAATTCTGGTTGGTTTATAATCTATCTTCTTGAAACTTTGGACTATTTTTAATGTAACAAATACGTTGTCAAATGTGTTTTATCTGATAAAGGTAGTATTTCTTTGTGCTTTCCTAACGTGATAAAGGTCTGTACTTACGTGAACTTTCCGCCAACAGATCCCGTATTCTTGTACTGGTAGTCCACTACAACTTGTGCTGTCTGAAGATCAGAGAAAAAAAAACAATCGGTAAGAAACAATTTGTTATCAATCTGTTGGAAATCCATAACGAACCCAAGGCCTTCACAAGGACCCAGGTTCGTCCAAGAGCGATTGACGTCGTAGAATAATAGATTGATACATGGAAAAAATGATAGCATCCATTTAGTGAAATAACGATATTTCCAAAGGGTATATTCAAATTGCCACCATATATTGAATAAACCTACAGAAAAAGACTTGTTGTTGACTTACCACTTTGTCTCTTATAACGTTCACATGATGCCACTTCCCGTCACTAACAGCACGCTCGACCACTACAACAGCTGGTGCCTTGGTGTAACCGAGGTTATACGAAAACCTGATCTTTCCTTGGACTATTTCTAATGCAATAAAATCACCATCATCCTTGGTTGTTCCGTCATTGTTATAAAATAATAAGCCATCAACCATAGATGTTGCGAACGACAATGTGATGTTATTATACGATTCCTGATTACTGCTGCGTAGAGTCTTGAACTTCATGAACGACACCACACCAAACCCAAAGCTTGAGAATTGACATCGATCTCCACGTCCACCAAAATCACAAATACACTTGAAAGACGACGGCTGATGGATACACGTGGAATTGTACATACAAGGGGACCCCTGACAGTAGTCGATTTCGTTCTCGCAGTTCTTTCCGCTGTAACCTGTCTTGCATTGACAGACATAGCTACCATCAGTGTTCGTGCATCCTGTAGAATGCTTACAAGGTTTAGACCTACACTCGTTGATATCTGTTTGGCACAGTTTACCAGTGTAACCCTGACGGCAAGTACACTTGAAAGACGAGCCATCCTGCAGGCACGTGCCACCGTTCGTGCAAGGATTACGATCACAGTCGTTGATTTGAACGTCGCACGTAGATCCTGTGAACTCTGGCTTGCATCTGAAAACATTGACAACAACCTGCATGTAAGATTATTATTGTCTGGAGTAAAGAACTCAATTATTAAAATCAAACAAGTTTACTGGTGAATAAATAGGTAACATAGGAAACAGAATGAATGAATGAATGAATGAATGAATGAATGAATGAATGAATGAATGAATGAATGAATGAATGAATGAATGAATGAATGAATGAATGAATGAATGAATGAATGAATGAATGAATGAATGAATGAATGAATGAATGAATGAATGAATGAATGAATGAATGAATGAATGAATGAATGAATGAATGAATGAATGAATGAATGAATGAATGAATGAATGAATGAATGAATGAATGAATGAATGAATGAATGAATGAATGAATGAATGAATGAATGATAAAATGACAATTGAAGACATTACTATACCTGCACGAGTATTTCCAGTTGAAATCAGCAGACACAAACACTGCCGGTACAGTATTGACTACAAACGTGTTACCAGTGGCTCCTATCTGACTGCTGCACTCTGCACCGTTCTTACACGGGCTGCTATTAATACAAGGAGTATAGTCTTCCTTGTAGATATCCACTTTGCCTTCAGTCTCTATTTGATTCTTATTTGTCTTCAGTAATTCAGATAGCTTGTCTTTCTTGAGATAAATGAAAGTATTAGGCTGGCGAGCCGCGACCAGTACATCGACATAGCCATGGTCAAAGCCTTTGATGCTAACGGTCTGTAAGGATGAGTATTCGTCAGGTAGAATTCTTACCACAGCCTGTGAGAAACTGTGGTAGGAAGTAGATAGGAACTGTCTAGGTGTGGTCTTCTGTAATCGTATAGCTACACTGTCTTTGACTGTCACGCTAGTATAACCAGTAAACGTGACTGTCACGTTGTAACGCACGCTGCCAATGCCATCAGAACCGTTTACCTTCAACACACATAAACTATCTCCTGTTTTAGCCAACGAACGTAACATACAATCACCACGAGGGAAACTAAACATATTACACGTAGAGCTGATTAAACTGCAAGACATGGCGTCATCAACATCGGGATCATCGGGACGTATATCGGCAACAGCACCACCGGGGAATCGTTTATCGTAGGTATTCACCATGACAACGCGTGGGGTTGATTTTGGTCTGTTATCGTTCTGGTCTTTTACAGTTACGAGGCAGTTAGATATAGCTGATAGACCACCGTTGTCTGTTATACGAATAGATATGTTATATCTTGCTTGGGCCTCACGATCCAATATGGCTGTTGTTTGAAGTAATCCCGTGGTTTTATCTAATACAAACTTGCCGTAGTTTGAGCCAGCTATTTGGAATGTAAATGGTCCTCTGTTAGGATCGATGTCTCTGTCTGTCGCACGTAACGTGATTACTGACGTACCTGCAGCTTGATTCTCAAGTACGGAAGCTACACGGTCGCCTTCTACTAAAGTTGGAGCGTTATCATTCACGTCACGCAACATGACGACAACCGTTGCGTTACCAGTCATAGGAGGAGATCCATTATCTGTGGCCGTGACTATAAGTCTATAGACTGGTGTCAACTCTCGGTCCAGTACTCCAGCTGTTTTAATAACTCCTGTTAACTGGTCGATAACGAATGCTTGGTTATTGTTTCCTGATCCTATTCCATAGCGAATAGGCACACCTTTAGCTGACTTCTCTTGGTCATCATCAACAGCTGTGACGTTCGTCACGTACGTGCCACTAGTAACACCTTCACTCATTTCAACATTATAGGTATTTTGTAGAAACTTTGGAGCATCATTAGCGTCTGTCACGGTCACTATGATGGTTGCGTGACCAATACTATTCGGCGTGACATCAGTCTGTAATAAGTTCTTTGCGATTACGTGTAGCGTGACATTACCATGCTTTTCGCTGTCTAGATTCCCTGAGATGGTCAACACTCCTGTTTGTGCGTTTAGAGTAAATCCTTTGTAATTGTCAGCACCAATGAGATGATAGACTATTACACCGTCAATACCAGCGTCTTTATCTGTAGCTGTAACTGTCAAAACAGTGTGACCGGTAGGGGCGTTTTCCGCTACTGTACCTCGGAATATATCCTTTGTGAAGACAGGAAAAAACTCATTCTTTCCAGTAATAGACACAAAAACATCAGCACGAGGATCTGCAAATCGTTGAGGTGGAAGACCGTCATCTTTAGCTCCAATGACTAATGTTATCTTTGATGTTTTCTCGAAATCAAACTCAGCAACTGCCTTGATCTCACCAGTAACAGAATCAACGTGAAACTTTGCTACATCATCACCACTTGCTATATAGTACCTGCAAAATGAGGTATTTATGTCTATTAAGATATCATGAGTAATATTTTCAGTAGTATTTCAACTTCACTTATTAGCTAGTATCTAACAACTGACTGGTACAACTCTTCACCGACATCAATTTTATCACCAATAATTGTACAATAATCCTAATAATAACCGTGACTTGCACGATCATCATCATCATCATCATCACCATCATCATCATCATCATCATCATTATCAAGTGTAATTACCTGACATCTTGTTTTCCTTGTTTGTCCTTATCAGTAGCACGTACAGTGCATATCACTTTAGATCTCGGTGCAGTATTCTCGGATAGTTCACAATTGTACGACGAAGGTTCAAACACAGGATTATTATCGTTCACATCTAATAAAGTAATCTCTGCCGGTACTTTACTGGTCCTAGGTGGAACTCCTCCATCAGTGGCATTCACGACAAGGACATACTTAGGACTGTCTTCGTAGTCTAAATGCTTGACAATAAAGATGGAACCATTCTTTTCTCCGATATCAAAGTATCCTCGATCATTTCCTGATGTGATTGAGTATGTTATTTCACCATTTTTTCCACTATCATCATCAGTGGCGGTAACTGTTAGTATTACACTTCCAACAGCTTGGTCTTCTTTGGCAGTCTGACGGTACACATTAAGAGAGAACTTTGGCGAGTAAAGATTCCTTGGAGTAACGTCGACACAAACCTGTGCCACTGTTTCCATGCTTGGAGACCCAAGGTCTTTAGCTTTAATATTTAAACAGTAGATCTTATGAGCGTCGCTTCGGAGGTCTCCATTTACTCTTATCTCGCCATTTTCGGGTATAACTCGGAACTTCGACGAGCCGTTGCCCGAGGACACTTCGTATTGAATCTCAGCATTCGGCCCATAATCGTACTTGTCTTCAGCAAGAACCTTGCCGATAATTGTACCAACACTCGAGTCTACAACAGCAGTAAATCGGTACGTTGATTGCTTAAATACAGGGGCGTGGTCATTGGTGTCTAACACCTCTATTTCGACATGGGTATCACTCTTCGGGTGTGGCGAATAAACGTTCTCTGCTCTAACGGTAAGGTTGTAGATGTTTGCATCGGGTTGCGAGTCAGTAGTGATGAAGCGAAGAGGTTTGTTCACACTGATAATCCCAAGTCTGTTATCTATAGAGAAATAGCTAACAACTTGCTTAGAGACTATTTTATACTCTATCTCTGCATTGACGCCCACATCATCATCTGTTGCTGTTACATTCATGACACTATATCCCACAGGTGAGCTTTCAGACACACGTGTACCGTAGCTCTTAGTTGGAAACCTTGGAGGAGAGTCGTTGATATCTATTACAGTTACATTCAATGCTAATGCTGTAACATACTTGGAATCACCGACGGTTACGTTCAACGAATACATTTTCTTTGTCTCACGGTCAAGAGATTTAGCAGAGGAAAGAGTACCATTACGCGGATCAATAACGAATACTCCATCTTTATTACTTTGGGCTGTGATATCATACCGAAGTGAGGAGTCGACTGAGTCGATGTCATTGGCCTTAATTACCGTCACAATCGTTCCGACTGGTGCATCTTCTGTCACGTGAGCGTTAGTAAAACCGCTGACAAATACAGGTGGGTTGTCATTGACGTCAGTTACTGTCACCATGACGACAGCTTCACTTGCGAAGGAAGTATTTCCAATATTTTCAGCTCGTACTTTGAGGGAGTATGATGATGTTCTCTCTCGGTCTAGTACTTTTGTAGTGATAATTTCTCCCGTGGATGGTGATACCTGGAATGGCACTACTTCACCGTTACTATAACTGATAGAATACTTGATCTGAGCATTGGAGTCAGAATCAGCATCTACAGCATTGATGGTAGTTACAAGAGTGCTTAATGGCAGCCCTTCATTGATATGGACATAATAGACATGTTGGCTGAATATAGGAATATTATCATTCTCGTCAAGAACATGTACGTAGATAGTAGTGAAGCCAATGTGTGGTGGCGTACTACCATCTTTTGCTCCGATAACAATGCTGTAGTTCTTGTATTGCTCATAATCCAGAGACTTCTTGACCCTAACGATTCCATATACAGCGTCAACATCGAACTTGTCTTCAACATCTCCACCAGCGATGAAGTAAGCTGTGTGCCCCGTAGCGTTCACTGTCGTCAGTTTGCTTCCAGTTGGAGTTAACTCTGAAACAGACAATGACTGGTCAGAGTGGAGGAAGCTTGGAAACGAGCTACTGCTGACGTACACTTGTACAGTTGCCGTAGCAACTCTCTGTGGTGCGTTACGATTGGCTGCTTTAATCTGTAATGTATACGTTGTAGGATTTGCTGGCACTTGTTTAGAAACTAGCATTACTCCTGTATTCTTAACTAGATTGAAGACTCCACCATCGTTACCACTCACGATCATGTAATCAGACTCGGCATTTACTCCAGTGTCTTTATCAATAGCTGTAACCACTGTACCAATAGTCCCTGGTGCTGCGTTCTTTTGTATGTTGACTTTGATTAACGAACTTTCGAACACTGGATCATGATCGTTCGAGTCTTTCACTACAACATTCACTTTACATTTTCCTTGAAGAGGGGGGTTCCCTGCGTCAGTTGCAATGACTTCCAAGGAATGAAACGCGATGAGTTCTCGGTCCAAGATTTTATCTGTTTCAATTCGACCTGTTTTGCTATCGATCTTAAAGCGTGCATAGTTTTTTACTAATGAGTACGTCAAATCAGCGTTGATTCCTAAATCTTTATCCGTAGCTGTTACTTGGACTACAAAAGTTCCAACTGGATCTCCTTCAGGTACTTTGACAGTGAGCTTGTCAGGCTGAAAGATGGGTGGATTATCATTCTTGTCAAGGACTTTGACAACTACATGGCACTGTCCTAACAGACTAGGATTACCACCATCTTTAGCTTGGATTGTAAGTTTGTAGGTATCATTAAGTTCTCGATCAAGTTTTGTAGTGATTCCAATACTGCCAGTCAGTGAATTGATTACAAACACACCACCAACGTCGCCATCTACTATACTGTAGGCTACATCACCACCACGACCTTCATCGTTATCTTGCGCCACTACCGTAACTATGTTAGAATCGATCACATCTTCTAAGACCCTGACTTCATATGTTTCTTTAGTAAACACTGGGCTGTTATCGTTGATGTCACGCAACAGTACAGTGACAGTTGTCACGCTTGATTTTCGTGGTGTGCCTAGATCGTAAGCTCTAATCTCGAGTTGATATTTAGACGTGGTTTCTCTATCGAGTGTCTTTGCTGTTCGTAATCGACCGGTAACGTCGTTGATGGAGAATGTCCTGTTCTCATTGCCTGTCACGATCTCATAACGCACTTCTGCGTTAACACCACTGTCACGATCTACCGCTAATAACCTAATAACGTCGGCCCCTACAGATACATTCTCAAAGATCCTTACTTCACTAGGATGGTCGCGGAAGACAGGGGCATGATTATTGTAATCATCGATCACTATCACTATGTTCATGTCAGACGTTAGTCGTGGGCTTCCTTTGTCAGACGCAGTTACCTTCAAGGTGTAGTTTTGTTTAGTTTCTCGATCCAGTCCCCCAGCGACTCGAAGAACGCCGTCATTGTGACCCAGTGTGAAAGGTGCACCAAGGTCTATTTTGGTAAGAGAGTAGGTCAGCTCACTGTTTGAACCTTGATCTTGATCTACTGCTATTACTGTGAATACCACGTCACCAACCTAACAATGAATCAATAAGTCAATTGATTAGGCAAACAAGAAACCAAACATACAAACTACTGTAACAATCAATCTGTGCGCTAAGCGATCAAACTAACCAACAAACAACAAATATCTATATAAACAAACAAACAAGCTAGCAAACAAACAAGCAAACAAACAACAAATCTATCTATACAAACAAACAAACAAAAACAAAAAACAAACAAACAAACAGACAGACAAACAAATAAACAATAAATTATGTGTAGACAAACAAACCAGCCAACAAACAAATAAACAACAAATTATCTATACAAACAAACAAATCAATAGAATAAGAAAATTAATCATTTAATATCCTAAATCCATCCATCAATTGATCATTCATCCAGTCACACAACCTTGGGTCTAAAGAAACAATAAACCAATCAATCAACCAATCAATCAATCAACCAACCAACCAATCAATCAATCAATCAATCAATCAACCAACCAATCAATCAACCAATCAATCAACCAATCAATCAATCAATCAACCAGCCAATCAATCAATCAACCAACTAATCAATCAATCAACCAATATTATTGTATTATACCTTAGCACTCTCAGAGACATGAGCTACTGATGATGAAGTGAAGATTGGTTTGTTGTCATTGATATCAGTAACATCGATATAAACATGGGTTGTACTTTGTCGCTGAGTTGATAGTGGCATAGCTTCATCACTGGCTTGCACTGTTAGTATAAAACCATCTTGCTTTTCTCTATCTAACACTTTAAGGTTAACAATGGTTCCGTTCTTGAGTATTCCAAATGAGTTATCTGTATTACCAGATATTATACTGTAATTGATAACACTGTTAGCGCCAGCATCTTTGTCAACTGCGACTACAGAGATGACATGTGAGTATTTACTCTCACCCTCCATTATGCTTCCTTGATACTTATTCTGATCAAACTCTGGTGAATTGTCATTGGTGTCTAATACTGTGACATATACACTCACTGATGTTGAGTATTGGATACTTTTGCCATTGTCTTTAGCAGTGATATTTAGAATGTAGTGTTCTACACTTTCACGATCAAGTCGTTGGCTGAGAGTGATTACTCCTGTGGCTGAGTTTATGTTGAAGATGTCTTTGTCAGCCCCAAGCATACTGTAAGTCAGTCTTGCATTATCCCCATCATCACCATCACTAGCTTTTACAACTCCTACAGTGGTACCAATCAAAGCATCTTCTGAGATTGTAAAGGAATAATATCCTTTGTTAAACTTTGGTGCATTGTCGTTTACGTCATCAATCTGGACTGTGACAAGACATGAAGAAGACTGGGAAGGGCTGCCATGGTCATGAGCTGCAACACTGATAGTGTATGTGGACAACGCCTCTCTGTCAAGTAGTTTGATATTGGTAATTTTACCACTTTGACTGTCAATCTTAAACATGTTGCCATGGTTACCACCTGAGATAGAGTAGGTTATTCGAGCATTCTCGCCCTGGTCATTATCTTTAGCTGTCAAAGTGGTAATAGTGCTGCCGATTGAGATATTTTCATCTACATGTACAGTATAGCGATCACTTGAGAACTCTGGTGCATTATCATTGACGTCTGTTATTGTGATAGCAACATTAGTTGATGACGTGCTTGGATTAGGACCTTCCATATCAACTGCATAAATGACTAAATTTAACACAGAACCCAGGCTCTCACGGTCAATTTGTTGCTTGGTAACAACATCACCACTCACTTCATTGACAGACAAAGCCCCTTTACTGTTGTCTGATGTGAGATAGTATTTGATCTTAGCATTAGATTGGCTGGTACTGTACCTTGCTTGTACTCTTACAACAGTTACACCTATGCCACTATTCTCTGTGATGGTACCATAAAATGTAGTGTTAGTAAACACAGGGCCACTAACTCCAGTCTTGAACAAAGTTATCTCAGTTTGGTCAGAAAGAGAAGGGCTGCCACCATCTTGAGCCTTGACCCATCGTTTATAGTACAATTTATTATCAGAAAGCTGTGCTATTTTATCCAATTGTCCAGTGTTGGAGTTTAAAAAGAACAGGTTGTTACTTGTAATAAAGTTGTATGTTACAACACCATTTGGTCCCTCATCAAAGTCTTCAGCTTTTACATTCATGATGAAAGTACTTGTACCAACATGAGCAGCAGGTGGAGACACAAACCTTGGTTTGTTGTCATTCACATCTTGTACAAAAATATTGATCTCCTTTGTTGAGGACAACACTTGTGATGGAGGTGTTGCTTTGTCAGTTGCCTTGACAACCAGCTGGTAAAAATTCCTGGTCATTTCCTCTCTATCGATCTTAGCAATGGTTGTTATGGTACAGGTTTGTGGGTCAACAGAGAATACATTGTCCTTAGGAACCAGTCTCTCCAGAGAGTAGACTACCTGACCATAGGTGCCACTATCGCGGTCTGTTGCTAGGCAATGCCCTACCACAGTTCCAACAGTTATGTTTTCAAGAATGCGAAGGTTTTGAGGCTCTAGTGCAAAAGTTGGAGCATTATCATTAGCATCGGCTATAGTGATAGTAAGATTAGTTGATGATGATAATGATGGGCTTCCTCTGTCCTGCACTGTGAAGCATAGCTGATACTTTGTCGTAGTTTCATAATCTAGATGCTTGTTCAAGAACACTTTCCCTGTTGAGTGATTAATGTCAAACACTGCTGCTAGGTTACCACAAGTTATGGAGTACAGTATCTGTCCATTTTGTCCTATATCTTTATCAGTTGCATTCAGGTCAATGATCTCAGAACCAATAGCAAGAGACTCTGACACACTAATAAAACCACTAATGCTTTGAAACACAGGCCTTTCATCATTATAATCTTCAACAGTAATTTGAACAACTGCTTGAGAATACAAGGAATTGTTCAAGGCATCAGTAGCTTGTAATGTAAGATTATAACTATCCTGTGTTTCTCTGTCTAGAGGTTTGTCCAAGTACAAGTCGCCAGTTGTTTTACTAATGTGAAATATGTCTTTTCCAGAACCTTTGATAATGGAGTATGCAAAGTTGGCGTTCTTGCTGCTATCAGGATCAAACGCTTTGACTTGATATACCAAAGCTCCTGGTACAAGTTTCTCACTTACTTTAACATTATATAGTACACTACTGAATAATGGTGGGTTGTCATTCACATCACTAACTGTTACTATGACAATAGCACTATCACGCCTGACTGTAGTATCATTGTAGACGGCTTCCGCGCGCATGATGTAATCATTCTCACCACTTTCTTTGATGAGCACTTCACGATCAAGAGGCTGGCGTGTTGTTATATGTCCAGTTTTAGCATCAATAGCAAATGCATTATTACTGCTAACAAGAGAGTATATAATATCCTTTGTTTTAGCAATATCGGTTGCCTGGGCAGTAACAGTTCCTACAGGAGAACCTGGACGAAGGTTTTCACTGATTGTAAACCTAAACGTATTGTTTGTAAACAAACTTCTGTGTTCATCAGAGTCTTGGATGTAAATAGTAACAGTTACAGTAGAAGTAAGTTGAGGTATGCCGCTGTCTGTTGCTCGTACTATGATATTATAAGACCCTTTAGTTGCATGAATCAGGTTCTTCTTGACATACAGAAAACCATCAGGAAAGATTCCAAACAAACCTTCCTGGTTACCAAGTGGGTCGATACTATAAGTTATTTCACCATCTTTGCCACCATCATTGTCTACTGCATTGACAATCAAGAACCGATAACTCAATGGTCTTGACGCTAGTACATGAGTTACATAAGAATTTGATCTAAACTTTGGTGGATGGTTGATTAGTATGTTAGCTTGTACTGTCATAGTACTGTGTAAGGGAGGAGACCCTAAGTCAGATGCCATGACCTGAATAGTATATTGTGGATCATCACCATCAGTTACTTTTCTAGCTAAAGTTACCACACCAGATGTAGTATTGACAGTAAAGAGACCATTTGCATCATTAGTAAGTTGGTATCTAATGATGCCATTACTGCCAGCATCATTATCAGTAGCAGTGACACTGGATATGACTTGACCTGGCAACCATGACCCTGAAATGTCAATGTTAACAATGTTTGTAGAAAACTTTGGAGCATTGTCATTTCTGTCAAGAATAGAAATGTTCACTGATGATTTAGCAGACAATGGTTTTGCTTGGCCAGTTTTTGCTATGATGTCTAACCAGAACCTATCTTGTTTTTCTCTGTCAATCACACCATTGACCATAATAATGCCACCTGATGTGTCCACAATAAATAAATGTCCAGGGTCCCCTGAGGTGATTTCGTACCTTATCGTATCATTCTTATCATTAGTCTTTGCAAATACTTTCCCCACAAGGGTACCCTTAGGGGCATTTTCATATACCGAGAAGTTATAGATGGCATGAGCAAAATAAGGTGGATTGTCTGCTTGGTTGATAACAGTCACTTCAACAAATGCAGGTGCTAAAGCAGTGTTGCCACCACCATCTTGAGCAGTCACCTCTAGTTTGTGAAATCCATTTACTTCATGATCAAGTGACTTCACTGTGCTGATTTCTCCAGTGTTGCTATTGATAGCAAAACTGTTATTGTTATTTCCACTCTTGATAGCATAGATGACTTTTCCATTTGAACCAAAGTCTTTATCAGTAGCAGTTACGGTTACGATAGGACCAGGTTTATCATTTTCGACAACACTGACAAAATACACAACAGGATAAAACACTGGATTGTTATCATTGATGTCAGTTATGGTTACTATGACTGACGCTTTTGAAGACAGTTTTGGTTTGCCACTGTCTACTGCTATCACAGGTATACTGTAAGAACTCTTGACTTCACGATCCACAGTGTTTTTCAATTTCAAAACTCCACTTGATGGCTCAAGTGTAAAATGTGTAAGTAGTTCTTGAGAGTCAGAGTCAATTGAATAACTAACTTTAGCATTATCACCAATGTCCTTGTCTGTAGCAGTTAGTGTTAAAATAACTTTGTTGCGTGTTGTATCCTCAGGAATAGTTTCTGTATACACACTCTTGGTGAATATAGGAGCATTGTCATTTTCATCAAGAATGGTAACTTTCAGTGTTGTTGTTCCAGTTTTGGGTGTTTTTCCATGATCCTGAACAGTAATAGTCAATGAAACCATACCAATAGCTTCTCTGTCCATTGATGTAACCGTGGTAACAAGCCCAGATTGACTATCAATCTGGAACCATCCTTGGCCATTGCCGCCAGTAATAGAGTAAGACATTGTCCCATTGCTTCCAGCATCAGGATCAGTGGCATTCATTTTCAAAACATAGCTACCATTTGGAGCAAGTTCACTTACAGAAGCAGTATAAACATTACTGTAAAACATTGGTGCATTGTCGTTTACATCAAGTACTTCAACCACTGCATTTGCTAAAGTGCTTTTACTGGGGACTCCTTTATCAGTTGCATTTAAAGTCAAGTTATAATTAGCAGCTACTTCGCGGTCTAGTTTCTTTGCTACTTTTAACGCATAGGCACCTGGTAAGGATTGATGCTCTTGTACAAGAAAGAAACCATGCATATTGCCCTTACTTATCTCAAGGTTAATTTCATTGTTAGGTTTTGATCCATCATTGTCACTGACCCTAATGATAGCTAGCAATGTGCCAACGACACAGTCCTCCGATACTACAGCTTTTGCATTGGAATATGGATAATATATCACTGGTTTAAAGTAAGGTGGGTTATCATTCACATCAACGACATTAACAGTCACAGTGGCAGTAGAACTTTCTTTAGGTTGTCCTTTATCACTAGCTATAACTTTAAATTTGTATAAATTTTTGACTTCGTAATCAAGTTGTGACTTTGTTTTGATTACACCAGTGTTCGAGTCAATGTCGAACGTTTCATAAGAGTTGTCTGCGTCCTTTTCGATCGAATATTCGATTTCACTGTTCAAACCAGTGTCTTTGTCCGTTGCACTCACTGTTAATATACTAGTTGCCGGTTTTGAGTTTTCTGGTATGATGCCTTTAAAATCTGCAGAAGTAAATATTGGAGCATTGTCATTTGCGTCTAGTATTGTAATATTTACAAAACAATAGTCAGTCAAAGATGGCATTCCTCGATCGCTCGCTTGTACTTTCAACTGATAAAAAGGTACTTCTTCTCGATCCAAAGTGTTGTTAGTAATTATACAAAGTTCAGATAATCCTTGACAACTAACTTGACCGGTTCCTAAAGTGAATCTACCGTTGATATTTCCACTAACAATCGAGTAGTCAACTGTGCCATTGTTTCCAAAGTCGTTGTCGGTTGCCTTGTTGATAGGATAAACGACCCCCGTTGTTGTGGTCTCTGCGATCTGTAAGGAATAGTATGTCGAAGGAAAACTAGGCGCATTATCGTTTATATCATTCACAAGTATTTGAACTTTTGGTGGATTGATGTTCGGGTCTGATGAACGAACGTTAAGTACAATTGGATTAGTTGTTAAAATTTCTCGATCGATTTTCGCAGTTGATTTTATTAGACCGGAATCAATGGTAAAATACGCAAGACTGCCATCAAATGAGCAACTATAACCGATACAGTCGTTGATTTTCCCAACAACAGTTCCAGCTGGCTGTTCTTCGACGATATTAAATAATAAATCTGCATGTACATAGTTTATAAGACTTGTAAAACACAGCCATAACACGAAACCAACATGATGAAGTGGTTTTAGACGCCGGTATCGTATTCTCGACACGGGTTTCCCTTCCTGATCACAACTAAACATGACTCAGTAGTTCAAAATCCTCCTCATCACTTGTTGAAGTCATAATGAGTAAAAGAAATTCCCATCGCAGAACATTTTCCTGGACATTATTCCAACCAAAGGTTAGCCGTTGGTGCGAGACTCGGCGTTAGTTTTCTTGACGAGTTGAATCACATTCTGCACGAAAAATCAGCCAATTACAAGCACAATTCTTGATTTTCTTGACTTGAATACCACAGTTTTGACTTTATACAATCTGGCTCTGCAGTTCAATCAAAATAATCGGAAATTAACGACAATTTCTACCAGCATTATAACATTTACACCAGCGTTGCTGACTTTATGCAAAATAGTTGATGTAAAGTATACGACAAAGTCCCCCGCAGCTCGTCAGCTGTCAATCATCAACTATAAATCCCCGAGGGAGGAGAACTTTCAGTCACGTGACGACACTATTTCAATAGTTACTAAAGAGAAAATAGACAAACGTTGGAATTAATTATTGTTGAGTGAATTGATTTGCAAGCGATGCGTACCTACATAATCCCTAGTCAAGCATATTAATAATTCATTATTAATAGTGACAAATGCCGAGAAAACTTGGGACAGTTATAAGTGTAGGCGTGATAAAGAAGTATTTCTGTCTGCGACTTTGTCAGACAAATGCTGTGTAGTACATTGACGTCAATTATCCTTGTAAATCAAGATCAAAGGTGCCATAAAATAAACAAGCATACACTTTTACAAACTTGAACAAAATAAGTCAAATCATAATACTTGTGTTTTTCCCCTAAAAGTTTTCGTTACAGCCGGGGCAAAGGGCAGGCCTTAAATCGATATCATTCCATAGAAAGACAGATTTGACTTGCTGTAGTCTCCACAGGACATAGACTGGCATTTAATTTGAGAAAAGAATCCTTAAAGTGGTGAAAGATTGACAATAACTCGAGTCTACGCTGTGAGATTAGTAATAGTAGGATGCGGAATGCAATGGTTTTTCATCGAATACACTAGTTACACTGCTAGTGTGCCAACCCTCACGTTTCTGTCTCACTCTTTGCTGTTTTTGTCATTATCAAGTTTTACTCCAAAAAATGGATTACATGATTTTGATGTGATTTTAATGTACTTGTTAAACGATTCTCTGCGATGCATTAGTATTAATCCAAACCTCTACCTATGCATTCTTTACTAATCCCTTCTAATCAAAAAGATAACTTTCAAAAGTGCTTCTAAATTTGGAAAAATTTCACTGAACTTTGCTGTATGTACAAGGTCATATAATATGTCCAATTTCACCGGACTAAACATAAGCCGATTTGAGTCAAAATCAAATCAAAACACCGATCCAAAACAAAAAATATTGTTTAATGAATCAAAACTGTAGGGAATTAATCGTGAAGAAAAATATACCAATAGTTTATCAAAATATTTTTTAATGTGAATTATACGCATATATATATTTGATTCATGTAACTTTTGAAAGTTTGTTTTTATTTCAATGTTATGACATTCCACAAATTTAATTTAATCCTTTGTGGAAATACGTTTAATGTTATTTTAAGTTCTTGTTTTTTTTCTGCTATGCGGTGGCCAAGATTTTTAAAGTTTTATTTAAAAGTAGCTTGACCAGACGATGGCTGACTGAGAAATGATGAGAAAATAAAAGTCAACTATCTCTGCAAGAAACTGAATTTTGAAATTCTCTTATGAACCGCGATGCCACCTTGTTGTGTGAACAAGCTGTGTTTTTTCACACTCTTCTGAAGTCGGATATTAATTAAAATCTCAAAAGTCTGAATGAAACCTTGTAGAACGTTCTACTGCTCTGGTATACGTGGGTAACAAGATCGTTTCAAGCAGCTTTTGAGCTCCGTTTCACAGTGTGTTTTCTTCAATACTCAGCCAGTTCTCAGTAATTGTTAAAGCCTATGCGTCAAATCGCTATGACCTAACACCGTCGTCTGAAAAATCAAAAACCCCGTACGATATAATCATTCCTACACTCTATGGTTTTCTTTTAACTTCCTATAAACAAGTAAAACCTAAACATATTAACATGATCTCTTTTATAGTTGTTTTATAATTTCAGAGAAGTCTTTTGTGTTGGCACAGTGGAGAGTGTCTTTGTAAAACCCCAGGAGTTTGTAAACTTTTTGTTTTCTATAACAATAGCCCGTGTATGTATGGTTGTTTATTAATTTCTACTGGTTATAAGTCAAGATTTTTCTCTTGAAGCTTCTGGATAGAATGAGTTAAAATAAAATACATTCTGAATAATTGTTTTTCAAGAATTAACGTTTCTACAGAAATAGTGGTGGATTTGACACTTTATTGGCTTCTAGGTCACGCTTCATTGTTTAACTTCAGTTAAAAGTTCCGATTTCAATTTAATATTTGTAACTCTTGAATTTGCCGTAATTAAACTTGAAAAAATAAAAACAGACTTCCAATTCTAAGATATTTAAAAGAAATTATTTTGTATAAAAGAAGATTTATTTATAATATTTTCTGAGAAAAGAAATATGAGAAATAAAATACTTATTTTTAACGAACCAAACTGAATCAATTGATCCGAATGAGAGACAACCAGGAGACTGACTGACCCCGTATTAATGGTGGTCAGTGTTTTGAGTCGAAGTTGTTAACGTTATTCCATATCCCGTTAAAAATACCCAAGTACAAGAGCATAATTTGACTTTATTTCGCTATGCGATTTTATACCGAAAAAATGTTAATTATTTTTCCATATTGTGTTTTGAGATGGACTCCTTCTGAACAAGGTTAAACGATTATTAGTATGACGCATAAAAAGCTATCCCTGAATTACCTGGATATGAATATAGTTTATATCATGATTAAAAAACATGATTTACTGATAAGGAAATATCCTATTTATCGGCGTCTTTCTGGACAATTTCTATTATTCGTAGGTTATTGGAAGTTTCATGCTGAAAACGGTACGCATGCCTTCATCCGGTCGATCACTGCGCACTCGTGGTGTGCTGTCGCCCTTAATAAAAAAATAAATAAAATATGACGGCCAAATATCTACACTTCTACTGACATCTTTACATCACTGGGGGAATAAGCTCGAGAGCAATTCGTATTGCAGAGGTTCGTGACTAGATAGAAGTCTAACTGCTTTCGAAAAATAGGATAAAATTGATAGAGTGGATTTATTTTTGCTTTTTTATGCAGGTTTTTGCAAGCTTTGTGGCGTGACTTCCTTTCAATATCATGCAATTTGTGTTATTAAACTAATTAAAAAAATACATAGAGCGTTACAGTCCGATGCAACTATTTTTTATTATAGGTAGAATATAAGTGAGTAATTTTCATGTTGATTACGTACATTTTGAAAAGAAAAACTTCACACAAATCATTTTTTGCAAATTTTTCTTACATTATACGAATTCCGTCGTATAGGAAACTACTCAAAAGGTTTAATACGAAACACCTTTTATTAAAGAAAACTATAAACAATAGAGTTTACAATGTGTTGTTGTTTCATCACAAGGTGTTACATAAAACATATTGTTTTGTATATGAAACTTTATAGTTTGAATTCACTAAAAACTACCAAAGAGAAATTGAAATTTTTGCACTTTGTCGGTAGAATTTGTCACCAACTTTCCAAATACTTAACCGATTTAAACTAGACTACTATATTCTGACCCAACTGCAAATTCTTAAATACTTTAGAAATTTGTTTTTCAGCTTCAAAAATATTCATTTAATTTTCTAACCGCAAGTAATTCGACTGATAAAATGAAGATTAAAAAAACTAATTACAATATTTTACCTGCTTTTTCGTAAGTGGTCAACAATTCTTACTGAGTCGTTGTTTGGCTTTTGTTTGATAAATATTTACAGCAATTCAACCCCTGTCGATAAATCTCTATACTCACGAGCTGCGATTAGCGATAAGCTTAAAATAATTAATTTATTTCGTAAAGGAGAATTTAAAAAATGTAAAATCACTATTTTTTCCGTGCGTGATAACTTAGCTTATAACTTTCGGCAAGGAAAACTCATTTTGAAATTCATGGGGAGTCAAATTTTCATTCAATTTCAGATCAAAATATTGCTTCTCTGTCATTAAGAATAATCTTTTAAGCATGAAAAATGCCGAAGAAAAAAATGCGAAAGGTAAAGCTTGAAATCGTAGACTATAACCTAAATCTTAAACGGAGAGGAAGAGAACTCTTCGCAATTTATAAATGTTTGTAGCAACTGCCGGACATTTTCTTAAGGAAAAACGTATATATTAAAACTTAGAAGTCACTTATATATTGTATGGTGACAAAATTGTCTGCGTCGTTTTAGTGATAGTTTTATAAACTCTGAATTACCTTATATAGCCCGGCTGATATAGCAGTAGCGACTCTTGTATTGATTCTGTCAGCTTCAACGTTCAGAACGAGAGAACACAAATTCAGTTGCTTAAATTGTAAGAAGACAGTTTTTATACAAACCACTCAAGTCAAGTCCAAATTTCCATAACTACTTGTATCATAGCGAAAAAAATCATCAATATGTCTAGAATCTTGCCAGAATTTGACAGATTTGATGACCGATTTATAAAAAAAATTGTCGTGGAAAATACTGAAAACTGAATTAATCATTGAAAGATGGATTAATTTCATAACCTACCGAAAGATTGTCGGTGTACGCTAGGTAAATGCCCTCAGAAGTTCCCTTTGTTGCAATCTACTTGTACAATGAATAGAAAACAACGGAGAACTACAATTTTTAAAAAGGTTTTAGCGAGCTAAAAATAACTTCAAGTATGCTAATAAAATATTGATATCATATTGTACATTAAAACAAAATGTAACATTTTGCTGAGAATATTGTAAATATTTTAATCATGTCATTAGAATTTGCAATATTCAATTTGTGAAATGTTGCAGGATTTAAGGTGTGTTGTTATGGTAACCAGGTTTCGGTAATAGCTGATTATTGCATACATACTGTACTGCTTACATGATTAATTTTAACTACAGCAGCTTCAGTCTGTGGATGGCTTGAATGCCATCGTTTCATTTATGAAATTATTGTTAAGCTAATATGTCACTTGATTTATTGAAGCTTTAAACCGTTTAATGTCTCGTTGGGTACTGGGACAATTGTTACTTGCAGAGGATTGAGGTAATGGAAAGGTAGAGAGAAGAAAAAGAAAGAGGAAGGCAGAGGCGCGGAAAGAAAAGTATGATTGCAATTGGATTAGAACAAAGAGAATAGAGGAAAGAAAAGTTGAGATGGGAAGAAGAAGTGAGAAGGAGAGTATCGGACGGCAGTAGAAGAGCAAGAATGAAAAGTAAAATTGCCGCCATGACCGATGTCGCGTATTCATCGATGTGATCCTGATAGAAAGAAGATTTAGTAAAGTCGATCAAAACGAGTGTCATTGATACTAATGATAACTGTCACAGTTTTTATATAAATTGGTTATGTTTATCAACTTCAACGAACAATAAACCTGATTTTTTTTAGTTCAATTTTTCCACTGAGCACTCAAACTAATGATCATTCCGAGGCTTAGGAAAGTGTGATGACGAAGCAGCTTATCATCGTCAAACACTAATAATAACAAACAGTTTTTGTATCATTCTAAGACCGGAAGGCAATCAACAAAACTTTACACATCTAGATTTATATCGCTATTATAGACAGATCGTACAAGAAAACCAATTTATATTTTACAGGCAGACTCAATATATAAATAGAACAAAAAAAATGAGCTAAATCCACTAAATAACAGATTATACTTGAGTTCTTTGGATAATGTTTACTATCAGTCACCTAGCTTGATAGATATTCAAGTTCGTATCTCTCTATCACGGTTTTAGTTTTCTCTGGTCGCCGCAGATATAGGCTGGCGGTGAATACTGTAATCTTGTATCGTCGTTTCATACAGAGACGAGCGGCCTTAGGTATTTCTGTCAGTTCCGATGTGGTTGCGCTATTATCGACGTATTACTTACTACACAGGCGTCTTGGCGCCCAGGACTTTAGTGTTCATGTAATTTACATAGCTACATTTCGATACCTATAAGCAAAGGCCATAAAGTACTTTCGTCAAGAGATTTTGTTACACATTTAATTTTGACGGTAAAAGAATTTCCGTCTGAAGTAACCAAACGATGGCCAATAGGCAAATAATAAAAAAGAAGATATATAAAATAGAAATATTTGTCGGTTGTGGTCGACATCATCATATTCGTCAAATAGTTGTAGCCATCGCTGCCTTCGTCAAGTCTACATCATCATCAACATGATTACCACCGTCATCATCATCATTATGAAGCTTCAACGTTATTGCTGCTCTCATTATTATCATCAGCTTGACGTCATCATCTGTATCATTGTCATCAGCATCATTGATGTCATACTTCATTATCACCATAGTTTTCATCATGATCATCATCACCATCCCTGTTTATTGTCATCATCATCTTCACGTCTTTGCACTTATCATCTGTGTCACAATGTCACCAGCACCATCATTGTCGTTTTGTGTCATTGTCATCAGCATTTCATCATTGCGCGCGCATTTGCGTGAGTTATATATAGACAGATGCACCAAGTCTAGTCAACATTCTCGTACCCAGAGCTCTTTGCGGTTCGAACAAGTCTCCCTAAACAGCTCTGGTATCAGCCGTTTTCAGGCCGATGCTGATTGGCTAATAACCTTGCGCATGCGCCTACTTTCCCATACATTGCGTTACCAATGCTGGGACGCGATTGGTTGAATTTTTTAGATGCTCACAGCCTTTTGAAAAATATTCGCACAGCGCATAAGCTCAAAAAACTAATGCTGACTGATTAGCAACGGGCTCGGTAAAAATTCATAATGGCGGATGTGGAGACGAACCAATGTGAAGGAGAAAATAGTTCATAATAGATAACATCACGACAATGTATTTCTATCCATAATACAAGAAAAAGTACTGAAACACGTAAATTACATAGAAGAAGAGCTTTATTGATGCTTACTGGCCAAATTCGACGAATTTATCTGTCCCGTATACATGGATTTATAAAGTATTTATTTTTTTAATATCTAGCTTTCTGCATGAAATGATTTGATGTTGTCTTTCACTGTGAATGCAAAAAGTACATATTTTACTCTAAAATCTTTTTGACCTGCTATTAATTCTATTATTCAGTTGCACCTAGGCCTCGAGAGTGTATTTTAAAAGTTCTTTTGAACGGAGTGTCTAAACGTCAGGCAGCCTGACAGTGTCAAAAACGTCAGGCAATCGATTTTTTTAATTGAAATAAAAGTCATTGTTTACAATGCCAAAGACTGCAGCCCAAAGAATAATTAGCAAACTATCGAGATTGGGGTGCACCTGATAAAGTATATTTTTACAGTTAACAGCCTCAATTTTAGACTGTTTACCGATATGTTTCTTTTTTCAGACTTGTACGTACGCGTATAATAGCTATAGTTATTATTATTATCAATTGCATATGTATGTCTAGATCTAAATAGATATACACATGTACTACCTTATACATGTACTATTTTATTTATATTTGAATTGTAAACATATGGATATATAGAATAAAATATCTGAAATCAGAGAAAATAAAAAATAGATGATTTTTTTCATATTTTGCTCAGTAAAATGTTGGCAGTAAATGCTATTTATGTGAAGTTTTAATTATTTGCTGCAGACATTCTCAGTAGATCAAATAAATACCTAAAGGCATTAATGTTGGAGATGGCTTAAATGAAACCTGGCTGGTTCTTATACATCTATAGGGATGTTAACTGTAGTATACTTTGATGATTGAGCATCAAGATATATCCCTGTAATAAAAAATGATATGGATTTGTTCTCAAACTCAGTTATTGTTATGAAATATTTGTGCATCCTTGCATTAGTAACAACAATAATATCATTGAGAAAGGGATGGGAAGATTGTGTTAGGTAAACTTGTGGTAATTTTAAAACCCTGTGTCAGTGAACTATACTAACAAAGCCATAATAATTTTTGTCCACCTTGTTTACAATGCACGATGCTGATTAGAGAAATACATAAAGCAAGGACGATTTCTATTAAAATCAGAACGAAAACTAACCCAATACAAAACTAGTTTTGCTGACGGATTCTTAACGTTTTTTGAATGGTTATAATAATGAAAAGACGCTGTACAGGTTTTTAAAAGTGTGATAACAAAATAAAAAGTGACATTTGAGAGTTTATGTCTCGGTCTTGTCAATTTCAATGTCGCGCCTTGTAACATTTTTCTTTGCGAAATACACCCCAATCTCGATAGTTTGCTAATTATTCTTTGGGCTGCAGTCTTTGGCATTGTAAACAATGACTTTTATTTCAATTAAAAAAATCGATTGCCTGACGTTTTTTTTTTCGCCTTGAGCATAGGATAAGTGCGCTATAGAAATAAAAGTTTTTGACACTGTCAGGCTGCCTGACGTTTAGACACTCCGTTCAAAAGAACTTTTAAAATACACTCTCGAGGCCTAGGTGCAACTGAATAATAGAATTAATAGCAGGTCAAAAAGATTTTAGAGTAAAATATGTACTTTTTGCATTCACAGTGAAAGACAACATCAAATCATTTCATGCAGAAAGCTAGATATTAAAAAAATAAATACTTTATAAATCCATGTATACGGGACAGATAAATTCGTCGAATTTGGCCAGTAAACATCAATAAAGCTCTTCTTCTATGTAATTTACGTGTTTCAGTACTTTTTCTTGTATTATGGATAGAAATACATTGTCGTGATGTTATCTATTATGAACTATTTTCTCCTTCACATTGGTTCGTCTCCACATCCGCCATTATGAATTTTTACCGAGCCCGTTGCTAATCAGTCAGCATTAGTTTTTTGAGCTTATGCGCTGTGCGAATATTTTTCAAAAGGCTGTGAGCATCTAAAAAATTCAACCAATCGCGTCCCAGCATTGGTAACGCAATGTATGGGAAAGTAGGCGCATGCGCAAGGTTATTAGCCAATCGGCATCGGCCTGAAAACGGCTGATACCAGAGCTGTTTAGGGAGACTTGTTCGAACCGCAAAGAGCTCTGGGTACGAGAATGGTCTAGTCAATTGTTGACAGGCCACACAACTAACCATAGGTCAATCCAAGGTATTTCCAGCGGATATATGATGTGCTTTTTTGCCGCAAATGTGTGCGATAAGGCTTTGCCACCCACTTTATACGAGAACAGTCCAATGTTTGTATGAATAATTGTGATCAATTTGAGATAGATCGTGCATTTGCTTGATTCAGCCTACCAGTTATGTTCAAATACTTAGTACAATAGTCTTGAAGAAGTATTCGGCTTTTCGAGGGGGCGCAGGAGACAGGTGACAAAAACACGTTTCAAAACAGTCTTGAATTCAATTTTCTTAACTGGAATCCTGTTGCAATGCTGGACTGAATTTCATGGTTTGAAATTGTTTTTCTCGTTATATTGCGTCAGTTTAAATCCCGTGTACAGTGTAGAGCCCCCCTCCCCTCCCCCGCCCCTTCCTTTTTGCATCGAACATTTTACCGTTCCACTAAAAACACTAGAGATAGGCAAAATTGGAGAACAAATTCGAATCTCCAAAACTAAGATGACGGGACTATTGATTACCAATTCAATGTTGTATGTTTTCCTGATTAATCTCCGATGTTGGCGTTATCACAATGAACAATTCGAATGTCATGGTGTTAAAGCCAGGCCAGACATCTGAACGGCACGACTGAGAACTTTTAACATGTTTCAGTGAAATCTGCATTTGTTCAAGTATGATTTAAACAACTTCATTTAATCACTCGTTAGGGCCGGTTTGATATCATAATCATTAGCAAAACATCAGTTTATATCCGCCGCATAGTATTCCTTTAGAATTGATCCACTAGAGTTTGATTCGCCATGTGCGAACCAAATGTCGTCAATTAATATCACAAGGCGGGGATTCCGTATAGGAAAATATTGATTGCTGAAGTCACGGGAGATGTCTGGCTGATAAAGTGGCACTGGCAGGAACAAAAATAAATCCAAGTTTATCTAGTTTATCTCAGCTGGACGGTATAGCTGTTATCAAACTACGAAGGATACGGTATGGGATTGTATCTTGGATCCGTCACATCTGGAGTATCATCACATATGGAGGTGTTCCGCAGATCATATTTTACTCCCGGGGACGACTCCAATATATCGGAGAAGCGGGGATGCTCGTCGTACCTTTTCAAAATTGGAGATCTGGTACCTATTAGAGGTTTTCAAATTCTCAGAATTAAAGCGCATCGAGGCTTAGGATGCGCTATATAAGCACTTTTTTATTATTATTATTAAAGTTGGCACCTTTTAGAGTATTCACGGATATTCAAAAACAAGGTCTCGATTTTACGACCATAATATCCGATTGGTCGTATTTGCGTTGGTTCCCTTTAGGGTCTTTTAGAGGTTTTCAGATTCTCAAAATCAAAGTTGGTACCTTTTAGAGGAAAAAATCATGTATTGTCACGCCCTTCTGGATAGAACTTTGGTACCTTGTAGTGGTCATTTCCGACGAGCATCCTCGCTCTATTCCGATCAGAAACTACACGTCCTACCCCCGGACCCTCCTCCCTGTACCTTACGATAGTAAAAGGGAAGCCCATTATAAAAGCATACCAGTAAATTATAGCCGATGCTTGATACATATTTTTGGGTAATCTGACTTCCAAAAGTTTATTATCTGCATAACCATCATTGGTCCATTAGCTGTAGATAGCTGCTTTGACCTTTTTGACTCAACATTAAATTCTATTTGGTTTTAAACTCATTTTATCGGTTTATAGGTTTACCCTTTGCTTAATTGCCCGAAGGCTGCAAAACAGATCTTGATAATGTATCAGTAATATTGGAAGGTCTTATGTACTTTTCCCTGGGGGAACCTCCACGGCGGAGCCCTGTTTGTTTTATCTAAGGAGCTCTGGAGTCCTATTTATTCTAGCCAGCGCAGGAGCCCCGAATATCGTTATCTTTTATCCTCCAGAGTCCTGAAGCCTTTCCCATTTATGCCTAGATCCACACAACCCTTATGGAGTGCTCATCTAAAAAATGAAATTAATTGCCGAAATATCCTACTTGTCCTCCTTTTTCTCGACCACCTCCTCATTGGATGCCATTCACTGATCATTAGCTTTGTCATCATTATCATCATTGTCTCCTCCTTTTTCTCCACCACCTCCTCATTGGATCCCATTCATTGATCATTAGCTTTGTCATCATTATCATCATTGTCTCCTCCTTTTTCTCCACCACCTCCTCATTGGATCCCATTCATTGATCATTAGCTTTGTCATCATTATCATCATTGTCTCCTCCTTTTTCTCCACCACCTCCTCATTGGATCCCATTCATTGATCATTAGCTTTGTCATCATTATCATCATTGTCTCCTCCTTTTTCTCCACCACCTCCTCATTGGATCCCATTCATTGATCATTAGCTTTATCATCATTGTATTGTTTTCATGAACTGTCCCTACACTCTTGATATTGGATTCCCTGTGTTAAACAAGGAAAGGAAAGACTGGGATATGAAATGCAGGAAGATTGTATTCGCTCCACAGGAACTCCATTCATTCCATGGCAGTGTAATGATGCGGGTAAATATTTTTCTTCTCTTCAACGTATAAAATTCCGATATCTTTCGGGGTGTATTCTTAAAAATTCTCGTCGATTATTCCACACTAAATTTATGGGAGTTCCCCACATCAAATGTACTTTTCAGCACCACTAATTCATACTTTTTCAGCATCCAAAAGACAAAAGAAATGTATTTCAGTCCCAAAGTAATAATAATTTAATAATCAAAGAATAAAATAAGACTCTGGCGTATCTTTCAGGGTCAGCTTTCTCCTAAGAGGCTTCATATTAGTTATAAAGTTTGAAAATCATCGAAATGTATTGATACTAATAATTTATAAATGTCGTTAACTTGTACCTAGGGACATTTTCAAAACCGTCCGTCGAGCCCCCTACCAACTTTTCAATGGAGTCCCCCCCCCCCCCCCCCATGATGCTGACCCCTTATAGTCGCAAACCCACCAGGGGTGTATACGGGGGTGTCCCGTTAAGGAATCACCTAAATAGTAAGAAAGTGTTAGGTTCTTCAGGGGGAGGGAGTAAAGAAGAAGAGATGGGAAATCCTCCCCGACAGGCTATGTTACCGTAAGTAAGTGAAAAATATTATGGAAACGAAACTGATGAGGACATTAAGACTTTTGCCGGATTTTACTCGTTCTATTTGGTTAAACACTTTGTAAAAATTCCTAGGATTAAGATAAAAGATGACTTGCTGCTCCCTGTTGCAGAAAATATAACTCCCACGTCGCCCGTGCGCACTCATCGAAATGTGGTGTAAAGCGCACCAGATTCTATAGTCATCTTTAATAGTAATCATATTATCTCTATAGTCATATTTTATAGTAATCTCGATATATTATCTCTATAGTCATCTTTGATAGTAATCTCGATATATTATCTCTAGAGTCATCTTTGATAGAAAAATTCTCGATATATTATCTCTATAGTCATCTTTGATAGTAATCTCGATATATTATCTCTATAGTCATCTTTTATAGTAATCTCGATATTCTGAAACTTTAACTAACGATGAGATGGGAAGATTTTGAGAATCACCTGTACACAATTACGTAATACCTAGTTTCCTATTCACCGCAATGCGCGCTGCTTCTAATTATATATATCTGGTCATGATCTTGCATGATAATTCTAGAGAAATTCATTGGACTACGAGTACGATTTGAAAGCAACAATTGCTCAATTCAATGTATTGACCTGAATTTGTGCTCAAAACAAATCTCTGAGTCAATCAACTAGATTAAAAAAAAATTAAATAAAATGAAAATATAGCATGAAATGAAACGGAAATAAAATACATATATATATATAATATATAGATAATATAAAATATATAGATAATATCGTTTAAATCTCTAGTCATTAACAATTTATAACATCATTGCGACAATTTTTAAAGCTAGTAAAGCCTTAAAGTGTGATTGATGTTTATTAACATGCATATATATCAGCACGCAGTTTTCAATTATTGAAAAAGACAAATCGTTGCTATGCACTTGCAAATGCTACTCGGAACTTGATTTTCAAAGCTGGAGTAAACAAACTTGGCAAGAAACCACATTGCGTGTGCGGAAACTGCAAGCAAGCCCATTTATAACTTAGCGATTTTTTAGGAAGTTAAGTATATAAAATACTACGCTTTCCAACAGCGAAAATCTTTCAAAAAAGAGACGTTCTTAATAGGAATTGAGCTAAGCTCGTTTACTAAGCACGATGGTAACTGACTGACGACGTCATAGCCTACTATTTTAACAACTATTTTTCAAAGTCAGTAGAAACTCTGTATGTATACTAGCGTATACATATGTATACTATGCGTACTGATACTGGAAACTCTGACTCAAATGTCACAACACAAACAACAACAAAAAAGAACTGATCATATAATTATCGTATAGTAAACACAAAATAGACGTTCTGATAAAACTGATATAGAAAAAAAGTTTTAAGAAACGTTCATAGCCTAGCTTATTATCAAAAAGAAAACGTTTCATGCGAAACAACGTTGAACATCAGTACACAAAGGAAATCCAAAGCTGCAAATAAATATCCAGTGAAAATTTATGCAATTTTTCTAGTTATTGAAAACGAACAAAAAAAGTTTGAATTTTAATTTACGCAATTTGAAATGTATCCTGGCTATGCGACATCTATCCGCTCAGTTTAAACAATCACGAATACCGAGGAAAACTATCCAAAGCATATATATCCAAGTTCAAAAACTAATAGTTCAAACACATTAAATACCTTTTACTGATTGAAGAATGCTGACATTCGCGGTTTCTTTGTTTAAATGTCCTTAGTTTTCCGGCTTTTTTTGCGTCGCTTTTAAGCACTGTGAATTGAAGTCTTAGTGTCAGCACGCCACAAGTTGAGCTAAAACCTTTTGAACAAATGGTTGTGAATTGTTTAGCTTATCAAGCTGTGCCGTTCCTAGGTCGAATGCATTAGCCACGTCGAACTCACGCTTCAAATTGAAAACAGCACAGTGTTTTCTTTGCGATAAAAAGATGAACTCAAAACAAGGCTTAAAAACAATTTCGAAGTACTTATGTTGTACGAAACTGAATATTGCTCGATTGGAAGCTATCATATATTAAACATCCTCAAATCTTCAGGCAATATGCTATGGCAAACAAATAATTTGAAATTGATAAATTCTGATAAGACCTTAAATTCGGTTTCAAGCCGGTTGTTTAACGTTTGTTTTTTCAATTTTTTGATAACAAATCACATACCAAAACATTCTAGTTATAGTTATTCCATATTGTGGTGTAAACACCAATATCCTAAATTGAACCTTATTCCTTTCGATTAAGCTTCTGTTTTAACCCACATAATTGTTAATATTAAATGTTATTTCTTTGCGTTAATTGTACCGCAAACGATTGATATTCATATTATTGGTTTATGATTAATGAGTTGCCAGATAATTGACGATTGCTTTGGGAATGCGTCAGAACGCGAGTGAAAACATGCGTTCTTTTTCAAAGGTTGATGTTTTTACCGTATGGCCCTATACTTCAAAGTCCTTTACCCTCATATTTAAATTGATAAATATAAAAAAAGGTTATCTCTATAGCAGCTCATCATACGCGGGTGTTTCTTTTAAAACTTAGCAGCAAATTAAATGGGAAGAAAGTTCCGTTTTTCAAGCCGCCAGAGCCTCTAAGATTGTAAGATGGTACTAGTTCTCAACATAGTTAGTTATATTATTAACTATGCAACAGGAGAATTATGGTCACCGAATGCAAAATGATTTGCAGTGTCCCTTGCCGGTTAATGATAGATTGCATAAGCTGGAGTCTTCAGATAACATAAGAAAATTTTTAGACGTTGTAATAGACCAGTAAAAAGCATTTATATAATAGAATAACATGATTTCCATTGCAACTAATTAAGCACATAAGTCCCAAGAAGTCAATTGTTATAATGGGCATTTAAGTAGGAATCATTTTCAATTCAAGCTGAGTTAAGTCAAATATTTAGGACCAAAATGTTTGGATAATAAACTTTCAACTGGACATTTCTTCGTCAATTAATTGATTTCAAATGATATGTCTGAACGATAAGGAGTTTTCTTAGAAGGTCATATGACTTGACGATGAGTGCATGCTTGTTCAATCATGCCAGACTGAGTTGATGCAATTCATTCAAAAATGAACCTTTTAGGTCTATAAAGTTCATGGCCTGAGTTTTAAGTAACTGTAGCAATATTTTGATATGGATAAACAAAGGGTTCATTGAGAAGCTCCCACAAATCAGTTGATAACCATATCAGCCATATTATCTTTGGGGGGGACTGACTGCACCTAAAACCAGGCACAAACACACATGAGTTCCATTCCATGCATAAAATCATTACTACACAAGTCAAAAACTAAACCCAGTCACATCATCGAGACGTCCCGCAACGTGTGTATCAGGTAGAGAAGATACTGATTCAAATTGAGTCTTAAAGTGCAAACACTATTGTCACTATTCATTTACATACTTATACGTTGATAGAGTACTAAGCTCGATCGAGATCCATGTATTTCGATTTTAATAAATGAAGGAAAGTACAGAGAAAACTGTATCCTCTAAGCATAAGAAGAACAAAACAACAAACAGGTGCTGAAAAGTTCAGTTTTCGACCGAACTGTGAGTAAAACGATGGGGAATCCCGGTAGCCGTACAAATGCTCTTTCCCACAAAGGCCATGCAACGACCAAAATTAACCACCAACGTCATGGTAAACCATAATTAATACATGGACCGCGGAGAGGAAGGGGCTTTTTAACGCTAAAGAATAGAAATACAAATAATCCAAATAATAATTATCCGGCCTCAAAAGTATTTTTTTAATATTTAAATATTTTTTTTTAATGTGGATGCATGCCGTGGATTTCTTGTTCTTTGTGACCTAAGAAAAGTTTTTTTATCATTTGGCTGTCAGCCCCCACCCCCCTCAACATCCTCCACGGTCCCTGTAATATAACTATAGTAACTATGCCCAAACCCAGATAATCAAGAAGTTAACTTGACAAAACATATGTCGTCTGAAAACAGTCAAGATGTGTGCCAATTAGGACGACAAACTGCAGTGCAAACTCTTTGCTAACCTGGGTAAGTAAATTTCTGAACTGATAATGCTAGCTCAAAATAACTGCTGACAGTGTATTTAAGTATCCAAAATGACGAACGAACTTCTTTTTGCGATGTTAAGTGCATGGGCAACGTCAATTTTCGATGGACGCGTGAATTGACCATTTTTTACCTTAGTAGGTGGTAAATTGAGCATGACTGATAAATAAAGCCGGACAAACTGCCTCCAGAACACTCAGCCGACATTAGTTTACACGTGATTTCAAGCAAAAGCAAGGACGAAATAGGAACTATATCAACTATATCAATTCAAAAATCATCATTTAGATAGTCCTACAGCAGGTAAACAAACACTGAGACAGACGGAAAGACAAACTGAAAATCAAAATACTTTCAGTTGCGAACTTGGTCCTCAGTTTCAGTCCAGTCCCAGGATTCGTTCATATATATCTTCATCAATCCCGTGACAACTTGTAACAAATATAAAAACTAAGTGTTGAATATCAATATGCGAGGAGTTATTTCTTGATTCAAAAGAATCACTATGGCTGCAATTCCTAACTACACAAACTATTCAACTGGCGCTGGACGATATCTGTTAACTCCCAACTATAAGGACTATTATGGAATTCTTTTCATTCTTCCTCTGTTTTTCGGCATCATTGGTCTACTGGGAAATACTACTATTCTTTACATCCTCAGAAAACATCTTTACTCCAAAAAGAAGAATTTCGTCGTAAGGAGAACGTTTGGTCGACCTTATCTTTTCAAATACTTCGTTCATAGTTTGGCGATCTCGGACGTCATGTGTTCAGGTGTCGCTTGTGTTATTTTGATGCTGCAATTGGTTTATGATGTAAGACAGAATATATGGGTTTGTAGGGTCGTCCGATTTCCTTTTTTTGTTTTTCCTTTTGTTACGATTAACAATTTGGTAGTGATTTCGTTAGAGCGGTATTATGCAATCTTTCACCCCCTTCGCGTACCTTCATCAAAGCTCATCAAAATGATGGTAATATTTGCCTGGATCGGGGGAACAATATTTGCAGCTTGTTTGACAGCGATAGTGAAAATTACCCGACACGAACTACCAGACAATAATTGGAGTTTAGCTTGTAGTGTAGGAAATTCAGGGAAAACATCATTGCAAAGTTTATCATTTCTCTTGATTTCTCTATTCCAGTATTACATTCCCAATATGATTCTCATGTACATAACATTCTCGATTACAAGATTTCTTCGCAGACGTCTCTCAGAAATTCATCTGGGAAAGCTTCATTACGTAAGCTCCAACGGGACATGGCGTTTTATAGGAACCAAAATGTTTCTCAAAGTATTTCTAGCATTTTCTTTGCCTTATGTAATGTTTTTTGTATACAATTTAATCAAATCTACTGCCCAAACTCAGCTGGTTTATCTGGATGACTTCTTGATGCGATATGTCAGTGGATTTCTTGCTCTCTTCAACAGCTCGATCAACCCATTTATTTACAGCATGAATTCACCATTTTTCAAAAATGAAATGACTAAAGTAGGTTGGAGGATATTCTCGTCGTCAAGAAAAGTACTTCGTAAAAGAAGTGAGGTATATGTCATAAGCAACAGATCAATAGAAACTCATTTTGAATGAAAATAGTCATTCGCACAGATAGAAGAAAAACGATCATGACTTTTGCGGAAATGGCGAATCTCCTGGGGCCGGTTGCACGAAGCCTGAATAAAGTTAATTCACTGGATAAAGTTATCCACTCCATAGAATTTCTTTAGAATTTATCCGGTGGATAGCGATTTATCCACTGGATAGGGATTTATCCGGTGGATAGCGCTATTCATTCTTCGTGCAACCGGCGCCAGATCAAGAACAATTTTGGCTTACTATTATCTTTCACATTCTTTCTTTAGCTTGTAGTAGCTGCCAAACTGCGGCTAAGTTACTCAGAGAGAAGAGTTTACGGTACGACAAATATACGATGGTAGAACAAAACAATATAACAAGCAAAATGTGATATAACAATTATAATGACAACTGTGACCATCTTTGTAAAAAAACAACAAAACTATGGTTAAATATATATGATCAAATAAAAACATTTATCATTTGAAACATAAAATCATTAAAACACTATCACTAAAACACTTTGCACTTAATTTTTCTTTAATTCATCTTTCATTCAAATCTTCAAAATTATCAAACATTGCCATTAATAGACTGAATCAATCCAGTGTTTAATAGATTTTAAGATTTAGAGTTACATATATATTCATAAATAAATACTATATTGTGCCAAATAAACAAACAGAAATTCAAACAAAAGTATATATAAGCCTGCTGGGTTTGTCATTGTTGTATTTTGATAAATTGAAAAGCTAGTTCGACCACTTGAGTAAGTGAATATGACATGCGTTAATCAAGTTTAGCTGATCACAGCTGATGTCGATTAAGGGTCCTGACCACTTTCGAACAACTGAACAACAACAACACTTGGAATCTGTGCCCGCGAGCAAATTACCGCTGAAAACCCGCCAAATGGCAACACAAGGTCTTCGAAAACATTCCTTCAAACAGCCAAAACTCTTTTTGCGCGGGACTCTATATGTATGGCGTACGATTACCGCCAAAATTCGTGTTTTGTATTTTACACCCCAACTTGAAATTTTGATATCAACTTTGATATTTCAAACTCGACTTTAGAATTTACCACACGACTTTGATATTTCGAACTCAACATTTAGAATTTCAAACACGACTTTGATATTTCGAACTCGACATTTAGAATTTCAAACACGACTTTGTAAACAACTCAAAATACGTAACACTACTTTGAAATTTGCAACACAACTTTCAAATTTCGAACTCAGCACAACTCAAATTAACATAACTTTGAAATTATGGATTTCAAAGTTTTTTACACGAACTTCACGTCAGTTCGTGAACGCCGACCGCAAATATTTTTCAAACATTGATTCGATGTCATGATTGTCCGCCCGAGTCGTATTTCAAACTCGACTTTCTTATTTTAAATGACATTTGATACCCTCACATTTTGTGGTGATAGGGGGAGGGGTGACCCATGATCGAAACCAGGTCTCTGGCCTCTCTTTATTACCCAGCATTGTTTGCCTCATATCCTACATTTCTCCCACCTTCGCACGTGTGTTGTGGTGCAGAAGATCGTAAGCCATATTATTCATGGATTTAACAAAAGAAAGACTCCTCCGGGTAGCTGGAGAGCTCCTTTCGCTAGCAGAACAAAGTAAGTATTTTAAAGTTATGAATTTTATACATTTTAGAGTGTTTGCACATTCATGTATGGCCTTTCAAGTTTCTCGTTTTTGTTTTGCTTTTGTTTTTTTTAACACGCGCTGCATTAATTATTTTAAACATGCGTTTTTTTTTGTGCAGGGTATTCGATAGTTACTCCAACAGTGATGCCAAAAAGGTGCATAAACCTAATAATTAGGTTAAATACAATTATTTTATTCCCTTTATTTGGTTACAATGCTTTGTTTTACTGTTAGGAATATATTTTCACACAATTCTATTGATAATAATTTTCTTATTTTAATTTCTTGCAATTATGATGTAGGAAATTATTTTGTTTTGTAATTAAAAATGAAAGCATTCTCGAAAAACTTTGTTTTGAAAATTCTGAAGCTGATGAGTCCGGCGTTTCCAAAGTGGATATTAATCCTTGATTAATGTGAGTCTAGACCTTGGGACAGGAGAGCTCGAGCAGGGGCTAGGTAATCTGTCACATGACTATTAGGACTATTAATTAACAGAGTCTCTAGCTCACATGATAGACATGGAATTTGTAATATAGTTTTCCTAACCAATCAATAATTTGCACATGTAAAGTATTACGATACCAGCCAATCAGAAATGTACACATTTACTCGTACAATTAATAAGTATGCATGCACGCCCTTAAGGAGTGTCATTTGCCTTTACTCTCACAACTAGCATTAGATATAACATTATACAATTTTTGCATCATGACTGACTCTGAAAAATAACTCACGAAAAGAACTCACAAATGTCCAGGCTGCAAAGAGCCTAAGGAAACACACACATGGGGAATTCCGTCTATATATTGTGAAGGCGAGACAAGGAGTTCACCTCGCCAAGGCACAAAGATAAAGGACGAAGTGAGCAAAACGGAAAACGACATGGCCAGCGACGACGAGGAGGTTGAAAGACTAAAAATGCAATTGCACTATCTGGAAATGGAAGAAGAAGAACTTAAAAAGAATGAAACTCTTGAGAAACTACAGGAGAAAGTGAAGGCAAAACAGGCCGCTGTCGATTCCTTAAAGAACAGATCAAAAAACGGAACAAGGTCCTCAAGCATCCCAGGACTCCCAGCGAACATTGCTGAACTACGACGAATTAACGGAACAAGCGAGACACCACTGGACGCCCTGCTCAACAAACCAGGCATTTGTTACGACGCTGGGAACGATCCACATGAGTTACGAAGTACACGTGGCCCGACACACTCGACTGCAGAAATGTTCTTACAGCCTACAAGGTTAAAGGGTGAGCAAGTATTGTGTATCATTGACTTTGTAGACAGTATAATTCCTACAGAGAGTAAAGAGACCTTAGCAACACAAGGGGACACTAAAATTATCGTTAGCTACGGCCCAAAAAAGCCTAAGTTAGAAGATATAACAATCCCACAATGGGTTGTTGCAAATACCAGAATTTTTTATACATTAATGAATACAGGGAAGTTAAGGTCAGAGTTAGATATACAGGAATATTTAGCTTATACCGTAAAAATTATGGAGCTGACAAATAAGTACGAGTGGCAGTCCATTCTTATGTATGATAGTGAGTTTCGCAAACTCCAAGCCATTTATCATCACCCATGGAGCTTTGATTCGAACCACTTACACACTGTCATGCTCACGCCCATACGCAAATCCAACACTCAGACAAAATTGCACAACACGCAACAATCCACACGTGGGGGCAATCTGGCTAATTTTACCTCTGACGGTAGAATAATTTGCCGCAACTTTAATAGTTCTAGGGGTTGTTCTCTCCATAGTTGCAATTTTATCCATGTTTGTAACCGAAAGGTAGCAGGGAAAGCATGTGGGCAATCACACCCGGGTCACTCCCACAAACCTATCAACACTCCTACGCAACACTCATGACTCATTGCTAATCCTCTACATGGTTCGCCTCTTAGACTTAACATTTGGATAACAGAACTACAAAACGACGAAGACGCGACTTTTCTTACTAATGGCGTCACTAATGGCTTTCAATTAACAAGCATTGGCACTAATTTTGCATCGGCATGCATGAATAACTACAAATCGGCAACTAACAGCATTAATCGGCATAAAGTAGAGCAAACTATCCGCGACGAAATAGCAGAAGGCAACTATGTTATTACAAATGACAAGCCCACCATTATCAGCGCATTAGGGGCTATTCCTAAACCAGATTCAGACGAAGTCCGCTTAATTCACGACTGCTCACGACCGCAAGGAAGCGCAGTGAATGATTACATCATAACCAAGTCGTTCAAATTTCAAACACTCGACGACGCTATCAAACTTCTCCAACCCCATTATTACATGGCCAAAATTGACCTCAGGCATGCATACCGATCAGTACCTATTCACCCGGACAATTACAAGGCAACAGGTCTTAAATGGCGCTTCTCAGGTCATACGCACGATACTTATATGTACGACACACGCTTACCTTTCGGTGCCAAAAGTTCGCCCGCGATATTCCACCGGATAACACAGTCGGTTCGTCGCATGATGGAACGTAAAGGATTTCCTGATGTTGTGGTCTATTTAGACGATTTTTTAGTCATAGGACCCAACTTAGGCGATTGTCAGCGCGCTTTTGATACATTGTACAAACTGCTCTGCGACTTAGGGTTTTCAATCAGTAATCATAAGGTTGTTCCTCCCACTCAAAGGTTAACGTTTCTTGGCGTGCAACTTGATACTACCAATTGTTCGATGACCCTACCGGAAGACAAGCTCAAGGATTGCTATAATGTCATTCTCAACTTCCAGAACAAATATCGCGTCACCACGAAACAGCTCCAACGCCTAGCAGGGAAACTCAACTGGGCTTGCAGGGTGGTATTTGGCGGACGTACATTTTTGCGCCGAATCATAGATGCAATGAATAACCTACCCGACTCAGGACGTCACAGACCTCCCCCCGGGTTCTCCCATGACATAGCATGGTGGGTACAGTTTCTACACACATTTAATGGTACACAAATGTTCTTGGATAACATCCCTACTCTCGACGTTATAACAGATGCCTGCCCCATTGGCGCAGGGGGGTTCTTCAGGGGGGACTGGTTCTACCACAACTTTTCCATTGACAGCCCACCATGGGAAGACCTCCATATCACGCACAAAGAGACCTTAGCTATCATTCTCGCAGCGAAGCGATGGGGTCACCAATGGGAAAACAAACGTATAATCATACACAGTGATAACCAGGCCGCTGTAGCAATCATCAACAAGGGAACCACAGCCAATGCACGTATCATGTATGAACTACGCACCCTTTTCTGGCTCTCAGCGCATTATAACTTTCATATCACCGCAGTATATATCGAAGGGACCAGAAACAAACTAGCAGATGCTATCTCCCGACTACATGAACCGAGTCATGTTATCGCCTTTCACCAGGAGGGAGGGGGTGACTCTATTGTATGCAAATGAGCCGCTCACCAGACTCATCGCTACCACCAACAAATCACGCTACGCTTGACTGGCTTCTAGTAAACAGTATCGTGTAGTCGCCATTGTCGCCTAGCTTCACCTTTGAAATTGGTTCAAAAGCAAGGTCAAGGAGGCTATCGTGGTTTAATTAATTGTGAGTGTGTCTTTCTTGGATAGTCTTGTGGCGGTAGGGTGCAATTAATTTCCTATTGAAACTGTTTATTGTGATTTTTAGTCTGTTTTACTTTCGCGGGACGTTCTCGGGATCAAAAGTTTTAGTTCGGGACGCGCTAAATCTCTCCAGAAAAATTGTAATTTCTCTCTCAAAAACTAAACAGATTTACTTCCAAATAGGACGTTTTATAAAATAGTCCCTAAGGATTAATTTAGAGTATTTTTCATCAAGGACCAGTCTCTGGTTCTTCTCATCAATCCTTTTTTGTGTCATTCATCCTTCACAGCACGTGAATCCTTACATACTTCTTCGGTTCGACAGTACCGGTTTCGCGCCATCTTTTCACCTCACTATCGTGAAGTGATTTTGGGACTTATTGTACGTTTTATTTTTTTGCAGTTGGTGAAAATTGCTTAAATATTATTAATTGCACTTGATCTATGTTTACTGCTTGTTCAATTGATTTAAAAGTTGCAAAAAAGTTGCCATATAATTTGTAAAATTGCTGCCGATTATAATTTTTGTAAATTACACTCATGTTTACTATGCAGAATAACCTTTCGTTTCCCAGAATAATACTGTGTTTTTATTTCTTTATATTATACAATTCTCATTTTGATCTCATTATTTTTTGTTTGCTATAATTATGATGTTGTACATCTATCTTTGTATTTGATACAATGTCAATTTTTAATTGCAATTATTTGCATGTTGCTAAGAAGCTACTGCCTTCTTCCCAAAAGATCGATTGTTCAGAAAAATTGATTTAAATTTAACAAGCATTTTGTCAAAGTGAAAGGAAAATTTGCAGGTTTTCTCAATAGCATGAAATTAATGCTTTCTGTAGTTGCTGTGATCACTATTTAATTCAAAAAGAGCGTGTTTTCAAATATTTCAGAAAAGCTTTGTCTAATGTATTTCCAAGAATGTGGCACTATTTTCTATTTTTCATAATTTTTATTAAATTTCCATGGAATATTTTTTATCAAAATGGCTACTTTCCAGTAAGTACACAAATGTACATTACTTTTATCAACATTATAGATGGAGCTTTATTTCCATGTCAACTTATTGTTAACACTGTGATAACCATTTTAGAACCAGTTTATGATGTCCTCCTCAACAACCACTCTCACCAAAGATTTTCTTTGTCTGCTTTTGTACAAGGAAAGAAGTGTACTATAATTTCCACTTCATTATCTTTACTTTCACTTTGCTTTTTTTATGCGATATTGATAATTCTGTCAAACAATTGCTCACAATTCTTTTTTAATTACCACACCCCTATTTACATACTGATTGTCATGGTGCTCATCATTGCTTCTAGTTCTCCATACTCTTTTTTTATGAGTAGTTTTTAGTTCTCAATCTGATTTTTGGTAATGCAGTAATACATGATACTAGACCACCAAATAGCACAGACTCAAATATTTGTTGGGCATTACTATATCTCATTCAAGGAATACTTATGTGGTACCCATGTATTAAAAATGTTGACATTCACCACCCTGGATTTTTCATGGGAAACTTATTCAAACTTCTCCCTTCTAATACCTTTTCAAAACAAGTGGATGTTGTTGACACATCACACAACCTACACAGACTCACATTTGCCCCATATGCAACAGTGTGCAAATTAGTTTAAAACTAAAGATATCAAAAAGTTATTACTGGTTTTCTTGTGCCAGCAAACCTTTACGTGAGCGCATATCTTTCTGTGTTGGGGTTGGTATTAATGAATGGAAGGATTTTTGTTCATGTCGCGGGGACAAGTCGCTGCGACTTGTCGCCTAGTGTGTTGCGAGGACACAAGCCAGCTAAAGGCAAAAGTGCTGCAAAATCTCGTAGTGATGCTCAACTTGGAGTCTTAAGAATAACACCCTGCCTGTCAACTGCTCAAACTGCAAGAACCAAGTGGTCATATCCAACAATGATGCCTGTAAAAAACACAAAATATTTTTATTTGGGAAACTATTTTCAGTAGCTTGTAATTTTCTTGATGAACTCTCTCATCAAGGTCAAATATGATACAAATACAATGCAATGCAATGCAATACAATAATCTTGTAATTTACAAGGATCACTTGCTCCGTATTTAGATATCAGGCTCATTTTGTTTGAATTACTTGTAAATAATACATTCATGACAAAAAAAAGAATATAATTAAACCATTGTCTATCTTTGTTTACTTGAAATAAATGAGTAGTTCTGGCGTGAATAGTCAACATCAACAACAACAACAACTTTTTATTTGTATCATTCTCTAGTAAATAATTTTACAAGACTTCTGATAAATAAATTAATTATACAAGATATGGTACAGGCCACCCGAAATAACCACAAGACTAAATGGAATCAGACAGTATGGTCCATTTTATAAGAACAAAAAAGAAATGTTGAGGATGCAGAGTTCAATATTTGCTCAGGATAGCAACAATTATTATTATTATTATTATTTTTCAATAAACTCTAAAGAAAGCCCTTGTTTTTTCGCTTAGAGAATTTCATATTTTTACACCTGGAAATCGGATATTGAAGATTGCATAATTTGTTCTTGTTTTTGGTAAAGAATATAGCTTGATTTAGAGATTTTGAGTAAGAAATAACGTTTAATTTTGAAAGAAATGCTTTATAATGCAGATTGAGACGCTGAGCTGTAAACATCAAAACAAAGAAATATTTATTCTATTTATTAGGATGAAGTTACTTATTCTTGAAATTACGTTGATGTAACTTAGATTGATACTCAGAGAATTCTATACAACAATCAAGCAAGTACCTTACCTGTTTATACGCTGCTAATCCGATCCATTACATTATGTTATGTTTGTTTTGATCCTGGTACTTTTGTTCCCATCCCTTGCATTGAGCGTATTGGGTTACCTCAACAGATTGATGAGACGAACCAAGCAACCAGCTCCAGCCAAATTTCACACTCAAATATAACGATATATTGGCTATAAAACCTCCTATTTTGAGCGAGCAAAACTGCCATCTTCCTTAGCTACGTTCATTTGCTCGTGAACATTTGTATCGTCAGATCGACGGCTAACAGCGATATTCCCGAACAAGAAATTACTTTTAGCAACGTTTTAAGAATGATCTAAACAAACAATTGTACATATGGCAATGTCACCATGTACTTTGATATTTTCGAGACATTCTTTATAAAAAAAAACTACAAAAAAGGGTAGTAAATCGCACAAATTGCAAGAAAGTGTCCGTGTCTCAACTGCCGCCATATTGGAAAATCAGTGAAGCGTGCGGTGGTAGCGATGAGTAAAGCCCCGTTGCCATGGGAGACACCCTCCCCCCCCTGCCTTTCACTCTCAACTCCGTGAAATCATGCCCGACGTGGATTTAAACAACATGGAGTTACACAAACATATGTCAACTGAAAGCCACCTTTACGTCTCTTCCAGATGCACCAGCTTCAGAAATGGCCCGCCAACTCGAAAGTGAAATACATCAGTACCGTGAACATCTCTTTGCTGAATCTACCAAGAAGACTTACAAGACACACCTACAAACGTACATGCGGTTCTGCGACTTCATGGGATACGCACCAGTCCCGATCCACCCTAACCACCTGCTCCAATATGCTACATTCCTTGCTAGGTCTCTAAAACCGTCATCTATTAGGTGCTATCTCAACATCATTGGGATTCTGCACAAAGAGTTCGGACTACCTAACCCCCTGCTTAATAACTGGCCACTAAAATCACTTCTAACAGGCATTAACAGGGTGGTGGGTACCCCCCCAGCCCAAAAGTTACCCATAACGCCAGCCATTCTAACACGTATTCACTCATCTCTTAATTTCACCTCTAGCTTTGATTCTAGCTTCTGGGCTATATGCCTTGTTGCTTTCTTTGGCATGTTTCGCAAAGCCCATCTATTGCCTACGTCTCCCAGCGACTTCGATCACTCTAAACAACTAACTAAAGCTGACTTTCACATTCACAGCTGGGGTATACTCATAACTATCCGGTGGAGCAAAACCATTCAGTTTAGGGAAAGGGTGGTTCATATCCCCATACCTTGTATCCCCCATAGCATTTTGTGTCCTACTACAGCCACCAAGCATGCTTTCGAATTCACCACCACTGCACCGACCAACAGCCAAGCTTTCTCATGGTCAGACAACACATCACAACACAACATCCATTGCTTCACTTACAACATGTTCGTAACAAAGCTCCGCAAGCATCTCGCAGAGGTAGGGGTCCCCCCTGATTCCTATGCAGGTCACTCATTCCGTAGAGGGGGAGCCTCCTTTGCCTACCAGTCAGGCATTCCCTTAGAGTTGATTAAGGCATTAGGGGACTGGCGGTCTGACACCATACTTATTTACTTGACAATGCCGTTGACTATTAGACTTAAGTCGGCTAACTTGCTCTGCAAGTCTATACTACAACACCACCATATACACTAGTTTTGTTTTGATTCCCCACTTTTTGGGTTTGGGCACATGTCAATTGGACATGTCAGGTTTGATTTACATAGGATATCTGTATAATATTTGACTGTAATAGTTTTGTATATATGTGACAATAAAGACTACCTAACTCCAGCCTTGAGTGATGTCTAGTCTAGGTGGATATTAATCCTTGATTAATGTGAGTCTAGACCTTGGGACAGGAGAGCTCGAGCAGGGGCTAGGTAATCTGTCACATGACTATTAGGACTATTAATTAACAGAGTCTCTAGCTCACATGATAGACATGGAATTTGTAATATAGTTTTCCTAACCAATCAATAATTTGCACATGTAAAGTATTACGATACCAGCCAATCAGAAATGTACACATTTACTCGTACAATTAATAAGTATGCATGCACGCCCTTAAGGAGTGTCATTTGCCTTTACTCTCACAACTAGCATTAGATATAACATTATACAATTTTTGATTTAACACTCTAAAATGTATAAAATTCATAACTTTAAAATACTTACTTTGTTCTGCTAGCGAAAGGAGCTCTCCAGCTACCCGGAGGAGTCTTTCTTGTTAAATCCATGAATAATATGGTTTACGATCTTCTGCACCACAACACACGTGCGAAGGTGGGAGAAATGTAGGATATGAGGCAAACAATGCTGGGTAATAAAGAGAGGCCAGAGACCTGGTTTCGATCATGGGTCACCCCTCCCCCTATCACCACAAAATGTGAGGGTATCAAATGTCATTTAAAATAAGAAAGTCGAGTTTGAAATACGACTCGGGCGGACAATCATGACATCGAATCAATGTTTGCGGTCAGATGTATTCACGAACTGACGTGAAGTTCGTGTAAAAAACTTTGAAATCCATAATTTCAAAGTTATGTTAATTTGAATTGTGTTGAGTTCGAAATTTGAAAGTTGTGTTGCAAATTTCAAAGTAGTGTTACGTATTTTGAGTTGTTTACAAAGTCGTGTTTGAAATTCTAAATGTCGAGTTCGAAATATCAAAGTCGTGTTTGAAATTCTAAATGTTGAGTTCGAAATATCAAAGTCGTGTTTAAAATTCTAAATGTTGAGTTCGAAATATCAAAGTCGTGTGGTAAATTCTAAATGTTGAGTTCGAAATATCAAAGTCGTGTGGTAAATTCTAAATGTCGAGTTTGAAATATCAAAGTTGATATCAAAATTTCAAGTTGGGGTGTAAAATACAAAACACGAATTTTGGCGGTAATCGTACGCCATAATATGCGGGACGTTTTTCAAAAGGGTGTGGCTTTGCAAATTTTTCATCTCTAAAAGATACCAAAATTATGAGTTTCAGTGCTGTTAAACCCCTAAAAGATACCAAAAAGAGGGGATTGGCAAATCTCATTTATTTTAAACCCTAAAAGTCGCTGCGGGACTCTATATACTTTACTTCATTTTTTCCGCTGAAAGATCTCGTAAAAATCTTTCTTTTGGCGAGATTTGAGAAAATCCTGATGACTTTTCAATATAAAGAATCTATTTTGAGTGGTTTAGGGTTTCACTTTTCAAAACCATTTTCGGAGTCAAAGACGAAAACAAAACTGTAAATTTTTACAAAATTTTAAAACATATTTAATTCATTTTCCCCTATTTGTGTAAAATAATGTCTAGTTGAGATTGCATGTGAAAACTATGTCGATAACTTTTATTTGTTTTTGAGTAATTATTATTTTTTGTTGTTGTGAAAAATGCATTTTTCGCTATTTGTTCTTCAATAAATGTCAAAACATGGTTCCATTCAAAAATCATCAACCGTAATTTCAATCTACTTCACTCTGAATCCAACTCTGCTGATATTTTCAAAACGACGGCCTATGTTTTATTTTAAACGAGCTCGTAATCTACGATCTTTTTTAGTTGAAGGCACCCAGCACTCTTCCTTCTAATGACAGTCGTGGCACTTTCAGCGTTGCCCTCGTAAACGTTGTGCTACTTGTCCTTTCATTGCTTCATTGCTCACGTAATGTGATTTATTGTATATTGGTGAAACTGGTAGACGTTTTGGTGATCGTTTTAGAGGTCACCTTTATGACATCCGAAAAAAAGATCTTTCCAAACCAGTTTCTCGTTATTTTAATTCCCCTAATCATTCAGAATCCGGCATTATTGTTTTTGGATTTTTCACTCGGCACCGTCAACCCTCACGGGATTAACGAACGCTTCTCTTTCCATTAGTCATGCTTCACTTTCTTATTTCTCACTTATTGTTTTTTATAACCTTTTGTCATGTTTTGTTTGGTCATTGGTCACCTTCAGATATATACCCCTTCTTTCTTTCTTTTTTTCTCATATTACCCGGACGAAGGACTAACGTCCGAAACGTCAGTATCGCTATCGTCACAATACGGTGTATAACTTATCTACACATTTTAGTTACCCTCAATCTTTCACGTTTTCCCTTCCTTTCTGTCTATGTCTAAATGTCTGCATGTCAATGGTATCAGTTCTGTGCTCGTCCCACAGTGAGACCTCAAAACATTTGTATGGGGTCTTGCTTGTTGCTCGTGTGTAACGTTTATGTCTGTGCAGTGTGCCCAGCACGTCTCAGGTGGTGGCAGGGTGTGCAATCCTCCAGTGAAGTTGACGATGCCAGTGCACCCACCTCCTTGGGGCGTACCTGAATATAGTCTCACAAGATCTGGACTGACTTTATATTATATTCAGGGCACCAAAAAAAAAAATAAATAAAATAAAATAATAATAATAATAAAATACACATTTTACAACTGTTTCTCTAAAAACACCGACGCAGTCCAATCTAGTATATCTTGCTAGTTTTTACCTCTTCCTTTCATTAGGGTTGTGACAATTTTTCATCCAGGCCCTTTCATCAAACTCTTTACCTTACATTAATTTTTTTCATCGTTTTACCTTAAGTGCAGGAATGCGTGCTTTTTGCATCTCCCTGTAACTCTACCCTGTTTAGTAGATCATTGCCATATAGTCACGCGAGTACAACCCCCTCCCCCAGGGGAGTTGAGTTTGAGTTGATCTGATACGACAAAAATTATCATATTTCCTATTTACTGATTTGAAAACCAAATGTGAAATGAAAACCAATACTTTATGGATTTTGTATCCAGGTTTCTATAGAATGAATAGAGTGGATTTGCTTTGAACTGATTCAGACAATACTCTGTCTATATTACCATTGTGTAGACTAAAGTAACCTCTACTCCACCAACTGTTTTGGTTATTATTCTGCATGGTGTTAGGTAATTATTCAAATTTAAATCCACATTATGAAACATTTGTTTGCCCCCATCATTAAATTCGTAATTGTAAATGGTGACAGTCACTTCATTTCAATCCACTGCATAGATTTCCCCCCGGGACCGGACGTTTTTCAAAAGGGCGTGGCTTTGCAAATTTTTCATCTCTAAAAGATACCAAAATCATGAGTTTCAGTGCTGTTCAACCCCTAAAAGATACCAAAAAGAGGGGAATTGGCAAATCTCATTTATTTTAAACCCTGAAAGAGACCAAGTCGCTGATTTTAACTCCTGAAAGATACGAAGAGCATTCCCGATCGTTTACCCCCGGAGTCCTAGAATTTACCTGGTATAGCGATTTATCCTTTGGATAGCGCTGCGCATGCTTCGTACAACCGGAACCTGATGAATATAGTTTTATCAATCCCATGACAACTTGCAGCACAGTAATTTGCTGGATATATTTGAGGAGTTGTTCTCTGGATTCCCAAATAAATCTAGGAGTTCGCCATATGGTAGACATGCCTAACTCTACCAACCATACCACTGGACGATATCTGTTAACTCCGAACTATAAGGACTATTATGGAATTCTTTTCATTCTTCCTCTGTTTTTCGGCATCATTGGTCTACTGGGAAATACTACTATTCTTTACATCCTCAGAAAACATCTTTACTCCAAAAAGAAGAATTTCGTCGTAAGGAGAACGTTTGGTCGACCTTATCTTTTCAAATACTTCGTTCATAGTTTGGCAATCTCGGACGTCATGTGTTCGGTTGTCGTTTGTGGTATTCTAATGCTGCAATTGGTTTACGATGCAAGACAGAATATATGGGTTTGTAGGGTCGTCCGATTTCCTTTTTATGTCTTTCCTTTTGTTACGATTAACAATTTGGTAGTGATTTCGTTAGAGCGGTATTATGCTATCTTTCACCCCCTTCGCATACCTTCATCAGAGCTCATCAAAACGATGGTAATATTTGCCTGGATTGGCGGAACAATATGTGCAGCTTGTTTGACAGCGATGGTGAAAATTACCCGACACGAACTACCAGACAATAATTGGGGTTTAACTTGTAGTATAGGAAGTTCAGGGAAAACATCATTGCAAAGTTTATCATTTCTCTTGATTTCTCTATTCCAGTATTACATTCCCAATATGATTCTCATGTACATAACATTCTCGATTACAAGATTTCTTCGCAGACGGCTCTCAGAAATTCATCTGGGAAAGTTACACTACGTAAGCTCCAACGAGACATGGCGTTTTATAGGAACCAAAATGTTCCTCAGAGTATTTCTAGCCTTTTCTTTGCCTTATGTAATGTTTTTTGTATACACTTTAATCAAATCTGCTTCCAAAACTCAGCTGGTTTATCACAATGACGTCTTGATGCGATATGTCAGTGGATTTCTTGCTCTCTTCAACAGCTCAATCAACCCATTTATTTACATCATGAATTCACCACTTTTCAAAAATGAAATGACTAAAATAAGTCGGATGTTCTCGTCGTCAAGAAAAGTACTTCGTAAAAGAAGTGAAGTATATGTTATACGCAAAAGAACTTAAACATGCTTTAAAAATCTTATCTTGAATCCCAGTCATGCACCACCCCTAAATCCGCTCATGGATAGATGCCTATAAGCACAATACTGTACTGAGATCTAATTTCTTATTATTCTCGTATTTGGACTTGTTTTTATAGCTTTTAGTAGCTCACTGACAGAATAATTGCATAGGGGAGCATGGTGGAAATAGGTGGACCGACTTTCGTGTGGGCTTTATGAGTAGTTACTTTTAAACTTCCAACTAAAGGACTTAACTACTACTGACCAAGTCAACAATTAATGGCTCAATCAATCAATCAACTTTATTTGAATACAGTAAAAATCCCAAATCAATTAATTACAATTGCTCTTCCTGGGAGCTGTATAAAATACTAAAAACTATTTACAATAAATTATTATTTACAATATATAATTAATAGTTTAAAAGATTCTAAATTAGAAAGTGAAGGGGAATGAAAAGGCACTCTACAGCATACTCTAGTTTTCTGGAGAGCACCCCTTCAAAGTCCAGTTTCTCCTTTACTGGCTTTCTTTTTATCCTCATGCTTGGGGGTACTACTTCCCGATATCCCCGTGGGAGGAGGGGGTACTCCCTTATATTTACTGTATTACTAGCAACTGACAAAATTTGTACACCAAAATCTGGAAAAAAGAACCTTCTCAGTAAAAGAACGAGGTGGTCACTAATACAATAATGATACGTCAGAAAATAACTTAATATATAGCTATGGTTTTTCGCCTTCACGTGTTCCTAATTAATAGAACATAAAGTCACACACTAAAGCTGGTATGCAAATGCTTGAAAGAGCTTTGTCCACAATTAAGTCTTTATAAACTATTTTGTTCAGTTTAATAAGGACTTTATGAAAAGAAAAACCAGCCAAATTACTAAACTAAGGTTGCAATCAGTTAGGCTAGAGAGCAACAAAAAATCGTCTAAATAGATCAAGAAGAAAATCGGATTAAAATAGATGTGATAATTAGTTGAATTAGGATATAGTGAATAGAATTAAAACAATGGACTCCTGCCTTGATTTATCAATCAAGAACATGTGAGAAGTTCAATTGGTAGTCCTTATTCCAATCTAAAAACTGATTCCAAACTAAGACAGTAGTGCAAAGAAAATATATCCATCCATCCATCAATTTATTCATTTCGTTTGTTCGCTCATTTCATCCATTCACTTTATTGGTTCGTTCGTTTGTTCGTTCGTTCGTTCGTTCAATGCATCCATCCATCCATACACACATCCATTCATTCATGTTATTGGTTTGTTTGTTCGTTCATTTAACTCATTCTTATTGCTAGATCGCTTGTTTGTGCGTTATTTTTGGCTGTGAATGATTGCTTGGCGGTCTTGTGCAGTTTTTCCAGCTGTGTATAAAGCTTTTAACGAAAACTAAAATCAACACGATTCGTCGGCAAGGATTTAACAAGATCGTTTTGTTTTGTTATTTCCTTTCTTCATCTAAACATAGTCATAGTTCATGGAGTGAAATGGTTTGGAAACTCTTTTGTTATGTTATTGTACACTTTTTTCAAGCATGACCACGCACAATCTTTTGTTTCACTGTTGTATGATTGAGTGGACAGATCAAAATCGTTGTTTTGTCTGCTCGCCGCTCCAAATGCCTAATAATTGCTACAAACAAATTGAATAATTCTTAACATAATATCATAGACAAAGTTTATGTCTACTTATTTCACAATTTCGAATGAGCACAAATAAAAACCCGTGCAGGGTCAAGACCGGTTCAACTCAAAACCTCCTAACTATTCTTTCTATTAGTCGTGCCAACATTTCGGGTACGTAACATACTTTGGAAATAAATGTGTGCGAGTGAAACCCAAGTGGAAGTGAAAATAATGTACGAAATTGGGATGAGCTTAGTAAAACATTATTCATTGCGGAATGTGAAATAAAGAGGTCATGAATTGGCAGGAATGAACAATGAAAACTGCTACGATTCGGTGTCACAGGGTTTTGTGTCCCCCACCCCTCCCCTTACAATTACATTTTCCATTAAATCTTGAATGAAAACCCGACTGAAACACGTTAAACTGCTAAAAAAACAACAACAGAAAAATGGAAAGTAATCTATAATTCACTTCCAAAAGAGGTTCGAACAAAAAATCCTTGCAATATTATGAAAGAAATTCTTCACAAGGCTTGCCGAAAGTCGAATGCCATAATCTAAGGTGACAAAAGACATGGACCTAAAAATAATTTTTACAATTACAATCCTAGATGTTTTGCCAACTAAACAGGATAGAAAAGTCCTATCTGTTTGTCATTCATATTTTTGGCAAAAAATCTCAATAATTGAGCTCATAAACTTCTATAAGGGACGACCATTAGATATATGAGGGGGGAGGGGGGTTGGGCAAATACCAAAAAAAAAAATATGGAGCAAAGCCTTAAACAGAGAAAAAAATATCTTGTAGGGAGGAAGAAAATATCCTGCACAACCATCACATGGGAAAAAAATATCCCCCCCCCTCAAATATCTAATGGTCCGTCCTTGTGAAATTCGCGACTTCAAAGTTCATCATATTCGTGCAAATTTACTTGCCTTTTTAACTTTCAAAGCCTCTAGAATTTGAATTATACTTATATTCCTCTTCACAGTCGATTTTCGGCCTATTGTGATGAAGTTCTGTGCTAATTTTTGAAGTGAAGTGGAGGTGCGATGGTATCTTGTTGTTTTCAAATTTACGGCAAAAAGATGTAAGTTACATCTTTTTGCCGTAAATTTGCATGAAATCACTTCGAATCTTCTCTTGAGGGCAGACTGTACGGTTTCCTCTGTATTTTCTTTGATTTTTGAGAAAAATAACGTCTATTTTGTGAAATTTTCGTTGAATTTAAATCTTTTTTGGGAGGGGTAGGGGAACACAAAACTCGGAGGAACACATATCCCTGTGACATCGACAAAGCTCTTCTGATCAGATTATTTGCGCCCTGCATGTTGGCGCGTTGTCCGGCCAGGTGTCCCACGTGATCTCATATAAATTTCGGGGTTCCTGTTTTTTTTAATATCTTGGTAGCAATACATTCCCATGATGCAGCGACGGCGTCATTCAATATGGCGGATTCAGAAGATGAAGATCATCTGAACTTGACGGGATTTTTGTTTGGAAATATCAACGAAAAGGGAGAATTAGAAGATGATGATATTCTGGACGAGGTAAAAGATAATTAAACTTTGTCCTGAGCTAATTTTAATCGATATTTCTGTATTTATTACGAGAAATGTTTTGGTTAAATGTCATCGCTTCGAGATCACAGCTGTTATTATTTTAATAACATGTTCAATTTAAATGACACTATTAAATTTAATGAAAGATCAAAGTTAAATTCAAGAATTTCTAAGAATTAATGATAACACAAGCCAAGATTTATCAGACAATAACCGATGTATTTTATTTTAATAGTTTATTTTGCTACAAGTGTATTTCATCTTAATTTCTTTATGCAAGCAAAGTTTTGGATTGAGATAATTAGTGTTAGTTTGTGTAAACATTGTGCTTTTTGGTTCAACATTGAAGTATGGGAATACTGTAATACTGGCTGTACTTTTGAGCTTCACACTGCCAAAACCCAGTTGAGAAAAATCAAAATCAAAGTAGGCTTTATGACAACCTGATTGCCACTCAGAAGTAATTATTGTTTAAAATAGTGTTACCCTTGAGATCTGTGAAACAACAACAAAAAACCCTCTATACTATTGTAATTATTGTTGTCATCATGTTGTAGGAATCTCGTAAGCATCTTGGTCAGTTGAGCTGTCTTGGTGGCATTGGTAGTCTTGTCAAGGATATCACAGAGGATGATAGATTACCTCAAGAATTCTCTGATGAGAGAGACTCAGGTAATGGAATCCTTGATCAAACAATGCTGTAACCAACAAGTACCAACAAGTGGAAAATATATATCCTTAACTTTCTTAAAAGACAGCCTTGCCTGGTTTTTACAATGCTCTGTGGTCCTGATAACTCCAACCAAACTGGTTTGCATTTCAATATAGGCTACTTTTTGAAAGCAATTGTTCACACTGCACTAATACCATGAGTTAGAATTGGCCTTGGTTGTACGTTTTTAGTAATTTCCAGAAAAAGAATGTGTCTCCCTCATCATGACTCTAACCACGACCTTCTTGCTTTGGGGGCAAGTGCTCTAGGCACTACTTCAGACACAAAGGCATATTGATTGTATGTTGTTTACATCAAATTAAAGGTTGGATACAAAAAGACCAAGATGCTAAAGACTTCAGTGATATCAGTGAGCTAGCTGAAGAAGATGAGAAGGTTATCCCTCAGCCTCCATCATTTAGCAGTGCTGGTCTTTCACTATCTGGAGGTAAAGCTATGTATTTTGATATAAATACTAATGAATTGTATATAACAATCGACTAAAATATTTTTTTGTTTGTTTGTTTGGGTGAGATGTGTGTTTGGTGTGTGTTTCGAGGGGAGGGGGTTGGGAGGTGTCAAGCCTCCATAAAGTGCTTATCACATAAACATGTTCATTACCCTGCTTTTAATGCTAACTAAAGGAGTTGATGTGCCCCAAGAGGGTACAATATACACACTTGAATCAATGAGTGATGATATCCCATCCTTGGTAATTATTTATCAGAAGAGGAAAAAAATATACAAGTAATTATAATTTATAATTTTAGAGGACTGTTAAGAATTAAATAACCTAAATAATCTTATTGATATTCCACCAGATGATCAAGATGACTATGATGGAGATGATGAAGAAACCAATGTTGACAAAGGTGACATTTTAAATAAACCAGTAAATATCATTGACATGTTGTAAACTAAAAAAAAAAATTAAAAAAAGGAATACTCATATGCATGTTTGGTGTCTGATATGATCATTTAATCCACTAGGGAAAAAGTACATGGCCATTCTGCTGGAAACAGAAATTTCATATATTTAGTAATGAATGACTTGGCGGCATTTTTTGAGCACCCTCAAGATCCCTTAGTGGGTAGAATTTGCTAACTAATTACATTATAGAGGCTGTGAGCACTTAAAGATACTTATCTTGGTTGTCTTTTTGTTTATGGACTTACATACACATAAACTAATGTGTTAATTTTTAGGTGAGGTGTTCTGTAATTCCATTAACAATTATATTGAGTATATTGTTTTGTGGTTTAGGTCATCTTATTCTACCAACCATCGCTCCTGCAGCAAGTACTCTCTCCAAAGAGGAAAAAGATAGGCTTGCCATGCCGCCTCCACCAGCCTTGCCATTATTATCACCAAGTATGTGGATCTATATTGTTGACATTACAATTGTTATTCTATAGTATAATACTTTTAAGAAGTCGTCAACATGTGAAAGATATCAACAACATGAACAAGAGAGACTAAGATGTCAGTTTAAAGAAAAGTCTGAGAATGAGGGTAGTGAAATTCCTTTTAACTTAATCAATCATCACGTTTCATTGCATGATCATGTATTTGCACTAGAATCATGTGTGCATATGTTCCTACTTGTTTCCATGATGGAAATCATTATTTTGTGTTTGTTTATTTCACAGCTATAAAAGTTGAGGATAACCTGCCAAGAACATCAGAAGGGTTAACCGTAACTGATCTCTTTCCTGAATTCAAGCCTGGTAAAGTTTTACGTTTTTCTCGTTTATTTGGACCTGGGAAGTCCTTACCCCAACAGTGGCGTAATGCAAAGCGAAGAAGAAAAAAGAAAAAGAAGCATGATGAAGAAAGTCCTGTATTTCATCCTCCTAAATCACCACCATTACCAAGGAAAGAAGATTGTTTGTCAGATGATGAGGTACTCAACTCAATATGGTTATTTATAACTCATAAGATTTATGTGAGCCAACTCTATGCAGGTCTATTCAATTTAGAAACAAAACTAAAATTGGCACTTCAGCATTGTCCAAGTGTGAATTAAAATACAATTTAATGATGCAGTTATTTAAACAAAGGTTAAATTCAAGAAAACAGCAGAAGCAAAATTAAACTAGTTTAGCCACCTTTGCAAATTTAAATCTTTTTTATGTTTTTGTTGACTTTAGGATAAACTCATGGCACCTTGGGAGCCTAAGATTGATGATTCAAATGATACCAATGACAATAATGCAGACAACACTGCAGAATCAGAATTACAGAGAAAAATGTTACAATGGAGACATGGTCCTGCTGCTCTCTGGTACGAAATGCTTGGAGTGAATGAAGATGGAACTAATTTGGATTATGGATTTAAACTTAAAGAGGTAAATGGCAAAACTGTTAAAATGATGAAGGCCTTGTGCACGATGTTGGTGTACACGCGGCACTTGAATGATTTTTAGGCAAAAAAGAGTTTTATTTTTTCTCTATCTGTCTCAGTTCATAACTAGGGACTATTTATGTTGAAGCAGTGGTTAGCTATGTTGTCAAGGTTTCATTTGATACTATTTGCTTTGACAGAAAATGGCTCGGTGATTTTTAACTAAGAAAAAAGAACAGATGCTTCTACAAAAAATCCGACTCTTACGGTGGACAAGCGAGATTTTTGCGACTTCGTCAAACTTGAGAAAAGTGCTTATCGTGCTAATCAAGCCTGCCTTTCGTGCCTTGAAGTTGTGCCTTTCGTGCGTTTACGGTGTTTCTCATTCTGCATTTCGTGCCCAATTTTGAGTGCCTTTAGTGCCGGCCCGCTTCGCACCAAATCTTGCCTATTCCGTGCCCAACGTGCCCTATGATTTTTGGTCGTTCTGACATTCATTATCATATGGTCGTTTCGATGTTTTAAATAATCTAAAACAAGTGGGAAATTTAATGTTAAATAAAGCAAATGAAAATACGATAAATGATTCAACAAGTATTCATTATTTTACGAGGAGTGCAATACTTATCATGTGTGTTTAGATTTGTTTGCTCTTTTTCATGAAAATTTTAGTAGAGATCGAGTCGCAAGAAGAAAGCAGCTGAGGTGAGTATCAAGGTAAACAAAAGTCATATCAGAGTGGAGAGAAAATCGACGTAAAATGAGCTCTAGTTCTGGCGAGACAATTAATAGATCGAAGTGTACAACACTGAATCTGTCACTTGATAAAATTAGAATGACATTGCTTCGAGAAATTTTAAAGATAGGAATATTTAATTAGTACGTGTTTCTAGTTGTTTTGTATTGTATCACTCGTATAATACTGTATTGGAGAAATAGATCGATAGATTTCAGCTAATTCTGTACGTATTATTCACTTGAGTATTTATTTACCTTATTCGAGTTTGAGTGACAGCTTCACGGTTGACTTCAGCTTTGACTAAGTTGGCGACGAAGTGGTGGGAAAAATGCAAAACTCCCGTCTTCGGAATTTTGTCAATAAAAACCTTTCCGAAAATTCTCGGCGTTGAGACAAAAAAAGCGAGAGATGGAAATTGAGAACAAATATTTTATAATAATTCTCTTCATTTCTTTTTTTACAATAACAATTTACAATTCACAGAAGTTATAAATAAATCATCAATTTCATCTTAAGCCTATATCTTTGTATTAAGTTTGAGTTAATGTGAATATTGCAATTTTTACCATTTTTTTAAACGGTTCGTTCGTTGACAATAATTAACTAAAAATTCCAAATTTAACTGAGTGTATAACGTAAAAATACTGACATCTGGATAACAAATTGATTAAAATTATTCTTGATTACTCTGGATTTTTACCTCGCTACACGCGAAAAAATACGACTTTTTTGGGGATGACGTTAAGGCATGTTTGGCACGAAACATTAATGCACGAATGGCACGATTTATGCACCATATGCACGTAAGGCACGGAAAAGCATGTTTAGCACTATTGAGACTAATTCCAAAGGCACGTTGTGCACCTCATGAAGCATGATCAGCGCGATATGCACAGACGAAGTGCACTGTGTTTCGGATGTAGCGTGCCTACGCTAAATTTTTTATCAATTCTAACGCTAGTTTTTTCCCATTTTCTCGTCATCAAAAAGTTCAGGATCACTAAAAATTTCCAAAAACATAGCGAATTTAATGTGCACCTGGAAAGTTATAAATTTTTCAAACAAACCTCAATCAATAATTTTTGATAACAAATTTACGTTTATTTTTCTCGACTAATTTTCGACATTTTCGATATACACAATTTTATTTTCTTCAAGCTTCTTTTATACAAAATATTAAATGCCAAAAAAACATTGCTGAGATGCACATGAACTAAATTTTAATTGTGTAAAATTTCATTGATGTATCTTGAGTAATTGCTGAGAAAATTGTCCAAACGTAGCGTTAGAAAAATGTCCACTCTAGTGTACACCAACATCGTGCACAGGGCCTGAATAATTGATGTAATTTTTACTTGTGTATCCAAATACGTTTTGAGCATTTTCAAAAATGACACTCATTTGGAAGGAACTTAAAATTTGAATACTTGTGCTCTGCAAATTTATTTTCAAACCGATGGATGATCTTCAGTGTGAAGATGAGCACTAAACTTGACAAATTATTACAAATGTTGGAGGGATTTCTGTGGAGTTGTACAAACATAATAAATATTTCTCAAAGAACTATTGATCAGGGAATCAGACAGTTTATTAACAGTCAAGCTACACTCAGTTGCAAAATTGTTGGGACATTGACAGTTTTTCCCGTTTCCTTTCGAAACTTCTCCTTTTTTTATGGATACAACGTTTTCACCCGCCTCAAATCCCCCTCCCCCCGCATCAATGTTGCATTGGCATTGTTGTGACATGTTAATCGTCATGGAGACTACCAACATTGTGGAGGGGGGAGGGGTTAGAGTTTGAGAACAATACTGAGCGGTTTACGTCTAAATTATGAGTAGTGTCCCAACTAATTTTGCAACTGAGTGTCTGAGTCATTTTTGCAATATAACTCGCAAGCTTGTTTCATTACTGTAAATGAAACGTTTTAAAATGAAAAGCCTCACGATATACAACCAAAAAAAGAATGAAAATGACATTGAAACAACGAAATGACATGTTTTCACGTAAAAGAAAAACGTCATATGACAGCCATTATGTAATAGCGCGCGTAAATATGCAAATTTCTTTTGTAAATGATCAAGAAGGAATTCCTTAGTTTTGTGTCGTGTTAGACTTGATCGTTAAGCATTAGCTTTTGCGTAACACTTGTAAGATTGCAGTTTGTTACATGATTTTACATTTGTCACGATAAATAAGAAAGATGATAGCCACAGTTAACCCGGTTAACTGTTTGAGTAAAGGATTATGATAGTCTAACAGTTTTATTATCATGCTGTTGTGGTTAACTGTGCAGTTCTTAAAGATATAATATGCAAACATCTCAAAGTTAAAATGCATATGTAGTAGTAATCAAAATGAACATATGATGGTATATGGATATTAAAAATATTTGCGAATGACGGATAAAACGAAGTGAATTGAGAGGTTAACTGTGGTTGACTGTTCGTTGTCAATTTCACTTCACGTGGTATGAAAACATAACAATTTATAAACATGTCAAAAACATAATACCTGGTTTTAGCATGGGTTTCTTAAACCTATGGCCTTTAGAGTATTTAGACGATTAATACAATATAGTACTATATTGTACTATATAATTACAAAACAGTATAAACATTATGTACATCCTTATATATCAGAAGGCGAAGTTGTCTCAACGCACGACATGACATAATATGAAGTTGTTGTTGAGCCCCTTATTAACTAATCTTCAACTGTAGGTTGCCAGCGTTGTTCATATTTTGTAGTACTGTTGTTGTAGTATACCCGTGTTAGCTAGTGTGAGCGTCAATGCATGCTACTGAATTTTGTCACCATTTATAGGGGTTGTGCTATATACGCGCGATGTGCTTTCATCTTTTTAACGTCATTGTATTTTTCACAAGTACAATTTTGACCTAAAAAATATTGCGATTTTTCCATGTATGACAGTCTAAGGTTCGGTAGGTGTTCATGCTACTTTGATTTATCAGTTTGTTTACTTTTGGTAACGCTTTCACACATTTGGTTTGCGCGAGAAAAAAATACCGAGCCTATATTAAAATGTACAGTTATATCTGTTATTTTTTGCTAATCATTTTGTTAAGAAAATTCACTTTTTCGATGGCAATTTTTCACCACGTTTATGGATTTCCTCAAAACTCCATATTTACTTGCATTTTGATGAATTACACTTTATGTATGAAATTCAAGTTTGAATGTTTCTTGTAACTTTTTTTATCGACGGTGTTGTTCCCAGACACTCAGTTGCAAAATTGTTGGGACATTGACAGTTTTTCCCGTTTCCTTTCGAAACTTCTCCTTTTTTTATGGATACAACGTTTTCACCCGCCTCAAATCCCCCTCCCCCCGCATCAATGTTGCATTGGCATTGTTGTGACATGTTAATCGTCATGGAGACTACCAACATTGTGGAGGGGGGAGGGGTTAGAGTTTGAGAACAATACTGAGCGGTTTACGTCTAAATTATGAGTAGTGTCCCAACTAATTTTGCAACTGAGTGTAGCTTGAATGCATTTAACATCAGGTCTTCATGAATGTTTAAATCATAGTTAATTGGTTAATGCATTGAGCCAACATACATGAAGCATCCTTTTTACACCCATTGCCTGTTTTCTGCTAGTCCAATAAAAATGTTTGAAGCTATTATTTTCAATTTAAAAGGAAAACCAAGATTCTTATGATAGTGCAGAGGAAGATGATTTACCAGAAGATTGCTTTCATATGATATCTCAAGTGAACTGGGAGGATGATATCATATGGTCACCAGAGGATGTCAAGCCTAATTTACAAGCCATGGCCAGAGCAGGCTGGATCCCCACTGCCTTGACAAGAACTGCACATGCTTATGCCACACAACAGCAAACACTTTTTAATCAGCTAGGTAAAGACAATACATTGCAATATGATAAACTCAATTTATGGAGAGTGACAATGAGCTTCCTAACTTGCATCCCTTGGAACATTTTCTAACCAAAACAATTCTTGGTATTTCACTATAATTTGGTCAGACACAAATGCATCATTTTTATCAAACCTTTATAAATTGGTGCAACAAATAATTTTAGTTATTAGAACATATAGTATTTACTGGGCTCCCTGTGTGATATAGATAGAGTGTATACTACTTGAACTTCATGGTTGTCTTTTTACTCATCTTTGCTTGCCATTTGCGCTATGAGTAGACAGGTATAATTCTGCCCTCTTCCACTGTGTCAACATCCCATATTAATAGGCAGTTAAACTCAGTAACTGTAGAATGATACTTAGATAATGCTTTGTGGAATATCTATTTCAGGGCTAAAACACCCAGGTCTAGAAACATTCTTTAAGAATACTGGTGAAGCTATCAAACACAATCAAGGCAGTCCATCTGTAGTGGTGCACAGTAAACCAGGCTCTACAACAATGAGTTCCTCTACTACACCATCTAAATGGTATTCCATCTTTCCTGTTGATAATGATGATTTGGTTAATAGCAAATGGGAAGATAAGATTATTTGGGATTCCGAGGTAAGATTTACTTGTTATTGCCAGTTACATGAGACTTACCTCTAAGTTGAAGTTCAACTGTAATTCATCATGTAAAGACCTAGTAGGATAGTTTATTGTTTTATCTATTTTGAAAAGTGATGTTGTAAATTCTGCATTTTACATGAATGTGTTGAGCCTGAGTTGAAATACCAATTAAATCACATGTCTAAAATATGTTTTTTTACACATTATAAGGAGTCACAAATTTACAAACCATGGAAAGTTGTTCTCTATTTCATGAATCACAGGTCACACCCCAGGCAAACCATGAAAAACATTGCTTTTTAAAAGGCCAAGAACAACATATGAATATTCTTATCAAAATCCACACAAAAACATTTTCAAATAATGAACATGTGAGCAGGTTCTCTTACCACCTTTTCTTGTGCTTGCTTCCTCTAGGCTATGCCGTCAGTACCATCTCCTACTGTAATGAAACTAGATCCTAATGATGAAAACATTATTCTTGGCATCCCAGAAGACTATGACCCTGAAGAGAAGAGAAATGATTCATCTAGTACTCCTAAAAAGGTATCAAATCATTCATTAGTTCATTCATTTATTTATCCATTCATTCATTCTCTTATCCATTTATTCATTTATTTGTTAATTCAGTATTCATTCCTTCATTCATTTGTTTGAAATCCATTCATTAATCCATCCATTTTACTTCTTTTTTACTTCTCCTTCAACTTTTCTTTTCTTTTCTACAGGAGGCCAGAAAATCTAAGCTATTGCTTGGTAAAAACAATAACAAACATGATGAGAACGACCAGGTGAGCTCAATCAGTCAGTCAGTTCGTCAGTCAGTCAGTAATGTTGGTTGCTGCTGTAATAACAAAAAATATTGTGTTCTAGACATTTTTTGTCAATTATTTCTAGGATTTGCCTAAAGACCAAAGCATTGACAAGTTTAACCTGTCCAATGACCAGTATTATAGTGCTAAACACAGTAAGTTAGAGATGTACTTCACCAGTAAAGTATTGATAGTGCAACATGTGATGGTAGTAACTCATTGATTTCTTGAATAAAACTCCCAAAAAGATAGTCTTACCAGTTGAAAAGAAGTACTTTGACTAGTTTGATACCAAAATGATTTTGTTGTGTTTTTGTTTTGCAGCTAATGTTGAAAGCTCTCTTGAAGCTACTATGGGCTCTAATCTAGTGCAGGTTAGTTGTTATCATTGTCATCATCACCATCATAAAGAAAACGAAAAACATAATATATAAACATTCAATGGTCCATTTTCACTACTAACTTGTTTTTCAACCTGTCACAGCATTCTCTTCCTGCTATTGAGTTGCAAAGACCATATTTCCCAACGTACATGTCAATACTAGATCTTCGTCATTTCCACAAACCACCAATAAAGAAAGTTCACAGTGGACCATTAGCTAAACCAGGCAGACATTCTGTTGCTGGTCTTATCAAACACATCAAGAAAAAAGCAAGGGTAAGTTCTGTTTTGCTATGTATTCATGTATTGCTTTGTTCATTCATATATTCACCATTCATTCAATTCACTCATTCTTCTACTATTTCTTCAATCCATCCATTTCTCTACACATTGATTGCTATTCATGTAAATTCACTCAATTAGGCAATACTTGTTATCTCTGTCTATTCAATACAGGGGTTGGGGAACAGGGGGGGGTACAATATATTGATTAAAAGATATAAATGCATGAGTTAACACAGTTACAAAAAATTTGTTTTGTGATTTTCCGGTTTGTAAAGTTTTCCAATTAGATGGTACCTGCCATAATACCCATAATACATAACTGCCTTGGATGCAGGAGCTGTTTTCCTATGTTGTAAGGAAATTCGAGATGACTGGGCTCTAGGGATGGGGAGGGGTGGGGAATAGTTCCCCCCCCCCCCCCTGCAATGATCCATTTATCAATAGATCCATTCATGATTTATGTCAAACGCATTCATCAAAATTGTTCAATAATTGTTGTTTTCAAGGAAAGGGAGAAAGAACGTTTAGCATCTGGTGGCGGTGAGATGTTCTTCATGAGAACTCCAACAGACTTGACTGGTATGGATGGTGATTTAGTTCTCTTTGAGTATTGTGAGGAACACCCAGCTTTGATTATGGCAGTTGGCATGAATACAAGAGTACGAAATTACTACAAAAGGGTAAGAGTTATCTCATTTTCATAACACCATGATTACATCAGGGAACAAATGCAATTTTCTTTAGGTACACATACTTATTGTCTATACAGTAGATAATATCCAACAATAATATAATGCACTATGGTGCTTTCAGTGCATTTACCCTTTTCAATCCCTAATATTCATGGTGATTGTGATCTTCCCATAATGTATGTAGTACATGACTGTATAATATATCATACTACCATGTACTACCATGGTCTTAAAAAACTTCTTAATCAAGTTACATGTAACATGATAGTGGATACATATTTACTGGTATTTGTTTGATGTGTCTGGTAAACAGAAACCAGGTAAAGAAGACAGTGCTCCTAGTTACATGTATGGTGAAGCTGTACCTGTCTATCAAATGTCACCATTTCTGGGTCATCTCAAACATGGAGAATCTGTTCAGGTATGTTAAGTTACTCTTATAATGATGGCAATAGTGGACTGTACCACATGTTTTGGCTAATGAGATGAAAAAAAAAGGAGAAAAACCTTCAATTAAAGCTACTAGCATGTGCAGGGTGGTACAGCTTTTTGAAGCAATGCTGTATGAATCCATGTCAGTGCTTATTCACACCCTAAGAAAACATGAGAACAAAATGGTGCTTTGTGGTCATGGGGTCAATTTTCTCGTTGTTTTTAGGCTTTGGAGAATAACCTGTTCCGTGCTCCAATCTATGAACATGCTCTACCAAGTACAGACTTCTTAGTCATAAGAACATCAACTGGGTAAGCAACAACTAACATTAAAGCAGACAGACAGAAAGACAAATAGACAACATCACTTCAGTACAGACTACTTAGTCATAAGAACATCAACTGGGTAAGCAACAACTAACATTAAAGCAGACAGACAGAAAGACAAATAGACAACATCACTTCTGTATGTAATTTTTTAGGTATTTTGTCCGTGAAGTCAAGTCTATCTTTGCTGTTGGTCAGCAATGTCCAAAGTTTGAAGTGCCAGGACCAAACTCAAAGAAAGCTAATATACATGCTAGAGATTTTCTACAGGTACATTTACTATTGAAACAATTATGTTAAATGTTTGTTTCTGAATAATAACAATGATAATAGCAATGTCCAAACCGTTTTGAAAAATCTATTAACAAGTCAGAAACAAAAATGTATGATGATAATGTTTTAATATGAATACTGACTGCAATTTCAGCATTTGAAAAAGATTTACAATTAGTTTGTTTGTTTGTGTGTTTGTTTGGATGTCCATTTGTGGGTATTTAAATCATTGTGTTATTTTATTATTTGATTGTTTGTCTGTGTTCGTTTGTGTAACAAATAAATTTGACTAGTTAAACTTAATGCGAGTTACAGCACAAACAAGTATAATTTTGATTGTTCTTTTAACAGGTGTTCATATACAGATTGTTTTGGAAAAGTCCAGATGATCCAAGGCGTATTAAGATGGATGACATTAAAAGAGCATTCCCCTCTCATTCTGAAAGCAGTATCCGTAAAAGGCTCAAACTTTGTGCAGACTTTAAACGAACAGGTAAGCACTGAGCAGCTGAATTCAAGTTAATCTTTTGTAACATGTTTTGTCAGAATGAAATTGAATATTCATTCTTTGAGACAGTGTAGCTCATTTTGTATGAAGTATTTATATTAGTGTTTCAAGGGTTACTTTTGTGTTGCTAGGTGTTCAAGGTTAATATTAGTGTTTTACTGTTTTAGGTGATTGCTGTAACTGGTGGGTACTAAAGAGTGACTTCAGATTACCCAGTGAAGAGGAGATGAGAGCAATGGTTTCACCTGAACAAGCTTGTGCTTATTATAGTATGCAAGCTGCAGAACAGAGACTCAAAGTAAGATTGTGATAAATTCTGTAAAAATGTTTTCTTAATGATAAATGAGCAAAAAGGACTTGTAACACACTATGTGGTATAATACTAGGACAGTGCTAGCTCAGACTGTGTCTGTGTATCTAAAGAAACTGTTGAATATATGTGTGTGTGTGCAACATTGTATAGATGTGTGGAAAGCTGACATTCTTAGACATACTTAGACAAACGAATAACATATGAAAGTTAGTTTTGACAGGAATATCTCTACAATCAATCAATAAATTTATTCTCTCCTGTTAGAAACATGTAAAAACAATGTTCCTAATGTTCATATTTTGCTTTAGGATGCAGGATATGGTGAGAAGTCACTGTTTTCCTGTGATGACGATAATGACAGTGATGATCAAAAGGTTGACGATGAGGTAGGCTCACTGCAAATGTCTGTGTATGATGAACAATTATTTGGATATTAATTCTGAGGAAACATTTTACGCATCTTTAATGCAAATCTACTAATTCATCCAAGCATGACAAAGAAATCATCAATATGACATCTAATGATGTAACAAATCATGAGCTAAAGGAGTATTGTGTGTGATTCATTAGATCCGTATGGCTCCTTGGAACACAACAAGAGCCTTTATATCAGCAATGAGAGGCAAGTGTCAATTAGCTGTAACTGGCAGTGCTGACCCTACTGGATGTGGAGAAGGATTCTCATATATACGAGTACCAAATAAACCAATGGCTAACAAGGTAATATTATCTACAAAATGAAGAATGAATAGCAAAATCAACTGTGTGCAAAGATGTGAATGTAGGGGTGGTGAGTGTGAGAGAAAAGTCCCAATTAGTAGAAATGCTAAAGTTAAACAAGTTAAAAAAGCCTGTTTTTAGAAATAATCTGCATTGGGTGACAGTAAAAAGTCTGGTAAAAAATAAAACATTTTGCACAGGAGAACCTACAGTATCAATATTAAAAACTGTAACATTTTATATCACAGGATGATTCGGCAGCAGCAGCTGCACAGATTCGCAAACAGAAAACAGTAACAGGAACTGACGCTGATTTGAGAAGACTGTCATTAAAGCAAGCCAGACAAGTCCTGAGAGACTTTGGAGTGTCAGATGAAGAGGTTAGATTGAATTATTTTCTTTATCATTAAGTTTTGAACTATATTCATTTGGTAAAGTTTGTGTGATAATTTTTCATCACTTTTGCATTGCACAGTACATTTATTTCTGGATCAAGACTAAAATATTCGTTCTTGTGGGTTTAAGTTCACCCTCATCAAATTAATCATATATGATCAATCCCTATTTAAAATGTCTTTCAAAATGTTACTGTTTGGGATGTGAAGTAAATGTAATTGTGTGGATAGTGCTGCTCAAAAACCAACATTTTCACTCACACTGGAAAACATCTTTTAGATCAAGAAATTGTCTCGTTGGGAAGTGATTGATGTGGTTAGAACTATGTCCACCGAAGCTGCCAAGTCAGGGGAAGAAGGTCAGTAACATGTGCAACAAATTTGTACCATACTCTTGCTACAGACAATCTTTTGAAAAGAGCCTTGAGTTTTTGCAACTAAAATGTTTTGTATTTCATTGCCAGGAATGAGCAAGTTTGCCAGAGGATCAAGGTTCACTATTGCAGAGCATCAAGAGAGATATAAAGAAGAATGTCAACGTATTTTTGACTTGCAAAACAGGTATTGCATTATATTAAGTCTTCAAGTTTGACTAATATTAAAGCTTATACTAAATTTGGAAATTATTGGATGTGTAACTAAATACATTTTATATAGTGTTTATAGTGTATATTTTATTATTATATTATATTATAATTGTTACTTTGCACGTTTGCTGAAATGTTTTATTAAAGATGCTTATTATTATTATTATAATAAAAGAACTTTCATATTTTACAAATTGACTTTAGAACTATGGATCACTGATGGTATTGTTTTGTGTTTGTAGAGTTTTGTCATCAAAAGAGGAGCTGTCAACGGATGAAGGAAGCAGTAGTGATGAAGAAAGTGATATGGATGAGCTGGGCAAGAACCTTGAGAGTATGTTGGCAAACAAGAAGTCAGACATACAGGTATGTGCTTTTGGAAACAATAACAAACAAATGACAAGGTGAATAGGACTGATACAACAACAAAGACAACATCAACAATAACAAACAAATGACAAGGTGAAAAGGATTTCTAAAAAAGACTGATACAACAACAAAGACAACATCAACAATAACAAACAAATGACAAGGTGAAAAGGATTTCTAAAAATAGACTGATACAACAACAAAGACAACATCAACAATAACAAACAAAAACTGTAAACAGACAAACACTAACAGAAATGGAGGCAGTAATTTCATTTCGTAGATAATGAAAGCCTTCTTTAATAACTTTTATTTTGTTTTACAGCTATCTCATGAAGAAGAAGAAGCTGAACGTAGAGAACTCCAGAAACTTCTAAGTGATGACAAACCCAACAATGTAAGCCTCACTTTTTAATTTACTGTAATCAAGTCCAGTCAGGTCATTTTGCAGAATACATTATCTTCAAAACACTCTTTACAGCCTTGCTATGTTTACCATAATTCACTGGGTTGTGAACTCAGTATTCTCAAATGTTGTTAGTCAGAGCCATTATTTATGGTTGTGCACATTTAAAAATTATAGAATTATTTACTAATGTTATTCATTGTTTCTTTTTCCTTTTTGTGTCATGTTGGTTTTGCTGAAAACAATAGAATGGAAAATCTGGTGAGTAAATTCACATATTCTATTGAAATTATGCATTTTGAACAACACAAAATAAATATTCCAATGTACCAAACATAATAGTGTTTCACATTATAAGAATTCCTGTGTCTGTTGTGTGTGCAGGGGATAAGTCTAAAGATGGCAGAAAATCGATGGATGCAGATGATGATACAACATCAGTTATGAGCTATGAATCTTCAAATGTAAATATTATAATTACAGTAGAAATACAATGAAGAATGGCACGTCATTGATAAAAGATACTTATTAAATAATTTGCTTTGAACACTACAGTTGCCTATACCAGACAAGAGGCAATAAACAAAACTTAGTGTCTAATGAGTGACTAGTTTGGAGTGGTTCACACAAACCTTTAAAACATTTACCAAATTGATACACAGTAGTAAGCTTAAATTTCATTGCAGTTTTCCTTTTGTAGTTATTTTTTTTTTATACTAAATGTATCAGTTGTTTTATGGGTTTATGCAAACCGCTCTTCATTGAATATTACCAAATATTAACCACCTTTAGTTATGAATTAATACATATTGTCATATCTGTGATCTTATGGTCATAAATGGATAGTAAGTGGGCGTAAGGGAGTTTAATGGGTTTATGTGAACCACTTTAATTAAATATCACAAAATGTTAACCACCTTTTGTTATATATAAATACATATTGTCATATCTGTGATCTTGGTGGACATAATGGATAGTAAGTGGGTGGTTTTATGTCATGTGGGTTTAAGTTAGTTTGCATCGAGACATGTATTTTTGGCTTCTGGGTCTGGCACACACATGTTTATTCCCTGTTGAGAAAGAATCCTCTCAGCCATAAACAACCTACAGCTTGAGACTGAGAGGCGACAACGACAAGTTGCCATTAGCTTACTTGATTTGCATGCACTCTGAATATTCCTTTGAGAAAATTATTGTATTTCCAGCAAAATGGCACACATTTTGACAAAAAAAAAAAAAAGGATTTTGGTTGTTACAAGTGATTATTAATGAAACAAGTCCAAACTTGCTGTTGACTCATTTCTGTCATTGTTATGCATAACATACTATCTTATTGCTGATATGGATAACATTAAATCCTAATGGTTGTCTACATTTGATCAAGGTACTTACCCTGCCTGGCTTTGACTCACTCAAGGATTCACAATACTTTGCTGTTCACATTATGAAAATATAAAATATCCATACCCAACCAAGACATTTTTTCCCCTTAACTCCACATCCCACAGAATTTTACATTGACACATTCAAATGATAAACTTTCCTGGGCCTCTGAATTTTACATTGACACATTCAAATGATAAACTTTCCTGGGCCTCTGAATTTTACATTGACACATTCAAATGATCAACTTTCCTGGGCCTCTGAATTTTACATTGACACATTCAAATGGTCAACTTTCCTGGGCCTCTGAATTTTACGTTGACACATTCAAATGATCAACTTTCCTGGGCATCTGAATTTTCCAAAAATCTTCTGCAGTGTTTATGGAAGTGCACATTTTGAAATGAAAATATGAAATTAAAACAATAATCATAATGACATTGTCACAATCCATTTTTTTTTTCATTTGTTTAGGTTGGTCGTAAACTGATCATCCAGAGAGTGTTCAAAGGTTCTGATGGCAAAGAGTTTGTGAGAAGAGAAGTTGTTAAGAACCAGGCAGTAATAGATGCCTACCTGAGAATAGTCAACAAAGATAAAAATATCAGGTATTATAAGCTGAACAGAAAAATAATATCTTACTTGTGATGAGTCTGATTCACATGAGCATATCAAGAATTTGATATATCTGAATATTGTAATGATTGTACTGTGATTGAAAGGATTTTAAAAGATGGTGATTGTTGTGGCCATGGCAATTAAAGCATGTGCCTGAAAAAGATCGCCCAAAAATGAGATTTTATTCACTCTCAAGAATGACCAACCCAACAAAAGACCACTTCACCAGCATATTGTGCCTTCATAACTCAGTTTGTAGAGTTGTGATAATACAATTAATTTATGCAATGTACTTTATGTATTCTTGGTGAAACCATGAGCTCACAAAAGTATCTAACATGTGGTGTGTTTGTAGAGCTCAATTTGCAAGTGTTGATGAAGTTCACAAGGAGGAAATCAGAAGAGAAAAGAGAAGGTCAGTAGCTAGACTTTATCATAATAATAATAGTAACTAATTGTTTATTTAAATGACATATCTCATGTTTTGTGCTTTATTTAAAACTGTAGAATCCAGGAGCAGTTAAGAAGGATTAGGAGAAACCAAGAAAAAGAGAAATTACAACCAGTGAAGAAGAAGAAAGAGAAGCCTCCAACTAGTTCTAGTATTAAGGTAGTCAAATGATCCATTCTAGCACATGATTATTCCTCTTATCAAAGAAGTTAACATTACCTCAGATCTAACGTGATTATATCATATACACAATTATTTGCCAAGTCCTCTGTTATAGTTAGGTAATATTGCATAGCATACTCCTAAAGTTCTGAAAAAAACATTGTTATGTATAATAGTAATAAAGAGCTGAACTATTCAGGCAGGTAAAACACTACTAATATAGACTAATACACTGATAGTGTAGATTGGCATAACTACTGGGAAATAAAAGAAATGGAAAGGCTTCTCAGACTGTACTCAACTCCAGTCATTATTAAGACAGTATAAGAGTGCATGTCTTGAGGAGAGCTTTTCGTTCAAACTCACCCTGTTAGTTCTATTTGTGTAAGACCATTTAATCTAATTTGCATTTGATTATTTTGGCTCAGCATAGTAAGTATTGTGTTTCTGTTTAAGACCACTCATCTAATTTGCATTTGAGTATTTTGGCTTAGCATAGTAAGTATTGTGTTTCTGTTTTCAGCTGAAATGTGGTGCCTGCGGAGCTATAGGTCACATGAGAACAAACAAGAACTGTCCTCTCTATCAAGATAACAATCCTTCATCAGTCTCTGTCGCAATGACAGATGAACAGGTTGCAGAGGAAGAGTTGAACATGCCGCAAGATGATTTAGTCAAAGTTGAAGGCACTAAGATTACTCTTGGAAAAGCATTTTTAGAATCGTATGTTACACTAGTTTAGAAAGTGTTTTTTTGTTATGATCACAGATAATGCTCTGTAGTAATAGTATTGTCAATGAGGGCACTATATATATGCATGGTAAAAATTGGTGATGGTGATGATACCACTAGTGATCATAATTGTAAAATCTGTTGTATTTGTCTTGCATTTCAGAACGCAGGAGCTCAAAAGAAAATCATTAGTCCTGAGATTTCCTAAAGAATCTGGTGAGGAAATTCGTTAAAGTTTCTCTGAAAACGAGAAATATTTGCTACTTTATTACAAAACAAATAATTAATATAATACTTCTGATTGCAATAACCTGTGTGGACTTGCCTGAGAAAAAACTAAGAAGACTTTTATTTTATTATTTTTTATTGTGAATTTATTTTCAGTTGTGAAAAAGAGGCGTTCTGGTGTTATGCACTGTGACTATCTCAAGGTACATTTCTCATGATGGTACATCCATCATAAACATTGTCAAGTCAATCTTTATTATAAATTAAATAAATAGCTTCAAGAGTTCCAGTGACCTGCAACTACCAGTAGTTAAAACTATTCTAAGGCAGAATATATTACATTTGAAGGAAGAATTGATAATGTAATTCTAAAATTAATTTACAAAATTAATATGTGCAATTTGTCGTCAAGTTAAGTGATTTATTTAAAACAAACTATAATGCTTCATTATAATATTTTATCTTGCAGAGACCGCGAAAGTCTATAAATAGAAGAAGAGCCAACCCAGAGGTACAAACCTTAAGTTTGTTCTGATTTTGTCTTGTGGTTTCTTGATTGGTCTGCATTTTTTAAATATTTACGGTTTTATTGTCTTTGTATTGAAGAGATTGGATTAATGTTTGATAAATTAGATGTTTCTTTTTTTTAAATTGAACCTGACAAAGCAATATTCTTTTTAGCAGTTACATAATAATAAGATTATTCCAAAATGTTGCTTTATTTGTTTTGTGTATCTTTACCTAGGTTGCTCTTCAACTGATGTTAGAACATATTGTCAATAAGATGAAAGAAGTTGATGAAGTAAGAAATATCTATTTTTTTTATTATAACTATACTTCATAGTTACATCTATTAGTAAATGAAATATCTGCATTGTTGTTTTATATCCAAAGTAATATTTTGTTTAATCTTTCTTCTGTCACTGTTTCAGAGCTGGCCATTCCACACTCCAGTGTCATCTAAAAATGTCCCAGACTATAATAACATTGTCAAGAATCCAATGGACTTACAGACTCTTAGAGAGGTATGGATCTATAAAATTGAGCTTAATGTACCTGTTCAGTAGAGAATGTCCTATCGGTAATATATCCCTATGGGGGACTTTATATTTATAATATTATTATTATATTATTATTATTATATTATTATTATTATTATTATTATGTATTGCCATATTCTGAAAAATGGCCTTGAGAAAGCTAATTTTAATACATTCTTATTTTTCTGAATTACCAAAGCTGACATCACATTCTTTTAGCAGCGGTGGCTATGAATGTAATCTAAATTCTGTTGTTATTTGATGTTACAGAATGTAAGACATCATAGATATTTATCAAGAGAAGACTTTCTTGAAGACTGTTCATTACTAGTGTCCAACAGTGTGTTATACAATGGTAAGTACAGATGGCATTTACATTGTTATGATGTGAAAATAATAGAAACGCAGTGTGATGGTCATATTCATGATAATGTTTGTGTTGATGGAAATGGTGATAATGATGACATGGTTAAGGTAGATACGGCATGAATTCCCATCCATTCTTTGCATCAGTTTCTTTCAACCCCATTGGTTGTAATAGTTTAAATTTGATGGAGCAAAATGTATGTAGCATTAGCTTTCTGCTTTCAGTAGCTTATTTCAATCTAAACTTTTGATATTTATCAGCTTTGTGGCTTTAGAGGAATGGGGCAGATGAGCGCTGCAATACTGGCTATATAATATTGACATCAAATGGAAATAAAGTTTGCTTGACATGAATAATTATCGATGATGATATATATTATGTTTTTTCCAGGTCCTCAACATCACCTGACTACAGTTGCACAAAATATGCTGGACGTCTGTACTAAATCAATTACTGAGGTAATCGATGCAAGTGTCCACACAATGTTAAACTGATGAACTTAGACTGAAACAATTTGATAAACTCTTATTCAAGTCAAAATCAACTTTCATCTTTATTGTTTTTTCATACCTTTCCATTCAGACTTTTCACATAGATACAGTGCCAAATGGCCAAATTTAGTACAACACTGTAAGCCTCTTTAAAAGACAGAGACTGAAGAGCTCAGACATTATTGCTTTGAATATGGCTTCAGCACATACTAGAGCTCTCCTTTAAACCTGGATACACAGACATAAATTTGATAACTGACTTTATAACAATGTGATCTGATTCAGAGAATTTATGTGATGCATGAAAACATGTTTTTTGTTTGTAGAAAGAAGATGAATATGTTCAGATTGAAAAGGAAATCAATCCTCTACTTGGTGATGATGCTCTGGTAAGTCGGTTAATTGTGAGATATAAATTCAATGTCAATTATTGAGATGTCATTGAATAACATTATTTTTCTTTGTTTAGCTGTCATTCTCCTGGATTCTTGAGAACATTGTTGCACAAATCAAGACTCTGCCCGAGGTAGTTTTTTTTTGTGTGTACTTGATAAAGCTATCAAACATTATCTTTGTTTTGACTAATATCACTATCACATTCATAGACCTGTAGGAAGTAAGTAAACATAATCTAGTTTGTAGTGAGTATTGTTTTTTTTTTCAGTCATGGCCATTTCATAGACCTGTAAACAGCAAACAAGTCCCCGACTATTATGAAGTTGTCAAGAATCCTATGGATATAGAAAGCCTCAGACAAGTATGAATATTGATTAAAGTATTATACTAAATGATTTCACAGTCACATTTAAAACATAAATAAACATCCAATCCAACTCTTTTTTTTCCAGCAAGTGCAAGAAGGGTCTTATCGTACAAGAGAAGAGTTCATGGAAAGTGTCAAGCTGTTATACAGCAACAGTGTTATGTACAACGGTAAGTTTAATATTGAACGATGTTCATCATAATATTTGCTTGATGATGGTACAATTTAATTATATAGCGCATATATAGCTAGCATATATAAACTTTTTCTGACTTGAACGAAATCATTGCTATCATGATCATCTGCTTTGCTGTTATCATCATTACATCATCTTTGGCACTGTTACCTTCATCATAATCATCATCTATCATTGCCATCATGACTGTTATCATCATCAACTTTGTCATTATTGCCAATGATTGACAGGTGAACACCACGAGTTTTCCAAGACAGCCAGGAGAATAGTGGATTCTTGTGAAGAGTTTATCAAAGAGGTATGTCAAATAAACACACCCTAAAAACCTCTTTGATTTGACAGTGTTGATGTCCTTCCAGCTTCAAATAAATCCAAAGAATGTGATTCATTCCTCTGTTCTCTGTGTCTTCATTCCTCTCTTCCATTCCTCCATTCATGACTTTGGTTTGAATGGTTTCAGCATGATGAACAGTTAACTAAACTGGAAGGTGTGATCGCAGCATCTGCAGATGATGCATCATCGTACTTAGCCAGTGAACCACCGTCAGTCCAGGGTATGGACTCCATCAATGAGAACAGCATGGATGGTTTACCAGATACCAGTAAAGAGGAAGACAGTATTCTTGAACCTGATGATATTACTAATGATATACCAGATAGCTTTAGAGATGTACCAAGATTGTCTCCAATTGCAGGTAGGATTTGAAATCTTGTCGCCACAGGGGAAATTACACTGGCATGCATGGGGGGAGGGAGTAGCTAAAACTAAACGATTGTCCGAGAGATTCATTGAATAGAATGCGTTACTATTAGTTGCAAATACCGTAGTGTCACCATTTGTTGCCAAGGTTGTAAGATTATATGGCACCCTAAATTAGATTGCTGTAATTCATTATAGGGCAAAAAACTGGGGATGATGAAGAAATGGTAGACGTAGAAGGCTACGAAGATGAAGACAGCATGTTTCGTAGTATTCGTACCTCGTCACAGGCTGCAACGCAGGGTGCGACATCGTTCAAAGGGGCATTCTCACAAGACATTAGTCAATATAATGACGACTCCATGTTGGAGGCTCCCAGCGAAACACTAGACAGTATCTTACTACAAGATTTACAACACAGCGATAGCGATGACAGCGATGATGACGATGACTTTCCTTTTGGAGATGGAGAAGAAGAAGATGAGGAAGAAGAACTAGAAGAGGATATGTTTAACTTTTCTGGAAACGTTGATGATTCGATGGATGCCATGGAAACAAGTGATACGACAAAGCAATCTTGTGATGATGCGAATGATGATGATGATGTTGTTGATGATGATGTTGATGATGATGATGATGGTGATGATGGTGACGATCAGGACTGAGTTGATGATTACTAATGATAATAAAAGTCAATCTCGTGTTGATGCCAATGATGATAATCAGGGCCGAGTTTATTGATTCAAAGCAATCCAGTAGTTTTGACCAGTGATTGCGGCAGTGGTAGTGATGACAGGAGAGGCAAGAGAGGGACATCCTCTTTATCGAAAGTAATAGTACTTTCATTTTTGAATGTATTAATCTAGAGAGTAACACGACATATCACTTGTAAATATATACAGTAAAAATAGTGTACAGAAATTAAACAGAAAGAGCGAAATATTGTAAAATGTCTTATTATGTGGTTTAGAAACACTTTCCAAAAGTGCCCATTGCGAAAAACTCAGAACAAATGTCTATTAAATGCGCAAAAACAAAGATTTTCAATGGACTATAGCCCATGCAAAATACCTGAAAATGAGCAAAAACTACGATTTTCAATGGACTACAGCCCATGCAAAATGCCTGAAAATGAGCAAAAACTAGGATTTTCAATGGACTATACCCCATGCTAAAATGCCTGAAAATGAGAAAAACAAGGATTTTCAATGGACTATAGCCCCTGCAAAATGCTTGAAAATAAGCAAAAAGCGAGGATTTTCAATGAACTTTAGCTCATGCAAAATGCCTGGAAATGAGCAAAAACGAGGATTTTCAAATCAATGGACTAAAGCCCATGCAAAATGCATAAAAATGAGCACAACGAGGATTTTCAATGGACTATAGCCCATGCAAAATGCTTGAAAATGACCAAAAACTAGGATTTTCAATAGACTATAGCCCATGCAAAATGCCTGGAAATGAGCAAAAACGAGGATTTTCAATGGACTATAGCCCATGCAAAATGCTTGAAAATGACCAAAAACTAGGATTTTCAATAGACTATAGGCCCATGCAAAATGCCTAGAAATGAGTAAAAACGAGGATTTTCAATGGACTTCAGCCCATGCAAAATACTTGAAAATGAGCAAAAACAAGGATTTTCAATGGACTATACCCATGCAGAATGCTTGAAAGTGAGCAAAAACAAGGATTTCCAATGGACTATAGCCCATGCAAAATGCTTGAAAATGAGCAAAAACAAGGATTTTCAATGGACTATAGCCCATGCAAAATGCCTGAAAATGAGCAAAAACAAGGATTTCCCTTAGACTACAGCCCATGCAAAATGCCTGAAAATGAGAAAATGGAGGATTTTTAATGGTCTATAGCCCATACAAATCGCCTGAAAATGAGCAAAATGCCTAAAAATGAGCAAAAACAAGGATTTCCCTTAGACTACAGCCCATATGATATTCTTATTAGGGCGGATCGAGGATATTGAGAAAGAGGGGGCCAGCCATTTAAAATGGAATTTTTTTTAGAATTTTTGAATCTTCGTCATTTTTTTAATTGAAAAAAATAATAAAAATTATTTTTTTTATTTAACAAAAAGGGGGGGCTGCGGCGCCTTTCAGCCCACCCCTAAATCCACCCCTGCTTATGAGTATTATAGTTTCTGCAGCACACTAATCCCAAAATAGAGAAAACATGACAGGGTGCTGACTATACCACATGCAAAGTGTTGAAAAATGTGCAAAAATGAGGATGTTCAAATGACTATAAACTTTGCAAATTGCTTGTAAGACAACACTGATGTGCAAGATGGTATAACCCACAACATTGCTTTATAACTTGATGAAAACAGAGCTTACAATGAGTGATATTTATCAATGTCCTTGTGAAGACAGAAACACCTACAAAATGAATCATTTAAAAAAAACATTTATTTATTTACATTTGTTTGTTTACTATGGCTATATCAGAGTTGTAGTGGGGAGGGGAAGGGGGAGGGGTAGGAAGGCAGACATTGACACTAGTTTGTATTCTCCCTGTTTTGTTTTTCTCATTTTCTTCTATTCACAAAGGAAGCCCATAGTAGAACATGAATCCTGAAGAGGACGCTTCGTCTGCTGCAGGATCCATTATTCCATTATAATTTAAAGGCCACATTATCTCTTATACATATAATATATTTACAATAGTTTTGATTAAGTTCATTTATGAGGACAATGACTTCATTACTTTGTGACTTTTTTGTTTTGGTGGTTAAATTTGGATCACAAGTGATGATGGTTTCTGGAATCCTTCACAAAGCTGTGCTGTTTTGACCAAGATGTTTGAATTCCAGAAAAAAATCTGTTTCATTAGATAAATCTTCTGGTCCAGATTGATTACATAAAACTTGAATCCATCATTTCAACCTGTCAAGAACAAAGTTAATAACTAAAATTATTCACTCTGTACAATAGTGCAGTTTTGTGTTCTTCATTGCTCAGGCTAAGCCTTGATAGCTAGTATGTAATATATTCTTTTGTAATGGTACATTGCATGGGAATGGACCAGCCCAAAAGCAATAACAATATTGCTGGCTTTGTTATGACTCTTTTGTTAATAGCCTGAGCAATGAAGAACTTGAATCTGTTCTATTGGTAAATATACAATGTGACATCTTGTTTAATACCAACACATGTTTCAGCGGAGCTACTTGCTGCTCTGCAAAGACATTCATGGCTCTTAAGTTATCATCGTACGTACACCTAGGATATCTAGAGCTTTTATTCAAACGCACATGTCTAAAAGTTAGTTCCTATATATATGTACGTTGGGTTAGTTGCATACCTCTCCTTCAACTGACTCGGCATCAGGACTTGGTGATTCGTAATCATCTGTTTCATCTTCAAGTTCTTCAGCAGAATCTTCTTCATCTTCCATTTCTTCTTCGTCCTCCTCTTGACCCTATAAACAATAAAAAATACAAATACAGATAAATGAAAGAGAACGTTTTTGCATATTCGTTTCGTTGTCTTAATTGTTTACAATGAGGTGAAATTAAACTGCCTATCGATCTAAACAATTGTGTAAATTGGAAATAATGCATCAACGTTTTACCTCTGTCGATTCTTTAGACTTGCCAAGAGGTACAATATCGTTACCCTTCTCAACGACTGAATGAAGCTAAAACGAAAAAAAAATAATATTTACAAAACAAGAAACATCAACTTGCAAAATGTAAATAAAATGTACACTTATTTTACAACGTTCAATTTAGTGCAAAAGCATACACAAATTACAATCAAACTCCGCTCACTTGTGCAGTATATTCCTCTTCTTCTTTGGTTAATAAAGTATCATCATCAAGTCTTTTATCAATGCTAAACCAAAGTTCATCTGTCAGTCGAGGTACAAGTGAAGGGAAAACCGCCATTTTGAAATCCACGAAGCTAACCGCGTCTAGTTGTGATTATAGGCTCAATAATCACAGGAAACCCAAATAGGAAATTTTGTCAAAACACACCAAATAAAAATAATTAGACCATTGTTCTAGTACCGGTAGTAATATCTTAAGCATGCGTTCCATCTTTTTTTTAGCCTATCTTATTTTTTTACTTCTAAACACTTGGTCCCACTGTTTTTTAGGGCTCCCTGTGGTTTGCGCGGGAAAGTAAAATCTTGACGTGACGCGCGTTCCCGCGAGCGAGATATCTACGTACCGCGAACATCAACCATGACACGGCAACTTTGCAAGTACAGCAAGAAAGAAAATGCAAAATGTCTTTCCATAAAAAAGTAAGAGTGAATTCAAGTTAAAAATTGTCCTTTTAGTTTTACCTGGCGTTGACATTTTCATCGTATTAAGCCACAGCAACACAAAAGACAGAAAAACAAATTAGCACAAAAAGATTGGCATCGAACTAGAAGTCTCTCACCCTTTCAATTTTCAAACTGAGAGCACAGCATGTTTTGCACGGTGATAATGAATACTTTTGTCGTTGTTGTAATGTCCAGAGGGTTGACCGAGATGGAGTGGAGGGAGGGGTGGACACCTTTTGATTTGACTCTTCTTCACTTATAATATCAAATCAGTGCTACAAGTTCAAATTAATACGATACAAGAGAGTAAAACCTCCTCATCTTTTATTTCCACTTCATTCATAATCTTCATATCATCAATATTTTTTTTTGAATTAAATCTCAATAATTTTAATATATATACAGAATGGTTCTTGAAACAATGCTAGCTAACATGAAAATGCTCTTTCTTGTTAAATTGTGCAACTTTATTTACAAAGCTAAATAACCATAAATTATCATTTTTGTATTTTTTTTCTTGGTAGCAAGATATGGAAAATATTACATTAGTTGTATTTCTTATTCATAGAAAGCATTATTTAAAACATCAAAATCATTAATTTATTATATTATATTAAGTTTGTTGTTGCATTAGATTTGTCTGTTCTAGACATAAAACATCTAGCTGGTACATTGTTTTCAAAGTATATCTCTAGCAACTGCATAAATTCAATGTTTCAGGCATCTCTGTATTTCAGTAAACTCAGTTCATGGCCTACACAGCAGTTTCCATAGAACTATGACTGTCAGATAGACGAAAGTCTAAGTTTAAACTTTCTGGTTCATCTTGAGACTGTGTTTCTGTAGTCTTGGCACCTTCACTACTGCTTCCGGCTGAACTTGACTTTCTTGAAAAGAGCTTTCGTCTTTCATGTGGGCTTCTATTTGACTTACTGACTAAAGTGAAGGGACTTTTGATTTTCACTTTTTGCAGCATTGAGAAAGGCTTACGGCGTGCCTTAGGTGAGTCAGGTCTAAGAGGACTTATATCATCATTAACTTTCTGACCAGCAAGCATGGGTTGTTCTGTGTAAGGTGGTGGTTCTCTGTGAACTGTTTCTTGGGATGTATAAGGTGGGCATTTGGAATTGTGTATTTTATGTACTTCTAGAAAACTAGATGAATATCTCCTAGCAGTTGAGAAGGATGGGGTAGCCAGTGAACCAGATGCTTCATCCTGGCCAATTTCCAGGTTGATATCTGGTCGAGATCCCTGTGTTGAGCTTCCTGATGATGAAATACTTGTCTTCCTAGAAATCTGAGGTGATTCAACGGTATTTCTTTCTAGATTTGGTGATGAAACCTTCTGCTTGAGGGCACTGGTAAAATGGGCATCATTCATTCTCAAAACACTGTAAGCTTCTAATGCTTTCATGATCTTAGTATGACCTGAAAAAAGGATGAGCAAAGCCATTTAAAAACAACATACTGGTACTACAAAATTAGTTGCACAAGTAACCACAAAATACTAACATAACAAAGGTAAGTCCACTATCACAACAAAGCAACCTAGTTTAAATGTAGTTACAGCAGCAACAACAGCAATAAAAAAGCAAACACCAAAAACAAATCAAGAATCACATCTGGCCACTGTTCAGCTCTGCTGCAATGTCATTATTCAAGCAAAGCTATGAAATCCTTTTATTGATTGCGTACCTGCTTCAGATGCTACTTGCATTGGTGTTCTTCCAAATGTATCTGTATGATTCATATTAGCACCATTCTCCAGCAAGATCTGTGCTACTTCATCATGTCCTTCTTGGCATGCTATACTTAAAGCAGTGGCACCTTCAAATGATATTTTATCGATTTCTGCTCCATCATCAATCAATAGCTGAATGACAGAGGTCTGTCCTTGCCATGATGCTGACATCAATGCTGTACGTCCACAGCTATCAGGAAGGTTTACATCAGCTTTGTACTTGAGAAGAAGTTCTACTAGGTTATAGCTGCCTTGCCAGGCTGCTCCTTGTAGTGGCGTCCTTCCATCATTGTCAAGACTGTCAACAGTTGCACCATGCTTAAGTAGATGCTCTACCATCTCCTCATTTCCTTCAAGCGTCACAGAAAACAAGGCAGTTCTGCCAATGTCATCAATGGTATCAATATCTGCACCATGCTTTAGCAGTGTATCAACACAATCAAAGTGACCTTCCATGGCAGAGTAGTAAAGTGGTGTGCGTCCATTTTTAGTTGTCTGACTAACAGATGCACCGAAGTCCAACAGCACATTCAAAACCTTAGCATGTCCTTCTTGTGCAGCTATTATCAATGCTGTCTTGCTCTCATTATCTCTGTCATTCATATCTACACCAGCTTCTAAAAGAGTCTTGACAACAGTTGCATGACCTAAAAAAAGTAACAAGCTAGTTTTTATAGTTATCTCATATATCTTCTACACCTGTAGTAGTTCATTTGCCAAATTGAGACCTAAAACTTACTCTTCTTTCGGACAAAACCCAGGAGATACAAACAGGACAACAGACCCCATATTAATGCATCCCCATGACCACATTCACTCTTTACAAACTCCCAACACTCGACTCACTGTGTCGATTTTTTGTGAAGGAAACATTTTTTTAAAGTCGACATGTGCATACTACATTATGTTGGGATACCATGTTTCAAATAGCTCACACAGATTTCTAAATAACGCACTTGCAAGACACACTTGGTGAACTTATGAACAAAATGATCCTGCATATCCCATACCAAATAGCCAATAAAAATGGGATATGCAGGATCATTTTGTTCATAAGTTCACCAAGTGTGTCTTGCAAGTGCATTATTTAGAAATCTGTGTGTGCTATTTGAAACATGATACTGTTTATGGATGTCTCTTTACAGTCAAAACACCTCAAGCATACCCACCAAAACTTCATTAATGTGTTTATTATTCGATTCCAATAATCAAAACAGATCTACAAAATTCAAAGAAACATATTTACAAGAAAAATCCTAAGTAAGCAAAATAACATTTTTCTTTTGTCAAGAAATACTTCAGTTGGGGTTTCTAGACACTTTAATCTTTCAATTTCAGATTTTCAAAGTTTTTTCTGTCTCAAACAGCAACTTCTTGTCTCAAATGCTAGACTGGTCGATTTCAAAACTGAATATTCAAATTGAATAATCAATTCAAGATTCAAAGACTGAAATCAATAATGAACTTTTGGTAGGTATGCTTGAGGTCTTTTTACTGTAATTATTACACCTAGTGTAAAAAAGTGTTAGAAAAAAAAAGAAGAAAAAACAAAACTGTCACTTGATATTTTGAATATTGGACTGGAGCTTCAAAGATACCATTGGAGATAATTATCAGCTTTTAAATCCACATGTCACAGTCATAAAGATGATATTTCCAACTCTTGATAGCTCTATTTGTTACATAAATTTGATCTCATTCAAAACTCTATTGTCAGGTTTTTGTTGTTTCAAAAAACTAACCAATAAATAACGTGCGCTTGTCTTTAGCATTGTTTGTCCAAAGCTTCTTTTTCTTTTCTGTTCTCCACCGAGGGTATGCGCAGAAATGATGTGCAACAACGTCTGTAAGATGTTCATTATAATTTATATGTAAAACCTGTATGGCATATGGCCTGTATAACATATATAAAGGCAAGCTAGTTGTCACAATCAACAAACCTTGAAAAGATGCAACCATAAGTGAGGTCCATCCACTATTATCAGGTCTAAACATGGAATCCTTGGGAGCTCTCCAATTGGGCATGTGCACAGGCATTTCTAGCCAAACAAACAAATGCGTTAGATTTATATAATTATCATTCAAAACTTTTTCATACCAGGGTGAAAAAAAAAAGTTACAATGACAGTATGTGACATCATAAAAATGAATAGAACATGTTAGGGCAAGCTCTGCCCTGTGAAAATGATCGACGGTTCAGAAAAGACCAAAATAAAAACAAAGTTTTGAAACGGCGGGTTGTGATACAACAAAGTTGGCTGTAAAAACAAATCTATCGTTAACCTACACATCCTTGCTGCTTTCAGCATTTGACAGCAACTTAATCACTACTTATTTCTTGAGCAATCAAAGTTATAGACATACAATGTAGGGTCGATAAATAGCATAGTTTTCAAATCTCTAATTAAGCTATGTTTTCTCAACAACTTTCCATATCAAACAGGCTTGCATTTTTATAATCATGGATGTTATCCAATTGTGTAAACTTGCCTTGAAGTTCTTATCTATCAAAAATGTTTATGCCAACAAACATTTTCATTCAAACATTCGTAAAAACTATAAACTTTCCATTCTGCACTTGAAATCTTAGTATAATAATCATAACGCTGTCTCTCACCTTTGCTGTTCTTCTCTAAAAGTAACTTGACAATGCCTACATGGCCACTAGCAGCAGCAGCAAATAAAGGAGTTCGTCCATTTCTATCCCAGTGACTTATATCAGCATTGACATTGAGCAATAACTTGACAACATTGTAATGGCCTTCAAGACATGCCACGCATAATGGTGTTAATCCATCAAAATCTGGTCTGTCAACTTCAGCATTATGTGCAAGTAGTAGACGCACAACATCAGTATGCTCAGGACTGGATGAGATGCAAAGAACTGCAACAGCTAGTGCTGTGCGGCCATCTTTATCAGCAACATTAACATCTGCACCTTGTTTTAGTAGATATCTGACTACTGCTTTATGTCCCATATATGCAGCCGCAATCAATGCTGACCTACCATCTTTGTCTTTGAGGTTAGGATCAGCACCATGTTGTATAAGTTGTTGAACAACATCAGCATGCCCTCCCCATGCAGCTCCTCGTAAGGCAGTGCGCATGTCATTGTCGGCTTGATCAACAACTGCACCATTCTTAAGCAATATAGATACAACATCAGAATGACCACCAGATGCAGATGCCCGTAATGGTGTACAACCATCAATAGAGACTTGATTGACATTGGCTCCACAGTTAACAAGCAAATATACAACATCAGCATGCCCTTGTTTTGCTGCTAGCATTAGAGGGGATTCACCAGCAGGATCAGAGAAATTGACATTAGCACCATGTTGAAGCAGTATGCGCACCACATCAGCATTGCCATTAAATGCAGCATTACACAGCTGTGTCCTACCAGTACTGTCAACACGGTCAACATGTGGTTCTTTTTCAAGGAATAACTTGATAGATTCCTCTGTTTCGTTACCATAGTTTTGTGCTAAATCAGCTTGTTCATTATTCACATCAGCACCAGCATCTAACAGTATCTGCAATGCTTCTTGTCTGGGCAGCTCTGAAGCAGAGAGAGCCTCAGATAAAGGTGCACCACTCCACAATAGCCACAATGCAAAATGTTGTTGACTCATTCCTTCTTTGAACGGAGCACGGCTCAGGTGAAAAGCAAACTGATGAAGGTCAACTTCTTGTTTGCTGCTTGCCAATAACGTACATCGTAGCGCTAGCATCGCGTGCCCGTCGCTTGGTGAACACAAGTACTTTGGAGTACAATACTTAACATCGATTAACCATTCAGCGAAAGAATGATGAAAAATACATTTCGTATTATCAACATCAACAATTACACAGTGCATATAAGACAATATAGCGTGGAATTCTTCCATTGTTAGCTTGGTATTTCTGGTCCATACAGCTTGATACAGTTCAGATACGGTTAACGGCTTTTGTGAAGCTAAAATGACATTTAACACAAGCCGCATTTGATTAAATTGTTCATCTGTGTACAATCGATTACATAGCCAAAGGTACAGCCCATTCAATGTCCCAGGGATATCGACAACTTCATCGATTGAAAATATTTCGTCCTTAACACCTTCTAGGACTTTCTCTAAATAAAGAAAACATCCGTTGCTCTTAATGTGCAATTGATTGAACTTCTCTGCTGTTTCTTTAGTTAAGAATTTTCTCAGATCTTTGTCGTCATCGAGTCGATTGAGAATGTACCCTTGAATATCTCGTACGACATGAGCTTTGCGCAGATCATCAAGAGACAATTTCCGAAAACCAGTAAACATTTTAATGACTGTTTTCGATTGCTTTCTAGCACTTACAACAAGAAACAGCCATGAAGGCAATAAGTCATGATGTGTGGCCAATAGCTCGGCAATCGTACGACTTCCAGAATACACGCCGGAATCAAAAGAATGTAGATACGACTCGTCGATGGAGTCAACTATTACCATGAAAACATCTTCTGGAGGTGTTATGGAGTTCAATGGCAGCAATATCCCTTCTTTAAAAGCAACATCAGGGGTTTTAGCACAAAAGTCCAGCTTAAGAGCGTCTTGTATTTGCGGGTCATTGAACTTTTCTCGGTAGGAAATCAACGGTTCGGCATTCGACAGTTGTTCTGCCAAGCTACGAATGAATTCAGATACAGAAACCGAACTATATTTGTGAGCCTCACAAAAGTGTTGAGCAATGACTTTCTTCGATAAATCATTCTGCAAACCATCCGCAATTGTTGGGGAAATTAATTCTTTTAAAATACTAGTCTTTCCTGAGCCGGGCCCTCCAACTATAAATGCTCCTTTGGTCTTAGTGTCATCGTGCTGTTTTCTTCTCTCGAGACACGTCTGAAGCTTTTCGTAGAGCCACTCACGGCAATAAAACGTCCCTTTTCTCCTGGTTCTTGTCGTCATCCTCTTAAATCCATTTAATCTAAACCTGGATGTTCCACGGTGTAGTTAGAAGCATTTAATAGCGAACAGCGAGCCGAATCCACGAGGCTGTGAGAGGCTGCCCCTTAGGGATAAACAGAAACAGCAGATCATGGGAGAAATATGACACTTCACACTGACAACTTGTCACTCTTGTTACGCTTCACTTGATCTCGCGTTCCTGAGCTGTTTGCTATTCTTCGTTCATCTGTCAAATTCTTCAGTTAATTTTCTCTTGAGTTTGTTTAGAAGGATGAGATTAATCTCATGAGGCTATAATATGAATTAAAAGACAGGCCTTTTTATGTTTTAAACATTTTTTGGTTGATATCCGATAATCTTGCTTTGAAATGGCACTTCCTTTGAAAACCGCAAGTTTTTCAATGATTTAAACGCTTTAGTTTTGGTAGACTTAATGTCTTTGCTTAACTAAAATCCCACAGGAGGCCAAGGCTAATGTCTTTGACATACATAAACAGACTTTGTATGTCCACTTTTTGTTGCATGTAACAACCTGTTAGCTTTGTTTCCTGTGAATGAGAAACAATTACTAAAGTAATGTCGTGACATATATATTAGACTTCTCCCAAATAACCTGCTCAAAATGGACACTGTCGAGTCGATATAATAGACGCAATGTTTATAAATTTTTGAGCAGTGAATTAAGCTTGCCTTATCAAGAATGTCATTGTTTTCAATATGCTGTTTCAAGTGCCGCATTGGACTGACACTATTTACTTTTTTGTAGATGAAAAGGTTATGTTTATTTTGAACAAGTAGTTGATAAATAATTTGGTAAAGGAAGGACTATTTGACTTTTGACAGAGAGGGTGGGTGATTTTGAAAAAAAAAATTTTGAATAGAAAAAAACAGAAAACAACAACAACAACAATTAGAGCACATCCGTAAGCGCCTGTGCGTCTTGTGATGTTTAATAAAATACATAAATGTAGAGGTAAAAACTAGTTAAAAAAAAACTAGGCAGGACTGCGTCGGTGTTTCTAGAGAAACAATTGTAAATATAACGAAAAGTTGTACACCGTAAAGTGATTCGAGAAAACTGACGTTTCGGACGTTAGTCCTTCGTCGAAGGACTAACGTCCGAAACGTCAATTTTCTCGAATCACTCTACGGTGTACAACCTATTGTTATATTTACAATTGTTTTAATAGAATACGTTAAGGCACTAGGCTATGTGGGATATAAAAGATGATTGAAAAAGTCGAAAGTTGATCATGACCTCTAACGTCAAGGTCCCCTCCCCATATCTGGCCGGATTGATATATAGTTCCGATATATATTCAGTATTGAGATAAGGTTTGCCTAGAACAAGCTTATCAAAGTAAAGAATAGCCTGCCTTCGCTGCATCCGTTCTCAGTACTTCATTCAAATTCGTACACTCGTTGGAAACGGATGCGCATGACGCTAAGGAAAGAACGAGTGCCATTACCGAATGCTCTGATCCTGAATGTCATTTATAACTGGTGTGTATGCATATTCGAGATTCGTTTCAATTGGTTGAGGGCTTTTCTCCAAGAAATAATCACTGTCCAATGAAGGAAATAAAAATATTGGACATCTTATTTAAGACGTTATTTCATTTCGCTCAATCGGACAGCGGGCTACATCTATACACCAAACATCTCACTACCAAGCATAGGGGCATTTAAAACTTTGCAAAATCACAAAAAGTCTTTGTTCTGTAATATCTGTTCATATATAATTTGCGTTTTATTAGAAATAGCGTATCGCCTATATAAATGTTTTAGGGACGGAGCATTAAATATTTGGGGGGGGGGGAGGGTGGGTTGACAAAAAAAATATATATATATATATCGAGCAAAGCCTTAAACAGAGAAAAAAAAAACGCAGATGTGCCAAAAAACAAAAAAAAAAAAAACAAAAAAAACATTGTGCAAGGAGGAAAAAAAGATCCTGCACAACCATCATATTCGAAAAAAAATATCCTGCAAAAAAGAATAGCCCAATCCTCCCCTCAAATATCTAATGATCCATCCCTTAGTACATTATAAGGTGATACGATATTTCTAATAAGATACAAATTATATATGAACAGATATTATAGAACAAATACTTTAGAGACTTTTAAGTATTAAAAGCACATAACTGGAAGTCATCTGTTAACATCTTTCAATCTTCCCAGAAATTAACCAAGCATAAAATATAAATTAAAAAAGATTGTTTTCACAATCAGCTATTTGGCGTATAGAAGCTAATTAGTAAAAAAGAAAGTATATTTTTAGTTAATGGCTAAATACAAAGCCAAGCGGTCTCTCGAAAGCGTTTTTGTTTTCCTGCTTGGTTGAGCATGTAGTATTTTCATGTATATATACTGAAAAAAGAAAAGCTTGACCGCCCCCATGGTGTTTTATAGCGTCTCACTGTCCCAGTGACAATATCGATAGCATTTTAAACAATAAAAAGACATCCACTCTTTGTTAATCGTCTTTGAACGTTGTCTGGTCGCAAACGTCTTACTTATAAAATGCTCCAAGACTTCGTAGTTAGATGTTGGGTAACTTGAGATCACAATTGCTGCATACTCCGCTAAGCGCCCCAAGAAATAATATGCATAATCAATATTTTCATTTCCTTTATTGGAGAGTCTCTGATCTCTTGCTTGCTTTCATTTCCCGGCTGACGAAAAGCCCTCAATGTTTAAAACGAATCTCGAATATGCACGCACGCCAGTGATAAATGACATTCAGGCACTTCAAGGGATCGATGGCATTCTTCCCTAGTCACTGCTCTTTCTTTTGGTAAGCTTGTTCTAGGCTAGGCTTATCTCAATACTGAATATATATCAAAATTTATCAAGCCGGCCAGATATGGAGAGGGCGATCTTGTTGAATATAATGATCAACCTTAAACTTCTCGACCATTTATTTAGATATTGGCGGAACGGTCATGCAAAATCTAATTTAACAAAAAAGGCCGAAAACAAAAGCGCGATAGTAGTAGGCAAAAAAGTACTTCCTAAAATGTTTTTCACTAATGCAACTTGCAGCTGCTTATACGATCCTAACAATTTATTAAGGAATTGTTCATTGGAAAAGTGTGCTGGAGCTGGACAATTTTTCGTTATAGAGGATTCACTTCCTTTTTTTCTTTTATCCAGATTGTGCATAGCCTCTAACACAGGCATTCTTAGGACGACACTAAGAATAACTGTGTTAGAGGCTAGATTGTGCAGGATTTTTTCGTTGTTGAAATAACTCTTTTCTTTTAGGTTTTCTCTTTGTCTTTTCCCCGATTTTCGACGTTTATACTACTTTTTCGTGCCGTATTCCGCCACCCCCTTCCCCCCAATCATCACTTCTCTATTAGATGATAGGTCCTTCATCAAATGATGCAAAAAATAGTCAAGGATTGTATATAACCGTCATTTGTCTGTGTGGTTCCGGATGGCTTGGTGGTCGTCTGTCAAGACCATTTGTCACACCTGTATTTCCAGTCTTATGATAAGCGCTAATTCACATGGGCGTGACCGGCTATTTTCAGTTACAAGAAACATCTTGTAGTCATTAGTTGATAGCAAGATAACCATTCACAAAAGAAACATTTCCACAATAATTATAGCAATGAAATGCTTTTACAAATACTTCGAAATAGTTTTATAGCGGAAGAGATAGGTTTGAGTAGCTAATAGGTACTAATCCTTCGTTCCTTTTTTCTTTGCCATTAATACAAGAACACCGAAATGAATGTGTCAGTTACTTCTAGACTCTGTGATTTTTACATTAGAAGCCTATGCACGTCAAAGCGTCGTTGCTGGGCAAGAAGTAATGGAGCCGTTTTCAACACTTGTGATACAAAGTGTAATACACCGAAAACACGAAGGAAAATGTTGATAGTATTAAAAGCACAAAAGCCGTTTTTTACGGGTTTTTGTTGGTGAGTGCGTGAACTTCCGGGTTCCCGAGTCTGTACAGCCTCGTTGTCACTTCTTTCTATTCCATGTATAGCTTGTAGTATAGCTTTAATACCCAAACAGGAGTGTTGATGGAAAGAAAATCGGAAAGAAACTACTGAACTACGTAGTTGCTACAAACCTAAAAAAATACCTTAAAACTGAAACATTTTAGGTAAAACGACTGATTGGAGGAATGTGATTTATTTCCTAATTGTAAATATTTCAATAAATTGGTATGGTAACACAGGTCGCTTCGCACTAAAAGTACACAAGTGATCTGGAAGAATTTTTTGAGAATGTGCGGGAAGTACTGATCGACTTAATTGCCGGGAATGCTTGTATTTTTAGATGACCAAACCCTAGTAGATAACAGTAATAAGGATGGGCGACTCCAGCCATAATAATGACCATGCATAGCTCACACAAGGCGTGATAAATTCTTTGGATGAGATAAGATAATTTTCAGGGTGGGACTGCAAGGTAAAGTTTCATCCTTTCAACTTTTGATTTGAATAACCAAACAAAATTATTTTAAGGTGCCCCCTGAAAGTTAACACAGGCTCGAAAAGCTGCGTGAGTATCCAGTTATCAAAGAAAAGCAATCACTTCCATTAAATGTGGATTTTTGAATTTAAAGTGTTCACAATACAACTGCAAAACTTTATAAATACTAAATAGTGCAAATTCTGTAAACATTATTTCTAAATTATTATTTCAAGAGTTTCACAGATTTATCGTTGCACTCCGTAATAGTTTTCGTTAAATAATTCCTAAAAGTTGCAATTTAATATAAAGATGAATCAACGATAAACACCAGCAATAAAAAATATTCACTATTTTATTTACAGCTTTGCAATAGAAAATTTCATTGACTAAAGTAAATAGTACTTGTGCCAGCAAGGTGATGCTAGTTTTTTTAATCATTTTTTTAAATTAAATATTTTACCTAATGAAATTTGATATTTTATATCAATTGAATTATATATGAAACGATATTGCTGCATTCAAATTATTCATTTCCGTATGCAACGCTTTCTTACCAATATCATTATTTATGAATTTAATATTTCAATATTTATGCTTATTTCTATTTGACGGCATTACCGTACATACTAAACAATTTGCAAGATACAACAGTTGGATTGATAACTAAGTAATCTTGTTGAGCCAGAAAGAACAAAGTGCATTGTGAGTAGGTAATGCCGCTAGACCTGCAAGAGCGATACCAAAACTATCCGCCATACTGGCCACACCCATGCTGAATTCCTTTTGGGATGGATTTACCTAAAACAAACAAATATAAAACACCAACATCAGTAATTCACTATGTGATATTGAGGGAAACACAAGGGAAAAAAAGCACAGTCTTTCTTTAAGGAGACACTTTTTCTGATTTTCATAATTGTATCAGTCATGTTTTTATTATAACTAACATGGCAATGACCATAGCAAGTGGAAAGCTGGATACATTAGTATATTCATATTGTCACCCTCAAAACTAGGCTCAGCCTCCAGCCACTGGGGTTTTGTGCACCCATGATACTCTTGCCCTCATACTCACCTCTTTAGAGATACGATAGAATGAGTTTACATAAACAGCTCCACCAAGCAGGCCCTCAAACATGATAATGGCAAATATGATCCATATTGAGGGAATGAAGTGATATATTGCAGCAAATAGAAGCACCAATAGATTCACATACTGAAAACAAAACAAATCATTGTTAACACTTCATAATATTATAGACACATTGTTTAAGGTAATTCCACAGTTTTGCACTGCGCACGTCTTCTGCGCACGCTAACTGCAACACAAACTGTCAAACTATGAAATTTAAAATGGCTGTAATTTTCCGCGCGCGCTATTGCAATGAGAAAATATAACCGAAAAAGCCATTAATTATCAACTTAGGAATGATACCAGATGGTGCAAAAGATGTTCCAACCACTCTGTTTGGAGGAAAGTAAAAATTGAATCGTTTTCTCACTGAAGTCCTTTCGCTGAACGGCTGCTTTTTCGTGCTCGATGATTTACCATAATGGCTTCCTGTGGTATATTTACACAGGTAGCCCAAAGTAAAAAGCCAAAAATTGCGTATTTGAACGAAAATAACTCCATAACGAATTCGGTGACCCCCAGTTTTTATTTCAAAAATATTTTTGTAACAATAAATTCTACAACATATTTAGAAATCAAAAAAATTTACAGGTAGGATTTTGAATAATTCACAGTTTTAGGAGTTAGAAACGACCTTCAGAAGAGCTAAAATGGAATGTTTTAGAGGAGGAACACTTCACTTACATGCTAAACAAACTAAGATAATGTCTCGTGGACCACCAAAAAATAGTAGGTGATAAGATTAAAGACTATTCCAAGAAGTGCTACTAAGCTTTTTAGTATTAGGAAAAGTAAACATGCTTTCTAGAATTAGACAAACCTGTAAATGATTTTGAAAAACTTGTGCGAATTTGCGCGCGTAATAGGCAAAAACACCTTGTGTTTGGAGGCAATTATCTCGAAAACAAAATCGGTGACCCCAACTTATTTTTCTTTTAAGATGATTATCAACTCAAAATCTGTAAAATGTCAGAAAAAATAGCGATTTTTACAGGTGGAATCTATTCCTGTGGAATTGCCTTAATTTTGCAGTTGCTTGAGCTACGTTTGGTTTTTGACTACCAACAGGATGGGGTAGAGATAGCACAAGTCACAAATTATGGACAATTTTATGATCTTCAATCGTGCTCAAGAGTCATCATTGGTTTAACAAAACAAACTGCAAATCAAAACGTTTATTCTCACTTGAACAAGGGGTTGGCTATTTTCCAGCTCATCATTTCTTTATGCTAGATTTATTTCTACCTGCAAAGCAGCCAGAAAACAGGTGTTTTTGATGGGAAAAACATTGACAGATGACCTTGATATCAAGACACCTAATTGGTAATCAACCTGATACCTGTAGAAAAAAAAAATAAATATCAAAATGGATGACATATAAAATACATGGAATACGTACATGTATGATTTTTGAAATTGACTAAAATTTCAGGAAAGGAGAATAAAAGGTTGAAATGAAAACTTACCATCTATATTGTTCAGCTGGAGTAATCCATATTCCTTTAAAAAAGATTAGCTCATGCTTCACAAAGGCAGAAAATATGCATTAGTAACAAATTAATTCTCACTAATACTACACACAAAGCAAAGTTAGTAATTGTCCTAGTCCCCCCCCCCCCCCCCCCCACGGTATGCTTCATGTAATGTTTGTGATGTGAACATTAACACAATGCTCTATAAGAAGGTACATACCAGGCCTTGATTGATGAAATACTCGGCAAAATACACTAATGTCAGTGGAACCATGTACTTTAATAAAGACTGTAAAGAAATATGTCAGTGACAATGAATGGATCAACAATGCTTAAACAAATAAACTTTATTTTAATAAAGTTAAAAAACACTGGACTGCAGCACTGTTTAGCTAGGATTACTCTTCTACTGTGACTTAAAATCAGCAAATAGTCTTTATAAGATATAGTAGGTTTTGGTTGTTTTATTTGCATATGCGTATTGGCTTCCTTTGGTCTTGAAAGATTATGGATTGCAAAGTTGTTACATTTTAAGTTACCTTAAATATAAGCAGTTTGTCAGCTAAACTTAGGTTTTCAACAGTTTGCTCTAGTAAAATCAACACAAAAGAAATGATAAATATATCTTTAAGTGAAATAAGCTGATGAAGAACACATGCCAAATGGGAAATTCAACCAGTAGACCTGCCTGGCTGACCACCAGCTGTTACCTTGGTTTGTTGTGCTATCTTGAATAACAGTATGTTCATGTTTGTAAACAGGACTATACAAAGACTTCCAGGTGTTTTTCAAGTGGCTTGGGTATTCAAGGAGAACCCAAAAACTAGCAGAAAATTAAACACAAATACACATTTTAGATGAGTTATGTTTGCTCACTGACAGTTAATGACAAGTGACAGCTTGCCAACTTAACACTCTACTTCAGTTTTCTTAACAAACTCAAACAAACTTAAGTAAATGGTCCTTGATCTTAACAACTTGATCTTATAATAAATGTGCTCCTTCCATTAATGTTTCTTTTACAGGTATTTCAAGCCAAACCAAACAGAGTAGAGAAGAAGTTGAAGTAGTGTGAATCAAACTGGAAAACATTTGGACCACAGAAAACTAATTACCAACCAATAATATTGCAACAATGTACATCAATGTAAGTACCTGACACCCATAGCTACTGGCACTACATTCATGAGAAGAACAGTTAATCTAGGTGTTAATCCAGCTGATATCAAACCTGCATATGACAATGCACCAAATACACCAGCTGCACCTGTGCCAGATGACCATGTTGACACAACATTCCTAACAAGTGAACAAAAACAATTATGGTTACATCTCAATGACATATGCAACATGTACTAAAAAAGCTGTAATATTCACTATACAGTCATTTGGACTTGATGTTATTAAGAATCAAGGTAATGTGTACTATTATAATAACCAAAAACATGCATGTATTTTGGATAACTGATCTTGATCAATACATCAGTTCTGTTAGTTGCTGTTACCCAGGTTTAATCTTTGATAATAAGTGACTTAAAGGGTTAAAGGGATGTGACTAGCCTTGTGTGAATATTGTTTGCAGAGCATAATTTTTGCATAGCACCTTGCCCTGTCAATGGATAGGACAATGGTGGGATAGCTCATAGGTTATTCTAAACTAAAATAGACTAGTGGTGTTTAACTTACTTATCAAAATGAGCTGAAAAACTCAGCAGTGTTAGTTCTCCAAAACCACTACTAATACTCGCACATATCACCCCTAGACAGAAAAAGTAGAAATAAAATGTATGTTAGATGTATAGTTCAGGTTACACTGTCTTGATAACAGGCACGTCTGTCTGTAGATTCATCAAAAAGGCAGTTTAATTAATCTGATAAGAACTCTAGTGGAGATTGTAAGGAACCACTTTCCCAACATTTAGTTAGTAACAAATACCAAAACATGAAATCACAACACGTTACATTTACATTACATATCAAAACAGGGGCACAGCATGGTCCTTTTTTCAGGTACGCACAAGTGCAAATGATCTATAAAAAAACTTATAATAAGTAAAATGAACAAAAAATACTGTGTTCTTGTTTTCGTGCTTCGATTCAGTTTTACAATATAATCAAAGTGTTTGTTTTTTTTCATCTTAAAAGTCTTGGTTTAATTGTTACAAATAAAATTCTAAAAATAGAAACAATTGATAAAAATTTCAAAATGTTTGTATATAATATGCGTATAGGACATATGCCCCTGCAAAACACCAACTGAATCAGAGCAAAGATCGTGTCATTTCCTTATAATTGTTGTAAAACAGGGAGTTACAAGACAATACGTAAACATGACTGGCTTGCTTACCAAATATACTAACCCAAACAGCATGAGAAAAGGCCAGCAGAAAGAAACTTGCAAAACAGAACAAAATGCAACCTGCGATTCGTATACTGTAAAAGAGATGCCAAAAATTACTATCATTAAGGCTGACATGCGAAGAAAACCCCCAATCATTTGCACACACTCACACATGCATGCAATGTTTGTCCACGCTCAATAATATGATTTAATTATAAATACATACGCTTCTGTTTTATTGACAACATTGTAAAATTTGAATCTGAAGTATTGTGTTCATGTGTAACAGGTGTATCCAGGAACTCCTTCACTAAACACTGATGGCTAAATTCATTTATGGCTGAGCAGCCCTTAGTGTAATTCTGTTGAACAATTATTGTCTTCAAAAGTACAGATTTCAATGGTTAACTACAGATTTAACTAATAGGTAGAATGTACATACTGGTAGTTAAGTCTGTTCATGTAGAAAGGTGCAGTCATCTTAATCAATAATGCTGGCAGAATATCAGCAAGTAAAATGGTCTGGAAGAAACAAGACACTTATCCAATATAACTGCATGGTATGTAACTATGCATGTGTACAAAAATAACACAATTGCTTTTATATGTACATTTTTATTTAACACGACAATTTTTCTTGTTTGAGAGTATGTAAATACTGTATATATAATGCTCCATTGGATGTTTTTCAATGTTTATTGTTGTTAAGTGGTAGTGTCTCAGAATACATGTATTTGATGTGCTATAAATAAACTAAGTAATTTATATTTCCAGTCATTCCAGAAACAATACATAATAATAATACTGCTACAATCCTTTTTTTGTTTCTTGAAAGTAAAGAAACAGTATCAGATACAAACATTTAAGCACAATCTTATATACCCCTGTTGATAAAGGATTGCAACCAAGACCATCATGACCACCATCAGTTGAATTAGAAATATTAGATGATACATCAAACCTAATACTGTCAGTATCGTTCTAAAGAAAAAAAGGATATGCTATGTGAATCACTCATTATATGTATTATATACTAAACATACTGGAATGCCATATTCAAGTCTAATCCCTTAGTGTACATCCTTCCACTCTGATATGGGGAGAGTAATCTTAGTCAATACTTTCAATTGAGGGGGCTAAGCTCATTTTCTTATCCAAACTCCCTGCCAATCTCCAAACAATTAAAAGTATTATCAATCAATCTTGGAAAATTCATGGGACTCCAGTCCCGCCCCTAGCTCCACCGTCCCTGAGTACATAGCTGATTGAGTTTGAGACTGAACTTGCGCTCTTACTTTCATATTTATTTCATGATGTTAGTTCACCATGGCCATGTTTCGATAGAGTTAATACAACAAAACTGAAACCTGGATAATTTTAATTGAATTTCATGGCAAGCTATGTTGCAGTATCATGGATGTTACATGACTGGTCATATGTGCACATTATTTATGATGCTGATATATAGTGCGTGACTTGGTGCTTCTCCCAAACTTTTCCACTTCAACTGAGTTTCACAGGAAAAAAATCGTGATTCCCAAAATGGGTTTATTTTGGGTTATGGTTGGGAAAATGCTACAAAATCCAACATTGTGTTCAAATTTGGGATTACTAAAATGGGTTTATTTTGGGTTATTGATGGGAAAGTGCAACAAAAACCAAAAAAAAAAAACCCATTCTGGGAATCACAAATTTTTTCCTGTGTTTCAAATGATTGATTCAAATAAAACACAATTCGAGTGGTTATGTTGGCTTATAAAACCTACATGTAATCCTCCACTTTTAGATGAATTCCTTTGGTGTAGAATATCATGCGCAGCACTCAACATCACCACGTAAGCAAAGTTGTTACAAAGTCCAAGTATCCTTATAAAATTATAATAAAAATTCAATATCAAAAAATGCATTGTCATCTAAAATTAATGTTCATTTAAGAAATAAACAATTCATGCACACCAACGTTGTGTAGAGATCAAACCAGATCAAAAAATTACTTACCAAAATCCCACCAAATTTCTTTTGCTTGTCCCATTGTACTCTTTTTCTTATAAAGAAATTAAGACACAATAACATGACTTTTAGAGGGCTTTATGTTTTGGCCCTAATAGCGTCATTTGTGACCATGCAGAGCGGAGGGCCGAAGCAATACCATTCACTGTAAAAGTGAAATTTCTTATTTTAAGAAAAAACTTATTTTAAGTTCCCCAGATAAGAACGTTTGGTTTCTTGTTTTTGATTTTTTTCTTAATTTGAGATGAAAAACTTCTTAAAATAAGAGTTGACTGAAAATAAGAAACCAAACGTTCTTATCTGGGGAACTTAAAATAAGTTTTTTCTTAAAATAAGAAATTTCACTTTTAGAGTGTTATTACTCACTGCCCATGCATTTTCAAGAATTAAGGCATTTTGCCATTTAGCCTTCAATATGGATGATAACGTGACAATTAATCTTATTACTTTGAACCCAAATTGTTACATTTTGATTCAATACCATAAGTATAGGTAATAAGATGGTTTCGAGTTCAATTTGGAATTAATTTGCACAACATAAATACCACTAAATAGTGCTACTGCTAAATAGTTGCACACATGCAGACATTGAGTGTTTGCACTCCAACAGGGCGGTTTCGCGATTGAAATCACACAATATTTGGGTATTGAAACTAAGGAAAAGGACAACAAATTAAAAATAATAAAATTTACCTATAGATTGTGGTTCAGGTTCAAGTAACCTATCGGTAGCAGTGTCCATTTTGTACAATTTTCCTCAGGCTCAAGAACGACCAAAACAAAAACATCACGAAAGAAGATTATCAATTTCACTCTTCCCCAGTTTCACGCTCGGTCGTTGCGAAACCACAGGAAACCCGCTTGAAGGCGTAATGACGTTTTACTCCGATCTAGATAAGGGAGCGGTCATTTACTAGGGGGGAGCGCCGGTAAATTTTAGGGGAGGGCTGCAATTTTTTGAGCCCTTGTTTAGGGAGGGCCGAACTTTTTTGGGCTCATGCTTGGGGGAGGGCCATAAATTTCTAGGCCTCTAGTCCACCTTAATCTTTTTTTCTACTGAATGTCCCCCAATAAGCGAGTTACAATGCTGACGTATTTAGCATCCAAACAATCTCAATTGAAAACTAAAACTTTATTAATCATAAAGGCGATATAAATATGTATAAGCATTTTTTCACGATTTGTTGTTTTGTTCTACACTTTTCGAGTTGAAAAGACACAAACAAGTATAACAAAAACATACAAATGGACCCGATATATCTGGGAGGGGTTAAAATTTTGTAAATGGCTGAATGTGTGTATATATATAAATATAAACAGGAACTGAAGACGTACCTCGCGAAGAACATACAGTACATATGATTCAGCTATTGTTTCTTTACTAAGCTTAACAGTGATGCCAATTCGCTTGAGCTACAAAGGCGACAGAAGTATTTATGCTTGTTTTTCTTGTAGAGTCCACACAAATGCAGCCTATCATTGTAGAAGTGTAAAATCAAAGGCGATAGTTCAAAATAGTTCAGATCAAGTGTAGCATTGATATTCATCGTCATATCTGTGCAAGATTGTTTTCTATAGGCTTTGTAAGGCAGTACTGCTAGTAGGCTGAAAGGTGTCATCGCACAGCTAGCAATTAATGGGTCTAAACTAAGTACAGAGTGTGGTCTTGAGTGGTTAGTGATATTAAATGAGCAGTTTGACCACGATACAAAACGTTCATAGTAGGAAGGAGTAATTTCCTGTAACGCATCACTCAGATCGATTGTCAAGTAAAACTTTTTGTTCTTCCGTAGTTTTTGTTGTACAAAAGTTTTGATGTTGCGGAATCTGAGCGCCATTTTTGGATCCGTTGGTTTCATGATCAATACAAATTCAGTGTCAAACCCAAGGAGACCCATTTCATCATTCTGTCTTCTCGTAACACAGATGATAGTTGGTTTACTAAACATATGTTGTAGCTGCCTCAGCTCGTGGTCATTTGTTACTTTGATTGTTTGTGTGTTTATGTTCAAGACAGTTGGCGTAGGGTACATAGGTACAAACATTTCATTGGCTGTTATCACTGTTATCTTATTAGGATCGTAGCAAATCCACTCTGCCTCGACTTTAGACCCAAACATAAAAGCATTGCCCAGATACTTGAAGTTTGGATTATGGTTGACAACGTAAGGAAGCGATGATAATGGTATAAATGGCAGATGTGCTTTTGGGATGTCTTGCTTTTTGTTGGTCATCTCTTCAAACCAAATCTTTACTCGACCATATGCTCTAGTTGTTACTCCTCAGAATAGTTCAGCTAAATTTGACGCAACTTTAGTACGTGAATTTTATAAATACTTTTAAAAATAAACGCAATTAATTAATGCACCTTTTGTTTTTTTCAAACTGACCATAACAAATGCATTTCTTTTGATTGTAACTTAATCGTTAAATGCATTTTAACTTGCTTGTAGTTGTTGTTCCACAACTCTTTTGATTTTACTCAGAGTTGAGTTGAGCAAAACGCAACTGAATTTTGTTTTGTGTAGTATAAATATTTTTGAATAATTCTAGAGCTTCTAAGTGCAATAAAACGTCTTTTGTTGCAGTGAAAGGCATAGCTATTGATGGTGTTTAAGTCAGGCTCTTTGGGAGCAATAAAGCGATTAGTTTACAGTGCAGCATAATAAGACCTAATTACATATGAGCTTCTTGGTTAATAATATTTAGAAGCTAAATGATGCTATTTCGAACTAGCTAATTGACACCAAGTTATACCATCATTATTTATATTCCGAGTACGTTATAACACCAATTCCCTAAGAAGCATGCGTAACAACACTTAAGTCAGTTATTATTAAGTAAAGCCAAACAGTTGATTTCACGTGGACCTCGGTTCTCACTGACACGTGAATAGTACAATAGGTAGATAATTGTTTCAATTATTTTTAAAAGGGATACGATGTCAGCCCAGCGATTCCTTCACTAACCTTATGCGCTCTTGTTTGTATCAACAATATCAACAACCACTGAAAATGACAGAGAAAGGAAAAGTGAAGATTGTCATATTTTGTATACTGCTTGTCAACTGTAACCCACCTAAAAACTGAGCAGGAACGCCGGAAAACCCCAACCCTTCGACCTAGTGTGCACCATAGTTATTTCCACTATATTAACTGTGGGTTCACACTAACTTTTTTGGATGACTGTATATGTTACACTACAATTCACATACTAGTTAATTTCATGTCACGAAAGAAACATTGTACAATTTACATATAATTTTTGGTTGACAGAAGAATAAGGGTTTGTTTCTATGGATGAGGTAAGCCTCAGAAGAAGGTTCAAAAGATGTTTCAGTTTGATTTATAAGGCTTTTACACTTTTGTGTGAGACCACACAACAGAGCTAGGCTCCAATAACTGTGCGGCTCAATGCTGGTTGCTGAGATAGACACTGAGGGTGGTCACTGCCAGAGATTTGTTTACGTCCTCAGCGGTTCTTTTACGTCCACCTTATAACATAGTCAGATTGAAAGCAGACGGGACCTCCGGCTGTACGTCCTTATCCGAGAAGTCAGTAGCCATGGATAAACCAATATCGAGACTACTATTTGCAACAACCGTTGATATTTTGTGTGCTAGTAAATAAATTGACAACATTTTGTTGACATAATTTAATAAGCTTTATTGCACAACACTGATGAAAACTGCAGCACTAATGGTACAAAGCAACGATCCTACAATTAAACACGACTAAAGGATGTTAAATAAGATCATTGAAACTATCCTACGCTTGTCTCAGTAGATGCCTAGGAGTCAAATCTACAGCACTGGCAGGTACAAGTTCTCATTAGTTTTGATTTCCATTCCGTTCTATGACCACCAACTTCATCAACATTGCCGGTGGATTTATGGTAACTTGCTAAAATATGTAACCTTCGAAACAGCCATGATAAAAGGGCCCAAATTGTTCTTGCATACAAGATGTCGTTCACAAGCAAGTTAAAACTAGCGATTACTTGAAGCATTTAACCAAGCTTTAGATCACTTTCATTGACTTTTTAAGAACAAAGCCACACCGCACTGGACCCAGTGATTTTGATTACCACCACAAGGCATATTGAAGCATGTGACCATTTGATCACGATCAGCGTTGTAGTAGATTGGCACAGATATACACTCGCTGTCTGGGTAGGGATCTGGTGTGTCCTATAGGGAACAAAATATCAAATATAAATCATCAGTACGTACGCATGATCGCCTATATTGCAAAAAGAGTCTCCTCGCTGGATCGTGACAGCAAAAGCCATCGATACAATATGTTCAGATAATTCAGATTCGTGAAACAATTGTGTTAATGAAATACTAAGTGATACTGCATTGAGCATGCGCGTTACCTTGGCAACCCAAGCTACAGTAGCAACAGGTATAGATGATACGCTGGGTGAGTCACGTTGGTTCTCGATGAGAGCGTTGCCATCAAAAGCTGCACCTTCTAATTGAAGACCACCCAACTGAAACCAATGAAGTCAATCAATTGACCAATCCACAACTTGATCGGTTGATCAACCAATAAAATAATGACAATGAATGAACGAATGAATGAATAGATGGATGGATGGATGAATGAATGGATGGATGGATGGATTGATGAATAGATGGACGAATGAATAGGTGGATGGATGGATGAACCCAAGATTAGATGAAATACACGACGATACAAGGATGGATGAATGTATAGTCCAACAAATATGCAAATAAATGTAAACAGTACCTTGACGGAATATTTAGCACCGCTGATAGTTTGCCAGGCCACGCATAGCTTTAGATTATGAATGGAGGTTTTCATGGCCCTTGTGACGAATAGTAACAAACACAGATTCAAATGTTTATTTACACTTAGGCCCACTAACAAACTCAAAACAAAAAATAAATAAATAAATAAATAAATAAATAAATAAATAAATAAATAAATAAATAAATAAATAAATAAATAAATAAATAAATAAATAAATAAATAAATAAATAAATAAATAAATAAATAAATAAATAAATAAATAAATAAATAAATAAATAAATAAATAAATAAATAAATAAATAAATAAATAAATAAATAAATAAATAAATAAATAAATAAATAAATAAATAAATAAATAAATAAATAAATAAATAAATAAATAAATAAATAAATAGCAGTGATAACTGCGTTGATTGCGCACATTGACGTTAGGAGGCGTCAGTACTTCTATACGGAAGCTGAAAAAGACCTAGTTTGGTACTTGGAATGGTTATTACAACTCACGTGACGAATCTAAGCACGTGTGTAGGTAGAGTCGGTGTGGTAGTTGCGGGCGGACTCTTTGTTAGAAAATGGTCTAGACAATTATGAGAACCAAGTGGTGAAATTGTTTGACAGTCAAAACAGTACAGCCCCTCTCGAGATAAGATTTGACAAACTTAGGGAGGATGGTGATTGGGGAATTAGGCGAGAGACGCCTTGTTATATTTGCAATCACCCCTGTTTAGCGACCATATAATAAATTACATGCTAACTTGTTTTGATAATTTAACGATCCCGTCTTAAAAATAGAAATATCAAAGCAAACGTAGAACAAATACAGTATCAGATATAAAGCAGCTATTTATAGTTGACCTATACACTTCAGATATAGTAGACCAGGGTTATGCAAGACAGACGGACAATACATTTAATTGACGTCGCCCGCCAGTCAATATAGTGACTTTTTACACAATGACAATTAAACAGTGTTTTGTTTACTTAGCTTATTCATACACGGTTCTGCAGAATAGCTTGTTTCTATGGCTTGGTAATTGTCTTACCTCGCTGTCTGTTGTCTCAATGCATTCAGGAAAGTATCAGGATGGAAAAGTTCTGATAAATCAAGTTCTTCCCTGAGTAATGTTTTAGCTTCACATTTTTCTACCCATGAACCCAGAGCAAGGGCTTTAGAGACAAGGGCTCGCAACCAAAGTACCGGATCAACAGGACCCTCCCAAATAGCGCTCCATTCCAAAGGAACCTGAAAATAAAGGCAAATCGGCAAAGTTAAGGCTCCGTGCAGATATGGATCTCTGGCAAATAGAGATCAAGTGAATTGCACTCTACTCTGACGCGGCCTACAAACGAGAACGATTAGGCTTCGTTAAAACCCCGCATAAAATATTGAGCCCTTACATATCAGACCCTCCCAGATGGAGCATATTCTACGGAACCTAAAACTAAATGCAATGGGAGAAGCTCCACACAACTAATTCAAAATCCAATCTAGGTATATATATAGGATTAGGAGCCCGACCCTTACAACCACCATCATAGTCAGTTAAACCATGTAATGGACTCTTTGCAATCAAATTACTGGGTAGGGTCCATAAATACATGGCAGCCCCAATTAAAGAAACCTCATTTGGTGTGTACATTCTCGACGACTCATTTGACACTGTAGAAAACACATTATACCCAATACATAAAAGTTACCCTTGAAAAAGAGCCGTATTCAGATTTCACTTATATAAAATGAATACAACTAACAAACCCTGATCATTGAATACAAACCTCTTGCTTCAGAAGAGAGCCAGCCATCGCTTGTACTTCAGCACTTAGTAACTGAGTACCTCTGATAACTTTGCTGAGAGCAGACAATGAAGCATGTACTCTCTGTACCAATGAAGTAGCATTGTATCTTTCCAATAACACAAATGACGTCACTGGAGACTCGGACCCTGTTTCTGACGGTAGCGCGATCTTCATTTGTATTAACTGGGAGCCCTGTGGACGTCAGATTGAAAATTGATTGCTTCATTCGCATGTTATGCATTCCTTATCCATTTAACCATGCATAAATACACGTTCATTAATTCTTCGATTTAACGTTTACCATTCATACCATGATTCATTCATTGACTGATCTATTCATTCATTCATTCATTCATTCATCCATTCATTCATTCATTCATCCATTCATTGACCTATTCATCCATTCATTGATCTATTCATTCGTTCATTCATCCATGCATTCATCTACTTATCCATCCAATCATTCATTTATTTCATTCACCTAATTATCCATTCATTCATTTAATCAATCACTCATTAACTCATCTATTTATCCATTCATTCATTCATCCATTTATTTATTCAATAAATCCAGTGGGATATATACTGAATTAATATATAATCTGTTTTACCTGGTTTAGCTTTTTCCAGAGATTCAAGATAGGCGACAGTTCAACAGACCACTTCTCCTTATCAAACTTGTGAGCAACAACATCTGATCTCATTAGAACTTTGAGTTGGCCAATAACCTGCGAATAGGTTTGCACATAAATTAGATCCAGCCATCAATGTCATCAGCATATCATTAATGGAATTGAACTGTACCTGTGAGCTAATGATCCTCTGTGATGATCTTTCTATATTGGCTGGCAGTCCAAAAAATGATGGTTTGTCATCGTCAGGAAGAGAATTGATGATCTCGACATAATCCTGAAATGTTGTATAAAACCATGAAACAGGTGACGACGACAAAGGCTGTTGCTATTATACATTGTCATGGTCACGTTTAACGGGATATTTTGAAACATCGTCCTTGTTTTCTTTTTCGTGCTCAAATCTAGGTTTCTTACACTGAATAGGACCATCACATGGTTTACCAGATAAAGTATAATCAAAACCAATCGTATTGATCGTATCATTGGCGATGTTAAATAGGTGATGTCAATCGGGAAATACTCTATGATTTGATAGTTACGAACGGTAGTCAAGTGTAGTATCAAGACACACCAGTAAATCAGTTTGTTTATGAACCAACCACTAACTTACCCTATGATGGCATGATGTCGGTAGTGTGACATTAGGAATAACTTTCTTCGGTCTTGATCGACTACCACCCTAAACGATGAAGTTAATCAACATCATATTAGACTCGATTGACGATTAAAATAGTATCAAATCTGAACATCGATGATCAGAATCATTATTATCGCGTCCAACTATCCCTTTAGTTCACCCCCAATTACTCCACCCTAAACGACTCACCCCTATAAACGATGGAGTTGATCATGATAGTATAAGAATGTCAAATCGAACGCTTCTAGTTTGATTAGCGATAACGAGTTTTTTTTCTATTCTAAACGACATCTATCCCTCCCGTCTGGAAAGTAGAAAAACAACAAGTATATGAAGTATCATGATGTAATACCAACATACCTGACCAGGAAAAGATGATTGGTCAAAGTACTGCAGTAGATACGATTCCAAGACTTTCAAATCAAAGGTATTGTCGACTCTACCACCATATATAGCATTAGCAAATAGACCATGAACAAACTCCCATCGAACCTGGCCAGAATCTGCATGGGCAAAAAAATATTTTATTACTAAAAATGTTAATGATATTTTAGTTGATTTTATACCATATTTTATACCATTCTGAAGATGCATTACCTGTGCAAAGTCTGTCAATGATATCAGCACCAGCACGTAAATCACCAAATGAAAACTCGTAGAACTTGGTCCATCCCTAATAACACATATAGAGATCATTATACATCATATGCTAGACTCATATTACATTGACACACATGCAGATGACGTCGTTTAACAGCAATCTGACGTCATAGCAAGTACTTGGATGAAAGCTTAATGAGGAATATTACACTTATAATAATTAGATGTCGTAATTTACCAACGAAAATATCAAAATCCCTTTAAGATAACGTCATTTAATAGCAAGATCCCTTTAAGATAACGTCATTCAATAGCAAGATCCCTTTAAGATGACGTCATTTAATAGCAAGATCCCTTTAAGATAACGTCATTTAACAGCAAGATCCCTTTAAGATAACGTCATTCAATAGCAAGATCCCTTTAAGATAACGTCATTTAATAGCAAGATCCCTTTACGATCACGTCATTTAATATCAAGATCCCTTTAAGATAACGTCATTTAATAGCAAGATCCCTTTAAGATAACGTCATTTAATAGCAAGATCCCTTTAAGATAACGTCATTCAATAGCAAGATCCCTTTAAGATAACGTCATTTAATAGCAAGATCCCTTTACGATCACGTCATTTAATATCAAGATCCCTTTAAGATAACGTCATTTAATAGCAAGATCCCTTTAAGATGACGTCATTTAATAGCAAGATCCCTTTAAGATGACGTCATGTCAGATACGTACTTGAGGAATGTAGTTTCTTCTTTCTTGTACAATAGCGTGGAACCAAGCCAAGACAAACAGAGCCTGGGCACGAATGGATGAGTTGCCACGATTGATATATTCCGGTGCCCAGGAATCGTAGGTTCGTTGAAGGTTCTTCTTCGTCCCTGGTGGAGCCTGGGAAGTGAAGGGCAATCATTGTTTTTGTTAACTGCACATATCAGGTATAATCAAATAAACAAATATCATAAATAAAATATATCATAAGTGATACCTCGTAAGTCACTTTAAGACTTGACTGCAGTAATATTGTAGGGAACTTAGGATGACTTTCTGCTGTCAGCCATAGACGGAAATTGTCATGAGGATCAAGTGAATTCAATTCCTGAAAACAAGAGCAACTCAATGAAGCAATGAACTCAATATTGTGAATAGAACGACAAACAAACGATCATCGAGTGGGAATGCCAATTAATGAACATTAACTACGTACCTTCTCAAGCGTAGGAAGCCAAGCTGTTACAAGATGTAAGTTCTTCAGACATAGCCATTCACCATCACGTGCACAGTCATGTAGTTGTTGTAGTGCTATATCAGCCTGGCCTTGACCCATTGCAACCTAATTACAACATAAAAAACTGTGTTATCCCGTTTATTATCATTCTGGAGATAAGGATATAAAAACAAACAAACAAACACACAAACAAAAAACAACAACAACAACAACAGACACATGACAGACAAACAAAACTAAAAATAGGTAAAAGAACAGAAAGGCATTCTTACCTGATGGTATTTGTTGACGCCTACTACCTCACTTGCTAATTCTTGCAGCTCCTACGATAAGAAATTAATTAGTAATATATACAATATGAGCGGCCGATCTATATGGAATATATACAATATGAGCGGCCGATCTATATGGAATATATACAATATGAGCGGCCGATCTATATGGAATATATACAATATGAGCGGCCGATCTATATGGAATATATACAATATGAGCGGCCGATCTCTATGGAATATATACAATATGAGCGGCCGATCTATATGGAATATATACAATATGAGCGGCCGATCTATATGGAATATATACAATATGAGCGGCCGATCTATATGGAATATATACAATATGAGCGGCCGATCTCTATGGAATATATACAATATGAGCGGCCGATCTATATGGAATATACACAATATGAGCGGCCGATCTATATGGAATATATACAATATGAGCGGCCGATCTCTATGGAATATATACAATATGAGCGGCCGATCTATATGGAATATATACAATATGAGCGGCCGATCTATATGGAATATATACAATATGAGCGGCCGATCTGTATGGAATATATACAATATGAGCGGCCGATCTCTATGGAATATATACAATATGAGCGGCCGATCTATATGGAATATACACAATATGAGCGGCCGATCTATATGGAATATATACAATATGAGCGGCCGATCTATATGGAATATATACAATATGAGGGGCCGATCTATATGGAATATATACAATATGAGCGGCCGATCTATATGGAATATATACAATATGAGCGGCCGATCTCTATGGAATATATACAATATGAGCGGCCGATCTATATGGAATATATACAATATGAGCGGCCGATCTATATGGAATATATACAATATGAGCGGCCGATCTATATGGAATATATACAATATGAGCGGCCGATCTCTATGGAATATATACAATATGAGCGGCCGATCTATATGGAATATACACAATATGAGCGGCCGATCTATATGGAATATATACAATATGAGCGGCCGATCTCTATGGAATATATACAATATGAGCGGCCGATCTATATGGAATATATACAATATGAGCGGCCGATCTATATGGAATATATACAATATGAGCGGCCGATCTGTATGGAATATATACAATATGAGCGGCCGATCTCTATGGAATATATACAATATGAGCGGCCGATCTATATGGAATATACACAATATGAGCGGCCGATCTATATGGAATATATACAATATGAGCGGCCGATCTATATGGAATATATACAATATGAGGGGCCGATCTATATGGAATATATACAATATGAGCGGCCGATCTATATGGAATATATACAATATGAGCGGCCGATCTATATGGAATATATACAATATGAGCGGCCGATCTATATGGAATATATACAATATGAGCGGCCGATCTATATGCAATATATACAATATGAGCGGCCGATCTATATGCAATATATACAATATGAGCGGCCGATCTATATGGAATATATACAATATGAGCGGCCGATCTATATGGAATATATACAATATGAGCGGCCGATCTATATGGAATATATACAATATGAGCGGCCGATCTATATGGAATATATACAATATGAGCGGCCGATCTATATGGAATATATACAATATGAGCGGCCGATCTATATGGAATATATACAATATGAGCGGCCGATCTATATGGAATATATACAATATGAGCGGCCGATCTATATGGAATATATACAATATGAGCGGCCGATCTATATGGAATATATATAATATGAGCGGCCGATCTATATGGAATATACAATGTCGAGCCGAAGGCGAATATTGTATAATACTTATGACCTATAAACTATAATTTTATTTACATATATTTTTTTCTTATAGTATAGGGATATTAACCTACTAGGAACTCTACTTTTTTTAAACTTATTTAAATAATTTTCATAGTCGCATAGAATGATTTAATTGAAAAAAAACCATACATACGTTTATTTTATTAGTATTCTTAGAAAATTTTAATTTGTATCTTTCATTGTATTTATTCTATTTATTGTAAAGTCCATTGAGATTTTTATGTAATGGGCTATATAAGAATTAAAGTTATTATTATTATTATTATTATTATTATTATTATTATTATTATTATTATTATTATTATTATTATTATTATTATTATTATTATTATTATTAAATGTCTAGGTTAATGCTGCTATTCTAGATTAATATTTTTGAAATTAGATTTAATTTGGCCGAGATATTTCAAGATAAACCTTATGCAAATCAGGACGTTTTCTGTATCAAATATACAGATGCCGTCACGGTAGTGATTTTTCATTGTTCTGGGTTCATTAATTATTCATGAATTTTATAAGCTATGTTATGAACAAGACACGACAAAAATCATCGTTATCACGAAGATGGTACTTATGCATGGTTATGTCTATATAATGAGGATGATAACGATGATCATCACATTATTAGTAGACAGTGTTTACCTGTGAAGGGTCTGCACCTGGTGATATAACAATCAATATCGCCTCTCCTGGAACAGTATCCTTAACGAGTCGCTTCAGGTTCAAAGCAGGCGGTGACAGCTCCTTGATACCTACACATATCAAGTACAGAAACACAAATCACAACTTTATTGGTGGTTGTAAGCGCGCGTACGCTATTGTGTCAACAAACATTGGAACGATCTCTAATACAGTATTATCTACCCTTACTGTGAAAACATCTGGTACCCTCCAAACATTTATTACTAGTTTATCTACCCTTACAGTGAAAACATCTGGTACCCTCCAAACATTTAGTACTAGTTTTATTAATCAAATATTGATCCATCATTCATTTTCTCATAAGGATTCCGTTTCAAAATATTGACAGCAATTTGAAAATGTCATACCTAATGCTCTGGACGCAAACGTAACCATTGCACTCTGTAACCTGTCTGGTCGAACGGCCTGCACGACGAGAACCTGTTATTAAGAAAACCAATAATCAATATTACCAGTCCATAGTTACATTGTCAATGCCGTTATTATCGTAGTGAGTACAAACCAAAAACGCTAAAACGTTGAAACTTCTCGGTGTTACCTCTTGCCGTTCTTTTTAGTAAAACTCACTTATTTTCATTCCTACTTATTTCTTATTGTCCTTCAATTTGATTTTGTTCTTTTCGTCCTTTTAGACTTTCATTCATTTATTAATTTCTGTTTTTGTACATAGATTCAGTTGCATGTGACATCAAAGCAGCCCCATCTGGAGGACAAAACAAAAGATTTTTGTTCTTATGGGAGCTGAAATCCATTGTTTTGTCCTCCAGGTTGAGCTGCATTCGAATGAACTGCCAGGAGTCTGTTATGTACCTGTTGAAAGGGCGTGACTTTCTTGGCGATCTGTGGAGGGAATTCCTGCTCGCATTGAGAACTACGAGCGAACGATAACCACAGGTCAGAGTTTTCCAACTGAAGACTGGCATACACACTGGCAAACGAATTCTAAAAAAACATATAACATATTAACATCTATATTTGGTAATGACGCACAATCTCGTTGGTCGGGGGGGGGGGGGGGGGGGGTAGGGAAGGTGCTTAGTATGTCATTTGGTGCAATGGGTTATTGTGTCGGTTGCTAAGAGACAAGGTGCATGCACTTACAAATTATAAAACACATGTATTTTGGAATAGACCAGATAGCTCGCCAATGGAATAAAACATATGTTAAGATAGTTGCATACAGTACATATTCCTTTGATTGTAAGAAAGTGAAAACTATAAGTGTGGGTTAAACTGCTCATGGTATGCAGTGTATAAATAGTAGTGTTCCAACCTTGAAAGAGCCAACAGGTCCTGCTCGATCAGAGTCAATCCACGATGGGAGAGTGTCTCGAAGATTCTTCATTGATTCCTGACAGTAATAATTATCATTAAACATGTTAGTTGACGAAACGTTAGGAGGTCGAAACTGTTATTGACTAACCTGTCGTTTAAACATGTCTGTAACGACCATACCACAGAAAAACTCCCACTCCTGAAAAATATACGACATATCAAGCAAACACACTCTGCTATCAACAAAAACAGTGTAATACACTGCGAAAGGTTAAATCGGAGCCATCGATTATTAGTTTCTGACCATCGTCATTATCACCACCACTATAATCACCGTCATCATCATCGCCATCATCATCACCACCAAACTTTTCATCGTCATCACAGTAATCACCATCAGCCATCATCGCCATCACTACCGTTCCTTATATGCTATTGCCTATTGCCTATCAGTCACAAGTAGACAAGTAGACTTTGTTGTCCATGATAGTTGTCCTTGTATGCATCTACACCAAGTATCTCCTTTCAGCGAGTCTTTGCGTAAAACGAGACCTTTTTAAAATACGATCGTTATTCTATTGATATAACCAACTTTGATAACACTTGACAGTGTTTCTTAGTACCTTTGTTTGGAACATTTCAGGATGTGTGCCATGAACAAGATGAAGGGCAAACATTAGACGATCAGCCTACAAATAAACAAATAACAAGATACTCTTCAAGCAGTAATGTAGCTAGGTATAATAGGTGAATAACAGGGAGGAAAGGCCTCGCTTGTCAACCCTCTCGTCGAAGTAAAGCAAAGTGCATATTGTGATTTAATTGCAAACATGGTGGCTTACGTAGGTAAGTACAAGTAAACAGATAGAACATAAAAGAGACAAACCTTAAACAGAGATCGACAGATGTACTCATATACAAGAGACTGGAGCGAACTTGCCAGAACCTTGATACGCAACTCGGTACTACTGGAATCCTATGCAGATAAATGAGTAAAGAAATGAGCTGCCATGAATGAATGAGTGAACGAACGAACGAACGAACGAATAAACGAACGAACGAACATACAGACAGATAAATTAATAAATAAATAGATAAAAAATCCGTTTAATCAAATAATGGTTGAATGAATAAAATTATAGGTGAATTAATGAATGGATGACATGAATGCCGTGATGATGTACCATAAACCTGATCCTATCATTGTATTTTTCTTTCTGTTTTGAAGCTGTTGTAATGAACACCTCAAACTGCAGACAATTGGGTGCGTACCTTCTTTGTCTCCAAGGATCGTTCAAACAGCCTTAAGAACGAGCTCAAGCTAAAGCGGTACATGTTGTTCAGCTTAGCCAAATCACTGATAATAAAGAACATAGTACTGCCACTGGTAGCCAATGGTAGGTAAGCATCTCGTTCCTATCACGATAATGTTTAGCTATTGAGACCCGTGAACCAAGAGAGAATAAGTAGTAAGAGAAGGAATGGCTGTTACTGGGCTGACAAACATCATATCACTTTTGCATTTCATTCTTAGAACAAACAATATGTTGAATTGTCGCATTTACATAATCGCCGTAGGTCGTATATACAATACAAAAATATTCCTACAATAGGTTCTTTTATTATTCCTTGCTCTAAAAAGTGAAAGAAAACGTGATATGATGTTAATAAGCCCCGTGGCCTCTTACCGTGAAAGTAAATATGTACAAATATTACAAAAGTGGTGCAAAATAAGTGAATCAAATTGTGTTGTTGTTGTAGTTGTTAGTTGAAGTGGATAAACGGGTGTTATTTGTGTTACCTGGTCCAGTGTTGTTTGTACTCGGTGTGCGTCCTGCAGTGATTCAGCGATGGTCGTACTGCTAGCTTTGGTCTTATTCAGCGAGTCTAGCAAATCTTTGTTTTCAAGTATATTACCTTCAGCACTGGCAAGTGTCTAGAGAAACATTGCAAAAACAGTAGAATGATTATGGCAACATTGCAAAAACACAGAAGAATGATTATGTCAACATTGCAAAAACACAGTAGAATGATTATGGCAATATTGCAAAAACACAGTAGAATGATTATGGCAACATTGCAAAAACAAAGTAGAATGATTATGGCAACATTGCAAAAACACAGTAGAATGATTATGGCAACATTGCAAAAACACAGTAGAATGATGATGGAAACATTCCAGAAACTAAATCACATTAGCATTGTGGTTATCACCAATGACAATCACATCATTTCATCACTGTAGTAACATCATTATTATCATCTCCATCATCTTAATTATCATCATGGTTATCATCATGGTTATCGTTAACATCATTATCTTCATCATCAACAGTTGTCATGGCAATTACCTCTAGCAATGACTCCTCCAATTGATTCAACTGTATTTTCAACTCCTCTTCCTTTCTTAGCAATTCTGTTTTTTTGACTTCCAATTGAGGTTTCTCATGTTGTATTGTAATACCAAGTAACTGTTTAACAAACAAGAATGATAAATTAGTCCTAATTTCCATCCATCCATTCATCCATTCATCCATTTCCCTTATCTCTAATCTTAACTCTAATCTGTAGTTTTCTCTGGGTAAATGCACTTTGCTATATCTCTACCGTGCTGACGAGACTCACAGGGTCTCACACAGCTTTCTAAAGCATCTAATTACATTGACAAACATTCTTCTTGACATGTTCTCGTGGTATGACAGGTCTTCTATATTTAGAGACTAAGAGTTACAGCATAACTCTCATAATCTATCTTACATATATATTCTCCTCAAATGAGGTACATCAGTCCATTACCTGGCCTGTAAGGCCTGCACGTGTTGTGGTAAAGTTGACTTCTGATATGATGGCATGTGCATCTGGTGATAGGTCTGGGCTAGGGTTTCTTGTTGCCATGAATAACCTAACAACATATTCAAATCATAAATCAGTGAATCAAGGCAAAGATCATCTGCTTGTCCGATTTCTCTAGCTTTTTATTTATCTAAAAATGCGCAAAAAGACATGTCGCAAATAGACTTACTTGAAATCTTCATTATAGTCGATGACTTTCTCACCAATTTGGACAACAAATCGTGGTCCTACAAGAAACAATATTAGGGTTAGCTATGCTGGTCCAATCTAGCGAGTTTGTTCGTGTTTACCGCACCTTGGCTGATAAGATCTCCTCTTAAAATAGGGTACAATACGGGATCAATGCCATCCATTTCTTGAATTAGAAGTGTTTTACCAAAACGTACTGACAACTCAAGACCAGTAGAGAAATTGGAATCCTGAGGAAACAACACAACTACAAAGTAAGCCAACTATACATGTTTAACAACATTTGAAGATGTCACTAAGCTAATAGATCGCAATGCAACTCGTCTAGAAGTGGAATTATTAATTGGCTGCATAAAGCACAACATCGTCAATTAACCATATTCTAAAACATGTAAAAATCATAGCAAGAAGAGTTATTAGAGTCGTTTTGATTTTCTAACCTGCTGGTTGATAACTTCAAGTCTTTGGTCTTTCAAGTTTGTCTTGAGCCACTCAGTAGCACGAGACGATGGATCGACCAAGAATGGACGGACTGCACTCTGGAAAACAAAAAAAGAACAAATCAACAACTGCAAACACACAGTCATTGACGATCACATCGTGATCATCATCATCATCATTATCATCATTATCATCACTACCATCATCATTATCACTAACATCATTATCATTACCATCATTATCATTATCGTCACTATCTTCATCACAATCAGCATCACAATCACCATCAACCTATTCCAGATGATCGAACATTAAAATTATTATCGAAAGGCATGATCTTTATACATGTATTTCAAACTGAAGTTAAAATAAGGTTACCTTCATAATCACTAAGGCATTCTCAATAGACAAATCATCTGAAGGCAGTCCCTCTGATTTCCAGCCTAATTGTTCGCTCTCCGTGCTCATAAATCGTCTAAACTCAAATTCTTCTAGCCCTACAGTGTCACACCATTTGATCATCGTGTCACGCCGTATGTCTTCTGGCGCGCTACTTAGATACGTGACGAAGCCAGCAGCTAACTGTGCTCGTCGAGGTAGTTGCTCTAGTTCAGAGGTTAACTCGTGTACCTACAATATACACAATATATGAAATATAACACACACACACACAAACAAACAAAAAACTGAAAGACGGAAGGACGGACGGGCGAGCAGACAGATAGAGAAAGAAACAAAGAAAAGCAAACAAACCTAAGTAGACAACACCTCAATAAACAAACAAACAAACAACAAACTGTGAAAAGATTTAAAAAAAAAAACAACCACCAAACGCATGAAGAAAAACAGAACAAAAACAATCAAGCCATCAAAAAGACAGTTGTTTACCTGTCCTGACCATCGACTAAACTCTCCATCTAGTTTATTAACGAGAGCCTCTGCTGCAGCTATTGTTTCGTTAGCCTTATCAAGATCCATCTTTAGCTGAGCTGCTTCTTGCGTACGTAACTCGAATCTACAGGATGGAGAGTCCATTAATATACCAGCCATCGATATCACTATTAGTATTATTATCATGACCACTGTCATCATAATCACTTCACCATCATCAACATTATTCACCCTATCAAATAACACCCATCCTCATCATCATCACTATCAACTTGATCATCATCATCATCACCATCAACTTGACCATCGCCATCATCATCATCATAAACACCATCGCCATTACCTTAATCATCACCACCATCGCCATCACTATCAACTTGACCATCATCGTCATTATCATCCTATCAACTTGACCATCATCGTCATTATCATCCTATCAACTTGACCATCATCGTCATTATCATCCTATCAACTTGACCATCATCGTCATTATCATCAGTATTGCTAACAGCAGCACAATAATCAGAGTATTCCGTTGGATATGAAGCGATACTGTTCGTAAGCAATATGGTGGGTGATCCGATCGTTTTTAATAAACATCTTGGTTACGATATGATACGGTACTCAGTTTCTCACTAATACAAAATCGACTGTACTTTGCGACTAACAATTATTACCGTTTCCTCATTTCAGCAACTTCTTTGTCGACTTTATCCAGTGCACGGCCAAGTTTATCCATCCGTTGCTGAGACTTGTCGAGATTCCTGCAAAAACATGCAAAAAATCATGAGTACTAGATAATTTCCGATTATTGTGTGAAAACTGCAGCAATTCAACGATTATCGCGGCGATTTTACCTCCAATTACAGCAGATTTTATTAAACACACAAACCGAACACGTTTCGATCTCTCGATTAAAGTCTGCAGTGATTTAAGGATGATTCAGGGGGTTTCTTTCATGTATGACAATTGCAAAATTGCCGAAAACGGATGAGAAGAAGACTAGTTTACAACTTGATATCGATGATAATCCTGCATGCGGGAATGTCACTGTATAGTTTGCAAGTGTAAAGGAGCAACAAGAAGCCGTAAATCCTTGAAATACATACTTTTGTAACTGTGCTTGTTCTGTTTCAAGAGGTTCGATCTTTTCCAGTACAATGGAGAACTTTACATTGGCTCTGACCCAGGCAGCCAGGGGTGCAGCAGCGGCACTGGCTCGTTTGGCAAGCTACAAAACACAAGTGAAATGTATTCCAACCTTGTAATATCACAACGTGCGTCGGTTGGTGTTGGGAATCAATTTTGGTTATCCAAGACTCTTTTGAGTATTATTAGTTATTAATGGACTAGATATACTAATTAGATTTCAAGTATACCTTAGGATCAAATGAGTTAGCGTTTTTTGTTAAGAGTTCGTCGACACTCGCCCTGATTTCTGGTGTTATCTTACGAGCATCAAATGAACATATTTCTTCTTTTACACCACGTTTAGCCAAGAAACTACAAACACAGAATGTTTATTGATTTAGTAGGCAAATCAGCATAAAGTAACGATGTTGCTGTGAAATAACCAACTAAAACAAACAAAAATAAAATACTGACAAAAAAGAACAAACATACAGCTAGACAAATAAACAAACAAGCAATCAAACAAACCAAGGAACACAATGAGACCGAACATATAAACTAAGCATCAGTAAACAACCAGTAAATCGTTCTGTTCTGATGCACAAAACAGTTCTACAATGACCGCCTTACAACAAACAATGAAATAATGATAGTCACGTGACATACTAACCTTTTCATACTGACCCACGAAGTGTCAAAAATACCCATGAGTCTTAGCACACCCTCAAGGATATCTCTGATGACATCTGGAGGCATGCGCAGTGACCGTATCTCTGAGAGAGACTCTGGTTTAATATTTCCAACAGCGTCCTTGGCTTCTTGCACGAGTGGTTCAATCTCGGATAGTTCGATCTCTATTGCTTTCTTCCTCTTTTCAAGTTTGACTGACTCTTCTCCTTGTTTCTGCTTCAACGTCTCCATTTCACTCTTAGACTCACTGGCTCGCTGGAGAACAACAACAACAACAAGTGTGAATAGAACAAAAACGATGTTGAATACAATCAAGCCTAAATGATGAATTACGAAGATGATAAAAATTATAATGAAGATGGCTACAATCTTGAAAAATCGATAATGATAGTGAAAACGATGATAATGACAATGGTGGTATTAGCCATGATCAAATAATGATGCTGATGTAAAAATGATAATGACAATGGTGGTATTAGCGTTGATCAAGTAATGATGCTGATGTAAAAATGATAATGACAATGGTGGTATTAGCGATGATCAAATAATGATGCTGATGTAAAAATAATGATGATAATAACAATGGTGGTATTAGCCATGATCAAATAATGATGCTGATGTAAAAATGATGATGATAATGACAATGGTGGTATTAGCGATGATCAAATAATGATGCTGATGTAAAAATAATGATGATAATAACAATGGTGGTATTAGCCATGATCAAATAATGATGCTGATGTAAAAATGATGATGATAATGACAATGGTGGTATTAGCGATGATCAAATAATGATGCTGATGTAAAAATGATGATGATAATAACAATGGTGGTATTAGCCATGATCAAATAATGATGCTGATGTAAAAATAATGATGATAATAACAATGGTGGTATTAGCGATGATCAAATAATGATGCTGATGTAAAAATAATGATGATAATAACAATGGTGGTATTAGCCATGATCAAATAATGATGCTGATGTAAAAATGATGATGATAATGACAATGGTGGTATTAGCGATGATCAAATAATGATGCTGATGTAAAAATGATGATGATAATGACAATGGTGATATTAGTGTTGATCAAGTAATGAAGGCAGCCAACCTGCATACTAGCAGTTATCTCTCTCAAAGCTGTATCAGCCTCTTCTTGTTTCTCTGCTAGTTTAACGCTTTGCTCTGCTGCCTTCTTGGTCAAGTCAGCTACTAACGATTTAGCATCGGTTAACTTCGAAACACCAGCCTACAAGCCAAGAAATAGTTGGTGAATGACGTTGCTATGCCATATTAGCAATTGGTAGCTACAACAGCTATCGTATTGACAAAAAGTCACAAAAAGCACGAGACATTGCTCTTTATTTATAAACAGAATACATTTGTGATTTTCTGTGAGATATACAAGGTAAATAAAAGAACTAGGAATCTTACTGATAGTAGTACAAGGCTCCGTGAAGACAGTAATGCTTCAACATCACTTCATCCGAGTCAAAAGCAATCACTCTATGTTACCTGTAAGTGCTGCTGTCGAAGAACAACGCCGTCTTTTTTCCCAGTGTAGATGTCCTTGTAATTCTTTAAAAAGGTCATATAACGACGTGGTGATGCATCTTTCTCGCTGCAAGACTCATGGATCGCAAGGAAGCCTTTGACGAACTCATCTGCCTTTGCTTTAGCTTTAGATGAATCATCATCGCTCCTTACGCCCTCGTTGGATAGCAGCATACGAGGAACTGAGACACAATGTATGAAAAATGAAGAAGGAAATAAGAGATATTGATAGAAAATACAAGGAAATAGAGAAAAGGAAAGCAAACAAACAAACGCAACAAAACAAAACAAACGCAACAAAAAAAGAAAGAGAATAAATAAAAGGGTGATGATGAAAGTGTTTTAAAAGATTTACACAGAATTCCAATTCATCCTTAAAGTGAGCATAAAAAAGGAATGTTGCCACTTACTGTGTAACATACTCTCCTTACTCCATCCTTCCATCCACTGAAATGAACACGTTTTGTAGAAAGCTGGATTGGATTTACAATGGGCAGTAAAACTAGGCGAGGCCGAGTCTAACAGCAGTACAATATGAAGGTTGGTTAACACTCGTGAGGCAAAGTAAGATATCATGTTACCACGGAAACCATCCTGTGACGCTTGATCCCTAAGGGGGGAGAGCAGGGGTTCTATTTCTTCAGGGGTGTAGAGACCAGGAATTTCTCCTGCACTAAGTAAACTGTTGATGAGTTCTAACATGGAGTTGTCGACAAGCTGATGGTCTTCCAGGACGAGCGCCACTTGTTCTCCATCTATACCGGCTTTCTGCATGACCTGGTTAGAGCAGAATTAGGTTGGTGAACAAATCGTTTCTATTTAGTACAGCACGCAAGCAGAGAGCTTATAACATTCTCGTACCCAGGGCTTTCTCATTCAAACGGATAATTTAAGAAGGGCCTGGGATTGAAGTTAGGTACTTCTAGGTTAGTCACCAACATTCGCATTGCAACTGTTCTTATACTTACTGTCTTAAGGTCAGTCTTGAATTGCTTCAATCCGTAAGAACGTGAAACCTTAGGTGACACCAATTCAATGTTGTGCATGTGTGTAACTAGTGTTACCGCTGTACGACGTCCAACACCACTGCGTCCCGCAAGTAGAAGTGAGCCTCCAGGCTGGGTCATCGTACGATCAACACGTGCGATGTTATCGAGGACCTCTTTGAACATTAGAATATCAAGTTCACGGTTCTCGCGGGCTGGTAATGAAATAAAATATGAATGACTGAATGAATAGTAGATGAATGGAAAAATGAATAAATGTATAAACGAATGAATAAATGAATGAATGGACTCTGAATATAATGAACAAACACATGAATAGATAAAAGAACGAATGGATGAATGAAATGTTTTCCTCAAACATTTTTTCATTTTCGCCACCTCAGTCAAGATGGGAAATAAATAAATGTCTGTAAATAACAAATGAATGGATGGATGAAAAAGGAAATGAATTGAATCAATAAGTGAATGAAGCGGAAAATGAATGAAAGTGAATGAAAGGGCGAATAAATGTATGAAGTAATGAATGCCGTGCTATACAAAGATTACTTTCTTCGGCCGACGTACCGTAAGTCTTTTTTCCTTTTGCAATTACTTGTTTAAAATCGCTAGGTTCTAGTTTCCCAAGTTTACGTCCATACGATGGTAGAGGACCCCCAATCGTGGAAACACTTCCTTCAGCCTTCTCGGCGTCTGTTGCGGCGGGAAGTACATGTGCACCCCACGTAACGAAGTAAGTTTGCTCCAGTCGATCAAGTGTAACTGACCAATCAGAGCGTAGTTGAGAAGCCAATATACTGCAATAAATATTCAACAGTTCCATTTCATTATATATTTCACCCAGATAACTTTTTATAAAAAGACATTTTTCATGTCTCCATGGCGTCGGGAGAATTTATGACGGTAACACATCAGGTCAAATACCTGTCAAACTTGTCCAAACCTTGTTTACCCACAATCCTATCTCGAAACAATCGTCTTGCTTCATAGGCCCAGACCTCTAGCAGCTGGTTGGCTGAGCTGTCCTCTACACTGACATCATATCGGAGAAGGCCTAGGACCCAGTTGGTCAGGTCACGTGGTGTAAAGAGATAATGTGAGAAGTCATCAACAGTGAACTTGGAACGAACCTAAGGACAGTAAGGTAATTAAACAGTTAATCTGGATATATTGACTAGAAATGTCCGTGTGTGCAGTCATCAACATAGTTAGAATCATGCATGTTCTTCTTTATTACCACTTGGGCTATCACTTCATCAGCATAAATATCATCATTACCATCACCTCCACAAACAATATGACCACCATCGAACGATCGAACAAACAACTGCCTAGATGTTTTCAAACCTGTTCATAGACGGCCACCATTGAGCCAGCCAGAGTCTGCACGTTACGAATCGATCCCCACACAGGGTGGGAACGTAGAGTTTTGTTCAGTACTGGATGTAGGTAAGCACCATATATGGCTTGTAACTGATTACGATCTGGATAACTGCATAAACAAGATTGAAATTAAACAAACAGAGAAGATGTTAGTTCTCAATGATTTAAAAGCAACTGATCAGTTTACAATAATGATAATAATTTGGCATCAAATTGTTACAGCTTACATTTATTGCAATCAATTTGAGCAATAAAGTGTTTTTCAGCGGTAGTTAGCGGTACCTTTTTTATTATTATTAGTAATTGTTCATTTACGTAATTCAGTTTTTAACTGCAATGTAAATTTTAGTAATAAAATCTTATCTTACCCAATAGCGCAGACTCGTACAATGGATGTGAATCTTGTAGTGATGGCATGCCTACCCATTCCGGTACCAGCGCTCATCGAGGCTACAACTTGTACACCTTCTAAGCCAACCCACTCTAGATTATCATCATAAAAGCCCTTATACGTGATGACCTGAAAAACCAAAGCATAACAAAAATGATTACGTATTTTATTTACTTATTTGTATTTATGAACATTTTGTATTTGGATCAAAGCAAGATTTCCACACGGGTTCCGTTACATAGGTAATAGTATAAGTGATGGTGATCGCGGTGCTTGTAGTGCCTTGGACAATGGTGGCAAGGAAGTGGGATTGTGCACTTACAATACCACTACGATACGGCAAATGATTGGAATGTTTTCTTAGAAACTACGGTTACGATACGATAGGTACTGTTTCCCACTCATACGAAAACGACTCTAATAATAATTGCAATTGTTGTAGTTCACAATCAATGAATAGTACAATGCAGAATGTGATATGAATGAAGCGGCCCCTACCTGTTGTAAGAAGGCAATCAACTGGCTGGTACCCCATTTATCGGGCTTGGGTAGGTTCAAATCTTTCAGATACAGTACAAGTCGTTCACAGTCCTTTGGTCTGTACACACGGCCAGTGTTCGTGCTTATTACCATACACATCTGTTGGAGCTTCTGAAGGACGTGTTTAGGAGAAGACTGGGCACTACAGTGGACGATAGCGATCTGAGTCGAGCGTAGTTGATCGAAGCAGGACCGTAACAATAACCTGGTGATAAACAGCAATTAATTGTCAAACGCAAGCAGTAAAAAATAACCATTACACAAATAGAAGCCATCGGCAATGTTTTAACGTTTCTTGTCGCGCAGCACCTAGGAAGCTTATCGCGTGTGTCCAAATGAGAGTGCAAAACACAAAAATCTTTTTATGTATTACACAACACCCGAGGAAACACTTTACAATGCACGAGTTATCAAATGCCAATTCATAATTGCCATACTTTCAAACCATTTTCAAACCAATGAATTTTCCTTACTCTTTTCCGCATCCTTCAGGGCCAACCAGCAGGAAGGACTGTTTGTTGTCACTCTGTAACCATGGCGAGAACAAGTCCAATCCTCTCTTAATATCAGCTGTCTTGATAAGTGGTAAGGTAGTCGATGATCCCGTTAGATCTTCTACGGTCAGTGAATCAGGGACCTGAATACACAAGTAAGAACAGGATTTTGTGGAACGCACTATATTAGACTTTATTATATTTTATTGTCCACACTTTCTTTTGTGTTCGCTGTAACATTCTACCTGACTAGAGAATTTGTTAGTTAATCGACTAAGGAGGGACGGGTACTGGTAGATCTATGGACGTGGAGCAGGAAAAGGAAAAAACACACACACAAATATACCTCTAGCTCATACGACAGAAGTCTTCCCTTGTCTTTATCATAGTATGTATCTAAAGGACGTTTCATATCAGGTGGCATTTCGTGGGTCCAGTGGAACACCTATAAATCCAATATACTGGACATCAATATCGTCTTTCTCGAGAAATATAGAATTTACACAAAATGATGATTAGAAAGATGATTACGATGGTTGTAACTGACGATGAAGGTAACGATGTTACAATGGAGTTGCTGCTGATGATGATGATAAGATGTTGATGTTGACAATAATGAGAACGATGATGGTGACGATGATGACATAGATGATTGCAACAGACAGAAAACACTGCCACAACAAACGTACCTCTTTTGCAAATGCTGTTTGGGTGGTTGCTGGTAAGTTCGAACCCAGCCCTCTAATAAGACTACATACAAACTGCTGTTTGACGTTAACCCCATGCATATGAGATAACCCATTCATTACCAGTCCTACGCGGGTTGTTTCCACGACGAAGTCATTCTGTTTCAGGACCCATTCCAGTGCTTTGTAGAAGTGATCCTCTAACCATGTTTCCAGTACACGCCTTGTCTCTTCACTCTGTCCTTGTAGCCATGATTTGACTAACGCTTTCACATCTGTGTCCTCCTCACTAAAAACATTCACTCATTCATTCATTATATCACGAGCATTGAAATTGCTGTGGGACTTTGAACCAGATTAATTGAACTTACCTAAGGAAGATCATCCCCATACGAGATATAGTAGCAGGTGAGGCACAGCTGAGGTCGTGAGACTCAAACAAGAAGTTGACATTAGGACCAAACTGGATACGTTCACCAGACGGCATTGTCAGTAACCTATTATCATCTAAAACTGAATTAAGAGATTCAATCCACTCGGGGTCGATGTCTCCATCGCAGATAATCCACGACTGTATATCGATTGGTTCACGAACTACTTGTCGGGCAGCATTCGTAAGTACACCGTCTGACCACTCTCGGGTATCCATGTCGATTTGACCAAGCAGCTACAAAGTAAATACTCGAAGTTAGAACTTACATCTTATTGTACAAATTGAGTCAGCTTTGCTGTCGATATATTCGTTTTACTATTGCTGTCCTACCTGTGTTCTAGGCATAGCTTTAGGGTTCATTGTATACTGTTTAACAGTCTGCCCAATCTTCCCTAATGCGATCCTCAAAATCTTCCAAATAGTGCTTTTCCCAGATCCCGAAGGCCCGATAATGACTACACCCATTCTTTGCTTTAACTGTTCGTACAACTCAAGGGCTTTCTTGATTTGAGTTTCCATGACAACCAGGTTGCTCTCGTCAGCTGCAGCGCGTAGTGCATCAGCAAGTTGTGCATACTCCACCCCCTTGGCAACCACACCAGGAAATACATCGAGAACTAGAGCGTCAAACCTTTTCGAATCAGCGAAGGTTAGTTTGGAGAGAGTATTGACTCTTAGAGCTTGTACAACTACACTTGTTTCGATGCCAATATCCACTAGAGAACAAAAAAAGTTAAGATTTTAGCCTAAAAACTAGTTCAAGCGATAAAAACTACAAAACGAATGGACGAACAAATGAGTAGACAGATTAAAATTACAAACAAACAAACAGACAGACAGACAGACAAACAGACAGACAGACAGACAGACAGACAGACAAACAAACAAACAAACAAACAAATACGCGAAGCAAGATAAAGTATGCGAGTAAAGTAAAGTAACTAAGCTTTTGAATGAATACCTTTGTTTCCAGCCTGTTTCTGTCCTTGCAGTAGATTACCACAGCCTCGTAATACAGTCTTGAGAGCACGAAGACCCCAGTCATAGTGTTGTTGTCTTGATAGCAGTTCCCTAGGGTATTCATAGTCTTATTAATATATATAACACATTCATTCATTCATATTTTCATTCATTCGTTCATTCAATCATCCACTGAATTCACTTTAGCGCATTACGATCTATCACATGGCCCGTGTCTGCCGGCGCACGTGCTCTTTAAAAAACCTTCGACAGGAGCACGCGGTCTTTTGCTTTTTTTCAGTTTTTAGTTAATGTTCAGACTCTTTTTGTAATTACGTTACGTATGATACGATATTTGGCTCTCGGTCATTTGTATATGGTAACAGCTCTCCGGCCCAACCAAACTCAGTCGATCAGTATTTAGTGTTACGCTTGTTACGCTTTATTGTCCATATTTTCTCGGTTTGGCATGAAGTATAAGATGAATAGTCCTGTAGTCTTACTTTGATAGGTTGAATATAGCTACTAGTTTCCTGCCCAAGCTCTTAGCCTCTTTGAACCCCTCAGAGAACATGATAACTTCAGCAATAAGTTCATTGTCAGGTCTTGACATGGCAACAGGACGAAACAGTTGTTTCAAGTTATCAGGTAGCTTTTGTCGTCCACCATAACCCTTGCCAGCAGGGTTCAAAGTGATGAATATACCAGAATTGAAGTCAATGTTCACCTACCACAGGACAATAATACCGTTAAAGCTGACGATTAATAATGATGATTAATTGATTATCGACTGTGAAAGTCATGATGACGATGATGTTGATAAGATGTTGATGATAAATACCACAATTACAGCAATAGAAAAACTCGAGATGACAATGATAATAAACATATAATATGAACGATAGGATTATGAAAGATTTTTGAGTCGTTATTTACCGTTCTTCCAAGAAGTTCTGTAGACTGAGCTTTAGACTTCAAAGCTGCTTGTATAGTTTGTATTTGCATGGAGACAGCAGACAATACTGCTTCTTCAAGACGATTGAACTCATCAAAGCATCCCCAAGCACCACATTTAACCAGACCAATGAAGATACGACCCATAGATTTCACATCAATACCCTATGGATAAAGATAAGACTGCGAGTTGAGGCGAGTTAAGGCGAGTTTAGGTCCCAGACTAGGCCATAATGATAAAAGTAACATAATAATAACCCCAATGCACGAATGAACGAGCGAACGAATGAGCGACCTAACAATGCAGGTCTGGGATATATGGACAAAACAAACCGCTTTAGTTTTGCAAAGTCATAAATTCTAGAAACTAAAAATAGGCACATCATTCTTAACAATACAAAATACCTAGCAATGAATATACCTCGTCACAATTGAATACAAGTACTTGTCTTCCAAATAAACCACCAAGAGCTTTAACAGACTCGGTTTTCCCAGTGCCTGCAGGTCCATAGGGGTTTCCTCCCAGGCCCATATGCATTCCTTGGGTCAACGTTAAGTAGCATTTATCTGTAAGGGGTGTGTGCACTAATTTAGGTGCGTTGCCTTGATATTCATAGGTGTAAGCGAACTCTGCATCACACATGCGAATTACACAGGAATCTGGAAGAAAACCACAAAAAATTAAACGTTTTACCGTAATAATATTTGTACACTCTTACGTTATCAAAAAGAAAGAAGATTTGAATCATATTGTACGGCGACCACTTCACAACAGGCGCCTCAGGGGGCCTTTAAAGCCTATCAATATATAAAACTTACTGCAGAAACTCAAACCAGTGATGTCTATTCAACTACAATGCGACGCTATTTGGTAATTGTGTTTTTTTTCCTCCAATATTCTCCACTCAAATGTACAGAGATCATCAGTTTTAAGGGTGCTGTTAATCCAACTGTGTACGACGATAATAATGCATTTCATTTTACTAATTATATTCGAAATGAAAATCGCTACTCGTCAGGAATAAAACCAAGCAAGACACTTCATGTCCATGCAAAGCTTTGTCACCTAACTTGTCTACAACACCAGTGTAAGTCGTACAATGTCGGGCTGCAAAGGTGCGAAATATTTAACGTTTTACTGCAAAACTTAACAAAAAGAAGTGGCTTTGATCACTGGGCAACCAAGGTAAAATGATGAATACTTTTCGCGCCGTTTATACATCCCTTCTCACGGTATGTAGACCTCAACACAAGTCACTCCCCACAGAGCTATTCATCGGTTGTATATATTACAATGTCTGATTATAAAGTTATGTACAGTTTAATTTTCGTTTTACTTTTTGTGAAAAAAGACAAAAAACATGACATATTCTAGTTTTTGTAATAATGATGACAAGAATACAATAATAACAATAAATTATTTCTTGCATACAGTTGAAGCAAAGGAATTAGAAAATCATTCTAGAAATTTCTTTTCATTGTCTACGTTTTCTGTATAGAAATTGAAAAAAAGCCGTTTTTAGTCACGTTTGTTTTCTTTTGCTTCATGATTTACATAATGTTGTTGTTGGAATGCTTGTTTGGTATCAACGTTCTCAGATTTTGAAGTGCAGCTTCTCCTGGTTCGCTTTTTTCAGTTTCAAAATGATGATGAGGATGCTGATGATGATAATGATGATAGCGACGATGATGATGATAATGATAGTGCTGATGATAATGATGATAGCGACGATGATGATGATAATGATAGTGCTGATGATAATGATAGCGACGATGATGATGATAATGATAGTGCTGATGATAATGATAGCGACGATGATGATGATAATGATAGTGCTGATGATAATGATACTGCTGATGATGATGATAACAATGATAATATGCTAACAGCAATGATAACAATTGGTGTCACGTTCAACAGGCCAAAGTTGCTCTCTTCCATTGAGAATGCAATCTGGAGGTATTTCAGACTCCCAGATTACAGCATCTTCGCACGACTCGTCGTCTTTGGCGCCATGGAATGGAAGGTTAGGTGGATCTACAGCATGGATGTCAGCCAATGCAGAAGCTGGAGAGTACTTACAAATCGATATTGGCACAACAAGAACAATAACTAAAGTTGCGACACAAGGACGTGCAGACAAAGGCATGATGTATGTGATAAGCTATCAGCTAGCATACAGCGATGACACAAAAACATGGACTACTTACGCGCACAGTGGTCATGCTGTGGTAAGCTTGACTAGTGAACAATTTACTTACGCGCACAGTGGTCATGCTGTGGTAAGCTTGACTAGTGAACAATTTACTTACGCGCACAGTGGTCATGCTGTGGTAAGCTTGACTAGTGAACAATTTACTTACGCGCACAGTGGTCATGCTGTGGTAAGCTTGACTAGTGAACAATTTACTTACGCGCACAGTGGTCATGCTGTGGTAAGCTTGACTAGTGAACAATTTACTTACGCGCACAGTGGTCATGCTGTGGTAAGCTTCTTTGACTAGTGAACAATTTACTTACGCGCACAGTGGTCATGCTGTGGTAAGCTTCTTTGACTAGTGAACAATTTACTTACGCGCACAGTGGTCATGCTGTGGTAAGCTTCTTTGACTAGTGAACAATTTACTTACGCGCACAGTGGTCATGCTGTGGTAAGCTTCTTTGACTAGTGAACAATTTACTTACGCGCACAGTGGTCATGCTGTGGTAAGCTTGACTAGTGAACAATTTACTTACGCGCACAGTGGTCATGCTGTGGTAAGCTTCTTTGACTAGTGAACAATTTACTTACGCGCACAGTGGTCATGCTGTGGTAAGCTTGACTAGTGAACAATTTACTTACGCGCACAGTGGTCATGCTGTGGTAAGCTTGACTAGTGAACAATTTACTTACGCGCACAGTGGTCATGCTGTGGTAAGCTTCTTTGACTAGTGAACAATTTACTTACGCGCACAGTGGTCATGCTGTGGTAAGCTTGACTAGTGAACAATTTACTTACGCGCACAGTGGTCATGCTGTGGTAAGCTTGACTAGTGAACAATTTACTTACGCGCACAGTGGTCATGCTGTGGTAAGCTTGACTAGTGAACAATTTACTTACGCGCACAGTGGTCATGCTGTGGTAAGCTTGACTAGTGAACAATTTACTTACGCGCACAGTGGTCATGCTGTGGTAAGCTTGACTAGTGAACAATTTACTTACGCGCACAGTGGTCATGCTGTGGTAAGCTTCTTTGACTAGTGAACAATTTACTTACGCGCACAGTGGTCATGCTGTGGTAAGCTTCTTTGACTAGTGAACAATTTACTTACGCGCACAGTGGTCATGCTGTGGTAAGCTTCTTTGACTAGTGAACAATTTACTTACGCGCACAGTGGTCATGCTGTGGTAAGCTTGACTAGTGAACAATTTACTTACGCGCACAGTGGTCATGCTGTGGTAAGCTTGACTAGTGAACAATTTACTTACGCGCACAGTGGTCATGCTGTGGTAAGCTTCTTTGACTAGTGAACAATTTACTTACGCGCACAGTGGTCATGCTGTGGTAAGCTTCTTTGACTAGTGAACAATTTACTTACGCGCACAGTGGTCATGCTGTGGTAAGCTTCTTTGACTAGTGAACAATTTACTTACGCGCACAGTGGTCATGCTGTGGTAAGCTTCTTTGACTAGTGAACAATTTACTTACGCGCACAGTGGTCATGCTGTGGTAAGCTTCTTTGACTAGTGAACAATTTACTTACGCGCACAGTGGTCATGCTGTGGTAAGCTTCTTTGACTAGTGAACAATTTACTTACGCGCACAGTGGTCATGCTGTGGTAAGCTTCTTTGACTAGTGAACAATTTACTTACGCGCACAGTGGTCATGCTGTGGTAAGCTTCTTTGACTAGTGAACAATTTACTTACGCGCACAGTGGTCATGCTGTGGTAAGCTTCTTTGACTAGTGAACAATTTACTTACGCGCACAGTGGTCATGCTGTGGTAAGCTTCTTTGACTAGTGAACAATTTACTTACGCGCACAGTGGTCATGCTGTGGTAAGCTTCTTTGACTAGTGAACAATTTACTTACGCGCACAGTGGTCATGCTGTGGTAAGCTTCTTTGACTAGTGAACAATTTACTTACGCGCACAGTGGTCATGCTGTGGTAAGCTTCTTTGACTAGTGAACAATTTACTTACGCGCACAGTGGTCATGCTGTGGTAAGCTTCTTTGACTAGTGAACAATTTACTTACGCGCACAGTGGTCATGCTGTGGTAAGCTTCCTTGACTAGTGAACAATTTACTTACGCGCACAGTGGTCATGCTGTGGTAAGCTTCTTTGACTAGTGAACAATTTACTTACGCGCACAGTGGTCATGCTGTGGTAAGCTTCTTTGACTAGTGAACAATTTACTTACGCGCACAGTGGTCATGCTGTGGTAAGCTTCCTTGACTAGTGAACAATTTACTTACGCGCACAGTGGTCATGCTGTGGTAAGCTTCTTTGACTAGTGAACAATTTACTTACGCGCACAGTGGTCATGCTGTGGTAAGCTTCTTTGACTAGTGAACAATTTACTTACGCGCACAGTGGTCATGCTGTGGTAAGCTTCTTTGACTAGTGAACAATTTACTTACGCGCACAGTGGTCATGCTGTGGTAAGCTTCTTTGACTAGTGAACAATTTACTTACGCGCACAGTGGTCATGCTGTGGTAAGCTTCTTTGACTAGTGAACAATTTACTTACGCGCACAGTGGTCATGCTGTGGTAAGCTTCTTTGACTAGTGAACAATTTACTTACGCGCACAGTGGTCATGCTGTGGTAAGCTTCTTTGACTAGTGAACAATTTACTTACGCGCACAGTGGTCATGCTGTGGTAAGCTTCTTTGACTAGTGAACAATTTCTAACTCTATCAGTGATTATGTTCTGTCTAAACGACTCGTATTCTTTGTATGAGGGAAAAAAAAGAAAAAAGGAAAAGGGGAAGATGTATACTAACATTAAATATAACTTATTTTCTAGGAATTTAATGGTAACTTAGATTTTGCGACCATGGTCTCCAATGTACTACCAACATCCATACAGACAAGATTCATTCGTTTTGTGGTAAAAGCATTTAAAAGTCGGGTTGCTATGAGGGCTGAAATATATGGATGTTGATAAAGCAATGAGGTTATATGACTATTTTCTTTTATATAAAAGATTATCGCACTTTCTTTGAATGATGCATAAAGCAATAATTTAAAACTGAGACGGGCCTTGATTAACTATGGCACTACTATAGACTGGTGACAAAAAAAAAAGATTCTTTAAAGCACGGTACTGCTTTATATTGAGAGTTGTAACATTGAATACCTTTATATTTCATAAGGTTTTTTATCTAAACTTAACTTTTTAAAAGCAGAGTACACCTTGGCTTACAAAACCCACAATAAACACCAACAATGTTCGTGTCGTTTTCGACTTACAACACAACTGCAGTGTCGGCTTACTACGAGCGGACAATTAACATACACACTGGAATAAAAAACACTCAACTAGCTACCATGTTGAGAGGTCTTGGTTACATCAATTTTCTGACCACTTATAACAAAACTGCAGTGAGGGCTTACTACGAGCAACAATTAACATACACACTGGAATAAAAAAAAACCTCAACTAGCTAGCATGTTGAGCAGTCTTGATTACATCAGCTTGTGTCAAATTGACACATATCAATTGATTGTAATTTCTATCTTTTTAGAGTAATAAAAATTCATTTATAACTGAATTTGATCACCATGTTTACAAAAAATATTTTGTCGCTGTTGTTTTTGTTGTTGTCATATTATTCTAAGTTGTTGTTAAAAATGATAGTGTTATTTGAATAAGGAGTCAGTTTTCTGGATTTCAAATTTACAACCACTAATAAATCTATCAATGTACTTACTTTTTTCCATGTAAAACCGTAGTTGTTTCTGCCATATCCAATCGTCTAATGTTTTCACCGCGTTCTTTATCAATTGTTGTACCATATCAATCGCATGTATAGTATCTAGAATAAGAGCTTTGAGTTTTAGTTCTAGCACATGTGCTTCTGAATCGCCACTCTCTGCAGATCCAATCTCGGCACTAGTGTACGATTCAAGCTGTGATTCCATCTCGATCTGGAACTCTTGAAGACTGTTGCTTTTAATAGCAGCTTCACAACGTTCTGTGAATTGAATCTGTTCTGCCAGGCATAGGATCTGAAACACGATCAGAAAAAAAGCCAAATGGTAGTAAGCAAACGAAGTCGAAGAATGGTTGCAAATTCAAATGTTGGAAGAATCGAAACTACATTTCTCCTAAAGCTGAGCACAAAAATGTCGACGTTTTCTTTCTTTCGTTGTACATTATTTGTTAATGAATTCAAATATGTACTAAAACCTTCCCGGCGATTGTTTGAATAGACTTAATAGGTCAATACCTGCGAAGGAAACTTAGAAGGGTCGACGCCTCCACCACCGCCCTTCCTGCCAAGTGTAAGACATTCCATAACCAGCTCAGTTAAGGTATCTTTCATCTCTCTCGCAAGATGATCAAGCCAGACCTTTAACATGGAATAACATTTCACTATAATACCAATATTTAACAACATTATGGTAGTAATAATATATACAGTCAAAGTCGTCACCATCATAATCATTATAATTTTCAGTTATCATCATCAACACCAACGAAAGTTAATCATTATCATCCATTATCACCATCATCATCATTGTCATCACTATCACCACCATCATCATTGTCATCACTATCACCACCATCATGACCAGCATCACATTCACTATCACCACCATCATCATCATCACCACCATCATATTCACAATCACCATCATCATCATTGTCATCACTATCACCACCATCATCATTGTCATCTTCACCATCATCTTCACTATCACCACCATCATCAACACCATCATTCTCATCTTTACAGGCATCATCAGTGCAGCTACATATGTCTTACCTCGACCTCTGGAGTAATCTTGACTGGTCTTTTCAACTCTACTTGCTCTCCTTCAATAGACATCATCGCGATAATCGTTTTGCAGTCATCATCAAAGACGACACTATGAATACCTGCGAACAGCTTTTTCAGATGAGATTGAATCACGGTGGGGTTAGTAGCTTGACCAAGAATCTCCAGTAAGTCATCATCGCCGATGAAGTAAAATCGCGGAAACATCGATCGCTTCTCCTGTTGCATGGAAACATGGAAATGATTGTCAATGCTTTATAGTTTTGTCCCTTTACTTACTTACTTTGGGTATTATTACAGTATCTATTATAGCGACTATCATCATCGCGTATGTGATCATCATCATCATCACCATGATCACCACCACAACATCATCATCATCATCACCACCACAACATCATTAACCTCAAGTAATCACAATCATCGCCTATCGTTATCATTCATGACATTGTCGCCGTGATTTATACCATACACTGGTCACCTCCATATACACTATAATCATCATCGTTGCCAAGCGGTTTTGTCATGTGATGTCTTACAAACTTTAAGTCATACCTCCAAGAACTCATTAAGTGACTTCTGACAGCGTTGAAGTTGATCTAATAAGGTGACCAGTGTATTCCTGATGCCTGACCGACCAACTAACGACAATACACGATTATCATTGACAACATCCATCATTATAGACCTAAAAATATTAGAAAAAACAATAATCATTACATATTAACGGATGATGATCATCAATCCTCGTCAGTAAGTTGAACTATCCCCCATATATCACTGCTACGACCATCATTATTATCATACATCACCATCATCATCAATCAATCAATCAATCAATCAATCATAATCATCTGAAGAGCCATCATTATCGGGTATATCCCCTGCCTTGAACAATATCATCACCGTTACCTAATCATGTACGTTTTTCTCAGCAAAAAAGTTCAAACAGCAAGGTGTCACCCTAAGACAATACTTAGTGCAAAGCCTCCATACCTAAAGTCATTATTGACCCTCTGAAATCTTCCCTGTTCACGTGGTAAAGCACCACGCCCAAAGATTGGCTCTAAGTAGACCCACTTTCTTTGTATCTGATTGAGGTTATGAAGGTACTCATCTAAGTCTGCAAGACGACCTTCCCATATAGATGCCTTGTCTTCGAACCCTTTGTAATACGGTGAGTCTTTCAGGGATTGAAGTAAGCATTGATTGTCTCCAACCTAAACAAAACCAACAAAACTCAGTTCAATCATTTTTTAGCAGTTCGTTTGAGCAGGGTTTGTTTAGATGATAAAACACATGCTGTCATTATGGTTTTTAGTTCTGGTTGTATTGTTAAGACAAATAACTGCTTGATAAGGTGTCAGGACAACACCGAAACGTCACGCTTTGCTCGATAACACTCACATCATTATGACTTGAAGTCACATAGAGTGTTTTCACAAAAGAAGGATTCCGTCAAATGTTTTGTCAGTATTACCTGGTTGACTAAATCTTTCCAGTCCTTGATGATAGAAACTTCTTTCTCTGATGAATCCACGTATGATGTCAGTGCGAAGACTGCACCAGCCCCCCACAATTCCAATTCACGGAGAGCCTCACGGATAGACACTTCGCCCTGGGCACGACTGTTCAATTCCTATAAGTGGTCAAATACAGCAATACAACACGGTATTAATGCGAACATTCACACGCTAACAAAAGTTAAACAGATAGACAAGTAATCAAATAAAAACAAAAACATAAGCTTTATGTATTATTCGGGACACTATGCGCGATCTGAGCAGTGGTCAAGAGGCATGCGTTAGTAGAGAACAGACGTACAGATGACGTCACAACAGCTATTTTGAGCGTTTAACGTGCGCTCAGTCGCAATGTTCAAACACAACAAGAGCAAAACAGTCACTCGACTGCGTCTCATGCATACTTTTTGTTCTCATCACATTTTGACGTCGTCTGTGCATCTTTATGAGTACAGACGCACAGGAAAATGGAATCTATTTCTTTAAAAACAAATAAAAACAACAACAAAATAGTATACCTTGAGTGCATCAGCGTTTGCAATAATCAAGTCAGCAACCTCTAAGACATCACCAAACGTTAGTTTCTCTAGAGTAGTTCCTTTGGGCATTTTGAGAAGTCGGAACAGTTCAAGCCAATGGTCTTGAGATAACGCCTCACCACGAACATACTTGAGAAGTGGTACAACATTCTACAAAAACAAGCAGGATAACCTCATTCAATGAACACTAATTTATACAAAATGTTCCGTGTATAAAACCTAAAGAGTTGTAGCTCTTTATATAATCATCATCAACACCATCAGTACTCAACATCACTATCATCTTCTGGTCGAGGTTCCTCTGTATCAGCCAGAGAAACGACAAAAAAAACTTATTTCCCGTGTTCTAAGAGGCGATATTTTATGACAGATAGCATTACCTTGTACTTCTCAACGTCTTTCTGTAGCCGTACAGTCATCACTGTGGGCTCTTTGGTTCGTAGATTCTCTGACCATATAGTTAAAAACTCGTCAAACTGGAACGCACGGGATCTATAGATATTGGAGCAAGAAACATAGTACAATAAAACTGAACGCACGGGATCTATAGATATTGGAGCAAGAAACATAGTACAATAAAACTGAACGCACGGTACAATAAAAAATTGCATAAAGGTAAGACAAGTATACCTCCCATCTTATTCAGATGAGATGAAAGACAAGAAATTACTTTACACACATATTGTTAGTCACTAACATTGAAAGGAATTTTGTTGTCAATGAGACCTGCACAAGATGGCTCTAGCAGTCATGCAAGCATATTATACACATCCAACCCACCGACACTCATATTTTGAATCTGTGAAAAGGGACCATCTTTTAATTTGAAGACATGTACTAACCTGAATGATATCCAATCTTCTTTAGCCAGTTCCTCTAGACCGTTACTGAAGTCATCATAGATTTGCCACATGGCTTCGTGGACAGTTATGTCTTGCTTTAGCTCCTCAGCTATAGGGAAACTTGGCTCAGCAACACCAAAATGGTTACATTCATATCTGGAAAAGACAACCGTTATTATTAATTGTAAAGGGACACCAAAACAGCAGTACTTGCATTAAGACGAATTGAGACGATCCAAATATTATGAAGATGTGTTCATAAACACTGTGGTAAACTTACATCAGCTTATTCATAGTTTCTTCCAGTTCAACAAACTCAGCTTTTCGTTCTTTGACAGACGTAACAGCATTTTGGCATGCTTGTTTACCACTATCCATGTCTAGATCTTTTGGCTTCAACTGATGCCATCTTGCACTAAACTTGTCTAGCTCTTGCTGGAAGGCTTGAACTCGTGATTCAACATTACTTTTCATCACATCGACCTGTGTAATACAAACAAGACAATTAATGTATCATCTACTGGACATGCTCTAAGATCCGATCCCACAAGGACTATGTCTCTATTCATCATTGCACAGTCTACATACCTAAATATGAACCGATCTTATTTTAACCGATTCTTAACTACCAAATGAAATTGAAGCTAACAAGCTAACCTCAGACCGAAATAAATGAGTATCAGAGATACACTATAATTAGCTGCCTGCACAATGAAACACGCTCTTTTCAGAAAATGAAACAGACCAGTTACCTGTTCTTTAACCATCACTTCATGGCTTTCCATCATCAATTCAAACTTATCCCATTGTGCTTTCAATGTACCAATCTGATCGATGCCTCCACCTGCTGTTGAACGTAGCAGTTTGTTCTTTGACTCAGCTCTATCGAATAGAGGGAAGATCTAAAACCAAAGAAACATAAACGTTCATTAACACTAGAACCCAATCATCACCATAACAATGCTACTGTCTATTTAAAAATACCTTGGGTTTTTGTTCTGCTAGTTCTTTATGTTTTGCATTCGCTTCACCAATCTCTTCAACGCTCTGTGGTCTAGTGGACAGAGCTTCCATACCAGACGTCACGAAGGTATCAATGGTCTGTATATCATTGATGATGGAGCGACGCAAAGAGTTTAACAGAGCATCAAATAGCTGCTGGATATGATCATCTATAGTAGATTTGACAGGAGCAGTTGAGACCGTGATGCAGTCTACTTTAACTTGCCTAAAAACAAGGGCACGCTTTAGACCAGCTGAATATACTTATTGTAATTGTTTTGACAAAGATACTAAAGCTTCTAAATATCAACGTTTTTACCATCCAAGCATTCGATTAATTCATTGGTTTATTAATTTATTTTTTTATTTATTCATTCACTCATTCTTTCGTTTTTCCTTTATTCATACTTTGTTGATTGCTTTATCCATCTATCCACTTACATATTAATGTTCATTCATTCATTCATTCATTCATTCATTCATTCATTCATCCATTTATTTGTTCACTCATTCACTCAATAGTACTGCTTACATAGGCAACTTTTCTGCTTCTCTTCCTCTTCCTTTCAAAGCTTTAAAGTTCCTCTCCCAATCTGGGACAACAGTAAGATTCTTCTCAATCAGCTGTTCCAAGTCAACAGTTCCAAGCACTACCCAATCTTTGAACTGATCCTGTACTTTCAGTAATTTCTTGAACAGTTGCTCTGCTTTAGTAAAGAGTGAATTGAAGCCTGCAGTATTGTTGTTGATCATCAGAGTAAAGATTGCAATGTTGTCACCAACTCCACGAAAATGATTCGGTATAGAGATAAACTTGCGCATTTCTCGATAGTACTTAGCACGAATTTCTTCAATAGGTGGACGGAATTGAAGCTTTTGTTGCCTAGAAAAGATAAATTAATGCAAATAATAATCAAAATTGATGGAACGAAGTATAGAAAGTCCCAAATGATAGTCTTCCTGACAAATACACCAACTCAGGGGAACATAATAAATTTCCACTGTAGTTAATTTTACCTAAAGACGAGCTCTACTTTAATTTCCGGCAAATTTTCATTGAGAGCTTCTAGTCCCATTTGGTACTGATGTTCCAGTGCTTTATACAGCTGTTTATCCCAATGAAGCTTCCATGTTTTCATGTTATCTGGTTTGAAGCCATGTTGTACAAGTGATGCCATTATTTCACGTAATTCAATCAACGCATCTTTCCAGCGTGGCTGTTGTCTCAATAGATCAACGCTCATCAGATGCACGACCTACATTAACACAGATACATATTAATGAGGTGATTAGTGTTGTTGAAAAATGAATGGGAATATCACATATAGATGGATGAAGAAGAAGTTTTCAATTACACTGGAGAATGATTACAACATAAAATAAATGGAGAAAGCTGAAAAAGTGAATAAATGCAACAGAAAATTATTGGAATGAAAAGAAGAGAAAAGAATGAGAAAATGATTAATTTTGTTGTTGATAACAATGTACTAGCCAAAAGTCAACCAGGATTCCGATGCTCTCCTTCAACTATGCTATTCTTGTGGCAACAAACAACTGGCCATATGTCATTGACTGCAACAATGTTAATGCTGCTAGACCTCAAAAAGGTATTTGATACTGTGGATCATGGAATTCTATTGTCTGAACATGGATGAATGAATGGGTGGATGGATGGACAAATGAACGGAAGGTTTAACCTTATCACTGATGTTGAAGTGACATTTCCGTAGTCTTCTGTTTTCAGAGGTAAGCCTATCTGCTGCAGCTTGCAACTTATCAATGTAAGCTTCCAGTTCAGTTGGATTGTCCCACGTTACTTGCACTTTGCCTGATGAATCCTTGGAGCCATGTTTAGGATTCTTGATCAGTCGCTCAAAAGCAAGAGCTGAATCCAACATCATAGCTTGCTGACTTGGGATCATCTGTTGATCTATTGTGTTGTAGAAATGAGCAACCTTGAAAGAAAATAGCACTTCTTGTAACATAAGAACTGTACATCAATGCTTAGAGAAATTGCACATGATATTGTGGACAAAATAAACTTTGGGTAATAATTATTTGATATACCTGTTTAAGAACCATTCCATGTCTGTAAAACTTGCTGGCAATACTAGATGTATGCTGTATTTTGGCAGGGACAGCAAATCCAAGGGCACTCAGCTGCCTAACTTCACGCATTAGAGTCACTAGCCTATCTCCATAATGTACTCTTAGTTTACCATCATGATGGCCAAGCTCCATTAAACGACCACTGGTTTGTAAACTTTTTGAGAAAAAAATAGAGTGATGAATGGATAGAAAAATCAATGTATGAAAGAAAGATAATGAATGCACCAACAAGCAAGCAAATGGACTAACCAACGAATTAATGAATGAAGGGTTTATCAATAAGAGATAGCACCACTGGAGCGAATTGACTGAATAAAGTTATCCAATGGATAAAATTTATCTACTGTGCACATAGATTTTTTTTAGATTTTATTTGAACATTTTTGTTTTAAAATTTATCTACTCAATAGCGATGAGTCCAGTGAGTAGCGCTATTCAGGCTAAGTGTGACCAGCCCCTGATTGCCAGCCTTCAAACTGACTTTTTGCGTAAGTTTGATTGAAACTTATCAACATCATCATCATCACTGGACCAGCACTGTCACCACTTCATAGTCATTGTTTAGGGTCATCAATGAGAGACAACATCTCTGAAGACCAGCCTTCAAACTGATACTCACTGTGATTATAACCATCACCATCATCATTGTCCTCATCAACATCATCAACATATCTACCATCATGTGTTACCTGAGAGGTTGTTTAGGGTCATCAATGAGAGACAACATCTCTGAAGACCAGCCTTCAAACTGATACTCACTGTGATTATTATCATCATCATCATTGTCCTCATCAACGTCATCAACACATCTGCCATCATGTGTTACCTGAGAGGTTGTTTAGGGTCATCAATGAGAGACAACATCTCTGAAGACCAGCGTTCAAACTGATACTCACTGTGATTATAACCATCATCATCATTGTCCTCATCAACATCTACCATCATGTGTTACCTGAGAGGTTGTTTAGGGTCATCAATGAGAGACAACATCTCTGAAGACCAGCCTTCAAACTGATACTCACTGTGATTATAACCATCACCATCATCATTGTCCTCATCAACATCATCAACATATCTACCATCATGTGTTACCTGAGAGGTTGTTTAGGGTCATCAATGAGAGACAACATCTCTGAAGACCAGCCTTCAAACTGATACTCACTGTGATTATTATCATCATCATCATTGTCCTCATCAACGTCATCAACACATCTACCATCATGTGTTACCTGAGAGGTTGTTTAGGGTCATCAATGAGAGACAACATCTCTGAAGACCAGCGTTCAAACTGATACTCACTGTGATTATAACCATCATCATCATTGTCCTCATCAACATCTACCATCATGTGTTACCTGAGAGGTTGTTTAGGGTCATCAATGAGAGACAACATCTCTGAAGACCAGCCTTCAAACTGATACTCACTGTGATTATTATCATCATCATCATTGTCCTCATCAACATCATCAACACATCTACCATCATGTGTTACCTGAGAGGTTGTTTAGGGTCATCAATGAGAGACAACATCTCTGAAGACCAGCCTTCAAACTGATCTCTTGTGTATGTTTGAAACTCTTCAATCAGTTCTGTAGCTTCTCTTCTGAATCCATGGAAACCAGCCAGGTCACCCAACAAACTCTCAGCAGTACTAAGGGTTTCCTTCACCTGATTGAATAATATATAATCCATCTCTGTTAGTAATTTAAATTGGGCATTAATTGGCTTGGATTTGATGTTGTACACAAAAAAATGAAATTTAAACAATAATTATTGACAATGATAAGAAAACGAGTTTAAAGAAGGAACTGCTTGATAGAAGCAGCCAATTGGAAACAAATGTAACACTTTTTACACATGAAAATTTCACAGCATCACACTCAAACGTTTGACCAGTGATGTATTTTTGCATCAACCTTTTATCCAATCAGCAATCAATGAAACATTGTGTTGATTGGCTGAATTGTCAACATAAAAGAATGCAGAGTATTGTGCTGTAATACAGCAAGTAACATTTCAACTGTGTTGAAGAGACAGCCGGTCTTCAGGACAAAAACTCTCTGCTAAAGCATCACTTTACTTTCTTTCACATTACTACAGAATTAATTCCCTGTCTCCCTGTGGAACAGGCAGTTCAACAGTGTAAAAACCACTTTGAACTATTCCCTAACCTTCCCAACAGGTCGGGGACAAGGGCTTCATGGTAAGAATGTACATGTTGACATTGAAATTGCATATCAAATAATATATATATGTAGACAATTCTACCTTGGCTTCTAGCTGTCTGACCCATACAATGATATTGACAATCTCTGGCATGTTTTTGCCCTTAGGAGGTCCTCCTTCCTTACCACCAGAGAAGGCCTGTTGTGTTCTGGAGACAAAATCATCTCTTATACCCTTGACATAGACAGTCAGTTGACCAAGCAATGTCTCTCTGTCAAAACAAACATGATTGTGTACCTCTGCATAAGTAAACTTTTCCATTTGTTTAAGCAATGATTAAAGTTATATTTCAAAATAATTATAAAATGTAAATTATACAAATTAATGTGTAGTTTGTGTAATATCTAAAATTACCTCTCTGGTGCTAATTCTTTGCTGATACTGGGTCTCTTAACCAATTCTTTATATCTCTGGAACTCCCTTAAAAGCTAGAACAAAAATAAATGATTAAATGAAGAATTACAAATTAGTGAATAAAAAGATTGAAATTAAAAAAATAATCAAACAAACTGACACAGGGTAAATATTAAAGAATATTCAAACCAATGAGTGAAAAAATAAAGCATGAATGAAAGAGTTAACTAATGTGTTGATAAATGGATTGATAAATATATCAGATGAGTACAAATACACTATACATAATCACACCTGATGCGACTGAGCTGATAGATCTCTAAACTGTTGCCGTAGTTTACCAGCTATTTTCTGTTCAGCAGGTCCCATACCTCTCTCATACTGACTGACAGCAGCTCTCCAGAGAGGTTCAGTGTAAGGATTTTGATGTAAAGGATTCAAACCATTGAATGGAGTAAATGCATCTGATGTTCTCAGTTGTTGTCTTTCAGACTGAGACAGCAGCCGGATTAACTGCTCATGGACAGTCCTTAGTGTTAACACCTGTGAGTAAGCAATGCAAACATTAATGAGATAGACAACTGTATAAGCACGAACAATGTATATATACATCAGCCATGTGGTGATTAAAAATAGAATTATCAAAAACATATACCCAAATACATTCACTCTCAACCCTCAATTTGACCTCTCAAAGCAGAACAATCAGACCATTTAAGGTAGTATCCCCCCTTGCTCCCTTGGATGTCCAATTCTACAATCCTTTGAACTAAGACTAAGACAATATGTCTTCATACCTCTTCAAGTCTTGCTGCAAGCAATGAAAGTCGCTCTGGAACAAACTTCTCTTCTTTCCAAGGATGTGAAGGAAAGCGTCTCCAATATTGAGCTGTTAGAGTTTCACATGTAGTCACCCATCTTTCACACACAGCCACTCCTTTCTTCATAGCTTCTTTCACATGTTGGAATGGTCCTTGCCAGATATCTAATACACCAAGCTTATGCTGGACATAACGACCAAGTGCACCACCAATTACACCAAGAAGATGTTTCATACGAGACTCTGGATAAGGCTTGTGGTCTTCTTGTTTCCACACTTCATCAAGGGAATCTTGAGTTGATTCAACAAGCTCTATTGCATCGTCTAATTCAAGTCCATTTAGATTGGAGAAGTCCTGGGCAACATTTCCTAGAAAGGGGATTTCATGAGAAATATTGAATCAAACTGAATAGAGTACTAAAACAGCAATAACCTTAAACATGAGAATCAGAGGTGACAATGTTGATAAGATGCCACTATCATTTTAGTTTCAGCTGGTAAAGTTATGATTGCATTTTCAGAAGCTGTTTTGAAAACTGTACATGTTTTAATAAAATATGATCATTATGCATTTTTCACTCAATAAAGTTGAAAGTCATCATCATCAACCATCTTGTTCACATGTTTGTGGTACGTGTTTTGCAACATGTCTGACTTATGAGGTAAATGAAATCAAAACACACATGACATATTCCTATATGTAATGGGAACCAAATTACAAGTAAACAAACGTATATTAAAATTTTATTTAAATAACAATGAACATAGAATTTAAGAAATTTACGTGCTCTTCGATACGCTCCTAAAAATAATTAGATCTCACATAAAATGAATATCGGTTGCCAATGGATACAAATGTACACAATTTAATTATTCAAAATGGTGGTACAAACCTTTTTGAAAGCATTCTTGAAAGAAAGCTGCTCTCTCTCGCTCAGAAAGGTCATATCCAGAGACTGAAGCATCAGCCCAGTATTGAAATTCATCCTGAGGAGTTAGGATTCCTCCTAGACCATCTCGGTTTTCGTTCGGGGCATTTCTAGCAGCTGTCTTGTCTTGCTTTCGCACTACACTCCCCAAACCAGCCTCGAGCTCACTTAGCAAACTCTGCAGTTTAGGGTCAAAATTTCGACTCCATTTCTCGTCTTTGAGTAACAGAGGAGCAAATATCTTTTGTACCGTGTGATAAAGTGTATTGACAGGAGATTCGAGCATGGTAGAAACGAAAACATTTTGATGCAAGTTGTCAGGAGTGATCACTTCGGGTTGTAGTTTGAAGAAGACGATAACTTTTTCCGACACATCACTCGGTTCGACATGATTGTAGACGTCGACTACCTTTTTTCCTTGATGTGTGTCGTATTTAGCCGCTAACAGAGTGCTATTTCCATCGTCTAAGAAGGAATTTAGCTCTTTAGAGTCAAATATACTTGCTAATACTCCATCAGAACTCGCTATGCCAAAATAGTTGGCCGTCGTTTGGACAATAAAATCCTTCCTTGAATCGCCAGAAGGCATGTCTTAAATAAAAATGTCTACAACATATTGAATTAGTACAACCTGAATTGAGGGAAACAACGGCACACTTTAACAATAATATTTCGTAATGTTTCGGTCTATAGGTCTATTTCTTTCCCGCCGCTTATCAGTTTGTAAAATGTAACGGCGCGCATTGCATCATGGGAGGGGAAGACCTGCAAGGCAAACCAACCATTCCCATTAACAAATTATAAACGCAGGGCTGTCAACCCTCCCGGATAATCCGGGAGACTCCAGATTTTGGGACTAATCTCCCGGTCTCAAGATTTCAGTGTCAAATCTCCCGGATAAATGCGAAATATTGATTTTCCTGTGTTTTAACCGTAATTTTGGATTAAAGCTAGATAGAAACTAGAATCTCTAGATTATGTAAACAAAGTGGGTATAACTTTTTTTTTTTTTTTTTGGTTCGAAAAATTTCAAAGGGAATGATCAGAAACGGTCGGGGTTGACAGCCCTGTAAACGTCACGCAACTGACCAACCAAACAGAAAAATGCAGAGAAAACATAAAATAAAAACAAATACTGAAACAAAAGATTGAACACGAGAAAGGAGAAAATAAAAAGGATTTCACTTAGAAGCAGTGAAAAAAAAAACGAAAAAAAAACAGAAAAAAAAAACGTGTTTCCTTGCTATATAAACGTAGATTACGGTAAATAGACCTTTTGTTATCACCTTTTAACACTGTAAATGACACTTGTAGCTAATAAATATTTTGTTTTGCTTCTCTGTATGAACATTGAATATTCATTTGAATATTTACTTGTTTATTTGTTTGTCTGATTGTTAACCAAAATGCGCCACTGTCTCAGTTATGTTTGTTTGTTTTTAATTCAGGTTTTTCTTTTCTTGTTAATCACATGAGCGCATCTGGTTAATCACGTGATGACGTCAATTGTAACATAAAACCATAGTTAGTAAAGAAGTGTCCTGCTTTGTCATGGAAGTTCAAAACAACAATTCGCTTTTTTTAATAAGTCTCCTAACAATAATTGGCTTTCTTTGCTTACCGAATCTTGCTTGTGCTGTACAGGATGACGAACTAAGTTTTCTAGTTATTGGTGATTGGGGTGGGCTGAATTTCTTTCCGTATCAGACACCAATCGAGTCTGCAGTTGCTAAGCAAATGGGCAAGAGAGCTAAAGAAGTCAATGCACAGTTCACAGTTGCTTTGGGTAAGTAAACAATACATTCTTGCCCACATAGATAGCCACCTATTAAAGTTACAGTATTACGATTGAATATATTTTATCGGTAAATTTGTGCCGAAGCAATACATGTATATCAGTAAAACACTGATTCCCAATAGTACAGAAATAATACATATAAAACAATAAAATTTGCATACTATTATCCCACATTCCCCAAAACACCCTCGTAGTTCTCGAAACTCAAACTTGGTCCCAAGTTTTTGTATGACCAAAGTCCGTTCACGCACGTAATTCATAATCCCGCATCCCGCGTTAATTTCCCGTCCTGAAAAAAAGGTTGAATGTTAGAGAATCTGCAGAACGTTTTTTTAGTAAAACCAAGTTTCTCAATTTGTCGGGTTTAATGATGTCTTATGCGTTCATTTATTTATTCATTTTCTTTTCGTTTTTGTCATCGGTCGTTTCTAAATTTGCGGAATTCCTGTGGGATATCAATTTACAACAACGCAATGTATTCTAAATTGTAATACTTCTCAACCTGGACGAACTCCCCCCCCTCCCCTCCCGAAAAAAAAACAAACACAAAAAAAAAAAAAAACAAAAAAAAAAAAAAAAAACAATAACAACAACAAATAAATTTAAAAAAGCATAGATTTTGAATGTTCCCATAATCTAAGAAAGGTTTCTGGTGACCCCAATTTTGTAGCCATACTTTGTGATCTTAATCTTTTTTTCTTTTGTCAGACGTTTTGCGGGCTTCCTTTGGAGATTAGTATTATATAAAATTGAATTTAACTTTTTTTGTATTTTATTTTTCTTCAGTTTAATAGTTGGCATGCCACAGTAAGGTTTATAAAAAAAAGAATTTTTATATTAAGTTGATTGAGAAAAATAAACAAATATTGTATTGCATTGCATTGCGTTGCGTTGCACTGCATTGTATGTAATATATAAAATATGAGCAGCTGCAAATATTTTATATTGCTTAAAAAAATCATTTCCTAAATCATATTTAGCTGAAATATTCAACAACAAACAACAACAAATATTTTTTTTTGTTGAGAAAATTCAAGTTAAAGTTGTATGCAAATCAGGGCGAATGTCTTGCTGATTTTGATTTTTGTATTGTTCTCTCCCTCATTAATTATTCATGATTTATTGTATTGTATTGACTTGTCAATTATACATGTATTGATCTACTATTTATCAGGTGATAATTTCTATTTCCATGGTGTTAAGAATGAAGACGACAAAAGATTCAAGGAGACATTTGAGAATGTGTTTGTTGCATCATCATTACAAGTGCCTTGGTATATGTGTGCTGGTAACCATGATCACTATGGAAACGCATCAGCACAAATAGCTTACACTGCAAAATCCAAGAGATGGACATTCCCAAATTACTACTACTCAAAGACATTTGGTATACCAAGTACGTACTGTCAGTAATTGTATTAAACGTTTCACAGCACTTCCTATGTACTGGTATTCACAGATGCTTCCATGTCTATGTTTCAGTCAGACAGCAAAATGTATTTGCATTTCAGTTTGATTGCAGCTCCATAGACACAGATAAAAATTATCATGATGCAGGTCTATATTTCATCAAGCTAACACAAAATGTTTGTCCTTGTATAATTAAGAGCTATGTATGCTCAAGTATTATGACAATGTATTGTCATCGTTGCAGAAGTATTATGCTTTTCTATTAAAAGGGATTGACCATTTTCTGCTTGCTTGATGAAATATGTCTATTTGCTAGCTTGGAATGTTTGGGTGGTAAGGGAGGTAGATCATTCAACCCAAACAGCATAAAAGTTTAGCCATTAGTATTACTACTTTTATTATCTATTCTTGTTGTGCAATGTCTAATGTCAGTGTTACATGTTATAGACAGTGGTAAGGTATTGCAGCTTGTGATGATTGATACAGTATTGCTTTGTGGTAACACTGACCATGACCATGTCGTGGGACACTCATCAACAGGTATTAACAATCATTAGGCAGTTTTAACAGTTTTAAGTCTTAAAAGACTTCATACAAGCCTAGAGGCTCATTTCTTCCCACATTCAATGCTGTAGCATGACTTTAGAACATTTACAGGTTCTTTTTGGTGTACTTTTTGGACGCAGTAGTAATTCGTTGGGCTATTCTTCATTTTAAAGATTTCAGGTCCATTATGTGAAGCAGATTCATTTGAGCAGCAATGATGTATGTGACACTAAAATAATTCTACACTTTTTAACTGTAGGGCCCAATTCATTTCAAGAAGCTGATACCCAATGGTCATGGCTAGAGAAAACACTACAAACATCTAAAGCAGATTATCTGTTGGTTGGAGGACATTTTCCTGTATGGTCTATAGCAGAACATGGGCCAACACAATGTCTAGTTGAAAGACTAAAACCTCTGTTGGAGAAATATAGGGTGACAGCTTATCTTTGTGGCCATGATCATAACCTACAGGTAATGCATACAGGGTTAAACACAGCTACTTATTGGAAACTTTCACATCTGTTTGTGTGCAATTTATAAGAAAAGGTTTTCTTGCAGTAGAAAGAGTACGGTAAACAAGTCATCTTGTCATCAATATTACCATCTCTCAACAGGATCATTATCACCATCAAAACGTATCACTACTATTCATATATACTACTATTCTACTATTCATATTACTCCGACGAGGGACTAACATCAGAAACGTCAGTTACCACTACTACCATTTAATGGTGTTCAACTTATTTTTACATTTACAACTGTTTCTCTAGAAACACCGACGCAGTCCTACCTAATATTTTATACTAGTTTTTACCTCCACTATTCATATAAATTATAATGTGATCATTGTTATTGCAATAAGATACTTGCTGTCTCCCAATAGCATCGTATAATTCATCAGTAAACACCACCTTCACCTTTCAATGTTATTTGTCTATCAATGACCTGACAGTTGTCTACCATCATCCATCTCATCCATGTTTCTCTCAACAGCATTTAAAGGAGTCATCATCAACAGTAGAGTATTTTGTAGTTGGTGCTGGTGCATATGTAGTGAACAGTACAGAACATCAGCACGCCGTCCCTAATGGCAGTGTTCAGTTCTTCTGGGCAAATGCATACAGCTATGGCGGCTTTGCTTCAATCCAAGTCACACCAAACACAATGTCATTAGTCTTTATTGATGCAGAAGGAAGACAATTACATAGCACTACATTGAAACCAAGGACTTAAATTGTCACTGACAAGGAATATAAGAATCGTTTCAACAAGACTACTTTGATAACAACAAAATTCATTGAACCTTTTAAAATGGTTAAGACACCATTAGAATTTCAACAATATCATTACAATGATTGCATTTAGCAAGCTACATTTAGTCTAGCAGTAAAGAATCCAAAATTATTGAGTTGGAAAGGCTGGGATGGGGAAACTATTACAATATTAAATGTATGATTTTGTCACTCTGTATATGCCGTAAATGTATGTTTCATTGAGTGTAATTGCAGTTTAAAAACATTACACTTGAAGAAACATGACATAAATTTAATATTATATATACAGAGTTCATTTGGACAGTAAAATATTTATTTGTAACAATACTATGACATTTTGAATAAATATCTTTTATGAGAATATTAATTGCTTTCAATTCCTACTTTTTTTCTCCATAAATTTTCAGAATGAAAATAGTTGCAATCCTTAACATATTTTCAAAGTTATTATTGAAAACCAAATGTGAGAAAACAAGATTCTGGTAAATATAGTTGATTCTTACTATACCCTGCAAAGACATTCAAGACCACAACTCTTCCTCGGATACTCTGTGCTCTCAATTTTCCAAATGCACTATGACATCACTTGAAAATATTCTATTGTTTAACCACAAAGGATCATGGTTTTTGGAGGGGGTCAAACCAACACAAATTCATAGAAAATTGTTTTAAAAATATTTTAAACTTATTTGAAAACCAGACCATTTGAGAATAGATTGTTTCTCTAGTCTGAGCACACTTTGTCAGATTTACTATTAGATTTGGTGATTCTATCCCCACATAAACAAACCTATGATGTCACAGGGCAATTTGTTCAATAAATTTGAGATAATGATATGGATTAAGGTAAATATAGTGAAGTGTTGGTGTACCCTAACTGACCCTGTTTGATACCCAAAGTGTTAATCATCATCATCAAAAAGCATGATCATAACTCCTCTATCATTTGTGATTATTTGGGTACAGTTTTCTTCACTTTGCATTTTTGCTTTGTCAACACCAACATTATCCTCGTCACTATCTTGATCATCATCATTGCTGTCATGGAGATCATTGTTACTATCACAACTGTTACTGTTGTCACCATGGTTACTGGCAATGTTAATGTTATTATCACTGGAAGTCTTGTTGCCTTTTTCATTTTCAACATTGCCATCATGACTTTCATATAAAGCACTGTTATAATCACTTGGAGTTGCAATGTCATTGTTGTCATTTTCATCAACACCATTACAAGTACCTCCATCATTACAACTTGTATCCGTGCCATGATTATCCTTTTGATTGATGTTGATATGGACAGAATTGCAGTAATCAGAAGTAGAATTGTTATTTATGGCACACTGGCTGATGACGCTGATTTGATATGCAAGGTCATGGTGGTGGTGGTGTTCATGACATTTATCAGTATATTGTTCACCAGTTGCAGTGACCATGCCCCCCTGTATGTGTCTATAGTCATTAGCACCTCCATCACTAGACATGTTGTCTAGAATAACATTAGAGAAACTACTATCACATTCAATTGTACCACTTTGTATTGCATTTTTGCGAATGTTTGAAATAGAATTAGCTCTGTTTTGTCTCTTATCATTTACTGAAATGATTCCAGTTGTTTTAGAACTGTTACTTTTGCTCTGCCCAAACACATCATTCACACTAGAATTTGATCCAGTATTGTTAACCCAGTTTGTGCTTCCATCACCGACATTTGTAAGGTGTTCATCACCACAAACAAGACTGTTTTCATTGTCTATAGTTTCATCTTGGCTCTGTTCAATAGCAACAGAACCAATATTATGATGTTCATTAATCCTGGCTCGGTCAATAGTATTCAGGTCTTTCTGTTTATTAGTTGTACTAGTAGTGTGTTCCGTACTCATCTCATCAGTCTCTGTATAGGTGGAGTGTTTTTCTTTTTGATCACTACTAGTATTTTGCTGTGTTGTATTTGTGCAGTCGTCTCTACGTCTTTTAGATTTCTTGTGCTTCTTCTTCTTTTTCCTCTTTTTCTTTGGCTAGTAATGTAAGTATGAAATAATTGAACTAAATATATACAGACATCAAGAAATTTTTAAAATTTTGGTAAACAAAACAAAACAGCAAAATTTATAACTTAGTTGTTTCAAGAAACTTGTGCAGATCCACTCACATGGTCACTTAGTAACTAATGCGTCAAACAAGAGTATTATTTCAATCTGAGTGGACTCACCTCTGCTACATCTGGATGCCATCTTCTTATGTGCCTTGTTATTGATCTCTGCAATAATTGTACGACAGGTGGTGATTACTATCATCATTTACAATAATGCGGTCCAATAATGCACTTCTTTTGGTATACATTCATATAAACCTGGGGAAGAGAATGAGGTGGCCTGGGAAAGAGGAATCCCCCCTTCTCCTTCTACTCCTAAAGATCGTGCAGGATGGCTGGATTGTAAGTAAAACTTTGAAGAAGGAAAACAACCAACCTTGTTAGCAAATAGTTCACTGCAGTTTGCAATAGGGCATGGATGCGTCTTTACAGGTTTCGGTCTTGCATTGGTCACTCCACTCTGACAAAGTACAAAATGTATTCATCTACACATCAAACAAATCACAAGGCAATCTACCAATTGGTCACTCCACTCTGACAAAGTACAAAATGTATTCATTTACACATCAAACAAATCACAAGGCAATCTACCAATGCAATACTTAATCATATTTAGAATTTGTTCTTGTTATTGCTGTTGATGATGATGATGTTTAGATAGCAACTGTATCTATAATGTATATCATTTAAATCTAAGGTTCTATGGTTTCTTGGCATGTGCTGTAGTTGCTGCAGTTTTGTTTGTTCTGTAGAGTTGGTAAGAGACTGCACAATGTTATGATAATATGCTTAGTAAGCAAAACAAAACAAAACAATCTAATACTATAAACGCCTGACAATTAAATTACCTCCTCATGGGTCTTTAAATGTTGCTTCTGTGATTTCTGAAACACATAATTATATGCACTTACAAAAGTCACAACATTAATTTAATATATGAAAAAGAAATATTCAATAATAATAGAATTATTAATAATAGTTAACAATATTGAAAAGTAAAGAAACTTACCAAGTGAGCAAACACTTTGTTGCAGTTTTCATAAGTGCAGGGATAAGCTTTGATGTTATTATGATGGACGTCAATGTGATTTTTCAGGTTAAAAGCCTATAAAAACAAATAATAAAAAATTATTTTGCACAAAAGAAAATAAATCAATTATCACCTTCCATCAATCTACTCTGACACAGGCTCATAAAAGACACTTAGAGGAAAAAATATGTGGATCTCAGTCATTTATCTATTTCTGGATTGAACCACTTTTGAGTTGAAAATCAAATTAATCAGTCTTTTTTTATGGCAAATATATAAAACCTATGTAAACCAGGATGATTTCTTTAATTAACATTTTCTTTCTTGGTTATGATTTTTTATTATAATTTTTACTAATTCATTCTTTTTTTCTGGTGATGAATGTACAAAGCAATCGTCCATACACTATAATAATGGAGGTTTAGGATACCTTTGTGTATGTTTTGTCACATTTATCACACTTGAAGAGCTCTCTTTCTTCTTTATGGACCACCGAGTGGTTTCTCAACTAAAAACAAAATATTTCAGTAAATAAAACAAGAAAATAATCCATGATGGAAAGGAAAGATGAAAAATTGCATTGATGAAAAGATGAATGAATAAATGAAGAAACAAATGAGTGAGAAAATGATCAATCAGTCATCAAATGACCAAGCTAGTCCCACATGAAACAAGTTACTGCAGTTTTTCCTTGTTATGCAAACTAAGGTTCATGGACACTTACAGTCATTTAGTCCCATCAATCAAAACTCTGTTTACCAACCAAATGAAAACTAACCAACCATGATTCATTAAGTTTGTACAACCATTGGTATGGGTAGGCTGGTTTAAACAAGGTCTGAAAGTAGTTTGGTGAAGTTTTTTAGTTTTGATTGAAGGGAGCACGATAACTGTTTGAATTTGCAGAAAACCACAAACTACAGTAATGTGTTCAGATTGAAATAAATCTTATGTCACAGCTATTGAATGAATGATATGACTGGAAGGCAAAAGCACGAACAGACATAATAGACAAATAAAAAGAATATAAAAACCTTGCAAAACTGTCAGTATTGAGCAAAATTCCCAATGCAACTTACCAAATACCTATATTTGAACACTTTATCGCAGGTATTACACTTAAAACCTGAAAACAAATGTACACAGTAAATACATGTAAAATTAGTGAAAATACAAACTGTGTCTGCTAAAGACATGGACAACATGGGCAACAAAAGTAACATGGGCAACACAAGTAACATGGGCAACACAAGTAACATGGGCAACACAAGTAACATGGGCAACACAAGTAACATGGCCAACACAGGCAACATGGGCAGGACAGAGAAGAATGAAGTAGTATAGGGAAAAAGGTTTGATCATTGTACATTTGACAGTTCTTTACTTAATAAATAAAAGTATTCAAGTCTCTTACCATGAGTGAGTAAGTGAGTTTTCAGTTCATGGAATTTAGAAAACCTCTCACTGCAATCTGGAGCAGAACAGATGTATCCTTAAAGTGGAAATATATAAATAACTCTTAACTTGATTTTATTATAAAAGACGGTCCATGACCCATAATCAACAAACCAATCACTCTGTCAAACAACAAATCAGTTACTGGAAATCAGTCAACAAAAAAATCAGTTACGGTAATCAGTCAAGATTATCATTTTGATTCATTGATTTGTTGATTGATTCGACTTTAGCTTGTAAGTAGCTAAATAACTTGACACAGAAATAAAGTATATCAACATCATAGCCCTGAACATGGAGAGTATCTCTGAACGCTAGGCTAAAAATGCTACTTTAAAACAATTTAGTCACTGGATCATGAAATCAACCTATCAGTAACTCAATCAGCAATTCAATCAAAAAATCAGTATTTTGCCATCATGGATTATCTTACCAAGATCGTGAGACTTCTTGTGTCGTTTTAAATGTGCATTTGTCTTGTATCCCTTGTCACATCCTTCAACATCACACCTACATGTAGTTAGTAAGATAAACATAATTAGTTTCAGTCATACAAACAGGTTAATATGCAATGTATAATATCCATTTGTTTTATTATAAAAGAAGCTGTACTTTGCTTTAGTACAATGATTCAATCTATCATGGCAACATGTGAGCTATAAAATGTTCTACAAATATGCTGTGTCAATGTTTTATGTTATGATGAATTAAGAGAAAGAGTTCAACCTACATGTACGGCATTTTATCTTGATGGGAGCATTCATGTTTCCATAATTGACTGTTCTTGCTGAATGACTTATGACATCCTTCAAATTTACACTATAAACAACATTGAATAGAACAACAAGATAGTCAATTGACAAGATAATGTATATTTTATAAAATGATATCATAAAATTATGTATGACTTGTACTTCTATTACTTTTATAGGATCTACCTTAAAAGGTTTATTATGTGCTCTTTTTTCATGTCGATCCAAATTATGTTTTATTGTAAATGCTTGTGAACAGCCTTCGATTGTACACCTGAAACAAATAAATGAAGTTGAACTTAATGATATGATCGAATGATCACCCTTAATTTAATTCATCTAGCCTGAAGCACGCATTTGTCACTGGCAGAGATTTTAAATTGATTTTTTGAACAAGTTCTGTTATTTTTTTACCTTTCTGATAAAATGGCAGAGGTCACTCAACTTAAACATATTTACAATTATAACAATATCTAAAATTATTAAACTCATTCAGTCCTTCAATGATGAGTTGTAACCATAGAGAGAATATCATTTGAGTATTTTGTGATGCATCTCACAAACTCTTGGATAGATCCTCTTATAAAACATATAATGCAAAACTGGATTGACTTGGATTCACACATTCCAGATCTTGTGTAGGCACGCTCATAGCAGACAGTATATACATGTAAAACTAACTGAATAGTACAGTCTATACATACACAAACTCACTCACTCCGTATGACGTATATAGCAGACGGTATATAGTGTAAAACTAACTGAATAGTACAGTCGATACATACACAAACTCTTTCACTCCCGTATGACGTATATAGCAGACTGTATATAGTGTAAAACTATATGAATAGTACAGTCGATACATACACAAACTCTTTCACTCCCGTATGACGTATCTTGTGTCTTTTCAGATGACTGGCTCTGATAAATGCTTGTTCACATCCTTCATAATCACAGACATATGGACGCTGTTGAAATATAAACAAGCAAACCATTCATTGATCGATTGCTTGATTAATCAAAATGTGAGTAATATATCAATCAGTCAATCACTCAACCAATCAATCAGTCTTATTTAATACTCCAAGAAAAGACTAACATCTGAACTATCAGTATCTCCATCATCACTATACAGTGTCTAATTTACCTTTATCTTTTACAACTGTTCCTCAAGAACAATCAATCAGTCAGTCAATCAACCAAACATTATCAATCAAATAATAAATTAATGAATAAATGAATAAATAGATCTGCAAAACAATCTTTCAATAATTAACAACATGATCATGATTAACAACAGTCAATCAATTTTTTTTTAATCATCTAAATAAATGAAGTTTATAATACTCTTCATGATTAAGCAAAACAGAAGCAAAAGCATGAAAAATCAAAAGACAAGAAAAATATGAACTTGCTTTCAGAAAATAATAGCATTACATTCCTTAAGTGAATCCTGACAAAAGTTAAATTTCAAATGTTTATTTCAAACGTATAAAGTAGTTAAGAATCAATAATAATCGATTTAGATGCAAACCCTTATCACAACAAACACGTGAAGCGAAAATACACAATCTGCGAGACAACTTATTTCCTTATCCTATAGACTTTCGACTGAAATATCTATCACATCTACATCTACATCTACTTTATTAATCCTTAAAACTTACGTATCACAAGGATATAAAATAATACATCAAATTGAAAGTAATTATAAATAATACATAAATAATAAATAAAAAGAAAATTATAAAATATATATAGTATAATGATATACAGATAATAAGGATATAAAATAATATAAGAATATAAATAATACATGAAATTGAAAGTAATTATAAATAATACATAAATAAGAAATAAAAAGAAAATTATAAAATATATATAGTATAATGATATACAAATAATTTGATAAAGAGATATTTGTAAATATATATAAAAACATATTAAAATTAATTTGATCTTAAAGATTCTAATAATTTGCATTTAAATGCGTTTGAGGATGGAGCCAGAACAATTTGGTCATTTAAAGAGTTCCACTCACGAACTGATCTTGGGAAAAAACTATTGTTATAATAATTAGGACCAGTTGATAACTGAATAAAGGATTGTGAATGGTGGTTTCTTGTAGATCTTATTGGTTGCTTCAAGTCTTCAGGTAGATTTATGGCGATCTTGTTGTTAACTACATTATAGAACACATTAAGTCTATTTGCAGTTCTTCTGGATTCCAAACTGTCCCAGCCAAGTTGCTTAATTAGACCAGATACACTGGTGTTATATCTATCATAACAGTTATAAACAAAACGAGCAGCTCTCCGTTGGACAGCTTCAATCTGCATGATATTTGATTTAGTGTAGGGATCCCATGCAGCAGAAGCAAATTCAAGATGAGGACGAACAATTGTAGTATATGCCATAGACTTGACATCAGTAGAACACTTGCTTAGATTACGCTTAATAAAGTTAAGTTGATTAGTTGCTTTAGTTGTAATAATGTCGATATGTTTGTTCCATCGCATGTCGTGAGATAAGTGAACGCCAAGGTATGGGTGATCAGATACTTGTTTCAGAATTGATCCTGAGATATTATAGTAGAATTCTTGGTTTGAGCGCAACCTTGAGACCCGTAGGACATAGCATTTTGTAGGGTTGAAAGACATATGCCAGTCTTTTGACCAACTCACCAGACGATCCAGATCATCCTGCAATGCACATGAGTCATGTATTGAGGAGATAGGTCGAAAGAGTAGACAATCGTCAGCAAACAACTTAATATTGGAAGTTACACCATTGCCAATATCGTTAACATATAAAAGAAACATGAGAGGTCCTAATACGGTTCCCTGAGGCACTCCAGAGTCTACATGTACAGATTCAGAGTTTTCGCCATCAACAATTACCTTCTGGTAGCGCAAGGTTAACCATGATCTTAACCATTGTAGAAGTTGCATTGGTAGACCATAGAAGGCAAGTTTCATCAACAGTCGTTCGTGTGGTACTGAGTCGAAAGCTTTCTGGAAGTCCAGTATTAAAAGATCTACCTGTGTTTTATCTTTCATAGATCGTACGATGATGTCAATAGCATTGATTAATTGGGATTCACAAGAATGGCCAGAACGAAACCCATGTTGATAATTGACAAGAATATTATTGTTATCAAGATGGCCCATAACTTGGCTGTAAACCACATGTTCCATAATTTTACAAGAGATACTTGTTAAGGAGATAGGACGATAATTTGCTGGAATTGATCGAGATCCTTTTTTGAATACAGGCGCAATATTAGCAGACAACCAGTCAGCAGGTAGAGTTGCACATTGGTATGATTGATTAAATATAAATGCAATAACAGGGGCTAATTCGATTGCTGCTTCTTTGAGAACTCTTGTTGGGATCATATCAGGGCCATTTGCTTTCTTAGCATTCAAGTTGTTAAGTAACTTCTGTACACCCTCTGAGGTTATGATGATGTCATCCATAATAGGTACATTACAGGGAGGCAGACTTGGAAATGAGGCAAGATCTTCTTTTGTAAATACCCCTTGAAACTGCTTGCTTAATACTTCTGCTTTGGACTTTGCATCAGATGCTATTTGGTCATTGAATTTCAATTGGGAAACTCCAGTTTTATCATTGAGAACATCATTTGCTTACCTCTCCCGTATGTGTCATTTCATGTTCTACCAACCGCCATTTCTTATTAAAACGTTTGCCACACGTTTTACATTCTTTCTCATTTGCCGCCATTTTGTTTTGACATGATCATATTTCCGAGTGGAGACTGGTAACATATTACTCGCTAATATGACGTCATATGGCAGACAGACAGACAAACAGAATGAAAAATTGAATAAATAAAAAAAGAATAAGAAAATCTAAAAAAAATAAACTGAATAAATAAATGAATAAATTCGTCGAATAACAGTTATAATTTCAATAACTTCACATATAAAATAAGATACTGTATAATTCTATATCATCTTAAATTCACAGTAATGTGTTGTCTCGTGTTGTTTTTAGATGAATGACTGACGCATGTCATGACAAAGGACCTTGGTACTGGTTTACCAAAAGACCATAATGAAGCAAATTAAGGTAGTGTTTACATGAATCAGAATATTTTCAAAACCACGCACGTTTTTGTGCGTCACGGAATTACCCTGTCAAATATATTTATACATTTTCAAACATTTCCAGATGCGAGTTATTTCTGCCAAAAAAGAAGTTAGATATAAAAGACGGCGACTACAGACACTACAAATACTACCCCGTGGGGGTTAGAATCGATAAGTACAAATCAAAGCCAGTGGCGCGTAGAGTGATATATCACTTGTATATGTGGGAAGGGTGAGGGGTTAGAGTAATGATGACCAAGCAGATCCCGCGGAGGGAAGAGCACCTCCTTTACGGAGACTATTAGAGATATTACTTTGAAACTCCAGCAAAGGACTGATATCCGAAAAGTCAGTATTTTCTGCCGAGCCTCTACGGTGTTTTATTTGAAACTCTAGAATCATCGAGGTAGTTCGCGGAAGTGATTCTACTAGATATGGTCTATTATAAATATTGTACAGTCATGATGAAGAGCCATTAGTTTCTAACGTAAATCTGTTATTACGACTCAAGTCCATAAAAGGATAACAAGTCACTAATGGTTCTATCTCTATAAAGTTTTCTCTGTTAGAACATTCTTCAAGCCGCCGTAGTTTTGGACTGATTTCATCAAACCCTATTCTATTCATTGGTTCGCCCTCCCAGCATGCCTTCATGACGTCATAGTATTCTTGCGAGCAATGTTGAGGCTTCTCCATGCGATAGCCTGCCGATAGTCGAGCAAGAACATGTCGTGATGGTATCCCTGGGTATGGTGAACCACCTAGTGTAACAATCTCCCACATGACAACACCAAACGACCAGACATCGGACTTCCTGGTAAATAGTCCATGACGTAACGACTCGATTGCCATCCATTTGATTGGTAGTTTACCCTGAGGACCTTTACTCTTAGCATCCAATAGTTTACTGTCTTTGTAATCACGTGATAGACCAAAATCAGCTAGTTTGGGTGTCCTCTGTTGATCTAGCAAAACGTTCCTAGCGGACAAATCCCCGTGAATAATTTCACAGGTAGTTAGATGTTCCATCCCTTCGCAAACTCCTAGAGCAAGATGAACGATTTCGTGTTCGCTGATATCAGCATGTGATTGTCGTTTCGTAGACCTTCGTTGACGTAAGAAATCCAACAATGTCCCCCCTGGAAGATATTCAGTGATTATGTACAGCGGTCCTTCTAGCATTGTGCACACTCCAAGTAAGGAGATGACGTTCACATGGTAACCTATCTTTCGCATTAGTTTTAATTCATCATAAATAACAGTAGTTGCTTCGTTGTCTGTTTTTACAGCTTTAAGGGCGACGTCCTTAAGACCTTTTTCTGAAATTGTATTAGAAAGGACAAGAGCATTTTTTATAATGTTTATACACTGATCTAGTTCCTGCGAGCTTGGCACGACGCAAATCATCCAAAACCTCATAATCATTCTGGTTGGTCGAAACGGATTAATCATTCTGACCTAGTCACCAGTTGGTTTTGAGCGGCTGCTAAACAAAAACGTGAAGTTTGGGGTAAAAAAGCACGAAGCCCATCTTTTCATATACCTAGTTTCCGCACGCAAACACACCTGTGCAATATAGAACTGATGATAATACGCAACCAAATGATGACTCACAGTTTATCAGTCACTAATAATGAGCTTCTCATTAAAACTTTCCTGTAGCACAATTGTACATTTTACTTTAACTCGTTGGTCGTTACTGAAGTTAAACATCTATACAAATATACCTGTTTGGACAGTAGCCTTCATGACTACACCAAATGCACCTTCGCCGATTTTTTCAAGGATAGTGATCTTGTCATTTGGTATGGTTAATTCTTCTATCAGCTGATCTTTATCTAAACATTCAAGTTGAAACGTTAGCATTCCGCCATATACGGATGACTTTGATTAACAGAAAGACAGACGAGCAAATAGAAAGACAGACACACAGACAAAAATCAAAACCGTGGTCAATAAGAGCCTTTATTTTCCACTTGAATTGTATTAGTAATTGTATATAGCTGTTCTTTCGTCATTATTATCCCTCTCTCATGCTACTAGAGGTTCTTTAATGGAGTAAGTTACTGCTTCGAAAACAAAGAGTTTATTTTGCTAAAGCTCGTTTATTTTTAGAAAAGGGTCAGCATCGTGGAAAAAAAATAAACCAGATTTGGTTTCCTTCCACGTTGTCTGCGGTTCAATAGTAACAAATGCAGAGACAAAGAGAATGTTTTTCGTCTTTGAACCTGGATTTGTGCGTATATTATTTACCGAGGTAGCTTCCGCATGAGATGTTTGTACGGAAACATGTACTTGAATGCAGCAGTGTCTCAAATGGAAGCAATCTAAAGTGGATTCGCTGATGATTGTGATTTGCATAATCACTTAGTCTGGCTTAAGTCAATCAATCATGAGTTTATACTAGATAACGCAACATATCTTTATTACTTTCATATCATGTAAATATTAGCATGTTTAATCTCTCGCAAGGTTTATCAATGAATACCCATGTGTCTAGAGTAGTTGACTTTATTCCATCATTTATTAATAAGCATAAAAATGTGATGAATAGATTTACATCTTACATTGTATTACCATTACAAAACTCGAACACACAATAACAAAAATATCAACTAAATAACATTACAATGCTCACCATTCTTGTTTGAGATACTTATATAAGTCCCGCGAGGCAATTCTGGCTGAGCTTTATAGCGTGTTAGTTGAGGAGTGAATTCATTCTTCAGTCGCAATCGCTTCATGGCTCAGTGTATGTATCAACGATAAACCTTGAACTAGTCAACCTGCAATTACATCTGTAAAATGTTCAAAAGATCCTTCCGATTGTCTTGTGGAGGAAACGTTGCGGTAGTTTGTTTTCTAGAATGTGAAAGCAGTTTGTTGATGCTCGATCATTGATATGTGACAGAACAAGTAATGACGTCATGATAACACTTGCGGTTGTCACGAGGGAGGGGAGGCAGAGGGCGCATACCACGACAATTTTTTCGAAGAACAACTATTTGATTTTCAAGGCGAAATTCAACTTGAAGCTACCACTTTTATCCCTTTTAGTTGTAAATATGTCTTAAAATAGTCGCTGTATTTTCAACGACGTCCTAAGCTAATAAGTGATCAAGAGCTGAAGGGCTGGCCAGAACAAAGGCCTGTTGAAAATTAACAAATTCATTGTATATCGACAGTTGAAGTTAATAATTATCACAATATTATACTATTTCGAATCGTGCATGGGGGATTGGAGTCCGAAACATCCCTTGGAGCTATAGGTAACGCTATGATTATTAATATCGAAATATTCTCTTCTTAACTATGACAGGTACTCATGCGTCCATCTTGTATATAATATAATATGCAACTAATAATTCATGACACTCAGGAGCTTCACAGACGCCCCAACATAAAACAATAATCATTATTAACACAGCTAAATCTGAAAAACAAATCGGTGCATGTTAAATGTGAAGTATAAAGTTAGTCAGTAGTTCCTAAATATCAGTTTTAATAAAGCTGGATTATACACCAAAACAAGTCAGGCTATGTATTTGTATTCGGTATTAGTATAATCCAGCTGATTACGCCATATCGGGCTTCAATATTAATGTTTTTTTCCACATTTGTGTTTGTTTTTCTTTAATTTTGAATTAACGAAAAATGGAACATCAATTATACATTATGCATAACTGGCGTGTAAAATTAAAAAAGTTAAGATCAAAACGCACTGTAATACTGGCTTCTGAAATAAATCGTGAATAACGTTTCCATGTTTTATGGATATTGTATGATTTTAAAGATTAATGATGTCACTATCGACATTATGATCAGTGCCGAAGGGCTTCATGCATCATTGATGTTATTTCGCGTGACATCACATGAGTTCATGTCACGAACTCTGAACAAAGTTTGTATTAAATGTAGTTGTTAGACCATTACATTCATCACGCCGGCTTGATTATTAACGACTACCAGAATTATACACATCTATTGGCTTATAGGTAAGGAGTATGTATTAATAATTATTTAATTTTCATTTGTATTTCATTGGATATAGAGTTGAAGTGTGTTACTTTCAGATTGAGATGGTGAAAACAATATTGAAATATTACTTTTGAATTTCGGTGCCGTTCATCAAATATTTGATCAAAATTATCAATAGAAGGTATTGAGAAATAATTGTTTTGAAAATATTATGCTTGAACGAAGCTGGACACCAAGTCAAAACAACTTTTGCTTGCAAAGGTTACAGCGAGGTGATGTTTGTGTAAGTTTTTTGTTTGTACTATCTTGACTAGGAAAACGTTTCTCTGTTATAACAGTCTACACCAGCAACACGGGATATTTTATATATTATTCACAGTTAGAATTATAAACAGACATACATTTCCCACTGTTTGGCACCAGAGTCGGATGATGATAATTTGGGAAAAAATATTCAGCGATCATGTCTTTATATAATTTCCCTTCTGTCGATTAAACAAAGTCCGCTTTTTTAGTGCGGAAGATTACTGAATTGTACATTTTATTACTGCAGAAAAGAAGTTTATGAGTATTAAATAACAACGAATCGAAATGAAAGAAAATAAATCTTAACAATTGATAGCACTTGTTATAATGTGCTTGGACGTCAGAGAATTAGCAGCGAACCGTTTAACAATTGATTTCGAATCATATTTTCATTTTAGGTATTCAAACAAATATCTATTCTTCCGTGCATGGTTGATTTTGGAAACCAAGCGCTGCAAAAAATGTGAGTGAATTTTGCAAAAATTTTCGAGGGTTTCCATACCTTATTTCAGGCCAAGCTTGTTATAACCGTTGCGTCTGACCAAATTTAACATCAAGGTCGCCTGCAGCTATGGTATTTGAACAATCAATCAATTCAACCAATCAAATGACAAATTATTTTCTTGTTGTTGTAAAATGGGGAAAAAATATTTTTTTGTAGGTCCTGCACACCTCGTCAATAAACAGATCCCCCAAGGACGTGACATGTATAATTTAGGATGTTTTATTTGCAAATAATAATAAAAAAAATGCTAATAGTAAATAGTCTTGAGTAATCCGTTTTTTTTTGTGTTTTTTTTTTTTTTTTTTTTTTTTTTGACAAATAAGCTCCCGGTCGTCACGCCAATATAATGATTTATGGTTAATTGACAATTGCTGTTGATGAAGCCAGTACAGCTGCAGTTGTACAACTTAAAGCAGCAAATGCTCACAGTAAAAGGCACTTTTAAAGTGCACCAATTAGCCAAAATAGCTTGTATTCGTCCGTTCTTCAAAGTTAAGTACTCTTTCAAAAGTGCTTCTTTATATTTAAATCTTAAAAGTGCATAATAATAATAATAATAATATAAGTTATTTCTATAGCGCATATTAGAGTTCTCTATGCATGTATAAAGTGCTACTTCGACTTCGACCTATTGATACACTCAGTTCGCTTGATTTCTATAATGTATGGATAGCTACATGATGATGATGATAAACTTTATTTAAAAACACACTAGCATATTCAACTGTTACAAAGCTGATTTCCAATATGGGCGTGTAAAACTAAATTCAATAATACTACTACAATAAATAAAAATAAACATAGAGAATAAGTCACGCGGGTTCAGCTCACATAAAGTACTGATTATGTGCAATGCTTTCACATTATAGCCGTTTAGGTGCAGTTAATTGACTATGGGTACTGCCTGTTCTAAAGGCAAGAAAACCAAATCTAAAAATCCGGTCAAAGGGGTAAGCATCAAGAGACGAGTTGACGATGACGACTCCTCGCTGCAAGCAAACACTAACCAATCAGCAACCGACGGTCACTTACGTCATGATAACGTCATTGATATAGAAGTCAGCCATGGGAATGTCCGTTCAGAGCTGCTGCATTCTGGTGGAAATGAAGTCGATAAGCCCTCAAGTGATGGAGATGATGTTAAGATAAATCGCTGCGCTGCGAGTGATGACGATGACAGCGATGACGAGAATAATAGCGATGATAATGATGACAATCATTGCAGTAGCAGTAGCGAGTCAGAAGATGACGTAGACAGCCCGCCAGTCTCAGGAGACGAGCAAGAGCAGGAGGAAGAAAGTCAACCACAGCCGATAGTTGAGACTGGTAATGTTGAAGCGTACACATTGTCGGACGAGCGTGTTGAGTTGGCCTGTAAGGGAAGATTTGACTTTGACATGCCTCAGAACATCAAGATTGTTAGAATCTTTACCAGTTCCACTTTCACAGGTAATCAGTTACACTGTTGTCATTAATGCGTGTATCACCGGTACCACACAAATACTTACGCTACCACTATCGACACATCATATTATTGTACCGAGGCAATCATCATTATTACCATCATTATTGTCATCATTATCAGCTTCTTTATTGTTATCAAAACAGCTAGTTCCATCGATCACCGGAACGGCCGCCCTGATCAACATCATCGATTATCATAACATTAGCCAACTATCATATGACTTTCAGTGACGGATCAAGCTATGGGTTGTAGGGTGTGCACTCCCACAAGGATTTCAAGAGCTTTTATTCACGTATCTCTTCAAAACATCCTCCGTGCTTCAGTTTATTTTCGTTTTTACGTGGTGGTGCAGCCCCCCTGGAGTTAAGTTGATGTACTGTCTTCCTGAAAACAATCCTGGTTCCAGCCCTGCCTTTTACCATCACAATTACAAACATCGTTAACAAATTTGTGCACTGTGTTCCTGAAAACAATCCTGGTTCCAACACTGACTTTTACCCTCGCAATTACAAACATCGTTAACAAATTGGTGCACTGTGTTCCTGAAAACAATCCTGGTTCCAGTCCTGCCTTTTACCATCACAATCACAACCATCGTTAACAAATTGGTGCACTGTCTTCCTGAAAACAATCCTGGTTCCAGCCCTGACTTTTACCCTCGCAATTACAAACATCGTTAACAAATTGGTGCACCTCCTCCTAAAAAGAACCCTGAATCCAGCTCTGGCCTTTACCATCACAATTACAACCATCGTTAACATCATTATCTTCAATTCACATTTGGTTGTAGTGATGATTATGGTTATGATATACCATTAAAACTGTTGATGGTATACGACTCTTTCCTTTGCTATTATTTGTCAACAGATACTTCAGTAGAGCGCAACACTCTGATGGTCAAGGTATATCCTCGAATCAAGAAGTTTTGTCAAGAAAGAGGTTACGAGTTTCAGGTTGTGGACATGAGATGGGGAGTAAGAGACGAATCTACTGATGACCATCTTACATCCGAGTTGTGTATGAAGGAGTTGGATGCATGTCAGAAACTTTCTACTGGACCAAACTTTATTGTAAGTAGCGTTTGTGCTTTTCGTCATCCCCATGATTGTTGTCATTTTTAAATCTACCACCATTACTAATACCAAATGCCATCAATCCTAACACCGCCTCAGTACAACGCTACTACACAATTATCGCCATCTCTTAATAATGATGACTTTTTGCAGACGTTTTTGGGTCAAAAGTACGGTTATCGACCATTTCCGCCAAAAATACCATCCAAGGAGTTTCAGAAACTGTTCAAAGCTGTTGCAAACAACGAAGACAGAGACCTTTTACAACGATGGTTCAAAGAGGACAAAAATTCTGTTCCATCACAATATCTTCTCCAGCCAATTACGCATGTCTTGCCAGACTATCGTAACTATGAGCAACCAGAATTAAGAAAACAAGCATCAAGTATGTGGTGGACAGCTTTTGAAAGAATGCAAGTTATATTTAGGAATGCCGCTGCAAAAGTACTCAACAAGAAAGAGCAATTGAAATACTTCATGTCAGGTAACTGATGTACAAACGATAGTATATTATAATAACCTGTGCAACAAGCAAAAAAGTATTTACTTGACTACCACGTGATGGGGTATCTCATAGACATTTCTGAAAAGTGTCCTTTAAACGCTGTTTCGACAATACTAAGCATCCATACCACACAAGCCACGCCATAGCAAGGGTGTATGACGGGGTATCATTTTGCTTTCCAATCATGTATTTTATATACTACGTTAGCATGCTATCTTCAAAGAAAAGCTCTCTCAAAACATCTACGTGATATAGATTTATGTGTTTGGTTTCCAGTAACTGAAGATGAGGTACGTCGTGGTATCATAATGGCTAGCTCACCAGAAGACCACTGTTTCTGGTTCAAGCGTGTGATCACCGATCTCGACAAAAGTGTACAAAGTCCGAAAGCAGGAAGCTTCATCGATAAAGACTGGGGCAGTGGAGAAGTTGACCAAGAGGCAAAGTCGTTCTTGGAAACGTTACGAGAAAAAGACCTCCCTGGTGTATTACCATCAACAAATATCAAACGATACGAAGTTGCGTGGTCCTCTAATGGTATTGACCCTGATGGCTCCCCACAACATGCCAAGTATATTGACGATCTCTGTAAGACCTTCTACGATACTCTAACATCAATGATTGACAAAGCAATAGGACGGAGACGCGAGGTAGAAATAAAAGACAACCTTATTGAAGAAGTTACAGGACATTTATCATTCTCTCTCAAAAAATGTCAAACCTTTCACGGTCGTGGGGAGTTTCTTGAAGAGATGAGAAAGTTAGTGACAGACAGACATCGAACTGTGGTGATTTATGGTGAATCAGGTTGTGGTAAGACGTCTATCATGGCTAAAGCTTGTACGTTGGTACGCAACTGGATTGGAAACGATGAATGTATTGTTGTGACAAGATTTATTGGTACATCGCCTGATTCATCGAGTATCAGACCTTTGCTACGCAGCATCTGTACTCAGCTTTGCCGAATAAGTGGTGAAGACCCTAACGCTGTCCCACAGGTAAACACCACACCACACCACACCACACCACACCACACCACACCACACCACACCACACCACACCACACCACACCACACCACACCACACCACACCACACCACACCACACCACACCACACCACACCACACAACACCACACCACACCATACCACACCACACCACACCATACCATACCATACCATACCATACCATACCATACCATACCATATCACACCACACCACTCACCACCGTGCGCTTATTTTGTTTTCTTCTCAAGGACATGAAAGCATTGGTTGAATATCTTCCTGAATGTCTTGAGAATGCTGCTTCATCATCCCATCCAGTTGTCCTTATATTAGACTCACTGGACCAGCTGTCAGCCGATGAAGGCGGACGTCAAATGGGATGGCTACCAAAATGGCTACCTGACGATGTTTATCTCATTCTGTCAACCTTGCCGGGGGATGAATATGAGTGTTTACCTAGAATTAAGGTAAACAATGACATGTTACATTTTATAGTTCTTAATCAACGCACAAGGTAAAAGGACATCGTCTTTTTAATGCGATTCTGATGTCACTTGCCCCTTCATGTTTTTTTATCAAACTATATGTTGCAACGTTCAGCCAGAGAAACTAATTTCTTCACATCAAGAGAAATCTTTAATCTGAGCCATTAGATATTATTGAGAAATTGTACTGGTACTGTATACTGGAAGAGTCAGTCATATATACAGGAGACAGTGACTTAATAATTTATCTATTCATGACTGGGTCTTGTCTCTCTATGCTATTTTTCTATTTCTTGTATGTTCAATTATCTCTTTGTTTATTAAATTCAACCATCAATTGTTCAATCACCTTTTGAGTTTCATTCATAAACGATGTGTTGTTTTTGCTTTTAACAGGCACTGACAAGTATACCTAACTATTGCATCAAGAAAGTTCCACCAATTCCTCTGAGTGAAGCTGATATAATATTGAAGAACTGGCTACAGGCAGCATCAAGATCTTTAACTCCACCTCAATCCAAACTTGTTATCGATGCCTTTGATCAATGTCAGATTCCACTTTATCTTAAACTAGCATTTGATGAAGCATGCAGATGGAAGTCTTACAGCGAGGCCAACGAAACAGTCCTGGCTCCAACTGTAAAAGGCATCATCAATGCATTGTTTGATAGAGTGGAGAGAATTCACGGCAAGCGCCTCGTTGGTCACGCCCTGGGCTACATCACTGCATCTAAGAACGGTTTGACTGAAGTTGAGCTGGAAGACCTCCTTTCTTTAGATGACGATGTACTCAACGATGTCTACCAGTACTGGACACCGCCTCTTCGAAGGCTCCCACCGTTGCTATGGATACGTATACGCAGTGACATCAACGACTACCTGATTGACCGTGGTGCGGACGGGACGAGAGTAATCTACTGGTATCATCGACAGTTTATCGAAGTAGCAAGAGAGAGGTATTTGTCAGGTGACCAAGCCACCAAGATCCATGCCAACATGACTGAGTACTTCTTGGGAACGTGGTCTCAAGGCAAGAAAAAACCGTATGTGAACAAGAAGGGAGAAAGTCTACAAGACGACAGACTTGTGTCTGAGATGCCTCTCATGTTCGACGCTACAGAACCTGATCCAATATATAATTTGCGCATGCTCAGTGAGTTACCATACCACTTGATTTGTTCCAAACAGCAATCAGTCCTGAAAGACAAAGCGCTGTTCAACTTTGACTTCCTGGTAACTAAGATAAGAGCTTCATCGCTGGAGATAGTCCTTGATGATTTTACTGCAGCCACAGAAACATTTCCCAACGATGTAGATCTTGATTTACTTGACAAAACTCTCCGCTTATCGGCTGTTGCTTTGAATACAGATCCGAGACAGCTTGCTACACAGCTAGTGGGACGACTACTTGAGTATTCCAAAAAAAGTCATGAATATCCATATATTGCATCAATCATCAAGCAGGCATATTCCAGTCCAGTTGTCTGTCTCGTTCCAAGCCATAAATGCTTATCAGCTCCTGGTGGAAGTCTCATCACATCATTTGCAATCGACGAAGACAACATCCACACATGTGCATTCAGCTGCGACGACAAAACAGCCTACCTAGCGTCCGTTGCTTCCGATGGGCTTCACATTCAAACTATTAACCTACAATCAGGAAAGCAACTACGTAAGTTACATTTGACTGAGCCATTTGAAATGGCATACACCTGGTCGATGATGGCAAGTCAAAAAGATAAAGACAAACTTCTCATCATGGGATCTAAATACATCTTTCTGGTCAACGCTCAGACAGGCAAAATACTCCAACAATTTAACGATGCATTGGAAGATGACGAAACTCGTTATGAGCCCATGCCACCAGTCACTTTTGCTGATGACGAACGTCGTGTCGTAGCTATCACCAACAAGAATCTCAAAATATGGTCGACAGAAGATGCAACGGTACAGCATACTCTTGACATCGGTACGATCAACACTGATGAGCAGTATGGTACTATCGACGCACGAGAGAATATTGTAGCTTTCTGCCTTCACGACAGTACTACAATCAAGGTCCTAGATGCAAGGTCTGGCAAAATAGTTCGTGAAATCCTGGGTTTCCCAGGAAGTGAAGGAATATTTGTCAAAGAAGTCAAGTTACTGCCCAACGAAAAGATTCTTGCTCTTTCGTCGTCACTCAAAGAGTTATCGATGTATCATTTAAAGAACGGAAAGTGTCTTAAAGAATTCCCAGGCTTTGGAATCAACCCAGGATTTCACCGTTTACAGATCACAAATGACGGTAAAAAAGTGGTCAACATCATTCAATATGAAGTGATGATAACTAACCTTGAAACTGGCGAGATAATCAACACCCTTAGAAGCAAGACCTTTGGTACTTTGGTAATCCACACCCAATTGTTTTCACGTGATGGAAGGTTTGCCATGTCAGTTGGCAATGATAATATCCTGCGCCTTTACGACTTACATCGTGCATTAGAGGAAGACAAGGAAGCGGCAGCTAAGATGCCCACCAATCCAGCATTACAAGCCGGTCAAGTATCTTCCATAGATAGGGTTACTGGACTCTACCCAAGCGTCGATGGTCGACATGTTGCAGCCAATGCCACTGTTCAAATGGCTTCTGAAATAAGTGTATGGGATATATTTACCAACACTAAAGTCCGTTCCATTAAATGTGGTACAGTTATGCCTCCCCAAGAAATGCGCATGTGCAGTGAAACCAGAGCAGTTGGATATATACATGATGATAAGTTATTCCACTACAAGGTCTACAATCTTAAAGAAGGACGAGTTGAGCGTTGCCTGCAGGGTAAAGCAGCAAAACGAACAACAGCATTTGGACGTATTAACGACAACCATATCATCGCACTGTCTCAGGGACGACGCAACCTCAAAGTCTGGAACATCGATACCGGAAAAGTGGTCAAACAATACAAGTTTGGACAAGAACTTCCTTTTGAAGAAATCATGATAAGCGATAATGGCAGAATGGTAGTTTGTGCACAGGTGAGCTTGGCAGTGGAAATCAAAGTGAAGACCCTTCCCCTCATTGCATTAGATACAACAACTGGCCAGTACAAGCTGCTACAAGTTCCTGAAAGACAGCTGAGTTTGATCTTCTCCTGTGTTTCACCAGATGGCAGGTACCTCATCTGTTTAGCTGCTAGTCACTTGAAGCCAAGACTCTGGGACCTAACCAGTGGGAAACTCCTTCACAAACTCGATGATAAAGAATACCCAGTGTCTTACGCTTCAGCCTTCTCACTGCCACTTCACCTTGCGTTGACAGCTCAAAGCGATGGTAACATCAACTCATGGAGTATTGACACCGGTAAACTAGTACACACATTTATCTGTGAAACGGTCGACACTATCTTGGTATCTGAAGACGGCAACGTGGCCTTTACTCGCTACCGCTACCGTAACAGCAGTATAGATGGTTGGGACCTGAGAAACGGTACCAAGTTTGCTACTTTTACTTCGGATTGGAAACCTGAGCTGGTCAAAATCATCGGCAATACCCTTGTTGTTGGAATGGCTGAGAATTCAGACGTGATGACACTAAAAATGCACGTCCCTGGAGAAAGAAAGTCCTCTACAGTCACCAAGCCATCGCCTTTCCATGGTGGCCGAGTTGATTATGTTCTACAACCCAGCTCTGACTCTCCGACCGCTGACGATGGTGATGATGATGTGGATGATGACACTTCTAAGACAGACCATCAGAAGTCCGAATTCACCCGCAAGGCTCTGCTTTCCAAGCCCAATGTGATTATTGGTGGAGGTAGTTTAGTCGATTCTAAGAATGTTTTCATATCTGAAGCTGTATTCAAGCAAAATTTTAGCTCCGAGTAAAGACTGATTTACTTAGCAGTTGCAAATGTAAAAACATTAAACATTAGCTCCGAGTAAAGACTGATTTACTTAGCAGTTGCACATGTAAAAACATTCAAGATTTCCGTAAATGCCTTTTCTATTATCCTTGTTGAGTAGTTAATACTACGTCTCTACGAGGCTGTAGCTACAAAAACATAGATACCACTTTTTGAATTATTTTGTAGGTAATTATTTTTAACCTTTACAAATATATTTATATCTAGTATCGGATAAGGTAAAAAAATAAGCATTGCAATTTGCTACAGGAAGCTTTCAAGAGCTCAAGTATCAATAACTTTTATTTGAATAGCAAACAATTAATATTTTTTTATACATATTCATTTCAGCATGTTCATTTCATTTCAATATTTATGTAAAAGCCTTTAGAAGAGTTTGAGGAATTGAACTTCATATGAAAGAACGGAACTTGTAGCTGGTTATAACATGTTCTGTTTCAATATGTGTAAAAGGTTTTTTTTTCCTTCGTTTAGGTATGTATTCGTTCACTCATATATATTTTTTGTCGTTTTATATATTTTTAATTTAAGATATTTGTTATTTTTACGAATAAAGCTTTGACAGTTAATGTTGTGTTGTTTTATTATGGTGCGGGAGCAGATTATGCGATATTTGGCAAATATTTTTTATCAGCAATGGCCAGTTGCTCAAAGCTCGATTAGTGCTAATCCAGGTTTAACTCTAACGGTTTTCTTAAGAGTTCACCGAGGATTAGTGGCAATCGAGCTTTGAACAGCCCAGGCCAGAATGACAACGATGGAGTTGCATATTGCATGAGGCTTTCCTGTATATTGTGATGTAGGTACAGTTGATTTTGTCGACTGCAAGGTGTCGTTTTCCGGAATTCGCCGGAGGAGAGAAACTGCTCCGGGGAAAAAGACTTATAACCAATAACAAAAATCCAAATCATGACTCGTTTGATTATTAGAAACTCTAAAAAATACGACTGCATGACCTTTTTTTTATTTGCTATACGGACACCTGCCGCGCAATAGGACAGTTTTTCAACTTGAAGGTTTTGAGACTCGAACTGAACACCATTGTCAGAATAATCCAGGTCCAGTACCCTCCTCTCCCCTCCCCCGTGTCATACCTAGACCAAAAGATTTAGTACACTCCAGATGCTTCTGGGTATCCAAAGGGTTTGTTTATTTGTGAAATTGTTTCAATTAAAGCATGTATACGTCATCTATCCACAAGTGCGTGTAGAAACCGTGAATTGTAACGTCAAAGCAGGTCACGCGTATCATTCTTATCATTGCCAGGATGTCATACAGTGATCAGCTATGCACAACTGTGAATAATCCTAAATATAAGTGGACCGCCCACTGCTGTATGATTATAGTCATGGGAATTTTGTAAAGTCTTCAAAAAAATAATAATCGTTTTTTTTGTTTTGACAATCTGTCCTAATTCCATTCCTCGGACCAAGTCGTGACATGAAATCTTGTATAGTCCTATAATGACCCCGACTCTCTTTGGTAGATTACTATTATATGTCAATTGTAGTTTTGAGTACCTGTATTCTTTCTTTTGAGAAGGCACGAAAACCACGAGAACAATATCTAGTACAGTAAACACCGGGAGTAAACAACGTCTCCTAACAAATCGATAAATGATCAATAAGTGAATGGGAAATAAACTAATATACAAGATCTTTGAGATTATTTTAAACAATAGCCATTTTTGGAATCATCTTTTGAGCAGTTATTACCTCAATTGTGTTTTAATCATTTATAATTAGTAATATTTCTGGCAAAATATTCCTTTGATTTTGGAAACTCAGTGAATTCTGAAAAATAAATAAATTGAATGACCCATTCAATTGCGAATAAAAAGCATGATTTTTTTTTTAAATAATGAAATTTGTTTACTATTTATGTACACATTCTCGGTCTTTAGTTAGTATTTGTTATTACTTATTCTTATTATACGAATATTATTTTATTATTTATATTTCCCATGTCAGTTGGCGCATATATACATCACGCTTCAGTAAAATGCTTCAAAACAATTAATAACGAAACCATGTTTTGACACTAATGTATTCCACGTCTATATTTGGTTACGTCAACCTCCTCAGTTGGTAAACTATGTATATGTTAAAACACTCGATTTGACGTCTTCAAGCGTGACACGTCACGCCACACCTATAGTTTTAGAATCTGAAAACACATTGCTCTGTGATTGAGATTTGCTGGGAAAGGTTCAAGTCCGGATTTGTAACATCACCTTAAGGTGCGTACGTCGATATCATCTTAGATCATACCGAATTTTAGTTTTACTTGTAAAACGTTCACTAGCTTGGCAAATATTTATTACCTAAGCTGTTTATGCAAATCAATTTTGCTATTGAGAGTTGACTTGAACATAACAAACATGTGAAAATGCTTTTTAATTTGAAACCTCTTTTTTCTGCACCTATTGCCAACGTTTTTTTCTAAAAACTAGAGAGCTGCTTTAAAGCGATGGATGCATTTGTGAGTGGGAACTTACCGAGAAACGGTCTTTACCAAAGGAAATATTTTTTTCAAACTTATACACACACTGTTCACATTCAAGATCTGAATGAAACTTTCAACGTGTTTTGTATGCAATCTCTTCTAAGTGATTGATCAACACAATTCGCAAAAGCGTTGATCCAGTAAGAATTTTCGATTCTGTAGTTGATTTACAATCAGCACTTTGTTACAAAAACATACTAAGTGTTTTTATTAAAGTTTAAAACATAGGTGATAACGTTGGCCGTTAAATTGGCTCGATCTACTTTGTTGTTACTAAGGAAACCGACAGAGATATATAAGTGAAGTTACAATGCTTGTTTAAATGTCACTATCTTTGTATTTGATGCAAGACAAGTGTATAGATTCTTTATTATAATTTGATCTGTATGGCTAAGGAAGCGTGGATTATGTTGACATTCGGGTTCGTGATAATGATCACAGGTAATAGAACGGATGGGAGAGAATGAAAAGTTATATTTTTCTTGGAGCCGAGGAAGAAAGAAAGATCAAGTATAAATAAAATCAATGGAGAAACATTTCTATAGTTTTTAATTTAAAGAATATAGCTTGTTGAGTAAAAAGACAAAGAGAACACAGGAGTTTTTCTGTACAAAACATTATTTGAAAATCGTGAATATTCATGATCTATTATTAGACTGTAATGCAGGTGTGCAGGTGTGCACGGATGCAGAGTTTCCTGCTGGCAGAACAAGTACTTAGAGAGACTCTGCTGGCAGGGAGTGGTTAATGGTCATCTGTATTGATCCCTGCGAACCAACTTATTCACAACTTCTTTGTTTGTCTTGAAAATGACTCTAAAATCTTTTAAAAATCAAGTACAACTTCCTGGTTACTGAACATTTCGGGATTTGTTTTTACCCTGTTTTACTTTTCATCAAATACACATTTGTCATTCTCACCGTAAATAATAAGCAGCATCTCTTCTCTTGTAGAGAGAATACCTACAGAGATATCTTTTTATGATCATTATGTTAAAGGAACATTCATTGTTGTATCATTCAAAGCTATACTACATGTGTACACAATTACTCAGAGTCACACACAGGCCGCGTTCCGACACAATAGTGTCATCTTTTCCTCCAAATTCTGACACTTTTGAGATAAATTTCTTTTTAGTTTTTGTCATATTTGACATGGGAAGTGGAGGATCAAAAAAGAAGAAGCTTGGAGCAGTAGGAACAGCAAAGGCGGGAAAGGTAACAAACATGTTTTTTATTATTGTTATTATTTATCTATTTTCCCCTACTCATTCCCCTAAATCATTTCTCACTCTTAACTGTGAAATCTAAACGCGAGCTTGCAGACTTTGTAATGTAGTATAGACATTGTTATCAAACTCATTAATAATTCATAAGATTGTAGTCCAATGTAATGCTGTTATCTGATCATGTGACTGTATCTTTAGTGCCAGGTAAAGATACAGCAAACTAGAAGTCGGGGGCGGCTTTGAATATTTTCAGGGGAGTGCGGGGCTGATAAAGCATTAATGAATAAAACATTAATGCTTTATCATTTTTTCATTTTTGATAAAGACCTAATGATTTATTCATTAATGCTTTATCAAAAGCTGCTAGCAACAAAGGCAAGACAAAATATTTTTTTAATTTTCAACTATGCATACATGCTATAGAAAAAAGTACTGAGTTACTATTACATTAGTTAATTATTATACTTACTTATTTAGAATTAAATGTAACATTACTAAATGTGCAGTTATTAAACACGATATTACTAGCTTTACCGAATTCAGGTTCACTACTTGTTTTGGAAGCTGTGATTAAACTTTCACCGCCCATTTCGTTACGTATTTCGTATTCTTCGGAATACTTGAGCTCAGACACGCTGCTTCTTCACTTGTCGACTTAGGTTTTCTGAAACGTCGTCTCATTTTATCATATAGAGATTTCTTTAACTTTGAGTCTCTTAGCTTTTTAGCTTTAACAACAGTCTCTTATTCTTAAAAAGCTTCAACAAACTGAGCTTTCGGTATTGTGAATATTTAATTAGACTGAATTCCCTTGATAGTTTTAATTTCGATTCATATATTTACATAACCATGCTACCTATTGTATCTAATGAATGAAACACATTCAAACTTTGATTTATTGTTTCATCTTTTAAATTCTTTACAGATACTGACACAAATATAATAATGAGGTATTGTTTGAAAGTTCGGCTACAACTAATTGCATTTATGACCTTACTAAAAACGATAAAATAAGATTTTGCTTTTTCAGATTCTAAAACTGTATGAATTATGAATTATAACAGTTTGATAAGTAGTATAAAGAACTCAAGAGAGTGTTTTATCGGCGCTAAAGATTCTCGCCTTCGGCTTGAATCTTTATCAGCCGATAAAACACTCTCTTTCGTTCTTTATACATTACATAAAGTCCAGTAAACACTGCTTGATATGCTTGATAAGAAACTGCACTAACACAGATCACCAATTATAGAACATGAAGCTTCGCTTATAAATTTAAACCTGAGAAAAATAAAACATAAGAACTATTCCTTTTATTCTATAGAAATGGAAAAAGAAAAGCAAAGATAAGGTAACAGGTACAGCCTTTAAACCCGAGGAAGAAGAAGACATCAAAGAAAGAGACCAGCAAGAAGAACCACAACATGACACTGACAAAGAACATAGTGAAGAGGAAAAAAGCGACGTAGAAAAAAGCGACGAAGAAGAGGAAGAGGAGGAAGAAGAGGGTCATGATGAGGAGGAGAAGGAGGAAAAAGAAGCGGAAGAAGAGGTTGAAACTGATGAAGATAAGGAAGATGAAACCGAAGACGAACAAGAAGAAGAAGAAGAAGAAGAAGAAAATGATGAAGAGGAAAACGAGCAGGCTCTGATGACTGTTCAAGATTATAGTGAAAAATTACAGAAAGCGCTTGTTGGAGAATTAGACATTGGGTATCCTGAGAACGTCAAGGTTGTGAGGATTTTTACTAGCTCGACTTTTACAGGTAAATATGTAGATATATCAGGAATGGAATACTGGAAAGTGGTAATGTTTCACCACTCCCTGATGTTATTTTGTTTTCTTGACCATCGATCAAGACTAGATATATAGTTCAAAAAAGGATTTTTTCAGAAACATAGAATGTACGCTTTTTATGAGCTACAACGTGGAAATGTAATAAACCCTCCAAGCTCAATATCATATAACCATCGTATTTTTGCAACGACAGATACTTCAGTAGAGCGCAATACTCTGATGGTCAAGGTATATCCTCGAATCAAGAAGTTTTGTCAAGAAAGAGGTTACGAGTTTCAGATTGTGGACATGAGATGGGGAGTAAGAGACGAATCTACTGATGACCATCTTACATCCGAGTTGTGTATGAAGGAGTTGGATGCATGTCAGAAACTTTCTACAGGACCTAACTTTATTGTAAGTGGTTGCCATTATCTTTGTCTATTGAATCCAAAGACGATTTCAGGTTTTCATGCTGCAATCTTCAGCAACATGTCACCAGTTGTTATTGTTGTGGTGTGAAATACGCCCTTTCATACAACTTCTATATCTCATCATCAACATTGCCATTCATAATACGAGTCGCATCTTTGCCATTCCATAATCATCTGCTCCTCTCTAGACTGATTGAAGTCCACGGCTCCAGTTCGCTCAGTATATCAAGTTTTCTCCCTGACAAGGCGAATTGATATGCCTAGCTATCTTATCTCTACCTCACCGGCAGTCACAATTACAAACAAACCAAAATCATCAGTATCTTACCAAACTAAATTGTTATTTCAGACATTTCTGGGTCAGAAGTACGGATATCGTCCTTTCCCTCCGAAAATTCCAGCAGAGGAGTTTGAGACGCTCTTGAGTGCTGTCAAAGACCAAGATGATATTGATCTACTGAAAGTTTGGTTTATCAGAAATGATAACTGTGTTCCCCCAGAGTACATTCTCCAACCCATCAGTTCTATTTTACCTAACTACCGTAACTACGATCAGCCGGATCTAAGAAAGGAGGCATCTGGTACGTGGTGGGCAGCATTTGAACGAATGCAAGTCGTTTTCAGGATGGCAGCGGATAAAGTACTTAAGAAGAAAGAAGACAGGCTGAAGTATTTCATGTCAGGTAGGAAAACGTTAATCTTGATATAAGGGTTCAAACGATAGGGCGAGGTTTTGCATTGGAATTCAAGACCGAGGACCGCAACCGGTTTATAAACCAGGCACGCCCCAATTCTATTGTTTTTATGCAAGATTTAATCAAGTCTTTGGAATGTTATTGTCATTATAAGTCCATGGTATTCAGTGAGGCGTTTGTTGAAATGGAACGGATTTTAAAATAGATATCAACAGTATTTTTGTACTAGCTTAATGACGTTTGCAATCATGCATTCTTTGCACTCTATAGTCAATTTGAAGTTGTTCAGTTGTATACCAAAATCTTTTCTAATTATAGTCCAAGTTCAAAGAGTACTTTGTTTTGCTAGGACGGCGGTGTTTTTGTTAAACGATATATATGCTCAACGAAACAGTTCAGTTTGTGCAAATTGAACTTGCATGAGCCGGGTCTGCATGTGAAAGCTGCGCTGGTGAAGATGAGTTTAAGCGACATGAAGAAAGTAGATTTATTACTCCACAACATGGTGGTTATTATCCAAGCCAACAACTTTATGGCTTTGGTGAGGATATTGGTGGTTTGCTAGAACTTGAGCAAGACATCGCAGAAGATCTAGAACACATGTCCCAAAATAGCTCTGCTCAAGAACTGCCCGAATTGGGAAATGTAATTGATACGTTCTTGCAACGACTGTCAGAGAACAAAGAAAAGAGGAACCATTAGAGAATCAAGCGCAAAAACATACATTTTCTCTCCCATCGTATTAGTCATTAATTTCATTGTAGTTCTTGCAGCCTTGATTATCAGCAGAGAAGAGTAGTTGTGAAATATGGACCTGGGACGCAGGTCTTAAATTTTGAATTCAAGACCTATCCCGGGTTTATAACTCAGCCCCACATTCCCCTGCTGATGATCAATGCCGCCCCCGACTTCTATAATGTCGGTCTTCCATTGATTTTCAAAACCCACATAGAACAATAGAATTGGGGCGTGCCTGGTTAATAAAGAAAATTCTCTTGATGCGTACGTCGTTTGAGTGGCTTTAATTTTGTTACTTTCTCTATAATACCATGGCATTCACTCGAAAAGACAAACTTATGCTTCTACTTATATTCTACTAAGTAGAATTATTATAAGATAAACACATTTAGTGTTTACATCCTAAACTGAAGTGCAGCCAATAATTCGACCACGTGAATTCTAGTTTGTATGGTAAGTATAGGAGTTTGTCTCTACATACGTCAACTAAAATGAGATGAAAATTTTTTTGATCATTGTAGTCACAGAGGACGAGGTACGCCGTGGTATCATCAATACCAAGGATCCAGTTAAACATAACTTTTGGTTCAAACGTGCCATAACAGACCTTGAAAAGCACATTAATGATGCCAAAGCTGGAAACTTCATCGACAAGACCTGGGGATCCCCTGGTGGGCTAGACAAAGAAGCTGTAGAATATCTCAAGACGTTGCGTGAAAAAGACCTTCCAGCGGTTTTACCCAAGTCCAATATCATCCAGTATGATGTGAAATGGCATAAAAATGGTATTGACCCAGAACATTCATCAGAGCATGCGCAGTACATCGAAAAGTTGACCAAGGATTTCTATGAGAAGATGACGGACATGATCACAAGTGGTATCCATGAGAACGAGACCGCTGACACGAGAGAACCGCTCTCGGAGGAGATCTTCCAACATTTGTCGTTCTGTCAAAAGAAGTGTAAGTCATTCTTTGGTCGTGGCAATTTCCTTGATCTCGTCAAGAACCGACTGCTTAACAATGATAACAGAGCTGTTGTTTTGTATGGAGAATCGGGCTGCGGCAAAACCTCCCTTATGGCTAAGGTTACTACGTCCATCAAGACCTGGTTTGACGACGAGGAAACTATTGTTATCTGTAGATTCATTGGAACTTCTCCCCAATCTTCCGGTATAAGACCGCTGTTAATGAATGTGTGCCAACATGTGTGCAAACTGTCTGGCAATAATGCTGAAATTCCAGAGGTATGCTGGGAAAAGGCGGGAAATGAATAAAATTTGTGTTAGCTAAGGGTGCAGTGAAACAGAGTAAGCAAAGTAACGAAGAGGATTGAAAATGTATAGGACTCGCAAAGAAATGCGCGGATCAGAGAAATGCGTTTAGAGTGGACATATTCTATATAAAACTAAAATTTTTACAAAAGTTAATCATGGATTTTTCTTATATATCTAGGATATGAAGTCTTTGACTGACTTTTTCCCAGAATGCTTGGAGAAGGCGGCAGAGAACAAGAAACTGGTATTGGTCCTTGATTCGTTAGATCAGCTATCTGTCGATGATGGTGGGCGCTTACTTGATTGGTTACCAGCTTCTCTACCTTATAATGTTTATGTAGTACTATCAACACTACCTGGAGAAGATTATCAGTGCTTACCAAGTCTAAGGGTATGTAATATCATTTTCGTGAAAGAGGGAAAGATATGCTCGGCTATTTTGCTATACTTGGTATTTGTTAAAATACTTCTGTAAGCAATTACATCAACACCGAAGCCTCCAAAATATTTCTGTATTTTGAAGATGATATAAATTTATATCGTCCACAGACATGATAGTACAGTCGTTCACAGTTAACTATAATTGTCATCTGTGGAGCAAACCTGAGGTATATAGAAGTTGTAAAATCGAAATATTTTTCAGCCATCGGTGTCGATGTTTATTCGTGCTCACTGTAAACTACTTGCCCACTTATAGAGATTTTTTGATGTAGATGAAGTACCCAGAAGAATCCCTCGTAGAGGTACCTCAGATCCCCTTAGATGAGGCTGGTCTTATATTGGACAACTGGCTTAAGGCAGCAAAGAAAACATTACAAGCCAAGCAAAGAAAAGAAGTCATGGATAGTTTCCAAGAATGTCCCTTACCACTATACCTGAAGCTTGCTTTTGATGAGTCATGTAGATGGAAGTCGTATACTCCGTTTAAAGAGTGGGACCTGCCTCCCAACGTAAGAGATATCATCTCTGGATTATTTGCAAGAATAGAGCGTGTCCATGGAAAACTTCTCGTTGGTCATGCCCTTGGGTACATCACTGCATCTAAGAACGGTTTGACTGAAGTTGAGCTGGAAGATCTCCTTTCATTAGATGATGATGTTCTCAACGATGTCTACCAGTACTGGACACCGCCTCTTCGAAGGCTCCCGCCGTTGTTATGGATACGCATACGCAGTGACATCAACGACTACCTGATTGACCGTGGTGCTGACGGGACGAGAGTGATCTACTGGTATCATCGACAGTTTATCGAAGTAGCAAGAGAGAGGTATTTGTCAGGTGACCAAGCCACCAAGATCCATTCCAACATGAGTGAGTACTTCTTGGGAACGTGGTCTCAAGGCAAGAAAAAACCGTATGTGAACAAGAAGGGAGAAAGTCTACAAGACGACAGACTTGTGTCTGAGATGCCTATCGTATTTGGAAAGAGTGATGATAACCCAATATACAACTTGAGAAAACTCAGCGAGCTTCCTTATCACTTGTACCATTCCAAGCAATACGACAAGATGAAAGAAGAAGCTCTCTGCAACTTCGAGTTCCTGTTGGCAAAACTTCAAGGTACGTCAGTAAATAATGTACTCGATGATTTTAAATTGTACATGAGTACACTTCCGAGTGATCCAGATGTTAAAATGATGCACGAATGTCTACGACTGTCCCAACACTCACTGAGTATTGACCCGAAGCAATTCCCAACTCAGCTGCTTGGCCGTATGTTTAAATTCCAAGACAGAAAAGAGAAGTTCCCATATTTGTGCCAAATCCTAGAACAAGCCAAGAATGCTTCAACTCCATGTTTCATACCAAATCACAAGTTTTTAACAGCACCAGGTGGAGCTTTGGTATCTACCATCACCTTGGGAAACTACGGTCAAGAATGTATCAGCATTGGCAACGACAACCAAACGATGGCATCGACAACCGTCACAGGCGACGGACTTGAGATCAAGATCATAAACTTTCAAAGTGGTGAACAGCTCCGCAAATTTACTGTTACTTCACCAAGCTCCATGTACCGTGTAACAAAGAACATCATAAGTGAGAAAAATCTGAACCACCTTCTACTTGCTGGTGGCAACGAAATCTACCTTCTGAACACGCAGACCGGTCAAATTATCAAGACGTTTCCTGTGGACGATGATGATTGGTTTTCTCATCACCAGAAACCACCAGTATCCTACGCTGATGACGAGAAGTTACTTGTTGCCCTTACTCGAAATTCTCTACGCGTATGGCAAACCTCAGATTGCAAAGTTCTCAAAGATATTCCTGTTAAAGACATAAATGTTGATGAAGAGTTCGGTCATCTAGCAGCCAGAGGAAAATATGTGGTGTATAATCTCAATGGAACGAAAGATATTCACTTCGTGGACATCAAACAAGGCAGAGAAGTAGATAAAGTCACTCTCAAGTACAAGAAATCTGACTATGGAACAAACTTCATCCAAGATTTGAAAGTCACATCCAAAGATCAAGTGGTTGTTGTCCCTGCATCGCAAAGCGACCATCTCAGGGTGTATGATCTCGTGACAGCCAACCTTGTTCGTGAAATCACCACTTTTAAGATGACACAAGGAATCGGTTCCATTCAAATTACTGATGACGGAACCAAAGCATTGAGCATTGATATGTTTGAGATTCGCGCAACAGACCTTGAGACTGGTGAGTCAGAAAATTGTCTACGCAGCGCTGTTTTTCGTACAAAGCTTATCACTCGAGATGGTAACACGATTCTTGCAATTGGTCAAGACTTTGTGCTGCGAGTATTTGACAGATCACGTGAAGATGATGATGAAAACAAAGAAGATACAACAGTAAGCGAGTACGAGGGCAACAAGATTGCAGCCCAAATTACCATGATACAGCCGAGTTTTGACAAGAGACATATAGCGTCTATATCCTATATGCAGATGAAGAATTCCCTAGCAGTGTGGGATAATACCACTGGACAGAAAGTACGACATTTCAAAGGTATTTTGTTATTGTAATAGTATTAGCAATTGTATGTGAATGATAATGTGTTCAGAAACATCAATAACATTGATAATTCAACGGAAAGCCAATTGATTTGATTCAAAATCAAGGGATGAAGTACAATAAAGGAAGGAAGAAGGAAATGAAGGAAGGAAGAATGGTTTGCCTGTAGTTGAGTATGATGTGGTTTAACTACAGGTTTATGACATCTAAAAATCCAATATAATTTTTCATTTTCCAGAAATGCAAATCTACCCTTCAATGATTCGCATCAACCAAGATTCCACCTTCCTGGCAGTTCTTATTCATGACGAAAAGCTACCATTCTACAAGGTTATCAATCTCAAAGAAGGCACAATTGAAACACTTGAAGGAGGAGCTTGTAAAAGAATGAATGCGTTTGGATTTATTGATAATCAACGCATGATCTCATTTTCCCGGTAAGTTGAAATGATGGCCCAGGATTTTTGTACGACGTTATCTGCAGCGACGTTCTCGGATCCAGTGCGATAAATGTTGTAGAAATTCTGTTCAGTAAATACCTATATTCAGTACAATAGCTTTATCCTTGCTTCTTCCAATCGGCCACAACTCGATATCAATAGCTACTCAGCGTATATGAATATGATATAAATTGCACGCATTAAGCCCATTTGGCATCATAGGATGAAGGTTTATCTGAAGAACAGTGATAGCGAGTTGCAGTAGGGTAATAAGTGGAAAGCGTATTCTCACTGCTCTTGACACTTCCATTTCGTATTTTGGCATATCAGTGTATTTTCAGCATCAACTGACTTTTATGATCGTTTTCACTGTTCATTATCTTTTCTGTAGGAACCGGAAAAACTTGAAGATTTGGGACATCACGACTAGAAAAGTAGTGGAACTGATTAAACTAAACAACAAAGAAAAACTAGAAGAGTTGATAATTAGTCCCAATGGTAAGGAAGTGGTTTGTTCCATATCACACATCAGTAAGACCTACCCAGAGGGCACCACTCTGCCATTGTATACATACAATACCGTGACCAAGAAGACTGGAGTACTTACTATAAAGGAAGCCGCCCTATCTCTTCATAATGCTAAACTATCTGATGATGGAAGGTACTTGGTAACTCTTGTTGGATGGAACTATCCTCACTTGTGGGACTTGGAATCAGGTGAAATGATGTGCAAGCTGGTGGATCCTACCCCAGATAGCTATCAAACTGCATCCAACTCAGCCATCAACACCGATGCTAACACCATTGTGACATGCGTAGGAACTGGAGGCGTCGAGGTGTGGAACTTGAAAGAACAGAAAATTCTTCGTCGTATTCCTGGTAATACATTGACAGACATCTTCCTAAGTACCAACGGAGATTTTGTAATTGCACGAGACCAAACTGCCAATACAATCTTCTGTTGGAATGTTCATACAAAACAAAAAATCACTTCCATTACCACGGATGGCATGGCGAATTTCTTGAACATGAGTGGCGATAGCTTGGTTATGGGTGTTGGCGAAAATCCAAATCTGATGATAATGAAATTGCAAGTTCCAGGCAATGACATCTCCAAAGACAAGCTACCTCCATCTCCTTTTGATGGGCTTCCTGTGGATGCTGAGCTTAAGGATAACTCCAAGCCACCAACAGAAAAAGATTCTCTGGATAAAGACAAAGTTGAAGAAGGGAACTTTACGTAAAACAACACTGGATGAACAGGTTGAACATAAATGTGATGTAATTGAACTTTGCCGTACACAACTGGTCAACCGTTCTCAAGTTATTCAAGACACTTTTAATTACTAAAAGCTAGAATAATTAGCACATAATTCGTACAAGACTGGTACGCACGCATTCATCCACACGCAGAAACGACCGAGGGAGAGGAACTAGAAAACCAACAATTGCAATTGTATTGCTTCTAGAAACTCATCAGGGGATTGAAACCTGTAGGGTGGTTCCGCATGCTTCTGGGAACAATCGATTTTTCATCACCTTTTTCAAATATAATCATATCTTCTATGTTCCCAAAACCTTAGCAAAAGGTCTTAAACGACACATATCAACATGCAGGACAAAAAATAATTTCCAAAAACTCGTGAAATTTCGCAAATGTTGGATTTACATTATCAAGCGGCCATTTTGAATCTAGCTCTGAGTATCCAATATTGACCAAATATGGTGTTAAAATTATGCTGAATATTTCGGAGCACGGAATCGGCGCTACTCGTTTGTTTCCCCTTATGAGTTTCTGATCGTTTCTGATGGCTTCGCAACGCAAGATCTATATTCTCGTGCAGAACTAGTGTGAAATGTTAAAAAATGACCATAAACATAAAAGAAAATATAATAAAAGCTAAAATATGTTCGACGATTTCTGCTACAAACACTGTTGTCAAAACTAAAACAGCACACATAGCTTTAAAAAGAGAACATAAAATATCTTTTAAAACGCACATGTATATTTTTTCATTGAATAAGATGCACCAGCTATTTTAGCCGTATTTCTAACTGATTTGAAGGAGCCGAACAGCTCTGAACAACGTACTATTACTGCATCCACATGTAACATCCGATATTAACTATATCCTTCAATAAAAGTGTTACTGATTTTTCCTCTCTTATTCCTGGAACTGTAAATGGACATTAAAATGGATCATATTAAGCCACTACTTTCACATTAACCATAATACCTTGTTTATTTGATGGGTAGGTTTTGTCATGCTAATAAAAACAATTGTTATTCAAATACAATTTCAATGACAATGATTAGCCCCAAAATCAAAAGTTATTATAGGAATGTGAGAAGAACAAAGCAAAAGCGACTCAGAAACTATACAAAATAACGAACTAGCAAACTTAGGCTATAAATCCTAAATGATTCTTTAATCCACAAAATAATTTTTTTGAATAAAAGAACAAACGACTGAAATTCAGTTGATTTTTTTTTAAATTACTTTTAGAGGGAAATCTCGATAAGATCTCCCAAAGTCTTGAGAAATTTAAAAGTGAATGGAAATCAATGCTTTGAAAATTTAACGTATCATCTTTACTTATTTATTGGTGCTCTAATTTCGTTCCAATGTGGGATCAAAAACCGACTGGAAAATGAAGCAGAAAATCTGAACTTTCAACTTTTATCGCCTTGAAAAAATATAAAGAACAGTGCTTACTAGATGGGCTGTCCATATCATTATGATAATCAAAAAATACGGTTGCTTCTAAAAACGTTTTTCGTAAAATGCATTTTTTTTTTACAAAAATCTGCATAATTAAAAGGGGATTTTCCTATGAAAATCGCCCATGCGTGTAAACTGCTTTTGCTTTCGAAAGCTTATGGTTTATAAGCTTCTTTTGTTTTGTTTTTTACCTCTAAAAAAAAACATTCAAGAGCAGAAGTAGTTAAATTTTCATCATAGTGTTAAATTCGAAAAACAAAGATCAAACAAAGCTTAAAAGGAATGAGCGATTGTCGAAAAAGAAAGTGATTCCGCCACACACACCCTCGCTGGTTTCCCGGCAAAAACAAATCACGTGATTTCTAGTCGATCATTAATTTATGCCTGGCAAACCACAGCTTGTCAAAGCACAAGGCAGTTTCATATGTATATGTCGGCATGGTGGATTGAATAACTGTTCCTGGTGACATTTTGGACTCGATTGGAGTGGATTGAAGTACCCAGGAATGATGAATCCTCAAAACGTTCACGTTGTATCGAAAACACCCAAAACCAAGGTAGGTTGTGCGAAAATTAGCCCAAAATCCAATATGACTATACGATGTTTACATAAAAGGCAGTCTTGAATTAATTTTCGCTTTCGACGTTAGGAAGGCAGACGTCTTTAACTTGCAGTAAGCTGTTCATTAATAGTTTAACAATGATCTGAGGATGTTGAAATTAGGACGTTTATTTTGTTCCTTGGTTGAGTTGTTCTTGCTGATATCTTGCTTTCGCAATTGGATGATTGGTGATTTTGTAGTCAATGAGTCGTGCCATGGCGTGTATAGGAATTACGTTACGTCTTTCAGTTGAAGCGGAAAATGACAGCGTATTTGATACCACAATGAAAAAGAATTACTCGACTTTTCTGGATTTTTGTCTATTATAGAGTTTACACTAACTTTAATGGAATTTGAACAATTTATCCTTTGACTCGCAAATGTTGAATTGAATTTCCATAGGCAAAAAGGAAGGGTCACAAACATTGGGTCAGGAGAGAAACTACTGTAATTTAGCTTTGATAGCGATTTGAGGCATTTCAATCGAGTGGAGAATAACGAATTTATAGCGACATATTTTAGAGTTTCATGCTTATTAGAAAAATCACGCTATTCACAAATAAACGCAATGAATTCTGGGAACCAAAATAAAAACAGCTTCGTTACGCAAGCGCAGTATCCAGCCGTTTGCTGAATGATGAAGGATTTGCAAAATTGAATTGAAATTTTCTATTTTATTCCTTGTTTTACCGAAACGAAGGTTCAGTGAACTTCGTGAACGAACCTCCATGAGCTAAACTATTTAACAATTTGTTGTCTGTCAAAATTTGTGGATAAATATGGGCGATAAACTAGGCGACAAGAACGCGGACTCCTTTGTAAGTTGTCTGTGGAAGTCCACTAAATATTGTACTTATTGTACTTTCCTTTATGTACTACTAATGTCTCTTTTTTTATTTCAATATTGAATTAACTGTTCATGTTTTTATTCAAGCTGGGTAAGATGGGTCGTATTGCGTCTATGAGGACAACAAAATCTAAAAAGGATAAGTCCAATGGACACAAACATAAAGAACGGATGGCGAGTACCAAAGAAGACGATGGCGAAGGTAATCAAGAATTGGATGAAGAGTTGGAGAGGATCAGGCATTTACCTTCTGAAGAATTCAACAGGATTTTTGAGAAAATGTTGGTGAGTAACCATTAATTGTTATGTCTCAAACTAGTACATGGACCAAATTGCGTGTGGCGATTGTTGTGAGAAAGGAGTACAGTTTTGTGTAGTTTTATGGGTTTTCTAGTCCATTACAAATAATCTACTCGAGACTGTGGTCAACTTGTTTTAACCTTATTCAATGACTATTGTAACCTTAAATGTTACATGACATATTAGAATAACCGTACACATTTGGCAAACTAAGCAACTTTAAAAATTGTTCTACGAAGCGAAAGCCTTGGCGGTGGTCATCTAATTTCCATATTGATGTTTTTAGTTGATCGCAGCCCATTTGGCTTGAAGCTATCTTTGTAGATGTAATTAGAATAATTCTGTTGATTAATATTGAACGAAGGCGAGGAAAGTTAATGCTTTAACAGACGCTGTAGTCGTTGTAGGATTAAAATTTTTCACCAGCATAATTAAATGTCATTTATTGGCATAAAACCATATAATTGCTGATTTTGCTATTATTCTTTTCTGAGCTAATTTGAACAGAATCCCCCTCAAAACTCACGCACACTTGGTGTATTTTCCTTGTATTTTTAACAGAATTCTTAACCATATTTTGTACTTTTTTATGAACAAAACGATTAAAGATTAGTAATGAAGCCATTGATGCATGTTGCCAAATAATTATCATTCAAACTGTCCTAGTAATTTTTTGGCACAAGATTATTAGAAGTCAGCTTATTGCCACAGTCTTGATATTATTGTAAACATAATTGATCAACAAATACTTTTAACTGTGCTGAGACAAATATTCTGAGAAATCCACCTAGAATGTTCTTTGTTTGTCTCTGTGTGAGACAATCAAATAAAGTGATCTAATAAAATGGTCTTGTATCATTTTTGTCAATAATATGAGGAAATAGTTCTTGTAACTGATGTTTTTGTGTGTATTAGTTAACAATTTGTATACCTGATGGTAGAGGCCAAAGGGGGAACAATAGATAACATTGTGAATTTTTAACTATCAAATCCTTTTCCATCCTGAACAAGTCAGGCGATTGGCATGCATGGAATGCTCATTTTGAGTGAAATAAATATTTATTTTGAACTAATATAATGATCTCGATATTTGTTTTTAATCATGTCATGTTTTCCACTTTGGTAAAATCCATTGTGATTTATAGTGAATGACTATTTCAAGTCAAAATGTAACCTTGAGTCATTGTGATCAATCATTTATGGTTATAAGATATGTTACAATATTATATATTCTTATTTAGACTGGCATGGTTATGACACAAACTATGTGATATAGAAAATACTGTTTTGGTAATTCCTTCTTTAATGTACTGAAATGAGTTGTTGTCATCCTTGTCATGAAGGATTGATAAATTTGACATTCATTGAAGTAGAATATAGTTTCAGAAATAACTAACCAAGGTATATTCATTTGTCATATAAATAATTTCAAAAGCTGATATGATATAGAAAGTTATGGGTAATTTACATATTGCTTGCTGAATGTACATTCAAAAGGTCGTATAAGAGCTATGTCATTCATCTTTGATATTGCATAATAAACTGTGAAAGAAGATATTTCAACTAATGCAAATGACTGTAACTTATTAATACTGTAAAATGAAAAATACTAGTTCTATACATGGGGGCCATAGTTGCTTAGTTTTCAAAATAAAATTAAAATCTATACTTGACCATAAACAGATTGTGAGCCTAGCCAATCAGAATGAATTCAATGAAATATAAATTCAGAATGGTTGTGTTTTGGTCCATATCTGATACACAATCTTTTTTTAAAAAAAAATACAAATTTAAATGGTACAAATTTCTAGAGTTATACTACCTATTACAATGTATATAATACACTTGTGGGTTATTTGTCTTTGGAAATTCTAACAGTGATTGGTAATATTTATTTTAGGATGAGATGAATTTAAGTGAAACTCATAAACAACCAATCCGCAGCCGTGATATGGCCACTAAAATGGACATGATGCTGAGCTTTAAAAGAAGGCAGTTTGCATCGCAGGTATGATTATGTAATATCAATCTTAATTAACAATAATAATTGCGTCAAATCTTGTTTATAAAAGGCCATTATTTATATTTTACTACAAGTCATTGTACCCTTGTGCTTAGTAAAAATTAAGAAATGTTTGGCTTTACTACAGATTGACTAGAAGGTTTTGTGTCTGAAATTTTCCAGACCTTCTTTGTCTCCAGCCCCCCTTTGTTTCCAGACCCCTTTGTTTCCAGCCCCCCTTTCGTTGATTTTGATTTGTGGTTCTGCCCCTGTTCTATGCAAGGTTAATTTAGAGTGTGTGTTACTAGTTGTAGTCAGAGCCTTACAATTTGTTTATTGCAAAGCAATGGCTTGGTCTTCATGTTGATTATTTTCCAAGAAGTTGTATCCATATGGAACTCACTTATATCAAAATCTTTACTTTATGATTTAGAAATAAGCAAAGCCAAAATGTTGTTTCCCTTTTTCACAAAGTTATGAAATGGTTATCTATACTGAAATGACTTTGTATGTGCTAAAGTTATATTAATTTTGCTGGTACTAGAGATGGATAGCTAGTTTAACCACCAATCTATTGATTGAGACTGAATATTTATAATTGCAATTGTAATAAAAATGTAATAATTTAAAGTGCACCTACAGACATTGTTAATGTCAAGTTACCTAACCAGTCAATATTATTGTAAGGGTTTACCCCAATCAATTTCTCTATTTGTTTATGTCTAACAGCAAGACTCTAGTGAGGGACCATCATCTGCCGATGACTATGTAAAAGAACTGCAAAAAACAGACTTAAGTCCTGAACATTTACTCAAAATTGTACAGTCTTGTAGGGTATCATTAGCTAGTCGTCCACTAAGGTAATAACTAAACTTGTATCAATATTGCTATTATTAAGAATCCTAAATCCATGTCAACTGCATATTGGTATGATCAGTACCTGAATTACCATGAAACTAACACATTGTACTCTCTGTTAAATCTAATTATCAGTCTAAACTGATGAATTGCTGTAATAAGTCAGTTGATGTAATGGTATGACCTTGTATGCCAGCCATGTGCTGCTGGTGTATTTCACCCTAACAAAATAAAATGTAAGATCTTAAATTAATTCATATACAAGAGGTGAAATAACTTGTCACTTTTCTTTTTTTAAAAGCTGGATTCAAGAATTTGGAGAACCAGGAATGACATGTCTGCTGAATCATCTAAGAACTACTTGTTCAAGTCAGGGACAAATAGAAAAGAAAATACAACATGAGTGTGTCAGATGTTTGAAAGCTTTTATGAATAATAAGGTATGCCAAAAGATGGCTTGCATCAAGTTATATGAATGGTGATAATGGCGATAGTAGAGGGAGTATAGTCCACTCTCAATTGTGATTGTGATTATGTTGTTCATTGTCCAAGATTTTGTAATATTGATTTAAATTTCTTTCATGTAAAATGTTTGTAGTGTACAAAGTGTCAAAATAATATTCTTAATGTCAGCTTTGTTGTTGCCAATATATGCATGCTCAAACAGTTTTATTTGTGTTTATTATCAGTATGGCTTGTCAATGACGTTAAAAAGTAAAGATGGCTTAATACTACTCGCAAGATCAATCGATCCTAATTATCCAGGAATGATGACAGATGTTGTCAAACTGATAGCTGCTGTCTGCCTTGTAGAGTAAGGATATTTTAGCATCAATGTAGAAGATGTAGTCATGGTTTTAGGGAGTGTGATATCTAGACAGTAATTGATCACTTTCATGTTACATTATCTTCTGAACCCAGAACAATAGTTTCTGATTTAGAATCTATTGTTATGGTCCACCAACATGTACCACAATATTTTTGTCTAACTCTTTTGGAAATGGTTGAAAACTGGTCACCAATAGACCTTCTCTTCTTGACTGGCCACAAAATAGATTTACCTCAAGGCTGGAATGTATCAAATGTATACAGAGAATTTATGGATTGATACACCCCACCCTCAGAGTGAATCTATTGTTTTGTCGTCAGTCAAGCAAATGCGGGGAAGAGGTATTAGTTCCATACATCCAAGTCATATGAACCATGGATGATCCACAGTGGGAATAATCATTAGAGTTTTTCTAAAAACAATATGACACCAGAATCTTCTACCCTGTGGTAAAAGCCTTTCACAGGCTCTAAATGATACCAGATCCCTGATGTTGACCTTTTTGAACCCTAACACCATCCATGCCAGTGGCCATCTTGAGTCTTCCCAATGGGGTTCATCTGATTCTTGTCCTGTAATCAGATGATGTGGGGATAATAGATTGCATCTTATTCTGTAATCATCATCATCATCATAGCCATTTCAATGGTTTTGTTACATCTTGCTTTTAGACATGAAAGAATTATTGAAGCTATAACAATCGCTGGTGAAATGGAGAAGAGAGGAGGTCGCTTTAGTAAAATAGTACAGGCACTGCATGATGACCACACTATGTTAAAGGTACACAGGATGGATTTACACTTGTTATTAGTTTTAGTGTTTTTATTGAATTTGTTTCTGTTACAACCTCCATTGTAATATTTGAGCTTTGTATTGGGTTCAGTATTGGATAGTACAGAAAGCATTCAAGATATTTGTTGTCAAGCAGTATAAGACTATTCTAAATGATTGTAAATCACATGATTGATTGTAGTAACTGAATGAAAGAAGACCCAAACAAAATTGGGCTTCAATGAGATTCGCAACCTTTGCATTGGTGGTACAAACTGAAAAGTATATAAAGAGACATAAAGGTATATTAAATGCTATATTATATTATACTAAAACTATTAATATTTTCTAGGTTGCATGTATTCAGTTCATCAATGCCTGTGTCAGCAGTCCAACAGAACTGGACTTTCGATTGCATCTTAGAAATGAATTCATCAGAGAAGGATTGAATGATGCCATCCAGGTATATAGTAGTGTCATTCATTCATTCATTCATTCATTCATTCATTCATTCATTCATTCATTCATTCATTCATTCATTCATTCATTCATTCATTCATTCATTCATTCATTCATTCATTCATTCATTCATTCATTCATTCATTCATTCATTCATTCATTCATTCATTCATTCAGTCAGTCAGTCAGTCAGTCAGTCAGTCAGTCAGTCAGTCAGTCAGTCAGTCAGTCAGTCAGTCAGTCAGTCAGTCATTCATTCTGTAATCAAATTATTATTAATTCCTAAATTTATTTCTTTTGGCATATTTTTAGATAGTTGTTATTTCCAATGTATTTATTATGTATTTGTTTCTATTAATATGTAGGATTTACGTGATCTTGAAAATGAAGATTTAAATGTTCAACTGGATATCTTTGAAGAACACAAAGATGATGATGCTGTTGAGTTTCAGCACAGATGGAAAGATATTACTATGAACTTTGAGTATCCTTAAAATAATACACCTGACCAATCAATATTGCTCTTTACTTTGTTTAATATTGGAACCATATTACTACTACATTTCGCTTTGTCATCATATTCAGAAAAGTTTGTTGTCAGTTTTTGTGACATAAATCTTTAAGCCAGATTCGTGCATTACACATTATAGTGTCCAAACATGTGAGCAGTGTTCTAAGTGTTTGCCTCTTGAGATGCTGTGTTTTTTTCTGCTGTGACAATTAATGGTCTCAGGTCGTAGCAAGACAACAAAATAAACATGCATTGTCTGAATTGTTTGCAAGTTGTTTTACTATATTTATCTATCAAATCTTGTGGTGGCTGGGTAATTCAAGCTAGTGGTTTAGTTGTTATGAAACTTTAACATTTTCACAGAGACCCAGCTGAAATATTCCAAGTATTAAACAACCTTGTGCAAGATACCCCAGCAGATCATTTATTCCTGTCAATATTACAACATTTACTTCTAGTTAGAGATGATGTCTATGCAAGGTATATGTTAGACTCTCAGGCTACACCTGATTGTCAAAACCTTGGTCTGAGTTTTACCGTAACAGCAAAAACACATAAGGGAATACTATAGCATTTTAATCTATTTTTAGTAATCAAGTAATTGCTCTTTTTCTTGAGGTGCAACATTTTACAATCTTACATCAATACAAGATGGTGCAGTGACATGACAGTCTGGTGTAATTCAGCAATATGTTAAATAGTTTACTTTAGTGTTATTTTATACAAGTGGCAGTGTTTGCTTTATATCATTAATATAAAAATTAGGTAAACCTAATAGCGGAGCTCCGATTTAATGAAATGAACATTTTTTATTCAATTATTCATTCTTTCATTTGTTCAATCACTGCGAATTATCAAATTCTTGATTTTTTTTTTGTTGTTGTTGTTGTTGCTGTTATTTTCTTTTCATGATCAAATAATCATATAATCAATTGAAATGCACAAAGCTTTATGCATGCGACAACAATTTATTATACGCAAAAATGCGAAAAATATGTTGTTATGCATGGTAAAAATAGCACTTGTCAATTAAAATTGATTGTCCAATGAGAAGTTAGAAAAGCACTAAGATGGCTTCTTTGAGTTGTAAGCACCCGCGCGCTTCTCGCTTTACGCTCTTTCACGTTTGAAAAAAAATGTTATAACAATATCGACAAACATTTCACTTTTCTGGTGAAATTTGAAATGAATTACTTATTGGTAATCTAGCTATCTAAAACGGTTGTGAATTTTTAATTATCAAATGTGAATACTGCGTAATTAAAAAATAGCTAGTATGAAGTTTTGAAATTTTAACTTGCAGATGAGTACACTGACGAATTCATACAAGCGTTTTATTTTCAATAACAAATCAAAGAATTACAAAAATCAAATTAAAAAAACCCACACACATAAAGATATCAACGATGGATAAATATCTTACAAAAACCAGTGAATATAATTATTGCAAACTGCTTTCATGTGGATGGTGAAAAAAAATTCATAAAAGATCGTCAAAAAATATAAACATACCGGCGCCACGTTTCTTGTCCTGTACTGTCACTTTTCCACTGAACTCAGTTCTGATTACAATAAGCTTGTTTTTAGAATTTTAAAAGTAGCAAAAACCATTTTCACCGCCTCTAAAAAGTTTACACAGTTCAACTGAACGGCGATGGCAAGCTCGTGTTGCTCGATCACACATTGTACTAAATTTGCATTTCCATCCACTCCATGAATTGACAGTCCTACTTTGTTGACAAACATCTTGTGTGAAATTTTTTTTTGTCGTGAATAGTTGATAAATCTGCATTGATCCTACAGCTCTTCGTGGTATGAATATTCCGTAAAAATTGATGAATGAACAGAGTGAAATTATATATCTTCGTGAGTCGTGTTCGTCTTGCTGTTCACCTCTTTTGAATTGCTGCAAATGCAGCGCATATTTGTTTTGTTTTTGTTTTTATGAAAATTTGTCGCCGTCGATTTTACTTTTAAAAGTAGATTAGTCGATAAGTAATGACTGAAAAACGCCACGAAGAATCCATGAAGAATACGGCCTTTTTTACCATCTGACAAAGTTGTCAAATAAACTCTTCCAGAAAATCTCCAGCTTTGAATGACTATTGAATGAATTATTACAGCTCTGCATGACTGCACATTTGGATGGTTAAAAACAGCTCCATGAGCGACTTTCACTTATTTTGTCAGTGAAAATATTTTGAAGTAGCTTTTCATCGTTGAATCGTAGTTATCTTTCTATTTCACGCCGCGTTCTTTGTTTCTCTTTCTCAGTCAAATCTCTTCAAGCTGTCAGCTTAGCTTTACCATTTTCATGCTCTTTTTAATTGTCAAGTGTAGAAATACATTTTGTAGAAACATTTTAGTGAACTGCATCAAACTGCAAAAATAATGATTGTTTTGGCGCCCACTAAAACTGGTCAGCAAATTTTGCGTGAATGTACACGGACGGACGTACGTATTTTCGAAACCTGGGCTTCCTGTGGTCGATTTCAAATGAGCTCGATGGTTTACCATATTTTCTTAATTATGGTGCTCCGCGCGGAGCTCCGCTATAAAGATAGCACCTGTACATGCTAATTAACTACTGAATTAGTTTGGATTTTACAAAATCATTGTACGTTCCTGGGAACCAGAATTATGTCTGTTATGTAATTAGTACTAATAAAGTCACATTTGTTTGTTTTTGAATAGACCTCAATACTACAGACTTATTGAAGAATGTGTGTCACAGATAGTCCTTCATCGTAGTGGTGTAGATCCTGACTTTGGTGCTCGTAAATTTCAAATTGAAGTAGAACCATTAATAGGTGGGTCATCACATTTTATCATTGACAGGCACGTAGCATTGTCATTTTATCATTGACAGGCACGTAGCATTGTCATTTTATCATTGACAGGCACGTAGCATTGTCATTTTTTCAGGTACACACAAGTACATGTGGTCTAAAAAAAACTTACTAAAAATGTACTTTTGAGATGCAAGTATGATTAAATAAGACTTGTTTTTTTTTTTGTTATTTCAGAGGGACTTGTTGAAAAAGCAAAGTATGAAGAAGCAGAAGACAAGTCTTCACAACTAGAAACACAAGTAATAACATTATAGTTATACATTTCATGCTGCACTGTTGTTGCACTGTTATCCCAACTGTGGGAATGTAACTTGAACTTACTTCAATGGTGGGATGTTAGTTGAAATACTTTTATGTCATTTATAAGCACTAAATTGTATTACAAGTGGATGCTATATATATCCAATATCAATGGTAATAGCACAAAATAATGTTTTTAATAGCTAGGTGTCTCACTCATTCCATTGTAGATGAAAGTTGAAGCATTTGAGACACTTGTTCTTTGCTGAGCTTTTTAGCTCATTTCTAATGTCAAATTAGACTATGGCATTGTAACATTTATGATATATAGTTTGTATTGTATATTATATATACATATATTGTGCTGAAATCTAATGATAGTATTTTATGTTTGCTGTATTTATAGCTGGCTTTAGAAACAACAATGAGACAAGAATGTGAAGCTAAACTAAACCTCACCACAACAAACTTAGAACAGAAGATCAAAACCCTAGAAACACAAGTGGAAGAATTAAAGAAGGGAGGGGTAAGATTCATTTGATAAGCATTATTTATTCACAATCCAAACAATGGATTAATTTCAGGATGTGGGATTAGTTTGGGTCTGTAACCATAATGTCTATTGATTGTATAGTACAATTACCTTTTTGTGTTTTTGTGATATGTTCAATTCTCTACCTAACGTCTACCTGTATTCATTCCACAGGCTGTGTCAGGGGGAGGTGCAGGTATGTTGTTTTATAAGAATTATTTTAATTTTCCATCTTACTTTTGTCAAGTGGCTTATATGAATACATTGAACAACTTAAAAGCAGATAGGAGTTAAGTAACATTGCTACAAACAAGCAAAAACAAACAATAATTATTATTTTTTTTTATGCTTGTTTTAATGAGCAAACACAAATGAATCATTTGGTTTGATTTGAAGGGAAAATAAATTAATTGATTGCAATAATTATTATAAGTTGTTGTGTCTTTCATTAGACATTTGTAATAAAGACTTAAACACCAATATTTAAAATAGAATTAAGCTGTAAATATTAAAATCGGTGCTTGTGGAAAAACAAAAGTATACCAGTTAAAGTTAGTAAAATTACAAAATTATTACCTAAATGTCATTCTAAAGCAAATGATAAATTCTAAATTTAATATTTATAACGTAATGATTTTCTGTTCTTGTTCAGCCCCCAGCAGAATGATAGGTGTCGCTGCGCCTAAGTCCCGTGTGAGAACTATAGAGCCTCTGAGGCTTTCATCATCATTTGATGACCATCCTTCTAATATCTCTAACTCCCCATCACCTCATTCTAAAGGTACTCAGCCTTCTCCATCTTTGCTATCGTTTACTAACTTTCCACCATTGTCTTCTCTTTCTTCTTCTGTTCCCCACTTGACTTCACCAGGAAGGAGGCCTTATTCTATTATAACAACATTCCCTTTGGACTCTTCTCAAGCTCAATCTGTCCCCTGTTCATGTGCAGAAGATCTGCCCATCACTCCACCTCAGTCTTTTGCTTCTGGTCTGTGTAGTGCAGATTCATATGGGTCATTTGGATCCTCTATATCATCTATTCCTTCAGAGGAATCATTACTTGAAAAGTTTTCATTTCATCTTGATCTAGAGAAAGCTAGAAGAGAACAAAGTCTTTCACCTGAATTACCCTCATCTCCAGAGTCATTTGAATCTGCTCGAGAGTTCTCTACTCCACCATCAACACCAACGCCATTGCAGTCAATGGATTCTTTGTTGTCTACTTCATCTGAGACTCTTGTGGCATCACAGATGTCTCTTGATATAAACGAGCCTTGTAGCTCTACTTCTCAACCTTTTGTGCCATCTTCTAAACTTTTACTAGCCTTACAAAAACAGAAACAGTCAGCTTCGTCATCATCATTATCTTCATTACCATCTCCACCACCACCATTATCATCATCATCATCATCATTGCTATCACTTCCTTTACCACCTCCACCAGCATTATCTCCACTGCCATCATCATCATCGCAGCAACAAACACCACAACCACCACCTCCACCTCCCACACCACTTCCATTATCATCATCATCAAAACCATCAACTGTCTCTAATTCTCATTCTAACAAATGTATTAATGCTGTGCCCTCAAGCTCCACTACTAACGTTACTTGTAAGTCATCATCATCATCATCATCATCATCATCAGCAGCAGCAGCATGTAATGACACTAATGCTAAAACATCTATACCAGCTAACACTTCATTTCCATCCTTACCTCTGTCAGAACCTTCTCATATTTCTTCATCATCATCATCATCATTAAACAGTAGAAATGATGTCCATGAAACTGAAGATGGTAACCCAACAAGTGAGTGATCTAGACGCCATGCATGCATGCACAGTTGAATTAGATTGAAGTATTAGTTCACTTCAAATGCACATGACATCTATTTAAAATATTATAAATCAATAAAATTATAAATAAAGAAATAAATACAGAGTTTAAAGCAATTCAAAATATAAAGATATTAAAGATTAAAGATATAAACATAAAATTGTAATATCACTGGCACTTGAGCAACACCAACTTAAACACCCTGAAGTTACAATAAACTTATGTGATTATATTCACTTATTTTATAATGATTAGTTAAATGCTTTTCTCTTTATTTAGTGGTTTTATTTACAAATAATGATTGAACAGTGCTCCAACATTCCCATTCAATCACATGAAAAATTCTAAAACGTAAGGTGATCCTTGAGACATTTCTTCATATGTTTGTTGTGAAATTCTAAAATATTTTTTTACTTTGATATTTAATTTGTTAGGGGCACCACCACCTCCTCCACCACCACCTGGTATGGGTGGGGCACCACCGCCTCCTCCACCACCACCTCCACCAGGAATGGGAGGAGCACCTCCACCACCACCACCTCCACCCGGTATGGGTGGGGCACCTCCGCCTCCACCTCCACCACCTCCTGGAGGGGGGCCTCCTCCACCACCACCACCTCCTGGTATGGGTCCACCGCCACCTCCTGGAATGGGTCCACCACGACCACCTGGTATGCCTGGAATACCCTCACCATTCTCACCACCTGGTTCCAACCTTCCACCTGGTATTGCTCCCAAGAAGAAGTATAAACCAGAGGTACAGACCAAGAGAGCTAACTGGAATAAGGTAAGGGTTTGTATATTGACCTTACATTCTATCAAGTTTAAACACATCATACTCAATAAAACAGAATTACCAGTGATTTTCCTACAGAATCATCCAGAAAAACATGTTTAATGGCAAATGGAAGTCTGAAAAAAATTCCTTTCATTTTCATTTAACATCAACAAAGCATCAGCATTAAAAAAAAATGAATTGCTATTATTTCTGTTTCACAGATTAACAATAGAAATTTAACTGAGAACTGTTTCTGGGCAAAAACAAAAGAAGACAAGCTGGAAAGGAAGGATCTGTTTGAGGAACTGTCAAATATGTTTGCAGCTAAGAGTGCAAAGAAATTAGACAAAGCTGATGGCGAACAGAAAGAGCACGTACAAAAGAAGAAAGTAAAACAATTGACTGTACTTGACCCAAAAAGTGCACAAAATATGTGTAAGTATAGACACTTACATTTATAAACATGGTACTATTTAGATATGTACTTGGGGATTTAAATCTGTAATAAAGTGTGCAACAGGGACAGCACAGTGATCAGCCAATCAACATTTATGTTATTTCATGTTTGATTCCACAGCTATTTTCCTTGGTTCATTGAAAGCAAGTCATGAGGAAATTAAAACATATATATTACACTGTGATCAAGAGAAGCTGTCATCTAGTGCTATTGAATCGCTACTCAAGTATCTACCATCAGCAGATCAGGTTGGTAAAATTGTTACATAACTGCTCATATTGATTTAAGATGGATGGAGCTGCTGTGCGATTGTGGCAATGTTATGCATGTGTTGGTTAACTTGCATAAGGTTTCTGCAATCATGCTCACAGCATTGATCTCACCACCAAGTATGTTTCTAGTTGTTACTAAAAAAGCACCTCAACCAATATAAACTAATGTGTGTGATGTTGACAAAATGATAATATTACAGTTGTATATGTATCGCACCTATGTATCAGTAGCAGAATAATGATAATATGTACTTATTGACTGAGTGGGGTCCAACCTAACTAATCTTATGTACTATATAAAAAACGAGCAGCAGTGTATATATACAGTATATATATGCAGTATATATGCTTGATAAAACACGTCCTGTAAGTTTTTTATATGACTTTAAAAACCCCAACACTTATAAAACCAAATATTTCAAATACAATTTTGAAAAATAAGCAAAAAAAGTAATAAAATTGACTAGTGGTCATTCTGATCATGCGCAGAATTTCTGATGTTTGTTGAATATGAGTCCCACATTTGAATCTGGTCCTTCAGAGTTCAAGGGGGAAAAAACTTTCTCAAATAACTGGTTCAATTCCTTGGACCATTTTGGTCACATGATTGGACAGAGGTTGCTTCGTAGCATGCAAAGTAATCTCATTACTATTCAATGTACCTTTATATAAAGTCTTTATATAAAGATTCATTGAATACAAATGAGTATTTTATCGGTATAAAACCTCATGCATGTGATCAAAATTGGACCACGGATTGGACTAGATGCTCATGAATTATTAATGAGTTATTGAATTTATTATCATGTTTTTGTTTTTTGATAATCCTAGATGGATCAACTGTCAAACATGAAAAACAAAATTGAAGAACTTAGTGAACCAGAGCAGTTTGCTTGTCATGTAAGTAACACTTTCTCTTTACATAGTGTTTGTAACCATATGAAATAACAAGCTCAGCACTCATTGGTAAGCATGTAATCAAATATCAAATAATAATTTGCTGTATCTCATGTTCAGTTAAGCGATATCAAGAACCTTGAAAACAGATTGAAGTCTATGCTGTTTATGATGCAGTTCCCAGAAGAAATGGCAGATACTAAACCTGTGAGTATTAACTAGTTTTTAACTTCTTCAAATTATTGTGATGTTGTCATATCAAATTATGACAAGCTGGACATCTCTCTGGGAAATATTGTGAAATCTACAGATCTACAGAAATATATGCATAAATTATAGGTGGCCACAGATTTTCATGTTGTGCTGTTAGGGCTCACAGGAAATACCGTTTTGACACCATGAGCACATGGCAAGTTAATCACTGCTAATATTGTTGTTATAGAATGTTGTCAATGCTACTGCTGCATGCAGAGAGGTCAAGACAAGTCCAAAGTTTGGAAAACTTCTCGAGGTAATCAGTTGGGCTTATAATTGTATTATTACTCCAATTTGTCATGGGTTGGTGAATCTCATTTCAGAGGATTGCTGAAATAAAATGTTAGCTGCGTCTCTTATCTTTATGCTACTTATAAATTATTATGATTACAGGTACATCGCCTATGAAAATTAGGCTTTTGTGAATTTTGATCTTTGGTCACAATAAAATTGTGTTTTGTGGACTATTGTAATAACTTGTTTCGATGACTTTCTCCTGTAAAGCCATAGTGACCAAGACCAAGATCATACTGGTTTGAGTCCCATGTTGTTACCATCTTAGGTATATTGCTGTATTTGCCATTCACTATTATTTGTTGTTTGTGATTGCAGTTGATCTTGTTGATGGGTAACTATATGAATGCTGGTTCAAGAAATGAGGGAACTATTGGTTTTGAAATGAACTATTTAACTAAGGTAACTAATACGTGTAGTGTGTACTTGATTATTTTACGTCTTGACACATCCTACCTACACGTACCTACACCTCTACTTTTTATCTTCCTACCTATCTTCCTGTTTGCTGACCCTTCTTTAGATTAGTTTATCTTGTTCATGCTATGAATACAAAGCATTTCTATGCCAATATCCAAAATGTTCACCAATCACACCAACAAGATTTGACCCAATTTTAAAATAGGATAATTGCCAATGATCAAGTCTTTATTTTGTTTGTAGCTCAACTCGACAAAATCAGTGGATGGACAAAGGAACCTTCTTCATTTCTTATCAGAGGCTGTAGAAGACAAATATCCTGATATTGCTGGATTTGAAATGGAAATGACTCACATTGAGGCTGCTAGTAGAGGTGAGTTCGTCAAGGTGATGCTAATGATCGCCACTGTCAAGTGATTTTACAATGATCAACTTCAGTAGGGCTTCTGAAAGTACGACCAACTCCTAGATTTCAATAGCTACGATGATTTGATGTAATAATGATAATGATAATAAATTCCTAGAGCTACAAAATAATTTCTTGTTAATATTTTGACTTGTGTAGCTTGACGTATTTGTATTGTTTTCTGTTTCAGTTTCTGAGGAGATTCTGACAAAGTCGATCAGTAACATGCAAACTAATCTAAAAAAAATAGAGGGTGCACTGAAATCAAAACAATCAAATACTAACCCTGAAGACAAGTACTTTGATGTTATCAAGATATCCTTTACCATTGAACATTTCATTTGCATAGCTAGCCTATATGTATGGTTAGTTGTTGGGTATGACTCATTTGTTGATTTGCTTGGACAACGTTCATGGGCAGATTCATGGGTGGGTAGAGACGAGAGAGACATTTTTATTTTGGCCATGTGAGAGTAACACCTTTTTTATTTCATGAACCCAGTACTAGCACTTTTCTAGTTTTCCTGTTATAATGTTACTTCTATTCGTGTTCACGACGAGTCCTTGACTGTGCTTAAGAGTTTCATGAAGCAGCAAAAGACCAAGTTGATGTGCTTGAGGAGATGCACAAGAACATGATGACTATGTTTAAAGAAGTCTTAGAGTTCTTCTGTATGGACCCCAAGAAAACGTCCATGGAGGAATTCTTTGGCGATCTCAAGACCTTTATTGACCAGTATTTGGTAAGCAGCAGTAAAACTACCTGCAACTTGCACAACTAGCATTGTTGTAGGACAAATACATCTTTCCCGCGTTTCCTTGGACGATCGCGAACTGACTAGTTCAAACCCGAGAAGGGCCTAAATTCTATCAGAGTTTTACTTTATTATTTCATTGTTTACATGATTCTTTTGATAATCGAGACTCGCCCTGGCTTGTCTATGGTAAACGTGGATTTGCTGATTTGTTTTGTCCACGTAAAGTTATTGAATTGAAATACCCATGAATATGCCTAAAAATTCGGATATATAATACATATATAGATATGCAAACTGTAAATATGGCATTAATTTATTATATCTTGAATCTTGAGATAAATGGTTACTGAAGCCATGTCGAATTCTTTTCAGAATGCAAGACAAGACAATATGAAGAGAAGAGAAAAAGAAGAAAAGGATAAGCGAGCTAAAGAAAGAGCTGAAAAGGACAAGGAGCGCAAAAAGAAGATGGAGGCAGAGAAAGCCAAGAGAAATCCACTTGTTGATATGAATGCAGGTAACATATCATATACTTCCAGCTCTTGTCAGTCTGGCCCAAATACACTTTACAAAAACACTAACCTCCAACCCCCCTCACCTTTACCATCACAGAGCTTGTAAAACCATTTGCTGGCTGTGCCACGTGCATTGTTGACTGTCAATTCTGAAAAGACAACCATGGTGTCCATAAGAAAACGTTATTCGAGTGATTCATATGTAATTTTGATTTGGGTGTTTACCATGACGTCGTAACTGACTCGGTGTTTTTTTTTTTTTTTTTTTTGCAGATGATGATCAAGAGGGTGTGTTGGATGGTTTAATGCAAGCACTTCAAACTGGTAGTGCATTCAGAGATCCTACTCGACCACCCAGGAAGAAGGCCGCAGCAAAGAAAGGTAACAGTGACCTGTGCTCATTCCTCGATGTAGCAGAGAGGTTTTTGACATTTATTCACCGACTTTGTCAAGTGATTGTCGAGTCGAACTCGGCTTACTATTTCTAATCATTTCTTTCCGTTGTGCAGAAAATGTGTATTGATTGGTGCGCATTGGAAATCAAATATTATTAATTCATTACTTACCCTCAATAATTTGCGTTTTTAGGTCGTCCAGTTGATCTTCGTCGATCAAGAACGCGTACCAATATCCCGGTACAGAAACTATTAGCTGAAGCTGAAATAGACATCAATTCCCCGTCCAATGATGCGGACCCATCTGAAGAAAAACCGGCACCGGCGCGGCCAGCCCGACATCGCCATCGTAACGAAAACGCAGAAAATGAAGCGTATAAAATAATCGAACAATTAAAAAGCCTTTAATTGGTCTAAATAATACTGTGTATATAAATAGACAGATAACTTGTGTTGTCATTGTTATCCAAATATACTTCACCAGCCACGAGAACGAAAGTGATCGAAAGTCAAGTACACATGCTGCGTGACACTGTGTGACGATACAATGACGGGCGTGACAGTAACTGAAATAAGACTGTACAGTCCAAATCACGGCCATTATAAACCAATAAATAAGTTGAAATTGTAAACAGAAGTGCAAAAAAGTCGTGTACATACAGGGCTTCTAGGACTTTTATTTTCAATAAGACAATTTCAGGAAAATGACTAAAAGTATTTTAAAATGTGTAAATTAAATTGTGATATTAAATTAGTAGTGCTAGGATGTAATTATGATGTGATCAATAAATGATGCAACATTTTGATAATTAAATATGTACAAATGCGTTATTTATGTTTGACTTGCTTATGGCTTGAGGGTAGACATATCTTTTGCTCCCTCTCAGAGATAAAGAGACGTGTTAACGTTGCGGACTCCAAACGATCTTGATATTTCCCACCAAACTGTTCGGTAAGTGCGCCTTCGACGAATAACCGATTCCATGTATAATAACAAGATATTTTTATTATCTATACCGATTCTTAATTTGTCGGTTCGTAAATGCTAAAAATTATTTGGGCTCCCTGTGTTAAACTTTGATGCGTTGTTCCTGGTCATTCGTTTGAAAGGGCGCGCAAAGCATAGTCAATAATGACGTCATGCAGTGACGTTATGAATCGCTAATTATTCTAGAAGGTAATTAGGCTTGTTAATTGGTCAAGGTAATCAGTAATTACAGCAAGTGAACCGTAATCCTCGTTGGAAATTAAGGGTCTAAGTTTTCAAAATCACAATCGAGATGCCTGAAAAGAAAGTCAAACTTCATTTCCTTGAAAACTTTGCCCTCAGCGGAGCTGCTGCCATCATCTCCAAGACTGCTGCTGCTCCTATTGAGCGTGTTAAACTACTGGTGCAGAATCAAGATGAGATGATTAAAGCAGGCCGTTTGTCAACGCCTTACAAAGGTGTCGTAGACTGTACCACGAGAACATTCCAATCAGAGGGTTTTGCTTCATTCTGGAGAGGTCAGTAAAACGAATGAAAAAAAACTCAAAATAAATTTACCTCGGTACTAATGATTTGCTTTTTTTCAAATCAAAGGAAACTTGGCTAATTGCATCAGATATTTTCCAACACAAGCATTGAATTTTGCCTTCAAAGACCAGGTCAAGGCTATGTTCAAAGCTAGTAAGTCGGACAGCAACGCAATGAAGTTTACAAAGAACATTGCTTCTGGTGGGGCTGCTGGCGCGATGTCCTTGACGTTTGTCTACTCGTTGGACTACGCTCGAACACGACTGGCTAACGATGCCAAAGCATCTGGTAAAGGAGGAGGAGAACGTCAGTTCAATGGATTGATCGATGTGTACACCAAAACCTTGAAGAGCGACGGTATTGTTGGTCTCTACCGTGGTTTTGTTATCTCCTGTGTGGGCATCATTGTTTACCGCGGTTTCTACTTTGGCTTGTACGATACTCTTAAGCCTATTCTTCTCGGTGACGATGCTAGCGTTGTAACATCATTCCTTCTTGGATACGCTGTTACAGTTTCATCTGGACTCGCTTCATATCCCATTGACACCATCAGAAGACGTATGATGATGACATCAGGAGAGGCAGTCAAGTACAAGGGATCCATTGACTGCACGATTCAGATCATCAAGAATGAAGGCTTCATGTCCATGATGAAAGGTGCAGGTGCTAACGTCCTTCGTGGTATGGCAGGCGCTGGTGTCCTGGCAGGCTTCGATAAATTCAAAGAGATCTACATCTACTGGAGAGCAAGCGACTAGATGAACAGTCAACTATCTTGATGATATAGTGTTGTATCACCAAAGTCGATCAAAAATCAATAAAAAGTTTTGTCAAAGTTCCTTGTGTATTAATGTCTATAGCGGGAGGAAATTTCTCATTCATTCATTTCATGATTCATTGATATGCTGGAAACATGCAACACGTTACGTTTGTTATTCATGAGGCAATTCATATGAGTTATCACCATTTATTTGTCTTTGAATAAGGCTACATACCATTCATTATGTTACAATGTGTTACAGTTACAATTAAATTACAACTCATGACATAGAGGTTTAATTTTCCTTCGGAACATATGAAACCTCGAAAAAAGTCTTTCCAGCGAATTAAGTTTTTGTGGGTGTTAATCAAAGCGTTTCCATGCCTTTTCTATCAACCGCTTTATCATAAATCTGACTGTAGCTAAAAAAGAATACCTAGTCTGTACATTACTATTTGAAAAATTTTATCTATATTACTTCGGCGTGGCGAAGAAGTCGACCGAAATTTTGATAAAGCCGAACAATTTCTCGTACAAAAACGTCTCGCTAACTAGAAGTCTTTCCGATCTCGTTTCGATCTCGGTTTTCGTCTGCATGAAAGCATCTCCATCATAATACGCTTTTGTGATTTTGACTCGCAAATATAAGTTTTTTTTCAGATAGTTCTGGATTGACATTTTTTCAGATAGGTCCTGATTGACATCCACCAAAACCCCCCCGGGGGTTTTAGGGGTTGAATAGCACTGAAACTTGTGATTTTAGAGATGAAAAATTTGCAACTAGCCACGCCCTTTTGAAAAACGTCCGGTATCTTTTAAGGCTATTTTTGAAAAATTCCGAAGAGCATCCCCGAACGTTTAACCCTGTAGTCACCCCCCCCCCCCCCCGGGCCAAAACCTTATTCGCTGGTAATAATTTTTTATTATTATTTCGCGCATATAATTGAGAGGCAGTGAAAAATATATCATAAAACAACTCCCTGACAGGAAATTGTGATCAGTTGTTGACTGAAACACGCAAGGTGTCATTTCTCGAACAATAGCTCTGAAGCGAGATGACGTTTTGCCCACGTCTCTGTATCACAATACCTTTTATAATCCCAGTATCAAAGAATTGCTATAGGAAAATTGCTGTTCGACAACCTGTTTTACAATGCCATTGGGAGACAGACAACTAGCACAAAAATGTCTTCATCAAATCTAAGTTCTATCAATAGATCATCACGTTTAATCAATATTTTTTTTGGTTAAAAATTACGTTTGATTCAGCACAACACTTTTAAAACTCACAAATCTGCAACCTTCACAAGTTGTTTTCCAATATTTCCACCTTTCATCATCGATAGAAAAGCCTTTGGAGTATTTTCCAATCCTACTTCGACCGTCTCTCGACTTTTCAGCTTTCCTTCTTGAACCCACTGCACTAATTTTTGCAAAGCAGCAGGGATTTTGTCGTTGTAGTTCAGGACAAGAAAACGCTCCCTTGTAACGTTCTGCTTAGTGGCAATCTCTTGTACTTCTGTACTGAGAGGGGGTGGGTAAGGAAGGTCCTTGTTGTACTGTGATATTTGACCACAAAGAACAATGTGACTGTCCTTGTTCATTAGCTTTATCACCTGAAAGATACAATGATATGGATTGACAACACGCATTTAATAACCTAGTGGAACCCAAGTTCTCAACAAATCAATAGAGATAAGTAACTCTCATTTGAGCAAAATGAATTTGAAATATCAAAAAGAAGACATTTGAAAATGTCAAGCTTAAATATGCTAGAGGAAAACTATTTAGCCCAAATTAGGTCTGTTCTTATTCATGTAAACAAACCATGACGTCATAGTGAAATAGGGCAATTGCGGCCCTCTGTTAGTACAATGTAGGATACATCCGAGTGCCTGCTTTGTGTAAAAAGGAAAAAAGTCAGAACTCTGAGGGGAGGTGAACTACACCTCATATGGTAGAGTGTGTGCATTTTATTTCTGATCTCACCAATAACTATTGTTAGCCACAATTTTATGCTATTTTGTTAAATATCTAAGTTATCTGCTTGTGTGCTATTTGGCACATTTAGGGGGTAAAAGGGTAGGTTCTGCTATCAACATTCAGCAAACCAGCACTCTCTCTGACACATTTTTGTACATATAGTCAAAATGCAGAAGAGATTAACTGTAGCCATCCTCAACCCCAGGCTGTAAATACAACAATCATCTGTTAACAATTAAGCATATAAAAGAGTGAACTAGTTTTATTACCTCTTCAGAAATAGTTCCTCCAACATTATCAAAGTAGACATCAACACCTTGAGGGCAGTGTTGTTTCAATGCTGCACCCATATCACTAGTGGTCTTGTAGTTAATGGCTGCATCAAATCCTAGTTCTTTGATGTACTGACATTTTTCATCAGTTCCACACACACCAACTACTTTACCACTCCCAAAAAGTTTGGCAATCTAAAAAAAATATCAATAAGTTGGAGAGGTGGTGGCCACCAAGTTAAGGTTTGGAAAACTAAAATGGGTGGTCTATACAAGAGGGAACAGGGCATCACCAGGGTTCTTCACAGAAGTTGAGAAACACATTGTTGTAGGAGCATGTTGTGGTACAAATTTCGTCAATATATTTGAAGGAGAAAACCTAGGACCAGCAACACACCAGCAACAAAAAGACTGAGAAGCTGATTGGGTTTATATTTTGAAACAACTGACTTGGAAGCACTGCAAGACATGTATGTCCCTATGTCACCAATAATTATTAATAGACTTGTGGACTGACCTGACCAGCAGCAACACCACATGCACCAGCTGCACCGCTTACAACCACTGTCTGGTTTGTGCCAGACACAATGTGACCTTTAACTTCAAGCCCAATATACGATGTTAAACCAGTTAAACCACACAAACCAAGCAGAAGAGATGGATGTTCTTTCAGGTATGGATCTTCAACCTACCGGTACATCAAAAGTCATGTTACTAAAGAGTAATACTTCTCACCAATAGTCTTTAAATGTAACATTTTAACTTAATCTAGAACACTGTGGCATAGCATTTGAAACTTACAATTTAAAAAGTTACCCACAATTGGGATGTCTCCGTAATGTATGGTTTACAGCTATTTTACTCTCTAGAACATAGTATCTCTTTCACAGTTATTAGGGCAAGATTAGTGAATATATACAATAAATCAGTTAGGAAATTGGATTTATAAACAAAATACGGTAAAAATTGGACATTGTTTTATACGTTACACAGATAATTTTTTGTCATTTATACGTTTACGAAAATCGGTCTTATACTCTAGTCAGTTAGCACCCTTGTTCAGTAATTTAGCTCTCGAACACTCGATCACCTTTTGTAGTTGAACTTCCGGTGAAAATGCTACATAGTCCTGCCACGGCCATAATGTTGGAAAGTTTGATTGAACGATATCGCCTTTGTCGTAGCCCTGTCGTTTGCTATCAACGACAACTCCAACTCCTCCCCCAGAAGGAGGTTGATTTAAAGGCCAAGGCTTGATGTAGGACGAACCCGATGGGTCGTTCATGCGACTTCGCATATAAGGATCAACAGAAAGATAGAGTGTCTTCGCAACAATTTCTCCATCTTTACAATCTATAGGCTGTCCTTCTACATATGCAAAGTTATCTTCGGAAGGCGGATTGGATTTACCAGGTCTGCTTTGCAGTATAACTTGATGTACTTTGTACGCCATCTTGCACGGAAGAATTCAGAATTGACGCAATCGAGCGAGAACTAGGGAAGATTGGAATTTCCACAGGGAGCCCGCAAAACATATATTTTTTTCCTTCTCAGCATAAGGGAAAAAATCCTTTTCGAGGCAGTTATATCGCAATGAATCGTTTCATTGTATCAGCAAAGTACTCTTTCATATTGGTTTTTATGCAGAGTTATGGTATTCTGAGTAAGTTGCTCAGACTCACTTATTTTTGGTCTGCTGCGTGTTAGTCTATAAATGCCCACAAACCATGGCCCCACCTTACTTAATACTATCCACACATACAATGCTGGACACACGACCACACAAGCCTAAAGTTATCTAAATGCCAAGAAGGCATGATTGGCTACCACCACTTCAGATTGAAGGAATTTACCTCATCACATGCGACTGCGGCAAGCATTATGTTGGACAAACAGGACAGACTGTTGACTGTAGAACAAAAGAACACAAACAAGCGACAAACAAGAGACAGTACTATTTATCTGCCGTAGTCAATCAAAGACATGCAACAATAGCTTTCTCATCACCATGGCAACCACTCCATAACAACTTTATAAAGTAAGCACATTTTTTTCTCAACGTCATTCTGACGAAGACTACCACAGCGTAGCCAAAACATTAATGTACAAATTCCATGTGTCTCAGTCCGAAAAGCTGACTTCAACGATTTCATGAGGTTGATTAGTTAAGTTAATATATATTAGCGTAAGCCTATCACTGAGGATGCTCGTGACCTGCACCCTCAGCCGTTCTTTACATCCCCCTGTTATTGTTTAATGTGAAGTGTAGTAGCGAGACGAGACCTCCAGTTTATTGTCCTGTAATCCGAGAAGACGCGAATCCTAACAACTATAAAATTCGAAGAAAATTATCCTTGATTATTTTAAAACTCTAAGTTAATATGGTCCGGTTGAGGGTTCAAACCTGCAGCTAGCTCCCGGATAACAGTGAACACTCTCCCAACTGAACTAACAAAATCTAAAATCATTATTGTTACGACAGTTACCAAAAACACATTGAATTCAGTAAAAGGCCAATTTTATTGACGGTGATATGATCTAATAATCAGCATTTCACAGTTTCATTGCAAATCTGCAACTTTCACAAGTTGTTTTCCAATATTTCCACCTTTCATCATTGATATAAATGCTTTTGGAGTATTTTCCAATCCTACTTCCACAGTTTCCCTGCCTTTAACTTTCCCTTCTTGTATCCACTGTGCAATCTGTTTAACAGCAGCTGGGATTCTGTCAGCAAATGCAAACAGAATGAATCCTTCTCTTTTAATGTTCTGCTTGGTGACAATATCTTGGATTTCAGGACTAAAAGGAGCGGGGAATTCAACATCTTCATTGTACTGTGATATTTGACCAATCATTATGATATGACTATCTTTGTTCATCAATTTGATCACCTGCAAATAAATAGCAACTAAATAAAATGCCAGGGAAATATAAATATGGAAAAAATTAGCAAAAGTGAAAAAGGAAGGTAAAATAAAATAAAATGAACCTAAAGACAAAGCAAAAAAAAAAAATTACATCAGTTTTATTTTGCATTAGCAAACAGGTAAGCAAATTTCTTTAAATTTGTTACTCAAAACATTATACAGCTACTGAAGGGTTTCCTCCTCAATGTAGCAGAATCTCTTGTTTTTGACTGTAAGGTTAAGTCAACCCTAACTGCAAGAACCTCTGCACAGTAGGAAAACTCAGGGCATACCTCATCACTGAGAGTTCCTCCAACACAATCAAAGTAGACATCAACACCTTGAGGGCAGTGTTGTTTCAATGCTGCACCCATATCACTAGTGGTCTTATAGTTAATGGCTACATCAAATCCTAGTTCTTTGATGTACTGACATTTTTCATCAGTTCCACAAACACCAACTACCTTTCCGCTTCCAAACAGTTTGGCAAACTGAAAAGACAGACCAAAATAAATAACATATTGCACAAGGTGATAGACACATGTAGAGAACCATTAGTTGTTCACTTTCTAACTAAAACATTTTAAGGAAAGCACAAACGCTGAAGATAAAAATCCACAGGAGCACAACACCAAACTAACAGAATATTGGCTTAAAAAAAATCATGCCATATTTTGGACCCCCCAACTCTTCCCCATTGTCTCTATATGTCAGCAGGGTCAGCGGAGCCGGGGGGCAGTCTAGAGCGCCTCAAATTTTCTGAAAGTGAATGATACTTTTAATTTTTTTGGAGATAAATGATAGGGGTGAGAAGGGTGAATAAGAAATTCAACTTAACACCCCTTTCCCCCACTTGAAAAACTGTTCTGCCGTCCTTGGTCAGGCATCCCTATTTGTCACATGCCCTATTTTTCAGGTAATGTTGGCCAAGACATCATATGAACAGAACTCAACAATCATGATTGGTTGGTAACTATGCCATCTTTATTCCTCAAAAGCCAAGGAGTTAACAGTAGAGATCCACTGACTTTCATCATTAGCTTGAATTACCTGTCCTGCTGCAATACCACAACCTCCTGCAGCTCCACTTATAACAACAGTCTGGTTTGTCCCTGGAACTATGTGACCTTGAACGTTAAGCCCAATATATGATGTTAAGCCAGTTAAACCACACAAACCAAGCAGAAGTGATGGATGTTCTTTCAGATATGGATCTTCAACCTAATTTGAAAATGAACATTATTAAATCACCATGATTTCAATGCTGTTTCGAAAACTAAACACCAACCCCTCCTGAACGTAATTAACAACAGTCCAGGTTTGTAAATCGATATTTTATCATCAATGCTCCAATTAAATTTCTTGTTTATTTAACTCCAGCCTCTTTAATTTAGCATGTAATATATCCATTAGAATTACTGTCCATGGTTATCTGAGAAATGTACACAGCTACAAACAATTGCGGTAATTAAGACAACAGCTAAATGATCTCGAAGCTGGAGTTGATAAACGTTACTGTAAATGGGACTATTCCCAAAAGTCGACTATGTAAATAAACTGCATACCTTTTGTGCATCGGTAAAAACAACAAAGCTTTTCCAAGGCCAAGTGGAATCTACTTGAACAATATCTCCTTTTGCAAACCCTTTATGCTTGCTCTCCACAACTTGACCTACTCCATTGCCATATAAAGGTTGATTAAGAGGCCATGGTTGAAATACGGGCAATCCTGTTGGATCATTCATGCAAAACCGCATGTATGGGTCGACGGACAAATAGAGCGTTTTCACGACTATTTCTCCATCTTTGCAGCTGTCTATTGGCTGTGCTTTTACACATGCAAAGTTGTCTTCACTTGGAGGATTTGTTCTGCCGGGTCTGTTTTGTAGAACAACTTGATTTCCTTCCCATACCATCTTGGCTACCTTCGCTACCTGCTATGTACTTCCAAGCTAGAAGCGAACACAGGTATATACGCGCAGCGCGAAGGGCAGCCGAGAGCCAAGATTAGGCCAACACGTTGCATCATGGGTAAGTAAATTGCGAGGGTCTGGGTCGAGTGAGTACAACAACATCAAAATGAACAATAAATGTAGATGAAGCGTGTTTTGCTTGAAAATCGTTTTTAATTTTAATTCTGGTGTAAAAATGTTTTTGGAAAGCAGCAATGTACAGTTCCAGATATGATGAACGGATAACATGGTTTCAGAGCTTGTTTTGTGGAGGATTGGCTGGAGTTGTAAGTCGTACCGTTACTTCGCCTTTGGAAGTTGTCAAAGTTCTTTCCCAAGTTGGTTCCGAACAAACTCAACAAGGACTGGCGAAAACCTTTGTGAATGTTTACAAAAATGAGGGAATAAGAGCGTTTTGGAAAGGCAACTGGATAACATGTCTTAGATTGTTTCCGTACAGCAGTTTGCAGTTTGTTGCATTCAATTCATTGATGGTCAGTGGTTATACTAATGATTTCAGTCAATATTGTAGGGCAAGGAAGAACCCTAGGTAACACCTAGAGGCTTTATGCTTGAGGTCAAGCTATCCACTAGATAAAAGTTAGACACTGAATAGATTATATATTAATATGTATATAATTTCTCCAGTGAATATAGGTATCAGGGCAATTTATCTGACCCCTGCAGTTGTACAAATGCAAAGCCTCGATATAAACTTATCCACTGGGTAACAGTTGTCTACTGCATGTCATTTCTTTATAATTTATTTGCTGAATAGTGATTTATCTGGTGGATACCCAGGCTGGCCCCTGATGGATAGTGCTATATCAAGTGCTTGTGCTAATCATAGACTGATCAGGTTATCCACTTTTTAAACTTGATCCATAAACAAAATAGTCAAATTCTTCCATCCCAGGTAAACATGTTGTGCAGTCAAATGCCTTAACACCAGTGGTTTTCCAGGTGGTACTGGGGAAGGTGTACGTAGCTTGGGAGAGGAATAAAATGGTAAAATCTGAGCATGAATAAAAATTCCAGCCTGATTTACTTATTCCTTCTGATGACGTTTTCTTTTTTTTTGTACAGTCAGCTGCATTTACATTGTGTGATTGATTTCAGATGTCTTTTGAAAGCCTTGGTGATGGACATCTATCAAATTATAGTTCAGCAGTTGCTGGATTAGGGAGTACTGCTGTTGCAAATTTTGCTGTTTATCCATTTGATGTCATCAGAACAAGACTCATTGTGCAAACATTAAAGCCTAAGAAACGCCGTATGCTATGTACTTTCAAGAATGTTGTAAGAAATGAAGGCCTTCTGGCTCTATACAGAGGATTATTGCCTTCAATATTTGGTAGGGATATTGAAGTGTTTCATAAACTATGGTCAGTTAGTCAGACAGACATGTCACTGTTTTATAGATTAACAGTGTCACACTAATTGATGAGTTAGGTCAGTTGGGAGAGCATTGTACTGTTAACCTAGAGGCTGCAGGTTTCAGCCCCAGATGGATTGCCTCTCAGGTCATGACTATCCTAGCTTGCTAATAGACCTACACTAATACAAATTACTAACTGCTAATCAATCTCATGCTTGTAGAAACACTAAATATTAAGAATAATAATTGTAAAGTACATGTGATTGAATAAAGCACTATACATAACATGTCACAAGAAAGCCTTAATGATTGTCTCAAAATGAATGACATTTGTGTTATTAATCACAATGAATTCATTCATGGACAACTCAGTCACTCAATCAGAAAGTAATAAAAATATTTCATGGGAAAAAGCACACATAATATCTCACTTATTGAAGAAAGTCATGTTTTGTTGATTTTTAGGTGTTGTACCATTTGCTGGAGGCTCATTTTTGGCATATCATTGTCTAGATAACATGGAATACTCATCAATTTTAACACAAAGTACTGAATTACATTTGGTTATTAGTGCTTGTATAGCTGCATCATTTGCACAGGTAAAATGAAATTGTCTACAAGATGATTTGTTTTATTATATAACTTTGTAGCTCCATGATATGCTCATTTCAGGACCAGAAACTGAGGCTGCAACAAGAGCTGTCAAGATAGACAACACTCACAAGGAATAATTAATATTAACTTTGTGCTACTCAATAATATTTAATTTGACCATGGAATCTGTAATTTTGACAATTATTGTGGTTCATGTATATCCCAGTGCTTAGCCTTGAAAGGTGTTTATATTTCATTTCAAAGTGGGTTCTATTCTTGTAAGGCTTGATGGTTAAAGGCACCAAATGGCAATAAGCATAGATTGTTTGAGTTTGCAGAAAGCAGGCAACCACATTAAATATAGATGAATTGACAGTATACAAAATAAACTACTTTTGTATTTCAGACAATGTCTTACCCATTTGATACTGTCAGGAAGAAGATGCAGGTACAAACAGTCTTTCTTGCTTTTACAGCGAGGACACTTGAACCATGAACACTTGTCTTTATTTGGTTTGTCATTTTCTGAGTTTTTTACTGCTTTAAATCCTCTAAAAAGTAGACTTAAACTCAAATACACCGAAAATAAAAATGACAGCCATCCAAGTGTTTTTTTTTCTATGTAATATTAATTTAAGAATAAGCACCATTTTGGTTTTCACAGGCCAGTAGAGTATATCTACTAATAGGGAACGGGAAACAAGTCAAATACAGTGGAATGTCAGATGTCTTTAATCAAACCATTAAACTATATGGAATAACAGGATTATGGAGAGGACTAACTGTAAACCTAATCAAGGTACAACTACACCAGTAGTACACGTTACTAGTATTCACTAAAGGGCTTCAAAGGTGCATTCATTTTTACATGAGAATCGATTGGCAGCATTTTGCCAAATGAAGAAAGTTGTATAAACATATTTACATATTATACAAATCATGCACCCCAGCGAATTTGTATATAATGTATCCACAGGATAGGGATTAGCCTCTAACACATGCATTCTTAGGCTCATCAACAAAATTTCTCTTGCCATGTTTGATCTTAAAAATGCCTGTGTTAAAGGCTGAGTAGCAATTTACCCAAACTTTTTTAGCAGTCACAAGAGGACTCCTTCAAAGTTCCCATAACATGCTCCTGGTACATATCTACAATGACTGTGACATGGTTTTCTTTCCCTTCAGATTGTGCCCAGCACATTTCTAATGTATCTACTATATGAACAAAGCAGAAGAGTTTTCTTATATCAAAATGGTTACACAGTATCTCCATGGGATTCAGCACCCAAAGATGATGTTGATCAAAGTCTGTTACCACATGAAGTCAACAGCAACATGCAAGAAAGTCACTTATCATAAATATTGTTGATATATGATTCTATTATATTAATGAATGATATTAATAAATGGGACAATACTTCTGTAAGTTGTTTGTGCAAAAATAATAAAAATAGTAGGACAAAAAGCAACATTGTATAATAATTTGTTAGTTGCTCCAACTAGAATCATGCTGCAGGATGCATGTGTGTAGTTTTTTTTCACTTTGGAGTCTCAAGCAAATTTTGAAATATTATGAGTAAAAACTTTAAAAAACACACAAGCATATCATTTTTTTCAAATATTTTCTTTAATTTAAACCATATCAAGGAAATAATACTTCATATTCAGTGTATATACAAATAAACAAACATATTAATATTATAAGCTAATGATTATTGTGTAAGTTGTTTACAAGTTAAGACATTAATAAACATACTATTGAGTCATCATTTTTCTACTCTCATGAATAGACAATTATTAGAAAAGTGATGGGGAGGGGGTGAGGAATGTTTGAATTGCAGGAATTTTTCCTCTACTCCAAGACGTAGCACAGGGATTTTTGTTTCATGCATTTTACCCAACACTTTTCTAATGGCCCACCTTTCATATATCAATAATACAATTTACAGACTAGTGTTAGTAATATTTATTTGGGTAGACAACTTGTATCTGTGAATATATGCTAGCACTATGCTCACATTTTTAGTAGCCGTTCACAGATGCATGAAGGACCCATTTTTTTATAATTCAAGTGCTTCCCAAAATCTTTGTGTTTAGTATAGCCAAATGTTTTTAACATGAGACTGATTTGACCAGCTCAAAACTTTACAAATTAACAGTTGTTGTTAATGAATTTCTTAGTAAAGTAGACTTACTAAATCAGTTTACCAAACCACATGGAAATGACTAACAATTTTTGTAATGCAAAATACAGCCTCCAGAGTTTTACCTTGCAGACAAAATCTACAATACTAGTTCAATACATAAGGAGACTTTTGTATAGTTTGTTGAAACTCCAGGGGTCAGTTGTACACAGCTTGTTTTACAATTTATCTGCTGGATTGCGGTATCCAAGCTTCAATACAACTGGCCCTAGAGCTCTTTCCAAAAAGCATATTCACTTTTCAAATAAGCTGTTTCATAAAAATGGCTATACTAATGATGATACTGGGTCTGTTTATTGCACTGTTATTACACTAATTACACAAGGCAAGCGACAATCTGAAAACAACATTCACAGCAATATTATTGGATGGTAGAGCTCCAATGGCGTCTGGTAGAGATGTTAGCTACTATTCAGCTATTCATCCAGCTTTGTTCAACGATGGCACTCACTTTTTTCTCATATTCTCTTTTACTTTCCTGGTAAAGCTGTGCAGCAAGACTATTTGCAGGGCTGTTTGGATTGGGCTCATCCAACAAAGACTACAAAGATAAATGTGTCAAAGATATTTACAGAATAATCTAGAAGTAGGATTTACAGGTGTGAAGTTTCTATATCCATCAATGATGGCAACGCAACTTCCTTCTGATTCAAGCTACTTGGTTCTTTGAAGTATATTATTGTACATAAAGAGGGGGGTTTGTTTCAGCTGTGTATATTTGTTTTTGTTCGACCATGTCTGGAGTCTATTATTCATCATCTGGGTTAAGAAATTATCTTTCAGCACATGCCAAATAAAAAAATGTAAAACATTGTAACTAGTTTGAAAATGGTAATGATTAGTACTTTTTTGCATAATTATGTTTAGTATGATAACATATAATTTAAAATTTGATCATATCATAGATCATTCCATGTTTTACTTCTAACATTAATTTGATTACTACAGCTGTTTTCATTTGAATGAGAAAGAGTATTGTATTATTGTAGTCCCTGTAGACATAGTTCCTAAAAAAACATTTGTAGCATCTGCAGTGTTGTAGCCAAATCCTAACTGTGCCTTTCCCCACTCAGACGAAAACAACTCTATTAGACAGTACAAACCTGTATAGATGTTAATATTGACGATACATCATAGGTAGGGCTCCATCTGTTCTGTAAAATATCTAAACATATACCACCATCTGCATATACTAAAAATAATACAAAATCAAAAATCATTAGAAAGACAGTAAAATTATATATATATATGATTAGAACATAATGTCTTGGTGTCTAGTATCATGGCTTGTGTGGGTATTTTGAAAAGGGGATGAGAGGGATTTTAAATCATTTGCACTACATTTTGTACACGAGTCATGAATCCAAGTATGTTTTTGACATAATTGTCTTGATTCACTATTTCAACTGTAAAAACCATGCATGTTAGGTATGGTTGTGCCTTCAAATGCCAATTTCTGCCAAAATCCAATTCAAGTTTTGAATCAGCTGGTAGCAATGCACTAGTTTTAACACTGAGCATATGCTATTGTTTTCATGGTTATCACTGGAATGATGGGGCATACTTAATTGATAGGGCATGAACAGAAACTGTTAGCTTGAACAGAACTGTGACTACATCACATTTGCATAAATCAATCCACTTAGTCATTGCTACTCATTCTAAGATTAATTTTAAATTCATGAGTATTTCTAATAAATGCAGTTGCTGTTTTTTTCTTACAGCTTTCAGATAATATAATATAAAAACAATGTTTGTTTCATGAAGTAATCATTCAATTTTCACCAATTTTATAGATTAAAATAATGCAATTTTGCTGTAAAAATCTTTAATGAATGAAATGAAAAAGATAAATGCGAATTAGATAAAGTGATGTTTAAATCAATCTTTTCAATATATGGAAATTTAAGTTATAAACAACAAAGTTTACCATTTGGATGAAACATTTTTGATATAAAACGAACTGTTGGAGGTTTATTGGGGTATTCTTCCGTAAATTCCATTTGTAATTTGAAAGTACCTAAAACAACAAATGGAAATAAAATATGTAAGATGAGTGTGCAAAACGAAAGAAGAGAGTAATAACATTTTTTGTAAAACACTTACCATCTTCAAAAGGTGTATCACTCGGCCTACCAACGAAAACAAACCGACGTTGTTGTTAGAAAATCCACAAGAGTACATGTATTCAATTCAACCAAAAACATATCCTATACATACCCAAATATAACTGCATTCCAAATCATGATATTATTTTCTGAAGGAGCACCGCTAACACCGTCTGGTGGATCATCTTGCAATCTGAAAAAGAAAATATCAAGGAACGATTGTAACCTAGTTCTGAGGAGGAAACAACAACACACATATTTTATCGCTCTTTTTCGGGCAGAATTTCAACGACAAAAAACATCTAAACGTACAGCCTAATTTGATGAATGATGAAAATATACACTTACTTCTTAAAATCCCTCATAAGACGCCTTCTTGCTGGAGTAGACATGATTTTATTTTGTGTTTTCAGTAACCTTCTCGTCACTTGCCTTATCAAACAAACCCGATCATCGAACGAAATGACTTGACGTCATGCGCCTGTGACAAATATGATGTAACATCTTCCGCTGACCGCATATTGACGTCATTAACCACAGGGAGCCCATACTCTATTCTTGAATTTTTTTTTAATCAAGCAAATATATATATATATATTATATGTATATATATATATATATATTATTATAAGTAGAATAAAGTAAATCAAGGCCACACAACTTGCAACTATAGAAGCGCTGTTTATTTATATTATTATATATATACGATATAGATATATATATATATATATATCTTACGACTACTTTTATTCAATTGTGAATTGAGTATATTTGTAATTTAGTCACCGTAAAAGGATGATAGCTTTACTGACGTCTGGAACGTTCATCTGAGTAATGTGAAATGACTGGAGTGAGTCCTTCTATAAAATTTTAATTTTTAAGCTAAAAAGCTTTTTCCCACATTTTTTCACAAAGAAAAATTTTCAATTTAAGGTATTTGGAGACAGTTTCTCAAAAGGCCTACCGACCTAAGAAAACAACGGCAAAAGCCATCTTGCTTTTCTTATTTCTTACCAATATTTTGATACACAGTTGCTTAATAGTTCTGGAGGATATCTTGAGACTTTTGTGGCGATCAGTATTGATTTATGCAAATTATGAGGAAATCCTGGAAAACAGTTTTCTTAATTTATTTTCAAAAATTTGCTATAGAATCATGTTAAAATTCAGAAGCGTAATATTCAGCATACTCCCTAACTGCAAAGTGATTTTAAAGAAATTTCAATTGAGAAATTTGAAGTTATGAAGCCGTAAACTTTGAACACGATTTTTGGTTATAATTAGCAATCACTTCCATGAAAATGATATTTGCCGTCACAGATTTTTTTAATGATCACCGATTTCAGGTCAGAAATTGTTTAAGATATGCTTAAGCCAGTTCTCTATACGATTTGGCAATAATCGCGTTTTTCACGAAGATAGGGGCTATAGATAAGAAGTATGTTTTTACCACATAACGCGGAACAATACCCAATCCGATTCAGAATCACTTTTCACAAAATTGACTTCAACAATTTTTCTAAAAATTTCTTCATAAAATATTGAATCCATTGCGGTGCAAATGTGCTAGGTTTTATTATTCTAGATACTCTAGGCCACGCGAGGAAAAATTAACAAAATTGGTTAATTTTTGTTGAATTCTTTATGTCACAAATGACGCGAAAAGCGACAAATGTTTTGAATCTGTCCTATTGTACTGTATAACAATAGTGGAATTAAAGGATTAAGTCTCCTGTGTCACTGATTCTCGTCACGCCAATTCTTCACGAAGAAATGGTTTATATATCAATTCTTCATTTATTTATTTATTTAATATTGATTTGACATACATTTTACAAACCACTTTATTTCGGAATAAAGTGCATTGTCCAGTTTATCGATTAGCGTGACGAGAATCCGTGACACAGCCACTTTGCAGTTAGGGAGTATGTTGAATATTACGCTTCTGAATTTTGACATGATTCTATAGCAAATTTTTGAAAATAAATTAAAAAAACTGTTTTCCAGGATTTCCTCATAATTTGCATAAATCAATACTGATCGCCACAAAAGTCTCAAGATATCCTCCAGAACTATTAAGCAACTGCGTATCAAAATATTGGTAAGAAATAAGAAAAGCAAGATGGCTTTTGCCGTTGTTTTCTTAGGTCGGTAGGCCTTTTGAGAAACTGTCTCCAAATACCTTAACCAGGTTCACTTCCAGTTTCTCCACCGTTTGGGAGTCGAGTCCGTCTATCGATGTCAGCAGGTTTGAGGTTTGGTCACGTGACAGTGAGAGGGCATACAGATGCAGCAGGTGGATTTCCATTGAAATTCACGTAAATTTTAAACACAAAACAACATCTCAGCATTAAATACCAGACAAAAACATGGCTTCTCGTCTTACAACAAGGAAAAAATCGTCACAAACATCGAATTTATCCAAACAGAAATCTCTCTCAACAAGCTGTATTGCGGAGAAACCTAGACTTGGCAAAAGGTCTAAAAGTGAGTCCAATTTACTGTCAAACACTCAGAGATGTACTTCGCTGACTCAACTGAATATGTTAGGTTCAACGAAATCACTCGAACAGCTCAACATAGAAAATATCAAACCAGAGGAACTATTCTCTCGAGAGTTTAATAATTTTTATGCGAAAAGAGTAAAAAACGGCCGTTCAAAATCGATGGCTAATAAACGGCTTGCTTTCACTGCGGCTTTCAAGGTCTTGTTGAACGCACAGTTTATTAACGATCGATTTACAACTACAGATTTACTACAGAGAAATCCTAAATACTGTGAACTCACAGAACTTATGTCAAACTGGTTTGAATTTGAGATTCCATTATTCCTCGATGGATTAGATCAGAATGTCTTTGTACAGAATGCCGAGGAAGGTGGATATGTTCGTTTAGCTATCGATGCTGAAGACAATTTCAATTGGAGCGACTGCGTTACTGATGAAGGCTTTTTATCAGCTAATCTAGTTCGTTCAAACCTTCAAATAACAATACAGAAGACTTTGGTCCTGATGAATTCAAATATTCAAGAAAATTTGGATAGTTTGCCTGATGGAGTGAACACCATCACGGTGTACTGCGACGGCTCCACTATCGTATTGGACATTAACTCCGGTGAAGTCCTTGTCGACCTCATACCGTCTATTAGACTTCATAGTCAATCTTTGGAGTTTTTTCGCCGTATAGCAAAATCTCCGGTGATGCCGTCACACACTCTCGCTAAAGCCAGCGAAAAGCCAATGAGTGACCCGGAAACCTTATGGATGCTGTCGTTCGCAGGAGAGGAACGTAAAAAAACCTGTCAACTAAATCCTAACCAGAGAAAAGTCCTCGATGTTTTAATAGAACTGAGAGAGCTTGATGAGCTGTTTGGAGAACTGTCTCTTAATCATATGTTAACTACAATGTTTTATTTAGTTGATAAATTAAGCGACCCATTCGACTGGCAGAAATCAGAAATAGGGGAAAGATTCATCGATGCACTGTTTGTTTTAGAGGAGAGCCTGGAGTATAAATATTTGGAACATTATTTTGTTGAAGGAGCAAATCTTTTGAATGCAATGAGTCCTGTAACCTTGTCTCAAGTGAAAGACAAAGTAAGAAGGATTGTAAAGCCATCTTGTGTGGCCTGTGGACTGGCTTCATTGTTTGGACCTTATAGCAAAGTAAAATGCGAAAAGAAACACTTTTGCAACTGAAGACAAGTATCGACAACAAACTTGTCCCTTGTAGAGAAGCCTCTGGAACCATGGTATAAAAATAAATGATATACGATTGAATTTTTATTTAAAAATACACTGAATCCCTTCATAATTTGGATACATTCAATATAACAAAAGTGTTGTGTAATATAGCGTTAACATTTCAGTAGATAAACGATGTATATATAAAAAATAGTATGCTTAAAAAGTAATAAAAATCATGTTTTGAAATATACTGAACAATTTACATTTACAATATTTGACAATGGCAATATAGTTAACCGGCTTTTGGTCTTTTCATGCATTTTATGTTGCTAGTTTCTGATGCCGGTACTTGAGTTATAAATGTTTGTCATAATGTTCATCAGAAGGCAATGGTAGCCTTCCTATTTCCCATTGGACATAGCAATGGCAGAGCATTTACTGCCAATCATCACTCTACCCACTGGGCATTTACAGCTACAGGAATTGGTATGCCAAACCTGACCCGATGGGCAAACACGAAATTTAAATGGACATTTGCAGCTGCAGGAATCTTCATAATACTACAAAAGATAAGTACAGGATGCTATTAGAGAATAAAAACAAAAAATACAACACAACAAAAGAAAAAAACAACAACAAAAACAGACAGACGAACGAACGAACAAACAAACTATAGCTAGCTAATAAAAAGACATCCCCCTCTAGAGCCGTATAGCCTGCCGTACATATATGCATGACAATTAAGTTCATGAGAGCAGAGAGTCATACCTCATAAGGTGCTTTACATTGCAGTTTTGCACGAGAGTACTCTGCTTTACATCGACACTCACAGTAATCTTCACGGAATTCCATTCTGTCATGACACGCTTTCTTCTTACATTTGCAAGCACAACTCGAATGATATTCAATATCATGAGACTTAATGGCAAATCCCCCGTCGAAATAAACGAAGGGTTTATCGAATGATATGACTTTCTTATTGACAGGCTGACATTCTTGGTAATCAGGTATCAAGCAGCCACCGGAACATAGGTAGGTGGCAACACAGTTGCTTGGATAGTACATCCCCAAATGAGAATACGGATTGTCCAGGAATATTCGTTTGAGACTTGGTTTGCAGCCACACTCTATTTCACCTGAAAGAAGTCAATAAAAGTCATCGTTGGTTCGTTATGCAGCTCAGTACATTTTTTCAAGATATGAAACAAAACATTGGCATTAATTAATTGTTATTTTCACTTACCAGGAGCTGCATTTTGACCAACAACTTTAAGAGCTAAAATACAACAAAAGTCTATCAATTGAAAGAACGTACACACACTGACTTGTAACAGATGGGCATAATGTTCTCTTTGGGATTTCTGTATCATCCTAAAACTATAATATCTGTTTGATGATCAGGTACACACGAGGTAGCTTGCTCCTGAAACACGCTCCAGTAACATGCTCCCAGAGCGAAGCTCCCTCGTGTGTACCAACGATTTCACGCGAAAAATATGTTGCGCAACAAAGGGAGCAAAGCCCGAGAGCAAACGTTTTGTGGCGCAACATATTTTTCGCGTGAAATCGTTGGTACACACGAGGGAACTTTGCTCCGGGAGCATGCTGCGGGAGCGTGTTGCGGGAACAATCTCCCTCGTGTGTACCGGCCTTAATTTACACTGTTTATAACTAATAAATCCCAAACTGATATTTCAATCTGAGCAGATTCTTTATGCACACGTCCGCCGGAAAAATGGGCTATATTAAATGATATTCTATGGCATTCTCATTACTACCATTATCGACTGAATCCACAATGTTATATCTATACACAGATGAAGGGTACTCACATGGAGGGGATGGCTCTTTGGACGTTTTTGCTCGCATTGCCATGCTCATACTTTTGGTTAATCCAAGATATTTCTCCAATTGTTGCGTAGTGTTTAGCTTTAGCAGTTCTTTGAGTACTTTGTCTGGAAGTTTTCCCTTAGGCTACAAAAAAGTAGAGGAATAAAGCAATGGTTACTAAAAGTAACAAATCTGTTATTGGTCGTTAACAAGAGAGTATGAGATAAGACAGCTTATCCCCCGTATTGAACTTTACACTGATCAGGGGATCTTTTCATTCTATTTTTAAACTGAAGTTATTTCGGGAACGTAACGTGATTGGCCAGATAGCAGGAGGCGCGGTCGCATCGTCAAAACATCTCAAGACAAAAAGTGCGGGGATTGGTCAAAAGTTTCTAAAAATAGCACGACGAGTAGAGCCCCTGATATGGTCCGGGGGAAAGCTCTCTTATCTCATACTCTCTTGTTGTTAACGCATCCATTTTTCATTGACGTTACTCACTCAATCATTTATTCATCACAGGGCTGCACTCAGGACTGTTTTCACACACGGACATAAATTAAATGATTTGAAAAGAATTAGCAGCAGCCGGTATGTATTTTAATGTATTTACGGATATCCAAAAACAAGTTCTCGATTTTATATTTTATCCAATTGTTCGTATTTGTTGTAAAATGTGTGGATAAATTATACACCGTATAATGAAGTAAACAAAACTGACGTTTCGGACGTTAGTCCTGCGTCGGAGTAATAAGTAATAATCTTATATGATACTAGTTTTTATCTCTTTGTTCGTATTTGAGTTGATGTATTGCCCCGTCCTTCCGGATGAAACATTGATACCTTTTACGGGTCGATTTTCAAAACTTCCGGCGAGCATCCCCGCCCTATTCCGATCGGAGCCCCCCCCCCCCCCCTCCCCCCGTTGCACAGCCCGTGTACCCCTCATTCATGCTTTCATTGGCTGGTTTTAATTGTTTTCCCTTTCTATTAGCTCAATCATATGATTACAATTATTTATTTATTTTACGTATATTCTCAGCATGAGCTCGCTGTATGACAGACTAAAGAGAAGTCAATATAAGGGTGGGGGAGGGGTGGGGGATTTTGAAAAAATCTTCTGCACGGCTTCAAGGGCTAAAGATGGTTCAAGATCATATCCGTAATACAGGTCCAGCTATTTCATTTTTTATGAAAAATATTTCTTGCTCAAGTACGAGTGCAAAAAAAAAAACCTCTTGTATGGACCAAATTACCCATCCCCTCTCCTCACAAATAGCCCCCTAATGACCTTGGCACCAGCCCAGAGCGTCATATTACATCTAGGTTCTAGAGTTGCCTTTGCAATAAAACATATGCAATACCAAGTCATATTTAAATGCAAATGATTGCTGCAAACTACGTATTGCAATCGATTTCAAGAATGATAATTTATAATCGATTGATAGAAACGAAACGGTACTCAAATGAGATTATATGCTAAACTGACATCAATCGAGCATCAATATGAGGTAGCTAGCTGACAGTAGAATATTTTGATCTGCGTGATATTATCTTTTTAGTCAAACATATTTATACAACTTACTTTAGTGGTAGGGATGGGTGGCGAGGTTGATGTGGCTATAGTAGTTGGCTTAGCCGTTGTCTTCTTGTTTTTCTTCTTCTTCTTCTTCTTCTTGTCCTTGTCTTTGCGAAAGAAGTTCCATAAATCATCCGATCGTCGAACTCTCTCTGAAACTTCTCTTGTTTCACGATCAGAAACGTCAGTAGCCATAGCTAAAACAAAAACCAACAACATCGCCAGCAACTGAAATAGATTCTTCATTTTGGATTCCTTCTCGTCAACCACACCATAAAATCTTTCGTTTCCTCCGTTGACTTTCACTGCGAGGAAGGCTTTATAAACTGTGATGGATATCTGGCATCATTAACACATTGTGAAAGCGCCATATGATAAAATTTCCGCGCTCGCAATGCGTCATTTCCGGTCATTTGTTTTCTTGGACACCGTCACAAAAGCATCGTGTTGAAGCCAGTTCATGTTTACACGTGGGAGCCCTGCGATAATGAGGGAAAGTAATCCTTCAGCTATAAAGCTATAAGCGTTTTACTATTTAATCGAATCCGAATGATTTCAATAATTTCATAAGTTTTGGAGATTTAGACTGGAATATTCTTTACTTGGCATTCGAAAATCCGTGTCAAAGATAAATGGTAAACAAAGGTGTAGCCTAGCTTGGCCTGCTAAGGTGATTACGTCATAATCTTAATTCTTTCCGTCTCCACCAAGCCCGTGACATTGCATGATTTGATTGACATCACAGCAATTCAGTAGATCGGTTTCATGAAATCTAGTAAGCCACTTTCGCACCAGGTTGTCCTTGACACAGCGCAAAAAATGATATTTATTGCGTACTGAGCATATAGGTCATGCAAGAATAAAATTTGTCAAGTTCCGTTGTATACTTGTCTTCCTCGCATCGTTCTGTTCGAAATGATCTCCGAAATGATTTTTTAGAACCGACCGGAAACGCATGCGAGGGAGACTAGCTGTACTGTGACATCCACTCACAAACAGGGAGGGGTCAGAAACCAGGCCCATAAGCAAGTAAACGCCCATTGCTTTTTTGTTGTTGTTGTTGTTGTTGTTTTTTTTTTTTACTTCCTTGTCTACTCTGCGGACGTACACTTGTATCCCAGAGGCCAGTGAAGGATTCATGATTCCAAAAATAAAGTTTAGGTTTATTTCGGGATTCCTTAAATAATAAAATTATTAAACTCCGGGGATAAACGATCGGGGATGCGCGTCGGAATTTTTCAAAAATACCCCTAAAACCTGCCGGATTTTTTTTTCAAAAGGGCGTGGTTTCACAAGTTTTTCATCCCTTAAAGATACCAAAATCATGAGTTTCAGTGGTTTTTAACCCCTAAAAGATACCAAAAAGTGAGAATTTGGCAAATTTCATATTTCTAAACCCTAAAAGATACCAAATCGGTGATTTTTACTCCTAAAAGATACAACAAGCATCCCCGATCGTTTATCCTCGGAGTCCGCCCCCCCCCCCCCCCTCCCCCGGGCAGTATTTTCAGAATAGAACGGTGTCGTTTTTTTGACTCTGAAAAACTGACATCCACTACACATCCTCGGGAACCCAGGGGTTATATCTGTCACTCGGTCTGGAGCGAGGAACCGAGTGACAGATATAACCCCTGGGTTCCCGAGGATGTCCACTACATAACCATCCTCGAAAACCCAGGCGGTATACTCTGTTGCTCGAAACTCCATCCCAGAGCAATTTTTTTCTGAGGATGCTACATAAAAGACAAAGACTAAAAAAGTTAAAAAAAAAAAACACCTTGTTTCCGATCGGTAACTAGTAACAGTGATACAAATCAATAACTTTCTTCGTTACTTGTTCCTGACTCTTTCACAGAAACGTTTTCAGTGTCGTCATACGTCACGCAATTCTTGGTGTTTGATGTCAAAAAAGTGTCGGTAGCATATAGACCCTAACTCTGCGAGAGGGGATGGGACACGCGAAAAACCCAAATATGGGGGCCGGGAGTCAAGTCTTCTGTTTTTTTTAGCACAGGTTATTTGTCAGTGGTCTCTTTTAATTAAGGTAGTACCGGATCTTCAGAAATCGTCAATGAATTTTTTTAAATTCTGTCATTTGAAGATTATTGTTGGGGCATTCAAATACTGGAAAAAAATTGTGTGGTCACCCCATTGGTTTTCGAGGTATAAGACGTCAAAAAGTGCGATTTTTCAGTTTTTCGCGCGTTTTTAAGAAAATCTACCTCAATCAATAAATTCAAATCACTCCCATCCATTTATAGAAGAAAAGCAAAAAAACTGTTTCGAACTTTACTTAGGTATTGAGTTTAGAAAACATATAAAGATAAAAAATCCATCCAATATTTTATAAATAGTGTAAAAAAATAAATTGTAGAAAGCTACATTCCTTGTATTCGGGCAAATTATATGTTCGTGCTGGTGTAAAAATGTTGAAATTTGAGAAAATTGGTCAATTAACTTCTTTTTTTCTCTTTTTATCTAAAGAATAAAATATGTAGAATCGAATGAAAAAGAAAAAAATGGGGGTCCCCGTGTTATTTTTGGAGCTATAAGCTAAAAACGCGCGAAAATTGTTGTAATTTCGATGTTTTGGCCTGGAAAGCATGGCACTAACTTCTATTTCGGTCCATCTCCATATGAAGCGTTTCAAAGTTAATTTTTAATGAAAAGTCCGCAAATGACCAAATTTTACCTTTAACGTACGGTTTCAATTTAGTTGCGCAGGAACTTTTATTCAGATCCATATGCGCGAGCTGTATGCGCAGTATAGCAAGGGTCCGGTACTACCTAAGCCACCTAAGTGCAAGGTCAGTTGCCTCATGGATAATAAATTTTATTATCCATGGTTGCCTGCGTAGGGTGTGCGTAGGGTGGCTGCCAAGAAATGGGTTACCTGTCTCTCCATCTCAGTCCTCTCTAGGGTGCTAATTGCTTGGCTACTAAGCTCGATTCAATTTTTTGAAAAAAGATCGATTTGATAACTTTCTAAGTCTTTCCTTCCTGAAACTACCGTGAAAATAAGTAATTGTACTTTCTAACTTTATTAAATAGGATCAGTTAGGGCAATCAAACCTACTGAGATAGCAGAATTTATCAGTTTTGGTTGGATGAAGTCAGTAGATGTCCTCAGTGGAGCAAGAACCAAGTAACTCGCCTCCTGCGAAGCGTCCAAGAATCTGTAACAGTCACCAAGAAAACTCTGTCGAAAACTCCTCCAACTCCAGTAATCACGTAGCAGAAACGGTAAACAACAGTTAGTTTTTGCTATCATTAGATATGACGTAGCCCCTTGCTGTTAGAATAGTCTAGAAATGTGCTTAGCCGGCAAATTTACTTTTCTTTATAGCTTGAAATGTCAGCCGGACACGCGGAAAAAATGGAGATTGACGAGGGACTTTATTCAAGACAGTTGTAAGTAAATTTGCTTGATAGATCAGTAAAACTCTCTTTTAGGGCTTAGTCCAGTTTGCACCTGTATTTGAAGGTTTATATTCATACGATGTAGTTTATTAATGATGTCACGATTTTGCAATTCGTGCATTTCCTGTTTGAACAACAAGTATTCAAGTTAATTCGTTTTCATTGAAGACATTTCCAAAAGTCATATAGAATTGTTTGTTCAAAGATTAAAACAAAATCAGCTTTTATTAAAAAAACTTTATTGTGAAATTTGGCAATATGACTTAATGATCTGTGTCATAATAGTCCAGGACATTCAATCATTTCCTGTCACATTTAAACTTTATGCAGTATTAAAAGACTAAAATAGTTAGTATTAAAAAAGAGTCAATCTGAATACCATTATTGGCAATCACTTATGATTTGTATTTTGTCTGATGTCAGTGAATAGTGTTTTTAGCAGTGAGTGTAATGCTGAGTCATATGAGTATAAAATGATTGAAGAAATTAGCATCAGTTTGTACAGCAGGTTACTCAAGTGTACAAATCTGTACATTTGTTTCATCTCAAAATGGGCCCACTTGATTGTAGAGACATTACAGAACATATTTTTACATTTTCCCAAAAAATACTCTGGCCTGTTTTCACTTAGTGTCTATGCTTAAAAAAAAAAGTGAAATAAAAATGATAATGCAGTGTCTAGTGGCACTAGTTTGTGCAAGTAAGTAAATATCACTGAAGCAGAACAGTTTTTTTAAAGTCACTTTTTAGTACAAAGTAGTGGCTCGATTAAACAATAGAATTTGCACACAATTTTGCTGTTTAGTGAGTCTTACTTTTGTTAATAGCTAAATAGTTGTTACCACTTTCACTGCTTTTTACAAATGCACTCTCCTTTGTAAGGGTTCACCTTCAAAATTGTCATGTTGTCTGAAGGGGTCAAGAGCATAACATCATCGTCAAGAGCCTACATCCCTCCAGATTAATCATACATTCATTGTCGGAATTCTTAGTTTTTGACTTTTTGAGTTTAGTAATTGTAGTTTATATTTAACTTCATTTAATGGTGTTAATAAATTGTATACAATGACACTCCTCAAAATACCAGAATTCTCTTAAAGCCCGGACAACTTTTTCCTTGTAAAATTAACCTTAATGAACCATCACCTTCTCCTTCTGCCATTTTCTTTGGTCCCAGTACTGTCCAGATTAGAGGACGTGTTCCACTGTACCAATTTTACAGTGCCCAATATTTCAACCTGGAAGCTTGCCCTGAATTCTTGTATGCATGTTTGCAGGTATGTTCTTGGCCATGATGCCATGAAAAAGATGGCAGCTTCTAATGTTCTTATCTCTGGATTGAGAGGACTTGGTGTTGAAGTTGGTAGGTAACAAACAGCTAACATCTTTAATTAATGAGAATAGAAATAATATCACAGGACTTAGAATTATTAATGTACCTTCACAACTTACTTCATTGTACTACAACTGTTACAGACCTGTTTTTTGGAAGTAAGGGATTAAGGATTATTTTTAATGAAAGTCACACACCCCCCCCCCCCCCCCCCCCCCCCCCCCCAATCATGAATCAGCAAGCCTTAACAATATTTCAAATCTTGTTTGCAGCAAAAAATGTAGTTCTTGGTGGTGTGAAGTCTGTGACATTACATGATACAGGCACTGTGGACGTATCTGACTTTTCATCACAGGTACATTTATGAGCAATCCTCAACTATTGATTATTAGTCACTTTTATCTATTTGTTCTCAGCAAGAACACATGGAATATTGTAAAATGTATATATTTTCTGATTGATGCAGTCAATGAGATTGTCCCAACAAGCATAGAACATAATTTAATGTACATTGTTATGCCTAAATCTATTGATCAAACTTACATTTTATTAATTGAAAAGCATTTTTGATTTCCTCCAGTTTTATTTGACAAATGCTGATATTGGAAAGAACAGAGCAGAAGTGTCTTCACCTCGAATTTCAGAACTCAATACATATGTTCCAGTGTCTGTTAACACAAAAACTCTTAATGAAGAATTTATTAAAAATTTCCAGGTAAAGTGAAGTCACACTGTGAATGAGTGATTTGTTAATAGTTGTATCTTATACATGTAATTACTGCATTGTAGGCTGTTGTATTGACTGATTTGTTAATAGTTGTATCTTATACATGTAATAACTACATTGTAGGTTGTTGTATTGACTGATTTGTTAATAGTTGTATCTTATACATGTAATTACTGCATTATAGGCTGTTGTATTGACTGATTTGTTAATAGTTGTATCTTATACATGTAATTACTGCATTGTAGGTTGTTGTATTGACTGATTCATCACTTGAAGAGCAGCTCTGGGTCAGTGAATGTTGTCATTCAAAAAACATCAAAATCATTATTTCTAGCACCAAGGGATTATTTGGGTAAGTTACAATGCTGTTACTTGTACTTCATGCTCGTATGTGTTTTTAATGATGTCAATATGCCATTATATACTGGTAATCAAACTTCATCAATATATACACAACTGTCAAAAATTAAAATGAGCTTGGCCAATCAAAACTTGAAATGCAATAAAATGTAACTTCTGACAAGCGTAACATTTGGATAAACAAGTGATACAATCCTTTTCAAAACTAACACATATTTAATGGTCAATAAGAAGTTTTGTTTTAAATTGTTTTATTAAAACAATTGATTAAAAGTAGTTTAAAAATTCAATTTTGTTATTTTTAATGATTAAATTTAAATGTGATATTGTTTTTGTTGTGTCTGTTGTAGGCAAATCTTTTGTGATTTTGGAGAAAGTTTTGTTTGTGTTGATACTAATGGTGAACAGCCAGGCAGTAGCATGATATCGTCGGTTACCAAGGTAAAACTTACAATCAGCATACAACAGCCACATTTGATTGGCCCATGTATCACCATGACTACATATGACAACATTATAAACATATATGATCTGTTTTTGTTTTAGTGTCTAGATACATTTTTACCAGTTCTGCTGTTTTATTCTTTTTTGTCTTTGCATAATGATTTTGGGCTACCAAATATCAAATGCAGACTGCCATTTGGCCTTGGGCAGGCTGCTAATATGATCCCTGTTAGGGGAAGGGAGTTTACCAAGACAGTATGATGAACTCTACAAAACTATTTATTTCAAATCATGCTTGTAATGGTAGTTTTTTTAAAGAAGTGTTGTAAATGTATACATATACAACTCTGTCAAGGGTAATTCATAATTTTTTTCTGAACATGTTACTCTATACCTATACCTATGTGATGTGGGAACTTTAGATTCAATCTTGACTTGTATTGTCAGTATTAACTCACATTCACAGAGTTTATTATTTAACCATTGGAACCTTTCTTTTCATGTAGGAGAAAGAGGGAGTCGTTACATGTCTGGATGAAAAACGACATGGATTTGAAGATGGTGACTGTGTTACTTTCACTGAAGTTAAGGTAAAATAATTGTTATGAATTTTTAATTATTCTCCAATTTATTTCTAACTAGTAGTCCTCATTATGAATCGAGCACACAAACTGTAAGTATTGCTGCCAACTAATGGAGTGTATTTTTATCAGGGAATGACAGAACTAAATAACTGTGAACCAAGACCTATCAAAGTTTTAGGTAGGTAAACTCAATCACAATGTAGTTGGTTTAATGATCTGAGTCTTAAGTACAAGCTAGCCCTCACAAGACTCAACAGAACTTCTTGAAGCTATAAAAACTCGTGACATAAAAACTCGTGACATGTTTTGTTAACTTCAGGTCCATATACATTCAGCATTGGTGATACAACATCGTTCAGTGATTATCAAAGTGGTGGTATTGTACAGCAAGTCAAGATGCCAAAGACTCTCAAGTTTGTATGTAACATTGTTTATTGAATGCACAGACATCACTGTTTGTTGTACATTGACTTACCTTTTCATAGCTTCCATCAGTTCTAGGTCCCATAGAGGTTATTTCTATTCATCTAATGACAGAATATGCAGCAATCTCCTTTTCACAAATTTGAGTTGACAATATTGCTGGCTCACAATAAATTATCATATAAATTCTAGTTGTAATTCAATTATGAATTCATTTCTATGTAATAACTGAAGGTTAATTTATCATTTCTACATCAACCGTATTAGCCTATTAATTGCCAATAAGATTTAGAATCATTATTAAAATATTATTAATGACCTATACCCTAGAGCTTCTATTTAAGGAACTCCTCAGCTTCCATCTAGTAAAGATAACTTTATGATCAAACAGTGATGAACTTGTCCTAAGACATCTTCTTTTCATTCTTTAAAATCTTTAGGAACTCTTTGCCACTGTTTAGCAGTCACTATTGTTTGTGTTTAAGAGACTTTTAAAACACATCTTTTAAATAAATCGATATATTAGAGTGAAATGTTTGAATATTTTAATTTTAATTTCAATCTATTAAATAAAATCATTAAATGATTTTATTAGAGTGCAAACACTTAATGTACGCAATAGTTTTCACTACTTAGTACTAAATAGCACTATTGAACACAATAAAATTAGCATGAAATAGCTATTTTATTAATACAGGCTATGCTGAGCGCTTTTAGTGTTTGCACTCTTTTATTGTAATTATTAAGTCTGGTATTCATCTTACATATATTGAATGTTTTTTTTTCTGTATTCAGAAATCATTCAAAGAATCTTTGATGGCACCAGAATTTGTGTTAACAGATTTTGCTAAAATGGAACGACCAAGTCAACTGTTGCTTGCTTTTGTGGTAAGTGAAGTGAAGTGAAACCTTTATTTAAACATGATAGTTCCAAAAGTTAAAAACTTATTTACATGGAAGTCATAATAAGTTCAGATTGAATTCAGACTGCTGCTTTGTACAAGTATCACCATAATCGTGACTTTGATATTACATTGAATCTCATAATTTTATTCTGATTTACTTCTATCCAGTGTTTATCTGAATACTTGAAAAGGTACTCGGCTGTACCAAGACCACGAAATAAGGTAAGAATGAAATTGATGTCTTTTTGTTCATGACTAGTAGTTACTGTAGCAACAAAATTGCAACGTGTTTGATGACTGTTTAATTGTGTTTGTTTACAGGAAGATCAAGACAAGTTTGTTGCTCTGGCCAAGGAAATCAATGGTACTGTTTGTGCTAAGGTAAAACAATGCCATCAATGTTTGCTATTTAATATGTTTTATTTGGTGAATTTTTATGTCTAAGACAAATTACACCAGTCATATTAGTTATTGTTCAGTTATCACTTTCCACAAGTCAGCTAGTGTTTGTGTACATCCACAAGTTAGTCAGCAATCTAGCCCATTTTCTCTGCTAGTATTGTGTTACATTTGTGGCAGATGAAATGATCTTGTTACTCTTTGTTTTGTTTTCTTGTTTTGAGATTTTAAAGCAAATCAGAGTTTGATCATTCGTTCTCTAAACACCAAGCTGACATGTGATGTTTGATGTCTTCTTCAGCCTGAGAACAAACATGATTTTGTGTGTTTTGTCATGACAGCACTACATCATTAGCACAACTATCACCATCATTAGCACAACTATCATCAACATCATCATTATCACGGCAATGAGCATCATCAATCTTTAGCATATAACAATGAAAAAACATTTAGTAAATCATCATTGTCATCATATCATTTCCACTATCTTTGTTAATCTTGCCCACTGGTAATCTAGCACTGAAGGTAAAATAATTTGTACTGACGCTATTATTAGGTTGATGAAGTTGATGGCAAGCTGTTGTCAGCATTTTCTGATAATGCAAGGGGTGATATCTGCCCTATGCAAGGCGTCATTGGTGGGATAACTGCTCAGGAAGTTATGAAGGTTTGACTGCAGTGAATTATTACTGACAATATTGAAATGATTCTGTTATTAACAGAACTAATAAAATGATGAGAAAATGAGTAAATTGCATCAACAAATTGTTGTAGCTAAACTGAATAGCAGTACTTGTTGTCAACAGGCATGCAGTGGCAAATTTCATCCCATCATGCAATTCCTGTACTTTGATAGTCTGGAGTGTTTACCTGAAGAAGGTGAACTTACAGAAGAACAATGCCAGCCTGTACGTAAGAAATGAACCACTTCGATCATAACCATTTTTTATTGTTGTCAAGATGTTTTTTTTTTCTTTTCATCTAATATCTGTTTGTTATTTTGCTTGTTTCTTTTTGTTTACTCTATATGCCAGTTAAATTATAATGTTTGTGTATTAATATTACTTCTGTTGGTCCATTATTAGACTGGTTCAAGGTATGATTCACAGATTGCTGTTTTTGGAAGTGATTATCAGAAAAAACTTGGGCAACAAAAATACTTTGTGGTTAGTACCAATAAAATATTTTACTAAACATTTTTGATTTACTTGATTTATCAATTTGATAGTTACATTTTTTTTTAGAGTCAACATACAAGATTGTTACCTTCTGAAAGTAGTTTCTGTGCTTTTATCCTCATAAACAACATCCCCCACTACAAATAGTGATTGCACATCCCCCTAGCTGTTTAGCATATCAGAGCTAATAAGATTTTATTTCTGAATAAATTTAGGTTGGAGCTGGTGCCATAGGCTGTGAACATCTCAAAAATTTCTCCATGATAGGTTTAGGATGTGGTGAAAGTGGTCATATCTATGTCACTGATATGGATACTATTGAAAAATCCAACCTAAACAGACAGTTCTTATTCAGACCTGCTGATGTTGGGGTAAAAACAAACATGACTTATTGTTTGTACATCCATTTCATCCATCCATCCATTTATTTCAACCAAAATAAATCATCGTTATCCATTTTTTAGCAATGTTTTCATTCATTTATGCACCAACTTCTTTATGATTTGGATGTTTTGGATTCATTTTCAGAAAATGAAATCTGATTGTGCAGCTAGAGCAGTAAAATCTATGAATTCAGAAGTCCACATAACAGCACATCAAAACAGAGTGGGGCCTGATACTGAAAGTATCCTTTCACAATTGAATTATCATTGATGTGTCTTAGTAACTGCTTGCTCTCATCTTCACAGTTTAGTCAAGTGATCATATAATGGCATCAATTGCCCTAATTCATTATGACATCATCATCAAAACATTCATCAAAATTCTATTGTTTAACGCAAGGGATCATGGTCGTTTGGCAGGGACAAAACAACACAAATTTACTGAAAATTGTTCTAAAGAACCAAATAAAATCAAGAGGAGAATATTATTTAGTACATAATTATGAACACACATTATATCCAAAAACCAGATCATTTTAGTTTAACTTGTTTCACTTCAAGTAATTTTGGTCAAATGTTCTATTGGATTTGGTGATTCTATCCCCTACATTAAACCAACCATGATGTCATAATGAAATAGGGCAATCACTCAGTCTGATGATTATTTTATTCAGTCAGTTATTCTGCCCAATGTTTGATGTTTCAAAAATGAGTATATCCTTAATACTGTCATAGAAACATACGATGATACATTCTTTGAAGCTTTAAATGGTGTCACCAATGCATTAGACAATATCGATGCAAGTAGGTTTCCCATGATGCCCATCTTGCCTTAATGATAAGTGTGAACAACATTATGTGACTTCTTCATACTTCAATGTGTCTTATTCTTGAGCCATAGATTTTATATTAATCACTCATTTAACAGGTCACAGCAGCAATGTTTTCAGGCCTATTCCAAGTCATCATTTGTGAGTCACTCTACGCATAATGAAAGAGTTGTTTACATTATTTGAATGTTTGTTAGGAATGTACATGGACAGACGTTGTGTATACTACCATAAACCACTGCTGGAATCTGGAACACTTGGCACAAAAGGCAATGTGCAGGTACAGCAATCTGTCTGATTATACTAATAAATAGACTTCCCCATTATGCAAGGTTAGCCTTGATTGTGAGTAGGCATACAAACAAATTGAAATCAGTAGTATTTCTGCATTTTTGCTTTACCATGAAATAATCTTGTTGTTTTAGGTTGTACTGCCATTTCTGACAGAATCCTACAGTTCTTCTCAAGATCCTCCAGAAAAGTCCATTCCAATTTGCACTTTAAAGAATTTCCCAAATGCAATTGAACACACTTTACAGGTGAGTATCTCTGAATAGTTTAAACAAAAACTTTGCTACCAGAGAAAATTGCAATAAATTTACTATTTCTAGTGTGTGAGCTTATTCATGCCATGAAGGTCTGAAGAAGAAGATTCTGTTCAGACTAGAGTCTAGCAGTTGATGGTCTTATTTCATTGCCATTTCTTACATGTGTAGTAGTTCACTTGAAATTCTGTGTGATATTGATCCATGTCTTGTTTGCTCATGCCAGTGGGCTAGGGACTCCTTTGAAGGACTGTTTACAATTCCTGCAGAAAATGTCAATCAGTATATCAAGTAAGATTAGCATATTTTGATGGATGATATCTTTTGGTGTTTGTAGTTTTGTATGTTGTTTTGGTACACATACTCCATTGTCTTACTATTTTGTCAGTGTTAATTAAAGGTATTTTTCTTGCAACTGTCGTGTCTTTTTTTTCTTCAAGTGACCCAAAGTATATTGAAAGAACTGACAAATTACCAGGAATGCAAGCAGTAAGTTTCTTTGACCATAAATGTGTATATGATTCAGTAATTAAATTAATTACAATTAAAATGTTATTTTTCAAATATGAATCTTTGTCACGTATTGACCATAAATGTGAACATTGTTAGGTTGAAGTGTATGATTCAATAAAGAAAGCACTTGTTGATGAAAGACCAAAAGATTTCAGTAGCTGTGTTGCTTGGGCTAGGTTGCTGTTCCAGGATTACTTCCATAATACCATCAAACAACTATTGTACAACTTCCCAGCAGACCAGGTATGCAACAACTTGTAACATGTATCTTAACAATCTTGTACAAATCTATAAGATTAGTATTGTCCCACAACCATCCTCAGTCAATATCAGCATTTCTAGCAATGATTTATTGCATAGAGATATAATATTCAATGTTTTCTGCTAAAGAATAAAACGGATAGAGGTTGTATGTTGTACTGCATGTAGTACTAAGCAATTTTGCTCATTCAAGATTGTATGACATGATATTCAGGATGTGGCTGGCCAACTCTTCTTACAGTAATGTTTTTTATAAAGCTTAGACGCAAATCAAATAATTACTTCTCTATGCTATAAATAATGATACTTAGTGCTTAGGAGCATGATTTTGATCCTTTTTTACACTCCAATTTTTATACCCAACACCCCCTGAAAGATTTGTGTAGTTTTTCTAGCATGTTTCTTGTATTTTTCCTAGGTGACATCATCTGGTCAACCATTCTGGTCTGGACCCAAGAGATGTCCACATCCTATTGTGTTTGATCCCAGACAGGTATAAACAGTCATTGTTTATATTAGCAGTAGTTAGTCAATGAGACCACCCTATACATGTTGTAGTGCTCTTACACTGGTTTTCTGGTTGTAGGCTACACATATGGACTTTGTCGTTGCTGTGGCTAATCTCAGAGCTTATATGTTTGGCATCCCCGGTATGTTATTTATATATAGTCCTAGACAATGTTGCTCTTATTTTATGTTCCCATTTTGTTTGAGGTATCCTCAATGCTACAGTTCAAAGTTGTTATTATTAAAGATAACCAGTGATTGATGTAGAATCCTTGTAATCATATTGAATAAACAATATCTGTGATTACAGTCTGTTTTATGAGTTGATTATCAACTATTTGGTTTGTATGTATTCTATTGCTTTATTTGATGACCAGTATGTAGTGTATAGATAAAACCTAATTATTACTTTGACACAAGAAACCCCTTAACACTGCTTGACATGTAAAAACACTTATTATGATTATTGTTAATATCGATTGTGACATTCCCTTATCAGGTTCACGAGATACAACATTTATTCTGGATATTCTCAAGTCTGTCAAAGTCCCTGAATTTGTTCCTAAATCAGGTATTTTATTGATCAAGTGATAAATATTATGATTAAATTTCTGATAAAAACACCGGTAGGTTATGAATTGTAATTCCTGTGTTATTCCCTTAGGAGTCAGAATAGCTACAACAGACCAAGAGGCCGAAGCAGACAGAGGTGGTTCAGGTAAAACACAATATCTATGTAATTGGCATCACACCACTGTCCAAATACTCACACGATACTATTACAGTTGTTTAGATCCTAGCTCAACATCATTGATTGTTGGTCAATGTCTTTTCTCTTTAGTACATGCTGCTCTTGTAGTGTTTGCATATTTATTCATCTTTTTTGTCATCATTGATTTGCTTTATCTGTAAACCCTACTCTTTTGTTTTGTTCTGTTCATTGACTTTTATACATCCTTATCATTGTGTTTTTAGTATTGTGAATGCTGCCCTTAATTTGCTTTACACCAAGGTCACTGTATTTATTCTATAGGTGAAATTGATATTGATGACATCAAAAAAGAAATACCTCCACCAGAAACATTGAAGAACTTCAAGATGAATCCAGTCGAATTTGAAAAGGTTGGTGAGAAAAAAATGGAACATTCACATGTTGTCCCTCCTAACTGTTTCCTGTGCCATTTAATATCTTCCAAAAAGTTAATGACAACAGAAATAATGGTTCCGAAGGGACACTATGACAATATCTAATATATATGACAATATCTAATATATAATGCTAACATTGTGATGTATCAGGATGATGACACCAACTTCCACATGGATTTCATTGTGGCAACATCCAACCTGCGAGCAGAAAACTATGACATCCCACCAGCGGACAGACATAAGGTATCCTTGTAGTGAAACACTTATCACAATTTGTTTATTGATCACTTGGTTATGGGCGACACATCAGTGGACATGTCTTCCATTCACTGTACATGTGTGTATCTCTTGGATTACTTTTTATCAATCTTGTTTCTCATGGTTTATTCACAGAGTAAGTTGATAGCTGGCAAGATCATTCCTGCTATTGCTACAACCACTGCTATAGTTAGTGGTCTGGTTGCATTGGAGCTCTACAAGGTAAGCAGGATGAAATGTTGTAACTATAGAGCAGTCCATGCATTTTTAGCTTCCCTCTTCGTTTTCATAGTTGAAAATGGGCAATTTACATGCAATCTCAAGGAGGCGTATTGAATTCATTGTTTTTTTTACAAATTTATTACAAATATATACATTGTGAGCGGGAGATCTATATGAGGATTTGCACAGATTGGACACAAATATTGTATTTTGCTTATTAGATATCTAGATTAATGATTCTATTTTGGATTGAACATTTTGAAATTTATTGGATTTATTTGGCTGCTGTAATTGAAGGAGAACAGGATGAATTCTGTATCAGGATTTGAAAATGTCATCACTGTAGTGATGTTGTATTGTTCTAGGGAATTATAAATTAATGAATTTGACAAAAAGACATTATTTGATGATGGCCAAAAATTTGATATGTTGCTATTACAGATTGTACAAGGCAGTAAAAAGCTAGAAACCTTCAAGAATGGTTTTATCAACTTGGCATTGCCATTCTTTGGTTTCTCTGAGCCAATTGCAGCTCCAAAGAACAAGGTGGGTTTATCAGTTTTATCACAGTTTTCACATAACGTTTGGATTGATCATAGTCAGAGTCTAATGATTATCATGTTTTTTGTTTTAGTATTACGATGTTGAATTCACTCTTTGGGATCGTTTTGAAGTCCAAGGAATAAAAGAAAATGGCGAGGAAATGACCATTGGAGAACTCATTCAATACTTCAAGGTAATTAGCTGTCATTATGGCTACTAGTTTGTATGTGTCAGTAATGAATGTTTTACAGATTTATTGCTTGCGCATCCTAGTCACCCCCAAATCTCAATTTTACTAAACTTTACAAGCAAATGGACAGTTGAAAAATTTTGTTATTTGGCTAGATTATAGAATACCCGTCCACGTCTATTGTTTTGTGCATCGTTTTCAAAGCGTGCCGCCACCAGAATTGTATTGTATGTGCAAAGTGGACGGGTATTCTATAATTGCTCCTGTTATTTTCCACTGATTTTGAAATGTGTTTGTGTTACAGGATAAACATCGTCTTGAGGTGACCATGCTATCACAAGGAGTGTGCATGCTGTATTCGTTCTTTATGCCACCTGCCAAACTCAAGGAGAGAATGTCTCAAAAGTAAGAAATTGGTCGACTATTGAGAATTATTTCAAACATGGAGTACATGGAATATTGGATTTCAGTTGAATCCTTCTGGAGTTCGAAGCAGTAAAAAGCTCAGGAGATAAAAACAAAAATATTTCTTTCTTTCTAGGATCAGTGAAGCTGTAGTCAAAGTATCGAAGAAGAAAATCAAGAGCCATGTGAAGCACCTCGTCCTGGAACTATGCTGCAATGATGAGAATGACGAGGATGTTGAGATTCCTTATGTCCGCTACTCATTTCGTTGACAGAACGAGTCTTCTATGGTACTGTAGCGTTGAATATGGACCTTGGGCAAGGTCTAGTGTAGGAGCTTAAAAACAATTAAAATATGTGTCTTGTGTTGTGTATTTTTGTGTGGTTGTAATCAGCCCTTGATGGGATTTTTTGTGGTTCTCTCTGACAATGAAATAGACTGGAGTTCACCCTTTCAACAATAATATTCATTTATATATAAAAGCAAAACACAACAACAACAAATAACATATTGGTAGTACAAAGCATGTCGACAAACTTATGAGCACACTTTATGTTTTTCAATTTTGATTAGAAAATGATTTTGATTAACATGCGTTGTTCTACAAAATGACCGTGTCAGGCCGCAACTAAACTAATGAAGAAACCTGTAACGCTACATTTCATAGTTGTTAATTTGAGGGTCTATGATCTTGAATAAATTTCACACTTCGTATCACCAATTTTTTGTTGCATAAAATTGAGAATCCAGTCATAGTTGTACAAACATATATCGTGAAATGTGAATTGGGTTGTGTTACGGTGGTCAGAACGGCGTCCCAGAATATTTGCTTGTAGTTAAAATTGAGAACATCAATGTACTGATCAAACTTGCAAAACACTTGCACTTATTATTTTCTATCTATCCCTGCATAGTTAATGTACATTAACTATGATCCCTGTTAATCTCATGATTGTTTCTAGGCAAGAAAATTACGAAAACATTTGTGTATCATACATTTTGTGTTTTTAAAAAATGTGCACAAAAACGTGTACAGTAGGAAAAAAAATCCAGCACCCTAATGATATATTATTTCTTACCGAATTTGCATCTAGCTCTCACGGTACATTAGCAAAAGGGAGGGGCTAGGAGAAGAAAGACATTTTAAAAATTGAATTCGTTGAATAATTTTACAATGAATGGCAATTTGCTGATGCCACGCCCATCTTTCATGGAAAAATTTGAAAAGTGCACATGCATTTTTATTTGATAGATCTTTTTGCACTTATCCGTATTCAAGCAAATTCTATAGTTAAATTAGAATTTTGTGTTTCAAGTTGATTCGGCGTAGTGTGCACATTCATGTTTACACACGAAAACATCTATCGCATCCTTGATTTGAAGACGTTCCTGTGGGAAAATCAATCTATACTTTTCATTTTTATTAGACTTGGCACAGATTTGTGCCGGTATAAAAGAGTTTTGAAAAGCCAAAAAAATGGGGATTACCTTTGTTTTTGAGCTACAATGCGTTACTAGAAAATGGGGTATTTTCATGAATAAGCGCACGTATTCAAGGTGAAAAGTCATAGTAACAAGGCGGGTAAGCTCCATGGCTGCGAACGACAACTGCTTCTACTTCTCCAATCGACACCATGCTCAGTCCATTTATCGTTTATTAATTCTCAACAAAAATAATTTATTTTTTCTTCAGTAGAGGGATAATAATAGTTTTAAAACTTAACTTTTTCAGAGAAAAAATTATTCACAACTAGGGAATTTATTTCATAAAAAAAGAAAAAAAGACTGAAAGGGTTGTTTTTCTGGTCAGGCTGCAACACAAGAAGACCGTTTATAAGGGTGTCAATAATGTCATCTTGTTTTCTCTTAAGTGCTGAGAGAACTCGTCTACATAATCATAAACGGGCCCTAAGAGTTAATAAGCAGCACGATTTAATTGAGATACTATTAAATAATTAATAATTTTAATAAACCACAGTAACTGAGTTTTTATGCATAGTTGATTGACAGTGATTTAGTTTTTACTTTCGCTTTTTCTTCCCACTAACTGGAGGCTGCTGTTTAACTAGTTTGATTTCACTATATCCACCATAGCTCAAGAAATTTTTATAGAACAGTAGCCAGGACCAAACTATTCCCAAACAACAGTAGACAGAATACATCATTAACGGTAGAAAAGGAAAGGTTTTTGCCAGAGGAGTAAGTGGATGAATAATGCTATTATAAAACTCTAGTATGGCCAGTCCATAGATATAGACAGCTTCGTAAGATGTCACTATTGGTAGAGTAAACATGTCCTTGAGCGTTGATGTTGTTGAGGACTTACCACTGCGGAAAGATTGCAACATAATGTTAATAGATTCAGACCTGTTGTAAATTCTAGACTGAGTTGAAAAAATAGATGATAAAATACAGGGCCTGTGGGTATAAATAACTATGACTGCATTATAGATGGATGTATGAAACTATTGTTGTGTGGTCAATAAATAAGGAATAAAATGACAATAGCAAATAAAAACCAAAGAATGAAATGCATCACAAGCTATAATGCAACATAATGTCTCATGACTGCCATTTCAGTAACATACAACTGAAAAAAGCTTACCAGTGAATGAGGCAGAGAGAATAGAATGCTAGTATGGTATACATTGCCATTAGACACACCTTGATTGGTGCCTCTGTTGACAACAAACAAAACATGCACTTTAATGAATTAAATCATGGAAAAAAACCCAGGGGGGGGACTCCAAGGGTAAAAGATCGGGGATGCTCTTCGTATCTTTTAGGGGTAAAAATCGACGATTTGGTATCTTTTAGGGTTTAAAAATATGAAATTTGCCAAATTCTTACTTTTTGGTATCTTTTAGGGATGAAAAACTTGTGAAGCCAAGCTCTTTTGAAAAACGTCTAGTATCTTTTAGGGGTATTTTTGAAAAATTCCGACAAGCATCCCTGATCATTTATGCTCGAAGTCCCCCCCCCCCAACCCCGGGAAACACCAATGAGTGACAAAATGATTGAAATATCTAACATCTCCCAAAGAGGATCAAGTCTACAACAGTCAGCATTCTGGCATGGTGTTATACTAGCTTCTACTGCTTCAGTTACTAGAACACTGTACAGAGATTACAACCTTCAACAATTCTGGTCTTCTCTATGATTCAAACAATGTACATTATACACTAATATTAATCTATTAACTTACTGATTGCAGCTATTTTTACCTTGGAGCCTAAATAACAAAGGAAACATGGAAAGATGTCCTGCGGATGACAGAATCAAGAACACCCTTGCATCCGACTTGTTCTGAACTGCTAATAGACTGAAAATAAGAAACATGATTTTAACTAGTGATGATGTTTGCACTAATTTCATGGTTTGTTTGAGCTTAGATTTTTTTTGCTGTAAAGGTTTTTCTGCTAAGCAATTAAATTCCTGATAGAGAACAAACAACGACCCAATACTGGAATCTGTCTACTATGAGCTCTCAGAGCAATTCAGATCACGATCTACGAATCTTGAACCAAACGGCCACATCCATCTCTTGCAAAAACATAGTTGCAGTTTTGAGCATCTAGTAATATGAATTTCTCTGGACAACTTGAATTGCATCACTCTTCTCATCTTGAAGTGTTGCCCAAGGGTTAGCTGTAGGAGGTCTGCATACTGTCCATTAGATAAATCATTATGAGCTGATAAAAGCTAGATACAATTTATGGTAGACTTTTACAGGGTAGAAAACTTGATCCAGACTTTGTACAACTGGCAGGCCTGCAGGAACTACGTGTTGAAGCTAAGTGGGAAACACTACAGTATCACATGGTAACTGTTATTTATGAGAAATGATTGAATCACAGCCAACTTATAGTGGATACTGTTTCCAGCTTACCTTACTTACTTACAAAGTACTTACCATAGAGGAATAATAACCATGAGAATGGCTTTCTCATGAACATGCCAACCAAACAAGAAAGAACCATATGCACACAATACTAAACACTGTAAAAAGCCTGTAGGACCTCGTGGCCTGTACCATATACCAACCAGAGCAGGCTGAAATTAAACAACATCATTTGGCATGAATGCAGAGGACAAATGTGAAGCTGCCCTATACAGTTAGTGTATTATAGGAGATTTTGAAACTAAGAGGTATTTTGGTCTTGATGTCATTCTCTCCCATAAACTATGCACGTTTGCAAACATTGGTTTAAGCACCACCAAAATGTCTACTACTCATCACTTGAAGGTTGTTGTATAGACATTTTTGTATTTGTATCCCTTGGGATTTAAAAACAAATGGCTTCATCCCTCTATCCTGGGCTGAAAATGTCCATGTAAACAAGCCTAAGTATAAACAATGTTATGTAAACTAGTAGAAGCAGTAAGTTTCAAGATATGATTTTTCTTTCAGTCAAACTACCTGACGTTTAACAGGAAGTACTGAAGTGAAGGATAATTTGTTCTTACCAGTATAGAGAGTAGTGTTAACATGAAAGTAGCTAATGGTGGAATAGATGGTAGAATAAGATGCTTGGTTTCTTTCACTAGTCCACCTGTCATGGATGCTGTGGGTGATGTACTGGTTATCAAGTCAAGCTTACGACCTGTGGAAAAGGCACAAAAACCCGCACTTGATATATATTCAATATATATATATATTATAGAACTATACTGTCATTTATTAGTAAGAATGTTGTAGTATACATTTCTACAACTATCTAATGAGATGCAAAATGCAAAATAAGCAATTTTAACACAAGAAATCAACTGTTTTATGCTCTGTGTGATGTAAAATACAGGACATATATTTTGATATCTACAGAATGAAGCAAACAAATAAAGTGAATTTTCATTAAATACACCAAATAAATTAGAATGTATACTACTATGTTCTTGCAAACGAGTGTATATATATGACTGTATAGTATATAGAAATGAATGAACATGCATGAGAGGAAGAACAAATGAAGACAAAATATAAAATGGCTAAATAAATGAGAGGGAGATATGTGCAAATTAATTAATGACTAAATGAATGAATTACATGGGTGAGGAGAGACTAAATAAACAAATGAATCAATAAATAAGAAAAGAGATGAATGAATGAATGAAAGAAAAGAATGACTACATGGATGAATAAATAACTAACTGTACAAATAAATGGACAGGTGAAGCAAGGTCATGACAACCCACCTACAATAAAAGCTGCTTTATCCAATATATTATACAAAGCCCATATATTTGGAGCCCAGTAAGAATGACAAAGCCCTCGTTTGAAAGGGAACAATCTTGATAACACTTGACCAAGTTGACCCTGAAACAATACAACTTACATTACATATGCTGGATCTATCCAGTTTATTCCAAACTCAGTGTTTTCAATAATAAGGCAGCTAAAGGCAGTATGACGCCACCTATTTTAACTATTGTGTGTCTTACTTAATAAATATGCCCCCCCCCCCCCTAGAAAATTTCAATTACTTAGACGCTTATTCAAAAAGTAAATGAAACCCCAGCCTGCAAACTACAATTGAGTTTTGAAGTATTTCATGAATAACATTTACTTACCATTGCTATAAATGGCCCAAACGATATTGCAAAGGCAGTAATTACAAAGAATCCAAGTTTAATTAACCTTAAGGGTGAGAAATCCCATAGGTTGACACCAAAAAACCAGCCACGTCTTGCTGTACTCAAGTCAAAATAAAGTAAACAATACTGTTTATTATTTCTAGAACCACTTCAGATGATGTATCAAACAAATGAAAGAATCAATCAATGGATAAACAAATTCATAAATGGGTGGATGAATGAATGAACTTATGCTAGATAGATTAGATTAAATTGAAATAAATTACAAACAAAAAATACTCAAAACAAAATAAGTGATTCCTCACCCATCGATTTATTCACTGATCAAATAATACATGACTCATATGCGGTAGCATTTCTAGAACATCTATACAATGAACACTGTAAATGTGCATACTGACCTGAACTCCCATCACTTGAAACAAAGCAATATGACCGCAATAAGTGTATGAAATATGCTGGAGCAATATACAGGAAGATATGCTTGAAATTCAATAGTATTGCAAATAGAAAAGCACCCTCTATATTCTTGCCCTATAAGAAAAATATATCATTGTATAAAACAAACAGACAGACAGACAGACAAACAAACTAACAAACAAACTAACAAACAAAAAGAAACTAACAAACAAAAAGAAAGAATCATTCAAACAAACAAACACACAAAGAAACAAATAGAAACAAACAAAAAGACACAAACAAATCTAAAACTAATGAAGAATTAACAATTGCACAGCTATCAAGTTGGATGCTTGGAGTGTATTTTTATCATTTCTCTATATATAAATGACCTTTAAAGTGACCAGAGTGTTATGCTATCCATCAACTACCATATGTTGGATAACATTAAATGAAAAGGATTGCTAACCTCTGATAACCTTGTGATAGAGAGCAGCAGTATTCCAAATAAAAACCCATTGTACTGAAAGTGAATGTCTAGACAGTGTTAAGGTCAAACTGAGATGGTGAACTATCACACTACTGATGGTGTTACAAATATCACACTAAGATCACAATACACAATCCATGACCCTACATGAATATAATGATTATCAACACCATTAAAACTCATCAAGAGTATCATTATCATCATCGTCATCATTGTCATCATCATTGTCATCATCATTATTATCATCATTGTTATCATCATCATTGTCATTATTATTTTCATCACCATTATTATCATTATTATCATCATTGTTATCATGGTTATCATCATGGTTATCATCATGGTTATCATCATGGTTATCATCATGGTTATCATCATGGTTATCATGGTTATCATTGTGGTTATCATCATTGTTATCATCATTGTTATCATCATTGTCATCATGAAAAAACAGAAATTCAATGAAATAACCCTACAATTATTGAAGGCTAGCAAACTATTAAGTGTTCAGAAGATCACATTTCTTAATTTTGTCATTTTTGTATCATGAGTACTTTGGTCTAAGTTATAAGTGTGTAAACCTTTAGACCTTTATTGTTAAGATCAGACATGTGTCTGCCAGGTTAGTCCTACCACACAGGTTTTATAGCATCTTGTTTTCCAACCATGAGTCACAACAATGTGTGCATAAAACAAAAACAAGACAGCATTTAACAAACATTCAAACAGACAGACAAATGTTTATCAATAAAATAAACAAGTAAATAAGAAACTACATTGCCACACAGAAAACACTAAATAAATAATCATACACACAGAGACAACAAGGGTAACCTCACTGGAACAGTGATGGGGAAGGGAAATGTTTGGTGTGCAGAAATTGTTTTCTCTCCTTTTGGTCACCCAGGAAGTATTTTCATAGGTAGCCATTTTAATTTGTATTTCCTAATTATACAATATAGAATTTTTTCCTGTATTTTCTCATCCCTACCCTCACGTTTCTAATGAATGGTCCCTAGTATTGTCTTAAGCACTTAGTGTCTTAATCATAAATAAATACATGAAAAAACAAACAAACAAACAAAAACACATTAAACTAACAAACAAGTAAACAAAAACGCCACAGTCTTATCGCTACCATAATCATGATCATTAACATGACACAGGCAACTAGTTTCATGTGATACAGAATACAAATTAAATGTATCAAGGTAACGACCATTTGTCTACACATTTATCACCTCAGGTCATCACCAATAATGGTTTTACAGTGTGCTATATCACCATCTAGTTTTCAGATATATTGTAGTATACAATCATTACATGTGGCTTACTGAAGGATACGATCAACAATTAGAAGACCAAAATTAAACACAAGCAATAAAGCAAGAATTATTACATTTTTAGACGGGAATGAAACTTTCTTGGCTTTGTGTAAATAGTTGCAGAATCTATTGGAAAGGAATGGTAAAAGAGATATAAAAGTCTTAGATTAGAGATTACTTACTGCACATAATGAATTGGTAAATTGAATATACACTGGAGCAATAAATGAATAGACAGAGAAATGAATGAAAATGTCAAATGAATGACTAAATGAATGAATATCAAGTAATTATTACGAATGAAGTTATAATAATATGCGTACTCTATACATGCCTCTCTTTCCATTGATTATAAATGTATTTGGGGCATAGAATGGAATAATACACAAAAAGAAAAAATAATATATTCATTGCCCTAGGCTGGACTTGAAAATTGTCTTCCGTTTTCTAGTCCAATGTGTCATGTGTCATGACCAACAATGCTGGCAACATAGCTAGAAGTATAGAGTAATACTGTGATAGTCCTAAATTAAGCTTATGGGTGCATTGAAAAACTAGATTGGTCAAATTATTAAACAATTGATACAATAGATGAACAAAACAAACAAACAATTAAATATAATCAATGCAATAAATGGAAATAAACTTACTCTTTCACAGCATATATAAACACCAAGTCTGCCACAACAACAGATATTCTTTGAAATAATATAGTTCCTTTACTAATGTATGGCTTCTTGCTGATCCTAACCATCTTAGGGTCCACAAATACAGCTACTTGTGACATGACAAACTCAAACCAAGCAAAGAGTGGAGGATAGTCTAATGTCCACTCAGATGTATCCTAAAAAGATTATAATGGGCCACAGTTTATTTACTTAAGATAGAATTCTGTTCTACATGTAACAGGGAGATTATCTTAAGAATTTGTATTCACTTTAATCTTGTATAAAAAAGTCATGTTAATTCCTCTCCTTAAAATCAATCAGTTTTGAAAACATTTCCAAATTGGCAAGGAGGCAGAAAAAAATAAATAATTATATGAACTTTCTTATGAATCTTTAGAGAATGAAGACATCTAAAATCTGAGCAATTCAATATATTGTTATTTTGCTTGTATGGTGCCATGGAAGCCAAAATTTGGTATTTAATTTTAGATCTACACAAGCAATGCCTAATATTATATAAGATCTCTGAGCCTTCATTGTGAGCCATTTGATCTTACATGAGTACTGACCTGATGTTTAATAATAATATGGTATTTATATTGGACACAAATAATCTAAACTCTCTATTTTGCATTACAAGCAGCTATATATAATTATTATAAATACATATTAATTTTACACAGAAATATATTCATAATTATGTTATTAATAACTTTGGTGCTGTGCCTGTAATGACATAGTGACAATTCTTTATTTGCGAGAATGTCTCCTAGTTACATATTAACTGGAGTCAATTTTGACTATACATGTCTTTGAGATATGATATAATCTAAACGCTATTGAATGTAGCTTATACAAAATAACAAGTTGTAAAATGTTCAATTTATTTATTCACATGATTTTTAAAAATTCATTCACTCTTAAAATAAGCTGAATTCATAATCATCAAGCTTGCATGTTATCTACACAAAAGGAAGCCAGTATATCACATAATTTTAAAATATCCCTGTCCTAGACTTAAACGCCATCGAGAACAAACTTACTTCAAAATACCATTTGTTTATTGGAAGACTGTGGGTGATCGCCAGCCAGTTTCGATGAACTTCGAAGTCAGTAGAACGGCTACGGAGGCAAAAGATACAACTCTAAATACAGCAATATCATAAAGATGAACTTAATTAAAGAATCTTACTATGAGTTTAGAAAAAGTAGCTTTAAAAGGGAAGAGAAAATCACAAAGCTTGGAAAACAACTTTCTTCGTCTGCCATTTTGGATTTGTAAAACGCGCATGCTAAATGGTTTGTTTTGCTGTTACGGTGCTGACCTTTAAATACTGCAGTCCTGTCCAGGTAAAATGGCGTCTACCAACAGAATAACCAACGCTTCACTGTCTTTAACGCTACCAATATCGTGTCAAATATGCTTAGGAAAGGTAGTACGTTATCTAAATAATTTTCATTCGCTATAAGTGATGTTGCGCTGGTTTGGTTAGTGCTAACGACGGTTTTTTGTAGGTTAAGGAGCCGGTAGTTTGTCCTAATCAACATGTTTTCTGTTCGCCGTGTTTGGACTTATGGCTGCAAACAAACCGTTGCTGCCCGACATGCAGGACGCCTATTAACCACGAACAACCCTTTAAAAAGATATTAGGTATGTATCTTATTATAACATATTCTTTTTATATCGCTTTTTAAGCCTAACGTGACCTATTTCAGTCCTTTCACTCGCTCACTTAGTCAAATGCCTCACTTGTTTCTTTCAATTGTCTGTTTGCACACTTTCCATTCATTTAAATACAATAGAATTTCGGTTTGTCCAGGAAAAGGATATCCTTAGGTATCACAGGAATACGGAAGGATGACAGTAGAAGGAAGTGATTTCATTTACAGTAAAAGAACTAGATGGGGTTAGAATAACGAGGGCTAGTGTGTCTCTTAGTTGATGGCCCTCTGACATCGAGAGCGCGCGTCACAATATTTGACATCAAGGTCATCTTCAAGTCTGAATCGCTAATTCTATTCATGCCAGCTTTTGTTGTGCGTCTGGTTTGACGTTCAACCTAAGAGTGACCTTAATTTCGCTGGAGTGAATTGTGATTTGGCCAAAAGCTTTTTGACAACATTCTACCGAATGTGAACAACAATAATGGCGCTAAATATGGGTGAGATAAAAAATTGAATTGACCTGATATAACCAAACTCTTGTCAGAAACTAACATGGCATCTTATTGTTCTGGTTCATTTGACAAAGTCTGTGATGCAGTCGTTTTGTCTTCTTGAAGTATTATTATAATTGTACATGAAATTAGTCTAAATGTACACAGTCAAAATACCCATAAAGTAATTCATATATTAGGCATTGCTTGTGTAGATTTGAATGCAATTGTTGCTTGGTTTAGAAAGTGTTAGCAGAGACATTAATGAGTTCATGCTCACATGCTTCTTATTGTTTATAAACTAACAGAAGGCAAAATAGAAATGTCTTGGCAATACAAATGTTTTGTCTTTTTAAGGTTGCAGTTGTATGACATTGTACTAGCATAACCATCAATATTATACTAGACTCAGAACTACAAACTGATCATGAGATCATTTGCAGATTTACTTTAATGCTTGGGTGACTTGACCTATGAATATCACTCACGCTCTCACAACCAGACATTGTTTCGCTTTCGTTAACCTACTATTTTATCATCGTTAGGTAGTATTGATCTACAAGTTAACACAGATTCAATAACCAAGTCAGAACTACGGAGAACAAGACTTGAACTTATAAGGAAAGAGTATGAGGTGAGTATAACATATATTAGTTAAGATACTGGCGTGTTTGACCTTTGCCTTTGGACCGTGTGTGCTGTAGTATTCTACCACGTAAAATAACTACTCATTATGGTAGATTTATGGCTGCTTCTTGTTGAAAATTGTTGTGTGTTGAGCAAAAATCTAATTTAATCATGTAAAAAAGTAATATTATAATATTATAGAAAACGTTACAGAGGCCAAGATGCAGAGATAAGTCCATCAGGCACAGTTGATGCTCCTGTGAACACAGTGTTTCCTTTTTTACTAATATTTAATACAATATATAATAATATATAGTTTGATTATTGAACTACATTATATTATTTACAATTTCTCCAAATAACACATTTGGTAAAAAAATGTTTTTGCCATTGATTTGTTGCGAAACTATTTCTTATCATGTAAGGTGTGAAGGAAAATTAATCCTTGAAAAGACTGAATTATATAAACATGGATTGGCAAGCTATTAGTTACTAGGAATATTGTAAAAAATTGTGAAACATTACACAATCAGGCTGCATGACAAGTCGACCTTTGCCTTAGAGGGAATAAAAACAAACTTGTTGCTATGGTTGATGTTTTAATAGGCAGGATGATCAGTTTTGGGACAACAGCTTTTTATCTAGGTATTTATAGTTTGTGTTTTGATTGTGTTTTCTGCAGTTATCGTTCTTTTCTCTCTTTTGGTTTAGTTTTGTTGAGTATCAATTTTGTTACTGTTCTTGTTTTTTCTCATAGAAAAAAAATTGTATTATTATTAGATCATGTTTTATTTGCAAGTAAAAACAAAAGGTCTGTTTTTGCAATCCAATGTATGTTAATTTTTAGAATAATTTACCATATCTGTATCCTTGTGAGTTTGACATTTCTGTAGGTTTATGTTTTCTTCAATTTATGATTTTATTTTATATTAAGTCTGTTGGTCATTACTTATATGAAACATTGTGCCATTTAAATCTATACTTAACCTTTTATATCTATATATCAAAGTTTAATCAATCCAACACATAATTCAATAAAAATAATGAGGCATTCTGATTGGCTAAGCTTTGACATATATACCCTAATTAAAAAAAGGTTGTCCTTGGATTTTTCTGAATACCACATACTGACTACTGAATACTGAATACCAAATACATTCCAAGACCAAAAACATTCCAAGAACAAATGCATAATGTTAACAATAACATTCATTGAAGTGAAAAGCCATATGGAGTCTGAGCAAAACTCGTCATGCTTGAAAACTAAGATGATTATAAAATTATGCATTTATATATCGTCAACAAATGCAGTTTGATCTTGGAATGCAGTATTGGATATTCAATATGCAGTATGCACACAAACCCAAGGACAATCTTTATTGAATTAGGCATAATCTGTCAAGTATAGATTTAAATGGTACACTGTTATGAATAATTGAAAAACATTTATATGGAATATTGTGATGTTGCAATGTGGAATGGTGTTAGAAGGATGTCAATTATGATGTCATGCAATGCAATGCAGTGTGATGTGATGTGATGTGATGTGATTGGATGGGATGGGATGGGATGGGATGGGATGGGATGGGATGGGATGGGATGGGATGGGATGTGCTGTGCTGTGCTGTGATGTGATGCAATATGATATGATGTGCTGTGCTGTGCTGTGCTGTGCTGTGCTGTGCTGTGCTGTGCTGTGCTGTGCTGTGCTGTGCTGTGCTGTGCTGTGCTGTGCTGTGCTGTGCTGTGCTGTGCTGTGCTGTGCTGTGCTGTGCTGTGCTGTGCTGTGCTGTGCTGTGATTTACTGTGATGTGATGTGATGCCATGTGATGAGTTGTGATGCGATGTGATGCAATGTGATGTATGCTAGACATACATATAATAATATGCAATTGGTTGGGTGTACAATATTTCTTTCACATCAGAAAATAACCATACAGTTCTACATTCTTGCTACATTAAATGTTTTAATCCTTTAGATTACATTCCTTCTTAATAGTATATTAACCTTTGAAGATGAATCATGTTATTTGAACCATTGAGGTATCTGCTTACATTACAACCTTTGATCTTGATAAGTTTTTTCCTTCTTCAAAAAACAACATACAAAGTACAACTGGAATTGTTTCTTAACCAGTCAGCATCTCAGGCCAAACTGTCAATCAGTCGGTGAGCCAAACAATCAATCATTCAATCAGTCATTCATTCAATTATTCATTCAGTCATTCATTCAGTCAATCAACTCAATGTTTCCCTTTTATATTATGAATTCTGAAACTATATTCTAAACATATATTTTTAAAATAAATACTGGCAAGGTTTGCATGTCAACCTCCATTTAACCTTTATGCTATTTCACATATCATTGGCATGACTTAAACCTATTTGTATGCCCATCTTGTGCTCTTCTTTACTCAAGGTCATGCCATCAAACAAACAGATATTGAACAAATAGTCAGTCTTATTAGACAGTGCAAAGATTAGGACAAGCATCTAGCACTGCAGACTAGTGATTTTATTGACACATTCTATAAATTAATTGTTTGTTTTAAGAACAAATCATTTTGACATTTTTGTGATGATATGCACAACAAGTTGTTGGAGCTCTACTTTCAAATCTTCATAAATAATAGCTCAACCCATGTCTTTTCCAAGGAATCAGTTCATGAAATCATTAGAGGAAGTATTTTGGTTTATTCTTATTGCACATTTTTTTAATTATTATAGATTTTTTAGCAGAAATAAGGTGAAAAATGGCTCTTATACCACCCCCACAGTTTCAAAATTAGAACTTATTTTTCATTCTTTTTCTGTTTTTCATATGTCAGTCTTAGTGTAGCAATAGTTTCAAAAGCATTCTATAAATGGGAATTGTTTACAATGAGAGATTAAACAACTTTATCAACTTTTTGGATGGTGGGTTAATTGATGATTTATTGATTGATTTATTGGTGATAAATTGATTGAATGATGATAAATTGATTGATTAGTGATAAATTGATTGATTAGTGAAATATTAATTGATTGTTTCATTGATTGATTTATGATTAATTGATTGATTGTTTTGTTTATTGTTTAGTAATTAATTGGTTAATTGTTTCATTGATTGGCAATCCCACCATCCCGCTCAACTTTTAAATATTGTGATCCCCCATTTGTTTCTTGGTCTTGATTGATTGGTTTTATGATTTGTGACTTGTGTCCAACTCAAAGGGTTGTTCTGACCATAGTTAGTAGAGGGAGATGGTTAAGAAACCAACAAACCTATTGTTATACTGCATTGTTTCACTTTTGATGTTGAACTGGATGTCTTTAACTATTTAAGACTAGAAATAAAATATTTAAATAAATTTAAAAAAAGATTTCAGTCTGTTCACTCAGTCATAGCCAGCAAGACTAATACAATGCTAAAGATTGTGCAGTGTACAATAGGTTTCCTAACCATCTGTTCTGACTGCTTTACCATCCTGCCTTCTAATTCTTATTCTCACAATCAATCTTCCAGGACGAGTTACAAGCAGCACAAAATACCATTGAAAGATTAAAAATTGAGAACAAACGACTACACGAAAGATTATCAGAGAAAGACAAGACAATATCAGCTTTACATATGTCAGTAAATCAAGACAGGGACAGTCCTGGTGGATCCAAACCACCAACACCAGACCTTGACATGCTACTAAAACTAACGTCAAAACTACAAGAAGCAAGTATTACTTACGAACAGCTGAAAAATGACATGCTGAAAACTAAAGAGGTATGTAGTGGTTTTTAGATAGTTTTATATAGTTTTAATTTAGATAGTTTAATAGTGAATTAGGTTGCAGCCCAAGGGCTGAATTGCGTATTACAACAAGGTAAATTTTTGATGTGAAGGTATTACCGGATCTTCAGAATTTGTCAATTATTATTATTTTTTAATTCTGTCATTTGAAGATTATTGTTAGGGAATTCAAATACTGGAAAAAAATTAGGTCACCATATTGGTTTTCGAGGTTACACCACCACACACACACTACAACACCACACACTTACACACTACACCAACACACACTTACCCACTACACCACCACACACCCACTACACTACCACACACCCACTACACCACCACACACCCACTACACCACCACACACCCACTACACCACCACACACCCACTACATCACACAACCACTACACCACCACACACCCACTACATCACCACACACCCACTACACCACCACATACCCACTATACCACCACACACTTACCCACTACACCACCACACACCCACTACACCACCACACTTACACACTACACCATCGAACTACACTTTTCTACATAATACTACTGTATTGTGTTTTCTCTCTGCAATACATTGTGCCTCATTCTCAATGTTTGAAATATGTGTTCAATACTATAATATAGGACAATACAAGACTACGAGATGAGAACGAAGGGCTTTTAAGAGAAACAACACGATTAAAAGATGAATCGTTATTCACCAAATCACCACAGAGGTATTTACCAACACTCCTACAGTAGTATATAAGAAATTACTTTTGAACAGTCAAGAGAGGGCTGTCGCATTAACGACCACTTATTGTGCAATAATCATCGCTCTCTTAGGGGGCTGCAAGCCCTCAACCCTTACGCTAGATCATCAATTGCGATCAAGGTACATCAGACAGTGATGATGAATGCACCATAGAAGTAGTTTTGAAGGCTACAGTTTCGAACGTTCGTTAATCATTCGTTGTAGCAGAAGAGTGGCGCAATCAACTCTATCGGAGCAGAACGAGAAAGAGATGTACAGACAGAAAGTAAAAGAAAACGACAGGTAGATGGACAAGCAGATTAGATTTATAGACCGGTATACAAAATAATGAGCCGTTAGATTTATAGACCAGTATACAAAAGAATGAGCCGTTAAATTTATAGACCGGTATACAAAAGAATGAGTCGTTAGATTTATAGACCGGTATACAAAAGAATGAGCCGTTAGATTTATAGACCGGTATTCAAAAGGATGAGCCGTTAGATTTATAGACCGGTATTCAAAAGGATGAGCCGTTAGATTTATAGACCGGTATACAAAAGAATGAGCCGTTAGATTTATAGACCGGTATACAAAAGGAGACGGACAGAGGGACGGACAGACAGACATGCGTCAAGATAATCATTCAAATCAAAGACAATCATAGACGTACCATAGGTACCATACGTACGAAAGAGACTGGGTTCTGATATCCACGGTATCGTAGACCCAAAGCCATAGTACTCTAGATATGTAAAGAAACATGAGAAGCCAGATTTACATAAATACAAGAATAGAAAATGCAGGCAAGGCCAGGACAAGGACAGGTATATGAACACAATCATACATACAGCTGTACAAATGGTTTTATTTGCTGATGTATTGTTTTATTGGTGTTACAACAGGTTCAGTCATTACAGCATGGCTGCCATGAACACTAAAGTCACCCAGTACGAGAAAGAAATACAACAGTTAAAGAGAGCGTTAACAAGAAGTGACAGTTATATCGAGGAGTTAAACGCTAGAATAGAAGGACGAAAACCTGACCCAAAACGAGAACGAGCACCATCCTCTGCAGAGTCTTACCAAAAACAATCACCCATCGATGGGTCACGTCGTAGCTCTAGCGTATCGCTGGAGGGTGTCAATGACGCTTCACCATCGCAACGACCTGACGACAACGAAAACGACGATTCTCTTGCAGACGATGATCGACCCACGATGGTTAGCGTAACAACATTTGCGTCCAGTTCGACACCCAGTGTTACTACTCTTAACCAGACGACGTCAAATACAGAGGAAGTACTGTCATCGCCGCTAGCTGAAGCTGCCAATGCTATAGTAGTAGCTGATCAATGGCTCAAAGCTGCAACTGCTAAGGCTGACCCGGCTACTGGTGTTGCCCCTCCTGATGTGTTTTACCCGGGTAGTGATTTAACATCACATCGGTCAAGCAACTCCCCAGTCGATCGGTTTCCAGCTAGCAGACAACTGATGATACTATCTGGGAGAATATCAAGACAGAGAGATGGCGCATTCAAACTTGACTATCCACAATCCGTACCGTCCCCTTCAAGCTCTGATGGAGGCAAGGTTGTACCCAAGACGCTCGACTTCTCGGACATGATGGGAGAAACTAGTTTGCTAAACGGGGACTCGCCACGAATGACGCCGAGACTGGATAGTTTATCACCAAATATAACATGCGATGCAAGTTCTACTCTATCGGCCCTAGCTGCATCTTGCGCTCAATACACCAAAGTCAAAAATGATAATCAAGATTCATTGGATCTTGTTAGTCAAGCCAAGAAAATCAAACTGGAGAAGGAGGAAATGTCAGGTTTTCAATAACAAACATATCTTAGAAAATGTAAAATATACGATATATAAAGCGAGGGTTTCAAGCTATCACGCGAGTTTTAAGTTAAGTTTACAGAACTCAGATCATAGCATAAATGAATTAAATATTTATAACACAGCTGATAGAATTAATTTAAACATATTTCTTACATATCCTTCAAGAATTACCGTTGCATCTATTTAGTTATCTTCTATTTGCTTTCTTGCTTTTAGAATTCACACTAAAGCTTTTGCGACAATGATTTTTATTTTTTTGTTACATACACGCAAGATTGCTTGATTCCCTCGATATCCAAAGTGTATAACACTCTAAATTCGTCGTTGTATTGTAGTCCATGGAATTTTAAATTATTATCGTCATGCAGTTAGCTTACAAACCAAGTCCGTGTAGTAGATACACTTTCACGTATTGTGCTAGTTTGCAAAACAGTTACTAAACTTCCTTGATCTTTATTTAATTTATAATTCACTGTTTTATGGTTTGCACTATATTATGGATAATTTTAATTACAACTTAAGTTAAGATCCTAGAGTGCGGACAATAAATCCGTGAAAGATTAGTACCTTATTAGTATAATTAATTAAGTTAAGAAGTAGTTGGAGCGTGAAAAATGGCCTACTAATTTAATTACCCCGTGGAATGTAATGAACCTGATGGCAAGAATATACGACTACAAAACAATTTTAAAATGTTTTTATCAACTTAATTCTTTACAACTAAGGGGCTGTTTATATGAGGCGAGCTAGCCCGGTTTAGCGGGCTGGTTTCTTTTGTTTTTACGCTCTGATAGATAGCTTGGTTTCACAAAAGAAACCAGCCCGCTAAACCGGGCTGACTCGCCTCATATAAACAGGCCCTAAGCTAGAAATCCCAAAAGTAACTTATAAGCAAGAATGGTTAAATTGTTATATTTTTTTCCTACGTACTCTATCCCAACCAGACTATGAACTACGGATAATAACGACACTAGCAAAATGCGCCGACATTATCGCTGAAACAATTTTGCAGAACATTTTTTGTTGCACGCGCATTGTACATTCATTAATCCTTATGTGGCCGTGTATGGCCTGGAAAGCACGCTCCGATAATTTCTTTGTAATGCTTTACATTAGAGTGCAAACAATATATCCCTGAAACACTAATTACTAAATAGTACAAAATAGTGCTAATTAAACAAAAGAGAACAATAGAATTTGCATAAAATAGCACTATTTAGTATTACTAAAGTTTCACGGATTAATTGTTTGCACTCTAGTCGAGTAAAACTAATTAGTACTAATTAACACTAATTTCTAAATAGGGATAATGTTTCACGGATTAATTGTTTGCACTCTATGTATATACAGTATGCTAGCTTCGAACTTCTCAAGTGTTTACTTAATAAAAGGGAGGCAGACAGAGGTGCGATATCCTGCATTTATATTTGAGCAAACATTTATCCAGTTTCAAGTATGTTTGTGTTATTATAAAAGTGCCTGGCAAAAGTTTACATCCAGCTGTCGTCCTGCAGAAATAACAATGTATGTTACCAGGCAGCTTGGACACGTTAGTTCGTTGCATCTGGATCTTCTATAGTGATTTTTAGAGTTGTTTTAAAAAAACCGTGCAACACACTAGATGTGTGCAACAGTTGTCGCTATTTAGTAGTAAATAGCGCTAATCAAACAATAGAATTAACATCTTATTTTGCTTATTTAGTGGTATTTATGTGGCACACTTTTAGTGAGTGCACTCTATAGCCATTGCACCTTTGGTGTGTTGCTCTTTATCACACCTTAAGTACTGTATCGTAATCGTAGTTTCTAAGAAAACATTCGAATTATCTACCGTATTGTAGGGGTATTGTAACGGTACTGTTTCCCACTCATGTGAAAACGACTCTGTCTTATGCAATTTGGTTATTACAGTTTATTTCACAAACATCTTATGATCATGAACGTTTCCATGGAGACACTTTATGTTAGATATCTTTCTATTACTTTTGTTGCTTTGATTGGTACTTGAGTTATACTTTCTTGTTCAACTCTGGTTAATTTATGAAGAAGACATAGATTACGTCACAAAACACTTATACATCTGATTATAAAAAGGTTGCCCAAGGAGTAAGGGATTTCGAGAAGACCACTAAGGGGCTGTTTATATGGAGTGAGCCAGCCCGGATTAGCGAGCTGGTTTCTTTTGATTTTACGCTCTGAAAGCTTGAACACAAAGAAACAAGCGATGTTCCCGCTAAACCTCGCTGGCTCACTTGATACAAACAGCCCACTTAAGCTGAGAGCTTTCAACGTATTTCGATTTATCCCTAAAGTGGTGAAGTGATTATTTGGGACAAGGTTTTTGCGATTAGGTGGAGAAACTGGATAGAATTCAAAAGACTAAGGGAGGGATGGGTAGGGAATAGAGGGAAGGGTGAAACAAGAGAAATAGAACATTCATTCGTTTAAATTAGATGAGTTTTTCGCCAAGCGAACTCTGTACTTCTATAAAATAGATATGTAGAATAGTTTATTTGTTAATGCTATTAACGATCGAAGACACAGCTGTCTTCTTGACTGACTGTCAATAAAGACAATGACTTAGAGCAGTGTTGTTAAGTGTAATACTAAATATAAATATGTCTCAGTGGCCCTCTGTTTATTTTTTGTTTGTTTTATGTTTTGGTTTGTTTATTTGTTTGGTTGCTTATTTTTGCATTGTGCTGGTGTAGGAAGCTGTTTGTGTAATGTATTTTGGAAATGCGATGGGGCTTAGCTTGCATAGCATAATCAGTAATTCACAATGCCTACCAGTTCTGTTATAGAGTGCAAATAATATACGTGTGCACTAATTAGCGCTTAGGTCTATGCGCTAGCTTAATAATTAGTGCTAACTTTGGAAGTCGAAGCATTAACAATTCAACGGAGATCAACTACAAATCGGTAATCTCTTATTAATCATGCTATAGTTTGGTTGTATTTCAAAATAATCTTTAGAAATACTTATTCAATAGTATTTTAATCTATCAAATGCATTTTCTTGCATTTCATTGTTTTACATTTGCGTATTGTGCCGTTATTCATAACGAGAACGTTCAAGCTTTGATAGTTCGCTGCATTCCTATATAGTGCTAATCGAGCACTAGAGTGCAAACACTAAATGTGTGCAACAGTTGTTTCTATTTAATAGTAAATAGCACTTATTAAACAAAAGAAAAAAAAATAGAATTAGCATAAAATAGCACTATTTAGTACTATCGATTAACAGGGTAGCTCAGTTGCGAGAGCCTCGGCTGTTAACCAGGAGGCTGCGGGTTCGAACCCTCAGCCGGACCATCACTTAGGGTCTTAAAATAATTGAGGACAATGTTCTTCGATTTATAATTGTTAGGCTTCGCGTCTTCTCGGATAACGACGGATAAACTGGACGTCCCGTCTCGATTAACCACTTTGGCACTGTCGAAAATGGAGTTTCAATAGACTTGAGAACACGACCTGAAAGGCAAATTATATTAAAGGTTCAAAGCAAATTGTATTCTCGCGGCATTCGTCGAGTCTGACTGTACGCTAGATCTGCCATTCGTTAAGGACGTTCCTGGGTAAATGAAGTTCTAATGTCATTTTTATGAAACTTTGTACAAAGTTATTTCATTATATGAGGATTTCAGAAATGCAATAAAAATTGGGGGTCACCGAGTTTGTTTTTGAGGTACAAGGCGTAGAAAATGGGGTATTTTGATGAAAAAACGCGCGTATTTAAACAATACCATTTTCAAAGAATAAAGTCATAAAAATGTTATAAAACAGAAATCAACGCTCTTTAAAATTTGGAAAGAAAATTAATAAACTGTTGTCTTCCATTTCCAAGAAATAATAGGATTGTTTATGCCTTTCTTTACAAATAACGATGCTTTTAAGTTAAGCGATGTCGCTTGATTTGTTCCAAGGTAGGGGTCGATTTATTTTACAAAAGTTTACTGTTCTTCGTTTCATGTAATGTCATTTTTTTGTGTTTCACATATGTTGTAGTCTTGATAAAAAGCTTCATTTCACGAAAGAAAAAAATAGGGGTCACCGGCTTTGTTTTCGAGATATCTTGCGGCAAAGTTGAAAAAAAATCTGGCCATCTTGAATACCGCGCGGAGACTGGGTTCTAATAATTTACCGTTTACCGCATAAAACGTTTAATATTTGCTCTTTTTGTAGCAAATTGACTTTAAACTACAGAAAAATAAACTCGATTGCTTTTCAATCGAAGACAATTGGGACTTAGATGAAAAAAATGAAGGAAAAATTATCATTAATTTGACCAACGGTAATGAGTGCGCGCGCTCAATCTTGCGCAGTAACGATGCGCGCGACCAATACCCAGGAACGTCCTTAATATATCCCTTGTTGGATTCTCATGAGCATTTTCTAGTATCTCATTCATTGCAGTTCATTTATGAGAATAAAACACTTAAAATGTATTCGGTTGATATCAATTATTTTATTTCAGTAAATGAAATGAAAAAATTTAAGTTGCTTTTAAATTAGAAAAGAAGTAAAAAAGTCATCACATCTTTTTGGCGGGGGGGGGGGGGGGGGGGGAGATGGGCAAGTCACCCCAGTCCCCCTCTTGGATCCTCCCCTAAAAAAATTGTTCCTCTTGATTATATATACGAACTACAGGGACATGACTGAGCAATGAAAAATGTTCAGAGGGTGGACAGTGTTAAGTTGTGTTTCTGGTTGTCGGTGCCTTTACAACCGCGTGTACATGTTGTTAAAAAGTACATCGCCATTTTTACACTGTTGTACAGTTGTACATTTAATGGTTAAGACGCCTGGAAATGTCCATCGACTATGAATCGACATACAGACAAAACATTTCTTTAATTTATGTCTAGTTAATTTAAAAGAAATGCACATTTTCTACAAAGAGTTTCTTGGTAAATTATGTTTGACTTTCGGTTTGAATTAATAGCTGGCCTTCTTCTTAATGTAATTTAAAGCCAGGTTGTTCTTGAGGACAGCGATTTGTCACATTTAAATTCTATCATAATCGGTGAACGAAAAGCGAGCCCTGTGGCGCCGTCGCTAAACTCTAACTAAAGCAATTCACTCCGGCCGTCAGGCAAAAAATAAGGAAAAAGTCAATCAAAATTGGTAACACACAAAAGCACAAAATAAAGTTCGTTACTTTTTGCGAAGGCGAGACACAACAGTCTCGGTATACCATTCAAGTTTGAAGAATGAGAAAATGTTTTGAGCAGCATTAAACTTTTATCGCTTATACATAACAATTCAATAGGAATGAAGACAAAGCAAATGGAGATTGGAAATGTCAGAGATTCTCCCCACGACAAGATACAAGTACTTCTGTATTACTTTGTTTAAATGTAAGCTTGGCGATATTACAAACAACCCGCCTCTCGTACCGCAAAAAGATGATCACGAACACGTCTTACTAGGCGGTCAGTCTACAACAACAAATGATATATTAGGATGAAACGCCAATGGTAAACAAATGTGTTTATTCATTGACAGTAGCCAGAGAGGATGGCACAAATTACTGCCAATCATTATTATTTAATGGGTAATAACACATTGTGGCTAAAACTAGCAAAAAACACGAAAAGATCACCTTTTAGTGCTAGAATCATGTCGAATTTAGCTGAGCCGAGTTTTGGTTAGTGATTCATGTTTTAGTTGAAGCAGTGTTGAGCAGCAAACTTACCGATAAGGTTGCTTTCTTGTACCTAATGTTATTCAAAAACTTGGTAATGACAGGTGGTGCTGAATCATTTATAGCAAACAAATGATTTAAAACATTGCTCTTTGGGCCTGCAATTATTTGCCATGCTGAGACATACACATCATTCTTAAATAGAATTCTGACAAACTTTATCCCGAGTTCCATTTTTGCTCACTTTAAGAAAGTTTTTTTCTTTAAAAAGCACGCTCGATCATCAAGATGTTTGCTTGGTTGCCTTTCCACAAAACATGGATTCCTCAAAGATTTCGTTTTCATGTAAAATTAATACAGGTGTGTGTGTCTGACAAATAAGAGACAGGCCACGTTAATTTTTTATACTTGTTTCGGGATCACAAAAAACCAATATGCACAAAACTCTTAATAGCGTTTAGTGCTTAGTCAGTGTGCCCGGTAACAAACAAGCTAGTCATGCCTCGCGCTTGTAACACTCGCACATCTACTGTCTCGAAAAGGACATTATCACAAGAAAGAATGATTACATTGTACTTTTTACGCTAACAATCGAAAAGGAGGAACGGAGTGATTAGACAAACTATGGCATATTGTTTTAGGATGGATGTCAAATAGGCTTATGTATTAACGGAGGAATGGTTTCAGCACGTCTTGGCATTTGTTTCATCTGATATCACAATCGATACACTAAGGTTAGTAACTGAAATAAAGTACCTAACAGTAATAGTTTATTGGCTTTCCTGACGAAAAACCATACTGTACAACACTTTGCCCTTACGACCTGTTTTTATCGACCAATAACAATCTAGCATAAAGTTAGACGAATTGAGCTTTTGAACTTGGTACCTCTGGGAGGTAGCTACAGGAGAAACCTTCTTTATCGAAAAAAGTATTTAACTAAACCAAAAAATGTACCAAATCGAACAAAGTAACGAAGAAAGTGAGATTATTTTGTAAGGTTTGGATGTTTGAATGCTTAATGACTAATGGCTTTATTGAATAATCGGCAAATTTGTAGAAAAAACACCGGTTTCATACGCGAGGGTATGGACCAACGAAGGTAAACTATCTAGTAGTTTATGGCGTGAGTTCACCATTGCTATTTACAACATGTAGATGCGACTAAACGACATTCTTAGTTTCAGGAGAGTTTGATTAAACATGCAAAAACGGTACTGAAAGTTATCAAAAATTTAAAGGTTTGTAGGAGCCTCGTCGCCCGCGTACATCTTGCTTGTCTTCGATTGGTGTTATCGTTAGCTTGAATAAATAAAAGAAGTAGATTACAAATGATCTAAATCCATTTCCATCAAGGTTACCTAGAAATCACTTATAGCAGATCATGTGTACATTCAATGAAGCCTAAAATAGCCGACCTGACGAATTAAAAAGGATGAATTCCTAAAAACAGCCTTTTATCTCGAGAACCGCCTTTCGTGTTATACCAACTGTTTCCATCGCCTGACAATAACTTGATGTATATCCTTTTCGGTGTGTGTGTTTTTTAAAGCTGTCAGCGAATGTTCGAAAGATATATTAAAAGAAGTCGAATTAGGTATTTCAGGATTATTTTGAATGATTATTGCCAGTTATCTTCCAGTTAATTAATGTAGTCGAGTATTTAGTCAGGAAATCTGTCAGTTTATAGCCGGGTTTCTAACTAGAATTATAGCCTAGTTTAACAGTATTACGGGTGATATATCTGTAGTTATTGACCTCCTGCTGGTAGTCAATACTGTATGTTTACATGTTGGTGGACCGTGTTTTCATGTAACGCACGTTTGGGGGTACGTTCGATGCTCTACCAGATTCAACTATTTCAAGTTGATGGCTTTTAGGACAAGCTATATCTAGGACGCTGTGCATGTGATTGATCATTTCGATACTCGCCCCCTTGGGTATACGCACTAACGACTAATGTATGGAGAGAATAAAGAGTTAAATGTAATCTAATCGTTTAGAAAGATTTCGAAATTAAAAAAAGAAATAAATATGAATCCTGAAATTGAAATGATTTGGCCGTCATGGTCATCATGCATCAATGTGATAACAATAATAATTCATCATCAATGTTTTCATCGTTAATTAAAAAAAAACATCGTGTATTAACATTTTGTAATAATTGTCACCATTGTAATCATTATCATGATTGTCATCATCATCATCACTATCATCATTGTCATCATCACTATCATCATTGTTATCATCATCATCACTATCATCATTGTCATCATCACTATCAACATTGTTATCATCATTGTCATCATCACTATCAACATTGTTATCATCATTGTTATCATCACTATCAACATTGTTATCATCATCATCACTATCATCATTGTCATCATCATCACTATCATCATTGTTATCATCATCATCACTATCATCATTGTCATCATCATCATCACTATCATCATCACTATCATCATTGTCATCATCATCACTATCATCATTGTTATCATCATCATCACTATCATCATTGTTATCATCATCACTATCATCATTGTCATCATCATCATCACTATCATCATCACTATCATCATTGTCATCATCATCACTATCATCATTGTTATCATCATCATCACTATCATCATTGTCATCATCATCATCACTATCATCATCACTATCATCATTGTCATCATCACTATCAACATTGTTATCATCATCATCACTATCATCATTGTTATCATCATTGTCATCATTGTCATCATCATCATCACTATCATCATTGTTATCATCACTATCATCATTGTTATCATCATCATCACTATCATCATTGTCATCATCATCACTATCATCATTGTCATCATCATCATCACTATCATCATTGTTATCATCATTGTCATCATTGTCATCATCATCATCACTATCATCATTGTTATCATCACTATCATCATTGTTATCATCATCATCACTATCATCATTGTTATCATCATTGTCATCATTGTTATCATCATCATCACTATCATCATTGTTATCATCATTGTCATCATTGTCATCATCATCATCACTATCATCATCACTATCATCATTGTTATCATCACTATCAACATTGTTATCATCACTATCAACATTGTTATCATCATCATCACTATCATCATTGTTATCATCATTGTCATCATTGTCATCATCATCATCACTATCATCATCACTATCATCATTGTTATCATCACTATCAACATTGTTATCATCATCATCACTATCATCATTGCTATCATCATCATCACTATCATCATCACTATCATCATTGTCATCATCATCACTATCATCATTGTTATCATCATCATCACTATCATCATTGTTATCATCATCACTATCATCATTGTCATCATCATCATCACTATCATCATCACTATCATCATTGTCATCATCATCACTATCATCATTGTTATCATCATCACTATCAGCATTGTTATCATCATCATCATTGTTATCATCATTGTTATCATCATCATCATTGTTATCATTATTGTTATCATCATCACTATCATCATTGTTATCATCATCACTATCATCATTGTTATCATCATCACTATCATCATTGTCATCATCATCACTATCATCATTGTTATCATCATCACTATCATCATTGTTATCATCATCACTATCATCATTGTTATCATCATCACTATCATCATTGTCATCATCATCATCATTTTTTTTATCATGATCACTATCATCATTGTTGTCATCATGACTGTCATCATCATCATCATCACTATCATCATTGTCATCATCATCATCACTATCATCATTTCTTTCATCATGATCACTATCATCATTGTTGTCATCATGATTGTCATCATCATCATCATCACTATCATCATTGTCATCATCATCATTGTTATCATCATCACCATTGTCATCATTATTGTTATCATCATCATTGCTATCATCAACATTGTTATCATCATCATTGCTATCATCATCATTGTTATCATCATTGTTATCGTCACCATTGTTATCATCATCATTGTTATCGTCACCATTGTTATCATCATCATTGCTATCATCATCATTGTTATCATCATTGTCACTATCATCGTTATCATCATCATTGCTATCATCATCATTGTTATCATCATTGTCACTATCATCGTTATCATCATCATTGCTATCATCATCATTGTTATCATCATCATCACTATCATCATTGTTATCTTCACCATTGTTATCGTCACCATTGTTATCATCGCCATTATTATCGTCACCATTGTTATCTTCACCATTGTTATCGTCACCATTGTTATCATCGCCATTATTATCGTCACCATTGTTATCTTCACCATTGTTATCATCATCATTGTTATCATCACCATTGTTATCGTCACCATTGTTATCATCACCATTGTTATCGTCACCATTGTTATCGTCATCATTGCTATCATCATCATTGTTATCATCATCATTGTTATCACATCATTGCTATCATCATCATTGTTATCATCACCATTGTTATTATCATCATTGCTATCATCATCATTGTTATCATCACCATTGTTATTTTCATCATTGTTACCATCACCATTGTTATCGTCACCATTGTTGTCGTCATCATTGCTATCATCATCATTGCTATCATCATCATTGTTATCATCACCATTGTTATTATCATCATTGTTACCATCACCATTGTTATCGTCACCATTGTTGTCGTCATCATTGCTATCATCATCATTGTTATCATCATCATTGTTATTATCACCATTGTTATCATCACCATTGTTATCGTCACCATTGTTATTATCATCATTGTTATCATCATCATTGCTATCATAATCATTGTTATCATCATTGTTATCATCATCATTTTCATCATCATTGTTATCATCATTGTTGTTGTCATCATTATCATCATCATCATCACTATCACTGTCATCATGGTAATCACTATTGTTATCATTGTAATACATGAGGAGCTTAGCCTTATAATTTTTTTTTGCATTAATTAAAACGATGGTGTGAAATAAGATTAGAAAAGTGTAATATCGTGTAAACAAAGGTTACCATTTTATTATTAACCAAATAGCCCTATGTTTGACTTTTAGTTACTAGAATAACAATAGCGAATTCATAGTGCGCGAAATTTGACTTCATACAGGACAAACATTTTTTGGGAACACCATTACAACTGCTGCTCGTAGAGAAATGTTGTCTGTCAGGCTCTATTCTTTGCTTAGATAAGTAAGCTAGTGAATCATTTAATGGTTCAAAATGAAAAACATCCTATTTCATCGAACTGTTTCAACACTACAGAGGTTAGTGAAGTAATTGTATAATAACAGCATGGATAATGTACGTAATTTCAAATACGCTGAAAATTATAATAAACTAATTTTCCAACTACTCTACGGTGATTCGCCCAAGGGTGGAGTAGCAGAAGTCATAGGTGTAGTCGCCCATGAATCTGCTCTTGGATTTAATATTATATGTCATTATAATTGCAATGAAAACGGCAACGAATGTTGTCATATTGAGTATATAAAACTAACCTACCAACTACTCTACGGTGATTCGCCCAAGGGTAGAGTAGCAGAAGTCATAGGTGTAGTCGCCCATGAATCTGCTCTTGGATTTAATATTATAAATAAAATAGATAGACTAACTATTTCCAACTACTCTACGGTGACTCGCCCAAGGGTAGAGTAGCAGAAGTCATAGGTGTAGCCGCCCATGAATCTGCACTTGGATTTAACTACTAAACGTAACAATTTACTAGTATTAATGCCAAATAACGGTAGCAATTAAATACAGTCACAAATCATGACATTTTTTATGCTCATGTATTACTGATTAAGATATTGATTGTTGACTGACTGTGTTACTATTTCTTATGTAGTAGCCATCACGAATCCTCTTTGATAAATTGCTGTGTTATAAAACACCTGTAAGACATAGTTGTGATGTACTGTGGATTCAATTTATGTGGTGTGTCCTATGTTTATCAACTGAACCCATGCATTTTATTGCCAGTAAATTATAAAACTAGCCAGGTTAGTAAACATTGATAGAATATCCTTTGTGATGACGAGAACAAACTAAACCTTGTGTAATTAAAATGTTTGTTTTAGTACCAATGTGAAATACTTATGCAAAGGATCTGAAGGTAGACTCAATCTACCTTAAGCTCATTAGCATACAAATATTTCCTTGGGCTAAGCTCCTCATGAATCCATTATTAATATCATCATCGCTGTAAAATCATCATCACATGCATCTTTGTAATCAACGATCATTATCAGTCATTATCGTAGACATCAAAATTATAAACATCGCTATAATTACTACAATTATTAGCATAAAAATGATACTAATGATAGTGTATTTGCTATCAAGAACAACATCTACTAATTACTCTGGAAAGGTTACTAATATGGCATTCGGTACCAATTTCGTGTTAATACCATATGCTTTACCGCCTTGGGCGTCCTGTGCTTTTTTGAGACCATTACGCATCTTTGTAAAACTGGGTAAGAGTTTGATCTTTGTCTGCTGCCCCAGTCCTTTTCGTTCATTAAACGTACAGGGATCCCAACGACTGGACTAAGCAGATAGGGCTTGGATTCCTCCATATACTTGTATGGTCTTACATGTTTTTGATTAATTGGGCCATTTTCCAAACGCTGTAAAAGTTATAGAATGTTTTTACATTTATTACATTTTCAATAAGAAAATACAAATGTTTTTCAAATTCCTTTCTTTCAAAACTAAAGTCAGGTTAGTGAGAGGATAAATTTGGAAATCGTGTCGTGAACAGTTTTTAAATTTTTAAAAAAATCATGTTTTGCCAAGATATCGAATAAACAATTATAAAGATAAAAAATGAACGTATTATAATTTCCAGCTCTATTTTTTAGATTTTAAAGAAAGGTTTAGTTGTTTAATATTATAAGTAATTGTCACCGTAAAAATTTCCACTTTTAATAGCAAAAAACAAAAAAGGCTCCTGCTTGACATTCGGCTCACATGTGGAGTTTAGTTGTAAATAATGGGTGTGTCAGTCTTTTCTGTGATTGGAAACTCAAGCCTGGGCTGGGGCATGTTTTCTTGTTGTTGTTGTTTGATATTTTACACATGGATGACACTAGCGGTGTGAGTAAAGTTTAACTTTCGACATTTTAAGTGTGTTTATATATGTGTGTTTGGAAGCAAAAGTCAGTGAAATATACTAAAAAGCTACAAAAGGATTTTTATAAGCACAGCTTGCCTCGAATCATATTTGCCTGTAAACGTTTCTAATAAGAGTTGCTTAGTTATCTTGGAATTAGGCTCAAAGGGTTCCACAAGCATCATGGGGCCGGTTGCTCAGAGCTCGATTAGTGCTAATCCAGGGTTAACTCTAAAGGTTTTCTTAAGAGTTAACCCAGGATTAGTGCTAATCGAGCTTTGAACAACCCGGCCATGGGTTACATGTGCACAGTACAATTAGTCGGAAGCAAGTCAAGGGGACAAACAAGACACGTAAAAGTTTTCGTAAAAGTTTATTTCCCTCGTGATCCCAAACTACTGCAGAGCAAATGTTTGATTCCTGTTTCTGGAATTCGACTATTTTTAATCCGCTATAAGTTAGCCAGTTTGCGGCATTCTACTGGCTATATTTCTCCTCATCCTATGGCCTGTGATCTCTGATCCCGTATGACGTCCTACGACACAAACATTGTAAACTACAGCAAAGGAAAGCTTTAATACAATGTACTTTGAAGTGGTCCGTACGCTAGGCCCAAATAATTAGAAGAAGCCAATGTTAATAGTTGAAAACTTTTGCAATTGCGTGCACAAATGTAATTAAAATAGAAGAAAATAGAAATTTAAAGTAAATAATCAAAACACAAACCAATTGGAAACCTTTTAGTAATGTGAAATACATAACAAGTACGTTGTTGTGATTATTGCATAATGTGTGCGAGTTATTGTTAGCCAATCTGGACTGTTTTGTTCACTCAACAATATTAGCCAGGCCAGGAACTAATAGATGTCATAATGTCAATGATGTAGTTTGGGACATCATGCCTAGGCCTGCTAACTTTAACAAACACACTTATTTTATTAGAAAACCACGTCAGCCACAAATAAAGACAACTCGGCAGTAGGTCAGAAAAGAATGGATTTTGATTAAGTCAGCAAAAATAGAGTCAATTTTCGTGGAAAGGCAGGAAATTTTCGGACAATCAGATATATTGCGCTGTTATAAACAAAAGAACCAACTACCAGGATCTACTAGGCGTGCGTATTTCTTCTCCATTTCTGTCGGTATTTTTCCAGTACAATAAGCACTTCAAACACATCTCAAATAATTAATGTTGTCTATTTTGGTTCCGTCTTATTTCTTCAGATTTCTTCGCATGTGCTTTGTTATAGCACTATCAAAGCTGTGTACACAATTGTACAGTTTCATATCAAGCTTTTTCCTTAAGAATGTTGCCGTTTTCTATCAAGCCTCACATATTCCCTTATAAGGATTGTACTTACCATATTTGTTCATTGGAGTAATTCAACCGAATGCGAAAAAAACGATTTTTCTCGCAAAATTCTTCAAATTTTTATCTATTTTTTGAATGAAAGCATACACAACAAGTCTGACATTTTGATTTCTGGCCGAAAAGAGACTGTTAAACCTAAAACCTATTTCACCACAGGAAGCCCAAAATCAACAACAAAAGTTTGATATGTTTGAGAAATACGAAATCAGTTCAGTTTCATGACCAGTCTCTATGTGGGCGTTGCCTTGGATAGTTGCGTTTTTGATGAATAGTCTTTGAATACTATGCTATACAATATACACCTATTTTTTAAAAAAAATGTCGATTATTCGCAGTTAAAACAAATCGAAAGACACCAATAACGCGGTAACTTTAACTATTATAAAATAACAAAACTGTTTTGACATTTAAATTTAATATATCTGACTGACTGACTAACTGACTGGCTGGCTGGCTGGCTGGCTGGCTGGCTGGCAGACTGACTGACTGACTGACTGACTGACTGACTGACTGACTGACTGACTGACTGACTGACTGTTTTTTTAATTAGGTTCAATAAACTATGTGTATATTTTAAATAATCTTTGTTATTTATTCTTTACTATTGATATTCTAAGTTGTAAATAATTCTGATGAGAAAATAAGCTACTTCGGAAAATGTATGCCTTACAATGTAAATCACGAAGCACGCTAACCTAGCTTCGACAGAAACCTCGGTCGTGGTTAGTTTAGCCTGGCTGACGATCGCTAACATCATTTTCAGCGATCGGGCGATCGCGAGCGATTATATGGGAACCAGGTATAACGATTGTCAAAACATTACAAATCAACAACAACAAAACAAGCAATCAAAATAATTGGAACTTTACAATTCACTTTAAAAACTAAAACAGCCAAACATCAATGTTGAAAGAACTTGTTTGATCACTAACACGAGGCTGTTAATTCTCAAAACTCGCGTAATGTGAATTTGCAAATGTGAGCTTACTTTAGTTGAAAATCATAGTTGCTTCCTTTAATTTCCGAGGTACAAAATATCATTTTACTCATTGAGAGAATAATACCATGGAATATGGACAGTGCTTGTTTTTAATATAAATATTTGCCTTTTCGATTGCAACTTGCGAATGCGCGCCGTAAATATTTGTACAAATATTTGTTCAACGTCGGAGCTGATTTGAGGTATGTTTACTGCTGTTCTTTGTATATATAGCACTATTTTAAGACTATTTGACTTCATCACGGTTCTATCAAACAGCATAAAAATACTTAAGACACAAACGTCGGTGGCTTTGCCCTGGATAGATTACCTTGTTTTTTTTTTACTTTATTTTCACAAAAATCTTACGCAGAATAGACGAGCCATTTTGTATTGCAATTTATATTATATATGTGTGTATAGTATTTCTAAATTGCAAACAAGCTCATATCAGAAACTTGTTCTCGTATTTGTATCCATTACACGGCCTCTTTCTCGGCATCTTTTTTTTACATTGCAAACATTCCAAAGTGAGCCTTAACGTGTAAATGTCAGAAGGTTCTGCGGCAATTGTACATAGGGAACTTACCTTTATTGTTCTCAGATTGTTTCAATAGAAAAACCGACGCAGTCCACACTAGTTTAAGCTATAGTTTCCCACACCGTGCTTCAAGTCCAAAATGCGTCGAGTTGTCACTAATGAGTAGTTTCTTGATTAAAATTGTCGGCAACAATTCATTATACTTATGATCATATTCAGCCAAAGGTAAGACATTCATTGCAGGCGTATAATAACTCGGCGCGTCGGTGCGTCTTTGATCTCGTTTGACTCCAAAATAGTATCACTTGAATTTGCTGTGAACCCAGGGGGCTTATGGTATCGTTCATATTATCACATATACAAGCATCCCTTAATTTATCTGGAAGCAAACGTTATACTTGACTCCAGTATATCCCCAAGGAAATAATTTACACTCGAGGTTAAGTGTTTCTTGACCAAGCGCTAAAACGGCTTAGCATTTTAGAAGTCGACAGAGTGATATTAATCTAAATGGTCACCCAGGTTGACTAACAAAGTTACACCCATATCACTAGGGGTCCTCTATAGTCATATTCAATATTAACTTACCATGCAAACATTGACTATATCCAATGCATTCCTTCACTTACAAACACGCCACCGTCAAGCTAAACATGTTGCTATTGGCAAACAATGACTATTCCCATGCATTCCTTCACTTACAAACACGCCACCGTCAAGCTAAACATGTTGCTATTGGCAAACAATGACTATTCCCATGCATTCCTTCACTTACAAACACGCCACCGTCAAGCTAAACATGTTGCTATTGGCAAACAATGACTATTCCCATGCATTCCTTCACTTACAAACACGCCACCGTCAAGCTAAACATGTTGCTATTGGCAAACAATGACTATTCCCATGCATTCCTTCACTTACAAACACGCCACCGTCAAGCTAAACATGTTGCTATTGGCAAACAATGACTATATCCCATGCATTCCTTCACTTACAAACACGCCACCGTCAAGCTACATTAATGCAATTTCGAAAAATAACTAATATTAATCAGTTAACAATATTAGATAATGATAGACAATCAATAACTAAATATTTTCGCCATTTTTTATACCAATGCCACCGTATCAACATATCCCGAATTAGACTTTTAGACATTTATTTATTTACACAGTAATTGCAATTTGTTTGATATCAAGAGAAAAAAAAGGAAAATAAACAATTGAGATATTTTAAACAAATTTTTAAATAAAATTAACGATTAAGTGTGCGTGGCTGTCGAAATTAATAAAAGAAACTTTCGAGTCGACAGCAACATCGAATAGTAAGCTTACAAGTGCTTGTAAACAAGATAGATTTGGTATGCAACCGTTTAAAATCGAAAAGACAAAGAAAATACCTCTCCCCAAATAGATATGTATTTTTAAAGGAAAACTTGGAATTATATATTGGTGATATAGGTTCCAAGATTTCATCTCAGAAATATTTTTGTTTTGCAATTATTCAGGCATTCTCGTGGGCTGCTCGATCTTACCAATGATATAAAAAATTTGTGAGTTGATTTTTTCCTATCAGGAATACAAATATTATTAACCAACAGTCAAAATATTTCGAATGCATTCATTCATCTACAACTTGTAAAATTAAAAGCAAAGAATATGGATAATTATTAGCTATTTGAATATTACCTAATTAGCTGCGGCAAATATAGTTTTAGATCTCAAGAAAAAGAACACACTTTCATGCATTTCAATACAATTTTATAAAATTACTTATTCTATTGCAATAGCACACCAATTAAATATATAACTATAGTTTAGCATATTAAACTACCAGAACGAAAGTAAAAAACATTTATTCATTAGAAAACTACTATTTCTTAGATCATGTCGCTGGAAACGTGCTTGGCAGTACATTCCTTTATCAAGTACATGAACTTTTTCCTTTAGGCTGCGAAAGGTTAAACAAACCTTTACTCCTATCTACCATAATAAAAACACTTCACTTCCCATAATTATGGATATCAGCGTCGTTGCTGAATGGGCTACCCTGCATGCCTGCTTATGAAGTCTACATTACATTATATGACACAGGACGTCTTTGCTTAGCACCAAGATTTCAATCAACAGATTTCTTGTCCTTACAAAATCCTCCGCCTACGATAAAACAAAGAAACAAAAAAAACAACAACAACAACAACAAAAACAACAACAAAAACAAAACAAAAAACACACACAAAAAAAAAAAAAAAAAAAAAAAAACAGACAGATAGACAGACCAGCAAAAAACATACATATAAAAAAGATATAGACATTTCTTATACAAATGTATTCTTTATTATAAAATCCCACTCTATAAAAACCATCCAACGATAAACTAGCAGTCAAAATCAAAACATAACAGGCTAAAATAACAACAACAAACAATCAAAACGTCTAGTTAAATTAAATTTCCAAGGCATTGCTTCAAAAGATATGAAATAAGAAAACATCAAAATGTAAAAAAAAGTGACATATACGATATAATGTTTTATGAGAAAACCACTACAACGAACTCCCCAGCTGACCAGCCAAAAGTTTGAAATCGACATTTGTCAGTTTATCATTTTTACTATTCATGGTGGATGTTGTTTTTGCTCTCGACTACAGTGCAATTGTAGGCAGTTATGAATATAGTCGGCCATTGCCCCCTACTAGGGTTAAATATATTGGAAATATTAAGTCACGGACCACGCCCCAATAAGGTTTGTGTTGATATTAAACGCGGTTCATGGCTGTTAATGATAAGTTTTTTTTCGCTTGAAGACAATGTTTATTATTCTGTTATTGCTACACATTTATTTCTTTACTGAATAAATGAATAAATTAATAAAAAACTATTAAAAAATTGTTGACAGATAATAAAACAATGATTGAGAGAGAAATAATCGCGTACTCACCCGGGAATAATGAGTCTTTCTCCTCATGAGGAGATCATCGTGTTTTTATAGGATTTTTATTAATAATATCCATTTTTCATTATTTTTTTTAATCTGATAGTTTCATGCTTTTTCACATCGTTAGCTATGTAATATGGTATCGATTCAACTTTTTTGATTTATGTATTTAGGGTGAATGCAGTTCAATCATTCAACATTTTTCAGTCTCTTAAATTAATTTATTTTTCCTAAGACCACCAGACAGTGCAACTGAACGTAACTAGGGTCTCTTCCAAGCACGGTAATTCACGCAGTATTTCTGTAAATTGCTCGTAGTTTTATAATTCGACATTCTATCTCAAAAACAATTAACTAGAATTTAGCCAATAAGTTCGTTCCAAATAAAGTTTAATTAAATGATTTTCAGATATTGCTCCAATATTCTTTAAAGGACTATGCTTTCTACACAACTTGACTGACTGGAGTAATGTTATATGACATGAATACAAAGGCAAAGCCGTTGCTTTAGGGTCAATGTTTTTTATTAGTAGTATATATATGAGAACGGAGAGATCACTCAGTTTCAGGTTAATTAGAATAAGTGTTCATTTGTCGAAATCGCCCTTCTCGTTCTTGCTCAGTGCGTTCCAGTTTGTAATCAATGAATTGCGCAAGACAGGTGTGGGGGACGATTAATTTGCTGTGGTTCTCAAATGCTTTCACACTCTGCCTTTCAATGTCCCTACACGAAATGCCTATTAGTGTTTAGTTCCCAAGGCTATTTACTAAATACCTTTGCTGATTTGTGGGAATTTCAACATGCTTAGTATATTTGCTTAGCACTTTAGTCTTTGCATACAAACACACCTTACAAGTATCATGTGAGCGTGTACAAGATCAAAACAAATACTGAAGAACAATAGCAATGAATAAAAACTCAATTGACTTTTAGTACATTTGTTAAACTTGTACAAAAAGATATTAAAAGGCTATACATTTCTGATATGAGTAAACATTTCAAGGTTTTCAAGTGCGAATTGTTGAAAAAAAGTTTAGAATTCTGCCAGCATTTTGTTGGGAATATGAAGATTTCCATTTTTTCCAGCATTACATATGAGAAAGTATATAAGCCGATCTTGTTTATTGTCGTGTTCATTTACTCATGGCCTAATAAATCACATATGTTTAATTCATTTGGAGATCGCAATTTGTTATATATAAGATTGATAAAAATACTTGAACTTGGACAAAATACTTGCAAGGGATTAAAATGAACTCAAGCAAACTGTTAAATCTGTGTATGGCGAAGGATGATATAATTTTCAAGACTTGAGGGAGGTGTGTGAACAAATTGTCTCAACCAGGTGTTTTAGCGTCCAACTGATTAAATGAAACAAAATTGAATAAGTAAATAAAACTCCCTCAGTTTGAACAAGTATAAAACTGTTTGCGATGCGAAATTGTTTGTCTAAACCTGTTGTAATATATTCGATGGCCTAGCTGGTTATGGGTGAGCCAATGCTCTCTTAAAAGTCTAACATCATGTAACGTTTTGAATAAAAACCCAGCTAGTCGTGGGAACAAATCATGGCTTAACAGGTCAAAATTTAAAGCTAGCAAACTAAATACCTTGTAAGATTGTTTAGTGCGTAAGCTGCACGTGGAGATTGTTTTGCGGTGTGCTCGAAAATCTTTACTAGATCTACAGTCAGAAATCTCGCATAATCGCGGCTAAGCCAAGAGCAGATATTGCAATCTATAACAATATATAAACTGTAAAATAAAACAGTTGTATATTCATTCCATTTTAAGTTGAACTTCGTCAATTGATACATTTTAGAATGCACTTCCAAGTCTGTTTGTTACAATTCAGTCAAGTGGTTGATACAGATGTTTCTGTTATGCGATGAAACATTCCATTCAAATAAATAAATTTCTGAAATCTACGTGATCAGGCGGTGTTTAGGAGTATGCGATCGCGATGTCTTATTTTTTATTATTATTTTTCATCATCCTTTGAATTGCCTACAAAACTGACCTATATACACTGTGAACTTCTGGACAATATTTTAATGACAAACCACATTAAATACAGAACGGCGCAAAAGCCCTTTGTTATCTGGAGTGATTTTGTTTATCTTGTTTATGAAAAAAAGTGAGATTATGGCGATTTCTTTTGCTTTCATCCCTTGGTGTCCTGTTGTGTCACGTGACCTGCTGATACAATCCGAGTGATGCGTCGATGCACCTTTCTTCATTTCAATAAAACTACCTTAATAATCTGGATATTTTCAAGTATGTTTGAAAAGATGTAAGTAAATAAAAGCGCGTGTAATTAACAAACTGTGTGTGCGTGTAAGTATTTGCACTATTCAGTTAACAAGCTATTTATGATGTTCAAAACGGTCGTTTCAATAACTATTTGCGTTAACATATAAAGACGGCTGACAAAAATAGTCCTCAAAATCTTAATAACAACTGACATATTAGGAAAAGCTGGTTTTGAAAGGAATCTTTTCAATGAGGAATTCGTGGACTTATTTATGTAAAATATCAAATGCTTGTCATGTTGATTTCTGGCTGTTTTTGAAAAAAATGCGTATTTCCACAGTGAAATGGCATTTTGTTATCTCCGCTGGTTGGAGTTCTATTTTTATTTCTTTTTTTTTATATTTTTAAATTTTCAGATGTTTGATGTAAAATGCTAATATATAAGATGTTTTTTAAATGCTTAAAAGTGCTATTAAAATGTTAGAATCAAGTGCATTTGAAATAGCTCTTTCGCTTGCTAACTAAATCTGCCAAATCCGACACAAACAAGCAAATTTGAGAAAGAAATTTCTCCACCTGCTTCAAACCTCGTGAACTAAACCACAAAGCCGCATTTCCTTTGCTCGCCCCTCGCAAGGGACAATAAAACAGTATTTATTTTACCAAGAGATTTTAAAAATGACACAGAAACATAATTAGAAGCCCCAATAAACTCAAGAAATTTCTAGTTGAAAATATCTTTGATATCTGTGAAATTCTAGAATTTGAAAACCTTTGTTTGAATTAAACCTGCAAGTGTAGTCTTAATGAGCTTCAACTTCAATGGAATTAGCTTTGATCGTTTTTACGCATTATATTTTTACTGTGGGTATTAATATTTTAAAATTCTGTCATTGATTAATTTCAAGTTTAGACTCAAACGGTTTGTGTTCGTAGAAATAGTTGAGAGTGACGATGCGGGTCATTGGGAACAGAACTAGCTAAACTGATTGTTCCATGAACTTGCTTGCTACACACAACAACTCGACTGAACGACAAAATACTGCTACAAACGTACACGTTTTGAGCAATTGGTGCTTCTGCCTTTACAAGCACTGTCTTACATTATTAAAATTTGTGTTCTTTTTAAAAAGTTCACATGAAATATTAACATTTGGCGCTAATTTCGACCTGCTAGAAGATCCATGTCTATTGTCCGGTATCCTAGCTAACAAAAGCGTCTCCCTTTCAACAATTTCTCTCACAGTTTCAATTCCAACATTCTAACCAACTATGAGCTCAAATCTAGAATTAATCAACGTCTAGTTTAATCAATGTTCTGTAATATAGGTTAACTGAGGGAAGTGTTTGTGTGGATTTACTAGGAATTACAAGAAGGGTTTTCTACAATGAATGCCGTCATTCTTCACGCCATTTTTGTTCGACAGGTGTATCGTTTTTTTGTTCTTTACAAACCTGCATAAATTGAGGAATTTTTGTTTTACATATGTTCCAAATTGAGCGCCACAATGACGCCATCGAAACATTTTGAGAAGTTTCAATCTAGGTTGAAATTGTTATTTTTTCACGGCACTTGAATTATCTTTCGGCTACTAAAAGCGGGAGTTTTAAAGATCCATTCAAGTCTAATTAAATGAAGAATTTTTAAGTATTGTAGCTAGCATAATGTTACAAATCGTCAAGCTTGGTCACAGAGATGGTTTCAATGTTGATCGGCACATTTGTGTTTGGTTAGAAAAACCAGACCAAATTGACATTATTTTGAGATTTTTCAAGATTTGACTAAAACCTCAATCTATTGTGCTTAAATGCAGGCTTTATACGGCGAGATATTTACACGTTTTCTATTCCATTTATCATGATTTGATTAGTCAGTTTTGTTGTTGTTCGAAATATCTCGGTTTGGGAGAAGGAATTTGAAAATGTTAACTTCGATTAGTGTTAAGGAATGTGAGTTTTTTTCGTCAGGGATGTAAATCTGTGGAAAACACTTTACTCTCCAGTTTCACTAATTCCACTGTCAACCATAAACCCCTTACTATGATATTTTCGATGGTTTTGTCGGAGTAAAGCAGGTGTAGAGCGCCAACTTTACCCCAAGAATTTTAACACTGAACTTCTTTATTCGCGTAATATTGCAATTATGGCAAGTCTGTGCAAATATTTTAAGAAAAGTCAATAAAATGTGTAGTGGAACGCCAGGGATCCGTAGCTTTATAATACTTGTACATTAGAATGTTTGGATGGGTGAGTTCATCTGAAGCTCAAATTATACGCTTTTTCAATAACAACACGAATCGCATGTAAAAGTACAGTTTTTTTTTGTGCACTAAAGTTGTCACATTTTAATCAACAAAATAAATATATAATTTTTCCCAACGTCTTTATAGTGCTAACTAGTTCAGAATTGTCGCCTTGTATATAACTGAATTCAACCAAGACTAAAAAAATTGTCAGTTTAATAGTACTTTGCCTATTTTTGGCACAATTGACTAATATTTACTAAACAATTTGCTAGAAAAATTAGGATTAAAACTTTGACTGTATATTCCAATTCCAACGTCAGTGAGGCATCTGTTATTTCATGTCTAAAATTTGAAGGTTTTTCTTGGCTAGAGTCATGTCTTAGTTTGACCGCCTGCCTTGCGAAGGAATTTCAATGAATCCTTCACACGCTTTGTTTCTATGGGAGATGGGTTGATTGTTATTAGTACAAAATTCAAACCCGCAGTTTTAACCTCTCCTTGTTCTTAACTCTCGTCCACAGCTTGTTTTTTTTTACATGGTTGTCAATTGATGTGTTGCTAGTAATTGGATAAAAAGTTTTCCCTTCCCGTTTGTCATGTTGTTTTTTTTGGGTAAAAATGTACGGTATCTATCGACATCTGGTCGCTAGTGCGTCGCCTTTCGATGTTATATTTTGCTTCTCCCCGCTGTAGCTATTGTCAAAAAGGGGCAAACGCTTATGGCGCAATAATCTAAAAATACACACAAATCGTATAGGAAATCCCCTTGAACTCTTCTACGAATGTTAGACTGACTTGTCGCTACATAATTAACGCTCTAAGACAAGCAAGGGATTGGAAACTGCCAAAGGCACGTACGAGTACAAATACCAATGCATTAAAGCATATACTTTTTTCGCAGTTTCATGTTTCGTAAAACTTAACAACAGCCCTCTCAAGCGAAACCATTTTACTATCGATTGTTCTGTGTGTGGACTTTTAAGTGATATTTGTTTATTATTTATGAAAAAATGCTTATAGTACGAGTTTTGAGTGTGTGTAGTGAATAGGAATGAAAACAGCAATTGAAAAAAAAAACAACCAACCAAATTCTATTGGGAAACGCTCTTTGAGGGAAGAAATGAATCTTGGCGGGTGGCTAGAACAAACGCACCTGCAAACAGAGCTTCTTATAACCCGGCTTTACACAGGAAGTATAGACAAATATTAAAACTTTGTCCAGTTTCTTTTACGGCTGAAAAAATCACAGTTGGAGAAAGAAGACTTGGCGCCAAATTGACCTCTTCTTTTTGATGTTTGTTGAAAGACAGCGCCGAGGATTTTCAAAAGATTTCAAGTGTTCACTGAATAACAGTGTTGTATGTTTGTTTATCGCTTCACTCAATTACGTTTTTCTCTTAGGTTCTATTCGAAAATGCACAGAAATTATATCGGCAAACATGAATAAACGTGAAAGGATAGTATATATTAGGGAAACGCATTGTCAGTTCTAACCAGTTTAAAACTGGTGGTTTTTCAGTTGCGCAGTGAAAAACACACTACAAACCAACAAAAAAACTATATATTTTTCTCTGCTTTATTAAAACTTTGAGGCCAATTTAAGCACAATTCATTTGAAATCTTTTAAGAGATAAATAAATTCTTTTTCGCTACATTTGATGTGTTGGCCAGCATCATCGGGCCATATTGTAATAACTCACGATTTAGAAATTGAGCTTAAAACAAAACTATTTACCGCATGGACGGCTTAGTATTATACACTAGGTAGGACTTTTAAAATGTTCCTTGATTGTACAAAATTTTAAAATATATATATTTAGTTATTAGGGTGAAATAATCTAAAACTCCCTATATAACACTTTTAAAAGTAAAGTGTCTGCCGCTAGCATTGCTTTGGAAGGTTGTAGACCATTCAATTCTATAGAGTTGGTTCTAAACTACCAACAAATTGAAAAGTATTTTTAGGTATGAAGGAAAAAGCATTAACTATTATCGACTAGCATAATTTTCCTGCATTTCAATTTAATTGTCATCGAAAAGTTCAATTTTGTTTGAAATAACAGATTTGGCATAGTCTTCGTCCATTTACATATAGCTGGGTGAATAAATTCGAGTTCATTGAAATACCAGAATTGGCTTTTCTTTCCAAGGACAGGTGTGAGACCGCAGTTATTTAAGTTTTTCCACTGATAATTGTCCATCTCCTTCTATAACAAGAAAGGAAGAGATAACTATCCTTTCTTATCTGTAAAAAACTGCGAAATCATCTTGAATTGGAGCGGAAATTAGGAATGTTGTGGAATTCTTTAGTCTGTTCAATTCACTTTGGTCGCTGTGAAGAATTGTTCATCGTCAGTCATCCAAAGTATTTTCCAGCGGATTTTTATTGTAAACAGTAGAATTATTTCTCATCACAGCTTTTCTGTCGTCTTTGAATTTTCGCACTTTTTAAGTCTTGTGGTGAATCTTGGATGAGAGTTGAATGCACACATTAACATTTCCGCGATAATAATCCTACGGTCGTTGTTTCCTCGACTATTTATAGTTTGTAATTTTTTAGTCAATCTCGACTTAAAGAGGATAGTTGGACAAATATCTCCAACAATCATTATTAAATAATTTCACGTTGTTCAGTGCACAGAAAACTTCATTCTTTTCTTCTTTTGTCTTTGATTGCAAAACCATACTCGTACAACGTTTTTCGAAAGGTCTAGTTTTTCAGCTATTGAAGCAATCTTGTCGCTTGATGGCCGAGGGTTCATTGCGAAATATGCTTCTAAGGATCTCTTTTCCGCTGCTCCGATAGACGTACGTTTTCGTTTCTTGTCCGAGTTCGGTAGAAAAGCACTGTTCATCTGTTTGGTCTTATAAGCTTTTTCGGCTTCCTCAAGCCATGCCGTCAATACGGGCTTCAAAGCCATCATATTATTATGACTTAAAGTTAGTGATTCAAACCTGCAGATAGTAGACTGGCTCAACGATCCAACCCCTGGAATCTTCAAATGTGCAAGTGCAGTACCTACGTCGGCCTGTGTTACTCCTAACTTAATTCTTCTTTGCTTGAACCTTTCTGCAAACCATTCCAGCTCTCTAGGGTTCATATCATCAGTAGGTGCCCCAAGAGATGCATGGATGGTGTGCAAAGAATGTCCTGCCGCAAGACTTATAGGCGATGGTGTATCCAATGGTTTATCGAACGAATCACTCACAGAACACGATGGCTGCAGAGAAGCAGATATTTGGTCCAGAATATCATGTGCGTCGTACGTATCTGGCGCGTGAGTCGCATGGAGACCCGGAATGGAGTACGTTTGCTTCGATTGTTTAGTCAAGTATTTAGGCGAAACATCAGGCTGTTGCACGGACAGTAAATGGGAGTCATCAAAAGTATCGAATACACTTGGAGGAATCTAGACAGGAAAGAAGTAATCACACGAGCCGTTAGTGTGAAATCAAGAGCGGAAATCATACAAATCATTATTAGCGTACTTACCAGGTTTGCCGATCTTGACGGGAATGACAACTGAAAAACAAAAGTGAAAATGTTAGAAATTAACTTCCACATAGTTTCACATAATAAGTTATGGAATTTCCTCAAAAGATGACTACATCCGTCCGAAAATTACACTTAATAGTAGTACACAAGAAACAACTTACCGATCCATTGGAACCACGAATTGAAGGAATCCAACTTGGTTCTCTGAATTGCCCGCCACCAGAATTACTAACATAAGAATTGGAGAGAGTTCCATTAGACATTATACGAGATAGAGGAGGACTAAGGTTCTTGTTGAGGAGCGAGTCGCGATTCATGTTTAAGCCAACTCAGTTACACCAACTAAAGCCTTCGGTCATGACGTGAAGACGTCTTTAAATGCAGTCAGAGTGCTCATAAAAGAAAGGGACAATCATTATCATTGTGTTAACAACATTTGCACTTGACATGCACCTGCTCGGAACCCGCTACGCATGCGCTCTTTAAAAATTCATACCGCGCACGCGCACGAGACCAGCTAAACCTGTTCTCGATGTAACGAGGTCGAGGCTGGGATATGATTATGGAGTAAGGTTTATACTAAAAAATAGTTTACACTAGAGACATCTGGTGAGATCAAACTGCCAACATTTCACTAATGGTCTTTGCTATCACTGTAGTTTTTGTTCTTTCTGATAGGATTGCATAGTTTAAAGGGACTATTTTCATGGATCGATGCTAAAACTATATATGTTACTAATTTTTTTAGCGCGCTGCGAAAGCGTGAACAAGTGTGTGTCGAAGTGTAACATTTCGTTGTTCGACAAACCAGCCCATGATAATTGCATGCTTTATTCAATTTCATTAGCGCACTTATACACTCCTCAAGACCTGGTTCGTAGACCAATGAGATAAGAAGTATTTTATCCAAAGTATTGAATAACAATCTCGTTATGTGATGGCACACGAATCGTGCATGTGTTTATAGCGCCGTAGTCTCCATACTTCTCACTGATTGGTCCATCAAAACAAGCCTTTCAAATAAGAGAGAATTAGTGTGATGAAAGAAGTAGAGTTGGTACTAATGATCTCTGTATGGTTTCCGATAATGACTCTGATTATCCGATGCTATTGGTCCACGGCAAACAGACCAAAATAAACTTTGCAAAACTAATGAAGCTACAAGTCCTCGCACAACACGCCGTGGCCATAGTAATATTGACAGACGAACACTACACTTTGGTTTGTGTGTTCAGTTCTTGTTGGTTTTGGTGTAATGGTATGTCGTGGTTGTTGGCTCAGTTGTAAGCGTCGTTTGTGTTGAAGTCGTGTGTCGGTGTATTCTTTGAGGCAAGCAGTAAATTTGTGAAGCAATGGGCTGTTTGACAACTAGCACTTTTCACCCCACCCGCTGGCCGCCGTACAAACCCATGCGACGAACACTAAAACACACTAATTAAACAAAAAAGAGAGACGAACTATGCCGTCATTTCCAAATACCTTCATCTATATGAAAACCATTTTTTCTGGAGTAAATAAAAACATTTCTTTTTGTAATTTAGATGGTACTTATTTGTGAACGGGGAAAAAGGATTATGTTGAATTACCAATTCATGCAATTCGATCAGCTGATTGTCGACGCATCGCGAAAATAGCCTTTCATTTTATTCAAAACAAGTGTGTTAAAAAAATCCTTTAAATTAGTTTGAAGAGATGCATGCATTTGAGTCAGTATTGATAAACAATAACGATAAACCCTGTCACTCTCCACAATATACGAGATAGCAAACAAAAGTTGAGATAATCGATCAAGATTCCTTCTAAGATGTTGGTGATAATTGCAGTTTTTCATAAAACACACGAAGGAATTGATTTCAGTAATATTTAGTCAATATATAATAACTCAAACTAGCATAGCGGAATTACTAATGTGAAAGCTACACAGTTTATATCAACGATTGATATTTGGACGTTCAAATCCATGACATTCATAAAATGTTTGATGTTCATCAATATTTCTGCGCTAACCAGATGTATTCAGCAGCTGTAACCATGTATTTTTATTTCGTATGATAGAAAGAAAGAACATAGAGATTTTTATGTTGAATTTCATATTTTGTTTTCGGTTTTACTGATGAAAGGGCTGTTATGAACGTTATGGAAGATTTGCATCATATTGTAAGGTGATTCACAACCAACTGCTAATTACTCATACAATAAGTAGAGTGAATTTATTCAAAACCAGCAACAAAACTGCGAGTATTGAGCAAAAAAACAAACTTACATACGAAATCCGCTGTATAAAGTACTTGAATGATATGGCTAAGGTGGTAGAAAAAACACCCGTTATTACATGCTAGCAAATAACAGCCCTGCCAAGCCAATTCCCTTTGAACAAAATCTATTTTACCGATGGAGAAAATTCTCTTCATTTTCTCAAAATCCGCAGAACGAGGAAAAATCGTAGACTTGACTCCAATTAATCGATTCTGCTTTAATATGTAAAAAGTTGATCAAGTATGCCATTAAAAATACAAAACTAAAGACACGTACATAACTAAACAGTTTGGTCGTTTCCTGATATTCATGTATGCATACCTTTAGTCTCTACACACAGAAAAACCAATACAGCCCGTCTAACATAACCAACAACAAAGAAACACTTTTATGAAACAACACGGCACGCGTTTCTCTTTGATTCACAAATGATTTTAGTTCTTTCCCTTTTTTCACTAGTGTTGAAGTTGAAGCTATCGATAACAATAGACGCTAGAGGCCACGTATTATCCTTATTTACAAAGACTCAAGTTTGGACGGTAATCAAAGGTACGAAATAACGAGATTTTAGTCCAACAAACGATTGTAATGACATTGTATAATGGTTGTTTTTAAAATAGTCTACTGCCAAAAGTTTGTCTGTCCAATTTTGAATATTCCTTATCGATTAGTTCCATTTACGACGCTTTTCTTCAAACTACGCAATTTTAGATAAAATAACTGAATCAAATACTAAGAATTTGTTATGAAACTCTTTTATTCATATGACGTACTGGAGAGTCAGTTAGAGTGTTTTTATTTCTAACGATTGAACGTTCTATAAGATGTAATTTATCCCTTTTCTCGGCGCCGATCATTCGTTCGACCTGTAGGCTATCAACTCGAAAATATGATTGTTTTCTCAACACAACACTCAATTCATACTGAGAACCAAGTCGATTTATTTCCGGTCGAATCACCAACAATTTCACCCAAACAATAAAATAGTACGTTTTCAATTTGTAATAAATAATAAAGACCTCCCCAGTCTATCTGCTTATAATTTCCCTTCCATTTGTGGCTAGTTCATGTTTGGAAGGGTGATTTCACGAGCGGGTACAGACTGAATTGGGGCAGGTGTCTACATTCAAGGCCGGCTGGTTTTGGACGAGACTCAAATGAATATTAGTATGGAAATTCCAAGAGGATTGAAATTGTTTGTACTCTAGACATACGCTACCTAGAAAACGAAAACACTAATAAAAATACTAATCATAACAGTAGGAGAAAGTCAAAAAAGCTTCACTTTAATGTCTACTGAAAGTGACATCCTATAATAGCATTACACTGCACTTTTAAGTGAACATTTATTAATTTTTGGCTATTTTCACGGACATGAGAGCAATTTGTGTATCATCTGATTAGCGTTTTTTAATGCAAACATATTCTATGATTTGCATTTGTTAGTTCACAAGACCTAAAAAACTTGCTCTTGATATACTTATCATTTCACATCAATCGAGAAATATATATACACACATAGATACAAATGTCGACAGCTCAGTAGAAATAATACTTTTTAAAATGAATAATATTTAGGCAAATTGTCATAACCAGAATAATAACCATTTCCAAGCTGAAAACAAGCCTATGATGCAAATTAGTATTTTGCCAATGATTCTTGACTGGGCTGAGCGTTCCCAAACGTCGCTTTTTATATGTGTATTTTGCCAATGATTCTTGACTGGGTTGAGCGTTCCCAAACGTCGCTTTTTATCATATTCAGTATCAAGCAATAAACCCTCTTTTTAATGGTACATATGAAATTAAATCGTTTAAAATAGAAAAAAATTAAAAAAATGATAAAAATAGGAACAATTGGGGAACATTCTAGTCGAATTTCGCAATCATTCTTTTTGCGTCTCCCCCTAAAAAACGCAAAAACACAGGTAGCCCGCCGTCGAGTAATCTTTCAATTTCAATTGATTTCAAATATAATAAATAACTTAAGACTTTGAACACTTTGGAAATTGCTTACAGAATTCTTAATATGATATTTATATATACATCAACATTAATAAATAAATACATAAATAAATAAATCTTGGCTGTTAAACTGTTAAATAAAATCACAACTTACAAAAATGCGTGCGCTATTATGAACAATCTATCATGAAAAGACATTTCGACAAGAATTACTTGTAGCAAAAATATGCATTACTTAGAATATTTTTCTGTCCTATTTTCATAACGTATAGCCTGAAGGCACACTTTGAAATTTGTATGGCGGCCAATCAAGTCTGTAGAAGCATTTCTTTATTATTGTCTTTCATTCAACTACATTTTGACTGCACGAAACAGCTTTATTAGTAATATAACTGATAGCTAGAACGGATTCAATTGTGAAATCCCGCCTTTATTACTTTTAGTCTATTTCCTTTAATTCCAAGGGCCATTCTTCCGTTTAAAAAATGACAATATTATTGTGTTTATTTTTGTTATTGTAATGTTAGCTCTTCGGGTTTATATGGCGTATAATACTTTTACTTCAAAAAATCAAACATTTCTACATTTCAGTTTCAAGGAAAATTTTATCGCTATTTCTAAATTGTACTGACGTTCATTATTAAAATTTACTTTGAAGGTTCTAAATGTGCTTAATTATTTTGTGTTAAAACTTTGCTAATTTAGTTAGGATGATTTGAACGTTGATTATTTCCTGATGTTAATTTGAAATGAAGTTCTTTTTCTTCAAGAACCCAATTCGTGAGCTTGGCAGAAGAAACACACAGCCGATATCACCCCGGGATGTTTGGCTCCCGAACTCTCATAATTTTCCCAATTGTCTTTCAAAAAATAATCATGTCACTTATAATACTGTAAATGAGTTTTAAATTTTTTAATTAAACAAATGCAGCTTTACTGTAATCAATTGAAATTTGCAGATTTTCTTACATTTTAGGGCTTTTTTCCTTCTGTTTATTTTGTGTGTGTTTATTTTGTCAGTTAATTCACACTTCCTTGTACTAATATTTAATATCGGGCTTAGGATGGATTTTCAGTTTCTTTTTCCTTGCTTTGGTGTGTTAAAGAGTAGGTTGTGTCTTAACAACGGAAACACCAAGGTCGCAGTAACAAGTCACTACACAGGGTGAACATATCACAGTTACTAGTTTTAAGTTAATTTTATAATAAATATATAAAACTTGCTTGAAAGTAACTCGTAATGACTTAAAATTAATTTTCCCTCAAAGTTTTGAATGAATAATATAACATAGCGATTGTCGATTAATAGCTGATGTTGTTTGAATTAACAAAAAATGTTTTACGGCAAGACAATATTTCCTATCCATTTATCAACAAGTTTTCGTTTGAATTTTTTTTCTCATATCAATTGAGGCGCGTTTTTGTCTGTCATTTGTATACTGTTAATATGACTTTAAAGACATTTTCTTATATTAAAACATTGACAATGGCAATCCAATAGCAATGATTCGGTAAAGCACGGGTTGGCAGCGATCGCAATGGGGTAGTTTTTTGTTGTATATCAATCAAGTTATTTTTCCCATACAAAACTTTGGGCCAACCAAATCCACTGACTAGTTTATGAAATACTAATTTGAAGCTCACTGCGAAAGCCGTCAGTGTATTCTTAGATTGTTCAATCATAAAGGTTATAATGAGGATTTTCTCAATTTTGCTTTTTTATTAGTTTGAAAGCCGTGACATTAATAGTGTTGTCGGCAACCTTCATATAATCGTGAATTACTTTATTTTGTTTGTCAAATAACAAAATACTTAGTTAGTTTTACCACTGCCTTGCTATAAAATCTAAAAATTAAAGAGTAAAGGAATTAAAATTTAGATACTTTTTGTAGAAAGTAGTGTTTTTGGAGTAAAATTTAAATTTTCCAAGGCCAAAATCTCTTACAAAGATGGAAAAATCAACGACGAGAACGAAGAAAGTATTGATAGTGTTGAAGTATTAATCTATGTAATATTAAATACAACTAAAATATTAAAATTATTTTCTTTCAAAGTGCATAAAAATTAATTTTTCAGAACTTGTTTTATATTTCAACTTATTATAAATATTCATAGTTTTCGCGCGCGTTTCATATCCGAAAACGCAAATTGAAAAACAAAATTCATCGAAGCGAATCAATTTTGACCTGAAACTGGTTTGTAGTAAAACGATTTATTTGTCTGTAAATAAGGATTAAGAGAGGAATTATTGTTCTGAAAACAAAAGAGTGTAATAAAACAGGTTTTCAAACGAGGGTTTTGGTATAGTTTATATTTTGATTTCTAAAAGTTTAGTCACGGGTATCGGATCTCTACCACATGGTATCAAGAACCCGCACGTGGGTTTGTTGATGAGGACCAACAATCGTAACCCGTAAAACGGGTACCAATAGAAAGTCACAGCTGTTGATTAAATCTTAGAAAACATTTCTAAAACTATAAGGAAAGACCCTTTATATTTAAAGGTGCTGCTTTTGTTGTTCTTTTGCAGTTAACTGGTCATTTAGACAGATTTTCACACGGTATTTCACTTGTTCAGTTAGGTCAGTATTTCAAATCTTGCTGGTTCAGTGATTACAACGAAAGAGTCACCGGCTGTTTCAGCGAAGAATTCCAGTTAATTCTCCGTAAAAGAAACCAAGCAATTGTGTTAATCTCGACGTATGTCATGTGTTTTAGTTTCCTCGATAACAAATTTGAATTATCAGATGAACACTTGAAGCTTTAGGAAGTTCAAAGTAATAGAGTATTACTTTAGGATAATCTGTTTCATCTAAGGGCGCTTTCTGTGTACTGTAGAACTAAATATGTTTATTTTATAGCAATAATGATATCCATTGTAGTTTAACAATTCATTTTTGTAATACTTATAATAAATGCACATACTTGAAAATATATTTGGAACAACATTAAAAATTCAAACGAAAGATTAATTAGGAGAACAGATGATTACTGAAATTAAAAACAAATGCGTCTAATAAATCAAAATTCGCGCAACCTGATTACAAAAGGAGCAACAAATATCAGCATTTGATTTAATCAATTGTTTTTGATTCAAATAAAATACAACGCACAAAGTTATTTAGTGATTGAATAATTCAAGTTTGTTTTATGACTGAGCATATCAACAAATTTTCTTTTAATACGAATTAAAAAAATAATTTGTACGTGTATATCTTGCTTGCTTGAGAAAGGATAACCTGGTGGCAGCAAAACTGAACTTTAGGAAAAAAGAAGGTGAAAATGTCCGAATGAATACATGAAATGGATAACTAAGTGAATAATTGAAAAAAATGAATGGATGATTGAACGAACGAACGAATGAATGAATGAATGAATAAATGGATAGATGGATGGATGGATGGATGGATGGATGGATGGATAGAAGAGCTTGAAATGAGTCAATAAACGAAAAAAATCACTCGATAAACGAGTAAGTGAATGAAGAAATGAATAGAATTAAGATAATGAATGACGGATTGCGTTGACACAAAGAACTTGTTTGACCATTTTCACATTTTACTTTCATTTTTCAATTCAACTGTCTTATCAATTAAACGCCCTTCATCTTACCAATGTTTGATAAACAGTTGGGTTATAGATAGGTGGAGTTTTACTAATTACAAAAACATGTGAAAAAAACATATTCATAAAAATATGACAATGAAAAAGGAAAGAGTAATTTTCCGTTATATAAACATCAATTAATGATCGTAATGATTTATTAAGTAATTGAATAATTATTTGCTAAATCTTAAAACAAAATTACTATAATAAAGTTGATAAATTATTTAATAGAATTCTTTTGGAATATGTACAATCGGTAGAATGTGCAATACCAAGAAAGAGAGAAAAGAAAGAAAGAAAAAAGGATGGATGGAAGGAATGTCGGAATGCACACAAACTACAAGAATAGTAGGAGATGATGCGTCTGATTGGTTGAGAGCCATCTTCATTCTTTCAACATCTCTAGCCGTAAATTTGAAGTATGAAACATAGAAAAATCATATTCTTAAAAACAGTTCAAATATGCTTGCGTGATTTAAACTTTTTGATTGAATGAGTGAGCGATTATTAAATAACCCATCGCGACATTATTGTATAGGTGCAGATGTCGATAAATGGTGTTTTTTTTTGATGGAAGTGATAGCAATTCATAGAACAGTTCCTGACGTATTTCAAAGTAATGAACACAAGTTTGAATAGAGATATGTTATCTAGGGTTTACACACACTAATAGAATGAGAAACAATTTGACTGTTAATTGAATAACTAGTCGTATCGTAGTCGACAAACTTACGCCATGTAGGTTAGGCAAGGTGTGGCCAGCCCGTAGATCTACTCGACTTAAATACACTCCAAACTATCTGAAACAAACCCAGGACAGCAACTAACTTGATGTGGGAAGAACTTTTAGCGTAGAAACAGAATAATGTCTTGATGTAAATTAAGAGGGAATAGATGAAACCTTTAGCGCTGAGGTCTGGTCCACATGTACAGATGTATAGATATGTGCTTGGTTAAAAATCTTATTATTTATTAATGATGGGTTGATTTGATAATGTATTTCTATCGAAGCAATGTGTTATTACATCGTCTGTTCTAGAGTCTAACAATGTAATAACGGAGGCGTAATCTCTGTCAAGATCACGCCTGTAGCCACACGAAGTATTCAGCTCGCAATACGACAGTAATCACGCCTGTAGCCACACGAAGTATTTAGCTCGCAATACGACAGTACATGTAGATGAATGCATGTACATGTATATAAATGGAGGATACATTTCTTAATAAATATTAATAAATCATATTCCTATTAATATTAAGTATGTGTACAAACCATGTCTACTATGACTGAGTTACTATGTAGCCTCACTAACTACATACAGCTCGACAGTGTACGAGTGCGCTATTAATACTGCTAGATAGATACAGCTAAAATATGTTGTTGCGTAGTAGGGGGACTCCGAGGGTAAACGATCGGGGCGATTTTTAAAAATATGAAATTTGCCAAATTCTCACTTTTAGAGATTCAAAGCCACTGAAACTCATGGTTTTGGTATCTTTTAGAAATGAAAAATTTGTGAAGCCACGCCCTTTTGAAAAAAGGCCTGGTATCTTTTAGGGGTATTTTTGAAAAATTCCGACGAGCATCCCGGATCGTTTATCACCGGAGTCCCCCTCCCCCTCCACCCTAGGAGTAGTTTGTGTACAAGCCATGTCCACTATACGACTAGAATAATATGTAACCACACTTTGTCAAAATTAAGCGCGAGTAAATATCAGTATTTATCATATAATTATCCATAAGATACCATTATTTCTTCTCTTCGAAAAACCAATATCGTTACTATGGTTACGCCTTCATTGTATAAATACTGGGAAATCTTATGAAGTTGATTTTATGGATAATTATATGATTAACAGAATATTACATGGGCAGCTGGAGATACAAAATTTATCTTCTCGCTGTGCTCACTCATGAGGTATTTTTTCAATACTAATTCGAAGATAATTTCCTATCTCCGCGCGCTTATGTATAATAATAATATCCTTTATATTATAGCTTGATACAGTACTCACTTCACTTACTACATTTTTGGGCTTCCTTTCCCTTTTGGAATTCTTACACATGACTCAGTTTCCCTCAGTTGCTCGGTCCGGTTACAAAGGAAGCCCACAGAAAAAGAAGGAGGCCTGGGCTTGACATACAATCTCACCACAGTAGCACAAGAAAGAATTATGATTTAGCGCTGCGAACATTTGTGTCGTTATGCAGAGCTGTACATGCATTTAGGTTGGGAACTGCTCTGAAAAATAAAATGCTTTTGTTTATTTTGCAGGTTATGATTGGCATTCAATAAAGATGATCTATTAAACGTGAAATGGACGTGAGAGGCTTGGGTGCACCTAACTATCTTCCTTTCCGGTTAAGGTCACAACCCGATCAACCTGCAACTTGTCTTGGGCAAAATAGCCGGCCCAAAATGACGATTTCTCCCGGCTACAAATAGACAGGATGAAATAAACAAAATAAACAAAATACATAAATCCATATCACAAACGTGGTTTCATTTTCCATTATCTTTATATTCGTTGAAATGCTGAAGCTTGTCACGCAAACATGTCATGAACTCCTGCTTATAGCGATTCTTCATGTTTATTAGCAAAGTTATGATAATGTGCCAACTAGAACTACAACGACCAATCATGTGCTGTTTAATGCTTGTAAAGCGCAAATATCTATATATTTAATCATATGCGTTAAGTTACAAAAAGATTAAAATAAATGAAAAATTAATGATATAGAATATAAAACTAATATAAAACTAATAAATGTATATATGTAAAAAGGATAAAAATTCAATAGAGTGCAAACACTAAATGTGTGCAACAGTTGTCACCATTTAGTAGTAAATAGCACTAATTAAACAAAAGAAAACAATAGAATTAGCATAAAATAGCACTATTTAGTGGTATTTATGTTGCACACTTTTAGTGCGTGCACTCTATGAAAAGACAAATTAAAACTAAATTATATATCAAGTTTCCTATAAAAAATGTTTTAACCATGGATTTAAATTTGTTAAAATTAAATTGAATTAAATGAAATTAAATTTTCTAATAAAAAAAGGATCTCAAGATCCAAGATTCCTTCAAAACCTTCATCAATCATAGTTTAGAAGGCAAAACGTATCCCTGAATCCCGTCCTGGTCCTCGTCCCTGGTCCTCGCCGTTTCCTTTGTTTGTTTCAAACTCTTCGATGGCACTGCGGGACACTCGGTTAAGTGTGTATCTCCTTGAACGTGATTGAATAGCAATGGTAGACCATGGAATAATAATACGTAAATAGCTTGTACACAATGCCTCACATTTGTCCACACTGCACAACACAGTGTTGTGCAGCAATTGAGAAGGGGGAATGTAACATGTCAATCAATCAATCAATCAATCAATCAATCAATCAATCAATCAATCAATCAATCAATCAATCAATCAATTAATCAATCAATCAATCAATTAACCAATCTACCAATTGTAAGTTGTAACCAATTAATTAACTGACGCGAAACCATAGACCATTTCTGAAATAACAAACATGGTGCATTATGGTCTAGCTTCGGTTCAAACATCTTTTGTTCATTATGTCATATGGTTTTGTTTGTACTGAAGCTAGACCACAATGCACCTTTTTTATCAAACTCAAAAAAGGCCCATTAGAGAAGGACTCGTGCAGGATAACGTTTAACTATGGGTAATTTTCTTTCAGTGTAGTCCACGATTGAGTATCTCATTGAATCTTGCACTTATTTTTTGCGAACAATTCCAAGCAAAGTTTTCTATGATGTAATTTGCTATCACTACTGAGCGTTGTATTTACTCCCCGGGAGGTTTTTTTCTTCTAATGATATAAAACCCCCTTCATTCATTTCCCCTCCTAAAAGGCTGAAAAAATCGAGCCAATTGTGAAGCACCAAGCAAATCAATTGTTAGCCGGAAATAACTAAAGCAATAATCTGACAGCTGTCAGGGCATAGCAAGTATATGGTAAGTGCTACATTCCCTAGCTCAAAGTGCTTGCCTGTCAAAGGTTACAAAATTATCAGCCAAGTCTATTGTTGTACTAATCGTTTCAACAAACAAACAATCACCAAAGCTGTAGAATAGTTCTCAATATTGGCAGGTGCAAGGCAGCATAATAGTCGAGAAGACCACGCCTTTGCGTCTATACGGCCATGTTGATTGATCGATAGTCTGAGATGGACGACGGATTAGCAAGCTCGCACAAACACCTTCACACACCACGTTGACGAGACGGAACTCTACCATCAAACCTCTTCCTTCTTGCTGAAACACACCAAGAAACTACGCTTCCACTACAAACCACGATGATTAAAGGTGGAGATCGATTAATCGATGACAACTGGGCGGATCGAACATGTGTATGTTTCAATTAAATGAGCGTTTAATGGTTACCCTTTTAAATAGTAATACAACCTGTGACCGTCTAGCGTGAAAGTGAGTTCTATTCAAGGCCAGTTTTTTGTACGCTTTAATAAAAGAGCGTGCATTTTAATAGTTAGGGATGAGCAAGGTTAACAAAGTTAACACTGTCTTATCATACCTGAGAGTTGTGCTGCCCTCTAATTGGATAAAGTCTTTGAAATTAAATGCGATAAGATAGATTAATGATAAATAAATGTCTGTTCACTAGTTCTAACGCAAGTGCTGGCTATCGTAAAGTCACCGAGGTTACCCTATAATCGCACTCCAGTGAAAATGTTAAGAACAGAGAGCCATAATGAAACTAGTGAAGCTACAGAACCGACTATAGTAGAAGACGACGTTAACGGCTTTTCAGAGGAAAATAAACCCGATGAGCCCAAGCAACGCAACCTTGCTAATCGTAAGGAGAGAAAACGAACACAAACAATGAATTCAGCATTTGAGGATTTGAGACAGCATATCCCTAATGTTCCAGTAGATACCAAGCTGTCAAAGATAAAGACTTTAAGACTCGCTATCAGTTACATTCGATACTTAATGGACGTCCTAGAAGAGACGAAGGATGGTCAACCATGCACTAAGAACTTCGCTGTGGAAATGGCTTTACAGTCTGACATAAAGGAGAGAAAACGCCGTGATCAGTCGGTGAGTATACAAACCTACCATTAACGCTATCATCATAATAGCAATACTAACCAGTGCACAGAAATGTCTTTTGAGAGCATTCCTATGCCATGAGAGTATTTGATCCCTATTTGATCGCATCAGACTCTGAAGCAACCAAACCAGCGTTCTTTATCGAGAAAATCTATCATAGAAACAAATTGTTTTGTTCTTATAGTATCCTTTGATAATGGCAATGATCTTTGGTGTTCACTGCAATCAATGATATCGTTAGCAAGATTAATAAACATACTTGTAATTACATAATTGCTTGTATAATTTTCTTGATATCGCTGAACATGATCTTAGTTGTTACCCGTCTTGTTCAACAGAGCGCTGAATTAGCTCCAAGGAAACGTGGCCGGACAGGATGGCCACAGCAAGTTTGGGCAATGGAACTACAATGATATGTTATTCTAGAACGTTTGGAAATGATTAACATGGTTCGAGTCACGATGGATGGTTCGATGGTGGGTGCTATTTACTATTAGGTATATGATCAGTGTTCATCGACGCCTTCTGTAAATTGACATAAAGCAATGCTGGGACAGTCAGTTCATCATCCTTTCAGTGAAACAGCATCACAAAAAAGTTACAATTTTCGCTGCACCAAGGCAAATCAAAGGACTTACTCGATTTTATTGTATTTATAGTTTTGGCGAAAAAAAAAACCGAACGAATCAAACATTTTGAAGGCATTTGTCACCAAACACTTGGCTGAAACCTCAAGTCGAAGCACACAACATTTCGGAACGTAGTGTCACCAAAGTGTACAAATATGAGATAATATTGTAAAATGGAAAATTATCACAGAATTATATAAATATTTGAATATTGGAAAGTCTATCTGTATATAAACAAAAATAAAAAAGACTACAAATGGAACGCAATTGTATCGTTCATTGTGATCTGACAGATAATTGGAAAAGACGGCACCGAGACGATGCATATATAGCGACTAACTCAATTTTATTTCATTACAAAAAATACAAAATCTACTTATTTCAATCAAAAGATTTACTCATTCGGTGGGTGTAAACGTAAACTAGAAGTAATATAGCTACATTACTGTTTTAAAAGATATAAAATACATTTTTAACATTCATTATGCCGCAGACAACACCTTCGTCTTGTTCTTATTTTTCTCTTATATGACATATTTAATCGAAAATGGTTATGTATTTGATGCTGATATTTTTATTTATTTTTTCGCATTAAAACGAGCAAACTGAAATACCAGTAACCTTTCATAATGGCGTTTGGTTTAACAAGGTGATGGTGTATTTGTGCACCAAGGTAGTTCTCATATTTGAGTTATATGTTTTAGTCTACAATATTTGATTGCTTTTAACCAACAATAAGTATTATTTGAAATTGTTAGTCGTTGGAAATTGAACTTCTAATCAAACCACTAACTGAGAGTGTCGGAGAAAAGTCAAACTCACCAACGGGTACACACGTGAGGAGTTGCCTCAGTTGAACTTGCTCATTGTGACCATACTGTCAGTCGACAAACGAGCGCCTTCAGGACTATGCCAACAGCTGGGTTATGGGGCGTTGCTAAGGACAAAACATATATACATATATATATATAAAGAAAACTGAGATGATTTACTGGTTTTACATCGTACAAGCTGTATGTGGTAATTCAAACAAAAGAGGAATGAAAAAAAAACTAATAGTATTTCTTCACTTGTTTGTGGAAGGGTACCTTCGCTGCCTTAACGTGGTTTGTGCTGATGACTAAAGAACATATCATTATCGTTATATAGAGGATATTACTGCTAAACTGGAACTCTATCATGTAATCAGATGCATTCACTACAAGCGAGTAAAGAATATCATCTACACTACTAAATTTGATTTTTGTCGCGTGATCATAGTAGTTTGATCAATTGATAACTCACGGAGACCGTAAAATAGCTTATATAAAAGGATATATATCAAATAGATCGTAGATAATAAAGACTTTGCATAGATGGTATATAGAGCTTTATGAATGCACCCCACGCCTGTATGTACAAACCATTTGTGAATTGCTATGCAGTTAATATACTACTAAGTTATTTACAATAAAAGTAGAAAAGAAAAAGAATATGTAGGTTATATGGTAGTGGTTAGGTCTAATATCCAATAGATAGTTCGTGTTAAGTGCTAAACTTGAACCTATAAGCGCCTGGATATGTAGATGCATGGCATATAGCCAACACCTATGGAAACGTCTTGTCGATCTCGTTCAAACGCAGTAAAAACCGTGAAATCAAAACAAACGAGATACCAACAAATACAGTTATTTAGTAATAAGAGTGATTTTCATATGACCGTGAAAGAAAATAGACCATTTACTTTGTAGTAAATGATAAAAAACACAACAAAACAAGGGCTTTAGTGTTCACTACTAACTATTAGTTTGTCTATTCTTTCATGGCTATATGAAAATCACTCTATTTGTCTCTGTCATTCAACAGAAACATTACTAGTTCTTTTGTCAGGGTATTGTGTTAGTAGCTATTTGTCTCTATCATTCAACAGAAACATTACTAGTTCTTTTGTCAGTGTGTACACTTGTCCTCTCTCTTCCCCTCACAGGGAAAAGCTACTATTATCATAAAAGAGAAGGAGTTTTCAAACAACTAAAATAAAAAGTATATACAAATATATATTATTGGCTCATTGCTCGGTTCAGTTCCTTTTCAGTGTTTGCCAGATAGATGGGTGTATTTGAATAGTCAGAGTAGCCCTCTAAAGTGTCCTTCATACGCCAATACTCATGTAATCTCTCCTTGAAAATTTGATATGAAGAAAAATCGACAATTTTCCTTTACAGAAAAGCGGTCTTGTTAGCTAGGTTGTCCTTGAAATAGAAATATTGTCAAGGATGATTTTTTCTCGTAGATTGAAAGGCAAGGAAAACCGTGCCCGACAGAAGGCAGCAAAACCTATTACAATATCTTGACCAACAAAACTGACTTTTAAAGGATGAAACCTGAATTCAATTGCTCAACATTTAGCAACAAAACCTTGTCAAGAAGAGGAAAAATAAATAAGAAAAACGTGTTCATCAATAAACCACATGCCAAGCGTTATTATTTTTGAATTATCCTTTATTATGACTATAAGTAAAATCATGCTTCATCTACATGTGGAAGTGACTATTAGCTGGTTTTGTTGGTGTTTGAGAGAAGGATGATGTTGCTTGATGTAGGAATATACAAAAGGCTAGTAAAACAATGATGCTTCGCAAGTTTGTTCAGTAATATATTGACACGCACAATGTCTGCATGGTATAATTCAAATGACTAATATGAAACTTTTTGTTCGGATTTCTGTACAAAGGTAATATTTGTCCTTACACATGATTGACTTCTATTAACTCTGGACGTTTTCAAAATGTAAAATGTCTAACAATAATAGTAATTATGAATGGAAAGTTAAACAGCAATTGCGCGGCAACAAGGAAACGGGCAAAAACTAAAATACTCTTCACATTCTTTGGAAAAACATCTAGCTATTCAAGACCAATATACAGAGAACACAAAATCCAGAGCAATAATCTACACAAGACAAAGTTCGATGAGAAATTCTAAATAACAGACTGGCGACACCCTCAGTTTATTTCGATGCCTACGTGGGGTACCACCAACAATAACTGAATGAAATAAAATCAAACAGTTACGTTTTGATGTGCAGGTTTATATTTTTCCAAGCAAAATCACAAAAAGCATTAAGCCATCGGAAAATTTATTAAAGACTGAGTGTCTGACCATTGAAATAAATATATCTTACTAGATGTTTTTTGTTTTGTTATACGGGTGGATATTTTGCGAGTTGTAAATTTATTTTTCCAAGTCCCGTAGGAATGAGCAATGAGCAAAATATCCACCAATATTACATGAAAAAGAAAAACATTTACCATCGTTATTATTTGATGCCATCGTCTGGACTGAGTTTGTCCGCCCAAGATAAACAATGACCTATTATTTTATTGACGGACAATGCGTTTAGTTAAAAAGTGTTTTGAACAAAAGGGCAAAGCACGACGGAAACCAATGCTTGATAGACTATACTTCAACATCGCTTTCTTGAAAAACAAAAAGATTATGGTTTTGTACGTGACAGTGGAGATGTCGGGGGACTTTCATAGGCTCACTTGATATTAATGGATTATAGAGAATCGCCGAGAGAAACGTCACGTGACTGCTTTCATAGGCTCACTTGATATTAATGGATTATAGAGAATCGCCGAGAGAAACGTCACGTGACTGCACGCTCTGACCTAAGCCGACACAAGGACTGGAAGGGATACAAAAGACTTCTTTCTTCTGTCTCGGACTGGAAAGGACATAACCACAAAAACTTCTTTCAAGTTGGGTTTCCTGTGTTGATCGCTGAGTTTGAAATCTTGCAATTTTGTACCCAGAGCACGCGTTTCTTGTGGCCTGCGGCAAAGAACGAAAGATGTCAGTTTCAGGGTTAAACATTTAACACCAAGCGGTAGCCTAGGAGCTGAACTCCTCCAAAACAATCTAATGGTGTGCATAAAAAAAATAATACTAAAAAAAAGACGTTGACGTTGTACCCCCGTCTCTATACCATAATGTTTTTTTAAAATCCTTTCATATTAAATTTCATATTCCCTCGAGAATACAGAGACAGTAGTCATAATTAGTTAACAAAAGCAATGTGAAAGGGATTCTGGTCTAGACACGGGGGTAAAACGTCAACACGCTTCAGCCTTAATTGACGATATTTATATAGGTTCAAAACGCTGAAATTACAAGAGATATCTTATCTACAAGCATTTTGCGTCGACATTACAATTTAATTCACCAGTGCAAAGTAGTGCATCAAAGACAGCATCTCCATATTTTTCCACTTGACGCACAATCTTACAGTTAGATAGAAATGTACCTGAGAGGTTTGGCATTTGGGGGGCGGATGAGTTGGTACACACAAGCAATGTTTTTTAGCCTACGTACACGTGCATATTTTTTTTAGTTAAAATTCAAAGATTTGGATAACGAACATGGGCTTGCTTGCAATTTCTTTTGATCCTTCGGGTCGTGCACGATAATTATTTGTCAAAATCATCCATCCCCTCCCCCATTAGTTGTTCCGCCCGAATTAAAATATTTAGCCAACAATGGAGATAATAGAGAAATTTTGTGACGAGCGTAAGGATGCCCCTTGTTCGAGGCTGTGTAGATAGTGGTTCGGTTATCCTATCTTATGATATCAAGCTGTTTATTGATTAATAAAGAGCACAATAGCATTTTCATTAAAAAGTCATTTGCAGCCGGAAACGATCAAGCCGTAGAAAGGTCAACAATTAAAAATCTTTCTGAGTTTAAGGTTTTCAAAAAAACTTCTCTTGATCGTTAAATTAAAACGGGTCGATTAGAGTATCATAATCCAGAGGAATGATTGACTTGTTAGAGGAGGGATAGGGTGTGATTGTTTCTTTTTTTTTTTTGGGGGGGGGGGGGGGGGGGGATGCTCTACACATGTTGAGAAAGTAATACCGATTCTTATTTATAAAGGGGATTAACAGAGATGTGAGTGCTTGCATTGAGGACTAAACTGATTTTATGTTTCGAAAGGATTTATGTGCAGTTTTGTGCGGCAAAACAAAATCCTAAATCGCTTCATGTACACAAGCAGACAGACAGACAGATGGAATTACAAACTTGACTAAAAAAGAGAATAAAATAATTGTTTTCTCAATATTTCGTTGACCTTAAGTTCAGCATTTACACGTGTGTTCTTTAATACATTCTATTGTTAGTTAATCGATGTTTATCGGCGTTTTTCAGAACAGGACATCAACAGACTCACTTAACAACGACTTAATGGTTATTGTTATTTTTAAATGGTGTCTTAATGGGCTACCCTTGCCTAACCATTTAACCTGCTAATCACATCCAGACAGACAGTAAATACAACTTACAAACATATGCCTAATTTTATCTTACAGAACTGATTTTTATTCATGTTATCTCTTACTGTTCGTTGGTCCGTCGAGGATAAAAGATAGAAGGGCCATTACAAGTGCTACTTCTCGTAGCTTCATGGTTCTGTAAATCACAAACTTCGTAAAAAAAACTGGCCGCCCAAACGTTTCTTAGTAAAGTACAAAAAAACTTGCTGAAACGTTCTTTTTTGATGAAAGCCAGCTGCATGTTCATGAAAGCTATAAACTGTGTATATATGATCAAAATCGTTTCAGTAATCGTGACGTTTTTAAAAATAGCTATCGGCTTTTGCATTGAATAATGATAAATTACATAAAAATTCTAGCGTTCCGGGAAAAGCAACACCATTATCTGAGTGTGCGCAGTGCATTTTTCAAAAATGTCCTTCCACGGCGATGTCAATAGATTGTTGGTCTTCCTGTTTCAAATTGAATTTGAAAAAGGAGTTTATCAGTGCTAAGGGGACATGGGATAGAATTGTTGGGGGAGAGGGGAGGGAGAGAGGACATGGGGTAGGGTTGTTGGGGGCTAGGGCAAATGTTTTATTAGGGATAATTAATAGTAATAACTAAACATTGCGCATTGATTACAGTTATATAAGGGATCGCTCCAGTAATAACTAAACGCATTGATTACAGTTATATTAGGGATCGCACCAGTAATAACTAAACGCATTGATTACAGTTATATAAGGGATCGCACCAGTAATTTGGTCATTTGCCCCGCATAAATACAGAAACTATTAAGCAACGTCAGGATAGCGTGCAAGAACGTTGATTAAATTTGACAGAAGTTCTTTATCGACCGCGATATCTCAACAGCGTGACCAGAGGTCATCGTTGATAGGACGGGACTTCACCACTTAAACTAGACTACTTAGTCAACATCGGTTACAGCCGGATTTTTATACAGTATTTAGAGATCGCCTGCGGCTGGCAGGTAAGCAGATTCTTATGTTATATCTCGAGGAAAAGCGAAAAAAGGAAAAAAGAAATGAAACTTATAATAAATCATGATCCTTAATCTGAATTGCAGTTTTAACATTTTCAAAATTTACCATGAAATGTCATTATGTTTTCGTAAATGTTATGTTATGTATCCTCTGTTGCAGACGTCTTTAAACAGCGAGCTGCAACTGCAAATGTCTAGATTAATGCTACTCTTTTAGATTCGAAATTTTGAAATTAGATGTAATTTAGGTAAGATATTTCAAGCTAAAACATTTGCAAATCAGGACGAAATCTCTATCAGTATTTACAGATGCCTTCATGGTAGTGATTTTGAATTTTTCCCGTATCATTCTAGTTTCATGAATTATTAATGTTTTTTTGAAATTTAATGAAATGAGATGAAATAATCTGAATACTGATTTCATTGGTCTAAATAGAGAACAAGCCTTTTGCATTCGGCTGCTCTCTGACTCTGGACTAACGATTCTCTTAAGACTACTGGCGTTTCACAATGACAACTCACTCAAGTTCAACTCATACAAACTACTTTGTTCTCCACCTTTTCTCATTTCATCTTTGATTTGACCGGTGGTGCCTTTAGTTAGTGATGGGTACATTGACTTGAGTGTTTTGATGATATGTAAGGCTAACTTGGGTAGCTTGCAGGACAGCACCTTCGGTCCCAAGAGAAGTGTTGAGTAATACTTTAGTCTGGTATTCAGCGGGTGCTCTTTTACCTCAAAATGTGGCTTCATATGTGGAAAATTAGTCTACCTGTCTGTGTCTGGCCATATGATAAGATGAAACAATAAAAATCAATAAGTTACCACGCACTTATGGAATAGAACTGTTTGTAGAATGATACACATGGCGACTTCAGTTGCAACATGGCGGCTTGACAAAATGGAAAATGGTAGTATTACCTCCCACAGATAAAGCACTGATCTCGTGATTGACAGCTGTCACTTATCACTAAACACAGCATGTTGGCAGGATTTCCTTTGTGTTCATAATAAAGATTCACACTTTCGATAATGGTATTTCCCACGGGCAGCCAGCACGTGAATTAACTTACACATCTTGTCAAAACTTATCCGTTATTACATCATACTTCTTTTATCTCATGATACAAGTGGCCAATCACAAGGCTCGATGACATCACTCGATGACAGCTCATCCACCCACATCACGATAGATGATTGGCAGGTAGAAACCCAGTTAAATGTCACCTCTGAGATCTGTAGATGTGTCATGTAAGAGGTCACGCCTGATAAGAGTAGCGAGGAAATTAATCAAGACCTTATGCCACTACAAGACTGGTAGGAATGTGGTGTCGCAAGTGGTTCTGGGATAGCTAGTTCTAAACAATAAGTGCCAGTTCGTTGGTACAACCAAGATTACACGGCCGGGACACGAGTACGATCTGTAGAGAATAAAACCTTGGACAGGTTGACAGGCTCTTAGCTGTATTAGTCACTATGATGTCAGATCATAAAAAACAGAACACTACAGTAACCACTCAAGAAGCAGTCGATCACAGCAAAGAAGAAGAAGAGCCAAATTCGGACAGCGAACGCTCTGAATTGCAATCTATTAAGACCAAACGAAACCTGAAGCCCGTCAAACCTACGACTAGTAAGAAAGAAAGAAGACGGACTCAAAATATCAATGCTGCTTTTGCTGAGTTAAGGAAACATATTCCTAACGTTCCATCCGATACTAAACTGTCCAAAATCAAAACTTTAAAACTAGCAATGAGCTACATCCATCATTTGGAGTTCCAGTTAGATGGGGAGGAGGACTTTGTATCGACTACACTACGAGGACGTAACGAGTCCACACAAACCGAACCAATCGAGGAGTCGACAATAGACGAGAGAAGGAACTCAGAAAGCTCTTTTGAAGAGGTCAGTGTTATCAGAAATTCATGACTCATTGAAATGTTATTTTGTTATAATATAACTTTACTGGCAATTACTGATTTCCTGTGTTTATATGAACCAAACACGTGTAGATGCTCTGTGTTTTTATTAACTAACGTGATTTTCCATAGATTTATCGGTTAAGCAATTTGGGTCATCATTTGCTTGTCGTTCCTGTGTGTTCAGAGATTGATTTATTAATTGTAAAATAACAATTATAACAGCTATTTGTTTAAAACCATTCTTTCCTGGATTTACTAAGTGACTAATTGATCATATCCAATATCTTGTTGGTTTTGTTGAATACTTAGAGTGTTATTGTTATTATTTGACAAAGTAAAACAAACTCAATGACTCAGTTCTAACACAGAGTGCAACTCCAAGCATAAATAAAGCCTAAATCCGATAAATGGCACATTTGAAATGAAATGAAACCTTTTGATATTAATTAACAGATGTAAAAGTATGTATTGATAGTTGCTGGATATTGATATTTTAAATGTATTTTCTTTTGGTAGTTTGATGAAGCTTCGACATTCAATTCTCGTGGACGCAGTTCAAGGACTGGATGGCCTCAGCATGTTTGGGCTTTAGAGTTGGCTCACGGGGAAAAAACAACGAATACACCGGCCAAAAAGACTTTTAAACAACACGTTACAGTTTGAAATAATGTTGGGTTGGGTATTGAATCTCTCTTGCGTGGTGGTTTTCTTGCCGTTTCCAAGCGTTTCTGTAAGATTGTGTAGTGGTTCGGCTGAATCGTTCTATGAACAGCTAATGTAAAAATGTTTCTCACTCACAACAGACAGTTCTGTAAACTGTTTTATAATGATTTTCAAACTACGTGTAAACACAAACTTACTTTGTTTAGAACATTATCTAAAAAGATCAGAAATTACAGATAATTGGAGCAGCGTAGCAGCAGACATTTTATTACTATGCTCAAACCAACTATTATACAATATGATATACAAGCTGCAAGTTTTGGAAGAAAATGTTGAAATGTTTTCCAAGTAATTGTCAAGATCAAATAGTCATTGTTACAATTAGAGCATTAAAGTTTCAATATTTAAAACTAATAAAATATTTTTAATAAGATCAAACAAATTTAGAAATATTTGATTTGTACAGCTTCGATATTGTTTCGTCTTGTAAACTGCTAGAACGACTCCATTTTAAATTCCAATTTTAATCGATACAATTTGAAATCCTTATTTTGTTTCTTTCCAGTTTGAAACAGTATTTAATTCTATATAAAACTGATTTGTGAATTAAATGAAATTGCAGACCTATCTAGAAAAACAACTATTGTCATTGAAGCTCTTACACGGTGATAATGACAGAAGTACTTTGTTTGTCAAGATTCAACTGTGATGTTCGTATGGGGTAACAAACAATGTATGGGATAATTCTTAAACAATCTACTTAATTTATCACAGCAGCAATTCATGACATGGATTAAAATGGGATATTTCTGTGACATACATTGGTGTATTAGCGTTTGATATGAAGTTGCTCAGCGATGGGTGGGTGCCTTTTCCGGCCATAAAAATGTTTCTAAAACACACAACATGTTTTCGATAACTGTATGTCCAGCTGTGACCTAAATGCACGGAAATTGATTAACTATATTTCTACGAACACAATTTGAAACATTTTACTCAATTTTATAATTTTATAACGCACCTATTGTGTGTTATGTTCCATGAAATACGTTGAAAATTCGACTATTTGGAAAGTGATTTTGATATCAGACACAAAATATTAAAATGTCTACTTTGAAGCAATTTGCATACGTCCGAATGCTATGAAATGTATCAATAATTGCGATCACGAACTAAAACCGTTTGACTAAAATACTTTACAATAATGTGTCTAAACACAATTTACACGAGGCACAGTAGTTGTGATCAGTACTGCAATGTTATAAATCTTCGTGCAAAGTTTGTTGAAACCTTTTTTCCTTCTATATACGAACGAAGCATTGCATATTCTGCACAATTTTATTAAAGTATTGTATTTCTATTTCTATGACCACAATTTGGAATACTTTAGATGTAAGGCTACACAATGCAGTATTTGATATCCGGCTGATATTGGCAGATTATCTTAGTATTTTTGCACTTGAGTTGCAGCTGATCTCTTTCAGCGCTATCTGATTTTCGCTATATCTCGATAAGCAATGGTTGTTTTACAATCGTCTATTAAATATCTCGCTATTAGAACCAACTGTTAATTAACGTGTGATTTCAATTATGCAAATAACCGTCATTTGAATTCATATAATTCTCTTACTTAGTACCTTGCCGGCACAACAAAATCATTGCAAAAAGAACGGAACGTTTTGAATAATCGTTATTTTTATGCTTGCACTTGTGGCTATAGTCGCTGTAGTTAGGCCTGCATTGCAATGTGCATGTTTTAAAAATCGATTTTGCTTGTATTATTATATTATTCGCACAAAATGTTTGGAAAGGAATTTGAAATTTCCTTTGGCAAACAATACAACAAAATTAATCTGTTTCAGTCCATTTATTATGAACATACCGATGAACTTGATGCTAAGAACAAGATAATTGCATAGTAGTAGTGAGGCTTTATACAATGAGTTTTAGGATTTCCATTTTCGCTGTGGGAGTGTTATCAAAATGAACTGTCGGAAAATCGTGTAAATTCCTTTTCAAAAAAACTTGCCCTTCAAACTATAAAACATCTCGAATATCATGTCCTGTAAGTTCATTTTTTACTTTCTGATAATACTAGTTGACGTTGAAGGTCTTGTTGAAATAAACTGTGCTTTAAATTCAAATCTACCCATTGTGATATGTTTTGTTATCAACGTTTAGTTATTTGCCATGTTATCGGCTATAAAGTTTTTGTACTCTAATTGTAGAGATTGGAACCTGAAACCCACAAAAAAGCATCAAACTACGGTGCAAAACAATGCATTCTTCAATGTGTTTCACAAACTCAACTTGATGCTATTTCTAGCGTTTCGTGTCTCTAACTATATGATGAAGAGTAGTTGTCGACATGATTCATTGATTCAATAAGGCATGAAATCTCAATCGCTTACTTGAAAGAGGATTTTTCTCGATTGTACTAACTCAGTTTTGTAAAAATGTAAGCCGGTTACATCCAATAAAAAATATGATCACATCACTATAAGAGTTTGAAATTCTGAATTCACGTAAACTAACGTTGCGTGATACCAAATGGCTCTTGAGTTTGTGAAGCACTTGCATGGGATACAGAACGTGGTTGTTTCTAGATAGTATATCTTATTGTGCACATAAGGGGATGTTCCATTTATAGCCCTGCTATGCCTAAAGGGGTACTTCCATTCCTGCGGTGTTATTTGTGGCCTACGGTCAAAATCTTCCTCTCCTATATGTAAATCGATACAATACTTCAGGCCAAAGGTTGTAATGCCTAAAGAGGAGTAGGCTAGCCATTAACCCCTTCCCCCTTTAAAACCGGGTAACTTACTTGGCTTAAAATTGTATACCTAGTGTATTTAAGGGTATAATGAAATAATACAGATATTAAATAACATCATCATTTTTGTGCCATGCACTTTTCGGACCACATAAAGATGTTTCGGCTCTCGTACTGTGTCTACATCAAACAAGATCCTATATTCCAAGTTGCAAAACGCTTGTTATTTGCTAATTGGATTGTTAAAAAATACTTTGATGATGCTAGATTTTCAAAGGGCATATTTTGATAAATGAACTGTTTTAGAACCGATGAAATTCAGTTAACTAATTTGTTTTTTATCGACCGCGCTTTTCATCCGGCAGGATGTGCATGGCATTTCAATATCAACAGGTACTTGACTTGATCGATTGTGAGATGTTTCCTCAGAAAGATATAAAGCATTTCATAGCTTATTAATTTTTCATATGGGCTTCCTGTGTGTCGAATGTCCTTACACAGGAATTCCACAAAGTGAATCACTGTGATTAACACTCCGAACTATAAACAGAACAAACAAACAAACAAACAAACAAACAAACAAACAAACAAACAAACAAACAAACAAACAAACAAACAAACAAACAAACAAACAAACAAACAAACAAACAAACAAACAAACAAACAAACAAACAAACAAACAAACAAACAAACAAACAAACAAACAAACAAACAAACAAACAAACAAACAAACAAACAAACAAACAAACAAACAAACAAACAAACACTTATATTCCCCAACGGCTGGGAGTAGGGAAAAAACCTATAGAAATGGTCCCTCCCATCCCTAAGTAGTTTTTTCATAGTTTATAAGTCTGAAATGGCAATCCAGAAGCATTCCAATATTCAAAGCGGTCAGTCACAGGAACCCCGAAGAATGTCAAGCATGTGTTTCTTGTGAGAAATAAATATTTGCTTTGGGTTGAGCGAGATTTCTCGATGTTCAAGGCTTCTAGTACTTAGTTTACACTCGTATTGCACACATTTTTACACAGAGCGCTAAACAATAGACTAGTTTTCAATGATGCGTTTCCTCGATATTTGTTCAGCACCATATCAGTGTAAAAAGTAAAGTAAAGTAAAGTAAATGTCTATGTTTAACGTCCAAAGTCCCTTCACCATCTGGAAACCAGTGCTGGTCTACCAGGGAGTGGACGATAAATATACTCTAACTATATTTACCCCCAGCAAATGCCGGTAACCATTTATAGACTTTATAGACCTGGGTGGAGAGAGCCACTGAGAGAGCAAAGTATCTTGTCTAAGGACACAACGTGACCGCCCAGTCTGTGGACACGAAGTCCGATGCCTTAACCACTAGGCCACCACGTCTCTCTTAGTGTCTTGTATATTATTTTTCAAGGTATAAGAATGTCACGTTTCACCGGCTAAAGCTCACTAGTTCACATAACATAACATACACTAACTGAAGATGGGATGTTTTAAGAACAAATTTCATTTTGTCCTATCTGTCTACCTGAACATAAAGATAATTGACTACTTCAACGTTTTACGTCGGCTTAAATGATAAGAAACGAAAATGCAACTTGAAAATCTTGTGTCTTGCATAAGCATTAGTATATATTGTTGTGGTTCAAAAATCATATTTCCTTTTTGAATTCAAATAATTATTCAAATCCATATATCCGTTTTTGGGCGTTTTTGTTGGGAGCCACCAGCTTTTTCTGTCCTTCATCCGTGAATGTACCTGACCTAGGTATTTCACTATATAGTTGATTCTTAGGCTATTGTACCTGTCGGGCTACAACGAAACACGTCATTGCCCTGTTTACAAGCCATTCGTTTGCTTCTCAGTAAACCTTTGCTTTCAATATGATCGCTACGATCACTGAAGAATTGAAAAAAAAAAGGGTTTTCGTGTTTTTCCTAGAAAAAAATGTGTTTAGTTGCGGTCGATCGCTTGGATAGCCATGTGAGCGATCCCAACGATTTCGGTTCCCTGCCAGCAGAGTTTGTCACGCTTATGATTCCTAGAAAGACTCTGCTAACAGGGAACGATTTAGGTCACTTTTTTGTATAATAAGAACTAAAATCTACGTACTTGAATTTTTAGTGTCCAATCATTATCGAATCCTCAAATCCCATCCCTTGTGCAACTAATTGTGTTTTATGTTGATGGATGAAAAAACCCACAAAAGACTGTCAACACTTAATATACTGTTAAAATAAAGTTTTACAAACAACGGCTAATGGCACCGTGGGAACACGCATCAAATAGTTCGGAAATTAATTACGACAAAAAATTGGTTAAAATTTTTAAATAAATATCCGTGACATTTCGCGTGTTAACGAATTGCTCTAGTGAATTTGATTGTCTGACTTATGAGATGTTTCGCATTCGACTGCCTAAACATCCAAAGTGATTCAATTAAAGCAACATTGTTTTTTCGAATAAATAACTGCAGTTTTGTAAATATATCTAGTCAGGGCTGATGGTGGTGTCACCGACGTTGTCAGCCTTTTTTGAAAAGGTGATTCTTCCTGCGTTAATTTTCGGCATTATAAAATCACAAAATTCTTTCATTGCGTTTTTGTCGGATCTGCTTCTATCTTACAACGTATGAAATGCTTACATCTGTACATTTTTTAATAGTTTCAATCAACTCAACTAATTACATTTGTACAGTTAGTATATGCGACTCAGAATCTTTATCCCGGACCATTTATAAAAGGTTCTGACTTGTTCTTAAAAACAGAAATTCAAAAAATGCATCTTTAATATTCAGGGAGGGACTCAAAAATTAGTTTTCAGTCATGGCACCAGCCTTTAATTCCATAAGTTCATGAAAGATTTTCGGATTCAATTTAATTGCCGTTTTCAGTTGTCTTTCATTTGTGGAAATGAGGATTGATTCTATATTCCAGTGTTATATATTCTTGTTTTTTTTTTCTACGGAGGTTTACGTTATTATATATACAATAGAATCATCAAGTCTGCGGTCCAATGATATCTTGTTGATATACTAAGGAATGCGGACCCTGTGACATGATGGTGTTACAAATATTTCGCAAACATTGTTGGATTTGCAATTACCTGAACCAGGAAGCTATTAGCGTTGCCACTAGTCATATATCCTCTTGTCATCGATGGGATCGTCGCCGCTGTCATTCATCATCTAGAAACTTTTCCAGCAGCAACATGTCACCACTATATAAGTAATAAAACATGTATTTGAGTTATTAGTGATTATTATAACCACAACCACGATATTGGTAACATGTACCAGTCATTGTCATCATCGTCCGTGACCATTACTGTCATCATTACTCTAATTCTCATCAAGTCAGGCATTTTCAAACCAGAGAATTATTTATTGACAGCCACGTGTTGCGTTACGGCCTGCTAGTACCCTGCAAGCAGACTGCAAAATTATATTAGTTTTTCTTCTCAGGTCTTCGTAGGAGAGCGTTAAAAAACTAGTAGCTCTGCTCACACCGTAATCGAACACCATGACAAATGTTAACAAAATGAACAACGATTTGCAAAACCGAGAACTGAACACAAAGCAAAAACCTTGTACGAAAGTCATCTATGCCTCAGTTGGCGAGGAAATAAATTATTGTAATATTTAATTAGCTGAAAACGGTAAAAACGGAACAACAAATGACATCACAGATCGTATCCAAGACAAAAGAGTTTTCACCGTGAACCATTCTAACCGAAATTGATACTCTGAGCTAAAACGTCATCACATCTCTTTTAAACGAGCCTAACGTTTGTCATATTTCTTTAAAAAAATCCACATTCATAAACTTATCGAAAAAGCGCATCAATTCAAGTCGGTCGTTGAAAAGCCGCCAAGTGACAGTCAACTGACAATCTAGCTTGTACCAAAAAACTGATCGCTGGTGTTAAAGACATGGTAATTTGTATAGTTGACTTACAGAATATTGTATACGGTCCCTTTGTGAAACTAAATCGTGTTGTCTACGAAAAAAGGACAGTTACTACAAGGATAGAACTGAAAGATTGTTCCAAAATAGATACAAACTAAAAAATGCTCGCAAATTAGAACATGCTACTTAAAAAAGTCGTAACTTAGATTGCAATGATTCAATTGCGGCTTGTGACTTTAATTCGTTTAGTGAAAGTTTCCATTCTTGTCTAAACACGACAAGAAAACACGCATGACTGATCGTGAATAACACTTGAAAAGATTCATATGTTTTCATCTCGAAGAACTACAAGTTACAGGAAGCTCGCTTTCGGGAAATTATATGGTTATTTCACAGGTTACTGCTTCCGTAGGAAATCAACTGGTTATTAAATAAAAATGAAAAGAAAATTAAAACTTTGTTTCTTTTGATTGTTTGTGTGTTTTTTATTTTTGTTTATTTTTCACTAACTGAAAGGCTCAATTCTAATTACAAGATAGCTGTTTCCACGGCTGTTTTATCAGGTTGTTTTCACTTGTCAATCGATATCTTTTTGGCTAGCGAGCGAGTTGATGTGGGCCGACTGTCGCTACGACGCCATCTTGCCCATGACCATGCATTCTGGCCGCGTTGAACAACAGTCAAAAAACATTTCTAACATTCTTGAAAAGTTCGAAGGAGTTACTACTATGTGTTTTAAATGAGTGTTTTGTTTTTTAATGCTTGTCGAGTAAGCTTAAGTAATCATCCAACAATAACGCAATGTTTGCCTCAAGTACATAAGTTTGGGATGGTACGTAGAACTGGCCAAGTCGTGGGAAAGTTTGTTGATAGTCGTTCCCTGAGTAAGCGTTTTGTAAACAATACAAAACAAATCAACTTCAACACATTGAACATAGACAGGAAAGTAGTCTTTGCTTAAGTTCTTGATCGTATACTAATAATAGTTAGCACTATTGATTGTTCAACTTATCCGCCAATACAGCTATTTCTACATCAGTTAACTCATTCAAGTACCCAAAAAGACAGAGCTAAGCGTGGAACAATAAATTCAACCCGATACAGTGTTTTAATCAGCAAGGTAACATTATCCTTTTTTCTACTTTCAGCGTTGTCACAAACAAATTTGCATTTCAATTTGTACAGATTTGCATCTTGGACGTGAATGGAAACCACAAACTCGCGGCCGAACTTTGACAATAGACTGAAACCTACTTGTAACCGTTTTTAAGACTCGTGCTTTCCACTCGTATATTGAATAGCATTTTGTTTAAAAAGTATCGTTCTTTAGCACGCGTGCAAGTAAGCTTGGTTTGAAAAACTGAAAACAGAAGATCAGTGAGTCCTTTAAGGAGCCTCGCTTTGTGCAAAGGACAGAGTCAAGAAGTTAGGATGTCATTATGTTTTACTGATAGAAGGTTTCACTTAAATTGCTGTGTGGAAGTGAACCTATTTGCTCTACGGCGCCCCAAGTCTGAGACTTTAAGAGTTAAGTACCAAAAGAGATTGCTCCAGAACCAATGCTATATATCTTAGTGACAAAGTTGACATAGTACGATAGAATACGACCTAAGAAAAGAAAAACAACGAGCAATCTATGGATGACAAGTGACCGAGAAACGACCAGAAACGTTTCATCAAAGAATAATGATTTTTTGGTCCTGACAAGTGGAGTTTACGAACCGCTAGTTGTGTATTACTCGTGTGAAGCTAAACTCTTGTTGGTAGCTGGCTAAGAAGCTACTCTCTCAACACTGTGTCTACTGCAACACGTCTTGATCTAATATTCAACAGTAAAGAAGAGATAACGTTCAGGGACATGACATTGATTGAGTCTCGTCATCGCAATCACAGGAAGTCGATATTACAACATTATAAAGTTGCCATAAGTAAGGAATGCCGGCGTCAATGTTGAAGCGAGAGTTCCGTACAGCCGACTACTGCATCTGATTCAAACAGAAGGCGTGATAATTGATTTCCCATGCATTTAATAAGTGTTAATTGGTGTTGGAAGTGTTACAGTGACAGCTTCTCGTACGTGAACACCCCAGTACATCGTAAACTCCACAAGGTTCGTGCAGCAAGTCTAACGATTCTGTTTTCAGCTATAGATTGTTTTTTGGAATGATTTTACGTCGATGATCATCTCGACCCACGGTAGGAGTGGCTTGATCACGTGATCGACAGATGACAGAATAGGGCTTTCAGCTGTGTGTTTGCTTGTCCAATCATCGATCACGGTGATTCTGGCGACGATATGACGCACTGTTAAAAGGGCCTCTTAATTGATTGTTTGCGATGGCTAGAATTCACTTATTACTTCACCGTTTTACGTTGAACGATTTGATCACTTTGTCACAGTAACTGGCTTGGCTGAAATCTTAATCCTTAGTTGTCGTAAGCAATTCACACTGACCTCGGGGATACTGCAAACCATATTTTGACTGTCCCATCAATGGCTTCACTAGCTGTCAAGAGAACTTTGTTGAGTACCAAGGCTAAAGCTTTTTCCATCGCTTCCTTGGTAGAGCAAGGTAACTATAAGAGAGAGTGAGTACCCTTGATGGGGTGAAGCCTTGACGGCCAATATTGCTCCCATGAGACAACTATCCAATATCGCTATCAAGATGTTACAATAAATATATTGATGTAATTAGGAGCATCTAGTGAAGTAAACTATTTTTATATCCGCAGATCCAGAGAACAAGGCTGAGTCTCGACAAGCTGATGACAAGAACATCTCTGAAGAGAGCGCACAATGTCCTTCAACCAGCAAAAAAAGAAAACTGTTAGACTATAATCACACTGCAGATAAAGATGAGAAAAATAAACCGCAAGCCATCTTGGAAGGACGAGAGTTGTGGGAGTGTTTCTACCGACTTGGTACAGAAATGATTATAACCAAAAGTGGAAGGTATGTTACAGAGAGCTAGAAATACCGCTATGTATGTGTCGAAGGTATGCCGTTCAAAGTGATTTAACGGTCCGGTGCTGGGCCGCTAAAACCACTGTTTAAAGTGAGGTCATCTACAAGTCATTATTACCCTTGAGAATCTATAGGTAGTTGACCTCTAGAAAAATATTGTCTGGAATAATGTTATGGAAAGAGTTTGCAATTTCCACATTGTACAATAGCAAGCATTTATCTTAGAAGTTGTATCTTTGCTGGCCCGTGCTTGTTAATTGTGGTGTTTGTCTTTGGCCAATTGTTCTGCTATTATACTGCACTAGGAGTAGTGTGTGATCTTTATCTAAGAGTATTTTAAAGTTTGGGTTTAAGAGAAAAGTGGTAGGTTAGCCGTCAATGGTAATCTACTTGTCGGCTGTGGTTTGTAATAGACCTTCCTAAAGGATTTAGTAAAAATACCAATGAATATAAAGTAAAAGTCTAATTATCACACTCAGGCGTCAGAGATTTTGAGCCTGTCTCACTTAAAGATTAACGAAACTGCAACTGAGAATCGGAAAAATGAGAAACAATTCGCGCGAGTAAAATCTATTCGATTTGTTTGTAATTATATACATGTGTGGTTTTCTAGTGATGAAGGTTTTTCGAAACCACTGTCAAAGTGGCTATTGATGGTCAAAAACTACTGAACAACACAAGAGAGCCTTCTAAAGTTACAATTCGTACCGCTTTGTGCTTTTCGAAAGCAAAACAGCCCACCTTTAGAAGTGTTCCTCGAGCTTTTAGCCTGTTTTTTTTATAAGAAGAGCAACCTTTCATCCGATTTGATGCGATGAGTTGTGAATTCGTAAGTAAGAATATTATTACATATTTTAAGAGTTTCGTTACTGCATGCCAACTTTGAAATTCTCAGTTAAAACATCGTTAAAAAGTCCGGTGAAAACCTCCCGCTAAGTTCAAGAATAGAGCTTGTTCAGGCGACGTTAACAAGTGTATTAGTATCGTTCGCGATCACTCATATTCTTCACCAGAATTTCTGGGTCTTTGACCAGACAAAAGAATAAAACCGAGTACCTTGTTCACTTGTGTAATTGATTCCAGATAAAAGAACATCAAATCTTGTGATGGATAAGTTACCTTTGTGCGATCTAATCTTAAAAACCAAAACATTCTTAATCTAGATTATCATAGTTGCCTTTTACGGTCCCCAAATCTAGCATTTACTTCAATTCCTGTATACTTCTCTTATAAAAAGGAGGTCTCATCACATTTTTGTACATTTGAACAAAAATTATTATTTTTTATTGTTTCATTTTTATCACAACGGAAACTATTTTAATGGTACCAACAGGAAAAAATACTTTCAAAATACCCGAAGAAATACCTTTATTTTCGAGAAATGTTCCACTCGGAAAGAGGCGTTTTGTTGAAGAAATCTTTATTTTCACTTTGTAAAGAATCCTTTGAGTCACAGTTCAGTAATAATTCAATTTTACCTAGTGAAGCTACTTAGACTGTAATAGCCGCAAGCATTTAACAAGTTACATCCGTGGATATCACTGTCAGAGCTCGAGCAAAAAACTCTACATCTTTGCCAGTCTTTAGTGCTTAAATCTTTACTGAGATTCACATTAAAAACAATCCTCAAATGGTGCGAAAACCACGAAACAGCGTGTTCTTGTCACAACTAAACAACAAAAGTACATGTTAATTCGAGAAGAAATTTGAGACTCACAAAAAAGGCTTCTCTCCTTATAAAGACTGTCAGCTTTCTCGACATAATCTGTTACCAAAATGAACGTCTCAATTATGTCGTTTTATATACAGAGATTTCGACCAGAATTCATCAAGAAGTAGCTATCGAATGAGGCGCATTGCATTTGAAGAAACATTTATCTTTCGCTTTAACGGTTTTGGAAATTAAAAATGAAACACATAGAAAAAGAGCAACAATGATGGAAATCAACTCATGAATATTTGGCGTTGTACAGTATCTGTCGAAATCAACAAAAAAGTGAAAGATGTTGTAGGTTTTAGCGCCAAAAATGTCTTGGATTGTGACTTGTACGTATAACACAAAGAACTTGCCAGCCACCTGAATGATGCCCAAAATACTTGCATATCCAACTCTTTACCATGATAAAGACACGGAAAAACATACTCCAACTAAACGGGATTTGAAAACATTTTAGCGAGATAGGGATGAAAGTCAGGGGAAGCTTTTCAAGATATTAAAACACAAGTCTTTTAGTTGTAATTGTAGCTATCTCCCTATTTCAAGTGTTGCTGCTAGTGCCGGACAAGTTTCTTTATTATGCGATCTATTGCGGTTTCTCGTCTTTAAATTGAAGACAGGCGCCCGCCACTTTTACCCGTATCAAGTGTTTTTTTGTAGTTATCAGTAATCACTTTTCAGCCATTTTTTAGTTCTAGGGTTTTCATGTACGACGCGTGTTCTTAACAAAAGATACCATTTAAATATCATTTAGTCAAACAACTTGCACGCGCATTTTTTCGCGCTAATTTCATGAATCGAACGTCAGTAACAAAAGAACAAAAAAGTGCAAAAAATTACTTAGAAAAGTAGTACGATCGAAATGAACTAAATAACAAAAGAACAAAAAAGACAGATAAAAGACAAAGCAAAAAGGGTGAGCTGAAAATAAAACGAAAAAGTCAGTATATCGAGCTCATTTAAGTAAAAACAATTTTAGAAATTTCAAGAAAAGGGACATCAGATTTTATGTCACATTTTAGTATAAAAGAAGAATTCTGTTTATCTTTCGTGGTAGATTAATTCATTAAATGTACAAAATGTCTTTGAAATGGTTTTATTCAATTTTGGCTCAATGTGGAGTATATAGTTAAAGGTGGATTTGATTGAAATTGTCGAAGCGGGCCCTTTGTTACTGAAAACATTGAACAGTTCTCAATGAACCAAGACACTCACAAAAAACAGTGCTTATGTTCAAAATTATTTTCTTTTTTTCTCAAAATCGTCGAGTTTGCTTTTAAACCTTTTCATTTGTACACATTTTTTATGAGTAAAGCCCTTTAAGGTTAGTTTGACGCATTTTTTTTTGTGTTTGCTTTTTTCCCCCTTTTTCCTGAATTTTTTTTTCTAAATGAAAAAAAATTCTTTCTAGTTTTATTTATTTTTTGTCACAAAAAAATCATAATTCTAACTTTTTGCATTGAAGCATTAAAAGGGTTGAAACTATTTTACTTAACTTTCTTATTTATCTTTTATGTTTTCGTTCGCTGTGCGAACATGGTTAAAAACAGTCGCCAGCAAACAATCGTTTAATACTTTCACACGAAGCAATACCATCGAGCTTTTCAACAACTATTCTAGTTAAAGAAGTACTCCTTTTACACTAGAAAACGATTAATCGTTTTAAAATGTTTTTATATTTGCTAGGACAATAGTTTATAATTTGCAATTCAACAGTTACGCAAATAGTCATCTGTAAAGATGAATAGCTCCATTTTTTGGTAGCAAACATACTCATATAATTTCAGCTTTCTTGAAAAGAGTTTTGCTATTTTATGCTCTCTAAAATGGTTTTCTCTACTTTTTCTTGCTGTATCAACAGCTTGTTTTTGATAATTAATAATGCACAATTTACAAGTATTTTTGACAATTTGTTCATCGTCATAATGTCAGCCCCTTGGACGTTGATATTCGCAGGTACTGTGTTTCATTGTAGGACAGGACAATCTTATGCCATTGTAAAGTTAGACAATAATGTCAATCACACATTGATTGAGAGATCTTAAACGAGAAGAAAAATTGCTTAAAAACTTGTCTCCTACTTAGTCAAATCATCTACCATCTTACTGACTTCAAAATGATGCCTTTTCTAACGACACACCCTTGTTTATTCACATAACACTGATAAAATAATACAAAAAATAAAACTATTAATTTTTGTCATGTAATTTTAACTAAAGCTCACATTTGTCTTTCGCATTCCAGATTAGTGATATTTATGCGACCGTAAAAATACTGTTTTTTTTTTGTCAAACATTTTTTTAATCAGAGTTTCTTGTATTTCATAATTAATTCGTGAATTTTTTTGATGATCAATTTAGACTACGTGAACTCAAATATCATTGGAAAAATATTCTATACATTTTTAGTAGAGTTCAAATTGTTATTGGATTAGAATTTTTGTACAAGATTTTCTCATATATACCATTTATTAAAGCCGTATAGCTGTTAACCGAATTGTGTTTTGCAAGTCACATCAGCGAATAATCTAACTGAAAGAAAACTAAGAAAATAATATTGATAAAAAATTAAAGATGCAAGGAAAAAGAGTGGATTTAAAAAAAAACCTATATACACAGAAAGAAAAATACAACTAAACGAAAACCAACAAAAAATAACCCTGAAACAAACAAATTTGTAAAACAAGCGAAAACTACTTAGGCAAGTATAATTACAACTGTATTTTATTTCGTTTGGTTTGTTTAGCCTCCCAGGATCCATTAGCTTTAATAAAACGTTCAATACTTTTTACGTTAAACTAATTATAAACTCAACTCCCATCACCTTTAACCATTCATTACATCAAAGAAAATGGACAAAAAACAGCCCAATTACTCCCAATATGCTTTTAACCATTTAAAGAATTATTTTCCTCAAACTCCTCCGATTTATTTTCCGATGTATTAGTTGTTTTTGTGTTGTTGGTGGAAATACTGTGAAACACTTAGTGACATGAGCACTTAATTGCATAGCATATACGTAGCGCAATAAAACCTCTAAACTGTGATACTAATTTCATCTTTTTGAGAAACAAAAGAACGATGCTGTGAAAGCAATTATATTGAAACGGAATCATGGATTGAATTAATTGTCGAAATAAATAAACTAAAAGAACAGAATATTGAGGAAAAACTTAAGTTGAACTGAAAAATATTAATATAACAAATAAAAGAGAACAACGGTCCACCAATCAAAAGTTCATGAGAGAAACGAGGAAACCCAAAATGTGGATCTAAATGATGTAAAAAACTAAAGAATACCAACATACAAAACCCATTCAAATGTTGGTGCAATGGCTGATGGTCTAAATTCTGATTGACAAACAAGTATGCTATTTTGTAATACGCAAGCGTTTATTGTTTATTCCTTGAAGTAAAAGAGCTGTTCTCCATAAGTTAAAAGTCGAGTATTTTCATCCATAATGTGTTGGTCCCTGCACGGTGTTAAACATTTGAGTGCATTTCCCTCTACATTCGATTATTTAATTGCATCTGGTTGCTAGTTAGTACTAGAAAAGAAAACAGATAGACGGCAGCAATTATCTCAGTAACAGCATTGAACATTTACACTATGTGCCAGCCCTTGTACTGTACTGAACCTTACCGTCTGCGCGCATGCGTACTACTGTAACCCAACTCTTACAAAAATTGTCGAGCTCACATAGCGTCAAAAATTTAGAAAAATACTGTTTAAAAACGGACGTTCTGCGCATGCTCGACTTAGTCAGCTTTTTAGTTGATGCGGGCTTGATGTCTCTCTCACACACTTCATCAAACATTTTGCAATCTCTCTATTTTCGAACTTACATGTTGAATTTTACGGAGAAAGGAAAACAGGAAACATGGCATATGAGAGAGACTCGGCAACACTTGATCTCCAACATTCGAACCCGGACTATAGCGGCGAGAGGCTAATGGCGAGAGGTTTAACAGCTCGAACACCCATACCACCCATCATGTTCATTATGAAAGCATTCTCATTTGCAACGCATTTGTCAATTACTGATTGTATAAAGCAGGGGATGACGACGTGGTTGACACGAATTAGCAGCCAACTAGTAATTAGTTTGTATTAATGCAGACCTGAGGGTGTTTATATAACCTGTATCCTTAATCGTCCTTCTACGACCCACTGTTCCACGCTGGTGAGTTAAGTAAGTGCATAGAACCTCCGGTTGAACTTCCTTCTCTCAATTGAATATCGTGTCAGGAAAAGACGGGTTTTTAAGTTTAAAGGACACTGGTACATATTAGTTGCAGAAAACAAAGCTTTTCAAGTTCAAAAAAGCAGGAAATAATACAATAATTGACCGGTACATGAAGACAACAAGATAATACTTTCTGCGCATGTTCAAACTAGTCACATTCTAGTCAAAAGCGAGTTTAGATAAAAATTAGTAAAGTACTAGTGCGAGCTGCGTCGATGTTTCTATAGAAACAGTTGTAAAATATATTGGCAATTTGGACACCGTAACGGCAAAACTGACGTTTCGGACGTTAGTCCTTCGTCGCAGTAGTTGAGTTTAGATGAGGAAAATAGGTCTCTTCGCATATCGCATATTCCCATAAAATATTTATTCCTTGGATAAAGAGATTGACTGTAGAGAAAGTACTTGCTACTACGTGTGTTTAAAGGGCAGCAGTGGTACACATATATAACATGTTTTCTTGACTCTGCGCCCGCTCAAATAAGCAACGCCTTACTCACAAAACGATTTAGAAAGAGCCTTTGTAAGGTTTGCAAACAAACCTCTCTACTGCGCATGTTCCTATATTAAACTGACAAATTAAAGCGACTTAGAGAAAGTGCTTGTCCAGGTCTGGAGACGTCCAATTCTTATCGTGTTGGTGACGTCACAAGTAAAGAGATTCTGAAAAAAGTATTTGTTATACTGAAAGCTGACAGAATTCATCAGCTTGGAGGGTTTGTAAGCTAAGCCAGTGACACTTGAAGTGGGTGACACAGGAAGATGGCTGCCGATTAGTACCAGCATTACTTAATAACCGTACAAAACACACGAGTATTAAGCACGCAACGTTAGCCTTTATTCGCGCTAATATGTCGATTACTAGGATAACAGTATATTCTTTGTAAGTTAGTGTAGGGTTGCATGGTAACATGATTTTTCCATTGATTAATTCTTTTTTATCTTTTGTGTTTGTTTGTGTGTTTGTTTGTGTGTTTGTCTTTTTTGTGCGTGTGTGCGTTTTTTGTGTTTGTTTGTTTGCTTGTTTATTTGTCTTAGTGTCAGTTGTTGGCTGTGTTTCTATACTGCAGTTCAATTGTAAGTCGATATGATATGATAGTTCATTGTTCATGAAATCACCATGCAAGCCCGCAAGTGAGTAATTCAAATAACAGCAACGTGTTGTTCGCGTACATTACATTTTTTTCCCTGAAAATTGCACTATAAAAAGAAAAGAAAGAAAATGAGGCGAGAGAAAGGAAATAAGGATAGATAAAAATGCAGGAATCAATGAAAAGACGAAAGAAACACTTTACATAAGAGTATGGAGAAACGACACTGAAAAGGAAAAAAGAAACAAGAAAAGACACTGGGTAAAAAAAGAACAACTATTTATACAGTGTTTGATTGCTAACAACATCTCAACAATTAAATTGAGTGTCATTAGGAATCCATTTATTGGCTCTTACCCGAGACAATAAGAAGTTAAGAGAATTGGCCATTTTAACAGTACAACTAATCAAAATAGCATTATGACTTTGTTTGAAGGAGAATCATACCGCTATCAGTCTAATAAAGATCAATGGAAGACTATGAAGTGTTTCACAACTAATCGCGAAATAATCTCAATACATCTTTGGCTTCCTATTCAAAGAAATACGAGTATTTGAGAGATAAAGCTATTACGCTAAAAAATCGCTTAAGACATGAACTATAAAAGCCCATTTCACCGTGATTACGTTTCAAAGTGCTATTGCGAGCCTGACGATTTTGTGATCACCTCCGAGAACATTACGCTAACTTCGCAGTCACTTTTCGCCTTTTCCCGTTAAAGTTTTTGAGCTCAAAAGTTAAGAAAGGCCAGGGTATCTTTCCAAGGAAATACTGCCAAAACACGTAACACAAAAATGTGTTTTTAGTTGTGAAAAATCCATATTTCATTTATGTCCATCTTCTTCAGTCATCGGAGCATTTCGTTCTGTATGCTTGTACAGCAAATTGTTAAACGTTTTGAGATGAACAAAATGCCGCCAAATAGTTAAATCTTCGTCAATTTTTTTTGTCAAGTTCATTAAGTTAAATCATGCAGTTTAGATAATCGAATTTTATAAAAAGTCTTAAATGTTAAAACATGTAGCCATTACACACGCGAATTTCAGTTGTTTTCAGTAAAGAGCAATAGTGAAGGTTAATTTGATTGCCTACATACAGTCTTTCTAGTGCTGCCAGATGAAATAAAAGCACTTGAACTTCAGTCTAAACTCAATAAACATTACATTTGGATGATTCTAGACGGTTCAGAGCAGTTAATAAATGGCAAACGATCATTCATTATTAAGTCATTATTTGAATGCGTCATGGTTCATTGTAAGTTAACTGACTAAAGTTAGCGATAAAATCGATTTCGTAAATGTGAAAAAGTACTCTCATATCGTAGTCCTAATAGGAATTTTCCTTATAAAACAATCAAGTTGTTTGAACTCACAACCGTACTGCTTCCCATTCATTTCAAAACAACACTATTAGAAGTCAGTGGCCGTTTGCCTTTTTAGTCGAAAAATTCCTTTAGTGTGGAGCTGTTGAATAGCGACTCAAAGAGACACTAATGGAATTGATCGATGCAAGGAATTGAAAGGGGTGTGCAGTATTCAGAAAAAAGCAGAACTATATAATATAGAATTCGAGCAGTCTATATATGAAGGTGATATATCGGGAGTGAAAACAAAAAACTGAATTCACTCGTGATGCTTTAAAAAATCATTTTGATTGGCTATCTGACCATATTTTTTAATGGCTTTTCCTTTGCTTGCTAGTAAACGAAGATGTTTGCTGAACGCACATGGGTGTGGTTACGAACAGGATAGATATTTCAGTTTTATCATTTTTAAGTTGTTTCTCGTTCTTTTATTTAGTAATTCCAGAAACTGTTAAAGCGTAATGTGATTTGATTGTCGTCCTATTTAAAGTCAAAGCGGGGTCTTCATGTTTGTTGATCTGTGATCTGTTATCTGTGAAAACACTCGGAATTGACTCCATTTATCCGGAATGAAACGAAATGCTTAGATTGCTAACAGTGGAGTAGTACTAACAGTAGAAAAAAGGCTTATTGATAACAGACTTCACAGTCACGAAACCATCTCTACAACAAAAGAATGAATAATATTCCTGCTTTGCGTTGTGTCAGTTATAAGTTGATAATGGTGGTGGCCACGAAGGTCGTGATGATAACAATACGGCTAACATAATGATTTCAATGATTATGAAATGATGATGATGATGATTCATCAAGACGAGGACGATCGCAATGATGACGTCATTAACGTCGATCTCTGTGATGACGTCAGTTGGCAGTTTTGATGGCAATGCTATTTTCCTGAAATGATGCAGCGATGAATTTGAAAAAACAAAGATGACGACAAAGGGAGGGGAGGGAGGGGGCAATTTTAACGATATGGAAGTCGATTGTAGTCTGATGTGGTGATGTTTTTTCTCTATTTGCATTATATTGCCAGGACTTATCATCACATATGAACTCAATATCTACTACTTTCAATTACAGACGTATGTTCCCGCCATTACGAGTGTCTTTCACTGGTCTAGACACAAGCCAGTCTTATGCTGTAGTGCTTGATATCGTCCCATTAGATAACAAACGACATCGATATTCATACACCGACTCAGCATGGTTTGTCGCTGGAGAAGCTGACCCCACCCCTCCTCATAGACTGTATACACACCCGGAATCGCCGTTTACTGGAGAAGAGCTAGCTAGACAAGTCTTGTCATTCGAAAGAGTTAAACTTACTAATAATCCTAAGGATTCTAATGGAAATGTAAGTCACGATTTATTGTGTGATCTGACTAGTACATCGTAAGCCAACGGGTTTTATATTATTTAGTTGTACTTCATCTAGAACTGAAGCAGTTAAAAAGTTAGTTGAACAGAAACCTGGTAATGGGCAACATTTTCCCGTATCTCTTTCAATTTAGTAGGGATATATGTAAAGCTACTACCTAGATTGGGTGTGAAGCTAATAGCAATCGAACAAGGGACTTCCCGTATGGATCACAGTATTTTTAAAATAAATTTTGCCATTGTCAATATAGTCACTATATAACTACAATCATCATCATCATCATTTGATCATTCATTATTATAATTATCATAGTCAAAGTTGGATTTGTTGCCCTCTCCATTGTTGTAGTCGGCGTTATAGTTTCAGTCGTCAAGGCAATAGTCCACAGTCGATTCATGTACCTCCCGTTTGTATGTTTACGAGATTATATGATATATTTCGACCTTGGAGTGGACTCTTACAATATCACAAGATGTTTATTTGTTCAGACTGTCTTGAAGCAGCAGTAATTGTTCAGAGTTCAAACTTTCTTAAAATAGCTGTAAGTACATGATACGCTTTTATTCGCTAATTGGCTCAAGGGCGAGCGAAAGTTCTTACAAAACAGTAACTGTTTCAGTAGGGTGGCACTTGTTTTATTTCGCTGCTAAATCACATTGATTGATTGTTCGAAATAAAAAAACGTAAAAAGGGAAGACTGTACTAAACCAGTAAATGATTTAAGACCAACTGGACGCGGGGACGTACGCAATACGCAAAAAGGGCGATAACTGAGTTTTATCAATAATATCATGCTATTTTGCACATCCTTTGCAAACCCGAAATCCGCAGAAACGTTGAAGTGAAAAGTGATGGACGCAGGAAAACCACCAAAATATGAGTATGAATGGGTAAGGCAATAAAGGTAGTAGGAGAACCACGCTCGGGCGACTATGTAACCATTTTTTAGAGACGCGCGAACACATCTGTCATTGGTGTGTAAAAAGGCCATTAATTTTCAAGTTGCTAAGAGAAAGTGCTCACCAACAGCTGATGCAGCGATTTGATCACTTTATTCCGTCTAGATATGGGTTTCACGGGCTAACTAGCTCTTCCTATTCTATGGCCTCAAGTCTTTCGACGCTCTTCGCAGACAGGTGCCTTAAAGTGCGAGTTAGAAAAAATATCACTAATATACGGAACTGAAAATTGCAATATAAACTGTCATTAAAACGGGCGCTAATTTTGGTCGTTAGGTCGGCGTTTCCTCAGTGAAAGCCGCGCTGTAAATGTGCTTTTAAGACTGAACGACCAAGTTGAAAGAGTGTAATCTGTAAGTTGATCTCTAGACACGTGCCACCAAGGTTTAAACCTATTTTCATCTAGGCTAATTTTTCAAACGGAAAACCCTTCCAGTCGTTAGTCAAACTGAAGTGTTAACAAACACTGAAATATTGATGATATCTTAAACTAGGACTTAAGTCCTTTTAAAACTGTTGAATGACATGAAACCGTTTGGTGATTTTCAAACGTATTATTTATTCTAACACCCCAAAAACACACACCTTCAAATATCGAGTGTTTTTTTGAACAATAAGACCAACTAGAAGACCAAATCTCTTTCCGTGACTTGGTTATCATGTTTTGTGGGTTCTATATGACATTGCATTGATTTAATTATGACATTATTTGCTTTTCGTCTACTAAACAAGGAAGAAACAAGACTTGTATAAAACAATCAATGTCGATTAGTGTCAAAAAAGCGACATATCTCGTATTCCCGCCATTTACGTACCAAATAAGCTATCAATGCCGTCGCGTTTGCTTTCTCTTTCACCTTGGATAAATCACGCAATGAATGGACGCGTCTCTACTACAAACAAAAAAGATCTCTCTCTATATATATAAGACCATAAAGCCACAAATAAACAAATTATTTTCATATACAACACAACACACTTTTAAGGACATGTTTCACCTTTTCAAAGTCAGTTTTTCGAAGAAGGTATTTTAATAAGTCACTGTGTATCTTATGTTACACAAAATAAAATGTCAAATTAAATCAAAATGGATCTGAATAACAAAACATGAAAACAACACTATGAAAGAAGAAAAAACAACAACAAAAACAACAGCAAAAAGTAGCACGATACATATAAAGAACTAAAAACGAAACGAATAAATAACATAAATAACAGACATCGATTAAACAAGGCAGGTGGATCATACATCATTTTCAATTGTATTTGTTTTTAATATTTATTTAACTACAAAATCTTATTTGGATACAAATTTCATTTCAAACAATCGATCAATTATAGAGAAACACACAGAGAAAAGATAAAAAAATGAAGTGTGTGTCATTTTTTGACTTTGAAATACTTCAAAACTTTGAAATCAGTATTTCAAATTCAAAACTTTGAAATATTTCAAATTCAAAATTTTTTTGCGTCTTTAGCTAGTTTTTTAGTACATGAAAATGCAATGCAATCTTATCAAAGCCATTTGATCAAAAACATTAAACTATTTACTATTTCAATTAATTTTTCATTTTTAATCTAAGAAATAAAAATAAATTGTTCATTTAATTCCACCAAGGGAATATTTTTCTCATGTTATTTATTAAGTCTGGTTTACTGGGTTTCTTTATAGCCCAAAGGCACTATGTGTTTTAGATATGATAGCCGACAAACAAATTAAACTCCATACCCTTAAACCAATAAAAAACAAAATAGCTTAGCTCGATCAAGACTCAATATATTTAATGGTTCAAGTGAGGGTTTTGTAAAAGCTCTTGAGCGCAGTCTTCTGATTAGCTTTGTGTTCTATTATTCAAAATTTCCATCTTTTTATGATAATTTGATAATATGCTCCTGTCAAAAACTAAGTATATTGCAATTCTTTCGTGCGATCAGGATATTGATTTTATTGGATTAATTTTTAGTTTAATGAGTGTGTCTCGCTCAGTAAAAAAGTTTATTGTCGTATCAATTTACAATGAAGTATACATAAACTATACACTATTTTAAAGGTTATATAACAGACATTTCGATGATGTTCATAGTACCTTTTCAATTACTAAATTAAATACGAATAACGGCCGAAAAAAACGTAAAAAAGCACTTGAGAAAGCACTATTTTCAGCAAACTACAACGCTGTATTTAAGCATAGTTTATGGGTAAAACATTCGATCTTCCCGACTTATACTATTTTAAACAAGTCGAAAGTTGGGGTTATTTTTCGATAATTATTCATTATTAAGTCAATATATTTTATGTAAATCAAAATGTTATGTACATTATCGTTAAATAAGCTTTAAATGATATATATAATTTATGTATATCACTGTAACATAACGCGGTAATAATTTTTTTTACAAAAATGATGTGCCACACCCTGTTTGTACCTTAACATTCACCTCTAAGCAGTAAAGAGAGTAAAGCGTTTATATCTTTTTCTTTTAAATTGTCAAGTCAATTTAAGTGACAATGGTCTATTATAGATGCTAAAAGTGCGCCTAAGATTTAGGAATCATAGCTTAAAGGATTAGCTCCTAAACAAAAGGGAAAAAAATGTTTTAGCGATTGATAGGATTGAATAGCTAATTGCTTTGTTGTTAGGAAGAAGGTGATTATGAAGGGTTTGTTTTAGTATCTACTTTCATGTTTTACGGACGACCATTAAGAGTTCGAATAGGATTGAATTCAGTAGGGTTCCATGGTGGTATAGTTCGATCAGGTTTATAGGATGAAACGTTTCCCAATGGTGGTATGTTGTAAAATGTGTAGATAAGTTACACACCGTTTATTGAAGATAGTGATACTGACGTTTCGGACGTTAGTCCTTTCGTCGGAGTGAATAAGGCTATCGTCACTAAATGGTGTATAATTTATCAACACATTTTACAACTGTTTCTCTAGAAACACCGACGCAGTCCATTCTAGTGTATCTTACTAGTTTTGACCTCTTCAATGGTGGTATAGTTCCATTACGTTTAAGGGCTGAAACTTTTACACGTCAGTCTTACGATTTATGTTTACGTTAGGCTATATTTGTACATACCTAACGTGCAATGCTCATTTGCACAGCTACTCTCGTTCATTTGGTTTTAACAACTCATTAACATAAAGCCTAGTTTCCGTAGTAATCGCTTACGATCGCCAGATCGCTGAAATCACTGATGCGAGGATCGCTCACGATCGCCAGATCGCTGAAATCACTGATGCGAGGATCGCTCACGATCGCTGTCAATTGTTTACATTTGTTTCGATCGCTGAAAAGTGTTTCCATATAATCGCTGACAATCGCTGACATAATTTTAAGCGATCCGGCGATCATGAGCCGATAATTATACGGAAAACAGCCTTTAGATGGTTCGTTATATATGAAAAAACCCTTTGAATATAATAACTGGCTTTCATTTGTCATTTCTTTGTAGATTATCCTGAATTCAATGCATAAATATCAACCACGAGTGCACCTGATTCCCAACGTAACAGCGGACATGACCATCACAGAACAAGATCTAGAAAAAGCAGATACTTTCGTATTCCCAGAAACAGCCTTCATGGCAGTCACAGCTTATCAAAATCATCTGGTACGTCTTAGTCAAATATCTATACGGTCAGGGCCATTCTTGTCTCATAAATAGAAGAACGACAAACAACTTGATACAAAGACTCGCCGTGTGATGAGGTTTTGGTGTTATTTCACCGGCACCGGTGTGAACTGTGGTATTAGGTGTTCCGATTTTGCGAAACTGACCACATGGCTATATTCTGAGCTTTTGTACAAGTTGCAAACAAAGCATAACAGCCCTGAAGCGAGATGATGTTTCACCCGTGGCTATACCGTATAATAATTTATAAAATCTTTCAATTTCAATTTTATTCACTTATTCGAAAATACACGGACAAAAGTCATGATAAGTGTACAAAAGCAATGTGAAAAAAGGACTCTGGTCTAAACGGGCCGGGCCGGGGGTACAACACCATCACACTTCATGCTTATTATATGCTGGAATTCCGCTAGATCGGAAAGCACCCCTATATTGAGTGTGCATATCAGCCATAATAAAGGCTAACTATGAACATTGTCATTGTAGATAACTCGACTAAAGATCTACAGTAATCCATTCGCTAAAGGATTTCGCGATACAACGAGGTTACTACCTAACTTTGACGAGTAAGTATCGATCGTTCACATGTACCGACTCGTCGAAAGAAACGGACATTTTAAGCTCGATGTATTCAAATAATTCCTGAAACAAAAGACTAATCAAGCTTATGTTTGATATTTTGTGGACCAAACGTGCCGGCCTTAATCTGTAATGATCATCTATGACGCTGAAAAATACTGGCCCAATACGTACGATGACGTGTTTACAATACATGGACACAAGATTGTTTTGTCCTGCATTTTAAAAATTGTCTGAGCATGCGTAATGTTGTCTAGTGTTATTGTGAGTGCTAAGCCGCAATTGTATCAGTATTTTTTAGAACAATTTTTATTTTTCATTTGTGAATGGAATTTTTATGTTAGTATGATTTTGTAAATTTGGTTATTATTATTATTATTTTAGGGATGGTTATGTGGTACAGACCGATGACTATTCTTCTCGGTGCTGTGATTCTAGAGATGGAATGTACTGTCATTTGGCAGGACAATTAAACTACTATCACGAAACAATTGGTAAATACAACATCAGTCAGTCAGTCAGTCAGTCAGTCAGTCAGTCAGTCAGTCAGTCAGTCAGTCAGTCAGTCAGTCAGTCAGTCAGTCAGTCAGTCAGTCAGTCAGTCAGTCAGTCAGTCAGTCAGTCAGTCAGTCAGTCAGTCAGTCAGTCAGTCAGTCAGTCAGTCAGTCAGTCAGTCAGTCAGTCAGTCAGTCAGTCAGTCAGTCAGTCAGTCAGTCAGTCAGTCAGTCAGTCAGTCAGTCAGTCAGTCAGTCAGTCAGTCAGTCAGTCAGTCAGTCAGTCAGTCAGTCAGTCAGTGATTTCAATTCATTGATTTCAAATTCATACACGTTCTCAAAACCAACTCATGTCATTACTATTTTAGATTCTCGACTTCTTGCATCACATGAAGCAAGATGGGCGTGTACAGACGACTGTTGTCAAGGTAGTGAGTTTCCATGGCGACCGTCGCATAGTAGTAGCCTTAGTTACCCACGATCGTTAGATTTCTACTCAAGTGATGGAACACCTTATTCATTACTCAGTTGCCCAAGTGGACTAGCTGATGACAGACTAAGAGATTACTAATCAAACCAAATGTTTTAGATTATTATGCTTGCATTAAGAGGTCACGTGATTCAATCTCATTTCGAAAACATGTCGCCAGAACTGGTACATATTTATGAGAATCTGCATAAAAGCTACAAAAATCGTCCACCTTACAAAGTAATATATTTAATCTGGAATCCGGAATCAACAACATCAAAATTACTTCAGAATCTAGAATCCCGAAACAAGGATCTGGGACCCAGACCTTAGTGTCCGGCCGGATCCCTGACCCTTACTGGATTCTCTTACACGGGATGAAATCATTCTGATTTGAGTAATATTTGACTTGAAGTTTCTGGATTTAATGATAGTTATGCCACTGACAGTTTCCTACCTGATCCAGTCTCTCTCGTTTCTGAGAGAGACTCTGCTATCAGGGAAACGTACCTTGTTTTTTGAACCGAAACGAGTTTTTGGTGCTTTTTATATTTGTCAGTTTGGTATTTCTTATTAGTAACCAGGACACGTGACCTCTTAATGCAAAGGGGTTTGCACTATTATTTAGAGAGTATTCTGCAAAATAGCCATTAGAAATGAAAATATTCCAATAAGTAAAATTAGAAAAGAAAAAATCGAGCTTATCGAAAAAAAATCATAGTTGATCGAGTGATGATGAAGTATGAAAATGTTCGATACTCGTGAATACCTTACTATGTAGCTTGTTATTTGAAGCATGGAGAACTATAGTGCACGAACTAAAAATGCGCAACATAAATATCACTTAATACTGCCATTTTATGCTAATTCTATTGTTTCCTTTTCTTTAATTAGTGCTATTTACTACTAAATAGTGACAACTGTTGCACACATTAAGTGTTTCATCGCAAATTAATGATTAATACACCACGTTTCACGGTATTTTACAACTAGCTCACTGGATGCATGAGGTTTGTGTACCTACAAAACATGCACATGTCCTTGCTCAAATTGTAGAATATCTGAGCCTTATCCGCAGCATAGAATGTTATAGAATTTATTCGCTGATAAGGGATGTATCCACGAGTGTTTAGCTCTTCCCAGGCTCCGTGTAACCAGCATGCACCTGGATGCTATCTATGATAGCGTGGCGGCTCGTGATACTTTCCTCCCCAGTCCCCCTACGGCTCTATAAGGGCTGGCCACTCAGGCTACTTTTCAGAGCAAGTACCGTCAGTTTCTGTAGTTTGTCATAATGACAGAAAGGAATGTTGTTCTTATAATTATTTAAAGTTGCAAACTGTATATATATATATATGTATGCCGTATTAATAATTTGTTTATGATATTCAAACGTAGAATATACAAACACTCAATGAATGATCCGATATTTATCTCTGTAAGTATTTAGTAGCGAATTCCACTGATTATAGACCAATTCCTAGTTATCAAACTGCTATGCAATTTTATCCCTTTTAAAATACAAAAGAAATTGAGGAATTCGGGATAAAATCGCATGCGCACTGAAAGCAATTTTTAAATTATGAATTTGCTTATACAGCCAAATTCGTTGTACCCATGGCAACCAACCACTTTACTTTGGACTTTGATTTTGTCTTTTGTATGGTACACGCAGCTTGAGCTGATTTGAACTGCATACAGGCGCTTATATACAGTTCTAATCAACCGATGACATGAGGCGCAGGGTTACAGTAAGCATTGCTAGCCTCCTCCCTATGAGTTTCACTGAAGTAGCAGGTTGCTTTACATCGAATTAATGATAATAACATTGCTAAAAGTCATCTCTTTCACTATGAATATTCCATCGATGGCGTTGTTTACAATATTACAGTGAATTGCCTAATTTAAATTATAGTATTCATTAAAATTATTTTAGAGTTAAGTAAATAATTCAAAAAGTCAAATTATACTAATCATGTATATAATGAAATATTAAAAAGAGTCTCTTATATATATGACATTTTCTTTCCTTTTAAAAAGTTTGTAGATTATAAATTTGTCTAATAGGCAGACTGAAATGTGTGTAATGTTGGTCCACAATTGAAGAAGGCAGTCTATCACCAAAATAATCGTTGTTTTGTAGGCAGCTATATCGTCGCTCTGGTTCATCTAGTCTAAATCTAGAGTAAATGAGCTAAGAGAACCTATCCCCCATATTGGGCTTTGCACACATCATAAACCCCGTTAAGTCTTTTTATTGTCGCTGGGTTATTTTTAAGAACGGGTCAGATTGACCAGAGAGGAAAAAGAAGACTTTTATGGCCTGACTTCGAATATAAAAAAGAGGAGCTCTCCAAATGTCCAAAAGAAAAACGTAACAATGCTGGATATTTTAACGTGACTATCGGGATTGGTAACGGACGAAAATCAAGCCTTGTTTCTAAAAACTGAGTACTAGCGGAGTTCCTGATGGGGTCCGGGGATAGGCTCTTTCGGGTATTGATGATGGTGCTACACCATAGCATGGAAGTCATGAAAGGCTACAAATTTAAATTGTAAAACGTAATTTTATTCGATTATTCCACTTATTGCACTACGTATTGCATGGGTACTCATGTCCCATCCGTAACTCCCTTTGGTAGTTCGACAGTAAGTACCTTTTGTTTTTTTATTTATCAGTCTCTTTTTTTGTGTAATTTTACTTAGTCTCTGACGCTTGCCAATAAAGATGTTAGTATTTGAAATTTCCTTTATCTTTTCTTTTTTCAAAACTCAGAAAATCAGCCCCTGCTGAAAGTCCCTGAACGTCAGTTCAGTTTTGTTCAATATGTATTGAGATTCCGTATCCCCTAAATATGTAACGTAAATATCCCGTATACCTTAACTTTGAGACTTGGTATCCCTCAAAACTGACCACATGTAACTTCAGTCAAGCGTGTTGTGGAGCTCTTCTCCAGTGCCTTTGTGCGCAAAAGCACAGGCATCCCGAAATGGAAATACGCTTTAAATATCGCAATATCTAGCTTCTTGTTGGTATTCAGAGACCGCTGTAACAGTTGAATCACCATAAATTCATTTATTACTCGTGCCCAGGCCCTTAGGCCGAGGGCACGAGTATAGTTCTGCAGACAGTTTTTTTTTTTTTTTTTTTTCGCTGTTAGAAATTTTGGCAAGTTCAGACATGTTCCATCAGGTCTGACCGAATTATATTAACTCACAAAGAAAGAAATTCTAATGAAAAAATAAAGAAATTCTTTTTTTTTGTTCTCAAGTAATCTTTCTTTTGCAATTTTATCAGTTATTTTTTAATAAACAATTTTTTAAATAATTAAAACGAATGCTTCCATGTCGCATCAAAACAGCTAAAAAAATAATTAAAACCAATGCTTCCATGTCGCATCAAAACAGCTAAATAAAACTTAATTTAAGGAAAACCAATTCGTGGAATTGTTAAGAAGAATTATTAGAAGTGAACAAGATCAAAAAGTAGCAAGAAATTCATTGCGAAAGTGAGAATTTTCGAGCTTGTAGACGTATACATATCGAAGTTCGCTCACTCGAGTTGAAGAACGATTGTTTAGCGATGTGTATTAACAAAAGCGAAAAAAGACAAATATTTCAAAAGGATCTTTTGGTATCTTACCCAAAGGAGACTATTTGGTCACTTTTCAAGTCTAAAAGGATCTCTTTTATGGCTGAACTTTGCGAAATTGAGAGAAACATAACAAAGGGCAAACAACGAATAATGTTCACTCGCTATGGTCCACGCTTCAACTGATTGGAAAATCTGCCGAATTTTGAAAGAAAAAGCGAAAATTTGCAGTATTTTTTCGTGAAAAATTGAAGTAAAGTGCAATTTATTGAAATCTTGTTTATTGAGCTTTTATGCTGATGTAGTTTTTGTGTAATTCTTGTTGATTTTGGAGTATTTTTTGCCGTTAAAGAAGAGGTGGTATGGATGATAGTTTCCTGCCTTTTAGTTGCTGCGAGCGAAGCGAGTAGATTGCTTGGGCTGCCTGTGGTATTATAAGAGCTTAAAGGCAAGTTCGAGATGTCGCAAAGAAACCGTATTGCATATTTTGTGTTGTTTTGTTTCTTGTTTTGTTTTGTTTTCGGTTTTTAAGAACCTCCGTTCTTGGGCACGAGTAAACCCTGAATTCAGGGTCTAGTTTATTAATTGTAAAGTTATTTCTACGTCTGGTTTTGCTATTTTTGATTGGCCAGCTTTGTTAAGACGGCCGGAATACAATCTGTACAATCCGTATGTCAGTCGTATACCTTATCCACATAATTCAAGATCTCCTTTACCCCTAAATTTTAGTGTAAGTATCCCGTATCCCTCTAAGTTTTTCATCCAAAATACCGGATCCCCAAACCCCTAACAGGGCCTCATATGTAGAGTTGAAGTCTTTGGGCCCGGGGGGGTACTCCCTTCAGATCTGGGTAGGGGTGTTCCGCTGGCATCTTGTAGGGGTTACCCTGTTTATGACAAAAAATACCTAACTTCCATACCCTGTTTATGACAAATGACAATTGTTTACGAACATTATATGATTTGTATAAATATATCAATTCAGACACAAGGGGTGCTCTTATCTTTTTTTAAAGTCAACGATCTTATTCCTGCCGATTTCCTGAATGCAAAATAATTTCTCTCATTTTTTGGGCCCTAAGTATGACAGGAAGTTTGGATTAAATCGGAAATAGAGTAGAATTGGATACCCTGTTCATGACACCAAGGTCGAAAAACCATATCCCCGTATAGTCGATATAGGGTAGTAACCGCCCCCCCCCCCCCCCCCCCCCCCGAGTCTTTGGGCCGGCACACGACTGATCCAGAATAACTTTATTTATAGAATAAAAGTTATTCATTGCATTTTTTATATATTTTCTCCTATGGATAGGATTTTATCCTGTCGACAGTGCTATTCAGGCTTGAAAATGAGTCGTTCTAGTATTTTCCTCTTTTTTCACTTTTTTCTCTGGCGGTTTATTTTTGACGCGTTTTTTGATATGTGCCAACGGTATTTTTGATCAGCTGTTTTTCCCAAGTTATCCACGCTCAGCTAATATACTGTGCCGCCATTTTGTTTTGTATATAAAGTTTGTATATTGTCTTTGCCTTTCTGCTTCTTTTTCACAACTTTTTCGTCAACGATAGTAATTCGCTGGTCACAACAACATCCATTTGGTATTCAGAAAGAAATATTCACTGACAGAAGGTATTTATGATCAAGATTCGGCGCGAGTTTGAGAAACAAATTTGTTAACTTATCATGCTGAAATTTCTTTTGTCTGGAATTTTATAGAACTAAGAAATTTTTTTCGTATTGAAAAACAATCATCGTGATTTATCGATGAAAGAAAGAACAACATTAAGCTAACCTATGTGAAGAAGACTAGAAAAGCGAAAGGAACAATGCCGACGTCTGTAAGTTTTGGGATACGAGATGTTTGGAAAGATGATCTCGACGAAGAGTTCGCGAAAATACGAGAAGTTATTGTCGACTATCCTTTTGTGGCCATGGTTAGTGAAAAACTTGTCATCGGTGTAGTTAATACTCTCATAAAATTTATGTTATGAACATTGTATTCTATTTGGATTGTGTACACTTGGTATATAAGGTATGCAAAAGAACTATGATTACATAAATGTACTTATATCAGAGGATATAGAACCACAGGGATCCATCGTACTGACTTTCTTTCCAATTAAATAGATGAAAAATATGTAAACTATATTTTAAAGATATCAACCATATCGGTTGGACTTACTAGTATGAAGTATCAAATCACAAGATTATCAAAATATACCAAGTCTCAAAATAAACGTTTATAAACCATCTGTTATTAATGTAAAACATATTGTTGAGAAAAACTGTTTGTGTGATTTGTACAATCTGTGAGTCAGGATAGTAAAATACCATGTGCACATGTCCAAAGGATATACAGTTTACCACATACTACTGACTGTTATGTTCTGGCATCACATTTGTCTTTCTTTTCATCAGTGATTCTATTTACTAGTTCTATCAGTCAGGGAGGTTTGTGTTTTTGAGTTTGAAAGGGGTGCATTTTTTATTAATTTATTATTAATGCTGTTAATAAACGAAGGCCCTCCTGATGATAATTAATGGACAGTCTGGCCATTTTGTTTAAACTTAGCAAACTATACTTGTTTATCTTGAAATAATCTATTTATTGGACATTGTTTATTTGTACAGGATACAGAGTTCCCAGGAGTTGTAGCAAGACCTATTGGAGAATTCAAAAGTACATCAGAGTACCAGTTCCAACTGTTACGATGTAATGTAGATTTATTGAAGATTATCCAGCTTGGGTTATCATTTTACAATGAGAAAGGACAACAACCAGCTGATGGGGCAACGTGGCAGTTTAACTTCAAATTCAATTTAACGTGAGTAGTGCTTCATGTATAACTACACTATTAAATACTGTACTTTTCATGTCCAATGAATTTCTAGATGCCATTTTTGAAATTCGATAAAGTGAAAACTGTTCAATAACATGTTTGAAATCTTGAACATCCTATTTAATTTTAATCTTCAAATATGTATACTTATTTATTTTTGTATGTATGCAATATAGCACTTAGTTACAATGCACCCTCATATCTGACAACTATTTGTCTAGAAACGCAGACACAATCTTATCTAGTATCATACTATATGCTGTCTGATTTACCTCATATTTGACAACTGTTTCTCTAGAAACACAGACACAGTCTTATCAAGTATCATACTATATGCTGTCTGATTTACCTCATATTTGATATCTGTTTCTCTAGAAACACAGACACAGTCTTATCTAGTATCATAGTAGTTTTCAACTCTTGGTTTGTCAATTAGAATCATACTCAGAGCATTCCATTATTATTAAATTAGTTTTGTTGACTATCCTGGTGATCATCTGTCATACAAAGTCATCAGTCTCTTGGTGTGAGAGCTATTCCATGATTTAGGTTGTCATTGGCAGCTTGATTTGTTTGTTTGTTTGTTTTCTAATTAACTTCTTTGCATTGGTTTGAACGTTTTTTCACATTTTGTAAATTTATTAATGCTTCCTGAAGCCCAAGTTAAGATTAAATATCAGACTGAAATAAAATAGAAAAAAATCTCATATTTTCTTGGCACCTTTGGTTGTATTCACGCCAAGAGTGTATAGTATTTTTTTTCTTATTTTTATTTATTTCATTACATACACAAAATGTTTTGATTGACACTATGTTATGTTATATTCCAGTGAGGACATGTATGCCCAGGATTCTATAGACCTGTTAAATAGATCAGGGATTCAATTCAAAAAGCATGAAGAAGATGGCATTGATGTTAATGATTTTGCAGAGTTACTTATAACATCTGGTCTTGTTTTACAAGATGAAGTCAAGTGGTTATCATTTCACAGGTACTAGACTGAGTCCATGGTTTGAATACTGGAGCCAGTTGCAAAATAATGGGTTCAAAGCGAAAATTTATTCTAATAAACCCCTGAAGGGATTCACGAAACAGGCTTGTAGGGACTTTGTAGTTGTTCTTTCTTTTTCAATTTACACAATATTATCCAGCTCTACTTAATGTATCAAGCACTGTTCTACAAGAAAATTGACCGATAGACTTACTATATATTAAGTATATATACTTAAGCCGTTTTCGCTTTGAGCCCTTTAATTATTGGCTAGATTAAGTTATGCACTGCATAGAAATGTTTTATCCTTGCAATAGTAGTTTCTTTCAAATAGTGCTATTCAGGTGTCATGCAACTTGGTGCTGAACAACATTGTTGCTTTAGCTTGACTCATATGATATTATAATAGAATGTTGCCCCTGTGTCCCTGGCTCCCTGTGCACAGCTCTTTGTGAGGGACTGCAAACTACTATAATGATTGTTTTTCCACTTTGGTTTTGGTGGTTTGTTTTTCCTAGAGACTGTACACAGGCAGCAAATTATAAACATGCTATTATGTTTTCTAACTTCTTATGTATAGTGTAACTTTGTTTTCAGTGCATATGACTTTGGTTATCTGATCAAAGTACTCACAGCACAAAATCTTGCATCAGAAGAAGCAGAGTTCTTTGATATGCTCAAACTGTACTTTCCCAATATCTACGATGTCAAATATTTAATGAAGAGTTGTAAAAGTTTAAAAGGTGGCTTACAGGAAGTTTCAGAACTTTTAGAGGTAAAAGCAATGCATTGTATAAATTGTATTGAAAATGCAGTAATGTGGACATGGGTGAAGTGTGTTTCCCATGTTCTAACATTTCATTCTTTTTGATTATCTTTGATCAAAGTACAGTTCATGTCATTCAGCTTGCACATTTGGCAATAAATCATTTCTAATATACATTATCAAATGCTGTTGTTGTGAATGATGTTTTGATGTGTGTATTTATTATTTCATTTTGTGTTTTTTAGCTTGAAAGAATTGGACCTCAGCACCAAGCTGGCAGTGATTGCCTCTTGACAGGGAATTCATTTTTCAAAATGAGAGAGGTAAAATATTATAAAATAATTGGAATAGTATGTGCTACAATTGGTCGAAAACCATGTTTGATGAGAGTATCAAAGGATGCTGTCATCATTTTAGTGTGCCCTAATGTTGCAACTGCCAGATTTGTACCTATTGCACACTTTTTCGCTTTTTTCCACTATGCGCCATGGTTTCCTCTTGTGTTCTCTCAACATCCCGCATGTTTTGAGTATCAAACACGGAAAACTGTTTTTGATGTGTTAAATATTATGCATATATATATTATCTCAATAAAAAAAATATTGTATGAACAAAGATAATAAAGTGAAGTCACCTAACTTGAGGTGGAATTATTCCTCTGCAATGTCTTAATTGCCATAGAGTCCTGGGGAGGAATCCTTTCTAGCCTAATATTGTGTTTATAGAGTTGTTATTGGTTGTGATAATTTTATATGGCTGAGTAAAAAATCTATTCTGACACCAGTAAACAATCAATCATTCAGAACAAATTCATAGGACTTTGTGTTTAGTCTTTAATTTGCAAATATGGTCAATGTCATTCACTTGTCTGCGTACTGCTAAATCTAATTCTAAATTCATTATGTTTTGTCTTTGTGTAGATGTTTTTTGAAGACAATATAGATGATAGTAAATACTGCGGACATCTGTTTGGACTTGGTAACTCATTTGTAAATGGCGGACAAGCGTACAGTGGCCCTTCATTAAATCCATAAGGTTTATTAGAATCTAACTACTCTATTTAATATATAGCAATTTCAAACAAAATGTTGAATTAGAATAATTTTTTGAAATTGCTATATATATAAAATATACAATATCTTACTATTTTTAATTCATCCCCAAGCAATCTATCCATGTACAGTAACAAAGCTTAACTTTTTTGTTGAACCCACGGCTTGCATTACTCGGGAAGAAGGTTGAATGAATCATTGACAGATTGGATATTGCGAATCATTATTGATGAGAGGTGAGAGGCCATTTGATATTTTGATTAATAGGCAGACTATGAATCACTAAAAATAATAAGGAAGCTAGTGGTCCTAAAAAAATGTCATGCTAGATGCAAGTGGGTGGTCTGTGGAAAGCGCAGACTGCCAGTGACACTAGCTAGTCATAAGTAAAAGATTATTAGACAGCACTTGAAAACATGAATATCCGAAGACACCTTGCATTTGGCCTTCCTTCCCATTCATCGTAATGATTCATTCAACTTGTCTTAGAAGTGATGTTATTTTTTTGTAATTTAACAGTACATTTAATCCATTTAACTAACTCGAAATAAGGATCTGGAATTATATTTCCCCTAATTAATGCAAGTAGGCTTTCAAATGAGAACACAGATTTGAGTGGTAAATATCATAGACTTATATGCATTGATTTGAACATGGCTTGAATGACTTCTGTTGTTGTAAAACATCAGATTTTACCAAGCAGTCTTTATGCAATACTACATTACAATATTTCTCACATCTATAGATGACTATACAACAATGTTCTTATAATGCAAATAATTTTGGAGGGTGTTGTATTTTATCAGGATGTGCGAAACATTAAGTTATGATATCCGCTATATACCGTCATCTATGTATTAGTGTGTACAAGTAGGTAGGCCAGCTAGAAGGCATTGTATCATAAACCAACTTACAGCTGTTATACTACTGATAATGGTTGAAGGTTCTTTTAAGAGGTATTTTAACAATTCAGATCCTTATTTTCCCTTCTATATGATATTGATAGATTGTTTTGATTTGTTTTAACCATAGTTTTATTCATAGTATTATCTTAATTACAATCTGGAAAGTTACTTGTCAAATAAAGTTTTTACTCATAGTGCATAAAAAATGTCAGTCTCGAATTGTTTGTGTTTAGGTTGTTGAAATTTCTGTGTTTGAACAACCAAATTATCTGAAAGGCAGGGACAACCGGGATGATAACACATTTTACAAGATACCAAAGTTTTATCCAGGAAGGCATGACAAAACATCATTTTTATCCTCAATAAAAGGTAGAGAGCACACACTTAAAGTGTGCAACAGTTGTCACTATTTAGCAGTAAATAGCACTAATTACACAAAAGAATACAATAGAATTAGCATAAAATAGCACTATTTAGTGGTATTTATGTTGCACACTTTTAGTGTGTGCACTGTATCAACTCAAAATCCTTCAATTCAGCCACTAAAACAAGCAATCTGTCATGACTTCGCAATTTTTTTTAATTTTATGGGTTTCAATCAGATTTTGAGGTCACTATGCTTGTGAAAATATGATTTATGGTGAAAATTTGATGAAATTCAAATGAATATTGACAGACAAGCTGTCGAATGGGAAAATTTTGCCATACATATGACAAAGTGTTTGTACTGAAACCCAAGCCTTGTTTGCAATTTTAGATAGTACGAGTGCAAACACTAAATTTAATATGTGACAAAATTCGTGTAGTCCAACAAACTCGGAGCAAAAGCTTGCAGAATGCTGATATGTAATATATACAATATGAGCGGCCAATCTGTATGGAATATTCAATGTCGAGCCGAACGCGAGACATTTTATATTCCATACGGATCGGACACGAATATTGTATATTACTTATGAAATGTCTAGGTTAATGCTGCTATTTTAGATTAATATTTTTGAAAATAGATTTAATTTGGCTGAGATATTTCAAGATTAACCTTATGCAAATCAGGACGATTTCTGTATCAAATATACAGATGCCGTCACGGCAGTGATTTTTCATTGTTCTGGGTTCATTAATTATTCATGAATTTTATAATGACCCCTAAATTGTAGGCTGTGTAGCAGCTAATAATGGGATTTGAGGACAAGGACAGCCACTTTCAGGTAGATTTATAGTGGGATAAGGAATGTTTCTTACTGGACATCATTGCATTTTCACAAACCCTTCCTTGTTTGGCTATGGTTGTCATGACCCATCTATTGTTTTGTAATCCCTTAATTTTCCCTCAAACATAAAAATGGCATCAAAAATAAATATCTCAATCATAATTTTATTTTATACCAGTTATTATTTTACAGAATAAAACATGTTGGAATAACTATTTACATCACCAATAATATCAACATTATTTTCTTATTACATTCAATATATTTCTAATCACAGAAAGGTTATTCTTATTTGACAAAGTATGTATGAACTATAGACAATGTTTGTGTTCAATACAAACCTTACGGTAATTTCTGATAAAAATAGTCAAAGGTTTTAGATATTAAAAAAATAGGTTTTTTTAGCGAAATCCAAAAATTTTTGAGAGATGAATATACATTGGAAATTTTTCTGTTTACAAATTAATAAATGAATTTTTTCACTAAAACCGTCGTCCGCATTGGTAGCAGCTGTCGACATCCATCAAATGTATAGTTGCTGGATGTACTCTGCACTGAACTCTTCTTCTTCCTCGAAAGGTAAAACCACAAGCGCGGCATCTCACTGTTTCCAAAGGTCTATTACAGTTGCACGTTTTCTATGAAGAAAATAAAAACGATTATGAGCAATAGGCCACGCTGATGTTTTCTCACCTTTTGGCCAATGGCGCCAATTTAATGAAGAAGTAAACTCTAAATGACTTCGCGGCAACAAAAACGCCGCACATCATAAAACAATGAATGAAAACTTGCGTAGAGGGATACTACAATGTGAAATAGAAACTTTTTAGTGCAAATAATAAAGAATAAGAGATAGAAAAGAGCGAAAACTCGCACGTACCGTGACGGTGTGCAGATCCTTCGAGAGGACATGGAATAAGGTAGAAAACTAAAGTCAACTAAGCGCGAAGTAATATAAGTTAAAAAACCGGCTTACTTACTTCATTATCAGTGCTTCCTTGCAGAGTAGGATCAAAGACAAAGAATATTTGTTGTTGATCATCTGTATGACCTAAGAAGTAAATACAAGACTTAATATTTGGTCCTTCAAATCGATCGTGCTTCAAAGTTAAACTTCTCCACGCCTTGGAAAGCCGGCAAAAAAAATAAATAAACAACAACAACAGTTTCTCAAATCAAAGAAATAATAACTTACTGTAGTAATTCTGTGCTTCCATATTCTGTGTTTAAGAATATTTTACGTACAAAGTTTACACACGCAACTACTGGCACTTCGACCAAGCACAGTTCTAGTTGTCAAACTGATTGTATACGTCAAACTTGCACGTGGGAATATATAGTTGTGCTGAGTAGCCAAGCCTTTGACGTAAGAAAGCATTCTTTTTTCCCAAACTAGAAGTCGTTTTGTTTGTTTGATCATATAAAAGAACAATTACACCAGGTATTTGAGAAATAGAAGTGAAAATCACTCAAAATACATGTATAATATAATTCAGTGTCATGACTCAACTTGAATTCAATTTAAAGCTTCAACTTCAACAACAACAACAGCAACAACAAAAAAAAAAACAAAAAAAAACAACAACAACAACTTAACAAAACCCGCATTAGTTTTTTGGAAATTTTAAAATCACGTGTGGGTTTCGATCACCAGTTTGAGTTTCTGATATGGTGTGGACCATCAAATAAACTACCAGTGTACATAGCCTTTGTGAGTGTTTCTTATTCTAAAACAGTAGCTAACAGTATAACTGACGAATCGGTAAGTTATAAAAACGTCAAAAAACTATCAGAACATATCGGACGTACGGTTTTCAGATAAATTACATTGAACCTGAGCTCAAACAAATCGGTTTCTTGATCGTTTTTTTTAATCATGTCATAAACAACCGAATGCAGACAAAGCAAGAAGGATACATGAAAACGTTTCTGTGTCTAGAGAAAGAAAAAAAATTGCTTGCGTCAGGGTCGTTCACGGGGTTGCCGCAAATTGAATACGCAATCTATCTGATTAATTGCCATATTGTTAAGCAGTGACAATAACTCACACTTAAGTTTGGTTAAAGTGCAATATTGCACCTATTGTTATTATCCCCTATTGTTTTCTTTGACAAAGCTAAATGTTCACTTTGACAACCACTGAACACTAGCTTTATAATGCAATAAACACTAACAAAAACCGCAGCTAAGTTAAAAACTATTCAACTTTTGCTGCATAAGACTGAATCATGTCAATTTTTATCTATTTTTTTAAACAAAAACACTATATTTTTTTACGATAAAATTGCCGATATATATATTTAAACTAGTTTAATTAAGATCTTAAAAGAAATGTTAAGAGAAAAATATCAAACGCCGTTGGCAGGATTTGAACCCACGTACAACCACGCTGGAAACGCAGCTGAATTGTGAAGTGTACGCTAACCGTGAGCATCCCAGAGCGATATCTTTCTCTATAGATAAGTTGAACACCGTAAATATGTACGCATAGAATGAACATTGTAAAGTAGTAATTTTCTTTATTAATGCGTTCGTTGGTAGTAATGAAAGAAATGTTAAGAGAAAAATATCAACAAAAAAAAATTACTACTTTTTAATTAAGATCTTGTCAACCTTCTATCATTGCCGACTTAATTCATGATCAGTGCATGAGCATTAAATACGCAATATTATTAGACAAAGAATTTTAAACACCGCTATTCTTCCAGCCGCTTGCAACAGAATTCCAACGTTAAGAAAATTGAAGTCAAGACAATTTTTCAAACAATTTCCACTGGAGAGGGTTTGTGAACACACTGAAGAAGCGGCTTTATCAATTTAATTAATTTGTATATATATATAACGAATACATCAATAGCGTGCATTTTAACTTCTTAGATGTGAACGTGAAAGTGAATGAAAATTACCGTCTGCAGACTGATATTATTTTACCAAAAACCAACAGTACGCACTCTTATATCAAGTGGAAATATCTGCGCACCGGCCCACACACTTAAAGAAAAGCATCTACGCCCTATATACACTTACGTAGAAATTGCAGTAACAATGAGACCTTGCGTAAAGGAATCGGACAGCTTACATTTCGTAGATTCATGTTATGCCAAATAATCAACATTTATGTCAATGCATGTAAAAAGTTCTTTCAAAGGTGGATGTTCAAGACAGAGCTTTAACGTAAATCATGTTTGTTTTATAACGACATTCAACCCGTACTTCTTGAAAATGTTGTAAAGTTGCTTAACAAAAGATGGCCGACTTGCTTCAATGCAAGAAACGATTGAAAAAGATTTTTAAAAATCCTCCACTTGTCGCGTATCGAAGACCGAAGATATACTAGTCATATATAATCGCAAATATACAACAGACATAAAAGTTCAATTTAGCAAGCTCGATTGAAGGTCGACCAATTAAACTCATGAGAATAATTGAATAAAACATTTTTTTCAGTTTATTTGATGTATACGTTTGTAATTAGCTAGATCTGTTGGAGGTCAGCTACTAAATAATCTAAAAAACAATTAAAAAAACCCGGCGAAAAATCTGCAATAATGTAGTTGATGAAATATCGTAGTGTATAAACTTGGCTCAGGCTGAGTTGTTATTTGAATGTCATTGATTATCTCGTACCACCGTACTAGCTTTCAATTATAATATTAGTTTTTCTTGAAGCGTGTTTTAAAGGAAAGAGGAAGGATGGCACAGTTAGTTGGTTAGTGCACAGGTAAACCAATCTCTCCACTTTTCTAAAGGAATATATGGGGATTTTTAGTTAGGTCGAAAATATACCAATAAAATATCAATAAAGCTACAACAACTCACCTCATGTGTCAGTCTGTTTATTTTTCACCATCATAAACAGTTTGAGCGAATTTCACTCACATAAACCTTCCCTTTAAGAAAAATATCAGTTTTTCTATTTTTGAGAGTTGGTGTAGCCTAAAACAGCCTTTTATTTAAGTTCAATATTACTGTAAACGACATTGTTCTAGCTAGCTTGAACGGGTTTAGTTTTATCAATTTATCTTAAAATATAAGACTTTTATATACAAGTTTGTAACATTTATCACTCTAACTTTATAGCTGCTAGATAAATCAGTGGTATAAGTGTCACTATTAACAATAACTCAAAATTTGACTTATGACATGATTATAAACGTTTCATTTAGTTTAGTAAACATTATTATAGTTGATTCGTTTTAGTATTTATATAGTGAACTCAATCGCCATACCCCATTACATTTTAGTTCTATAATTTCGAATCAGTTGTCTATTGCTGCAAAAATGACTGCAAAACAGTTGGATATTGAATTATGAAAAGACTAAAACAACTAAAAACATGTTCTAACAAATCACAAGAGTATTTTTCAATTGTCTCATGTTTAGCAAGAGTGAAATTAATGATAAAGTGTATTCCAATGTAATATAAAATCAATGTGTTTAAACGGGTTGCAAATAACTTTAAAGCATAATTTCCGTTTTTTTTATTATTTTGTTGTTTTTCGTCATAATAATTACTTTAAGATTTGAGTCTGAAAAACGACCCAACAGTACAGTTGTCGCGACTCCTGAAGAGTCAACTTTCCTAACCTGTCGGATCCAGCGAACATTTGCCTCTTATTCCATCATCAAGTGCGATATTCCCCGGTACGTCCTGCTTGGCACTTTGTACTGCTTCATTTGAACGAGTTACTGCATCTTTTATAAATGGAAGGACCTTTGCATATTCCTTGCGAAATTGTTTGTTCATGATACCATAAATGAATGGATTAATAGCAGTACTGCTAAACCCAAAGCAAGTGTAGCTAAGATATGTCTGCCTCGATAGCTCCCAGTCACCGTTGACAAAGTCAATCAAGTCGATTACCACTACGGGCGTCCAGCAGGTCATAAAGCCAAGGACGACTGCTAGCAAAGTCCAAGTAATGTTTATCTCGTCAACACTAAGGCGTGGTCCTTGTCTTTCCTGGTCACTGCTTGTGGTATGGACCCTGAAGTTGGCATTATGACGTCGTACACAGACAAACACTTTGGTATAGCAGAAAATGATTACGAACACGGGTATGACAACGTAGACGAGCACGAGAAAAGCACCGTAGCCAAGAACCAGAGAAGCGTAGTTGTGAGTACAGAACAATTTTCCTGGATGGAAGATAAATTCTTCGCCCATTGCGACATAAGGAAGTGGAGCCAAAAACGCAGTCATCCATAAGAAGACGATTGTTATTTTAGTGGATTTTAGAGTGAAATAACGACGGTAAACGACGTTTGTTCGAGTTGTTCTGAAGTATCGATTGACGGCGGTGAGAGCCAGAGTTTGTAGCGACACTGCGCAGAACAATAAAACAAGAAATCCTTGAAACTGACAGTACATAGCACTTGGCCACCATCTACCCATCACAGTTGAAGCAGATGAGAAGGGAATACACAGTATGGCCATCAGCAAGTCAGATAACGACAAAATCATAATGTACATATTGCATATATTCTCTCTTAGTCTTGGATTTCGTATTATTGCAGTCAAGACAAGAAGGTTTCCAAGCAGAGTAGATAAATTGACGAGAATCATGAAATACGATTCAACAATTATTGTGCCGGACTCTCTTGATCTGAGCTGTTGCTGTAGTTTCTGAAAACATGTAATGTTCCTCGAGGAATTCATTTTCGTTCGCCTGGCTTGCGCTAGCCTACTTATTCAGTAAACGATAAGGAAACTTATGGAACTTTTCTTTCCCTGCAGTTTCTTTTGCCTGATTGATAAAGTTCACAGCGAATGGCAATAAAAAGACAGGAAGCTGGAACTGAAAAAAATACAAACAACATTTTGATAAGTTGACATTTTTATTTTTAACCACACAGTTTGCTATTGATTGGTCAGGCCTCACTGATGCGCCGTATGCAGTTTTAATTCATTTCCGACCCTTAAATCAAGTCCATCCGTCTACTCTTTGAGGCTCTCAATATCATAGGAAGCTCATGGCTAAATATAACGGTTTGTGACCCAGCTATATTTCTTTTCATCAAAAAATTAACAATATAGCCGGTGATATTGGAGTCATATAACCTACCATTCACGCAGAAGAATGAATTAACGACTTTGTGGTATACTAGCTAGTACTGACCAAACACATAGTAAAATAGATTAAAAAACGTATATATAGTTTCTTAAGCTCAAAATGAGTAGAGGAAAACCGATCACTCTACTAACTCATCAGCTAGAAATCAGTGAGAAGCAGCTAGAGATCTGCTGTGCTTAATTAAGGTTTTTACCTGTTTCAACTAGCCCTGTCATACGAACCCTTAGCAAACAGTTTTGATTTTTACTTCGGCATGTATTAGTATATGATGACACACAACTCGATCGATCCACATCAGAAATTATTTGCTCTTCGTGACTCAATCGATCTTTCTGTAATTCTAACTGAAAATGATTATGTCTTCTTGATGTGTGTCAAGAAGTATAAGGCCGTGTAGCGTAGGCAGTGCTAGGACTCTTGGACAATATTACCGCAACATAACAGTGTTACAGTAGCTGAATGTTATCCCACCTTTCACGCAAGGTTCTCACCCTTTTGTTAGTTTTCAATTAGTCAATATTTTATGAAGAAAAGACAATATAACCAAGCGTAAAATTGTTGGAAAGTTATGCTTCATACTACAGCTGGCACGTTCATCTTTGTTTGTCGTTGCTACGGTTCATGCAACTGCCGGTTTTAATGATTACTGCAGCTCTTTTTTGCATTAGCTCATTCATTCGAAAAGTGCACTAAATGTGGCATATACTTTGATAGCTTTCATGTGCTTGTTATTGAAGGTTTCGAAACGTCATTTAGAAGAAAACAAGTCAATACTAAACCACGCCTTTCGGGTTCAAAGTTACTAACCTGGGGGAGGTGGTATTTCCTATTGTCATAAGAAGTCTGAGGTGATCATATCGTGATAGTTGGCCTGTCAGACTAGAAAAAAATCAAAACAACAACAACAACAAAAAGTACAATTTTTTTAGGTCATTTCAATTTAGGTAATCGTTTGCTTGACACTCTGCATGTTATTTAATATCGAAACTGAATCAATGTCGAGCCTTTGTATGTGTTAAGATCACGGTTCATAGTTTCAGTTTTTGACGTACAATATTCGATGCTCACATTCCATGGTATTGATATCATACTAAAAAAACGTGCAGTAATATGTTCAAATATGTACATTTTAGAGCCAAATATGCCTTATCCATAAATGGATGATCAAACAATCAATGAGCAGCACATTTGTAGTGTTTGTTGAACATGACCGGAATGATTTGTCAGGTGCCAGTAACGTTTTGTTAACCATGTAATATCATAAAATCATCCGACATAGGACTATTAAACGTCCGAAACGTCAGTATATCGCCATCATCCCTGGCCTTTTCGGTGTCTAAATTACCAATACATTTTCAACTGTTTCTATGGAAACACCGACGCAGCTCGCACTAGTGCTTTATTAGTTTTTATCTCTTCGTTATTTTTTTTTTGTCTGGTAAATTATTCTAAAATGAAAAAAAGGACAAAAATTGAATACGATTAATGAAGAATATGACAAAATATAATTAAACACATATGCGCACTTACATAATGAGCAGAATGGATTATTACACAATTAGAAATAACTAACCCGGGTCGATGAAGGATCACGTTAAGGAGATGTTGCCTTGACGACGGATCACGCGTAAATTCAGCTTTTTTTTTTGGGGGGGGGGGGGGGGGGGGCACGCGAGGACAAGCACGATCGCACGAAACAACTTCAATCCCATGTGGCGAATAGATATTGTGGGATATATATTATATGATCAGTTGCAATTAACTATAATTGCCAAGACAGTCGCCAAGACTGGTAAATGAGTCGATTTAATCAGAAATTTAACATCATACTTGGCGACAGTGTGTCTGATGTAATCTGGTTCAGACGGTTTATACACAGTGATAAATCATAGAATTGAAAAAAAAGGAAAGTCAGGAAATGGAAGAATGAATGAATTATAATTTTAATAATTGAATAAAAAATGGATGTATGAGAATGAGTGAACGAGGAATGACGTCAAAGAAATGAAAGGATTTTATTTTGTGAATACGGTGGGATTTAATTTAGAGTCAACAATATGTCTTTATTGACTGGGCTCGCTGTGTTTTCGTATTGCTTCTGACCATAAGGACTGCGGACACTCATATCTGTTGTGTTTTATATCAGAAGTGACAGTTCAGAAGTGAAATTTCCTTGAATATTTATATTTTTACAACTGAAATATTCCTGACAGATCCAAATAATGACTGAAGAACTTGATATCTATGTGCATGTGTGTATGTACTCTCCTGAGAGTAAAAGTACTGTAGAAAAAAGCGTTGTTCTTCATGAGCTCAAAGACGTAAGGTAAGTCACGGGACTGCAGACCAACAACTGATTTTAGAATATTCTTAATTATAAAATAACTTACGTTTGGTTTAATAAAACTACATATCGAATTTTAATTTTTGTATGGAGTTTTTTAGATAATAACGTTCTATGAAATATTCAAGCCCTTATTATTAATATAAAAAATTATTATATAATCAATATTTAAAAAAAAATAATGATTTCGATCTACGAACTTTACAGATGGATTTATCGCTTGATACTTATAGACATCAATCATTTTTTATTGATTAATTAATCCATGTTCCAAATAAACTGACTACTGACTCTCTTTAGAAATATAATTCTATTAATTTATTTGTATAATGTGTGTGTTTTTTAGTTTGAAAACTCAAATTATCCAGATACTATTTTGCAATATGCCGATTATCAAAGGAAAATAACCTGTAACGTGTCCATCAAACCAAAACATCATGACAGATGTCAATCAATTTGGGTCGTTCTGCATGTACAAAACTATATTCTGTTATTGCTTCATTTCATTATAATTTCACTTGGAATCTATATTTTTTGTATTGTGATGCAATCAGTGCTCTAGGATCTGCAGAACAAACCATCAATTTCATGTCGAGCTTATGTCGAAGGGTTTAGTTTAATAGTGTGTCAATGTTGATTGTTGTTAACTTACCTCTGTAATGATCTAGCTATATTACTTTAACAATCAATGTTTCTACAACTGCATTCAAGTGTCTATATGATGAAATCATTTTATTGTTTTTTTGTAGCTGGGTTGATGTAGTAAACCGACTTGAACAGCAGTTATCACTCAATGATAAGACAGGATGGGCCTTCCTTTATTTCAATGATGATGAAGAAATGATATTTGTAAGTAACCAGTGTGTGAATACAACACAAAACTGTTGACAATTGACTGCTTTGTTGCCTTTAGCTTGTTAGAACTTCACTTTCTTGGATATTAGGATGATAGATTGTAAGACAGTCTCATCAATCTCTCCATTTGCAATGACAGACAAAGGAATATTAAGTAATATATCACAGGTGACACTGACAGCATTTTGGTGGGGGAGTTAATATTAGACTAAAAACAAGAAGACTTACCCTCTATATCCTTATCACAATTTGTTATTAATTGGCCATCTTTATGAATAAATCAATGAAAAAGATGGGAATATGTAAACTCACTCTCTGTGCTACCATGGTAAGGGTAAGTACTCCATTATAATTATAGTTTTGTGGGTTTATGACTTTTTCAGGGAAAAACTGAGGCTGAATGGAAAGAAGCCATGAGGATAGGAAGTACAAAACAAGGGAACAGGAACACGCTTCATGTCAGTGCATTTCCAATGAAGAGTAATGGTGACCAACAGCAACAACAACCTGAACAGCTGCAACAACAACCATGTAACCAACCATGTAACCAACCATGTAAACAACCATGTAAACAACCATGTAAACAACCATGTAAACAACCATGTAAACAACCAGAGCAACAACCATGCACACAACCTGAACAAGAACAAGAACTTCAGCAGCAATGGAATAGGACCAGAAGCTCCTGTTGTGCAAATGTGAGATTGATGTTGATTTTGATCAAATTAATCAGTAACTTTAACAAATAATATTTCATGTGTATCCTACTTATGATCAATGGGTAAATTCAAAAACATTCTAAGACAAATCCAGATGAGCAGTAAATCAACAACCATTTGGGTGTGCTGTCAGTAGCTCTATGTCTTGTGCCAATGTCAGTAGCAAAATAAGATTGAGTTGGGATATGAGCTTTAAAATATAATTGTGTGACCAAAAAGAAAAGTCAGTATAATTTAACAAGGAATTTCCCAAGGAGAATGGTTGTGATGTTTCATAACATCAGAAAACATATGATATTAGAAGTCCAGGACAATAATTATTGTGGATATCTTTTCTCTTGTGGCAGAGAACAATTATACCAGAATATAATGCAACTGGGATTTGAAGGATCATTGTAAGTGCTTTGTATGCCTTGCCTGTATTAATCATTGAACAATAATTTGGTTGCAGACATGTGGTGAGTTTTGCAGACCTATTCCAGATCCTCCTCCTTTGTTGGACACAATTCCAAATAAAGTGTGAGTTATTCCAAACTCTTAATGATAATTAACTATAATTATTATAATATAATGATTACTGGGAGTTAAAAGAACAACATTTTGACAGGACATCACACTAGCATCTTTATAGTTACTTTAGTTTGTATTGGAAAGTTGATAACACTTATGTCACAAAAGTGGCTCTGGAACAGCCAACATTGTTGACTTTGCTTGAGTCTTGACATGCAGATTAAATAGATGTTCAAGGCATTTACTCTCTGTTTGGTTTACTTTAATTTAACTTCACTTATTGCCACACAGTGACTGCACCTATTTGGTTTCATTAGACTGTTGCAGTCTAGTTCTAAGTCAAGTCTTTTTCTTGTATCAGAGTGAACATGAGGCAAAGTGAGTACAAATACAGCAATGAAGCACTGAGAGCAGTAACGCTGCCTCTAGGTGCACTTGGTGGTGGTAACATTGCATTGGCTGGAGATGGCGGGTTGCGTCAATGGCAGATTAGTAATGAAGTCAATCATACTGGTCTTGCTCCTGATTCATTCTTTGCTGTCAGGTATGTTTATATCCTGGAAACTAAAATTCTACAGTGATTTCAATGGGTCAGTTATGAAATACGGAACATTTTTCGAACTTTGTTACGCATAAATATGCCCTTCACCAATAATATTATTACTTAATATTATGCTCGTCTAGTTCTGCCACGTTAATCAATTATACTTAATTTAATTATTTAATTTATATATTTAATTTATTTATTGTAAGTACGATTGCCACATTGACCTACAATTTGTAATTCAGCCTGAGCTGCAAGGAATTGTATTAAACAAATTATCTATCTATCTATCTATATAATACACGTCATAGTTCTGTGCTTACTGGTAGTCTTGATAGCATACTGTGTACTGTGTACTGGGCTCGTTTTTGTCAAAATTATATTAGTTTAAAATGCTTAATAAGTCCTAATTTACAAACAATAATTGACCAAAGGTGAACACAGTCTGTAGTCAAAACTGTGCAGTCTTTTAAAAATCTGTCTAATATAAAGCTAGAGTAACTTAAAGTGATATAATTGTATTAATTTGGGACAATGTAATTATCAATGATTATGTTAAGATGGTATTTTGTATGATGATAATGATAGGGTTGATCAAGATGGTTCTAGCAAAGCTGTTGCTCTCCAGTCTAATACCTGGTATGACCAGACAGGTTTCACCCCAGCAGCATATATAACAGACCATGGTATGTGATCCAACCGCTTTCCTGGAATTCTCCAAATCTGTCTTAAGATTTTTTTTCAAAATATTGTACTGTCATTAATAATACAAATTGTGGCCTGTTCTTGGACAAGGGCAAAAAAACAATTAATAAATAAATAGACCAAGGACACATCTGCATTAAACACCACTTTGCATATAGCTCATGCATGGGAACTGCTTGGATAGAGTCCCAAAAATTGAGATTGTTCCAGATGCAGAAAAAGATTGAGTGACTGCATATTTACACATGACATGAAGTCAGATTAGAAAATGTGTATTTTTTACAGTTTTGGTTGCTTACTTTCTGTCAATGTTTAAAATATGCAGTGATAGTTAGTAGAAAGTAAATTTTGATGTCATGCTGTTTGTTTATTGTGTATATTCAAGTTGTTCCTGAAGCATCCAAGCAGCTGCTGAATGATATTCCTGGAGTCAAGACCCTTGAAATCACTGCAAAGTACCCCATTGCAGAAGGTAAATGGAAACAGCCGATAAGCAGACAGACAGAAATAATTGATGTATTCAAATGGACAGACAGACAGATAGACAGACAGACAGACAGACAAGTGGTAGACAGACAGACAGACAAGTAGTAGACAGACAGACAGACAGACAGACAAGCAGTAGACAGACAAGCAGTAGACAGACAGACAGACAGACAAGTAGACAGACAGACAGACAGACAAGCAGTAGACAGACAGACAGACAGACAAGTAGACAGACAGACAGACAGACAAGCAGTAGACAGACAGACAAGTAGTAGACAGACAGACAGACAGAAATAATTGATGTATTCAGATGGATGGACAGACAGACAGACAAGCAGTAGACAGAAAGGGGACAGCTGCTTGAAGCATTGATAAAAAAAGCTCAGCCTGGAGGCCAAAACAATGAATGTCAGCTCCCAAGAGAGGAAAAATCTTTTGTTTTGTCCTCTAGATGGTCCTGCTCTTAAGCCACATTCAAGGACTCAATAGAATATTTATAGAATTTATCCAATGCATGTGGAATACTGTCGATTTATTTATCTGTTCAGTGCTATCAAGGTTTCATGCAACCACTCCAGACCTTATCAGGAGATTTGTAACCTTTTACATCAGATCAGTGTTATATTGCTTTCAATAATCTAACAGTTTGTTTTTAAGAGATGCATAATAGTTCAATAATTCAAACTATTTTGTATGAAATAGTTGACTACTTAAGTGAAGAAGTTCCAGTCAGGGTCCATCTAGAAGCGTTCAGCCCCACAATTCCCCTAGACTCAAAGAACAGTGCTTTGCCTGTTGTTATCTTCAACTTTACTGTCACCAACACTGGATCTAAAGATGCAGACGTCTCATTGCTTGGATCCCTGCAGAATATTGCTGGTTGGGATGGTCTATCTGATATCACTTCTGAAGGTATTTAATTTCATTTAATTTATCTATTTAATTATCAATTAATCAAGTCAATTTGATCTTCATGAAACATGCAAATTCACAGTATATAAGGGTTCTGTAAATATTGAAGAGTGATAGATCATCCAACTTTCAAATTAATTTATTTTTTCAACTAGAGGTTATTAAATTTAATCTTCATATTTTCATTAAAATATTGATAAGTATATATTGTGCAATATTCACCTACTAGTTATCTGTGTGTTGCTGCCTGATTTTGACAGACTACTTCTAGTGCTTTTTGTGCTCTTGTTTGATTGACTTATTTTTAATGGCCGCAGTACCTATTAACAATATCAAGAGTTATTTTTGTCAGAGATGTATACGGTAATGATATTGTTTAAATATTAATTTGAATAATGTTTGTTTCAGTACATAATGGAGGATATGGGGGGAATATCAATGCACTTTACCAAAACAGGTGACATTACAGGGATTCTTTCATTTTTTGTATTTATTTTACTAATAAAACTATTTCAACTTGTACTGTCTTGTGGAAAACTGTGTCAACTGGCCAAATGATCCCGAGCATTCTGATTTAATTCTCTTAGAATTGTCATATTATGTCACAATTGTGTAAAATGGCCAAGTACATGAGTTTGCAATAGTAATCATCAGCAATAAAATGACATAATATTACTGACGATTGCATTACTACTTGGCCACTGGCCAGATGAAACCGTCATAGCATCATTGTCATGATCATGTGTCTTTATTTGTGTCTAGTGTCATGTATGGTATTGATATGTCCAATCTGTCTCTCCAAGAAATGAAGAATTCTAATGGACATGTGGCAATAACAGGTCAAGATAAACAGTATTTAATACAGCTGTTCCATTTTTGTTGTAATGTAACCTGACATTTCTTAATTTAATTGAACTTTTTGATGGTGAAATTGTTTAGTAAATCATCAAATTAATAGATGGTAGCCTTGAATGATTGGCATGTGTTTTTGTTGTAAGCCAAAGGTAATTGCAGGTAATTATACATAGCCTGGATAATTACCACATCCACCAATGATTAAATCACTATACAGCACGTAATTAAATTCTATAAAGTTCTATATGATGGAAAACTTTTATCCAGTAGATAACTTTATACAGGCTTCTATATGATGGAAAACTTTTATCCAGTAGATAACTTTATCCAGGCTTAACCAGCCTAAGGACTATAGGTATGGTAAGCACTACCAAAAATGCTTCAAGGCTAAAGTTGGGAAATTGATAATTATAATTTATACTCTAATACCTCTTTTAAAGACTTCAGCTCTGCCTCAACCAATATTATATAATGGTCATTTAACTGTATTTTCACTTTATATCTATTTAGTAATGACAAAGAAAGGTGATAGGTTATCCACAGAGCTACAGTACTCATCAGTCAAGGATTTATGGGAACACTTTACAAAGGATGAAGCTGTTGGGCACGGTCAACTAGGGCCCTCACCAGTAAGTACCCAAATATTGATATAAACCTATAATATTATTATAATATTATTAGTTATTAATAATCATTAATTGTTGTTAGGCAGGTGCAACATGGAATGGTGCAGTGTGGTGTACAAGGACAGTCAAACCTAATGCAACTGAGGTACTACCACAAACACCTTTATTCAACAGCAGTCAGATTTTTACATTTATTTATTTGTTCATCTGTTTATTTACTATTAATATTAATTTCATTTCATTTCATTTTATTTTATTTATCAGACATTCACTTTTGTCTTGGCCTGGCACTTCCCTCACAGGTACTAAAAACTAACATTATGTTTTCTAACTCTATTTGAAGTGAACATGCATGTTATATGGTGTACATGATTTGCTTGACTATTTGCTAACCAAAAAAAAAACAAATTAAAAGGAGCATGATGAGCAAGGCATGCTCCTGTTAGATAAGACACTAGTAGTAGCACCCCTCGGAGACTAGTAGTTAACATGTAGGGAACATGATGAGTTGACAAGGAATGTTTATTGTCCTTATTAGATATGTGGACTGGAAACAGCCAGGGCTGCAGTATTCTAACCCTAATTCAGCATTCTTTATTGGCAATCAATACAGTAACTTCTGGAAAGACATCAAAGAGGTAATTAGAGCAGGGGCGGCAGAACAGTAACAACCATGGGGGGCACTATAATCTCCTACCCCTCCCCTCACTATCCCCCACCCCAAAATCCCCCCAAAAAATTGTGTAAACAAATGCATTAATGTCTTTTAACCAATATTTTTTGGGGGCGGAGCCCCCCTTCAAATATTTTGTGTGTGTTGGGGGAGGGGGCCCCCTGGCCCCCCCGGTTCCACCGCCCCTGCAGAGAGGCTCAGTTAGGTGGCACATTGTATTATTATTATAATCATTATTATTGTTATCTATTATTATAGACTGATCTTAATCCAATGTGTCTTCTATAGATACAGTTCATAAATTATTGCTATTACTTTGAGAGCATATAAAGTAAGCAAGTCAATTGAATTATGGATGATGCAAGTCACAGTCATGATCTAAAAGTTGTATAATAATTCTAGTGGTATTTCCTCCGTAGGTGCTTACTTATACTGGTACAAATCTTGACTATTTGACTTCATTGACAAGGAAATTTCGTGATGCCATGTTTGATTCAACATTACCATGGCAACTGATTGACAGTGCTGCAGGACGAATAAGTGTTCTTATGTAAGTCTATTCACAACCCATGTTTAACATCCATCCATCCATTCATTCATTATTCCATCTATTCATCCATCTGTTAAATTTATCTATTCATCCATTTACAATGTAGTCAGTAATGTGCTAATCCCATTAAGACAGTGCTCGATACACTTGTGGTGTAGAGCTAATTAAATAAGTAAAGACGAGAAACACGTTGTTCTACTGTGACTCCGAGTTTCGTGCTTACGCACTCATCAGACAGCGTTTAATGAAAAAGAACCCTATAGTAGATAGGGTTCTTTTTCATTAAACGCTGTCTGATGAGTGCGTAAGCACGAAATTCGGAGTCACAGTAGAACAACGTGTTTCTCGTCTTTACTTATTCATCCATTTATTTATGTATTCATTCAATATTCATTCATCCATTCTGTTGCTCATTCTACCATCAATTGTTTGTTCCATTTGTTCATTCATTTTATTCATTATTCCATCTATCCATCCATTTATTGATCCATTCGTTTGTGCATGCATTTATTCAGTATTTTTTGTTTGTTCTCAATCTATTTTCAGGTCGCCAACATGCATGTGGCATGCTGATGGCAATTTCTATGCATTCGAAGGCATGTAATTATTTTTTCATTATTATTATGTACGTCTAACAAAAGTTTATCCGGAAATTATGAATCTTACAGAATCTCCTAAAATTATTTTAACTGACATAAATGATATTAAGTTAGACATAAAAATGTTTTTAGATTTTTACTTAAATTTTAACTTCTGGTGTCGTTTTCTTGAAACTAAGGGCTTAAAATATTTATATTTGTATTTTTCAGGTTGCGACCCTAAGAAAGGTAAGACTCCCAAAGCCCTTAATCTGTCAAACCACATGCCTGTTGTACGATGATCAACAAACCTGCTGTTCTGGGATATGATGGTTACATTGAGTTCCAGGGTTTTAGACAAATACAGTTGTCAGTAGTGAAGGAATAGAAAATGAGGCAGCATGCTCTAGTCTCTGTTGAGCATATATGTATAGGGTACATGAATTGTAAGAGAATTAGATTTCTCTTGGAATGAACAATGAGTTTACGAGTGTGAATGAAAAGAGAAATGTGTTCCTGTGTGAGAGAGAGGCCTGGGTCCAGTGTGCTAATGTAGGGTATGTATTGAGTTGTCAAGGACTGTGAAATCAGTGTGGTCCAAGCTCGTTTACTGAACACTAGAATAATATTTGCATTTGAAGATTCTTATAATTTTTTTTTAATACTCATGAAAGTATTAAAGTGTGGACCTTGGGCCTGGAACATTCTAGGCATATTATATGTTGTTGTTATCATTAACGAACTAGGAATAAAAGAAGCGTCAGAAAAAACACAATGTGATAGGGATGCTTTTCAGGTTCAGCTCTCAAGCAATCAATGTTAAAGTAGTATATGATATTAATGATTACTGTGTATCATACCAGGATGTTGTCCACTGAACTGCACTCATGTTTGGAACTACGAAATGGCTCTTGCAAAGTAAGTAAAACCTTATTGAAGTGGAGACTATTACTGTCTTGTTTTTTAGAATTAATACATCTTGATCCATAAAAAGATAATGACAGAGTAAAAGCTAGAAAGCTCTAACATTCTTTTACTGGCTTCATTGTAATGTTGTTTATTTGCCATTAGATTGTATCCTGATGTGGAGCGTACAATGCGTGATGTTGATCTGAATGAACAAATAACTCCCCATGATGTGATACCCAGGTACATACACTTGACTGTCTATTGTCAAATAACTGAATAAATATTTCGACCAATTGATTGACCTATTGATTGATTAAGCAACTGAATGATTGTCAGATTAGTTGATTTATTGATTGTTTGATTGACAGACTCTCTGGGTAACTGATAAATTAGATAATACAATGACTAATACTCATAGATGGTGTAATTTAGGAATTACTTAATGCCCAAATTATCAATGTGTGCTGCTATACTCTTTGTGATATATGTTTGTAGCCGCACAATTGTTCCTTTGGTTCTCCGTCGTATCTGGTCATACTGGGAAGACTATTCTACAAACCCAGCATCAACTACTATCTGTGTGGATGGCGACATTGGTACAGTTCTTAAGATGTACCGAGAGGTATGTACTGTGTTTGAAGTCAATCAAGAATGTCTTTTGCTTGTCATTCTCAACTCTTTAGTGAAGTTGTGTTAGTTTTGTATGACAAGCCACTCACAAGTTTACTCTGACTGGTAATTATGTAATAATAATTATTATGTGAAGCAAAATATTTCAATAGCAAATCTATAGTACTGTTTTAGTTGGCATGAATAACAATCTATGCCAACTGACAATGTTTGTCTACTTTATGTCACTCTTAGAATCTAACTTCAAGTAATGTGCAACTATTTGTATGTATTTTGATTGTAGGTTAAACAAGGTGCACCTCTTGACTGGTTCAACAAACTCTGGCCTAAAGTAAAGAAGATCATGACAAGATGGATGACTCAGCTTGATAATGGAGAAGGTACACATAAGCATCACTATCTTAGATAAAACATAACAGAAGTATAGATTGAAGATAAATATTTATTCATTAATATATTGTGGATTGACTGTCACTGATTGTTGTTGTGGTGTGCCTCTAGGTGTTATACCCGGTCCTCAGCCTAACACCTACGACTGCACTATATATGGTATTAATGTTTATATTGGTGGATACTATTTAGCTGCTTTAAGGTATGCTCTAGACATTCTAGTCAATCATTCTTTCATTTGTTAATGTTTAAAGAATACATTGAATTGCCTCATGTAAGGGAAACTGGAATCCACCCAAAATTTGTTTTTCCAATCTGGAATCCTTCACTTGGGATCCAGGATACAGAACCTTGGAATCCAAAATCTTCAAAATCGGGAATTGGCAATCCTTATCTTATATATACACTCTTATTGCCTTATTGGCTTCGCTATCGTATGATATATCTTATATCTTTTTGCAGGGCTGCAGAAGAAATGGCTAAATTACAAGGTGAAATGGTAAGGTTCTCATAACAGTAAGTAAGTTTTTGTCCCATTAATAATTTGGTGGGATCATTGTTGTAATATTTTCCATACAACATGACAATTTACAAAGCAGTGACAACATTTCTAAATTTGTAGATTTGATATTAGCTTGTTTTGACAGGATCTTGCTGCCAGTTATCACAAGAGGTTTTTATCTGGCAGTGAACAGCTAGACACACGGTGCTATAATGGGAAATGGTATACACAGGTGAGCACACAGACAAACAGACAGACAAATGGATGGACGGAAAGACAAATAGACAGAGGGACAGCCAAACAAAAACAACGTCAGATTGACTTAACCACCACAATTAATAATAGAAAAACATGTGGGACATGGTATTATAGGTCTATCCGAATAAATTCATTCTAATATTTAGATAAACAATAAATAGATCATAGGTGTTCGCATTATTAATTTATTTGTAAATATTTGTTAAAATTGTCAAGTGGTCCTGGCACATGGTGTAACATTCTGAAAACCTTTTAAACTTTATTTCTGATAGATCATTGACCCTAAGAATCCAGTCAATGAAGTAGCAGATGGTAAGTTTAGACCCACTTTAAATGTAATTTGTTATGTAGAGTTTGAGTTAACATTCCCCCTCTGCAAGTAAATATTTCCAAAACATTTGCCCTTATTTACTTTGAGGTCTTGCGAAAACAGATGTACTGTTTTGCAGCTTGACATTGATTTAGATCCAAGCAAAAATGGACTGGTGGCTAAAGTAGTAAAGTAGTAACGTAGTATCTTTCTTTTGGTAGGGACATGGGTTGACTGTCTTGTTGGTCAATGGTGGGCGCATTTGCTTGGCCTGGGATATATTCTCAAGAAAGAGAACGTCAAATCAACTCTTCAGAATATTTTCGAGAGAAACCATATTGAAAGTTTTAATCCTGGTATGTGCACTACAATATAAATATCCAACAATTAGAATATCTTGATTGGCTGATTTATTGATTGACTTTTTTTAACGGATTAATGTGTTGATGGATTGATGGACTGACAGACTGATTGATCGAATGATCTGTTGTAGCAACTCAAAAACCACGAGCATTCTTTGACCAACGAGATGCAGGGATGACTATTTGTGTCTTTCCTAACAAATTACCAGAACATCCGCTAGTCTACTACTCAGAGGTAAATGTGATATATAGACCAAACGTTTGGTAAACCTTCAACAATCAAACTTTAAAAGCATTTGTACAAAATCAACTGTGTGTAAAGATTTGTGCCAAATAGTGAATGTTGGGGTAGTGAGTGTGAGATAAAGCCTCCCCAATTAGTAGAAATGCCAAATATCCTAGAGACTTTAAAAGAGCTTCATTAGTTCAATATCATTACTGTCGTGGAGAACCTGTATGAATTATAAACCTATCAAATATTATTTCTTTTGTAGGGAGCATGGACTGGTCTTGAGTATGAATTTGCTGGACTGTGTCTATATGAAGGCTTGAATGACATTGCTGTCAAGGGTTAGTTGTCCATCTATACTGTCTAGTATTTCAAGTTCTAAAATAGATTTATTGTCCGGTTTGGAGTAGTATGAGAAAGACCGTTGGTGCCGTTTGGACAAACTGTGTGGAAATAATCTTTATTCATAGTTTTTACTCCGTCAAAGATGACTTCGTCAGACCGCACAAACAGTCTTAGGCTATTCACACCCAGTCGACCATCTTAAACATCTTCACCAGATTTATTGTTGTTCTAGTGCTATCAACTTAGAAAGTATAATTATATTTGAAAACTATTTTATTCATTATCAAAGCGTAATAATCATAATAATAAATTATGGAATGTGTTTTTAGTTCTGACAGACACAAGGAATAAATACGATGGTACACGTCGCAGTCCATGGAATGAAATCGAGTGTGGCGACCACTACGCCCGTCCCATGTCATCTTTCGTACTCTTCGAGGCTGCATCTGGACAAGTAAGTATTGACAGATCATTTTACCTTTACAACATAACTAAATATAACAAATAAATTTTTGTTTATTTCATATTTTATTAGTTTTTGCTTGTATGTGTGTTTTGTTCTCTTGTGTGTGTTTTCATTTTTTCTTGGCCGGTTTCTTTATTCCTTCCTTTTTTATACATTAAGTTTGTTTATTTGTGTTTTGTTTTGATGCTTTTTATTATGTTTTTATTTGGATGTTTGTTGCTTTTGTAATTCGCCCGTACATATCTGACAATCTCACGTTTTACTTTCAAATTCAGGATTGGAGTTTTGATGAGAAAGACCCTAGTTTTGTCAAACTTCGCTTTGCCCCTCGTATCAGCCCGACTGATTTCAGAGGATTCTTTGTTCTTGGATCTTGCTGGGGGCAGTACGTACAGACAGGAGATAGTGATGATCTTGAGAATGGAAATGTGCAGGTAACAAAGTACTCTGAATACTGGAAGAAAACAAGAGTTTAAATTTCAGCTTGTTATTTGCATTATTTATTCATTCATTCACTCGTTGGGTGAGTCATTCGAACATTGTTCCAATCATTCATTTCTTCACTCGCTTGCTCGCACAATCACTCACTCATTCACAATTGTCAATCTCGATCACTTACGCATTCACAAGCTCAATCACTACCTAATTCCTTCATTCCTTCATTCATTCATTCATTCATTCATTCATTCATTCATTCATTCATTCATTCATTCATTCATTCATTCATTCATTCCTTCCTTCCTTCCTTCCTTCCTTCCTTCCTTCCTTCCTTGATTCATTCATTCATTCATTCATTCATTCATTCGTTCATTCATTCATTTGGCTCTCCATTTATTTGTTCGTTTATCCATCCATTCAGATATATAATGCCAGATATATAGTTAAAAGTAAGTTGACAATATTATATTGAACAAGAACAAACTTCTTCTCATCTAATATTTAGATCTCTGTTCGTTATGGAGAGCTTCGTCTGTCGGAATTGAGCATTGCTTCTCGTGCATCCATTGTAACTGCTCGATGCGAGAATGGAAAAAACGCCGAGAAAGTAGATATTCAAGTATCTGAGGTAACTATGAAATATCTTGTTTGTTATGAGATAGTAAACGAGGGGCAAATATAATGACCAGATTACTGACAGTATGTTTGTTGTTGTTATAACAGGATAATGGCCAGCTGTATATCAACATGTCACACAGAACTATCCCAGAAGGATCTACACTTATTTTGGAGTTATCAGGTTGTTGCTTACTTGTTTGCTTTTTATCGATTTTGTTTGCTTGTAATCGTTTGTTTTTATGTTTATTTGTTAGATCGCTGATCTACATTGATATTGATACGTTGTTTAATAATATGATAAAAATACTAACCTTATAATTATTATGAGGCGCGCATTTTCCATTGCAAGATGCAATGATTGATTGGTTGATAGGTCAACGGACTGAGTCATTTAGCTATTTTCATTATTTTGTTAGATTAATCTTTCATTAATCCATTTATTCCTTGTTCATTTGATGATCGAGCGAATCGAGGGAATAAAAAACTTGATTCATTGCAGATGAATTACAATTAATCCATCCATTTAATAATTAATTGTTTTAATTAATTTAAATTAATAATTAATTTAATAATTAATTGTAAAAATTAATCATAATTTAATAATTAATAATTAATTGATTTCAGGGTGAAGACTTCATGCGTGTATATACCTAAATACATCACATAGAAGTGGTGTCTAGACCTGAACGATTAACTATTCTACACTAGCGACAATGAAGCAAGCGAGACACTCTGTTAAAACCTTGAGGATGGCTTTTTATCATCACTATTTCTCATTCACACCTCGCTGGTGACGGAGAAAATATAATGGCCTGCCTCGGTTACCATTTCGGCCTGACGAGCCAACGCATTGGTACAGACAGCACAACAAAACTGTTAGAATATCCTTACACACTGGACTTGTAAAAACCAGAGTATTAATATATGCATTGCCAACCAAGAGAGAAATTCCTTAAAACTACTAAAATAACGAGCTCATGTGCGGCTTGATTTCGTGAATTAATTGCTTGTATGACGATTTATATATGCAATGTATGGAAATAAAATAAAAATACATAAACTAATATCAATATTGATCGGCCTGATTCTAAGCTTGGCATCTCTGATACCAATCCTATGATTCCTAATTCTTTGATACCACATCTCAAGCCTGCAATCCGGCCAGATCTAAAGCCTGTGACCGATGTGATATATGCAAGTTTATGATTTCTGATTTGAAGGAAGTGGTCTCCCAGCCACTAAAATTATGTGACTCTGGGGAAACTGTCGATCGCAATAGGGCGGGGATGCGCATGCCCGTCGAAAATGACCCCTAAAAGGTACCAAAGTTGTAACAAAAAGGCGTGGCAATACATGATTTTTACCCCTAAAAGGTGCAAACTCAAATACGAACAATTGAATATAATGGCCGTAAATCGAGACCTTGTATTTGATACAAAATTTACTTCTGAGAGTCTGAAACCCTCTAAGAATTAAAACCCTAAAAAGGTACGACGAGCATCCTCGCCCCCAGATATATGGAAGCCAGACCCTAGCTAGAATATTATAAAAATCGGAAAAAACTACTGAGAAGTAAAACACATCCCCGTCAGACAGGAAAAATAAGGGAGTAAGCCCCGGTATTCCTCCGGGGGGGGGGGGGGGGGGGGGGGGGAGGAAATTCGGGGATAAACGATGCTCGTCGGAATTGTCAAAAATACCCATAAAAAAACCCCGGAGATCCTAACTGATCCCATGCCTGTGAATTAGAAAAACATACCGCAATTTATCGACCCACTGGCCTCCCAACCACCCGCCCTTGCTGGGCTAGACTTCAGTCTCCTCTCAAACACAAATATTTAGCTCCTCCTACTACTGGTATTTAGAAACAACATGGCGATTTCGGTGCACTACTGAGCAGCACGAACTGCTACAACCTTCACAAGACAACTAAGCAGGTTACTCTAGCTAACCTTGCAATATGCAGAAAGCTCCAATACCTCCACCTAGAACCAAACAAAAAGTGGTAAGATGAACTACAAACAAGCCATATAGGCGCTCTTTTGCTTGAAGCACAATTCATGCATGTCTTGAACTTGATAATTTATACATGACTTTCACTTGTTCAACATTCATTGTACTTCCGTTTTGCTGTTTCTCTTGATTGAGATTCGACTGAAAGTGTTTCAGTGCCTTACTCGGTAGCAAATGGTGTGAACTTTGAGTAAATCGCTACCATGTTCTACCAAAAGACATTACTTGAAACAGTAAGCACTTGATATTTGTCAAGGAATTTATCCTTAATTTACACCAATCACGCTCTGTAATATAAACGGCTTGTATACAAATTATCTCCTTTAGATTTTGGTTCTATTTCGAGGGTAGCTGAGTGATGTCGATTGATCTTTTTTAGGCCGTGAAAGATGACATTCATTATTTATTTACCGATGCCGAAATATAAATTTCAGTACTAATAATCTTCATTCTAAGGTTCTGAACGAATCTTATCGAAAGTCACACTTGAAAATATTTACATTCTTTAAAATATAATTGAATACATTAAGAAAAATATATCCTGTTTTTAATAGCTTATTTTGTTTATTTATGATTATTTGCTTTTACTTGCTAATATTATTTAATTGAGTTAGTAGTGCATGGAAATTTCACAAACATTAAAATATTGGAGTATGCAAATTATGTTTTTTTGGCCCACGTTGCATGATACCAAACAGAGTTTTGATCATTCAGATAGTAACAGTGTGTTTAGGCCTTTTGTTTACATGAGTGCAGTCTGCACTATCTGGATGATAACGAATATTTTCTTTAATATAATAATTGAGAACATATATAAGGACCTGTGCTTTGTTTTAGGTTTTTAGTGGATGGCTAAGGAAACAAGGAGGCCAGTTTAAAAGCCTCAGGACAAGATGGTTTGAAATCAAGGGAGATCAGCTATATTACTTTAAAGACAAATCTGTAAGTTAGTCAATACCAGGATATTAATATAATTTCATTGTCTTTATCATACATGTAAGTAACAATAACAATTTGGTCATTGTGTACATTACATAATTTAATGATCCTTATAATCAAAGTCATTGTTATGATCCTTGGCAGGTTTGATATATGTCATATTTTAATGATCCTTATATTGTTATGATCCTTAGCAGGTTTGATTTATGTAGTGTGGCAAAAAGCATTAAAAACAATGTCAGGGATTGCAGCATTGTGATTGGCTAGATTACAGGTCAATACACTAGGGTCTGATCACAGCATTGTGATTGGCTAGATTATAGGTCAATACACTAGGGTCTGATCACAGCATTGTGATTGGCTAGATTACAGGTCAATACTCTAGGGTCTGATCACAGCATTGTGATTGGCTAGATTACAGGTCAATACACTATGGTCTGATCGCAGCATTGTGATTGGCTAGATTACAGGCCAATACACTAGTGTTTGATCATAGTATTGTGATTGGCTAGATTACAGGTCAATACACTAGGGTCTGATTGCAGCATTGTGATTGGATAGATTACAGGTCAATACACTAGGGTCTGATTGCAGCATTGTGATTGGCTAGATTACAAGTCAATATACAAGGGTCTGGACAACAGAAAGACTGTAGTTGAGTGTAAAATATATATGGAATAAAATATAAAATGAATGTTTATTATTTCTAATGTTTTTTGTGATCTAGGATCCCAAACCATTAGGTGTAGTCCCCCTTGCTGGTAATGAGGTGGTTCGTTCTTCTCCAGAGGAGAATGAGCCAGGCAAATTTAAATTTGAAATCAGATGTAAGTACACAAACTTTCAGATTTTGGAATGCTAAAAATGAACAAATATTTCATGGGCTAAAATGAATTAACAAGTCATACATCATGGACAAAAATATGATGAATAAGGACAAATTCAGATGCACCCTGTACCCTTAACAAGATGACCAGCCCTGATGATACCATCTGTGATTTTCCCTTGCTTATTTTCACCTAAAGAAAAGTGTAAAAGTAAACTGTTTATTGACCTGGATATGGAAGAGCTGTAGCTGGAATGGATGGCAGAGTGGTGTGGAGGGTGATATATAAGGATGATGATGATGACATCTGGTCATTTAGATAATTAATGAGTATTTCACTGCTTCCATTGATGGTGAAATATTTAGTACCATTAATAATGCAACATTAAACAATCCAATTACATAGTCTGTAATGATATTGAATAACAGGAGATTTTTATTGCTCTAAAATAATAATGGCAGCTGGCAAAGGCAAGGAATGTCGACAAGTCATTGATGGTCATGATACGTTTGTACTCTTTGCATCAACCATTGAAGAAATGGATCGATGGGTTAGCGCAATTAACCGTATCATTTATCAGGTATGAGAAATGTCACTATTTTGAAATGGTTGATAAGTTTATATACAAGTTCCCCAGCAGAAGGAAATAATGGCCATTTCTGCTATTTCAAAAAGTTCAAATAATTTGATTTTGGATTGAATGACCTGGCCATATTTATTGGAAGGTATTTCGTATTAAACTTTCCATTTTGTTCACAAAGAGATTTTGATCATGTCACATCACATCGACTGGACTCGCAGTAATATGTAGATCTATGTATACATATTTATTATTATTATTCACTGATCAATATTTTACTTGTTGTAGCCGTTCGGAGGTGGTATGTTTGGTGGTGATTTAGCTGAAACTGTCAAATATGAGTCAAGAAAAGGTGGAGGATTTGTGCCTATTGTTATAGATAGATGCATTGAAAGAATAAGGGATGATGGTGAGTACTTACTTGGTAAATACATAAACAGACTTAGGGTGAATGGCTGATTGACCATAGTTTGTATATTCCCAGGGTTAGATGAGGAAGGGCTGTTTCGACTTCCTGGCAATATGAAAATTACTGGAGAATTAAAAGCTGCATTTAACAAAGGTACTATGGACAACTCAATCATTATAAATATTTTCTTTTTGCCTCATTCTTCTAAACCTGTAATTTCTAATATCACATTAAAGAAAAAGGAAAATATGATTCACCCATTCAGAGCCTGGTAGTTCTTTGTGCTAATATGCTATAGTTTTGGGCTCAATCTGATCATCTGATGGTGTTTTGTAGGTGAAAACCCAGATATAAGTGAAAGTGATATTCACACCGTAGCATCATTATTCAAGATGTATCTGAGGGAACTGACAGAACCTCTTATTCCCTATGACTTCTTTGAAGTATTTCTCACATCAGCAAAATGTAAGTACTGTGCTGCTTAGTAAATCTATTAAAATCAATACAATAATTGTATAAAGCTTTTTGTTTTTTTGTTTAAACTATTAATGTAGTGCCAGAACTTAATAATTTGTCAATTAATTTTTTTGAAATTCTGTCATTTGAAATTAAGTGTTAGCCAGGTATTCTAATGCTGGTCACCCTGTTGGTTTTTCAAGCAACATGGCCAGGTCCCCATCAGTAATTTAATACATTATGCTGATTGGCTAAAATGTAGATAGTCATTAGTGGTAGATTTATACTGTCTTTCTATTATCAATGTTAAGGTTATGAAATGTATGAAGAGGATGGGATTAAATCCATTCAAAAGCATCTGAAACAACTGCCTAAAGCCAATTTCAACCTATTGAAAATATTATGGTATGTTTAGGTTATTGTTTTGAGTAGTATAATGACTTGTTATAAATGGTATTAAATTAATCAAAATGAATGTGAAATATTATTTTTCTATAAAACATTCATAATCTGCATTTAAAATGCCTAATGGAACTGGCTAATGCATTGGAACAAAAACCAATGCCATGGTTAGTCTGGCCCTCTCAAGGAAAATAATTGAGCTCATTAGCTTTCTGGAATTGAAAGCTCTCATCTTGGAAGAGCAATTGCAGATTGAAAAGCATGGTCCAAGATAATATCTATTGAAACATTTGACTGTTTTATGAGGAATTCATTTGTTTATTATTCAAATGAATCCATTTTTTTTCTTTCTAGTCGTTTTCTATTTGAAGTTCAAGAACATTCAGGAAAAAATAAAATGGATACAAGAAATCTAGCAACTGTTTTTGGTCTGAATATACTAAGATCTGGTGTAAGTTGGATATTAATTTACTTCTTGTATTATGGTATGCAGCATGATAATAGTATCCATTATAATGCTAGATCTGATCTGTCTTGAATTATGGTATGCAGCATGATAATAGTATCCATTATAATGCTAGATCTGATCTGTCAACGACTTCCTGTGAATGAATCTTTACTTGATAGATTCCTTTTGTTGGTGTATAGTTAGTAATAGATTGGTGCCTACTTTGAGTTTAATTAGCTCGTTGTCATAGCAGCCCTCTCAAAGAAACATAAATTAAGCAAGAAGTTCTGTTGTTTGCTGTCTCGTAATGGCACCACCAAACAGTATGTAGTTTCAAAGATACATGCCACTCACCAGTGTTAGAAATAGGAACAGCATTTCTAAATGGTGTTTTATGTAATTTGTAGTCGGAAGACCCTCAAGTGATGATGGAAAGCACTGGACAAGTTACTGCTCTGATATGTATATTAATACGCCGCCATGAACTGTTTTTTCCTCCTACTGATGATGAACACCATTATAGCAGTGTCACAAAGTAAGTATGAAAATGTTTTAGTTATTTGTATAATGTACCAGGCCAAAGTTCTGTACTTATCAGTATAAGTAGTTGTTTTCTGTTTGGTGCAACTAAATTCAGTTTCTTGACTTTGCTTGAAATAAGCATAACCATTTGTTGGATTAAGTTCTCCAGTGTATCATGTTTTACATATTTTATGCTCAGGCTTCATACAACCAGCCTCTGGTTTGCTCTTTATTTAACCTGGATTCTCATTTATACAAAGCTGCAAGATTTAGGGAAGTCAATTTCTTAATTAGTTAGTGCAACTTGCAAATGTGGAAAATGAAGGATTGATTGTTATGGAAACACATTACAAATGAAATGAATATCAATTAACCACCTTGCCATTCCAATTTCTTTGGTTCTGACTAGATGGTTCTCTTGCTTGTACAAAATGAACTCATCTAATTAAATTTATGCATTGTTTTAATTTCCAGTGGTACTGATCAGCAGCAGTCAGGATTGTTGATTGACTTAGATCAAGACGTACCCTATAATGCATCATCCAACTCTGACCCAAGGTCACCTTCAGGCAACTTTGCTGCGAATGATGCTGATCCATTCTTTAGAAATAGTCAAGCTCTTGTAGATGGTATGCAGAATCTTATTTTCATCAATCAGTGCATCAAATGACCATTGAATCAATCATCAAAATCAATCCGTCAGTCAATTGATCAGTCAATCAGTCATTCAGTTCACCAGCTATTAGAGACCTTTAGATTCGACAATGAGTACGAGTACGAGTACGAGTTTTCATTGCGCGCGCTATCGTGCTGTCCTATGCAAGCACGTGCATATTCAAATTGCAGCTTCTTGAAAAGAAGAAATGCTTTTTGAACATCATCAATTTATTTGCTATTTTCTCTGTGTAAAGTTTCATTTTAAATAAATAAATACCAATAGTGAGAAGATGGAGAATCAAACTTTGTTGTTCACATTTTTTTAGTGTTAACATCGATGATTTGTGGTCAAAAACGTCGTCCAAAACAAGTAAGAGTTTTGCTTCAAGTTTCGTTCTCTCAACAATGAGATTTGTGTGGACGACAAGTTTGCGTTACAACTGTCACGCTCTGACATGTGCGTTTAACGGAAAATACTGAAAACTTGTAGTCATGCTCATTGTCAAATCTAAAGGTCTCTAATAACTGTGTCGGTCAACCAATCTGTCAATCAATCATCATTAGGTTCACAAGATGTAGGGGAGAGAACAAGGTGGAGGAATCATTACAACAGACATGCTTACATTTTTTTGTTGTTCAATGAAAGATATGTATTCTATAGTTTTTAATATTGATTTATATTCACCAGATAATCCAGAAATGGAAGTTGAAGAACTAGAAAATGAAACAAGACTACAGCAACAGCAAATAAAAGATCTGAATATACAATTGGACAATGAGAGGAAAGTCAGAGAAATGTTACTGATACGATTAAATGATGAGCGGAGGGCAAGGTAAATTAGCATTTGTAGATCCATGTTTTGCTTCCAGTCATAGATCCATATGACAAGTTATGCTGAAGCTGTGAATATGAACCAACACATTCTTTGTAATCCAACTACTAGATAACTTCGAGTATGAGCTGCTCTTGGGCGTGCTATAGGGATCTTTTATGTTACATTCTTCTGGCATATTATATCATGGCTCAGGACAAGGGTTACTTTTTCTTTTGAGATGATGACATTTTTTGTAACTGCACATGTTTGTAGTCTGGGTCTTATTGAATATATTAACTGCAAGAAGTGTTTTGTTAAAGTTTGTGTGAATGGATGAATGTCAATAAACAGTTGATGGCAAGTGTGCTGTGTGTGATTGCAAAAAAGTAAATAAAACTATTTATTTAATATCTTTTTTTATTGAATGCAGGGAAGCAGCAGAAGAAAGACTTCGTAAAATGCAAGAGGAAATAGATGGGTTCACTGTGAAATTTGGTGGATTTACATTAGATTGACAATTTAAAAAAAAATTGATATTAATAGTACATATTAATGATATAATTGTACTAGTTTATTAGAGGTATTATGCATTTGTTACATATTACCATATTACTCAGTGTATGACATGCTTAACTAGTTTGCTAGCGGAGAATTGAAATAGATTTCCTAGTACACTTTTTTAAATGGCTATAATAGAAAAGCATAAAAACCTTGCAAAAAATCAATTTAAAATCTTTGTCAGTGGCAACAGTAGCACACTTTGGGCTGTAAAGATTGTCAGACAGTGTACAAAGTACATTAAATGTAGAATATTGTCATTGTAAATCTGCTATATATCATCACAATTAATGTCTACATAATCATGCAAATCAATGCATGTCAGGTCTGTAATAATATGCAGCTGAGTTATTTGAACAAATTTTATTGTACTTATATTCACCGTTCACTACAAATTTTCCACACAAAACTGGGATTGTTTTCCATTAGTTATATATGATTACAATCTTTTAACTGAAAAAATATGTTCTGCGATTTGTATATATCCTAGATCAATCACTTCGTCAATATTATTTTGTTTTTATAATATATGATTTTTGTAAATCAATAATTATATTTCATTTTTGAACATTATTATAATGATGATTATTGTTCAAAAACTCAGATGAGCATGTTATATTCTAACAGAACATTGAGATATTGTTATTTAAAATCAATAGACTTGTATTCAAATACCATGGTTATTATGATGACCAGACATATACATACATTTTTATCACAAATTCTGTATCCCTCTAATCGTTGATCATTGAATGCTGGGTTGAAATTGTTGCCAAGCTTGTCAAAATAATTATAGTGAGGGGGATAGGGATATCGATACTCTGGAATAAATAACAATTTCTACAGTATTTGCAAGCTGCGTTATTTATCTCGGGGGCAGGATTAGGGGGTGTTTCCAGTGGTATACCAAACATTCCATTGCGTCCTTGTTATCACCTCCAACTTGTAACTTAACGTATCAGAACATCCATGTTATTTGTGCATTGGTTGAGCACAGGGAAATCGTTTTCAAAAGTGCAGTTAATGATTTACCAGTAAATGGTCACATGCAAATGGTGCAGTAATCTATTTACACTACAAACTAAATTGAAATCTATGCGTAAAATGAAAAGAAAAGCAACAAGTATGTAATATTGGGGACAATCACATGGACGTTACCATTACTGCGAAGTAGTTTTGTACCTCGGGGTAAAGTTTTGAGTATGGTACACTAAATTTATATAATATATACAACATGAGCGGGAGATCTGCATGAAAGTAAATCTCACACAGATAGAATGTGAATATTGTATATTACTTTTCTAATGTGTAGATTAGTGCTATTTTAGATCAAAATTTTAAAATTAGATTAATTTTGTTTTTAAATCATTCATGTGCCACTCTATTTAGTTTCTCACTCATTCAAAGATGGCAAGTAATTCAATGTATATTCTTGTACATAGTTCATTTTCTATAGTAAATGTTTGGTAATAAAATTGATTATATCCTGTAATGTGTTTTGGTTTATTGATTTGGTGTCTTGTGAAAGAATGAAGTGTAGACATGACATGTTATTCATTGACTAAAGCAGTATTCTGCAGTCAACATGTATTTCCATTTTTGGGCTTCAAGAGTAGTAATAATGATGAGCACTTTACAATAATAAATTAACTAAAACAATGACATACATTTCAACTTTTTTTATTTGAAAGTTTCTTGATTTGCTCAATATATGAATAACCATTATACATTACATATACATGTTTATGTATGCAGTTAACTGAACTTTTACTTTTTTGAATGTATGCACTTCTTTTATATTTAAAATCACTGGAATAATTCTTTCCTATAACATTATTAGCTGTAGTAAGAGATATCTTGGTATTTCCTATCACCACTCTGGCTTTACTAATTCATATTTACTATCATATATTTACTATTGTCATAATAAATTATACTAAACTGTGTGACAGAGTATTGATTCACTTTGCTGGTGCTTCAAAGAAATAATACTCTGGAAAGTTGTATTTCTTCTTAGGAAGCATTGATCAGACTCAGTTTTTATTACTTTGTTCAATTTGACACTCAAAGTATGTCAGGCAGTCTGTCAATTATTCTCTAATGTGTTGTATTTAACTACTATTGCCATAATGTACTTTTCATCATCTATTGCTACTAAAAGTGATACTCTTAACACTTGTTCTATTGAATAAATCCCTCAGTGTAACATGATGTTAATTGTTGGTGGTTTTGACTGTGATGTTAATAACATGGCTCCATTCTAGGCACTCCACTAACAGAAGGAAATACCAAAGTATCTCTTGACATCCAAGACTTGCCGTGGTAGATTGTGTGGCCTCCACTTAAGTTACATATACTTTACAATTGATGAGAAACATTAATATGGCTTGGATTATGTTGGGCCTAAAGCCAGCAAACATGGAATTCAGAGTATATGACATGATTATAACTATTTACATACACTGTCTTTAAATAAGTATAAAGTTTCATACAATAATTATTTTAACTTATTTGGACTATTATAATATTGGTTAAATCCTCTGTCAGATTTGTCATGGATAAACCACAACAATTATCTCTATCAATAATTACATTACATTGATAGAGATAATATTTATCTAATAATTGAGAACTAGTTCATTGGGTGACTGTTTGGTACAACTACTATACTGAAGGAAGATTTGAGTCATGACTGCTATTTCCTTGATGATGACTTGATGACGACTGGCCCTAAAAATAGGGGAAAAGGTAAAAATGGTTTTATTGAAGTTGTGTGCAAAGGAATCACATGACAATGACTTAATTGTGCTCTTACTAATACTATTTACTGCTCTCTACACAGTTTGTTTGTATCTGCTCAGATATAATAGTTACCATAATTATTATCAATCCCTGCAAGACCCTTTTTTTTTCTTGCATCCTCAACTATTACTTCTCTTTTTTTCTCATTGTAAATATAGTCTAATATGTGGAAATAAAAAAGGCTTTGAACCTTACTCTACTTCTGCCTTTATATGAAGTTCTTTCCCAAATTATTTTTCTCTTCTCTGATTTCTGCTCTATTCAACTCTACCTATTCAACTCTACCTTAATGTCCTCAATTCTCTCCTCTTTTTTCTAGTTATTTTGTATCTTTTCTTTTCACCCCCTTCATCTTATTATTTTTTGCTCATTTGCTGACCTGTGCAACAGCTCTTGTCACAGCACAGTAACACTGTATTGCACTTACCTGGTGATGCCCTGCTGGTCCGTTCTGGAATGGTGTTAAATTGGTGATATGGGGCATCATTGATATCGATGTCTTCTTAGAAGCTTTGGATCCTTTATAACTCTTACCTAAAACAATATCACAGATAGATCAGAAACCATTGGCCTGGACATCACTATCCATCCTAATATCCAGCAGACAAAAATAACAATAATCACATAGTATGCACATTCGATACACAAATGATAGAGTGCAAACACTAAAAGTGTGCAACAGTTGTCACTATTTAGTAGTAAATAGCAATCATTAAACAAAAGAAAACAATAGAATTAGCATAAAATAGGGCTATTTAGTGGTATTTATGTTGCATACTTTTAGTGCGTGCACTCTAAGAAGCTACTGGTCACAAGTCTGGTTTAACTGCATTATTTTAACCAGTCATCTAACAGAAGTTTCTGTCTCGTCCTCTCCTTCACTGACATAACCACTATGGTAATGTGTACAATAACTATAATTAAAAGTAACTATTACTTTGTTAATATTTAATGTTGACAGTAGATGAATACCATGACTTACCTTCCACACCACCATGTAGATCAGGTAAATATGGCAGCTCATTTTCACTTCTTAACCTATCCCTAAACACAGTGTCCTTATCTCTTTTTTTCTTTGAACTAGATTCTAAACTTGGTCGAGAGTCCTGCCATGAGCCTATGTCACTATGACGACCACTAACATCATAATTACTATAAGTCCTACTATCACCGTAAGAATTCATATCAGAGTTCAAATAGTGTGATGAATGTTGACTTGATCCTGTTGATTTCTTAGTGTATCCTACATTTTGTTTCTTTGATCTTGTGTTGTCAGTTGTCACCCTAAAAAAACACAGAACCAACATTATGTTAAACATATTCTTTAATAATTCCTAAACCTAAAGAATGACATAAATCACAGTTGAGAAATGTACTTCCATGATTGACATTTATCAGCCATATATACACTGGGTATTGAGTTTCTCATAATCATTCATTCAGTCCAATACCACAAGCACGTACCATCCAGCTACAACTAACAAAACAATCAGTAATCCTAACCAAGGCATGGGTTCAATCTTTTAGTACATCAATGAGTAAATAAAATTACCTGAATGCTGGAGGCCCAAGCGTTGGTGAATCATGATTTGGTGTTCCAACAACTGACAGACTTATATTAGTCTTGGACAGAGTAAGAGGATGTGAACTGTTTTTACTACTCAATATTGACGAAACACTAGTAGTAGCATGACTATTAACACTATGCTGCGATGCATGGGTATCAGTCGGCGGTGAATGTCTTGTTGGTGAATTCCTAGTTGCACTTGCACTTTGTATCGGTGATAATTGTCTACCATGTGAATTTCCAATATTGATAGTTTCTAATGGTGTGTTTGGCGTTGTTGAGTGTGATGACGTTGCATGTGTGGTGACAGATGATGTAGTGTAATGCCCATGAGTTGAAGTCGGTGAAACATTCTCTTGAGCTTGTGATGAAGAACTTTGATTGGATGAAGGAAGAGGTTGTTTTTTAACTTTTTCAGTATTTGATGTTTCTTTGTGTTTTTTAGATTCTCGTAACTCTGTCTTCCTTGCCTCTTTTGCTTCTCTTTCTTTCATTTCTCTTTCCCTTGCTTCTCTTGCTTCTTGTAACTGTCAGCCAGAAATTGAAGATAAATACGAGTTCAAATAAAGGTATGGACATATTTTCAATCATAACATAATCATTTACTTCTGATGTGTGGCTTTTTTATTTAAAAGTGTAATTAAAAACCCATTATCCAAAAAATCATTGTCTTCATAAATGTTGCCCTTTTCATTTCTTGGATATGCTGCAGAAGATAGACCACAATACAGATATTTCAAAGTTCCTTTTACAAACCTTTTTCATTTTCTTTTCCTTCTTTTTGGCTTTTTCTTCTGCTTCTTCCTGTTTTGAGCCACTGAGAAATTTAAGTAGTGGGTTATCTGCAGTTTCTCTGGTAATTTTTGTCTTCAATTCCTGTGCAAATCTTTCTGCAAAATTATCTTTTCTAAAGAAGTCATGTTTTAAAAGTTGTGATGATGACGGCCTCTCCATGGGGTCCATCTTTAAACAAAGCTAAGAAGAAAACAATGATTAGATTTAGATTAGATTAGATTTTTCAAAGTTGGAGATTCATTCAAATGATTAAAGCTTAGGTTATTGGGCATCCAGGTAGGCAAAACGTATAGATACTTTCGTTTTTATCCAACATCTTATTGATCAATAATTGGATCAGCCAATATACCATGATTGTTTTTCTCATACTCAATATTAAAGGACATCAACCTTACTCCAAACTTACCTCAGCCCCACAAACATACCTCTTTCCAATATGATGATTGATTGGTATACAAACATCAATTCTTATTGTTGGTTATCAATAATAAGTATTATTCTATCTTGTCGCAGCATCAATACCTTTAAAAGATCCATAGCTAATGGACTAATTCTTGGAAACCTTCTTTCTAGTGGTTCTACTTCTTTGATGTCTGGTAATCGCATCCCAACAAACAAAGGGTTCTTTTGAAAGATTTCTTTATGTCTTGAAATCAAATTTCCTTTAAAACAATACAAGAATAGGTTTTAATGCCACATTTCTGAAGTTTTTTGATATAATATGTCATATAGTATAACTATAGATAGAATCACTGGCGGTGAAAAACCAGCCTGCAAGAGATCTACTATTTTGTTCCAATATTGTATCATTGATGAGTGTGTTGCCAGCAGGCACGAGAACTTACCAAAACATCTCATAATGTGATAAAGTTGATCTATATCAGAATCTCCCGGGAAGAGAGGCTCTCCAGTCAGTGTCTCTGCTAAAAGACAGCCAATGGCCCAGACATCTACAGCCCTGAAATTCAGACAACATGCTCTGAGATTACTAAATGCAACCACTCAAAAAGTTTGATATCTTGTTAAAAAATTATGAATAATTAATGAATAATAAAATTACAACTTTAACTTTAATTTTCTCCCAAAAAAATTAATATTTGTTGTTGTTCGTTGTTGAATATTTTAGCTAAATATGATTTAGGAAATGATTTTTTAAAAGCAATATTAAATATTCACAACTGATATTCAACTACTCATATTTTATATATTACAAAGTGATTTATTATCATCTCTTCCAATTATTTTGTTATTGAATTGACTTTGACTATGACTACTAAAAAATAAAGTTATGGTCACGGGTGAATAAACTAGATTACACTGTTTCTTACCGTCCATATTTGGTATCTCCTACAAGAAGTTCTGGTGCTCTATACCATCGAGTTGCAACATAATCAGTATAGGCTTCCCCTGGTCCTGCTGCTAGTGTCCTTGCAAAACCAAAATCACATAATTTGACAATGCCACTCTTTGAGACTAAGATATTTTCAGGTTTGACATCTCTGTGAATAATCTGAGATAAAAAGGAAAACACGACATTACATCACGCTTAACATCTGACAACATATATTAGCAGAATTTCCTGAGGGTGACAGTTTACTTACATTGTGATTATGGCAGAATTCTACAGCTCTTAAGACTTGCCACATAATCTTTTTTGCTGTGAGCTCATCCAGCCCATTGGGATATCTTTCTAAATCATCCAAAACAGTGTGATCCACAAACTCAAATACTAAGAATAGACGCTTCTTCCTTCTAAAAACCTCTATTAAATTGACTAGATTTTCATGTCGAAGTTGCTGCAAGAGACAAAATATGAATAAATGATTAATTGGTTACCTAATATTATTAGATGGGTATATTATAAGAAAATAAATTGAAATAAAATTAATATTAATAAAAAATAATACAAATTATTTATTGGATAAATGAATAAATTAAATGGCCAGATGTCCAAATACATAAATGAATTCATGAAAATGCTTGAAGGATTGAAGAAATTTTAATTACAAAAACAGAATAAAACAAAGTTTTGAAATGCTGTTAAATATAAAATAAAAATATACAAAATAACAGTAGTTTGCAAAAAGCAAACTAGACAAAACACAGAATATATAATAGGGAAATATTTTTATTCATAAAAATAATTAAAACGTCAACCACGAGTTTATGCATTTATTTTCAATTGGTTTACACACAAAGTTTTTAATTCCCAATATTATTTTCACCTTCACAGTTTTCTATGCTGCTAGAAAATAAATTCTACGTCAAATTGAATAATATACCACATTCAATTTGGTGTTAGTAATTATAAAGATATCACCTTGCAACCATATTGAGGATGTTATATTATTGGACCTCGGCATGGCAGCTCTTGAATACTACATGTACAATTCAAATGAAGGCAAAATACCATATCATAATTACTTGTTTTTTTAGCTGACTGTAATGACGTGTGCTGCCATTGATATTTGTAAAAATTCAAGTAGGTAGCCTGAACTTTCAAAAATATGCACTTTGCACTTATCATGCTAATATCTAGATAAAATATAGATTTTTCACCTATATATGCTATTTGCATTGTACAAATTATGATTTGTAAGTTGTTCTTTGTTGATTTTTTTTTCTTTTTTGCCCCGACAATCAAAAAAATCAAACAATCAAACAATATCACTGCTTTGTATGAATTGTTTTTGTGTATTTGATGTCTGTTTATTTTCTTAAGAGTTGCAATCCATTTTTCTCCTTTTAAAATGGATCTAGATGCAATGATTAAGTCACACCTACTTACATTAAGCACCAATATCATATACCTTGTGGTAGATGTTTATAGTCACAGTTTGAAAGAAAACCTGTGTTGGACTACTTCACACATCGATAAGCCTAATTAGTCATGGTGCTAAATTCAAAGTGTTAAAAACTCCATTTGCAAAGACAAAAAACATCATAATATTAATATCATATTTTGAGAACTCAAAAACTTGACATCTGTTTACATCAATCTTTTACATTGTTTCATCTGAGCATATTTCCTCAAATTAAAGTGGTTAGTAAAGAGACAACTTATGTCAGGAAAAATGCCAAGCCCTTTAGGAATAGCTATTTAGTGAGATTGTACTTTACATTAATTAGATCAGGCTCTTGTGGCTTGTTTAGGACAAAAAACATGCAATTATAAGTTAAAATGATTTGCATCATGAGAGTATTGTGATATTAGGCCAATACATCAAGTCAAGAATATGAAAAAGAGCTTTTCAATAAATTAAGTATAAATTCATACATATTTGAAATAAATTTCTTAAAAAGTAGCTTGCTTCTTATTTTGCTGATTGATAGAACATTTTGTTATATTTATTACCTTCACCAAAAGGTAAATGCAAAAATCAACATAGATGTGTCTGAACAATACATTATTATTTATATATTTTTCGCAATATGAATTTTAAACCTAATTTTAGAAATCTCAGCAAAATTGTTCTTTTGATAAAATAAAGCTACGTAATCTTCGATTAAAAAATACAAGTATTTGTACAATGTTAATAATAATTTCAAGCAAGTTAAAATGTCAAGACTTACATGCTTTTTTGTTTGCTAAGATTGACATTTTCAATACACAGTGTGCACTTTGCAAATTAATGTAAAACTGAAAACCATTATTACATAGTTCACAATTAAAACTACATTTTTCTCAAGTATACAGACGAAAAACTGATTAAAAAAGCAAAATTTAGACACCTTTACTTTGGTGCACACAGACACGAAAAACAAAGACACATTAACATGAAAAAATTCGAAAAAAGCTGTTGGGTTTTGTGTTCAATAAATCAGTACCTTTACATCTTTAAATTTTCAAACGTTAATACTTACCTTCAACATACGAACTTCGCGTAAAGCAATCTTCTTGACCATTTTATCATCTTCACTTTCGATAAATTTTTTGATGGCCACTATCTGATTCGATTCTTTGTGTCGACATTTCATGACCATTCCATATGATCCCTCTCCCACAAGCCCTAAATTTTCGTATTTCTCCATTTAGATTAATATATTTTAGTACAATAGTATCTCCATGCAAGTCTTTCAATTACGTTCGTGTAGGCACACTCTAAACTGCCCATGTTTTGACGGACAAAACTATCTCTGCCATGATTCGTAGTTCGGTATTCATGAAATCAAATTGATTGAAGAAGAGACATAATGCATCGCTCAATCTGCTACCAATTCGATATGTCTTCGATAAATTTCTACTTCAGTGTTGGATATTTTTTCTATAGTATTTCTTGACCAAACGACGACCACTTCGGAGGTTTCCCAGCTAGAACAACGCAGCAACGGCTGATATCAATCTAGACAAGCGTACCAAATTTTGTATTCCTATCTCAACAAAGTCCACCAAATAGTTATAACACCGTACAAAATGATGTCTACACTTTCCTGTTTACCACTAGTAGTAGACTGCACTGTGGAAACGACGTAAAGAAAGGCAATCAATGATCTAAACACGGTCGAGGTCCACGCTTTTAGAACTCACACTGTTATCACCGATCACCAATGCGTACAATATTATGATACAGCCTGTTCCTTTTAAACCTTCTTATGCGCAACGTACAGTCGTTTATCCACGATTATAAAATAGAACACTTTGATTATCAGTTAAAGGATTGTGAATAGCTTTTTGCAAAGTCGTTCAAATGCTACTCCGACATGAAGAACGAGCTTCACTTTTGTCTTTCACGATAACGAGCCTCTCATTAGCTTGTTGCTATGACAATATTGCTGTTTACCGCCTAGGTCCCAGGCCTCAAATTAAGAGAGATCACATGATGATATATATGATATTCGTATGAATTTTGATATTTATGTTTTTCATTTTTGCTGTTTGGATTTTTCTTTGCGAAATTGTAGAGGTGTTTATTTAATATCGTGTTCTCTTTGTTTGTTTGTCAAAACAAAAGTCAGTTTCTCTTTCTAGTTTGTTTGTTTGTTTGCGGTTTGTTTGCGGTTTGTTTGTTTGTTTGTTTGTTTGTTTGTTTGTTTGTTTGTCTGTCTGTTTGTCTGTTTGTCTGTTTGTCTGTTTGTCTGTTTGTTTGTTTGTTTGTTTGTTTGTCTGTTTGTTTTTTTTTTTTTGTTTGTTTGTTTGTTTGTTTGTTTGTTTGTTTGTTTGTTTGTTTGTTTGTTTGTTTGTTTGTTTGTTTGTTTGTTTGTTTGTTTGTTTGTTTGTTTGTTTGTTTGTTTGTTTGTTTGTTTGTTTGTTTGTTTGTTTGTTTGTTTGTTTGTTTGTTTGTTTGTTTGTTTGTTTCGGGCTCCAATGTTAAAACATGCGTCTCGCCATCTCGGGAAGTCTCGGAAGGCCGCCAGCCTTTTTATTGGTTCGCACAAATGTTTAGATAAGACACCAACAACGAAAATGGGTAACATTTGATGAGCTGGAAGAGGGTCGAGGGGGCGACGGGTATGTGGTATTCAGGAGAAAATTATAGTAAACGCATGATCGTTTCATAAATTTTGCCAGTTTTGATTGTGGATACAGCTTCAGACTCCGATGATGTCACTCAGTGGGTGGGTCTGTCCATTTCATCAGATTCTTTATTCCAGTCTGATACTCATAATTTTCAGGTCCTTCTATATAATGCAAAGTTTTGAAGAAAAAAAAAGCATATATTCATTAAAAATTGGAAACTTCATATTTTTCGATGTTTATATTTGAATCCAACTACAAAGTAAAAAATAATAAATAAAAATAAAATAAATACACCTAAAATTCCATAGAGTCACGGTCACGCAAGTGCTTCCCATACAAGGCACACAAGCATCTTGATTGGGTGAAAAAAACAATAGAGATTCATCACGCCATCCCGTCACCTTTGCGAGTTACTTCCTAATCTACATGATTAGGGTTGTGTCTCTGATGTGAAACGACAAAACTAAAAAGATACGTGAAATCTACTTTTCATTTGACTTTAAACGCCTGTGAATAATTTTTCAAGTAGTAATTCATCTATCAGGAGTGATATTTGGATATTTTGGGGCTTCTTTTGCACATGATGATGAACTAAAAGTGGAGGTAATGGAACTCGTCAATATGTCGTTGCTCTTATGGGCATGTGTTCATTGGTATATAATTTCATCTCCTACCGTTTCTCTTCATCCAAAACAAGTAGTTAGAATTAACTGCGATATTTTGTGAACGGTTTCATTGTACAAAGAAGGTTTTTTTAAGCCGCTATATTTTAGGAAGAAGCACTATAATTCATCCTTGTTCAGTTGTGTTGAAATATGCCATAAAAGCGAAAATAGTCTTTTATGGTTATAAATTACAATTTGATAGATGATAGACAAACCTTGTTGTGATAGACATTGTCATCAAGCTTATAAACGAAGACTGTTTTGTCATTATAAAATTAAGTTTTATGTTTACACTTTTAAGTTATAAGCTTAAAGGTATTGTGTATGAAGTGACTCCGTCGAATAGCTATATGGATGAAATTTGATTTAATATCATTGTCAAACACAAATCTGAAACTTCAGCTAGAGTTGGGTATTATCCATCTAATTTATTTTTATTTGGAATTGAAAATACTTAATGATTAATCAACACTTTTTTGTAAGCCATTTAGTTATGTATAATTATTTGTGTTGTATGAGTTTTGATAATTTTATAATCAAAACATTTAGCATTGCTTTGAATGTACTCTAAAAGTTAAATTTCTCATTTCAAGAAAAAAATATTATGCACATGGGTAACTACTTGAAAGTAACAAATGACTGAATTACATCTTTGAATTAACTGATTACCTGATAAATACTTTGATAGCACATTAATTAAATACACTAATAATATGTTATGTATAACTTTACTTATGTTGTTTTCTTTGTTTTCATTTTTGTAATATAAACAATCTGTAGTTGTAAAAGTGAAATTAGAATTCATTGTACATTTTGTACTTGTTTTTAACAAAGCACCATTTCACCATACATTATATAAGTTATTTGAACATATAAATAATAAATGAGTTCTTTGTAATATTTTAGTATTTGTTATGGTAATTTAAGATTTTTGTATTCACTTGAGTCATTCTTTCACATATTTTGTAACAATCAATTTTTTGTTCTAAACAGTGACTTGCTCATGCAAGTCATATATAACTTTGTGTACAAATTGAAAATAGTACACTATGTTTAAATCCAAATTCTTCTGTCAGACTGTGTAATTGACTGGTTGACATCATGAAGAAGCATGTACAAAATCTATTATTTCACAGAAATCAAGCGATTGTGAGTTTAAGGAATGTGTTGTATTTTCAATAATATTAAACTGTTAATATTTACAAATTGACTCAAGAGTGGTTTATATGAACAAATATGATACAAAATTTTGTTGATAATTAAAACTATAAAATAGATATGATAGTAATGACAATGTTCTATTTATTATAAAAAATCATGATTAGTTGTTTGAGCAAGCTAGGCTTTTTGGTATGTAAGTAAACAAGGAAGTACATCTTAAATTAGTGACATACGGTCCTGACAGTCTGTTAATGTCAGTCTAACTTTAGGTTTTTACCTGAAAATAAATATTTCCTATCATAAGATGGGAAGCATATTTCTATAGAATATATATAACCAGAATTTTGTGTATTAGAAATTTAACAGTGTTATATCCCATCACTAGACAAGAGTATCAAGGCTTTGTGCAATGAATCCCTGAACATTTAGCAACCTGTTTGTGAATAAGAGTACATGCAGTTTGCAAAATGGCAATTAAATTGAATGTCATTTAAGACCTCTTAATGCATGATAAAGCTGAGTGATTTAAACTGTGGTCTCTTATTGCTGAATAATCTAATAGTTTTTAATGTTGATTATGTATTGTGGTAAAACGTTTTGTACAAAATATATACTTTTTGCACATAAATCATTTATTTTTATTTACTTGACAGTACATCTTGATAAAGTGCAAATACTAAATGTGTGCAACAGTTGCCACTATTTAGTAGTAAATAGCACTATTAAACAAAGGAAAACAATAGAATTAGCATGAAATAGCACTATTTAGTGGTATTTATGTTGCACACTTTTCATGCATGCACTCTATCTAATTTTAATGTTTGGGTCATATAAATACTAATAAAGATTGATAAAATTCGATTTGTAAAACCATTTCTTGTGCTGACTCAGGTAGATTAAGTTGTAACTCATTTCTTGTGGTTTTATTGATAATTTCAGGGTTCCAAGATGATCAGAAGATGTTATGCATAATAACTGCATCTGCTGTTTAACAGTTCTTATTATATTGTTTGTGCTGCTGACCATACTCGCAACTGTGCTGTTTTATGTTGGAATGTTCCTGAATAGATAACTTATACATATTAAAGACAACAAACCCTGTAAGTACTATATTCAACATGCTTACATTACAACAACATAGCCACTGTCACAAACAAACTGTATTCAACATGCTTACATTACAACAATATAGACACTGTTTACATCTGACAAATATGTCACAAACAAACTGTATTCAACATGCTTACATTACAACAATATAGACACTGTTTACATCTGACAAATATGTCACAGACAAACTGTATTCAACATGCTTACATTACAACAACATAGACACTGTTTATATCTGTTAAGTTAATTTAGTTAATTTAATGCTTATATAGCGCAAATATCTATATATATATATATATATAATCAAATACGCTAATTAGTAGTTAGTATGGTCGTACCTGCGTCCTCAGTCGTTCTTTTATGTCCCCCTGTTAATTATTGGTTAATGTGAAGTGGCGAGACGGGACCTCCAGTTTATCGTCCTTATCCGAGAAGACGCGAAGCCTAACAATTATAAATCTAAGAACATTCTCCTCAATTATTTAAAGACCCTGAGTGATGGTCCGGCTGAGGGTTTGAACCCACAGCCTCCCGGTTAACAGCCAATGCCATCCCAACTGAGCTAACCTGTTAATTGGTCACAAACAAACTGTATTCAATTTGCTTACATTACAACAATATAGACACTGTTTACATCTGACAAATATGTCACAAACAAACTGTATTCAACATGCTTACATTACAACAATATAGACACTGTTTACATCTGACAAATATGTCACAAACAAACTGTATTCAACATGCTTACATTACAACAATATAGGCACTGTTTACATCTGACAAATATGTCACAAACAAACTGTATTCAACATGCTTACATTACAACAATATAGACACTGTTTACATCTGACAAATACATACAAGCAAGCAAACTGTTTTCAATAATTTGTTAAAGTGCCAACCAACTCTGCAATACATTTTTTTTGAAGTAATGGCACTTGACTGACCAATGTAACATAAACATTGAGTTAACTATAATATTAGAAACTACCATTCCCAGCACCACTAGCAATGGAATATTTTATTCTTCCCTTGCTCTCAAGCACTGAACATTTTCTGGCATATATTAGATATGGGACATTTTTGTAATTCTGTAACAGTATGAACTCTTTACATTTTCCTTAGTCTCCTTGCTAGGCTTGACCCCTGTTGGTAGTTTGGGAAGGTGCATGGTAGATGTATGTTGTGAAAACAGCACATTTAAATGTTGACATTTACTCTCTAACCACAGTTCACCTTTAGTTAGTGGTTACAATAACCTCACTTACGTGGTTAATTAGTAAATACAGCAGCTAAAATCTGCTTCCCAATGATTATGTGGCTTCAGAAGTTGCTGGTTTAACATATTCAGATCTTTAAGGATTTATTTATTTTATTAATGTTATTATTATTATCATTATTATAGATATATTTTTTTTGAATATCAGATGTTATCAGTAATATCACCATCGTTTTTTTTAAATTGAAATAAAATTAATATATTTCTGAATTTATTATCCAGAATAAGTTTCAAAATGTTGGCACAAATATTGCGAGAGATGTACATTGACCCTGATATCCTAGCTGAGCTACCAGAAGAACAGAAACAAATTTTGTTTGTAAAGATGAGAGAGGAACAAGTGAGACGATATAACGAAAGAGAGAAAGAATTTGAACGCAAGGAACAAGGCACCATTAATTCACAGAAAAAGAAAGGTAAATGGTAGAACCAGTCCCACTACCTGACATTGCAGATGTATCTATTTGGTATCCATTAAGGACCAACTGGTTCAACTGGTTTATCTGGTTTAACTGGTTTATCTGGTTTACCTGGTTTATGCCAAATAATTATTATTGAATCACTATAGTGTTTATAGTTTTATAGATGTTTTTTGTTTGTTTGTTTCAGACACTGGTAAAACTGTCCAGTATTTAATGGCTGCAGATGGTAACCCTTGGGTGTGGGTTATTGATGATGATCTGGACAAAAAAGCTCAAGGTACTAACTGGAAACAACTCTAATAAAAAAATTATAGCGAATGTGCCCTTCACCACACCCATCTTCGCCGTTTGGGTCAAAAGTTAACTTCAAAAAGGGAAGCTATACTGTAAAAATAACCTTTTTTTGAAAAAAAATCTCCATCTATTGGAGAGCTCAAAAATGTAAATTTACCATTCTGAAAACAATTCCTGAATTTTTTTAAATAAATTTTTTTATATATTTTCCTGCTGTGCACAATATTGTGGGCTCAGATGATGTCACAATGTCAAAAATATCTTACAAGCTCTTTTAATAGCTCACATTTTCAATTTTAGAGGAATAAATGGTACTTGGATGCAAACTTTGACAATTTCCTCATTTGTTGTTGTGTCTCAGCACCAATAATTCCACCAATACTGAAATTGTGAGCTATTATAAAAAAAAGATTTGATGTTGTGACGTCATCTGAAGCCGTCATATTGCGGCCACCTACAAAATATGTAAAAATTGATAAAAAATGTATGAATCACTTATAGGACGTTAAAACTAGATTTTTTAGCTCAATGATACATAGAGATTATATTAAACTAGACCCTGAATTCAGGGTTTACTCGTGCCCAAGAATGGAGGTTCTTAAAAACCGAAAACAAAACAAAACAAAAAACAAGAAACAAAACAACACAAAATATGCAATACGGTTTCTTTGCGACATCTCGAACTTGCCTTTAAGCTCTTATAATACCACAGGCAGCCCAAGCAATCTACTCGCTTCGCTCGCAGCAACTAAAAGGCAGGAAACTATCATCCATACCACCTCTTCTTTAACGGCAAAAAATACTCCAAAATCAACAAGAATTACACAAAAACTACATCAGCATAAAAGCTCAATAAACAAGATTTCAATAAATTGCACTTTACTTCAATTTTTCACGAAAAAATACTGCAAATTTTCGCTTTTTCTTTCAAAATTCGGCAGATTTTCCAATCAGTTGAAGCGTGGACCATAGCGAGTGAACATTATTCGTTGTTTGCCCTTTGTTATGTTTCTCTCAATTTCGCAAAGTTCAGCCATAAAAGAGATCCTTTTAGACTTGAAAAGTGACCAAATAGTCTCCTTTGGGTAAGATACCAAAAGATCCTTTTGAAATATTTGTCTTTTTTCGTTTTTGTTAATACACATCGCTAAACAATCGTTCTTCAACTCGAGTGAGCGAACTTCGATATGTATACGTCTACAAGCTCGAAAATTTTTGATCTTGTTCACTTCTAATAATTCTTCTTAACAATTCCACGAATTGGTTTTCCTTAAATTAAGTTTTATTTAGCTGTTTTGATGCGACATGGAAGCATTGGTTTTAATTATTTTTTTAGCTGTTTTGATGCGACATGGAAGCATTCGTTTTAATTATTTAAAAAATTGTTTATTAAAAAATAACTGATAAAATTGCAAAAGAAAGATTACTTGAGAACAAAAAAAAAGTGAAAAAAAAAAAGATTGGCCGTTCGGAGACTTGAACCCAACTACGTATATATAGCCTAATGGGTTTTGTTAACAACGTATTTGGCACGATGGCAAAGTCGGCTAAGACGAAGTAACAATGATGCTAAGGACACAGGTTCGAATCCTGGCGCTGGCGCATTAGAATTTCTTTCTTTGCGAGTTAATATAATTCGGTCAGACCTGATGGAACATGTATGAACTTGCCAAAATTTCTAACAGCGAAAAAAAAAAAAAAAACTGTCTGCAGAACTATACTCGTGCCCTCGGCCTAAGGGCCTGGGCACGAGTAAAAAGGTTAGTTTGAGAGCCGAGTTTCCCTTAACAGTCCTTTAAGAACCAGACATTTTCTAAAGCGCCGTCTATTGTCCTTGTAAATCCTTACAAATAGGATATCAAGATGAGTTTAACAAAGAAAGTAATAAGATCATCACTACCATGTCATTCTAGTGTACAACATTGCTCTCCCCTCCCTCCCTCCCCTCCCTCATCATCATGTATACGTTTACATTGCAAACACAGATTCAGTTTGTGTTGTCCCTGTGTAATTGTACTGATAAAGTTCTATTGAATGCAGAACAAGAATTGAAAGAAGACCAACTTGCAGAACAGCGAGCCATGGAACAGGCTCACAAAGAAGCTGAAGAAATGCTGAAGAGAGAACAAGAAAAACTTGAAGAAGAAGAAAGAAAACTAAAAGAAGAGCAAGAAAGGTTAGAAAGAGAAGAGGCAGAAAAAGCAGCTCGAGTTAAGAAACTACAAGAGGTATATCAGTAGAACAATAACGATAAATAAATAAACAACGAATAAAGTAATGGAAAAATGAAAAAAACAAAAACAATTTTAAATCAGTCCTTGTAAATGAATCAATTTACTAATCATCTGTTTTGTTCATTCTAATATCCCAGGAAGCAAAGAGGCTTGAAAACGAAAGAAAAGAAGCGGAAAGAAAGCAACGAGAAGAACGAAGAAGGGAAGAAGAGAAACGTAAAGCAGAAGAACAAGCGAGGCGCAAAGCCGAGGAAGAAAAAGCTGCACGTGAAAAGAAAGAAATGGAGGAAAGAATGCGTAAAATGGAAGAAGTAGGTTATGATTCTAGTACTGTTGTCTATCATTGACCAACAAACACTAGCTTGCTTGTATGTAAGCTGTTATATTTAGTGAGAGGAAGTAGGTTATGATGCTAGTACTGTTGTCTATCATTGCCCAACTAACACTAGCTTGCTTGTATGTAAGCTGTTATATTTAGTGAGAGGAAGTAGGTTATGATGCTAGTACTGTTTTCTATCATTGCCCAACAAACACTAGCTTGCTTGTATGTAAGCTGTTATATTTAGTGAGAGGAAGTAGGTTATGATGCTAGTACTGTTGTCTATCATTGCCCAACAAACACTAGCTTGCTTGTATGTAAGCTGTTATATTTAGTAAGTACTAAAAATTTATTTGTGTGAGCTGTGAGGTCTCGAAACATCATTCAGTTTCTTACGACTGCACACATCTTTAATCTAAGGATAGGAACGAGAGACATAACGAGGGTTGATGCATTCCTAAGTGGTCTTGTTTTGTTAAAACGTGTTCAATGTTGACAACAACGCCTGAGAGTGCAATCATTACCTCAAAGAAAGACCCAATGTTAAGACAAATCAATAAGCTGGTACCAGAGGCTTTCTTTATTTTTATTTATCATGGACAAGCTCGCTGCATGCTTATTTAAACCTTGACTCCAACCAGCTTTATTTCTATCAGTGTATGTTGGTTTTAATTAATTACTTGTCTTTGTTTCCACAGAAAAGACGAGAAGCAGAGAAGAAAGCCCAGGAAAGGCGGAAAGAACTTGAAAAACAACGTCGCGAAGAAGAACTAAAGAGACTAGAGGCTCAAAGACAAGAAGAGTTGAAACGGTACGAAGAAATGAAGAAAGCTGAAGAAGAATTGGCTCGTCAGAAAGAAGAAGAAAGAAAGCGACAGCTGCAAGAAGAAGAAAAACTTAGACGTGAGAAAGAAGAAGAGGAATTACAGAGAAGAGAAGCTGAGGAGAATCTGAGATTAGAGAAGGTAAAATGTTATCTTTGGTTGGGAACATGTAGAAAAACTCAGAATTTACAGGGAGAAATTGATCAAACTCACTCATGAATGTTTTTGTGCATTTGATTTATTTTGTCTACCTAGGAAGCACAACTCAAAGCCAGACAGCTCGAACAGGAGCAAAGGAGGCTGGAAGAAGAAAAGAAACTCGAGGAAGAACGAAGAGAAAAAGATAGAAAACGAAAGTTAGAACTACAACGTCTGCGTGAGGAGAGAAGGATAGAAAAAATGAAACGAGAAGAAGAGCTTGTGCAACAAGAAAAACGAAGAGCACAGGAAATTTACCTAAGTTTAAAGAATGTACGCGAACAGGTTAAACAAAAAGAGGCTGAAGAGCAAGTTAAACTTGATGAAGCTTGGAAAGTAAGCGAAGAGAAAGCCAAAGAAGCCGAAAAAGAAAGAAGAAACTCTGTGAGTTTGGCCAGACGTGAGGTCCTGAGAGAACGCGCACTAGCTGCGAAGAGACGAAATACTCTTGGTAAAACACTAACGATTGAAGCTCCTCACACTCCACCGGTGCTACCTACTCGTAGTGGTTCGATTGCTGCTAAACCCAATCGTGCACCACCACCGATACCCAACCACCCCCCACCACCCGTGCCAGTCAACAAGTAAGTTAACACTGCTATAACCTCTGATTATTATTGTTTTCCTCTAGTTTCTTATTCTTGTAACCTTTTTTTCGGCTGAATTTAATAAGCACGCAAGCAGCAAGGATTGGACATTTGATTATTGCGTGCTGTCTACCGTGAAAGGAGGTCTTGAGTACCATACTGTGTAGCTTCATTTAATCCGAAAACAAAATGTATTATCATATACACATATATGACGTGATTTGTTTTCTAGTAACTAAGCTAGTAAGTAAATGTTAACGATTACTCGTAAGAAAATAGTGTTTTCTTGTCTCTTTAGAAAACCGCTTGAAAAGGCTCGATCTATATCACCACCGCCTCGACCTCCACCACCAAATCGTTCACGCCCCTCCTCACTTACTCAAAAGACACAAACTACTCCCCAAGCTTCGCCCATTCGACCTAAGAGAGGTAGAAAGCCAAAATCACGAGCTGATGTTGTGAGGTGGTTCCGTGAAGAAGAACTTCCCAAGCGAGCGTGCTTTGTGGGCGATGCTGTATTGCCATATTTTCATGGTCAGTGATTTGTAATTATGTTGCTCCCCCTTTTTACAACCATCAATCCTCTGGCTCATCCTACACCATTACTTTTTCCTGCTGCATGTACTATTTCAGTTTTTCCATTATTTTTCTCTTACACTACCAGCATGTCCAGTCCATCATCGTACATCTGCCATCATATTATAATCGTTATCACACATTACTTGTGTCAACTTTATTTTATAGTCCTCGCCACTTTGCAAATTTCATTTTTATCGTCACCACCACTACCAATATCACATGATCAAAACCGTAATTAACGCATCACAGACATGGATCATGATTATCAATTATCGTTAAAATACTCAGTACCATTCACTACCACCGCAAGCTTGTCTTCAATTATCTCATCAATTTTGTCGCCCCATTTCTATCCAGTGAATGAATGAGTGAATGAATGAATGAATGAATGAATGAAATAATAACCATTTTTACGTTCACTTCTCACTTTCAAGGTATAATTTCTCGTCAAGACGCGGAAGAATTACTGCTCAACAAGAAAACAGGTTCGTTTCTAGTTCGGGTCAGTGAGCGAGTTTGGGGCTACACTGTAACTTATAGAGCTGAGGGACGCTGTAAACACTACTTAGTCGATAGCAGTGAAAATACTTATCAATTCTTTGGGCACAACCAAATCGCTCACCCGACACTACACGATCTGATTGAGTTCCATAAGATTCGACCGATATCTGGTCAAGGCCAGGAATTATTGCAGTTTCCTTGCGTCCAGCAAGTTGACCCTCCAGATTATCAAGACCTCTTAGAATTGCAAGAGGATCAAGAAATGACTTATCTCTAATGTCTTGCGAGAATGATTTTATTTTTTTATGTATATTTAGACTAAATAAAGGCTGATAATTAATGGCGAAACTATCAGAAATTTAGTTGAAGTTTGATCATTTGTAAGTATCACCAGGTGATAAAGTGAATTGAGTCAAATAGGATTTCGATTTCGAAACCCTACTGCCGCCTCTCTTCACATCTTGGTCATAAAAATTCAATTTTACAAATTTCAACTCAATTTATTCACGGTATTGCCGGCCCCAAAAATGGTAGACCATGCAGTTACTCAGTGTATTTTTTTTTTAGTTTTCCAAACCTCAACTGCTCATGATATATAAAAAACATATATAAAATATATGTATATACAAATATATATCTGATATATATATTTTGTAGTTATATAATTGCTTAGTACATCACTGTTACACAAATCCTGGTAGTCTTTATAGCCAAAAAGGTTGACATTGCTTCCATCAGTTTTACTTCCTTAAAGTTTACAACTATTCGTGAAAACGTTATGCGTCAAGGTTTCGATTTTCTCATACAGACGGCGTAGCGGAAATGTTCTATGGGAAAATCAAAAACTTGATGAGCCTGCTATCGTTTTGGTTCGGACAAAAAAGTGGTTTCCAGTAAAACATTTGGAAAATGAACAAATTAAGGAAAACTTTTATTTTTGTCGTGATTGTGAAGCATATGAGCAACGCTATCTGCCCTCACGAAAAATATTATTTAGGCTAATTAAGGATGGATGAAGAAGATACGCAGTAAAGTAAAGTAAACATTTAAGGACTCAACACGTTTTTATGGGGCATTCCAAACATTCTGTCATTCGCAGGCTGAAATTGTCTGGTACACATTTATATGAATTCGCAAAATTTCGACTTGACATCAAGTCACTTTTTTTCTTCATAATAATTGTTTCTAATTTTTTTTCAAGAAATATGATGTCATATATCGGATAAATAAGACATTTGTACAAATGTGTACTGCAATGTTTTTTTTGCAATAGAATAAAGTTGGGTTCAGATTGAAATTATAGAATAAAGTAGTCTTAATAGTTCATACAATAGATTAATACCAGTTGAGAAATAATCTTTCAAGAAAATTAACTAAACACCGATTATTTTTAATTAAAACATTAATCAAAATTGTTTTTAACCGAAACAAGCAATAAATGAAATAAATTGACATTGATTACTGTGGTGTAGTTGTTTGTTGCTTCTCGTGTTCCTCTTTGTTCAGAGCTCACATGTACCAACGTACAGAGCGGGCTGGTCATCTGCACTGGAACGACTGATCTTTTACAGTTTAACAACAAAACATCTATTTTGATAAATATATAAAGCGAAATGACTGTATGATAAAAACAGCAACTGAATGAAAACTTAAACAAAACCATCCTTATTTATGCGCAAAAACTATGATAAAATAATAGCTGTCGCACAGGCTCAAAATATCGAATGCTTTTGTCAATTCATTTTTTTATAAAAACGTTTTTCCGTTTTTAGTTGATCTCCAATTGGAACGAATGCAATCTGACTAGTAAAAACTGCAACAAATGCCCTACTAAATGAGACTTCAACTAAGTTTGTTTATGAAATAAGTGTTCGACTTGCGCACTAGCTGAACAAACGTTCATTTATATCATTGCAGTTCAAGATAAATATACATCTTTGAAAATACAATTCAAATGAAGCAAATACGTTGACGTTTTCATAATTCAACCTTTCTTAAAATGGGTTTGAAATAAAGATAAATAGTTCTCTTTCAAACAACAATCATGCATGAGCTGATCACTGTCTCAAGCCATGAGTTCCACCAAGTCGATCAGTGAATACGTCACACCAGATATTGCCATCAAGAGACCAAACACAGCAATGACTACATCAAGAACAATCTGATACCACTGGAGATAATTCCAATGAAGTTTGATGTGAAAAAGACAGGGCAATATCACAGCAATACTCGTGCCACTAATACTACCAACAAATGCCAAAACCAGCGCAAAATATGGAACAACGGCTGCCATGACGATAGTCGTGAGCACTACGATTAAGCGCATGAGATACTTGCAACAACGATTGGGGCGTCTACCGTAGTCGTCAAGGCAACGTTTCCCCAGAAACCAAGTGGCAGAACTTTCAAGCATATCATACACGGCAAACATCGGAAGTGAATATCCAGTAAACGCTAAAAAGATAACGATAATGTTCATTGGCACGAGAAAGTGCGTTGGTAAATTGTTAGTGATAACCTCGCTTACGTCCTTGGAAAAAGCCAGATAACCGAACACACCCAGGGCAAGCTTAACCAATGTCATCACTACATATCCATAGTTTAAGATCTTGTTGAAGTTTTCTGGAGTTTTCATGCTGACTTCAAGCACTGCCAAGTAAATTTGTGCTGAATAACTAGCAACTAGCATTCCAAGAGACAAGGGAAATTTACTCGTTTGAAAAACGAGCATGTCAGTGGCATTCCACACGGGCATGAGGTATAAACTGTACCCAATAACAGTTCCAAATGTTCCAATTCCAAGAACTATCACCATCATGCTTATCTTAGACAACAGACGCACAGAATTCAAGAAAATGTTTGCAACGAGACCGAGTCCAAATATCACAATCCACATCCTTGTAGAAATTGGAAGATTAGGGCATAAGTAGATCATTGCTTCGGCACAGGCTATAGGGTTGGAACTAGCTGAGAACATTAGCTCTACAAACGTAAAAGCAACTACCATGAATCGTCCATATTTCGGCCAAAACGCTTCGCCAACTTCGGCATACGTCTGTCTTGTTCTAACGAGGCCTTTTTTTGGATGTACATCATATAAAGTTTCTACCAGTATCTTTGAAGTGTAGCAAGAGAGAGCGGCGACTGCGATAGTTGCAACGATGAACCAGTAACCACCGTAGCTCGCAGATAAAGGCATGGCCAACAATCCAAGACCTTGAATAGAACTGCACGTGTTCCAAAACGCATCCACATTTGAAATCTTGTACTTATACTTCGCATCTTTTAATTGTTCTTGTTCTAACTCTTTTATCTCTACTCGCTCTACTTCACAGTATTTGTGGGATGAGGAATTCATTTTTCTTTCTTTTCTTTTCAGACACAAGGGTTTTCGCACCTGGAAGTGTTTTGAGTGAGCTTTTACTCGCTTCACAATCAAAATGCACGAGGTGTGTTCTTCGCCAGTGCTTGCTATATGATAATTTGCATTGACCAAACATGCACGTTGGAATGCATGTGAGACGGCTTAGTTTTAGTAAGCCTGACCCGTGCAGGATCATTATTGTCAAAAGAAATTGTACGCCACTGGAAAAAGATTCCTTCAATTCAGTTTGCTGTAGTTTTTTGGTTCATGTGACTAAATGATAACCCTTGACAAAACATTTTTTTAAAGTTACTTTTTATCGTTTTTAATATCGTTTTAATGCTTCTATATATTTTTCTTTCTCAGGTCACACTAACCCCGGATAAATTTGAAAACGCAACTTTATTTAGCCGGTTAGACGTTCTGTCCACACTAAAACTCATGAACCCGAAACATGTACGATTGTATGCAAAGGCTTTTTGTTTTATAAGGCCGATTTTTTCACGATTTCGGAGTAAATTATGTTATAAATTTTCAATTTTTTGCGGGTTATTGTGTACACGTGAGTAGAGTGCACGCACTAAAAGTGTGCAGCAGTTGTCACTATTTAGTAGTAAATAGCAATAATTAAACAAAAGAAAACAATAGAATTAGCATAAAATAGCACTATATAGTGGTATTTATGTTGCACACGTTTAGTGCGTGCACTCTATAATGGCCCAAGAACATTTATTCGTTTACATACAAATATAAATATAATATGATATGAAGTTGCCAAATTTGTTTTTCATGTGAAAACAAATCAACTACTACGATGTTGTGAATATGACAGTGTTGCAAGATCACAGCAAAGCTGCAAACGCATGATTCGTAATTGCCTTTTGGTCGTTTATCACCGTTTTTCTATTCTCGTTTCTCGTTTCTCGATCCTATTCAATAGGTGATTTGTATTATGAAGTCATTTAACTACCAGCGTTACTTGCGAATTCTCTTTCATATACATTCAAATTCTTAAACCTTATGTAGATTAATAGCGCAATTTGTACTAATTTCGCTATAAAATATAGTGATCAAAGCAATTTGGGTTAGCAGTTCAATGACGCCATATTGACGCCAAATCAAATGGGACTGTAGGTTCTTGGAATCATAAGAATTACTGAGTTCGTGCACCATATCTTGCAGGAAACACCATGCGTGAGGTCAAAACCGCACGAATTAAAACTAATTGATTCCCAACATAGCGGTTGAGAACTACGTCATACTTCAATTAATTTATATATGAACAGTAACAAAAATAAATTAGTACGCTTGCTATTTTTGGTTCAAAATAAATTCTTTTTAATTTTTGATTGAACAATGTTAGTTTACATATCTACAATTATGTTACATGGAATATATTATCAAAAGTCTATACAATCATTTACAATTTATCAATCAAATATAAAACTGCTGCTTCAGGCACATGCTTCTTATTCTAGCCGAACTTTAACTTCTATGCAGCTTTACTAAGTTGCAGTACAAAAATGCACAAGCATCTAATGAGTTTCGAATTTAAGGACGAGTAGATTCATTCAGACCAGTGTTCTGTCACTGTTTTATCTCATTCAATATGTTTTCTAAAAAGATCGAACCGTTTTACTCTTATTAATTAAGAAAAAAATGAATATCATTAGCTGGAAATATTGAATATATTATGATGAGGTATTTGACAAAATTGTAGTGCAACCTTCTTGCGGACAGTGTAATTACTACGGCCAATGGCTTTAAACGTTCCTCAAATGCAATGAGAATGAAAATAAAAAGACTCGATACCCTAATTAAATTGGATTCGGAATATCGATTTGCGAGTATTGTTTTGCGGCGATATATCAAGTTTAAAAGTGGTGCATAATACAAGTGCCAATTTTAATGAAAAGTTATTGTGTTACCCGCTGTTTTCGGAATTGACCTTGGTGGACAGGTTTTTTTTTACTCTCATGACTTATATCAGATCAGAGCTATATATTTGAATAATCAAGTGCCCGCCGAGAGTGCATATTTTGTAGCTTTTCCACTATAAGACAATTATAGTTCATATGCGCGACTATTCTATATTTTTTTGATGCATAAAATGTTTGACAAAAGCCTGCACCGCGACCGAGTTTCAATCCCCTTCGAAATTGTGAAGAATTCCCGAGACATGCAAATGATTATACAACATCCGAACTGCAATAACATTAATGTGCGGTTATCTGACGGAGTGAAAATGGTGGTGGTAGACATTGGTAGGTGATATGTTTCATAGTATTGTCCTTGCTCTGATATAACAATCCTCCATCTTGTTTCATTTTCCTTGAATATTCATCTTCAACGACGGCAGACCGCAGCATTGCTGGCTCAGGGTACAAAGTGCGCTCTTTATATTCAATACCTAAATACTTCTTCAACGAGATTATTTCTTCGTGGGTGTTATCTAACATATTGTATAGAGTATCCATTTCTTGTACAACACGAAAATCTTTAGTATTAGTAAGAGATGAATCACAGTTTAGTGTCCTTATAGAATCAACAGACTTTTTTCTTTGGTCTGTTTTGATTATTCGTTCCATTTCAAGGACCCTCGAGTGCAGAAGATAGCCCCCTGCCCGTAAACGCTGATGTTGATGACTTATTTCCAAAATTTCTTTCTCAAAAGTTTCCCGCATTTCTTTCATCTTTGATAGGAAACTATCTCTGTCTTCTCTCCGTGTAAATGTAATCCCGTGAGCCTCGTAGCATACAACTTGCCCATTTATGTTGCTGTCCAGTTCTTCCTGAACGTTAACTCGTTCGGTCGACTCGCTTCCATCCGTAGTTACTTGATTCTTTCCAAGAGTACACTGTGTCGAACCACGTTGTCGTAATGATGTACTTGTGATCTCTTTCCACATTAATTTCAGTTTAAAACAGAGAGACATTTTCAGTTCTCCTTAAAATTAGATACCCCAAGCAATACATTTTGTGCGTTTGGCCCCCAAAACCACTTTTTCAGCTATCAAGCCTGTAACTTTCTCGAAGTAACTGAAAGTGGTTTCAAAAATCCCATGTGGAAACAGACCTGACCACAAACTCCGTAAAAAATCGCCCTTTTTTAAAAATACATTGCTAATGTTTCCATTTTTGTCTTGTGGCAAGGCGCGTCGCCTTAGCAAGGGTACCAAGACAACAACCAACAATTTTTGGCGGGATTTCTCCTCTTGGCGCATGCGTCATCGAAAACAGGTATCAACTATGGAGACAAGAGCTAAGCACTCAACAGGTTTCCACAGCCAATTAAGTGCTGCTCAACCAATCAGAACTGTTGTAGAGCTCATTTGCATATTAGTCAATTTGCGGGTACCTGTTTGTTTATAATGACTTTGGGTCGAGACCTTCATTGCACAATAAAACATTCTATAAATAGAACGACTGGTCAGGTATCTGAAGGGGAATTACAACATTTCAACGTACACAAACGACAAGTTTGATTATAAAGTCGGTTTCAATAACGAATAGCAAATCACAAACACATGCAGGTGTATCTTGTTTCATGTTATCTAAGGCGAACTAAGTTTTCATGTTACAAAAAAAATAATGAATTTATATATCATAATTACAAAGTCATGCATTTTATCATAACAATATTCTGCTTTAATTAAAGTTGATTTTCTTTTGAACCAAATTATAAATGTTTAGTTGAAAACTAGTAAACCTGTGCTTTGATATTTCTTATATCATTCCCGGAACTCTTGAGATATAACTGCACGAGTACACTATGCTGATAATTCTATTTGGCCTGCCTACATAACCACACTAGAGCAATGTGATGACGGCTGTCCAAAAACTAAAAGCACTCGCCTCCGGCCTTACTTAACGTTATCGACCCATTCATTGCTTTTGTCACGTAAAGATCCTGTTTAAATAACAAAGATTTTCCCGAAAAAAATATCCCTGATAATAAAAAGAATGTTCCAATTGATAAAACAAAAGTGTTTATCAGCAATTCCCACCATTTGAGCTGATAGAAATATAGCTTCGAATGGAACAATGGAGGGAAAATTAACTCTAGACTTATTCCACAAACACTGCCTATGAATGCAAGCAAGTATGCAAATCGAGGGACCCAAGCAGCCATTAATACACTAAGTGATACTAAAATCAGCCTAAGCGCAAACATATCGATATTTGCTACCTTTTTACTGCAAATTCCCTCCAAAAATGGCAGGCGTGCAGTATAAATAATATCAAAAATCGTAAACATGGGTAAAGTGTAAGATGTAAAAGCAAGCAGAGCTGCCATGACGTTTACCGTTACTCGAAATGAGCCTTCTGGCAGGTTGTTTGTTACCACTTCTGCCAGGTTTGGTTGAAACGAAATAAACGCTACAAAACCAATTACTACATTCAGTACCGTCATGCTCGTATATGCTATATTGGTCAAGAAATTAAATTTCTCCTTATAGCGCATGCTCCCTTCTATCACTGGGACAAAAGGCTGCGATAGGTAACTGGCTACTAAGATCCCTAAGGCTGCTGGGAAGGTACTGATATCAAAGTTATCAAGTGATGCTATTTCCCATTTCTGATACTGCATTACACTGTATGTAAACACTGCTACAAAAATGACCTTTGCCGAGACCACTGTAATAATACTAGTCCAGGCAACTTGAGAGAGGTTCTTGACAAACACATTTGGAATGAAAGCCAGTCCGCCCAAAATCGTCCATATCCAACATGGAATTTCATTACCAGGAAAAGAGTTACTTAGCATCCTGCCAACCATTCTTGGATAAACAGCAGAAATGAACAATAGCTGTAACACCTCCGTGATTAAAACCAGTGTTCCTCCAAATTTAGGATTAAACGCATGGCCGATCTCCACAAAGGAATCTCTAATCCTTTTGCGTTCTTGTTTGCTTGATATCCCCTTGTCGTAGAGACATCGCACTGTTATTTGTGCTGTGTAGTTTGAAGCACCAGCAATGATAAATAAAACGAGTAGCGATATCCAGCCTCCATGTCGTATAGCGTATGGTATAGCTAGAATAGGCAGTCCTTGGATAGTGTTACAGATATTCCAAAACGTCTCGCAATCTGACGTTAATTCTTCTTCTGCTCCTTCTACATTTGTACTCTCATCGTCTAATAGCAGTCCTTGCTCTTCTTTGTTTTGCAATGGTTCATACTCACCAGTGTCAGTTGCCATAATTTGACAGATAGTTGATTGGTTGATCTCTGTGCTCTTAATTAGCGTTCAAGTCCGACCAGGCCCAAGTATGACGAGAGACTAGCACAATCGATCTTTCAGATTTTTAGCCTTCAATTTTTTTCAATTGTTGGTGAAAATATCAAAATTGAACTGGTAACGCACCTGTAAAAGGTCACTTTATAAATCAAAGCGTGAACGAATACGCCCATAAATCACAGTCCACGAAACCTCTATGCAGTGAAATTATACGCTCTCTTTGAAAGTTGACTCTTACCTCACTGAGCCCTTGATAAACATCCCTAGAAATTATATTTCCGAGTAAGATTTCTAGTAATGATAGCGCGTGTTAACAGTCGATTTCAATTCAATTAACTGATTGTTCTTAATGGAAAATAGTCACGATGGGACATTCGAATGCTTCTGACGTTGGAAAGATGTCCAGTTGTCTTAGAAAGTATATTTTTTCATCTCGAATTAATTTCTTCCGTCATGCACACCCATCGAAGAAACTACGGAATTTTACTAGCTGTTCAAAGATCGTCGCTCCAGTGATCAATGATTTGTCATGGAAATGGATCATTTGTCAGTGACGGCACCTCAGTTTAGATCCAAAGAATCATAATATTATTGATCGGACGATGTCAACTTATAGTTTTCAGTATCTAGATTCGGCCGAGTTTTGTCACTTACTTTATGGTCAGTTTTAAGTCAGCGTTGACTTCTATTTCCGTTTATATTTCTTTATATGGTGCTCATGTTGTTTATTATAGTTTTGAATATATATTTGTAAACTGAGAAACACTTTAAGCAAATTGTATTAGCAATGAATGAATATTAACAGGTAGTGAACTGGTACTCCTGTTTTCTGCTTTAATGGTTTTTACTGTACTGGTTCTGACCTGAAACTGATACAAAATACATGTACAAAATTGTCATTTTCTAAATTTTACTCTTGGAACATTATAAGATATTCAGTGAAACTGAGGATGAATTTTGAATTTGAAATTTATTGCAGTTTTTGATAGTTGATTAATAAGATTAATAAGTGTGAAGAGTGATCTTTTACCACCGTCTTCTCGAAGGACTATGGAAATAAATACAAAAGAATTCTGTAAATTGTTATGGTATAATAGAGACGGGGATAAAACGCCATCTCGCTGCAGAATTATTGATTTAATTTGTAAATTTTGATTCGCGCACTTTTTTCAATAGTCGATCGCATATTCGGGGTTCCTGTGCAACAAAGTCTACCGCTGACCCCTTTGCTCGATGAAGAAAAACGGACCGCGTTTTTGTCACCTTTAATTAATTTATTTCGTCCCGGAAAAGTTTACAGAAACATGTGTTTACAGACACTTCCTAGTTAATTAATTGAGACCTTTTTATATGAAGGCTTGATGTTGAATGGACCAGAAATGAGAAATGAGACAGTACTGTCGCCGAGTTCTAATATAAAAGTTCTTTCGACTGAAACATCGAGCGATCTCTAGATGAATTTAAAACTTTTACAAATTGCCCGGTGGAATGGTGAGTAGTTTTTTTCAAACTATACTGCAAATTAATGCCAATACATAAAGACGAGTTGAAATATTAGTCTTGAAGTGAAAGGATGGGGCGATGCAACCGAGGTTGATCTTTATGAATGCAATTTACACCCAAACAAATCAAGTTTAGCCCCTGTAGTCTAATGGATATGACGTCGGCCTCCTAAGCCGAAGATTGCGGGTTCGAGTCCCGTCGGGGGTGTTTTTTTTTCGTTTGTAATTTTCTTCTTTCTTACTTTTTTTATTCTCTTTTCTTTCTTCCGGTGAAGAATACTGAGATTGACTTACTGTTTTCTCTTAACTTTAATTTTTTTAGTTTTTCAATATTTTTCTTTTTATTCAAAAAGGCGAAAACCACCAATGGTCAAAGAAACATGTTTCCATAATTTTCTGATTTGGTGAATTGAATTTTTAGTCAAAAAGAATAAAAGAGATGAATGAAAGAAAAAAAAATCTGCAAAGAAAAAAAGGAACGCTGCGAGCAGGATTCGAACCTGCGCGGGGAAACCCCATTGGATTTCGAGTCCAACGCCTTAACCACTCGGCCATCGCAGCAAACACCAATGTTTAAGGGAAATTTGTAAAATTTAAACGTAGAGTACAGTCAAAAGAACTTGCGATCGCACAAAACAGTGCAAGCGCAAATTTAAATGCTTTAAAATTAAATTAAACATTACTCTGTAAATGGTTTGGATTTGGATGCTAGTTTCAGTTATAGTCCAAGCAATCATCTTGTCCTCTTTTCAACATTTTCATTGAAAGTGCGCGTGTTCGAGACCCACTCCGGGCGGCTTAAGAAATGTTGATATTCTTATCAAATTCGGATTTTTACACAGTATTTTTCAATAGATTTTGAATTCAATAAATTGACTTTTAAAATTGATGTTTCGTTGTATTTTTTGCACCTGTTACATACTAATATTACTTTGCTTTTATTTAAAAGTCTATCCGCAAAAGAAAACGGACTGTCTGTTGTTGAATCGCTTCAACGCAGCCCAATAAGGGAGTCATCATTATTTATTGGGGGGGGAGGGCTACTAGATTTGTAGGGAGGGTCATATTTTTTTACATGTCAATTTAGGGAGGGTCATATTTTTATGTGCATTGTAAGAGAGGGAGGGTCACTAAATTTTAACTGTAAATGCATAAAAGTTGGAGACATATAGATTACTGCATTGCATTCACTCACCCCACCCACACTGTTCATAGCTGTTCATAGTACCCTCACAATTGAATAATACATGATTGTGTTTTCAGTGTCTTTTACTACTAAAAATATATTTTTTACACTTATCTACTCTGATAATGGCTCAAAGAAAGGCCTGCATGACGAAGTCTCCCAATAGGGCCCTACATAGTCATCACTGTCACTGCTGTTATCATCTATATGAGTCATTGTCACGTCACTGTCATTGTCACTTGGATCATCATCTGATTCAGTTCCATCTCCGTCACTGTCATCACTTGACTCATCCTCCTCTTCTTTTTTTTCATCATCTGTTTCATCATCAACTGACTCGTCAATGTCATAGCTTCTCTCATCTTTGTTGGGATTTTTTTTCTGTTTCCCCTTTACCAGACGCTTCAGCTCAACTTTTGCGCCCGAGTCTAAGAAATGGCAATCGGGTTTAGTTAAGTTTAGAAGCCATTCGATTTTCCTCTTACCTTTAAGCTTCAATACAACTTCCTTGTCAATTTCTTTGATGCTGCAAATTTCATCGCCTTTCAAGGAGGGGGCAATACACTTCAACATTTCCTTCATCCTGTTTTTTTTTCTTAGCTCTTTTCTCTTAGAAGCCTTATGCCTGTTTTGCTTTTTCATCCTGGATAGTCTATTTGGAGCAGTGAAGTGTGCTTTAAACATATCTGCATTAGTTTTCACAAGATCTACAAGTTGTGCATGGATGTGATTTAGCTCCTCAATGTATTGACTCACAGTGCATGGTCAACGTTTCTTCATTATAGCTGTGGGCTGTCTTCTTGCCTGTCTTGATCCTTCCACTACTGTGTATGGCACTTGCAAGGTCTTGTTTCAATTCTGTTTCAATACTTCGTAGACTTGACAAAATCACATCTATCTTGGTTAGATTCAACTGGATTGTTTTCCTGTCATGTGGTTTTGGGACTCTGTTTTGCTGAAGTAGGTAGCCTGGTTGGGAGGGATCTTTCACTGATTGCAGTGCCTTGATCTTTTTCTCCTCTTTTTCTATCCTTTTTTTCATGTTATACTCCCTCTTTGCTTCGGAGTGAAAAATCTTTTTAAAATTAGATTTTGAACCACCAAGGCCATATGGAAGCATCTCATCGAAAAGGGATTTACAAACATTGTTGTAAAAATGATTCATGGGGGTCTTGGGGTTGGGGATCCAACCATAGCTCTTATCAGGTTTTTTAGTACTGGCTTGCTGTCTTGGTACTTTGTGCTCTTGTCCAGCTGTTTTTACAGATTCTTCATAGATTCTTTTTAGACGTTGAGCCTCAAAAATACTCAATCCTACAGAAAAAATCAAACATGTTTCTCATACAACACTAGTAAATCTACTTTAATCTGCTACATAATTAGAGAAAACGACACCTTATAAAGTATTATATAAAGGATGTATAAGCAATATAAATCTCCTTAAATATGCTTAATTAAGCTTAAAGCTAATAAAATCAATCTTTGGGCACCAATACCTATTTCTTCTTGAAGTGACGTTGTATCAGTATCTTTCAGGTGCTTTACTTTTTTTATTCCCTTGCTTTTAAATGATGAAGATGAAGAAGATCAGTATGACAGTGATGAAGATGAAGATGCAGATGATGAAGATTTGGTTATAGGGGAAATTGGTGAAAGTGAAACAGATAGTGATGGAAATGGAAGTGAAAGTGATGGTTCAAATATGAGTGAAGATGAGGATGTGGCTGCTAGTATTTTTTGCACTACAAGATCTGGCAGAAGAGCCACAACATGGAGAAGGAAAAATTTTGAATAATTAATTGTTCCTGTTTATGTTATATACTAAAGTGCATTTCATAAAACCGTGAAACAGTTTGCTGAAACAATTGTGCAAATAATGGAATAAAATCCTTTGTCTTCCATTATTTTACTAGTGCAATTTTGTGCAATTTCTTATGAACTGTTTCACATGCACAGTTATATGAAATGCACACTATTAGTCAGTATTATTAGCGCAATATGTTGTTACAGGAAAAATAGGATCATAGCACTTATTTTAACCAATTTCAATTTTTCCTTTTTTAAATATTATTCGGTCATTTGAAGTTGAAAATAGCATTTTAGGTTGCAGTAGATTTAATATGCAATTAATTAGTTTTCGCTTTTTTCCAATTTTAAGGTCTTTTGAAGTATTAAAGACCCTTAAGACATGCCAGTTTCGATTTCAGGGCTTTTTCAATTTCAAGTAGTAGTACAAACCCTGAATAAAATGTGTTAGTTGTTACTCAACATGATAAATTACCGATTCTAACATATTTTAATTACGATATTTGGTATATTTTTTTGTAGGGAGGGTTATAATTTTTTATATTCTAATTAAGGGAGGGTCGTATTTATTTTCTTTGCTTTCCAAGGGAGGGCCTCAATTTTTTTAAAAGGTTCCAATACAAATCTAGTAGCCCTCCCCCCCCAATAAATAATGATGACTCCCTAAGTTAAAATTTGATTTGTCCATCATGTTTTCGAACGCCAAATAAATCCTTAGATTGTGAATGAAGTGTATATTCTATCTTCCATTCCAATATTGTCGAGTCGTTGCCTGACTCAGCCATTAATATGAATTACAAACACCATTGACAAAATTATAACAATATTTATTTAATATTACATTTTTAATAGCTATTATTTCTTTGGCTTAAAAAATATCGTATATCGTGGTTTTCTCTTTTTCTTTTGCCACTGTTGCATTTGCCTTTACATTTGCCTGACTCTAACGAGCAAGTGACGCAGTCATCAGGGCCCTTGCACTGGGTCATACAGGCATCAAACAACTCAGTACATATCATCATACAATGGTAATAGGTATTTGACTGGGCTGACGTGTAGACAGTCGTCATGACAACCACCAATATGCCCGAATATATTAGAGTATTCATCTGTAGAAAGTGAATATATAAAATTGTTAATTTTGATAAATTGCCAGTGGTCATTCTATAACGAAATATACAATGTTGGCTACGATTCCCTAATTCACTGTATTGCATTGGGTCGTTCTACGTTTGTTTACGTGGGGGATGGGCTGGGGTAGATTCACAGATGCAATTAAAAAATCTTGATAAAACAGTCAGCTGCCGAAACAGTTTAATCTGAAATGGTCTGGTTGTCAAACATTATATGTGTCAATTCGTGGTAAATTCAATGCATTTGATGGTTGTTCTACTTCTCCTCGTTATGTTAAGACTGATTTTAGAGCAATTTTCTGTGATTTTGCGAGTTGATTTGACCCCTCTCACGACCATGATCCTTTCCGTTTATACAATCGGATTGTTTTGGTTTGCTATTCACCCTTCTTTAAAAAACCAAGAGAGTATGAGAGTTAGGAGAAGAAATGACGGGTATTGTGTTAGTACTAATAATCAAAAATTTATGGTATTTCTAAAATAAATTCTTTAATTGTTGTTTGTTCTAAGAATAGAATTGAAAAGGAATTATTCCGTTAGTATATCTACAAATGTTGGAGCAAATACGTAACGGGCTTATCATTCTATCTCAATTCGAACCATTGACTTGTAAACACAGGTGAGCTGATAGAAAACTGGCTTGTTTATCGTGATCGAGTCTAGCTCCCAGCAAAATTATCTCAAATATGCTACTTTCCCACAACAAAGATTTAAAATGTGGTTGGAATTTGATTTTGCACCTGGATAAAGACAAAAGATATCAAAGATGACATGATCTAAAATACTGCTAGGAGTGTCGTAAAAAGGACGGGTTTGTTTGTTTGTTTGTTTTATAACCCTATTCATTTCAGTCTTTTTTTCCGTTTACATGTACTTTTTAATTTCCTTTTATCTGTTAATGAATTTCTTTTGTCTCTTTCATTTATTCGGTCATTCATGTGGTTACTCCATTTAATTATTCACGCATTTATTCATGCTATAGTTTTAGCATCAGTGGTGGAATAAAGTTATTTCCCACTCATTTTATGGATGAAAGCTCACTCTATTTCTGTTTTTTATTTGTTGGCTTTAAACTCGAACATGTATACATTCCGCTCGTAAACGGTTCAAATGTCTACTATGCATGCCTGATCATTTTCTCCAAGTATTAAATTCATCAAATATGTATATGTTATCGTCAACATCCCATGAAATGTAATTTCCCAATTCAAGCGTATTTTACAACTGACAATAAGGTCATATGACGTAATAACACCAAATGTAATCACTCTTACTTCGGTTAAGTGAGATAAATGGTAAACAGTTTGACAGCATGTTAGTAGTTAAGATGAAACAAGTGCTCTATAAGTAAGTGTCTGCACTCGGACTTTGACATTGTTCAAGGGGATGCTTCATGCGAAGAAATCAGATCCTTTTTATGATGAAAGCTAATTCAACATCCTTTTTTGTTTCTGGAAATCCAACGATCTGTTATTTCTGTTTTTTCTTCTTTCTCTTTGTATTTTGTTTTGCTGTTGATGTTAAAGTTCGAGTTATTTTCAAATTTCTGATCAGCGTTTCATTTCCTTTAGCTTTAATCAGTCATTTACTTATTTATTTTCTTATATCATTTTTTTAGAGGCCAGATTGGAAATAGCATTTGCTTTATCTGTTTCCTAAGTACGTAACTAGTACTACCTCGTTTTAGTTCAAAGATAACAAAACTCTAATTTTAATAATATAATTTTGAATCTCATGCATTCCTACTGATTATCCTAAAAGGTTTTTGCTCAAGACAATAATAAAATGCAAATTCAATTGTTGTCGTTATACTAGCGTGGATATTTCTCCCCGCAAACACTCCCTTCTGGCCTTCGAACGTTAAATCACTTAACATGTTAATAGTCGCATTTCACTTCAAAACAGGATCTTTTTTACTGATTAGTTGCACTATGTTTTGCCGGAATAACTTTTAATCGTGTTTAGTAAAAATTGTGTTCCCCATTTCCATGTGTTTGTATCTTTGATATTGATGATTTCCTAACACACTGCATTTCACCCTCGAGCATTCCATGTGCCTATCCGTGTGTTATTGATGCAATTTACGATGGCAAATGCTATAATAGATAATGCGAATGCGTTCATTTTTTTATGTCCTAATCTGTATTTGAGTCGGACAAATCCTTTTATCCATTTATTATTTCATTTTATAGCTATCGTTAATTCATTCGTTTAAGTCATTGTTTTGTCTCTCCATCCATTCGTCCAGTAATCAATATTCATTCGTTCGTTCGTTCGTTCGTTCGTCCGTCCGTCCGTCCGTCCGTCCGTTCGCTTATTTGTTCATTCGTCCGTTCATTCATTTATTCATAAAGTCATTTATTGTAGTATGTTATTCCTTTCAATAAGTCATTTGAGCAATTAATAGGTTTTTCAATGAATCGCCTCATAATAATCATTTATAATCACAGCTATTAATTAATACACCATTAACAAATATCACTCCATTATAATCCGAGAAGTCAGTAATTGAGAAAGATGGTGTTTTCCGTTTCTAATGCAATCATTTTTCTCAGAGTAGGTGCTGGGTTATCTCTAACCATTGCTGTGATTGTCGTCCAGTACTCTATCACTACATATCTCACAGTAAATTGCGTGTGTACGTCATTCGAGATCTTCATTCATGCGGGGACCGTATATTTGTTTGTCTTTACAACTATTTTAACATGCTGTTCTTGTGGTTATTTTTAGCTATGTATTTTTATTGAATTGTTTTTGAACAATTCTTTTTGATTTACATATAGGTTTATATTGTATGTTTTTGTATTACATAATACATGTAGCCAACAAATAAGTTTTATTTCATGTTCATCCCTCCCACAGTCCTGTCGTCTAGTTCATTCATTCATTCATTCATTCATTCATTCATTCATTCATTCATTCATTCATTCATTCATTCATTCATTCATTCATTCATTCATTCATTCATTCATTCATTCATTCATTCATTCATTCAGTCAGTCAGTCAGTCAGTCTATCAGTCAGTCTATCAGTCAGTCATTCATTCGGACAGTCCTTTTTCTTTCTTTCCTTATCGTCCATTCATCCACTTGTTAGTCAGTCCGTCCATTCGCTCGCTCATTCATTCATTTATTTTACTATCCATTCTTTCAAACCCGACACTCAGGCTCAGCTTATTGTGTGCTTCTCACCGTCCATTTAAAAATATATTTTTTACTCTCTAAAGCATTTTGTTGCCGCTACTGATATAATTAAGTGAAATGAGTTAATGGACACAAGCAATTACTGTTCATAATAAAAAGAGTGGAATTCGACGTACATGTTGATAGCTTTGTCACGCCCTAGAAAAGGCAGTGAATCAAATAAACACCGTTAAATTACCAAAGCATTGAAATAATGTTTTGCAAAACAAAAGACGATTTCATACAGAGTTGAAACTGAAAATTGAAACATCCATCTAGTATTTTAAACATTCCCAAATTGAACGCACGATCAAACGTAATTACTTTGATCAAAGTTTTAAGAATATAGTTTCTTCAAGCAACTACTAACCTGTGTGGATCTGTTGGTATGAAATTATCTGTAAAATCTGTGAGATCTTCAGGCTATGTACAGCAAACTGTCTTTAATTGGCAACTGGCTTAACTTTAATGCACACCGAGCAATTCTAGTTGTATTTATATACAATCCTGTTACACCAACGCCAGCGCGATGAGCTTGCGTACTAGCGCGCCCTCTCCACACTAACGAAACCTCGTGTTTTTTGTCCTTTCCTTTACTATTCCCGGAAGCGCTTTGTTCATCCTTCTCAGCCTGTGAGATATATAGATAAAAACATACAATGCGCTAGAGGCTTAGTTATTCTACAGTCAGCTTATACTCGGTCTTAAACGCTTCTACGTTATACATCTATAAAAGGTTATATCATCACCAAAGTAGATGGAAAGGTCATAGTTGCGTTTATATGGTAATCCCGTTGAGTCAACTCCACGAGGGTGCGATATTAATCGAATATAAATTCAAGGAAGAGAAAACGAAGGAGCCACTTCATAACAGGAAAAAGCTAAGTTTGAGTCATGGCTAATTCGCAAATTTTATCATCGTATTTTATCTGTAGCATACAGATGTCTTAAGGGATTTGCTTTGTTTCCTATAGAATTTATCTGTAATCAACCTTATTTTTTTAATTCTCTTTTGAATTCAGTTGAAGAGAAAAACAGCTTTCTTTTTCAGTTTCATCTTGAGAAAAATGGAAGAGAGAAAAAGGTGGCATCTTATAGTAAAGGAAAAACTTGTCATCGTTATCTGTCGGTATATCGATAAATGGCTCCAAATTATTCTAACAAGGTCTCAAAGATAGGGAAAATCCGGCAGTTTTCGTGTTCGACTGAAACAGTACACCTCTATAGACATATCGATCAACTATTTTACAATTGTGGTATTGTAAGCTATGAAAGTTAACCGTTGTTCTTTTGCGTTCATTTCATGATCACAGTCTGTAAGGATTCTTCACAAATGATTTATTTTAGCACATAGAAATCAATTGTAACTTAGGGCGATTTGAAATCACAAAACAAGCGAGAAAAAACACTATTTTAGCAAATGCCGATTATCATTTTTTTTAAATAAAATTTGTGTCTTCAAAATAATGCCTAAAATGTTATGGTAAGTTTGACATCTTTGTTCTACAAGTCGTATAAACGCGCCCAGGGAATGGTTAATAACTTTGATTAGACAAGAATTAAGTAAACAATAGAGAAGCCTTTTAATTATTGAAAATACGAATGCTCATTTCCCCCTATTTAAGCCATTTATTAAAATTGTCGCTCTTTGTTCAAATGCGCCACAACTTCAAAAAAATCTATCCCACATCAATTGGAACATTTTATTCCCGAATCTTAAAAAAACGCAGAAAAAAGAACAACAAGAATGTCATGTTTTCGAGATTATCTCAATGGAGAGTATGATTTAAGTAAATTTGAATATACTCACTTTTTTTAAAAAAAACTTAAAGTTGTTGTGTGGCGCGCAGACACACGGACATCCAAGCATAACTAAACCTCATTGATATGATTTAAAACTTATTTGTTATGTTCCTCCTTTATGATACAACTTTATAGCAACAAATGTAAGTCACAAAAGAGTACTATTTTATCGTCGAAAAAGAGTTATTCTCTTATCCTCTTGTCACACATTTCAAATGTCTTATCATTTCTAATGGTCTTTTTTTGACGTCGAAATAGCTCAATTGGTCGTAAAGTTCAACTATACAATTGACTAGTTTGCCAACTATCTCGATTTCAAGATCTTCTAGTTATCTCTATGAAGTCGTTTTGTTCCGGTTACCTCAACCCATCTGGGCTGATGAAGAACTTGTAGATGTATTCAATGCATTGAAAGTGTCTTTTCAATACAAGTTATTAAAAGGAGAAAAACTCTTCTATATTTTATTGACAAAGAGTTTATCATTTTGATTTGGGATTTGGATATTGATTATTTTTTCCGCTATTAGTACAATTATTGTGTTTTTATAGCCATACCAGTGCTCTTAGATCTCGTTCAAACGGTTCCTTTCAGCTACGATCGTTTATTGTTCATCTCAAAGATTTTTATGGTTTTTTTGATGCCGAAACTTTGTTGTCTTGTTTTTAAACTTTACTATTTTTAGGGAAGACCTTCTTTGGGAAATGATGTCATTTGGCTCGTAAATAAGTAGAAAGTATTCTTAAAAAAGAGCAGAAACCTCCTACCTGATTGACGTGAGCTTTATGTCCTATAGTCTCTGGTCCGTGCTGTAACAGTGATGTCAAACTCATTAATACCCAGAAGCTTTGCTCGATTAATTCCATGGCTTAAAATGAAAATCATTGAGCCCCATAAGGGTTAATTATAACTGTTTTGTGAATTAACAAATGAATATGTTTGTTGTGTTTTAATCTTTATTTTTCAAATTTTTTTTTTGTTATGTATAATTTTCGATCACGTTGGGAACACTGCGGTCCCGTGGAGAAATCCTTGTGCGCTCTCATATGTTTCTTCATAAACGAAATTCTCTTTTCACCGTTTGATACTCGGCTCAACAAAAAACATTGCTCTTCTTCTGTTTCCGTACAACGGATAACGCTTCAAGTAAATCAAAATTAGAAAAATGATTTTTGGGACAAATAGAAACTCTAATATGAATTATAAACTGACTAAAAAGCGCGCTTTTTGTCAAGCCGTGTGTTTGTGGATGCCTTGTTTTCGTAGATTCACTAATCTACCCGCATTTGAATGTCGACGTATTTGTTCTAAACACCTTGCAGACAAGTATGATAATAATCCGGCCAAACAACTACCTAAAGTTGATTGAAGCGTTGACTTTTGTAAGGACGGGAAAAAGTACAAGTTTAAGAAGATTAAAACTAAAAGATTTATGTTGTCTAGTTACAAACGTAGCTTAAAATCTCATTCTTAAAGAAAAGAGCAGTCAGCAAGTTTTGAGAAATATTTCACAACCTGTCGACTTATCCTTTTCAATCTAAGGGATGAAGCTAAAATTCTCCATAATCGCTAATGCAACCATTAGTTAAAGCTTGGTAAAATCAAATAATTTTTAACATGTTTGGCTAAAAACTGTCTTAACTCATTACTGAAAAAGTGTTGCTTTTATCAAATAACAAAACTAAAAACAATTTCTTGAAATTAAAATGAAATATGTACAACTTTCAATTTTTTACTAACTTTTACTTGGAACTTTATAAAGAAATACTTGATTTTATCGAGAGAGAAAAATATTTTAGAAAAGATTTGTTTACCAGCTTTTGTCATCACATACACGCGAAAAGGTCTTTTAGATTTAAAACTAGAAGTTGATCTTTTCAAAAAGAGTCGTAAGAAACGTTTTGTCTCAAGATTTCGTTATCAATTCGCGGATTTTAAATCATTTAAAATTTTCAATGGAAGCTATTGAAAAGCTTAATGAATATTAGCCGTAGGTGCATTGTTTTTCTTTTCGATGTTTGCGGACATATGTATATGTCTTTACGGTGTGTACCAGTTTGAGTAAGTTCATGGTCTTCAGTATAGATGCTTTTTAATATCGACTTTACTTTTCACATACTAAAGTATTCCTTTTTTTTGTGAAGCATATATACTTTGGTTGTAAAAAAGAACACATAGTTTGAAGGCATTTGACAAAGACAGCTGAGAAGCGACGAATTTCAACTTATAACAAAACATTCGTATCCCTATATCTTGTTTATTCTGTATAGTTCACTATTCACTTTCCTCGATAACAATAACTATTTTATCAGTTTTAATCTTTGTTCATCTTTTCTAGCTCGATTTAAAATGACGTACGATTTAAAGCGAGTACCATGCAGGGTTGGCATAAACTGGTGTGGGGCTGAGCGCGCGCAATATATGTAAAAAAAAAAAAGAAAATAAAAAAAAACTCTAAACAAAAAATGCGTACAAAACACAAATAAATACGGGGGATAATAAAAGTTATCTCTTTATTTGTTTGTTTACTTATGTAAAGAATCTCGGCGTGCGTGCAGCTTTCAATTTCGCGCGCTTGTTTCGACGTAGTGCGCGAGCTTTCAAATATTGCTTTCGGTTAGAATAACGCAAGTTTGTGCCAGAAACCAACGGTTTTTTCAACTTTCTCAGGCGGTAGTAGAACCAAATTCGTCCGTCTGAAATATGTCATCTCGGAGCTGCAGTTTACGCTCAACGTTTGAGAGAGAAAAGGGAATTTGTCAGCCGGAGTCAATGGAGGCGACAAGTTGCTGTGACTGCTCCAAGCAAATAGACAATACAAATCATCACTATGAACAAATCCCAGAAACTCTCAATACAAGACAAGACATTGTGCAAGCTATTCGCCGAATCCTTGGCACAAACCGTGAAAAAAGATCACTAAAATATTTTCGAAGACAAAGCAATCGTTTCAAAAGACCAAGATTGTCAGAGGTACTCATCATATCAGTATTTGTTTCTCTTCTTGGTATTTTGAACTCAAATACACTTTATTGCTTTTTAGACAAACGTTTTTGCTATTTTTATTCATTTTATTTTATTTATTTTTTTACGCCGAAAAACCCTGAGATCTAATTTGAGAAAATATACTTTAAATTGCTGTCATTATGTTTTAAAAAGGAAATCCTGCAAACACTGCTGCATTACAACATGCATTTTATTCAATTTTTTCGTTTCGCTTTTCCAATTCTTTATAAATCAATTAGTTTATCAATTCTTATTGATTATTCAATTCACTTTTTCTTTTATTTGAGCGTTTATTCATTCATTCGTTTTTCCATTGTGCAATCACCATTTTTAAGAAAGATTAAAAAACAGGTAAAGAACGCATTAGTAAGATTATTTCCGGTCTGGCACCAATTGTCAATATTTCAGCTCTTGTGAGCTTCATGTAAAACTTGCCTGCGAAAGTGATTTCTTTTGTGTCACGCAAAAGTTGGCCAGTTACTTTAACATGCATTACCAATACCATTGGCCTGTCACTAACCTTTTGTCCTACCTCTTTAAGACACTTTCATCTTCACCCTTGTAAACGGATCACCATTTTAGAATGCAGAACGAGAGTGCGAATATGGTGTTTTTCTTGTGCTTACGCTGATGCCATATGTCAGCTGGTATGGCTCTCCACCACTACCATTACCACCACCACCATTACCATTACCACCACCACCATTACCATCACCACCACTACCATTACCACCATTACCATAAACACCACTACCATTACCACTACCACCACTACCATCACCACCATCACCACCATTACCACCACCACCCATTACCACCACCATTACCACCACCATTACCACCACCATTACCACCACCACATTACCACCACATTACTACCACTACCATACCATTACCACCACTACCATACCATTACCACCACTACCATACCATTACCACCACTACCATACCATTACCACCACTACCATACCATTACCACAACCACCATTACCACCCCCATTACCATTACCACCATTACCATTACCAACATTACCATTACCACCATTACTATTACCATCACTACCATTACTACCACCATTACCATTACCACCACTACCATTACCACCATTACCACCACTACCATCACCATAATTACCATTACCACCATTACCATTACCACCATTACCATTACCACAATTACCATTACCACCATTACCATTACCACCATTACCATTACCACCACCACCATTACCATTACCACCACCACCATTACCACCACCACCATTACCATTACCACCATTACCATTACCACCATTACCATTACCATCATTACCACCACTACCACAACCATCACCACCAATACCACTACCATTACCACCACTACCATTATCACCACCACCACTACCATTACCACCACTACCATTACCATTACCACCACTACCATTACCACCACTACCATTACCATTACCACCACTACCATTACCACCACCACCACTACAATTACCATCACCACCAATACCACTACCATTACCATTACCACCACTACCATTACCACCATTACCACCACTACCATCACCATAATTACCATTACCACCATTACCATTACCACCATTACCATTACCACAATTACCATTACCACCATTACCATTACCACCATTACCATTACCACCATTACCATTACCACCACCACCATTACCATTACCACCACCACCATTACCACCATTACCATTACCACCATTACCATTACCACCATTACCATTACCATCATTACCACCACTACCATTACCACCACTACCACTACCATCACCACCAATACCACTACCATTACCACCACTACCATTATCACCACCACCATTACCACCACTACCATTACCATTACCACCACTACCATTACCACCACTACCATTACCATTACCACCACTACCATTACCACCACCACCACTACAATTACCATCACCACCAATACCACTACCATTACCATTACCACCACTACCATTATCACCACCACCACTACCATTACCACCAACACCATTACCACCGCCACCATTACCATCGCCACCATTACCACCACCATTACCACTACCACCATTACCATTACCACCACCACCATTACCATTACCACCACTACCATTACCATCACTACCATTACCACCACCACCATTACCACCACCACCATTACCATCACTACCATTACCACCACCACCATTACCACCACCACCATTACCACCACCACCATTACCACCACCACCATTACAACCACCATTACCACCACTTCCATTACCACCACTACCATACCATTACCACCACTAGCATTACCACCACCGTTACCACCACTACCATTACCACCACTACCATTAACACCACCACCATTACCACCACCACCATTACCACCACTACCATTACCATTCCACTACCACTGATTATCACCATTACCATTACCACTACCATTACCACCACCAACATTACCATTACCACCACTACCATTACCACCACCTCCATTACCATTACCACCACTACCATTACCATTCCACCACTACCATTACCACCACCACCACTACCATTACCACCACCTCCATTACCATTACCACCACTACCATTACCATTCCTCTACCACTGATTATCACCGCAATTGCGTACCATTACAAATACCATCACCATTAATTTGCTGCTTGTTTTCTCCTTCAGGTCGGTGACACGAACTCGCCAGTTACTTTGCTTACTATGAAATCACGTAGTCTGCCAGACGATCAAGATTGTCTTCTCTTCCGTAGTCCTCACCAGTAACTAAGAAAAAAACACTACCCAACAGCTAAAATAGCTCATATTGTCATAGTATGACATAAATATTATACAAGTATTGAACATGGGATGTTATTACCGTGAAACTCTGAATTAAATCTTTGTAAACTTGTGTGATGTATTGTACTTATACGTGAAACAACACGGCTTTAAATACATGAGTACATCCCGGGGGGGGGGGGGGTAATCCCTTCAGATCTGGGTAGGGGTGTTCCGCTGGGAGTACATCTATCAGTACTCCATTGAATGTGACTCGTATAAGTGTCTACACTGATATAGAACAATTTTGCAATTCATTTTACGTTCTTTTATCACCGACTTTGGTGTCCGCTTGCTTTTCGTCTAAACGCTCTAAATGTTTTGGCGAATACACGTTCTGATCTGAGCCTGGCGATGTTACGATCTTTAATAGGGTTGCGCTTTTTGGCGTTTGAAAGATTGGAAACTAACTGTTAATTTAGTGTAGTTTTTTAAGTATATCACGAAAGGCAATAAGAAAACGTGAAATAATTTGAAAAATTGTTGTTTATCTATCTATATTACTGTAGAAACGACCACTTGTACTGCCCTACCCAAAGTACGTTTCCTATGTCTTGTATGAACTACTCGTCGGGACTTCCGAAGAATGCCCAGGTTCGAAACCCCAAGGTATACGTTATTTAGACTCTCTTCTTCGCCAATCAGTCACAACACAATTGAGGACTAATAAATTGATGAAAAAAATCAATTTCAACATCAAATCAATAGTTAAATTTGGCGATTCAAATTCAGTAAAAGTTATCAGGAAAACTGAGTTGATTTCATTGATTGAAATGTGACTGTCAAAAGGTCTAACTAACACAAAATAATCTGATTTCATTAAATCTAATGTAGAAACTAATACGAGTCAAATTGCTAACCCATCGGAGCTAAGTGTGCGGGACCTGTTGGAAGCAGAAGCCCATCGGGTTGGGCTTCCTGTGTGGAACATGGGCTGTTGTTTTTTAATTTTGTAAAGGGTTTGTAAAATGACGGACAAAGTAGAAGTTTACTGAACAAAGTTATAAGTTTATTGAATAATACATACTTGGATCAAACAAAAAACTATACAATCATGCATTAAGTTTAGAATTTCGTTGATTGGCATATAATGTTATTCCATTGTACCCTGAGGATGCTGCCCGAAAGCTTTCTAATTAAAAGTACCATTTGTTTTTGTATTTAATATATAATCATTGTCTCTCGAAGATGTCGATATTGACTCTTCTTAAATACTCTTCTAGACTACAACTAATTGGCATTTTATTCATTTATCAACTAATCCAGTACAAAAAGGCTACTGATTTTGCTGAAAAGCAGACATCTTCAAGAGAAGCCACCTCGAGGTTATCAGAAATCGAGATTGAAAACAAACGACCTATACAGAGTTATTTCACTTGATTTTTTAGCTTATAAATTTGCTGTGCTATAATCTTGCTTAAGATTGTTTCAAGTGCAATCAATGCCTCTAACACAGGCGTTCTTAGGCTCACTACGAACATTAGAGTATACATGTATGCGCTACCTAGTTTTCATGGTTAACGTCGCATCTAGCGCTGTGTCAGTGCTCAAAGGAGCCGAAACGTGCCCCGAAGTGATTCTTCACAAGCCCGAGCTCGCGTTCTAAGAGCGTCCTGTTGGCTAAAAATCCCGACGTGGCTTAGGTTGAAGTCGTCGCACTCTAATGTACTCAGTTATATGAAGTAACCTACACCAATGGTTACATTTCTGCAGTAACCAACCTGATCAACAGATAAACTGTTAAATTCTTATACCAGTAAAACACCTCTGCGTTTCTTGTGTCTACACACATCAGTACTCAATGTCTATAACAACCACATCCATCAACGATAGTACATATTAACAGCATCACGTTCTAATTCTCTTCACACAGATCAAAATTTGATTTGAAAGAAGTGCCAGTTCACAAAGTGTTTTGAAAATGCATATGATGATAGACATTAAATATCACTAATGAAATGCACTATACCACGAGTAAACAACAGTGTAGACATAATTAATCTAAATAGTTTCATTTGATACTTCTTTTTAATAGCTGATTATACGTGTACCGTATTTTAGTTTTCATTGTCTATGTTGTACGCTTAATGATTTCTTGTCTACTTATTATCTGGGTCGTTCAAAACTGAAGAGGCCATTTGGTCGAACCACTTGCAGTACTTAAGCATAAAACCAGTTCTTTCTCCGGTTCTGTTCATGGTTGGTGTTGTGCTTGCTTCGTGGTTGCTTAAAAACTGTGCAGTTTCTTGCCTTGTAAAGAAAAACGGCATCTCTACTCCCTCGGGCTCATTTTCAGGCGTTTTTACTTCTTGATTTGCTGGTTGGCAGTTCTGTCCTTGTTGTGTCAGTTGGTTTCGTGAACGTTTCAATTGTTCGTAATTATGTTGCATGTTCTTGATTTCGGTTGTCTGCTGTGTTTCCTCAACAGGCGGTTTTGTCCGTTTATTGTTTTGTGTGCAAAATATTTCGTTTTGTGGCTGTTTCAGTGGCTGCGAAATTTCTTTTCGATGTTGTTGCACAGCTTTTGTTTGTAACTGTGCCGCCGTTCCAATGTGTCGTGGCGATGCAATTTCATTTTGTTGCAACACAGTGTTTGTGCTTTGTAGCGCGTTTAGTTGTTGTTGAACAGTTTTTATTTGTGGTTGTACTATAATAATCTGTCGTTGCTTGTTTTGTAGTTCTTGGTTTCTTATTCCGATTTCTCCATAATGTCCTGGAAGGCTTTCGTGCTCAATTTCAGGTTGACTTAGTTCTTCGACAGTTTCCTCTGTTTCATTGAAATCTTCTTCGCACAGTAACCCAAATAGCTCATCATGGCCAGTTTCTGGCTCGGCAGCTTTGGCGCTTTCGGGATAACTGTTTTCATTAAATTGAAGATATGCAATTTTTGCGTCTTCCGTATCTTTCTCCTCGTCTTTATCTGTGAACTGTTCTGCACAAATTCTCCCTCTTTCGGTGGCTACTAAAGTAGTCTTAACATTTGAAATTATGACGTCACGATTCCCAGGAGCATGAAGTATAGTTGGTGCTCGGCTCTCTGTGGAAGAAGTATCTCGTCCGTCTGGTCCACTTGATCCGGAGAACACCGTTGTAGACTCTAGGGACAACTCGTCTTGTCTCACTTGTGCACTTTGTGTGGCTCCCAACAGCATTGGTCCAGACTCTAAGGACAACTTGTCTTGTCTCACTTCTGCACTTTGTGTTGCTCCCAAGAGCATTGGTATAGACTCAAAGGACAACTCGTCTTGTCTCACTTGTGCACTTTGTGTGGCTCCCAACAGCATTGGTCCAGACTCTAAGGACAACTCGTCTTGTCTCACTTCTGCACTTTGTGTTGCTCCCAAGAGCATTGGTATAGACTCAAAGGACAACTCATGTTGTCTCACTTGTGCACTTTGTGTGGCTCCCAACAGCATTGGTCCAGACTCTAAGGACAACTCATCTTGTCTCACTTGTGCACTTTGTCTCGCTTTAAAGAGCAAGTGTCGTATTTCCTCTTTATTTATCCAGTCATGCTCGTTCGGAAGTGTGTTACTCATATTTTCACGGGTACTCTCAAAGTAGTTATTGGCGAATAAGGCTCCACGCTGCATGTGTTGTCTGTTTATGTCAGTAACGGTACAATTCCAGTTGCACCACCAGCAGGGTGTTGGGTTGTAAGGAGGCAACAAGTGCCTTCTAAGACAAAAGATGAAAGTTTGACAATTTTGTTTGTCAGATACAGCGACTTGAAATTCAAACTGGATAAGATATACTGCGGGATATTAAAATACTATACAAACTACCGAACTAGTTCATTTTAGCGGTAAAATGGTGGCATATGTGATCGATATGGGTTCGATTCGTGGATCCGCTTGAGTGATTTGTGAGCTAAATTTGTCATCGGAATCTCTCATCACACGTGTTTCTCTCCCTCAGCAAAAATTAGAGCAGGGATGTGTGATGAAATAGTGACTGTACGGGTAGTCAGTGAATAAAATTAGAGCAGGGATGTGTGATGAAATAGTGACTGTACGGGTAGTCAGTGAATAAAATTAGAGCAGGGATGTGTGATGAAATAGTGACTGTACGGGTAGTCAGTGAATAAAATTAGAGCAGGGATGTGTGATGAAATAGTGACTGTACGGGTAGTCAGTGAATAAAATTAGAGCAGGGATGTGTGATGAAATAGTGTCTGTACGGGTAGTCAGTGAATACGATTGAGCAGGGATGTGTGATGAAATAGTGACTGTACGGGTAGTCAGTGAATACGATTGAGCATCTATTCAAACAATAACACTAATCATGACTAATATCTGGTTGAGATATATCATAAATAGATATACGCATTTGCAAAAAACGTATTGTACATTTATACCAATAGTAGTAGAATTAATGATATGCAAAACGGAAAAATCGCTTTATTTATTTCAGACTTCATTCAAAATACATTTCCTTGGTAATTGCATGGTAAAGACAATAAAACAGTTATTTTTAAGTGTGTTTGTTACAATTGCTTATTTTGCAGTATGATATTTAATAAATGTATAATAGAACGTTTTTGCAAGGGAGTACAAATAAATGAATTTATGACGTTAGGCTCTTCCTCACGATCTCTCGCTCCGTCGCTACGCTCTCCGCATAGAGACTGTTACACCAGAATAGTAGCGAGTCTTTGATTGGCCGTTAGAATCTGATTCGTAGCTGAATTCCTATTGGTCGTATGCAAATCACAAAATTTATAAACAATGACAACGTTGAGCAGTTGAATAAGCATGAAGCGTGATGACGTTTTACCCCCGTGTCTAGACCAGAATCCTTTTCACATTGCTTTTGTTCACTAATTATGACTATTGTTCCTGTATTATCGAGGGAATATAAAATTTGAATATGAAAGGATTTTAAAAACTATTATGGTATAGAGACGGGGGTAAAACGTCATCTCGCTTCAGGGCTATTCAATGATCGCCGCTGGCAGTATAACGGCCATTTTTTGGTTCATTTTTCAAAATACGGCTTCTTGACTTACAAATGAACACGCATGGTATTTTTTTTGGATTCGCAGAAAGTAGTTTTTGTCCTGTGAGGTCTGTTCTTCGACTTTAAGAGATTCAAAATTTGCTTACAGCAACCGATCACTTGTAAAACACGTAGGTAAAAGTTTAAACCTATCGAAAACTATCTTTATTGAACTATTGATGGTGAATAAAATGCCTATGCAAATCGGAGCTTAATATTTCGTGAAGTGTGTTGATCGAATTGTAATTCGAACCTTAGAAATCACACGACAACAAAATCAAAGTAATTTTGACTTTGGCGGCGTGTACAGTTGGCCGTGGGACCCTGCCTCGGTCTGTTTTTGTTCTATGTGTTTTTTGTTCAAACTTGCTTTTTATGTTTCGCAAAGCATCTTCATATACCGCAGTCGATTTTTAGTGAGGGATTAAAACCAGATGTGCTACAAACGTGCCGTTTAATGTCTTTGATTTTTGGACATTTATCCGAAGCCGATTTTTGCCGGCGGTGTTTGATTTAGCGTTCTAACTCCAAGTCAATACCTTAAATGTCAAGTGTAAGGGACAAGGACGTTTATTGTCTATCCAATGAAATACATCTTACCCTGCTTTAAATTCCACGAAGTGATTAAAATATTTCTATAGATGCGGATTTTCCGACTGAAATTTCGAAAAGATTGCAATATAATAAGTATAAGTGCAATTTTATATTATATTAAAGTAGTTGGGGATCCACACCGATTCCCGCTAATAGAATTTTTAAACACTTTTTCTACATAAAGACTGGCACATATAAAAAACAAAAATGCAATAGAAAATAGGGATCACCGTGCTTGTTTTGCAACTGTGGGGGTGGTAATAGGCTCATTTTTGCCCCATTTCAACTAAAAGAAGTAGCATCAAAGTGTTGAAAATAATATTCTTGCCAACAAATTTTCAGTATTTTCATGAATCTGCGCGCTATAAGAGTCTGACAAAGTGCTCTTTTTGCCATAGTTCCCATGAATCTATTCCTTGCAAAAGACATCCACTGAGATATTTTATGGAGATTGAAATGAAGAACCTTCACCACAAAAACGTCCAAATTACAACGCTTTGCTATAAAAAAAAACTATATAATTTTTATTGGAAAATTTTACAATTTTTTTGATTGCAGCAAGATTCCCAACTACCCATTAGAGTGCAAACACTAAATGTGTGCAATAGTTGTCACTATTTAGAAGTAAATAGCACCATTTAAACAAAAGAGAACAATAGAATTAGGAAAATAGCACTTTTAAGTAGCATTTGTATTTGGTATGATGCACTCTACACTCAAACAAATTACATTTCTTTATCAAACACTAATAGCCATTCCATGTCATATAAACTTCAATTTTCTCCAACATCATACATCTTTATTTATTTATCAATTTGTTTATTTCGTGATACTGTCATCTTGCAATGTATTTTCATGAACAATCCCCCCGCATTGTCCTAGCTGATTCGCAGTTTCAGAATTCAGAATAAGCCAACATTTGTTGCATTTCTGGTTGGTATCATATAATAGGCGTTGAAAATTTGCTTGACCGCGCCCTTTTGAAGGATGGCTGATACTTTGCAGGGACTCCATATCCTAGCTTTGTTTCGTTTCTTTTTTCTGTTCAGCGTAGCAAGTAGTGGCTTTAGTAGCAACTAGAAGCGTGGGGAGGGACTAATACGGACGCACTGTACGCTTTGAGCCACTAGGTTTGTTGTTGTTTATTCACTGTTTCGAGTAAACAACACTCATAAAGTCTCTTAACTTAGAGTGCACGCCAAAAAACATGAAAGAACTACTAACGATTTAGTTTATTCTACTTAGTTCTTGACAAACTGTGACTCACTGAGGCATAACAACTAAATGGCGCAATTTTGTGCAAATTCAATTCTATTCTATTGCATGTTTAAGAGGCACTATTTTGTGCTAAATAGTAATTTTAAAAACTGTTCTGCTATAATGATAATTTACTAAGTTGCACAAACTATTGCAATTCGACAGTGTACTATAACGTATATTTAACGGCTTTCTGGTGCCGGCGTACCTGTGATAGATGTTAGCCATGCTGCAATTCAAATGAGTTATAGGAAAGACACTTCGGCAAGCTAGCATCCAACAGCAAGGGCAACTACAGCAAATACAATCACTCATGGTTTCATCGATCTATTTTGCTTTCAATCTGACACAAAATGCTCTTATATACACATATTGTATTTGCAGCTTGTTGTTTCCATATGGTCTCAAACGACATGATCAGTCGGGATTGTTTTTAAGTGGTAGAAAAAAGCACATATGATATGCGGGTGGTATTTTATAATATGCGTTAAGAAAAGAAAATCTAGCTGCTATTTTCAAGTCACTCTAATCGTTGAACATTACGTAATGTCAAATGGCCTTGGTCGTCAATGGCCCACCATATGGGGCCTTCCCTTATTTCACATACCCCCCCCCCTTTTTTTTTGTCATTTGAACAGCTTCTATCACAAAAATTGGATCCATGGTCCATTTTTTTTTGTGCTGTGAGTTTTGTTTTCAAAAAGGAATTATGAACATTACCATTGATACATTTCTTTGTAAAAATGTCAGGGTTTTAAACATTAAGTCTTCTTCAATTTAAAACCTTCCTGGAAAGTTTGGATTTATGCTATTCATAGTATAAATAATGTCAAAATGAATTCGTTTTGTCAAAAAACTCAATTTATTTGTTTTACTTAATTAGCGTCCAATTAGAGATAAAAGAATATAAGTTTTAGAGGGTATAATTATAAGTAATACCATGGCTCTGAGTGATATCATATAGGGATTCAATGTCCCCGAAGCCGAGGGAAATTAAGTTGAAGTTGACTTTTACTTAACCCAAGACTGAGGGACGTTTAATCTCTAATATCCCGAAGAAGCCATGGTATTAGTTTGTACAGTACATTGATTTCCAATGAAAACTTCAAACATGCATTGACTTTGAAGCTGAATTAATTGCTTTTTGTTGTTGAGAACTTTCACTGAATTATACTCTTTGGAGTTTTCAAAGCGAGTAATGTGTGTTGTTCAGTTAAAGACTGTCAAAACAATTGTTTCCTATATCGTCACCATGTCTATCCCACATTTGTTAGCGACTGAAGAAAGTACAAACACAACCGCGATAGTAAATATACCGATTACGACCTGGGTCGATTTTTCGAGTCCAATGCTCCTGTGATTGTCGACATGAGGGATGATCAGAAAACTACTAATCGTACCTCATGTTATACAGTTGATCTCATTTACTTTGTTCAAGAAAAATACAAGTTAACAAATCACATTTTCACGTGAAGTGATTGCATTCCGTAATTAGCTTTTGTTTTATCAAATCGTAAACTTCTAAACTTCTTTTCATTTTGAACGTTAATGGGATCGACTGTATATATATGTCATGATAAAATTTTCCGTTATTTTGATCAAAAATAACTTTTTCAAAAAAGTCTCTTCGCTGATTTCTACAAAGACAACAATAATGAAGCATACGAATTTCTTGTAAAATAAATGGTCTGTGTAGTAACCAAGAGTCTTAGATAATGGCCACACACTTTATACATTTCTGATTATTCAACGGTTTTGTCCTTACAAAACTTGCATATGCGATCCTCAACTGGTAAATTATTGTAGGTATTTGTTTTGGTGATTTGTGCTCTTGGCACTGGTGTACTAACAAACGGACATTTCGATCCATACGAGGCTACTACACCATGGACCTCCGGCTTAACGTCCTTATCCGGCCGAGAAGACGCGAAATACTACTACTAATAATAATAATAGACCGGCGCTCAACCTGAACTGAGCCAACCGGGATGCGATTTCGGTAGGTTGTTATATATGTAGGTAGGTAGGTAGGTAGGTAGGTAGGTAGGTAGGTAGGTAGGTAGGTAGGTAGGGAGGTAGGTAGGTAGGTAGGTAGGTAGGTAGGTAGGGAGGGAGGTAGGTAGGGAGGTAGGTAGGTAGGTAGGTAGGGAGGTAGGTAGGTAGGTAGGTAGGTAGGGAGGGAGGTAGGTAGGTAGGTAGGTAGGTAGGGAGGTAGGGAGGTAGGTAGGGAGGTAGATAGGGAGGTAGGGAGGTAGGTAGGGAGGTAGATAGGGAGGTAGGGAGGTAGGTAGGGAGGTAGATAGAGAGGTAGGTCAACAGGTCAGTACGTATAGGTAATTAATGATTAGGAATGTAGAAAGGAAGGGCGGAAGTAAGGTAATAACAAAGAAAAGAAGTAAATTAGCGAGTGAACTATAGGTAGTTAGGAGCAGGGAAGTCAAGGAAGGAAATTGCAAAGAAAGATGGAAAATTAGATTGGACTACAGAACAAAACAACAACACACAAAATAAAGAGAATTGCATAACCACTAGTTTAGTGCGACGTGATTTTACTTTATTCATCAAAATGACTGAAGAAGTGATGAAAGAAAACATGGATCTTAAAATGCTTTCGAAATTGTAGTCTTTCGAAAATGTCCGGACAAATCGATTGGGAACGATTGAAAACAGATATGTAACAATGTAAGGAATCTTCAGGGTTTTTTAGCTTTGTTTTCAATTAAAATTTATATCTCAAGAAAGAACTTAGCCAGTTCTAGACCATCTACAACTTCTCCATGCGTTTTTACTCCGGGAAAGGAGGCACTACTAACTTTAAATTGGGACTTTAGTAGTGTTTTGAGATGTGTATAGCTCAAATATTATTTCCTTAAACGTGTGATTTTTAATACGTAGAAGTATAGTCGCAAGAAAACGCAGCATATAATTAGAAGCGATGCGTTTTGCACTGAGAAAATGGAGAGTTTTGAAATTTCATCAGTGTGAACGGAGACTTAGCGACCACATAGTCTTATTTTACTAAAGATATCTCTGACTTATTCTATTGCAACGATTAGGCTGGTGTTCGGTGAGTGTATACTGTTTACAAATTAATAACCATTCTATAACGCATTCACAGTAACGAAATAAAGCCACCTTGTGAGTCGTATTTGGGAATCACTATCAAATAAAAGTTGAATATAATGTATGTGCTAATCAGTGGAACTTTTAGGTTACTATAGACTTCACTATTTAGTCTCTTCTACGCATCTGCATCCGTTTGTGGTTTGTTTGACTTCATTTTCATGCCAATCGATTCTGGAGATCGAGGACCCTGTAAACAAACAATACATTAATCATTGAATAAATATACAGATAAATGGCACACACATATAGAACAGTCTACACGATAAAAAAAATACTCGATAGGCTATACGTCCACACTAACCCGGATAAATTTGAAAAAGCAACTTTATTTATCCGGCTTGGCCTTCCGTCCACACTAAAACGCATGAATCCGTAAGAATGTTATGCTAATTCTATTGTTTAACGAGCAATTTTTGTCACGGATTCGGAACAAAAGTTGCGTTTTCAAATTTATCAGGCATAGTGTAGCCAGGGTCTGCCTTCTATAAATATCATACTGAAAGGCCGAATTGCAACTGGCCAACGTGGTTTTAGTTTAACAGGAACAACAATTTGTAACAATTTACCAAAAGACCTTGAAACATTTACAGATGGAGTGGCAAATTATACCGTCTTTTATTTTGGCCATGGATAATCAGCGATAGTAATTTACTGTCCGTGAAGAAGCAACAGTGAAGCGCAAAACAGATGAATAAAAGAACTGCCAGAAAGAAAGAAAAAACAACAATTGATTTGTAGTTTTTACCTTGTGACTCATTTTACTGGATCTATTGGAAGACGTCTCGGAGTCGTCGAACTTTTCAAATGAGACTTCGTTGGTGTGTTCAGAGAAGGCTTCGTTATCAAACATATTCCCTTTCCCACCTTTATCTCGCCTTACATAGTCTTTGCGTCCCTGGTTAACAAAGAACACACATTTATTTAATCATAATACTATTCCACTTCTCTGATTTAAGATGGATCACAACATTTTTCTGTGATTTTGTGTCGATCTAACCTCCTCTAAAGACCTTGATCCTTTGCTTTCAAACAATGGATTGTTTTACTGTGACGTCACAGTGCAGTGAGGCAATTGATTGATTGATTGACTTATTGATTAAATAATTGATTGATTGATTGATTTAATACCTCTCGTCCAAATACAACCATGGCCACTGCCTACAATGAAGGAAACATGTATTTTAGATTTATACTAGTAAACAACAGAAAACACTGAGTTATGACCTTTTCCCTTCGCTCGGATGATGTTATAAAACAACGGCTAATATTAAGTTCTTTAATTTCTATTTTTGTTATCTAATTTTTCCCCTCTTTTTTGTCAATACCGTTTTCAACTAGCACTTTGCATGCGCAGATGGCGGTGTAAACATATAGGAAGAGTAGCAGATGATCTTGATCAATGTCAACATAGACACGATTAAAAGCAGTTTTACAGACAAATTAGTCTCAACTGTGTGCTTTTTACTTGTTTTTGTTTTTCCTCCTTGTTTTCATTTGACGGTAAATCGTTGTGGTGTGAACAAACCCACGCTAAAGTCTATTTTACATCTGACACACGTATATTATAACAACATGCTAGCTCAATAAATAAATAAACAAAGAAACAACGAAACAAATAAACAAACAAACAAACAAACGAACGAACAAACGAACAAAAACACAAAGAAACAAACAAAGAAAAAAACATACATGCAAACAAACATACAAACAAATATATAAATGAATGAATGAATGAATGAATGAATGAATGAATGAATGAATGAATGAATGAATGAATGAATGAATGAATGAATGAATGAATAAAAAATACCATGCACGGCTCACAGCAAAAAGTTCTGCGATCGTGAAAATGTTCATGTTTTTTCTCGTGTTTAGTTGCGCTCTTTTGCTACAATATCGCTCAACTCGATCTCGTAGATAGAATTTGAGCGATTCCAGCGAATTAGATCACTCCAGTCTTTTTTGTTTGGTAAATGATTCGGTATTGATGATGATTTACTAATGTTGATGTCAGTTATCATTGTAAACCTTGCCTAATGTAGGGTCGCAGGAGTTGTTCCGGTGGGCGTTCAGTGACATAGGTAAGTCACTTTGTGATACATATGTATGGTACTTATTCTTTGGAGTGCATACTACGAGGATTGTTATCCCGGAGGAGCGGGGATCTACTGAAATCTTGTTTTAGTGTGGAAGAGGAAATAAGAAAATCAACTTCAGGTTTGGGATAGGGTCAGGGTTTTGTTGAGCTGGATTAAAAAAACGCCTCAGTTTGCAGATCCCTTCCCCCCCTAGTAAAAATCAATACTGTATGCCGAACCGCCCCTGACTGTATGCTAAGACATGTTTAAAATTGAAGTCAATGCATATATATATATATGCCCAATACTTAGAGCCGACTACCCCAGAGGAAATGCGCTTGAGAACATAGAAAAGGATATTTTTTGTAAGTAGTTGAGCATCTAACCTGCAAGACGACTGATACAGTCAGGAAGTACTGTGGTTTGAAGGATTCCTGTTCCACTGAAAGGTAGGCTGTGATACACGTTGAACCAAGCAGAGCTAGAAGAACAGCATCTTTCAGCATTCGATAGCTAGAAGAAAATATAGAACACAATGAAAACATTATTGACAATAAAACACACACTGATATATATATGCATTTCATTGTTGTAGTAACAATAAGTAATAATGAATCAATGATCCACATACAGCTATTCTTGAAAAGGTTGTCTAGTTGAAATACTGATTTAGCGAATAACAATGTCATTTACATATGTAAAGTTTTCAGTTTTCTTGTTTTAAATACAAAGCTGCACATATTATATAGTTACATAGTTTATCATAATTTTGTGATGAAGCTATTTTGTACATTGGGGCTCATCATTTCTTAAAAAAAAAAAAATCATGAGATATGCAAATGATTTTGCTATTCGCTAAATCAGTATTTCAACTTTTATCACTTACGATAACATATATTCTATTTATCCTTATAACAATAATTTTATCATATCTATCCTAATTTTTGCATATAGCTGCTTGTAATGCGCAACAGCAAATTTACACCATCTTTGCGCAAAATAAATATCATATATATTGTTATGGTGAAATTAGACTTCCAGCAACTGTCTGACATTCTAACAGAAGCACATTAAAGATATAACTTAATGGGGAAAAAGGAAAATTAACAGTGCCGAGTGAATAACGCATTTCGATAATTTTGCGGGATTCATTATCACCGCTTGATAAAAAAGATCCAAAAACAATGATGTCGAATTCTGAGTGATCGTGAGAATTGAAATGATGAGCAACTGCTTAAGGAAGATTAATTTAAAAAAATAGCCGGCTTCGTGTAAACGCTGCCTTAGAAAGTGACAAAAGCACGTCAAGTGGCTTTGTTGTTGCACCTCTTTTAGTATGTGTGCTTTGAGAGAGCTGGAATACAGCATAGAGAAAGGCCGCTGTTAGTAATGTTAGTCATGAAAATGACCTGACAGTGCCTTGTTTGCGCAAAAAGACTCAATACTCACACCATAGGGTAGTACAAATACTTAGTTTTCCTTTCTTGTGTTGGAGCAGCAACAGCACAAAGGACTGTGACGTTCAGCTAAAACAATGTAAATATTCAGAGATATATATTTATATTAGTAACTGAACAAACAATAATGAATGAGATATTAAAACTAGTGTACGTACGCACTGAAAACATAACAAACCAACAACCAAGACAATATAACTGTATGAAAATAAGACACTAACAAATGATTACTTGAAAAAGAAGTTATATATCATACCAGAATGACAATCAATAAAGGAGCTCCATATCCCCACATACTACCGCCAGCAATTGCTGTCCAGCACCTGACGGAAAACATAATAAAAGAGTACGTTGAGGCCAAGATATTTTACTGTACATAACAAACGTGCACCAACATCCAACAGTTGTCGGGGGAGGGTGAGGGAGGAAGGGTTCGTCTCAGAATTAATGCTAAGCTCAACTTATTTGTACGTTATCCTAACGGATGCATCATCATCAGTCATAAAAAAAACCGTGTTTAGGAAGGTAGAGGAGAGGTATTACACGATTTGTTCTTTCCTTCTGACCAAGCAATAGATTTTTTGTGGGTGAAATAAATCTTCTACTCCAAACTTCAGACTTAGCGTGATAGTAGAACATTTATCCCTGCTGCGATTGAATGACCCAATGTTCTCACTATTATTATGCACATATATTGTAATAAAAAATATTTACACTGCTTGTGGGTTCTTGATATCTACTTGGATTCCAATAGCGATGAGAGAGAGAAGAAGTGGCAGACCTGTGAAAAACATAATGGTTAGCACAGCACAGCACAGCACAGCACAGCACAGCACAGCACAGCACAGCACAGCACAGCACAGCACAGCACAGCACAGCACAGCACAGCACAGCACAGCACAGCACAGCACAGCACAGCACAGCACAGCACAGCACAGCACAGCACAGCACAGCACAGCACAGCACAGCACAGCACAGCACAGCACAGCACAGCACAGCACAGCACAGCACAGCACAGCACAGCACAGCACAGCACAGCACAGCACAGCACAGCACAGCACAGCACAGCACAGCATTTTTTCTTAGCATGCCAAACCCACTATATAGCATAGACTTGACCTGTAATATGTACACATTTGGATTCCTGAAATACCTACCCCATCCAAAGACGACATAAACAATCTCAATGTTCATGCCTGTCGCAAACATTTCCTTGATTTTACCATGGATTCGAAGACCGTGAAGCATCAACCAGAAAAACTGTGCAACTACAGAGAAATATTCCAAGAAGGCCAGGAAACCACACAAATGCTGCCATGAAAATAATATTTGACTATGTAAGTATACATATACCAGCAAATATATCAGTAATGCAGGCATACGCACCTTCTCTGCCTTTACATTTGCTCCAATGAGGAAAGTCATCAACATTAAGATCATGGCGACACAAATGTTGATACGCATAACCTCACCACCGTGAATATTCCTATAAGTAAATAATAGTGGTAAGATATACGGTAACTGTTCTTCACAATCACGGTATATATGTATTTATAAAATAACTGATATACCTCGCACTCTGATTGGTCAAAGCGTCGTGCTTCTCTAGCACTTCCCTCGTATTCTACGTATCCCCGCGTGATTTATTTATCGATAAAGCACGCGTGCGAGTCTTTTATTTCTTCATTATATAGTATATTCACCTTCATATTTTTATACTAGTTTATTTATTTCTATCAGTATCATTCTTTTATTTTTGGTAGCCTTTGTCCGCTCCATAACTCGCAATGCCAACTGATCGTCCCTCTTTTCATGGTAGTCAAGCTGTTTTATATTCCTTTAGGGAGTACCCTTGGGATTCAAATAAAGACGATCTGAAATATAGCCCCTCCCCCATTAGAAATAGCGCACCGACGTTCGTTCGAAAGGTATGCAATAAACTGTGTGATTGGAATTACTAAGACGCTTCATCTGACGGTATTGGACGATCAGATGATTTGAAATGTGTCTCGTTTAGAGGGCTAGTGTTACTGTTCTCAGATATTAGATACTATCAGCCGTAGACTGGTTGTTGAGAAACTAAACTTTCAAACACATCTTGGTAAAGCAAATGAAAAGCATTGAGCACGCGTTGATTGGCCATTACTACTTACACTTTCCAAACAATGTGCAGAATAGCAACTATTAGTATAGCAAACGAGACTCCAATACCAGCATAAGTGTTGGCCAGCAGGGAGAACTTCTTATGAATCACCTAAAAAAGCAATGAAAGTTTTAAAAGACTGATAAGAATATTTCATGGCGTAATGGTCAAATGCGTTTGAATGGACCTCATTGGAGTTGAGCAAGACCACTAGGTAAAGCCAGCGGTGTTACCATGGATATCATTGCATTAGAGCGAGGCTATTACTTTACTACACAAATCAGCCTCAGTATCGTGTTAGATTCAACAAGCAAAATGCTAAACTAATTATTTGATGGATATGATTTCACTCAAGCTTTGGTTTTGTAATGAGAATACTGGCAATTAATCTAATAATAATAATAATAACTTTATTGAACAAAATTGATTTGCAATCTGACGATTGAAAAACTCAATATTTACAATTAATGTGTGTATCTCAACCACAATTCTATAATTGAAATTATGAAGTAGTGATGTTAAGCAAGAGAGTATTGGAATGATTCGCTGAAAGACCGTAAATACAATACAAAACCATTCCTCAAATACTTTCCTGCGATTCGTTTGTTTTGCAGATGAGATGTCTATACACCCTATACGTACATACGTTTTTTGTCTTACCCCATACACTCTTGTGAAATGTTGATGATGTACATGTAATGGCGGATGAATGTATTGAGCTTACCTCGTTAGTAGCCAGTACAGCGAATATCCCTGTGTGGTCGCACTCACAGACTGTGTGAGTGATGTTGGTACTCTTAACTGAACAGCCTTTCTTGGACCACGCACGTACGTTGCCTTTGCTGCAGACAGGGATAATATAATTATGAGATGATATTCATTCATAATTACAGATTTAGTATCCGCACTCAATTAGAGTGCACGCACTAAAAGTGTGCAACATAAATACCACTAAATAGTGCTATTTTATGCTAATTCTATTGTTTTCTTTTGTTTAATTAGTGCTATTTACTACTAAAAAGTGACAACTGTTGCACACTTTTAGTGCGTACACTCTCTACAAGTGTTAACTAAGACTATTATCAACGACGCAAAAACGACATTAGTTTTAAGCTAAGCTTATGCATCCTAGACTCTCTCGTGATGAACCTAAGAAGATCTGTGCTCGAGACTGCCCTGAGTGATCGTCTAGATTAGAAAAAGCCGCCTGTAGCTCTCCGGGGGGAGAAAAAGAGCCTTCGCGCACGGTTATTGTGATTGCGTTCCTCCATGGCCGCAGGCACCTGATCCTCCTTCCCTTTCCACGTTCACCGTTTTCACCGCCCAATGAAAGCAGGCTATGTGTTAAGTGAATGATTTTAGGCTTTCTGTGGCATTTTAGTACCATTTGGGTTTGCTGTGGATGCGATGGAGAGAGATTGGATCGAGAGCTAAAGACTCAGCTCCCCCCACCGTCCTTTTTAGACTAGTATCCAGTAGCTCTCAGGCAGTTTTGCTTGAAACAGGGAACCCAAAGGAGATGCATGCGCAGGAGGCTGGTTTGATGATAATTAAAGAGTATGTAATAGAACGCAATATTTAAGCATCCAGTGTGGTTCGTCTATATTCATTCTTTCTTTTCTTTTTTACCTGTACGACTCATTCCATGTTGAACAAGTCTTATCCTTCACATAGTAAGTAGGGAAAAGATCTTTGTTCTAAAATACAAACAAAAAGATATCAATACAATTCTGTTTTTTGCTATGACTACTACTAGTCGCACGTACCCTAGCACTTCAAAATATAATGACACACAAGCTAGGTTAAGCACAGCATAGTCAAAAGCGCAGCGCAACATACAATAAGTACATAAGCATACGTACCATGATGTGCTTAAATGTGACATTGATCTTGTCCGAGTCTTGTGCAGGGATGTCGTTTCTGTCTGTTGTCACACCAATTATACAACTAATGATGTACGCAGTTTGATCAAAGTAGCAGTCACTACCATAGCTAGAAAAGAAAACAATCGCGATCGATTCTCGTGGATAAGTCAACTGAATGATAAAGAGTTGTGCACATATAAGATCGGCTATCTAGCAAAACGTTATGTACTATATAAAGACTCTAGAGTCTTTATATAAAGATTCATTGAATACAAATGAGAGTATTTTATGGGTAATAAACCTCATGCATGAGACCAAAAGTGGACCACGGATTGGACTAGATGCTCATGAATTATTAATGAGTTTTTGAATGTGATGTAAGTATAGCGATGATGGTGATTATGATGGTGGTAATGATGATAATGGTGATGATGCTGATAATTGACCATGAAAGTAATATTGTTATTCCATTCACCTTGTCGACATGCATGTTGTTGCTTTGCCAAGTGGTAACAGTGAATCGTTATATGATGGGCAAGATATAACGTTTGTCACGGTGACATTTTGTTCTTCGTATCTGGTTGGCTTTGGAGCTGAAAGTTAAGATCGAGAGTCATGCCACAGATTCTCCGGCTCAATTAAAACCTTTAATCCGTTCATCATTGATTATTTCTTCATCCGATGAATTGTTTTTGTTGTTCTCTTTATGTAACGGAATGCTGCCTCTCATTAAAAAAACAATTTGGTTCAAACATATATCTGTCAATTAAATGTTAACTTCCCCAGCTCATGGACATAGGGTAAGGCGTGACGACGTACTCGGGCGAAGTTTACTTACGTATATAAGGCTTGACTACTTTTCCCCAAGTTGCTGTAAAACCCTTGTAGTTTTCACTGCTGTCGGATCTAAAGAGTACCGCCATCGTAGTCCCAGTAGATTTAATGGTGCGGTTAACTCCACCAGTACCGCATGTTCTTGGCAAGAGGACATTAGCCTTGGTTGAATTCCCATCGAAGATTTGCACGTAATCGTAGAAGCACTTCTTGTCTTTTTCAAGCTCAAATTCCGAGATTTTGAGTTCGACAGTGTAGTTGACGGGTGCTTCAAGAATCCATAAAGCATGCACGTTGTTAGGGTATTTGTTAGTTGGCCAGTAAGGACTGGAAATACTTCCTCCGCTATTGTACAGTTTACCACCGTGCTCTGTCATAGAAATAATGTGCAATGTTAATACTTTTTGTATTTCACTCAATTTAAGTAATTGATTTGTAAATAATTCAGTTTGACTAGGAATACGTTTGTAAAGATCATTTACTTTATTGACTGACTGTTTAAGTTTTGGAAAGATTGATTCACTGATTAGATAGTTTTACCGATAGATACAATACAGAACATAGATCAGTAATTATCTACGGTCGCGAGAAAATATTAATTACACCGTTACCGTCGTCTTACCGCAATGTTTGTATTCCTCGCTAGGTCCCGTACAGTTATTCCCACCATGTGCTGGGCTTGGGTTCGTGCAGGTTCTTGTTCTTTTAACCTTGAAGTCTTTGCCACAAGTACTGAAGGTGGCTGGGAATGTTTGCGGCCACGCGCCATAAGCTGACCAGCCACCATGCTCTAGAAGTAATTAACCAAGTAAGCAAGTAAGTAAGTAGCCAAGTAAGCTAGAAAGATGAATAAGAGAGTAGGCGAGTAGAGAGTAGATGAGTAAGAGAGTAGGCAAGTAGAGATCGAGTAGATGAGTAAGAGAGTAGGCAAGTAGAGAGTAGATGAGTAAGAGAGAAGGCGAGTAGAGTAGATGAGTAAGAGAGTAGGCGAGTAGAGAGTAGATGAGTAAGAGAGTAGGCGAGTAGAGAGTAGATGAATAAGAGAGTAGGCGAGTAGAGAGTAGATGAGTAAGAGAGAAGGCGAGTAGAGAGTAGATGAATAAGAGAGTAGGCGAGTAGAGAGTAGATGAGTAAGAGAGTAGGCGAGTAGAGAGTAGATGAGTAAGAGAGTAGGCCAGTAGAGAGTAGATGAGTGAGAGAGTAGGCCAGTAGAGAGTAGATGAGTGAGAGAGTAGGCCAGTAGAGAGTAGATGAGTAAGAGAGTAGGCAGGTAGAGAGTAGATGGGTAAAAGAGTGTGTGTTTGAGTGAGTGAGTGAGTGAGTAACTAAACGAACATTTTTGTAGACAAATAGTTGAATTAAAGTGCCAATAGTTTTGTGCCTTGTGTGAAAATGTGGCCCTAAAAATATCATTCAAAATATCAATCGAATTTTGAGACCACATGACACGCCCATATAGAAAGCAATTACTGAGTGAATTTTGAAAACCATTTTCCAAGATTTCTCATGATTTTGATCATGATTACTGAGACCTTCGAACCTTCTGTCTCACGAACCAGTCAAAGTAATGTACATACCAACTGTGACTTTATCGACCAGAGAACTGGCTTTAACGAGTTTATATTCTCCAAATGAGCCAGCTTCTTTCAAGTATGCCTTGAGGGCATCGGCTGTAGAGGACTGGGTGTCAATGTACAAGCCAACCACTACACTACCTTGGCTAACGGAATTTAAAAACACGTAGTTAATAAAGGTTTTTCGCACAACAGGAGGTCGGCTTCTAGGTAGACTATGGAATAGTTTTTACCTTAGTGTAAAATCATGTAAGTTTACTTTCCAAGCAGAGTTCTTCTTAGAGATGTTCGACTGCATCTGTTACATAAACAACGTCAGATAAGAACGCTGTTTGAAGAAGACTTCTTGCAATGAATGACAAGGGAGAGAACAAATGCATTCAGAGATGAATGAATGAATGAATTGAATAATTAAAAAAGGAATTGAGGCATGGATAAATAAATTAATGAATCACGTTGGATGTTTCAATGAAAACCATTTATAAATAAACCAGAAAGATTAAAATGAACGATTAAATGTTCTCGGAGTTTTATCAACAGAGGACGATAATATAGTCTTACAGCATCTTTGAACTTGTTCGTCAATGATGTGAAGTTGACAGAGCTTTTGTCTTTGTATATTGGATTCCATTGAGCGTCTTTTATTTTAAATTTACACTGGAGCCTTGTATCTGAAAACATTCAAAGCATGAGGCACAAGAAATGATATAATAATGATCACTGTGCTGGTCTTTAATGAAGCCAAAGGGATGTACTCTTGAGGTGGATTGTGGTTTTTAGTGAAATTTGTCTTTGTGTTTAAACAATAGGAGCCAATGGCACTTTCTTACCAAGACAATCACTGCCTATTTTCTTTAAGCAGACATTAGTGTTATTTTGATTGTCTTGTATGGCTCGCCTCGTTCTCATGTACCGATACATATGTGCATAATGGATAGGATCTTCTTCGACCATTGGTAGATCATCCAACTCCAACTCTACTGTCATCTCGACGTCACGACGTTTTCGTGATGGATCTAAGGCGGAACGAAAAGCAAAGATACTGAATCAAAAAGGATATCAATAGACAGGGCTTAGATTAATTACTATAAACCTAACAAATCAAAAAGGATATCAATAGAGACCTACGACATGGAATGGAAAAATGGGAAAAATGCAAAACATACTGAAAAATTCAATATAAAGGAACGAATTAATAAATTAATGAATAAATGGATGAACGAACGAACGAATGGATGGATTAATGAATGAAGAAATGCATGCATGAATAAAGAACGAACAAATACAATAATAATCAGAAATTAAGCAAAGAGAACAATAACCTAAAAGTAGATCAAGCCTAGCATTACCTTTGATGGGTATGACTGGACATTCCAGAGGAAGAATAATCGAGTTAGCATCAGCACCAACACTTCTCGAGTTGATCTCTTTAGGGAACTGACTAAGTCTATCCTTAACGCAGTCAAACTTCTTGGTTTGTATAGCTGAAACGAACAAAAAAGACATGTATAAGTGTAGGCTGGTCAACGAGGATGGCCGTGACCTGCGTCCTCGGTTGTTCTTTTACGTCGGAAGGGAGAACAGTGCGCACAACTAATTTGTTCTACTCACCATTTTCCTTTGTAATTGTTTCATAATTAACATTGGCATTTAGCAAGTTAAATTCTTTGCCAAAATTCTGTGATTCCTTCATAATCTTTTCCACTTTTGATAAATAGGCGATATCCTCATCCCTTGCCTCAAGGGCGTTTATTTTAGTTAATGTCGTCTGTAATAGAAAACATTGGCAAATGTTATGCAAAAGAACGCATGAGTTAGTTAAACCCGTCTTTAACATTGATCGAAGAAACTGAGGAATCTTAAACTTGCCTTCGTCTCGAAATCCTTTCGTTTGTTGTCAAAGTCATCCACAACTTTCTTTTGTTCTGGAGTTAACGAATCTAGAAACGAGCCTTGATTTCCCTCCTTCCCTTTCCCTCCTCCGGATGACGGGCTTGCAGAGGACGACACAGCCATACTTGTGGAGGGAGATGGTGCGATAGAGGCGGAACTGGAAGCTCCTTGTTTCCCCCCTCCAGGGGACGAGCTAGTGGAGGACGAGGCAGCGATACTTGAAGACAGAGAAGGTGTGATAGAGTTGCTAGTTAAGCTAGATGACGCTATACAAATCAAATAAGCTGTCAGTACTGACAAGTACATAAAACTACATTCCTAATCTTCTGTTTGGATATGATATCAAGTTTAACCATAGAATATACTATAGGGTTGTTGTTTAACTAAAATTAACAAAACTATTTATTCCAGCTGATTCAACTGTCTGATAAATATTATAATCGTTATTTTTGTTTGATAAATTTGAGCTTTTTTATATCAAAATATATACAAACAAAGCGCAGCATCATTTCAGTAAGGACACTCCAACCGGGACCACGTTGTGTTTTTTTTTCAATACTTTTAAAACTTGAATCCTTTAAGTGACAAGTGGTCCCGGTTGGAGTGTCCTCACTGTAAAAGGCAGATAAACAACAGCAAATAAACACTTGTTCAAAGATTTCATTTTCTACCAATCTTGTTTTTGATTTTGAACAGAGGAAATTTAGCAATAAAAAATTTTTTTTTCTGAATTCCCGTTGCGAATTTCAGCCACTAATTCCTGACCATATATTTCAGATATATTTGCAAAAGCTACTGAAAATTATCAACATGTAAACATTGCATTGTAAGAAATCAAAAATGTTTCCCATCATGACAATATGAATAGTTCTTAAAATGTTAAATCTTGAAAATTGTTTTTTTCTGAACGGCTTCGACGATCCCAATTTTGAATATTTTGTTGATTAATAAAAAATCAGCTCGAAAAGTTTCCTTCAATTTTTTGACGTCCAATTCAAAATTTCTTTTCCGCACAGATGTATGAGCTTCGCCATACGGAAGCCCTTTGACTGAATTTGAGTATTAGAGCGCGCGCGCAAACCTGCACGATCGAACACGATCCCATTACCTCAATTTTTTTGCATGTAAATGTCCATATGTAAATAGTTTTAAAAAATCAGCCCTAATACCAATAAGCCATAAGCTTCTAGAGGCCCCCTTGCCTTTTTCGTAGTTATCTTGTAAATGTTTAAGGCGAAATAAATAATAAATAAATATATTGAAACTAGACATATGTATCAGCCTATTATTACTCCAAACAAAATAAAATAATAATCACGGATTTATAACTAGTATATCCACTAGGTGGCTCTTCACTACTTGTTATTACAAAAGATAAATAAATGACAGTGTGGCATATCAATTGTTCGGAAAAGTGAAGAAAACAAAAAATACAATATAAATACATAAAAACGAAAAACAATTTTGAACAAAATTGCGACAAAAGTCAAGAGAAATATTTAAAAAAAACATAAATATAGCCAAACAAACAAAGAGAATTCCGGTGAATTTATTGAAGTTTTTATCTGAAAAATGGGAAAGCACTTACGATCAGGACTAGTGCAAAACGAAGCATATTGATTCAAACCCGCAGTAACTGAAATTTCTCCTTCATACCCTAGGTCAGTATTGCATCTTAACACCTGATGGCCGATTATAGGTTCTCTCTGATTCAATATAGCTCGCAAATAGAGAAAATATAGGAAATTTAATAAAAATTGACTAGAAGTTATATAACAAAAAAAAAAAAAAAAAAAAAAGCAAGACCGAGAAAAAACATAGCAACTCCGAATACGTTCACTCATTTGCAATCATTTTTTGCCATATTTAACGAACTACGGGAAGAATATTTTGAATATTGGATAGCTTGCTTTGACAGAAGAGAAGTAAACACTTTAAATTAGACGAGAAAAGGGGCGAAGAATATGAAAAAAAACGAAATAGATTAAATGTCTAGGTAAATAATAAAAAAAGTAGATACTTACCTGAAATCGATGAAGAATTGCCTGAAGAAGCAACAATGAAGCTCAAAAAGAGAATCTAAAAAAGATCCAAAAAAATCCACAAATATAGGAGTGTTACTTCAAAACTAAACGCTGAAGAGACAAGTTAATCATTATGGTCAAAACTATTAAAAAATTTAAATGTTTTCTTCTACTAACCTTGCAAAGAATCGCTCTTGAAGTCATCTTTAAACAAATCTGCACCAAATATACCCCAAAAACGATATTTCATAAGATTTCAAAAGATTTTCATCTGAATTTTATAGCTTTGCTTTTGCAGTATTTTCTCCGCTTTACATGACTTTACAAAAGTTATAGCTGATCAAAATGAATAATGCTGGAAAGTTCGTCATACAATCATTATTTATTTATAGGAATAAATTTGTATTATTTTAGGTTAAGTGTTGGCAGAATAACTTCGAACAAATTGTGTCTCGTTGGCTGAAATAAAAATTTTCTCTCGTAAAAAACTGATGGACTAGTCTTGATTAAGAATATTGCCCGGTCCGTAATAAATTTTAAGAAGAAAATCCTTTAATTCTAAGTATGACAAGAAAAGTTGGAAGACACAATGAATAATGTCCCATGATTATTATCATGGTAACCATAGTAACGATATGACTTCTTACACCTGTTTAACGGAATTCACCATTCTGATTGGGTAAAACGAACCAATCGCACTTGTGCTGAAAACAGCTATTATAACAGTTTTGGTAATTCGAAAGGAAAGTAATAACTGCTACTTCAAACGCGGATTTTTTTTTGTCTTGAAAGCCCAAGTAATTTTAACGAAATTGAATTGTTGTTAAGACAGCAGGCGAAGAGAAAGAGTAGCACAACATTTGTGTGATAAATCGAAAAGTAGCAGCATAACAAAACGGAGTAAAATAAACATTATGTGACTTGGAGATGTATAAATTATGATTTGGAGTAAGAGCCCTTGAAAGTCAATTGCCAGTACAGTGCATGCTGGTTAATAAACGTCCAATGCCAAGAGTTTAATCGAAAACAATGAACATGGCGACAATCCCAATACAGCATGAAACTGCATCATGGTTTTATCATTTTTCTCGCGAAGTTCCTTTTGTTTTTTTAATTCCTCAACTCATATTTCTTCACAAATGCCATTGTTGATCTATATTAATGTATTTGTATTTATTTATTTTTGTATTTATTTATTTGTTTGTTTGCTTAGTTGCTACTATTTGTTTATTTTTATACTTCTTTTACTTCGATTTCATTATTTATTTCATGTAGTTCATATATTCAATTGTCCCTTTTTTATTTATTCATTCTCTATGATTCTTTTGTGAAAAAATTATATTCCTGTAAGTGCATTTATTCTTCAAGCATTAAAATAGCATGCGCAACTTTTGGTTACGATATTTTGATTCTATTCATTGGTTTTAATTTGTAGCGGAGCTCCGCGCGGGCCGAAGGCCCGCGCAAGCGGAGCACCATAATTAAGAAAATATGGTAAACCATCGAGCTCATTTGAAATCGACCACAGGAAGCCCGGATTTCGAAAATACGTACAACGTCCGTCCGTACGTCGTCCGTCCGTGTACATTCATGCAAAATTTGCTGACCAGTTTTAGTGGGCGCCAAACCAATCATTATTTTTGCAGTTTTTCTACACTTGACAATTAAAAAGAGCATGAAAATGGTAAATCTAAGCTGACTGCTTGAAGAGATTTAACTGAGAAAGAGAAACAAAGACCGCGGCGTGAAAAAGAAAGATAACTACGATTCAACGATGAAAAGCTACTTCAAAATATTTTCACTGACAAAATAAGTAAAAGTCCCTCATGCAGCTGTTTTTAACCATCCAAATGTGCTGTCATAATTCATCAATAGTCATTCAAAGCTGGAGATTTTACAAGTTGTATTTTCTGGAAGAGTTTATTTGACAAGTTTGTCAGATGGTAAAAAAGGCCGTATTCTTCATGGATTCTTCGTGGCGTTTTTCAGTCATTACTTATCGACTAATCTACTTTTAAAAGTGAAATTGACGGCGACAAATTTTCATAAAAACAAAAACAAAAACAAATATGCGCTGCATTTGCAGCAATTCAAAAGAGGTGAACAGCAAGACGAACACGACTCACGAAGATATATAATTTCACTCTGTTCATTCATCAATTTTTACAGAATATTCATACCACGGAGAGCTGTAGGATCAATGCAGATTTTGATCAACTATTCACGACAAAAAAACTTTTCACACAAGATGTTTGTCAACAAAGTAGGACTGCCAATTCATGTAGTGGATGGAAATGCAAATTTAGTACAATGTGTGATCGAGCTAGCAACACGAGCTTGCCATCGCCGTTCGGTTAAACTGTGTAAACTTTTTAGAGGCGGTGAAAATGGTTTTTGCTACTTTTGAAATTCTAAAAACATGAACAAGCTTATTGTAATCAGAACTGAGTTCAGTGGAATAGTGACAGTACAGGGCAAGAAACGTGGCGCCGGTATGTTTACATTTTTTGACGATCTTTAATGAATTTTTTTTTACCATCCACATGAAAGCAGTTTGCAATAATTATATTTACTTGTTTTTGTAAGATATTTATCCATCGTTGATATCTTTATGTGTGTGGGGTTTTTTTAATTTAATTTTTGTAATTCTTTGATTTGTTATTGAAAATAAAACACTTGTATGAATTCGTCAGTGTACTCATCTGCAAGTTAAAATTTCAAAACTTCATACTAGCTATTTTTTAATTACGCAGTATTCACATTTGATAATTAAAAATCTAGATAGCTAGATTGCCAATAAGTAATTCATTTAAAATTTCACCAGAAAAGTGAAATTTTTGTCGATATTGTTATAATTTTTTTTTTCAAACGTGAAAGAGCGTAAAGCGAGAAGCACGCGGGGATTTGCTCACAACTCAAAGAAGCCATCTTAGTGCTTTTCTAACTTCTCATTGGACAATCAATTTTAATTGACAAGTGCTATTTTTACCATGCATAACAACATATTTTTCGCATTTTTGCGTATAATAAATTGTTGTCGCATGCATAAAGCTTTGTGTATTTCAATTGATTATATGATTATTTGATCATGAAAAGAAAATAACAGCAAAAAAAAAAAAAAAAAAAAAAAATTCGTAGTGAACGGAACAAATGAAAGAATGAATGATTGAATAAAAAGTTCATTTCATTAAATCGGAGCTCCGCTATTAGGTTTACCTAATCTTTATATTAACCCTTGTTTCAATTTGGAGTTAGCTTCAAGTAATTCAATGTTACAAGAACAACTGATGCATAACTAAAATATTCACATAGGAAAAATCGGTTTTAGAACTACAAAGAGGAAAAGAAATTGACTGAAAGGAGGGGGGGATTAAATGATTAAGAAACTGAAAGGAGAGCCAAATTAAAGACAACAGAGAAAATGCCAGCATTTAAACATGAGAAGGGATACGAAATACGTGAAAGAGAGAAAGCACAAATCAGAAAAAGACAATAAACGGGTGAAAGAAAATGAATTAAAAAGTATTTACCAAATGAAAACAGACCAAAATGACCAAATTGTTCTGGCTCCATCCTCAAACGCATTTAAATGCAAATTATTAGAATCTTTAAGATCAAATTAATTTTAATATGTTTTTATATATATTTACAAATATCTCTTTATCAAATTATTTGTATATCATTATACTATATATATTTTATAATTTTCTTTTTATTTCTTATTTATGTATTATTTATAATTACTTTCAATTTCATGTATTATTTATATTCTTATATTATTTTATATCCTTATTATCTGTATATCATTATACTATATATATTTTATAATTTTCTTTTTATTTATTATTTATGTATTATTTATAATTACTTTCAATTTGATGTATTATTTTATATCCTTGTGATACGTAAGTTTTAAGGATTAATAAAGTAGATGTAGATGTAGATGTAGAAAAGGTAGAGAAAAAAAAAAAAGATAAACACCGAGCCGCTAAACACCACGATGGACATACTAGAAGCTGTGCAAACTATGTGCGCATATTTTATCACCATTTTTTTCTCACTACCCCCTCCGCATCACCAGTAGTCCCACTGAAATAACTATATTTAATGTGTCACACATTTCGAGTTTTTTTCAGTGTTTCTTTGCCTGTTGTATGGATAAAAGTTGATTTCTAACAGAAACGTTCGCTACGGATTAGACAATAGAAGAGATCAATTAAAGCGAAGCAATAATTAAGCAGCCATGTGATGCGTGAAACAAAGGGTTACTAAGCAATGCCGACTGTTGTCACTTTGAGCAACTCGCACTATAGTTTTGGCAAGAACGATTAAATATTAGGTATTATTAATTTTACCCAGATCAGACATGCCTAGATGAAATTTGGAACAACACAGAAAGGAGAATCGCTCATTTTTAAGCCGGCAAATTGTTTCTACGATTTTTGATTCTTTCCAGAAGCCGTAGCAAGTCTTTTGAAAGCAGCGAAATGACTCACGTTCTTACAAACCCGGGCTTTCCTAGCGACATGAAATTTCGTTCTAAATCAGTTGATGTTACTAAACTGCATGGTCGAAGAAAGGAAGGTATATCAAGTAAAGAGTTTGATCGTATTAGAAGCCTTTCAAGACAGTCATGGAATCGTGATTATCAAGACCCAGGAAATCCTTTGCCAAAAGTAACAACAAATCATTATCAAACAACATACAATACAAGCTATCGGTATAAACTCCTCGATGAATACACACCATGTCGACCTACGTCTCCTACGAGAAGAAATAACCCACATCCAACCAAGTAAGAGCTTATTTTTTACTAGTTTTAGAATTCTATACATATGAGAGATGATATTGATAATGAGCTTGTAGTTAGCATATAACTCGCAATAATTAGCTTTACAAATTGAAATATATCTGACTCTTATTCAATGAAATATTTAAAGCATGTAAAATACCGGGTTTATTTTGAATGGATTCATTTTTCTTTACGGCTTTTCACATAAACCATTGACAGTAAAACTCTTCTGTATAAGTTATTTTCTAGTGGGCTTATTTTTTGTTGTTGATAGTTCATGCAGTGTCCAAACATCAATGTCGCATTATTTTGCAACTGCGTCTTAATTAGGCTTGGTGGTACTTTATGCAATTTTCAGTTCTTATAGATGGGTGATTTTGTTCTGGATCTTTATGTTCGGAATACAATTGAGTACTCCTAAGACTGTGGAGCACTAATCTAATTATTAAGTTGAAGAGTAGTTTGAGAAAGACTGTTTGTGCAGACTAAGTCTGTAATATATCTTATCAACCAAGAGGAGGATCAGTAAGGAATTGCTGTAGTATTATTATAAATATTAATAAATATATAATAATAATAATGATGAATTGTTATATTGCCTCATTTGTGTTGTTTTTAATTCTAGAGCTTTTCTGCACCTGCGACTAAGAGAAGCGAGTGGGTTCCCTAAACCCAAGATTAAAATTGGACAAGATCCTCACAGGGGTAAACATACAACATACACCACAAAACACTCTTCCTGCACACTTATCATAACCATTTTCATTTCAAAAGTTCATCATAATTGAAAAAGGAAGGACACCACATTGAGTTTTAAATAAGAAATATAGGTGTTCAAAGGATAGACAGCATTACCTTACAACCCACTAAGTACTCCTGAGTCAATGCAGTTACAAACAACTATTTCCTCTTCAAAGCATTTGGACTGGATAAAACTGTTGAAGTTTATATTAGATAACCATGCACAGTCAAAAAAAAAAAAGAAAAAAGATCTATTCCAATCACATGAATCACGTCTGGAAAAAAATTGTAAACTTGCATAATTTTTATGCAAAAACATACATTCTACATCATATTTTTTAAAAAGCTACAGCTTTTGCATTATTTGACCACCATCTCAAGCAAATCTTGGCTGAGAGTTACCGAAGTGACCTCAACCTTGTTTCAGTTCCAGGTCGGCCACCAAAAGAACCAATTGATGTACAGAGGACCATGTACTTTACATTAAAAGAGATAAAAGATCTACAGAGACGAGGAGCTGAAGAGGTACACGAAAAACTTAACAGACTATACAACAGAGTGGATTGGCTCTTTCAACTGAAACCAGAAACACAAAATATCGATTATGTTTGGGATCCAGAACTCCAAAAATAAGAACCAAAATCTGTTTGTCAAGAGTTTAGAGATTCTTCCGAAGAAGACAGTGCAAAGAGCACTGGGCTTGTACATGATTGAATTTGGCTGCTACCTCCTCCACTCTGTAATTCCTCTGTGTTAAGTATATGAATATTTTCCAGAACTTAAGTGTTTTTTATACCAAAACTGAATGATATTTTCAGACTTTAAAAGCTGCTCTGCATCCTAATGCTGTCCCCATCACCCAAGCATGGATGAAAAATGCTTCAAAAAGAGGTAAGCACTGACATTACTTTAGGTACAAGAACCAGTACGTTATTTTATGAGGTATTTCCTAAAATGATATCATTGGAATCCACATCTATGTTTTGGTATTGAATAGAATTCTTTATCTGGTTGTAATATATATGTGATGAGAGGGGGGGAGGAGGAATTTTCACAGAAACTAGCTTGTCTGTCCAATGAAATTCTAATCTATGTACTGTTGTTTTGTCAGACACAACTGCAGTGACAAAGTTTCTTGAAGACACTGCACAAGATGAGGAGTTTGAGGAGGTACAAATGCATTTTATTGATATATTGAATGTGATTGTTAAATGATCAAGAGACATTATTTGACAGTTTCTGGTATATTTTAGACTGTTGGTACTACATTTAAGCCCGATATTGTACCTGCTGTTAATAGATGGTTGAAAGAAGCTGGATCAGAAGGTAAAAAAGACTCATTCATTTATTATTGATTTAATATCTATCATTTGTTCATTTACTCAATCAATTTTTCTGTTATTAGTTCATTCATCCCTTCCTACAATTACTTTTATTCTATTACTCATTTCATCTCTTCATTGTTCTTTTCATTTATTTCTAATACCTGCAGTATTCACAAATTAATTATTTATTCATGAATGTCTTTCTCTCTCTTGTTTAGAACGGCAGGCTGTATTGAGACTCATTCAGACCTTATCATCTGATCCTCACAAACATCATTACATTGACCCTAAGTTCACAGGTCAACTCGACCCAAACCGTTATCTTCTTGGGAAATACACTATAGAGAAACCAATACGAGATTTGTCTGCTCAAGTGAACCCTGACTACAGAAGAAAGAGAACGGAGTTCTCAAAAGCACCAGCATCATTCTTATAACTTTACATCACAACACTTGTTATGGTTAATTTTTTTAATGTTATATATTTATGTGGCTGTAGTTCATGGTAAATCTCAGAAGGACCATGGATTTGACATGTCAGTCTGCTACTCACAATAATTACAATGAATTGCTGCTTTATAATAAAGTTTCACACTTTCAGTAAGCCATTGTTCCCAAAATTATTTCTAAACGTATACTTGCTCAAAGCCTTGATAATGTCTCTAATATTACAGTCAAACTACCTCCAGCATGAATGCATAGAAATTATTAAGATTTCATTAATTTACTTGAATAGTCAATATTGTCATCAACAACTAAAATCTTCAAAATAAGAATTTGCTATATTAAACCGCTAATTGAAAAATTAGAATTTTCATATACTTGAGATCAATAATTGAATATTAATGAATTAGCAATAATTATTTTCAATGAAGAGATCCATTAACGATCCTTGTTCTCTTGATTCAGGTAGTTTGAATGTAAGTCAAATTGGTTGAATGTTGATGAATTTATTGGTATTCTAAACAGTGTGGTTATTAAAGAGTATGTTCATAATTTCTGAAGTTAGGGTCATCATCACTATTATCTGGTGCTGACTTGATCTTTATCATCTTTCAATTGTATGTTTTATGAACCTTACTAATAGTCTGAAAAATGACAGTGTTAGATTGTAAACAAAAAAATAATCGATTCACAATTTATTGCAAGTAGATATATTTTATTATAATTTACAATATGCAAAACAATGCTTGCACAAATTAATATGGACTAACAATGGGTTCAAATAAAACAATTTATAAGTACCGGCCATGACAAGTTGAATTAATGTTGTATGTGTTGTGGATTATTTTTTAGAGCAGACTGATTATTGCCAGTCCAATGATTTGGTACCATTGATTGATAGGGTTTTTACAAATAGGTAAAACTCTTATATTCATGGATTTAGCTGCCACTCATTGGTGCCTCCCCTCCCTGGAAATAAAGCCAAATACACTACTATCATATAGATTACTTAATACATAATGTCTAGTAGGAAATTGCTGTTGCTTCCACAATTCTATTTGAGTCACCAAGCCTTTATGCTATCCGCACCTTTTCAGGCAAAATAACTATTTAATATTCCAGCTCTGAAAGTGTGCTAAAAAGCTCAATGAATTAAGATAAAATGCGGAAGAAATAAAAACAATTTGTACAAGAATAATTTATGCTCAAAACATGATTTCAAATGATGTCAAGTTATCAAAGATTATTTATTTATATGTTTGCCCTAACATTTATCCCATTTGGCCAGAATTTTCCAGATTTGTTCAAACTAAAGCAGCTATATTAAAAAAAATTGATGAAGATAATACAACAGCCATATTACTAAATTACACAGCTGAATTAATATCATTTTGTTCACTTAATCTATCTACATTATGTAATGGCCGATGATATATTAAAAATGTCTTTGAAGGTTCAACTAAAGACCTCATTTGATGTGCTTCGATATCAAAGTGTTGGAATCCATACTTCAGTCCATTTAATGCAAGTTTTGCACCCAGTTTAGTAATCGGCGATGTGTCGGCATGTTGAATAATGTCATGTAAGTGCATCCATCCACCATCTTGAATTTCATTATTGCATAGTATAATGTCATAGGTAAGTGGTTTCATGCGACATATTGCATAGATGTCAGACTTGTTAAATGTTCCTTTCATTTCATGTTGTTGACGGAATAGAAGTAGAGACTGGAAGTCTGGTTCAAAAAGAACAATGGTTTACTGCCTAGCAAATAATGGATGTAATAGTGACATCCTAGAAATCAGCTATTGCATATCTAATAGTTTACCTGATGTATGCCAATGGTAATTCCTTTTAGGTTATAACTTAGTTTGTTGTAAAATTAATGTAAACAAACTTGCCTAGCTTACCTGATTTAACACCAGTTTCTTCAAACACTTCCCTTTCTGCAGTGGCACCTTGAATAGATAAAAGTGATTTTGTTTTTTGTTGACTGGGTATTGTTTAATGTTTTCAGTAAAGTTGTTTCTTGGTTTATTCAGCTGAAATTTGAACGTCTACTGGTAGTCATTTTTTATGAACTAGTAATAGGAGTATCAACAGACAACAGATAAAGTGTGACCAGAAATGGTCTTCCCCTTTTTGCCTATATTCTGTATTTCTAATGAGATTTCACATTAAAGTATCCAATCTATCTGGGGGTTACGCGTTTTGAAATGTTTTTTTCAATATCAGTAATTTCATGTGCTTTTTTCTTCTAAACAATAGGACTTTTGGGCAAAACAAACAAACAAACAAAATGGTTGAATTTTTAGCCCTGGGATATTATTTAGGATGAGCATCCAAGCCCATTGTTTTGATGTATAGCTTTGGAGAACTGGCCCTTTGTCATCATTTTCTTAGCTATATTTAGCATTTTGACTTGTGAGTGATTCACTTTTGACCTGACAATGTTGTCATGGTGACAACAAAATGTTGTCTCAGTTACAATTAGTTTTCCTATTTTATATGTGTAGTTCAACAATATTTGTTCAGTTGATTGTAATTTTGTTTAATACCTATATCTTCTCCTTCATCTGACAATCCACCAGGAAACTTCCACACTGATTTATAAGCTGTTCCAATCTTGTACTAATTAAAGACACAATAACATTAGTAAATTGATGACCTGGAAACTTCCAATACTTTATTGTTCTCTTGATAACTTGTTTTTTTATCTGCCATTCTCTTAAAATCCCAAAAATCAACTAATTTGACTACATGTCTTTAAAGTGTAGAACTGGTTTCTGTGTTAATTTATTTGCATGTTCATCTAGTCATTGGCTGTAATTGGTATGTATGAAGCACTGGATTCAAAACTTATAGTCTCTATGATAAATTGCAATTAACATGATATTATCATAAATCAACGTTTCCTATTCTTCGTTTTCAAGTGACGTCATCAAAAGTATGGCAAATTAATTTTTAATCAAATTGAAACATACCCACTATATGTTATAGCTAATGATTATTAAAATACTTTGTAGAAATATGGGACCAAAAATGTTGTTCATTTGCGAGATATTTAGGTAAAAATTGTGTCACGCAACGCTATCGCGTAATTCGAATCGAAGAATAGATATCGCGATAAATTAATCTTTGTTATGATACTTTGTCTTAAATAGACTCCTGGAGATTTAGTTTAACTACACAATTCAAAAGCCTGATCTAAAATACTGAATTTGCCTTATTTTGAGACCACTAAAGTTCTATCCGCCATGTTGGATGATATGAGTCATCATCCAACATGGCGACGCCATACATTTTTACCAAATAACAATAATCTTTGATCGTCAATAGTTCGGTAACTATTTGGTCTAGAAGCTTCAAATTTGGCAGAATTACATTGTTTTGAATGCTCTCAAAGGATATAGATGTAGTTTTTCAGTAAGATTTAAAATAAAACATTTTGCCTGAATTATCACGTGGTTGCAAACGAAGAACATGCCAATAATTTCTTACTTTCTTTTTGTCTTGGACAACCAGTGCTTCACCAGTCTTCTCATTGAGAACAAGACCTAAAATTACAACGAAAACATTAGGTACTAACATATATGTATATACATACATACATCAATTTCTGAATGGTAACAACAGCAACAAGTATCTTTATTATAAATAAATGATTAAATAATTTATTAAAGACTATGAAATAATCTCATAGATGTAGTAGAACCTCTTAATATGAATAAAAATTTTATTTGTATTATTACAAGTCAGTAACTGATATTCCACTGTAAAAGCCAGGCAAACATTTTATGCTTTTCTTTGTTTTTTGATTAAATTAGTGTGACAAACCTGAAACTCCAATATGATGAGTTGCATAAACTGGAACTTTACATTCCATTTTCTCTGGTAGCCATCTAAATAACATGGAGTAGTCTTTTTCTGCATGGTGGAACTCAAATCCATGTTTGAATGCAGAAGGAATAAGGTAGCTCTTCTCCATTGGAACTCGCAGCCACATTGCTTTTTTGTTATCTGTTTTCCATATTTCTATACTTTCTGTCAATCAAAAAGAATAAATGATTTTGAAAGTACTAAAAATATTTTGGTACAGCTTTTGAATACCCAGCTGGATGAAAAAAATACTTCAATATATAGGTAAATATAGACACATATCCACAGGAAGCCCGTCAATAGTCAAAAGTGTAGAATGCCTAAACATGTATCCGGCTAGCGTGTTCACATATGGTCAAAGTTTGATGTATTGCACCTTCTCTTATATTTTTTTCTACTGCAAAGTATTCTATAGTTACTTCGATCAATTTGCATGAAAAATAGTACATTTAACTTTAATACTTCAAGCATTTTCGATGGCTTATCGAAAATAACTGTACATTTTTTCATTTTTTTAGGCAAATGTCTAATTGAGCATTTGTTAATTTGAGCTAATGTGGGCAAAGAAATCTCAACGCACAGTATTGTAAAATGATTTAAAGTGCTAGTTGGACATTGACCTTGCATAAATTATGTCATCATAACCTCAAATATTAGAATATATTGTTGGGTTGTTAGTTGTTTAAAATTTTACGTTTAAAAGTAAGCAAAATAATATAAAAGCAATTCTAGTATTACCTTTGAGTATTTTGGAGAAATCTCGGGGTGCTGTTTCTTGAGGCAAAAGACCAAGATCTGCACTTATGCCATTGAAGGGGACTCGTCTCCATTTTAGATCGACCACATATTTGCTATTTGTAAACTCTCTAGAAAATACAATGCTCCTCCAGATTGGACCACACAAAAACCTAGACACTAAGCATTTTTTAAACATACTGTTTTTGATAATCTATAGAGCGTAAATCACTTGCACTTCAGGTCGAAGTTGTGCCGTTCCTTTGTTGACGGCCGTCCGCCATGTTGTCGTACCACAGGAAACCCACAAAAGTGTGTTTTTCACCACAGGAATATGGTGACCCAGGAAAAAAGAAGTACCCTGGTCCCAGAGGCTCTCGATAATCCTCACACAACTCGAAGAGAGAAGAGAAGTTCATGTCAGATTATTCAACACTTTTTCAAACAGAAATATTTTCAGCTCTTATAGAGATGGACAATATAAACAATACCAATCCAATGCAATGAAAAAATCCCGAATCCCTAAAACGTACCCCTTCCACTGCTTCAATAATATACTCTTAAGATTTTCTTCCTTTTTTTATTTCAGACACTTCTAGTAACTTCATGCATACATATTTCAATTAACAACTTACTTTCCAAATTTATTGCAACTATTTTATAGGTTTTTCTGTCTAAAGGTCTTTTAAAGTAACAATGCGCGTAAGAGCTAGGCGGGTTCTGCGGCAATTGCAACTTCCCCACATAGAATTTTTTTGATTTTCACGATGTTGATGTATCAAGCTGTGGGTTACACATTTCGTAAAGAAAATCTACGAAATTCTGTTCACGAAACAGTGTTTCTTTTCTGTTCAAAGATCTTGTCCAATCATAATTGCTCAAAACAATGGCTAAGAGACGCTAAGTTTTCATAGCGAGTCCCACGGTAATATTTTCTCATAGTAAAAGACAAGATCGCTTCAATAAAACTGAAATAAGATTTTAAATAAAATATAGGAAAAAATACCCTCAAAAGATTGAAAAAAGACCAATTTTCTTGTTTTAGCCAATGAGATAAAGCATTTAAACAATACATAATTAACACCTTTATGCATTCCATTGCCGTTTGCTTGCCTACTTTTTACACGGAGCGTTACTTTACATACATATACTGTTTGTCATTTAATACTCCCTAATATTCTATACTGACTGTAAATATCATATATGGTCAAGTAATTGCATTTAATTGTTGCTAAAATAGCCATATGTGATTTCCAGATTTGATTTTTTTCTAACACAAATAAAGCAGAGAAATGTGTTGGTTTTCATGCTCTACCAAATACCATACATCTTGAAAAAAAAGATTTATTTTTATTTATTTAATCGGAACCCTTGCTACAAGGTTGATGTTTATCTATCTTAACCATATCAGTGTGACGTTGCAATGTTTGAGAAGTGCATTAAAACATCTTCGATGGTATATTCTAACGTAATCTTTGAATCAGGGTAACAACGGTTGATTAAATCACCAAAGTGTTTATACTGCTCAATGAATTCTTTCTGAAGAGAGGTCCATATCACTTGTAGCAGATTCTCTTCGTCACACAGATGTTTCTCAACTTTTTTGTAGAGATGTTCTAAGGCTTTCTTGATCTGAGGTCAATAAGAATATGGAATTTTAATAGTAGAATAACTTGGACAAAAATAGTTGAGCCTGTTTTTTTTACTGGTACATGCAACATCTCTGCTGTATGTCATCCCACCTTCCCCTGGTTGATGCTGACTTCCCTGCATGGAAACATCTCTGCTTTATGCCATCCCACCTTCCCCTGGTTGATGCTGACTTCCCTGCATGGAAACATCTCTGCTTTATGTCATCCCACCTTCCCATGGTTGATGCTGACTTCCCTGCATTTGCTTTATGATAACTGACATTGATAGGGAGGGGGTCTATATATTTGTAAGTGTATTTTAAGTCCATTGACTGTGATATTCACCTCTTTGGATGGATATTCTTTGATACATTTTCTCAATTCTTGTTTACTGAATGCTAACTGGTAGCCAACTTCCTCTGCCTTCACACCGGCTGCAATCTTTTCCTGGACACCCTCGAAAAATATCTACAACCAAAGCAACGTAATTGGTCCCTTGATTGATTCATTGATTGACTGGTTGACTGACTGACTAATTGATTAATTGATTGGGGGATTGATAGATTGATTCATTGATTGGGGGATTGATAGATTGATTAATTGATTGGGGGATTGATAGATTGATTCATTGATTGGGGGATTGATAGATTGATTCATTGATTGGGGGATTGATAGATTGATTAATTGATTGGGGGATTGATAGATTGATTAATTGATTGGGGGATTGATAGATTGATTCATTCATTGGGGGATTGATAGATTGATTCATTGATTGGGGGATTGATAGATTGATTAATTGATTGGGGGATTGATAGATTGATTAATTGATTGGGGGATTGATAGATTGATTCATTCATTGGGGGATTGATAGATTGATTCATTGATTGGGGGATTGATAGATTGATTCATTCATTGGGGGATTGATAGATTGATTCATTGATTGGGGGATTGATAGATTGATTCATTCATTGGGGGATTGATAGATTGATTCATTGATTGGGGGATTGATAGATTGATTCATTCATTGGGGGATTGATAGATTGATTCATTGATTGGGGGATTGATAGATTGATTCATTCATTGGGGGATTGATAGATTGATTCATTGATTGGGGGATTGATAGATTGATTCATTCATTGGGGGATTGATAGATTGATTCATTGATTGGGGGATTGATAGATTGATTAATTGATTGGGGGATTGATAGATTGATTAATTGATTGGGGGATTGATAGATTGATTCATTGATTGGGGGATTGATAGATTGATTCATTGATTGGGGGATTGATAGATTGATTCATTCATTGGGGGATTGATAGATTGATTCATTGATTGGGGGATTGATAGATTGATTAATTGATTGGGGGATTGATAGATTGATTCATTGATTGGGGGATTGATAGATTGATTCATTGATTGGGGGATTGATAGATTGATTCATTGATTGGGGGATTGATAGATTGATTCATTGATTGGGGGATTGATAGATTGATTCATTGATTGGGGGATTGATAGATTGATTCATTCATTGGGGGATTGATAGATTGATTCATTGATTGGGGGATTGATAGATTGATTCATTGATTGGGGGATTGATAGATTGATTCATTGATTGGGGGATTGATAGATTGATTCATTGATTGGGGGATTGATAGATTGATTCATTGATTGGGGGATTGATAGATTGATTCATTGATTGGGGGATTGATAGATTGATTCATTGATTGGGGGATTGATAGATTGATTCATTGATTGGGGGATTGATAGATTGATTCATTGATTGGGGGATTGATAGATTGATTCATTGATTGGGGGATTGATAGATTGATTCATTGATTGGGGGATTGATAGATTGATTAATTGATTGGGGGATTGATAGATTGATTCATTGATTGGGGGATTGATAGATTGATTCATTCATTGGGGGATTGATAGATTGATTCATTGATTGGGGGATTGATAGATTGATTAATTGATTGGGGGATTGATAGATTGATTCATTGATTGGGGGATTGATAGATTGATTCATTGATTGGGGGATTGATAGATTGATTCATTGATTGGGGGATTGATAGATTGATTCATTGATTGGGGGATTGATAGATTGATTAATTGATTGGGGGATTGATAGATTGATTCATTCATTGGGGGATTGATAGATTGATTCATTGATTGGGGGATTGATAGATTGATTCATTCATTGGGGGATTGATAGATTGATTCATTGATTGGGGGATTGATAGATTGATTCATTGATTGGGGGATTGATAGATTGATTCATTGATTGGGGGATTGATAGATTGATTCATTGATTGGGGGATTGATAGATTGATTCATTGATTGGGGGATTGATAGATTGATTCATTGATTGGGGGATTGATAGATTGATTCATTGATTGGGGGATTGATAGATTGATTCATTGATTGGGGGATTGATAGATTGATTCATTGATTGGGGGATTGATAGATTGATTCATTGATTGGGGGATTGATAGATTGATTCATTGATTGGGGGATTGATAGATTGATTCATTGATTGGGGGATTGATAGATTGATTCATTGATTGGGGGATTGATAGATTGATTCATTGATTGGGGGATTGATAGATTGATTCATTGATTGGGGGATTGATAGATTGATTCATTGATTGGGGGATTGATAGATTGATTCATTGATTGGGGGATTGATAGATTGATTAATTGATTGACTGGTTGACTGACTGACTAATTGATTAATTAGTTGATAAATTGATAGAGGGATTGATTAATTGATTGACTGGTTGACTGACTGACTAATTGATTAATTAGTTGATAAATTGATAGAGGGATTGATTAATTGATTGACTGGTTGACTGACTGACTAATTGATTAATTAGTTGATAAATTGATAGATTGATTAATTGATTGACTGGTTGACTGACTGACTAATTGATTAATTAGTTGATAAATTGATAGAGGGATTGATTAATTGATTGACTGGTTGACTGACTGACTAATTGATTAATTAGTTGATAAATTGATAGAGGGATTGATTAATTGATTGACTGGTTGACTGACTGACTAATTGATTAATTAGTTGATAAATTGATAGAGGGATTGATTAATTGATTGACTGGTTGACTGACTGACTAATTGATTAATTAGTTGATAAATTGATAGATTGATTAATTGATTGACTGGTTGACTGACTGACTAATTGATTAATTAGTTGATAAATTGATAGAGGGATTGATTAATTGATTGACTGGTTGACTGACTGACTAATTGATTAATTAGTTGATAAATTGATAGAGGGATTGATTAATTGATTGACTGGTTGACTGACTGACTAATTGATTAATTAGTTGATAAATTGATAGATTGATTAATTGATTGACTGGTTGACTGACTGACTAATTGATTAATTAGTTGATAAATTGATAGAGGGATTGATTAATTGATTGACTGGTTGACTGACTGACTAATTGATTAATTAGTTGATAAATTGATAGAGGGGTCGATTAATTGATTGAATGGATGATTCTTTATGGGATTTCATTAAATATTATTGATTGAATGATTGTAGGATAGATAATGTCTGGCATTGTAAAAAAAGTTTGCTTATGCAATAAAACACGTCGCATTCTTATCAACTTACACTGAGTTTTTCCATGGGTCTGCCTAACATGTCTTTCACATACTCATCTAGACTCACGCCATATTTTTCTTTTGCTTCTCTTTTTTCTTTCTCCAAACAGGAGATCTTTAATCTTGACAACACCCCTTCAATAAATAAAACCATTATATAAATAGATAATCCAACAACAGTAATAACACTCAAGTGCCTTGTTCTACATAGGATGTAGGATTCATCATAAATAACTCTTTTTTGTGCAAACCACACACATTTTTATTAACATAGCTTTTGGAGATATTCTCTATCTTCAAGGCTATGAAAATGATGATCTTGAGCTACCAGCAAATTAAAAAAAAAAAAAAAAACATGTAAGTAGGTGGAAAAAAGGAAAAAGTAATAACAATAACAATAGTCATGATGGATGATGATCATCATCATGACTTCAAGCTAAAAAATATAGAGATTGAAAATAATTTATTATAAAAAATACTTACTAAACAGATGATGGTAATTTTCTGTGGAAATAAAATCAGACAATTCATTTAAAATGAGAAAAACCCATTGATTGAATACAATATGACAAATAAATAAATAAGTATGCAGATGAGGTGAAATAAATGTTTTTCATTTTCTTTTGTAAATGAATTGAAATCGAATAAAACAGTTATTATTCAAACACATTATTCAATGCTAATCATAGAAAGAAGGAAAATACAATGATTGGGGTTGGTGGAGGGCTTCACTTCAATTTCATAATTACACTAACCTAGCATGACGACAGCTTTTGGGCTTTTAAGATTCTCCATAGCAACTCGTTCCACGTTATCAAACACCACACGAGTTAATTGAATGTATGCCTTGTCCAAGTCAGTCCTTCGTTCAGCATTCTTGAAAATGCCTTCAGATATTTCAACAAACTCCTATGGATAAATGACAAAGACAATAATAATTACAGTACAGACAGATAGACAGACAGACAGAAGTGAAATAAACAAACGAATAAAAAAAAAAACTGTGAGTGGCCAACAATGACCTATATTTTTCGAGCAAAAAAGCATCTTGCTCCACATAAATAAATTTTAGAAAATATTGTACCTCAAATTTTGTCACAAAAGGAAGAATACCACATCTTTTATTTTTGTTTATCTTTGCTTCCTCAACTTGCTTTATAAGGCTTGCCTATGAAATAAATAGGACAAATACAATAAAGTGGTGACACAATGGAAGCTCATGACTACTTTAGACTGATTCTACAAACTGTGAAAACAAGTGGGTATTGAACCAAAGAATATCAAAGTGTTGAATGGGTATTTCTTGTTAACACACTCTGGAAAACAAATCAGCAAATGAGCAAATCACCAATTTATTTCTAATCAAGCAGACTAAAGAATAAAATAAGATAAATAAATAAAGTATATTACTGAAATGAAATGTTGGAGATTATTTTGGTATAATCACTAATATTGAAATGATATTTGATTAGTTACTATAATTATTTCTTGGGTTTGCTCAACTTTATATTCAATGGCATAACAATTTTGTGGTTTTGTGATTCCTGTGGTAATGTACTTACAATAAACTTATCAAATAGACGTTTGACTGTAATCAGACAGTTGCCAAGCTGTTGACTAAGGTAGGATACTGGAGCTCCTGACAACTGGTTTGTAATGACATACTGACCAATACGAACCAACATATACATTGTATTACTAAAAATAAAAAAAAAACAATTGCATAATTGATGATAAAGTATAGCTGTAGGAAGATATGCATTGTAAAAGCCACTAGGGTAAGAATGGGTAAACAAACAATTAAAATGAACTTAAAAATAATCAGTGGGTGTTGGATGAATAGATGAATGAAAAATCAATGGATAAATTTAATAATGATAAACGCATATTAGCGTATAATGAATGATTGAAGGCAGTAATACACATTCAAATAAAAGACACACTAGAATTCCAAGGCCAGTAGGATAAAGAAAAACAATATCAATGAACTGATGGACATGAAAAAATGATGGCCATGCAGACAGATACTCACAAACTATCCAGTCTGTCTCCAAACTGTATAAAAGCACGTAGTTCACTGTCAAGATTACTGAATAATCCCTGCATAACTTTCCTAAAATTACAAATTGGAAACACTTTAGCTCTCTCGGTAAAAAAAATGTTTTATAAATTGATAAAAAAATTCAGTGACTGCTATTCACATAATATTACTTTAAAACACAAAAACTCTTAACAAAAAATGAAATATAACTATAATTCTACAATAAGAACAAATTTGAAGTGAAGCACATACTTACGGTACACACACACATCTTAGGTACTTAACACATACATGTAACAATGGTTGTTTAGGTGCAGTTTATTCTTTAGCTAGACGAGTGTTGTTTTTACCATGCTTTAGGTGCTTAGTGTTCAGTCTTAACCATGGCAGTTTATAGATGTATTTAACACAATGTAAACTTTTTGCATACATTTTTAACAATGGTAATGGTAGGTGTTGTAATAATGGTGATGATGGTGACAAGTGTAATAATGGTGATGATGGTGACAAGTGTAATAATGGTGATGATGGTGACAAGTGTAATAATGGTGATGATGGTGACAAGTGTAATAATGGTGATGATGGTAACAAGTGTAATAATGGTGATGATGGTAACAAGTGTAATAATGGTGATGATGGTAACAAGTGTAATAATGGTGATGATGGTAACAAGTGTAATAATGGTGATGATGGTGACAAGTGTAATAATGGTGATGATGGTAACAAGTGTAATAATGGTGATGATGGTGACAAGTGTAATAATGGTGATGATGGTAACAAGTGTAATAATGGTGATGATGGTAACAAGTGTAATAATGGTGATGATGGTAACAAGTGTAATAATGGTGATGATGGTGACAAGTGTAATAATGGTGATGATGGTAACAAGTGTAATAATGGTGATGATGGTAACAAGTGTAATAATGGTGATGATGGTAACAAGTGTAATAATGGTGATGATGGTAACAAGTGTAATAATGGTGATGATGGTGACAAGTGTAATAATGGTGATGATGGTGACAAGTGTAATAATGGTGATGATGGTAACAAGTGTAATAATGGTGATGATGGTAACAAGTGTAATAATGGTGATGATGGTAACAAGTGTAATAATGGTGATGATGGTAACAAGTGTAATAATGGTGATGATAACTTTGGTGAAGATTGAAGATGGTCATTCATGACAGTGACAGGAAATCATGATGATGATATTCAATGATCATGGTGAGCTCATCATTTTCATATCTCAGTGTTCATATAGATAAATGCGAATGTACTCTTACAATTACCATTACTGTGTTTTTAGTGCAACATTTTTTATCTTATCAGTTTATGGTGTTTAACAGTGCTTTTGGGTTTAAAGACGACATACTTAATTTCTTCACGTCGTTCAATCATCTTTCTTCTTCGGCTGTAAAATCAACACACCTCTTGAGTGGTAATCATTATACACAGTCAAACATGAAATTGATGTGCATCATTTAAACTATTATTGTACTTAATAGAATGTGATTGGAGATCACTGATGCAGTCTCTGTTCAGTAACTGCTTCGTTAACTATTTAAAGAGCATGCTGTAAACGTTTTCATTGAAAGTGAAAATTTGCATTGGACTTATTGTATGCAAGAATTTTGCAATACTTACTAACAGTTCAATCAATGTTTGAGTCAACAATTGAGTCAATAATTTTATTTAGAATAATCAGGTATGTTTATAATCATTTATTGAATACTCATGTTTTATGAAATTTAAATTGATGAAACAAATCAAACAGAACAAAACAATAAACAGCACAGTCAACCATACCACACTACATCAAGACACAACCATCGCCCATTCTGTACATCATTGCCTGGCATAATAGATGGAATAATCATTACTCTCTGGTAGCAGATGAAACGTCACAGGCTAGTTGTACATGCCTGGACAGCGCTATCCACCAGGAAACAGTTGTACAAAGTCTGGATAGCACTATCCACCAGGAAACAGTTGTACAAAGTCTGGATAGCGCTATCCACCAGGAAACGGTTGTACAAAGTCTGGATAGCGCTATCCACCAGGAAACGGTTGTACAAAGTCTGGATAGCGCTATCCACCAGGAAATGGTTGTACAAAGTCTGGATAGCGCTATCCACCAGGAAATGGTTGTACAAAGTCTGGATAGCACTATCCACCAGGAAACGGTTGTACAAAGTCTGGATAGCGCTATCCACCAGGAAATGGTTGTACAAAGTCTGGATAGCACTATCCACCAGGAAACGGTTGTACAAAGTCTGGATAGCGCTATCCACCAGGAAACAGTTGTACAAAGTCTGGATAGCGCTATCCACCAGGAAATGGTTGTACAAAGTCTGGATAGCACTATCCACCAGGAAACGGTTGTACAAAGTCTGGATAGCGCTATCCACCAGGAAATGGTTGTACAAAGTCTGGATAGCACTATCCACCAGGAAACGGTTGTACAAAGTCTGGATAGCGCTATCCACCAGGAAACAGTTGTACAAAGTCTGGATAGCGCTATCCACCAGGAAATGGTTGTACAAAGTCTGGATATCACTCTCCACCAGGAAATAGTTGTACAAAGTCTGGACATTGCTATGAGATCAACCCCTATCCAGTGAAAAAAATCCCTGCAGAGGACAAGTGAATCCAGGCTTGGTACAACCAGACCCAGTGGTTTTAACTGTGTCACAAACAAATAGAATAATACAACAATATTAATAATCAATTTTTAAGAGTAAAATGTACTTTTAGATCAGAATGCACCATACCTTAGATATCCTGTAACAACATAATATACAATGCAATTCAACACTCTCAGCTTCAAATAAAATGTTATTAAAATATGATAAAAATGTACCAACCTGACATCTTCACTAAGTTGTTTTCTTTCATGAACATCCCTATAAAGGTTTAAATATAGTACCATAAGATGAATCATGTTGTCTTTAGTTTGTTCAGTAATTCTTATATCTTAGAATTCAATTAGTGTGCGACTGCCTCTATGTGTTTAGTTTTCTTTGTTTTGTTTGTGCTCATCACAAATTAAGACTGACAGTAAATTAAAGACCCAACTGTTTTACTTCATTGCTAGTAATAATATGCAATTTACCTAACCCTGCATGCAAGCATAGTTTGAGTACAATCAAAGTCTGTTAAACAACATTTGATACATACCCAGAGAAAGTTTTACTTATCAGTGCTCCATCAGATGTATCTTTGCCAGGAGTTGAAGGAGATTCTGGAGCCTACAAAGACATGAAAATACATGAGAAGGAAAGAAGGAAGGAAGGAAGGATATAAAATTAATGACAAAAAGAATAACTAAGATGACATAAATGTAATAAGATACTGATGCTTACATCAAACTCATCTATGGCAAGATCAAAGAATTTCTGTACAAATTCCTGCTCTGAAGTACAAACTGGCTCCAGCTCAGAGAGAAGAATATCAAAGACCTGCAAATAAAAATGAATACTTTGGAGAAAAAGGTTTAAAAACATTTTAAAAACAGGTCTTAAGGAAGGTGATATCAATTTAAAAGTCATAAAACAATAAGTTGGTGTGATATTGGTTGGCCTTTCACTAATGTGAGTCAGCAGGCTCAATTCCAAGATCAGAATAGCCGAGTTTGTCTGATGTGTACACATTGCTCTTTCTCACACCAGAACACTCACCTCAAGAGTAACATTCACTTCATGGACACGGTGAGTGTCATTTATAAGTTTTGTCAATATATTGTGCCACACACATAGCCTTGCTGTAATAGCAATATGCCATGGGTTAAACAGTCACGAATAAATGCTACTTCATGCCACATAATACTTCAGCTCACCCTATCAAATCGTCCTCTGGTTTCTAGTGTTAATGACCCTGAATCTACAGATCCAGCTGATCCTGTCTGAGATATAGAATCTGATGCTGCTGATTCTAGTGTATCTCTCCTGTCTCTACCACGGAATTTATGTTGCAAAGGTCTTGGACTAGGCCTAGGACTCATTCTAACTCCACTATCATCAACATTCAGTTTCACAGAAGAGCCAGTGGCAGTCATCTTGAATGCACTGTGGAGTGCTATTACAGATTTACGCAATATTAATAACATAATCAAATAGAATGAGATGTTACTGTTAACTGCAGCCAGTTGGCTCAGTTGGTTGAGTGCCAGTCTATTGTGCTTGAGGTCACGGGTTCAATCCCCATGGTCAGACAACAACACTTGGGAGGATAAATTGCTGTCTTTGAAATTATGCAAGGGAGGGGGGGGGGACAAGATAGTTGACTGGTTGACTAACTGTGATATATATCCTAGCACAACAAAATTACTATACAGTTCAATCATTTATCATAAACAGGGTATGGAAGTTAGTTATTTTATGTCATAAACAGGGTGACCCCTACAGTTTCCCAGTGGAACACCCCTACCCAGATCTGAAGGGATTAACACCCCCTCCCCCAGGATAGCCTTGTAAGGGACACATGTCCTATTGTTAGTACACCAGTGCCTAGAGCATAATAGAGTACATCAAACACCAAAACATTTGTCACTACTCACATCTTGCTCCTTTAGAAACTGCTCTTTGTTTTGCTGTCTCAAAGAAATCCTTTACTTGTCTTTCATATATTTTATTCAAAGAGTGAACATATTCCTACAAAAATTGAATAAAATTAAAAAAAAATAATGCTAACCTTTTAATATCATGAACATCAATTACTCAATTACTGGTATATTAATTTTACAGCCAAATTATTGAATTGCAACCAGCTGTTTTAAAAAGTAATCTGGTTTTGATCTTTGGTCTTTTCAAGACAGAAACCTTGAAATGGCTAACAAGTCTCCTAATAACCAAAGAGAGGACCACAGCAGGGTCAAATGAATTTGTTTATTCAGGTGGGCAGTACATCCATAACATAGAATTCAAAACAGGGACTAGATATTTTTACACAAGTCATGAAAATTATATTACCGGTACTTTAGTTAATTAATACACTAAGTTTCAAAATTGTTGGGACATTGTGTCATTTTTTACATACCTTTCAGTTCTCCACAATATCTTTCTGTTATTATGGAAAGAATACCAAGAAATCACCCTTCCCCTCAGACAATGTTGATTTACCTTTGCTTTTTCATACCAAAATCACTAGCAATAACATCAACTTTGTTACAAGGGGGGGGGGGGGGTTAGTTGTAAAACACAAACACTCAAAATGAGGGGTGTAATAAACAAATTCCTCAAGCACCAGTAATTCTGAATCTTATAGTACATTCCACTTCAAACCATTAAGTAGTCGCTTACCAAACACAATTCCATAAAGACATTTTGGTCAACACACTTAAGCCATTTCATTAATCCAGAATAAGGTAGTAAATCTTTATGACAACTCAGATGTTTAGGGAGGTTGAGTTCACTGGATTGTTTGGCAGTCAGCTCATAATCCTGACCCTGAAGATATGAAATCAATAAGAGTAATTCAAAGTGATGTTTGTAAAACTGGACTACATACAATAAATATCAGAGATTGTAAAGCTCATTGAGACATTAGGTGAAATGCTCTATATAAGCACCAAATTACTTTGCATTGATTAATACGTTTTATTGGCAGACAGGTGATGGCAACTGATTTATGCATTTTAATTGGTAGACAGACAGCTTATAAGATTGATACAATGTCACAATATGCATCATGACAGCTGCACAACAATTAACAGTAATTAAAGTTGCTTAGTTTTACTCACATGTTGATGGAATATCCCTCTAAGATACACCTTGAATCTTTGTGCAAAGTCTTTGCTTATTTGCTCATATTTTTCTTGCTGCTGTTTGACAGCATTCATTTCACATAAAGCTAAAGGAAGCAATGTTCATTCAGAGTAAATACAAGCCAGTTCAGTGATATTTGCAAGGCTATACCTCTTGGAAACTAAATGTATTAGTCACAAAAATAGAAGTCATCTAATATCATATTGACAAAAAGACCCATGGGTGTAGCAAGTGAATATTGATGAATGGAAGGACAAATGGGAAGACATATGCTTCCAGTAATTAGGATGTAATGAATGGATTTATGAGACAGTGAAGTTTCTCAATCAGTCAAATAATATATGAGCAAAAATGAATACATCATTCTAATAATAAAATATAATTAAGAGTGGTATTTTACCAGGTGATATTTCAGCTTGTAGTGCATTGAGTATAGCATTAGCAGCTTCAGTACACTCAGTAACTGCTATCCCTTTAGATAGGTCTCCTTCTTGTAGAGCTACAATATGCCTCTCAGGAATATCAAGAGTATTCTACAGCATTAACAAAATAAAGAAAATATAAAACTTGACTGTATAAAATGTATGTTTTCCACTCAGTTTAAAGTGAATAAATCATAAAGGTCACATGACAAATGATTACAATCTGGAATTAGCATTAATAGACATTAACATGCATAAACATTAACATACATTAACATACATTTTGAAGTACATTATTGTACATGTATTGTATTGTAACACTGTTTATAGTGATTCAAGTGTGTGTTTAACTAATGTAATGTTAAACCAAAACATATGCTGTTATCTTCATATAACAATGTAAGCGATTGCGATACTTGCCACTAAAAAGGCAACAGACTTTAAAAGTTTCTGTCTATTAGCACTTTCTGTTTCCATGTGTCTATCCTTGTCCTCCATTTGTTCCATTTGATTGCGCACTTTCTATAGCATTTTTAAAAATCAGTCATTAAAAATGGCTAGTACAATACTCACTTAAAATTGTAAATGAAAAAAAAAACTTTTTATAATTTTTTGTTCTGTGAATAATATGCAAATAATATAATGAAACTTCACCACAAGATTTGTTGTACCTGTATTGTGTCATCATACTGGCAGAGTCTAGAGTCCAGTTTGTCCAGCTCTGCTAGAGCACATTCCAGTAGTTCCATTAGACTATTCACTTGATCTTCAGAAGCCATAATTGAATGGATATTGGCCTACAGATATCAACATGATGAATAAAATTACTTCCATACCTACCATTTCCTCTGGAGAAATCCCTATCTAACAACTTAGGAAGTCAAATTGTAATAATACAATATTTGCATCTGAACTGTATGCTCTCACTTGCAGCTCGCTGTTTTATATCCACATACAGATAGATCTCACACTCATATTGTATATATTACATTACGGAATATCAATATCTTACTCCATCCAATACAGACAAATCTCTAGAAAGTTGCTCTGTAAATGCCTCAAGATTACTAATTGAGTTTTCTGTCAATGACATCATGTGTTCCAAGTCACATTCTTCTCTGTGTGTCAATTCTTGGTAATCCTCAACTGAAACACAACCATAAAACTAATTTAGTTATTTGTGGTTTCCTCCAAATTCTCCAGTTTTCCTCCCTTAGAAAAATTATCATGTAAACAAAGATGTGTGTAAAATAGTCAATGTTCTGGTAGTGGGCGTGAACCTCCATCTCAAAAAGGGAGAGCCTATACATAGTTCTCAGTTAATGTAATATATTCATAAAACGACAATGATGTAGTCTAGCCTTGTATGGGATGCAATGTCCGTTTGTTAGTATACCAGTGCCAAGAGTACAAATCACCAAAAACAAACAAAACAAAACACAATTAGGTTTTTTGAATATATTATATGAGCTACATATTATGTAGGTTCTACCATCTTAAGAATACCCGCTAGGTGGATCACATGTGTTAAATATTTATTTTTTGTTTAATTATTCATACCTGGTACTCCTTCATCAGTGTTAGGTTGTATTCTACCGCTTTCACTTGCACGAATACTCTCTGAAAACAAAACAAGATATTCATTATTTTTTTAAACCAAAGGATAATATGATAAAACCATTTAACATACACTCACATCAAAAAACATGGGAGAGAATGTCAAACATGCATTGCTCTAGTGGAAGATCAGCTTGATAATTGTAACAAAATAAATGCAATTCAAATGTTCACACACTTGTTTAAAATACATTTCTTTCCAGTTTAATTACTGCATTTGGTGTTTGAATTCAATGGTTTCAACTGCAAATAACCAACATACGACAACTGGCAATGATTCTCTCCAACAAGTTTTTTTTAGATGTATTCAATAATCCAATAGTAAATTATTAAATATTGATAGTATGTACCTTCTATCAGATCCATACTGACATTCATAAATGTTGGTTTTCTTTGAGTCAGATACTTCTCACTAAGCTAAATCATAATGGATAATATAATCATTAATATCATCATTATATACAGTCTGCATGAAGATGATGAAAATTGAATTGAGATGTGCAAATACCTTGTACAGACCAATCATGAAGTTAAGCTTCTCAGATGGGCTACTTGCAACCCACTTGTAGGTTTTCTCAAAGTGAAGATCAAATTCTGGAGTTTCCTTAAAGAATGAAAGTCTATGTCAATTGAATCTCAGGGGGGGGGGGGGGGCATAGGGATTAGAGCCAGGGTATATAGTAGGCTCTCTGGTGACCCCGAGCCCAACATCCTAGAAGGCCAGCTATAGGCTAGGCTAAGGCTCAAACAGATAAGAATTTATAGCAACTTTTAATTGGACAAAATGGTACAGGACACTAAGAAGGGTCCACAATAGGGGTCCTCCAATTGCATCATGCCCATCATTTTTTTCCATTTTCCCGCTATAAGAGTTCCATTAGGAGTTCCATTAGGAGTTCAGAAAGATAATTTTTATACTGTTTACTGCTAAAAATATTTTGTATTTCCCGAATCATGATCCTCAAAACCATCAAATCTTAAGCCCACTTGTTAATCCTGCTCCCTTTTTAGTTTGTTTCCCAAATCCTGCCTTCAAAATAAGGTCAATCAAATGTCCCACCAAACATATTCAGGACCCTTATGCACCTATTAATGGCTTCCCCCTGGGGTTGACCCCCGGGCTGACCAGGGAGATAGGTGGGGGAGTATTTGGTAGATTGGATCCAGTTTTTGCCCCTGGGGCATGGGGTAGGGGAAACTAGTGACATTGATTTTGTTGTGAAATTTCTGGGGTCAGAAATTGTGATTTTTGTTATTATGATGAAGGGACATTGTACATTACTGAATGCCTTGACCAGGGGACATTGGAAAAGACATTTTCCCTTTCATAGGGGAAAATTATCAACATTATTTATGAAGTTTAACAATCTCCCTGGTCAGCCCGGGGATCAACCCCAGGGGGAAGCCACTGATAGGTGCATTACTAAGAGCATATAATTTTGGGAACTTCACAGAACAAGCAAAATATGAAATCCAACCAAGGGCCACATTTGTCATTTTTTCTTCTTGATTATACCTTTGTTGCATCTTTGCCATCAATGATTTTAAGATCTCGAAATCTCCATGATGCTTTCTTCTTGAATGCATCTTTATCTGTTTTCTTTACTTGGTAGACAGAAACTGTTTCCGGCTTATCTATAGTCACTGAAAGAAATAGGAAAGTGTTTTTACTGGACATTTTAATACCAGTTTCTTTTCTTTTTCTTTTTATAATAACATACATGCATATGTGTATATGACCATAGTCAGTCTTGCTATTTCCTTGACAAAACTATGTCAGCAGCAAACACTACAAAGTTATGTAAAATATGAATGGTGCAAGCCCACAACTGCTTTCACTGAGCTTTAGGGTTTAATTTGTCCTAAGAATCGTTAAAACGACTACAATAAAGCCAAGTCATTGACAATCTAAATGATATTTTGTACTTTCATCGAAGAAAACTTATTTACAACACGGAAAACTCTTGCATTTAAACAAATGATCATATTACATCGGCTTTCATGCTCAAAGACCTTAAACTTACCAGCTGCACAGAGAAAGCTTGCCTTCTTCTTTTTGCCCGCTTTAGTCACATTTACCACAGCACAAAGCCGTTCTTCACTAGGTTTAAATACTTCTCTCTGCAAATTATGCCTTATTGCTGCCATTTTGAATCAGAATGGAAGAGAAAATGTCAAATTTGTTCAGCCGTCACTCGCCCTTTGGTCCAGTTGTCATCCGCCATATTTGTTGTCACACGTATGAACCACAGGAAGCCCAAACTAGAAGCCCCGCGGAGTCGTGCTGATCGTTTTGCATTCGATTGGGTTGGAGTCACTTCAAGGAATATAATCAACGAACGAATACTCCACACCAGACATGGAGGGAAACGAAAACGTAAAGATGTCTCACATGGCCGACAAGGACTTCAAGAACGAAGATACTGAAGAGTTTGATAGTAATGATAATAATTTCGACGAAAAAACCTCCTTGTTTGCTCGGCATGATTTGGTCGACGATTTTGATTCCGAAAGTGAATCACCTGCATCCAAATCAAAAACTGTAGAAATGGATCGTAGTCTTTACATGGAAAATACCGTCTCGTAAGTAGAACTGTCAAATTATAGTTATATTTTGATAGATTGTCATGGTGTGTTAATGAAGGCCAATTTCACATTTTAACTAGTACAGAAGCCGAAGCGCTCTTGCACATATTTTTCTGTTGATTTAATCCTGTACTTTCTGTACTAACTGACTGAATTGCCAAGCTATTACCAAACTGCTTTACGTATATCTATGTAAAATAATTACAATATCTTAGGAAATTTGTACAAGCATCGATTTGTATTAAAATTCCCAAAATGTTTATAAAACAATTTTTTTACAAAAGATTTTGATCTGCTACAATATTTACAGCTTCCCGTCATGCACGCGAATATTTCAATATTATTGGAAACATCTTGTTTGTACAATTTTTTTTATTGATTTTAGTTTCTTTTCGAATATTGCATACAGGCCTCTTGCGCTTAGACTCACTATATATCGTCGTTATTCAAGCTTTTTGACGGAATTTGTAACATTTTAAATTCAAATTTAAACTCTTGAAGAACCATTCAAGCATTAAGATTTAGCACAAATAAACTTATACTGACAAAATTTATAAATAGATAAAATAAATGAGATGATATCAACAATTAAAAAAGAAAGAATTTTGGTGGGGATCCCAGTTGGATTTTAATAGGGGCATTAACTCCAATAGGGAGTTTTTTTACACTAAAAATAAACGAAAAGTCAGATTTCAAGTCTAAAGTTAGTTAGCAATAAATCACTATATTCTGGCTAAATCAGTTATGAGCGAACGAAAACTTCATAAATTTTTATTGTGCTGTATATTTGGTTCCTTGTCAAAAAACACACGAGATTGATGTCAGCACGAAATATCAATACCAAATAGCCCTTAGTCTGTGTTTGTCATAAATAATGTAATTTCTGCTAAATCATCTAGGAAAAATCTTTAAACATTTTTAGTTTGTGAAAAATTACTCAAAATTCGGCCTATATAAAGCTTATTTTGTACAGAAGACTCTGACACAACTTTTTTATGATTATAACTTGAAAGGAATTAAAATATAGTTATCACATAAAAACTGCAGAAAGATGTTCAACTAAATTTAAACATTATAGTGGATAAAATGTTCATCAGACTGTTCTTTCTGAATTTAGAGTTTGAACAATTCATGACGTGACCTGAAAACACGGCCAATAATTAATATCACATTGTTTTTTATTTGAATTAATGCCCGGCCAATCACAGTATGCCTGCATGAGCTGTAGATTCTGTTGTTGTCATGGTTGACCCATTCTCACACCTTCAGTGCTTACTCATCTTTCTAAAAGGAAATCCTAAGCAATGGGCTATCCTACAAGTAAAACAATATCAAATTATGTAAATTCACAATTAGCAGTGCCTTATTAGACAATTATTCAAATTTCTTATAACTTACCAATTGAGAGTGAGCTGCACTTTGTATATTAATTTGAATTTTTGGCTAGTCATATGCTAGTCTTAATGTATTAATATTCAAATAGAGAAATAAATTGTCCAGGGAGGATGGGGGGAGGACCCCAGGAATTAACAACTGGGGATGCTTGTCAGAATTTTTCAAAAATACCCCTAAAAGATGTCAGAAGTTTTTCAAAAGTATTTGTCATCACGCATTTTTCATCTTCAAAAGATACGAAAAACAGGAGTTTTAGTGCTCTTCAACCCAACCCATAAAAGATATTAGAAGGTGATGATTTGGCAAACCTCATGTTTTAAACCCTAAAAGTGACCAAATCACTGATTTATACCCCTAAAAGATATGACAAACACCCAGGGTCACTTAACGCCGAGATACTTTTCACTCCCTGGGTTAAATTGTAACTCATGGTTAACTAATACATTTTTTATCAGATCATTTGCTGCAGCTCTACACATTATCAAAGGTAACCTTGGGTTAGGTATACTTGGTCTACCATTTGCTGTTATGAATGCTGGGCTTGTGGTAAGAAATAATTTGTTTAGAACATACATTGAGTAGAATTCTTTAAATCTGTTACAGCTATTTGATATATACAAACAAGCCATTAGCAGTGTTGATCCCTGAGTCAGCTATGTTACAGCCAACAAAGATGTATGTTCAATTTGTTCAACACTAAAACCTTTCACAGTTGCTCCCACAGAGGACGTCCTAAACCAATTTTAGCTACTAGCTACTGACAATATATTACAAATCTGCATTTCTACAGTCCACACTTTTTTAAAAAGATCTCATTTTTCATGTGCCTGTCTTGCTGTGAAAACCTATTAATTCCATTCAATTGTTTCCAGGTTGGTCCTTTGATGATTTTTTTTACTGGTCTTGTGGTTCTTCACTGTATGCATATGTTGATGGAAAGCAGTCATGTATTCTGTGATAGGTAATATCAGGGGACAGTTGTACGAAGCCTGAATATAGTACTGCTATCCAGTAGATAAATCCATATCTAGTGGACAAATTCTAAAGAAATTCTATGCGGTATATAGCTTTATCCAGTGGACAACTTTATATGTCATTTTAATTCTTCTCACAATTAAGTACCACCCCCAGGGGTCAGATTCATGGTTTGATTTTATAAAGAAGCCAAAACAAATTCATTGAAACTACAATTCATTCTTTAGGACCATTGAAGCAAATACTTAATACCATTTAGAGAGCAAATAATACAGGGACAGCTGATCCCAGGGGGGGATGCTACGTTCCATAATACCCAAAACACATGACTGCCTTGGATGCAGGAGCTGGTTTCTGTTGTAAGGAATGCGAGGTCATGACTGGGCTCTTGGGATGGGGTGTGGATTATTGTACCCCCCCCCCCCCCCCACCACTGCTGTTACTGTTGCGTTGCCCCTGTAATATACCTATAATATTATATGCCTGCTAACAAACAGTGCATGCTGATTAGTGCCAAATAGGCACTACGCAAACAGATTACCAATCTGAAGTTGCTTTCCATTGATTTGCTGAATTCCAATAAGTAACACAAATTATTCCTAATTAGTTAGTTACGGGTAACTATTTCACTGTCAGGTTTTGCACTCTACAATCTCCAACCATTTAGGACAATAGCTAATCAATTTTAAAAGTATTTTCAGAGCTCTGGCCCTTAAAAAGGGAAAAGTGGAGGAGGAGGAGGAGGAAAAGGAGTTTGGGTGGAATTTATCGAAAATTCTATTGTTTACTATAGTTCACCTATAGTAACTTGGATAACTAAAAAATGATTTTTTGTGTCCACAGAAGCAAACAAATATCTCTTGATTATGCTGAAGTAGCTGAAATGGCAATGGGGTTGTACTTCCCAAGAAGAAAATCATTGGGAGGGTAAGATCAGTAAGAATACGCTGACTCATCATTTTGCGGGTGAAAGGGCACTGAGGACTCTCATGTTAAGGTTATGGTATAGAGGGCGTGTCACATAATTTTCATTAAAAAACATCACCCTGTCATGTCACAATAAATATGTACATAAACCATCACTTGAAAGCTTCTTTAACAAAGATTATAATAATGTATAGAACATTTTGAATGAGCAACATCCACATGCATATTCACAACCAATCAGTGTTTGTAACCATAGACTGACATAGTCAATAATGAAGCGTGTTGAAATTTCAATTCAAACAAAATTAGCCAGAAAATTGTAACTCAGACATATGTAGATGAGATATTGCTCAATGCGCATGTTGCATGTATGAGGTGATGTCATTTCTGCTAGAATTGCACCAGGTAAAAAATAAATCAAATAAAACAAACACATTTTTAGCACCCTTAAGATATACTTTATTGGAAGGTTGAGGAAGAGTAGAATTTACTAAAAAAGGGTTATACTCACTTTAAAGTGGCCTATATGGTCTGATGATGTTTATAATGTGCTTTTCTTCATTTTGGTATAGTTTACTGGTAAATACATTCCTTCTCATCACACAGCTTGGATTCTGTTGTGTGTACTTTATTTTTGTAGGAGAATCATTCAAACAGGTAAATGTGGCATACTTAGCATTTATCTTTACATTCATCAAATTTAATTATATCAAAGATGATATTGTTCAAATTGAATTTGACCCATGTTAAAAAAAAACGCCTTTCAATTGTGTCCTTAGTTCAGGAAGAAGAATATCCATGATCTTACGGATTCAAAGAAGGACGAGTGTCATTATTTTAAACTCAATTCACACTTTACTTGTTTTGGTAGTAAAAAAAGTTACAATCTTGGACAAAACTCTTGGCACAGTTTTCATTTTTATGTGCACTTTTTGATTTTTTTTTAGTTATCCTTCCCCTACCCCACCCAAACAATGTTGATGTCATTATCAAATGATTGTCATGGATCAACACATACGACCTCAAAGGGTAGCCCAGTTTGTCCTACTGTTAGTTCACCAGTGCCTAGTGTACAAATCCTTGAAAACAAAAAAAGGCATCTCCTGAAGGGTAAATGTTTCACAATGACAAATTTCGCACTAATATAGTCTTTCTAAGTATGAAGATTCACATATTTGATCATTCCTATTGCAGATTTTCTCTCATATTATAATTATGGACGTCAAAGTATGGGTGGCGATATTTCTTGTTCCAGTTATCCTGTTCTCATTCATCCGTACATTGAAAGTAATGACAATAGTATCTGGGGTATCTAATGTCCTGTACGCGGCCGGTTTACTGTGTCTATTGATCTATGCCGGACAAACAGTCCAGGATCCTACTACTTTACCGAAATTTGTTGGATTTAGCTCGTTACCGATATCGTTTGGTACAATCGTGTTTGCCTTTGAAGCTATAGGCGTGGTAAGTATTCAGCAAAATTGTCAGTTGAAGCCGCATACTTCTTAAAAACAATCTACAATTGATAATGTTGAAATCTGCGTATCCGCTGAGCCCCACATGTCCCCTAAAATGATCTTTAGACATGTATTTGTCAACAGCAAAAAGTACTTTAACAATCTTTCACACCATGTTGAAAAATATTGCTTGACTTTTCGATTTTACAATAAGGCAAAAGAAAAGTAAATCAGGACATTCTCGTTGAGATCACGTGCGTCATTTTCGCGCGCGCCAGCTATAAACACGCGCATCAACGCAATACAATGGAGATAGCAAACATCATCTCCAAGGCGATCTAGTTTGTCAAAGTCCTCGAACGATAGATACGAGTGTACACGATAATTACTCGCAAAAGGAACATGCCTGATGTTATTGACGAAACGTTTACAATGCTTTACGTGCCGTTTTCATTCGACAATCCAAACTACGGCATAGCTGATGAAGAGTTTGGTGCTTTACTAGCGCATCTGAATCTGGACCACTGCAAAGATGTACGAAAAGTATATTCATTAGAAGAAGACGAGGAGCTGGAAGAAGACGAATCGTTTGAACAAACCATCCCAATTCCTTTCTCTTTTGAGAATCCTAACTATGGTTTAGAAGATGACCAGTTCGATGCATGGCTGGCTGAACTAAACAATCTACAAAACAATCAACGAAGTTATAACTTCAAGACTCTTGTACACTAGCATTTTTTTCAGAGCAATTCTTGAACTTGTAAAACCTTGTGGGCCTTGCAGCCTTGTTTGAAAAGACTAACAGGTTCTAAAAGACGTACAATTTTGCGGGGATAGTCGTGCGATTTTATTGTAACTTCATCATAACGAATTCTATTCGCCAGAGCACTCATCAAATACAAAATGATCAGCAGATGAGCGCGCGCACGTCACAAATTCACTTTTTTCAAGTAAAATCGCCGCGACCATTTTGCATCCGTTTACACGAGAAACTTTGTCCAAACAACAAATTACCGCACTCCATAGACTGCCAGTACACATAACACAACAAAATTGATGAAGGTAGCTTTGACCATATATTAATCAAAACAACTGCTTGGATTCCATTTTACATTTTGATGTTATAAAAGGTTAAATTGTTATTGTCCTACATTGACAGGAGTATCAAAATTCGCGATTTAGTGTGAATAAGCTAATGTTTTGACTCGTTCTCTATTTAGGTTTTGCCAGTAGAGAACATGATGAAACTACCTGGAAAGTTCCGTCAAGTCATTAATATTGCAATGAGTTTGATTTTACTGACATCGACACTGTTTGGAACACTGGGTTATTTGTCATGTGGAATGAAATGCCATGGTAGTTTTACTTTGGATCTTCCTACTTCCACGTAAGTTAGCTTATTCGCATGCTCCTTGTTTAAGTAGCATCTACAACTTGCTGCAACCTTTTTTCAAGAATTGAAAAAATAAATGAGACCTCTCGTACAATAAACGGTATGATACATTTCCCAGTTACACTGTGTACACTGAGAACTTAGTCTCGTTACCTTTGTACAAATATAGATAAGGTAAATATGCAGGGCCGGTGGTTGCCCAGTTCTCCAGAGCCACAGACAAGTGTTTGAAGCTTTCAAACCTGCTTGCTCTACCTCTTAATGCTCCCTTTTACAGCTATTTAAAGCAACAAGCTACACTAAACAGAACGAATCACTAGTTATTGAACTCATGACCTCTATATCAGTCTTATTCCTAAGCTCAGTTGGACTAAAATGTTCTAATGCCTGAAGGCAAACATTATACTTTGATATGGAGAAGACTGTTGATTTGTGGTTCTAAACACTGACTTTCACTTTTCAGGTTTGGAGAGATGGTTAAGCTTATGTTTGCCATTGCAATATTATTTACCTATTTTATCCAGTTTTACGTCCCCATAACCATTATATTGCCACCATTGAAAGAGAAAGTGAATGAGAAATATCACACCTTACTGGACTTAGGTGTACGAACAGCATTGGTGTGCTTTACTGGTGAGTTGAACTGCAGTTTTATAAAATTTTATAATCATTTGCTTTGGGTAATTTCATTCATGCTTTTGATGTTTATAAAACAATGAAAATTTTGTGAAAATGCCATGGAATGATTCATGTTTTTTATTCAACCGATGTTTTCCCTACAGCAATCATGGCTGTCAGTATCCCACAGCTTGGTCACATGATTTCTTTAGTTGGAGCATTTGGAAGTGCATCACTTGCCATTACTTTCCCAGCCTTGATTCATCTAGCTGTTCTACACCATGACCAAAAACTGGATAAATTCACGTTACTTAAAGATGCCTTAATTATTGCTGTTGGTGTTTTGGGTACTGTAGCTGGTGTTTTTGTTTCTGTGGTGGATATCATTTGGACATTTCAACATGGAGACCAGTTTACCCATCACTACAGACACCTTCATCATGCTAATTTAACTGTTGCTTTAGATGACAGTATAGTTTAACATTAAATTAATTAGTTTAAACCATACCATAGACAATCTAGCTAAGCATGGTAAGCCTTGGCACGGGCTGCAAGACAGTAAAATATATGTAAAAAATGTAGTGGTAGGTATTGTAAAATAATAGTCAAGCAAAAATGGTTCATAAGCTGGCAGAACATAATAAGCTGGGAAACTACTAAAACCAATATACAAAGGAGGCAGCATGCCCGTGTGGTCAGAGCGTTGGTCTCTCAACCTGGTTCAATTCTCGCTCTGGCCACAGAAATTGTATCTGTCAAGGGATGTGTTGCAGACATAATACATTTTTATATAATGATATTGGATAACATGAAGAAAATAGTTTTAATCAGTCTATTGACCACTACCATCATGATTAGGTAGTATACTTTATTTATTAGCTAAACTATATTTCTATTTAAACTTATCAATAACTAGGAAATAATTATCCAATATTCACAAGATTGTCAAGTCTATATTTATTAATTAATCATTTTTGACATGACTGTTCAAAATTGTGACTGAATTCCAAAATTTCTAAATTACAAAATTTGATTTATTTATGTGTCTGAATCAGATCTTATTGTAATGTTTATTGTCCATATAACCAAGTAATTTTAATATTCCCTCAAATACAATTTGTATGTGATGGCTCAGTACAAATGTGTTCCATGGGTTGATGAATAATCATTTGGTTTTATTTAGGATTTATTAAGTGGACTATTGATATACTTTATGTTTCTATTTTTTTATGATTTCATATGTGCCTTGAGTTTCTTGGTAAGTGTTGCATTTTCCTCCTTCATTTGTTTATAATCTGCACTTATTCTTTCCAAGTTCATGGCTGTATTCTTTTGTGTTTCATTATCAATCTAATAAAAACATAGCATTCATGAGAACATATTGAAATATAACTCTGCTTGAAATGCAGCAGTCAATATTTCCTTACCAAAAAAAGCTGGGACTTTAACAGTGAGGACACTTGAACCGTGAACACTTTGTGCTTTTTTGACATTTTTTAACATGCATCCTTCGAGTGAATCTATTTGAAAACATTTGAATTTTGATAACTCAGTGCATTTGAGTTCAGTCCTACTTTTTTAGGGAATTTAAAGCAGTAGAAAGCTCAGAAAATAAAAAGCTAAATAAAGACAAGTGTTCACGGGTCGAGTGCCCTCATGGAAATGGGGCAAAGCATTTGTTACCATGATGATGATTATTAAAAATAGAAATCCACAGAATTTGTATAAGCACTTTAAGTGGCAGAGGTGATGAGTTTTTATCTTACTTGAGAATGACTGTGCTGATAATGAAATGTTTTTACTAAACCCACATAAACAACTTTCTTTGAAATTTGCAGACTTTTGGGGAATTTGTGAGTTTTTAATTATTTATAGAATTTAAAAGAAAATAAAGTTACAAGTTTGAGATTTAGTTTTTGTAAAAGTATGTCAAACATCAATGGTGTTATGAGCCAGTCTTTGTCAAGAACAAACATCAGATAATACAAACTCACCAACTCACTTGCAATATATGCACATTAATATGATTTAATTAAATGATTGGATGATCAGTGAGTGTGATAGATGTGTCTACTCACCAAACACAATATCATTTATCATTCATAATCATCTCCATTATTATATTATTTTGTTAATTACAAATTATTGCAAAAAAAAAAAAAAACCTAAAAAAGTGACATATTTCTTTTGTATCATCAATATTATTGTAATGGCCAAATAAAGCAATTAAAGAACTGCAATGTTTAAGTAGTGCTAATAGAAAAAATGTATACAAATTTAGAATGGTGTACAAAATGATAAACTTAGGGTAGTTCAAATAAAGAATAAATACAGTTCAGTTGGTGAAAGCTGGATGCGTGTGTTATTTTACTTCCCTTGATCAATTCTAAACATAAGATGCTCTAGGAGTTGGTTATAATTTTGAAGCTTGGTTAGTGCTCACTGCTTAAGGTAATTCCGTAGAAATAAAACTACCTGATGAAATTTTTTTGTACTTGTTCAAACAAAGAATTTTGAGAAACGCTTTCACAAAATACAATAAAAAAGGGGGGTCACCGACTTCTTTGTTTGTGCAATATGACGTCAAAGTTCATGCATTTTAGTGACTTGAGAACGTAAAGAAAAAAGCTCAAAAATCAAAGAGAAACGGAACAAAAACACAGTAATTTGTCTTTAAAGAGCAAAAGTCGTGTTTTGTTCAAATGTCTGCACTTTATTTTATTTAAAAAATATGAACAGATATATAAAAAATATGTGACCTTGAAGAAATTGACGAAATAGCAATGTGCGCACGAGCTGCTAATTCATTCGAAAAAGTCCTAAGTGGAAAGTATTTTGGAAATTTCTCAAAAGTTAGCCCAATGACCTATGCTCAATTTTAGATATATTTTATGTTATGTTATCAAAAATAATTTTATCAAATAAAAAACATAGGTCACCGTGCTAGTTTGCGAAATATTGCAAAAATATTGTCATTTTATTGTCAAAAAACAGGTTTTCCAAGAGGGGACTGGGTCGAGTTTCAAAATTATCGCGTTTTCTCACTCGAAAATGTCGCAATTCTTCGGATTTTTTATTCAAAGTAATTCACAAACATAACTTGATTATATGATAAAAGTCCTGAAACCAAAAAACTTGAAACATGCGCAGAACTATGCGCAGTGCAAAACTACGGAATTACCTTAACAGACCCCATAAAAAATAAATAGACTGCAACTAACTTGGGTTTCCTTTATAATCTGATGGAGTGAAGACTGGAGAGCAATAAAATAAAAAAGCAAAGGAAACCCAATGGCAGTGACTATTTCACTGGATTACTTTAGCCAAGCTTGTTATTTATTGCCAACTTTTCCTACCTGTTCTTCAAGATCTCTGATTTCTCTCATGATGACACCAGTATCCTCCACAGCTTGAATAAGTTCTTTGCAGTTCTATAAAGAGACAAATCACAAACAAAAGTCTTATCAAAATGACCTGTTGTTGGTAGCTGTGTTTTGTTATAGATATGTACCATATTGACAATATTTGTAACTAGATAACTAAAGCTACATTCTAACAATATTGCATTACATGTTTTCTATTGCCTACCTCATGAAGACTAGCGAGATACTTGTAGGCTTTCCTACAAGCATCATCTTTTTTGGCATTCTGTATGTGGAGAGGTATAGTTAGATAAAGAGTCACAAAATAATGGTGTTACTTACTGTCAAAACAGCGTACCCACCAAAAGTTCATTATAATAATGGTTTTATTAATCAAATATTGAATTGATTATTCAATTCCAGTAATCAAATTTGAAAACAAGTTTACAAAATTCAAAATAACGTATTAATTTTATAAACATCTAAAATAAACCAAAAGAACGTCTTTCTTTCGTCAAGAAAGACTTCAGTTAGAGTTTCTACAGACAGTTAAATCTTTCAGTTTAAGATTTTTGAAGTTTTTTCTGTCTCAAACGGCAACTTCTTGTTTCGAATGGATTAGACTGGTCTATTTCAAAACTGAATATTCAAATCAAAAAAATCAAATCAAAAAACAAATAATGAAATGACAATGAACTTTTGGTGGGTGCGCTTGAGGTATTTTGACCGTAAGTATACACGATGGGTGGCATTGTTGGTCAGGTTTGGCAATGAGAGAGCATTGGCTTTTCAACACTGTGTCCCAGGTTAACCATGCATCAACTCTAGTAAGAGGTTTGTTTCAAGTAATGGTAAGTGTCTTCTTGGCTTCCAAAATAGTAGAGTGCAAACACTAAATGTGTGCAACAGTTGTCACTATTTAGTAGTACTTAGCACTAATGAAAGCAACAGTGCAAGCACTCTACTACTCTGCTTGACGGTGATTTCTTACAATAAGACTTCTGCAAGTTAAGGACATCTCTACCACTTGTGATTGCTTTGCATTGAAATAACACCACAATTTGAACAAGATGGTTTAAGCTTGTCCATAGAACACAGTCTTCTTTACAGACTGAGACTTCCTCTCCAAGCAAGGTAGAATTGTACTTAACTCATTCTGACAACAACAAAACATTCCAATTCTTTAATTTATAGAGGTCTTATTCCTATTTACAAACTATTTTATTAATTAAATAAATTTAGTCTCAGAAATACCAGTCAGCATTAGTTTCTAAATAGACATGATCTATGTGATTGTACCTTGAATATTTGCTCATCAGTGACAGCAAATGTACGATCAAGTTTTCCAGACAGCTGGTTGATTTCTTTCTGCAGTACTTTGGTGTCAACTAAGATCTTGTTTATTTCTTCTTTCTGTTTCTTAATGTTTCCAACAATCTCAAGGATTCTTCTTGTGTAGGCTGATCGATTGACATCTCTACTCATTTGCTCATATTCAACAACCTATTCAATGAGTCAGAGTTGGAAAATGAACATTACCAGTATTGTCAGCGGCATCATTAGAGCAAACTCACTAGTTGTTTGTAGAGATCATTAGAGCAAACTCACTAGTTGTTTGTAGAGATCATTAGAGCAAACTCACTAGTTGTTTGTAGAGATCATTAGAGCAAACTCACTAGTTGTTTGTAGAGATCATTAGAGCAAACTCACTAGTTGTTTGTAGAAATCATTAGAGCAAACTCACTAGTTGTTTGTAGAGATCATTAGAGCAAACTCACTAGTTGTTTATAGAGATCATCTTTGGATCTGGCATCGTCAGCCACCTCTTTCATTTTTGAACGCAGTGATTTAATTTCTTCAAGTTTCTTCTGGGTTTCAGACTTAAAAAAATAAATAATACCAATAATTATTTTAAGTCTCTCTGCATAAGAGATAAGAATATATATTGTGTGTGTAGTGATTATAATGAATAGTCAGTCCGCCTGGCCACTCAGACAATTTTTTTTTCATACAAGTTAACCAGTTAGATAGCAATTTGCTTTGAAAGAACTGAAACTTTATTTAAGTCAAATTCACTTTTGATCTTGAAACAACTGATTCAGCCATAAATGAAGAAATTATTCAGCTAAAAACACTTGCAAGGCGTTTGAACTTTAGATGCATTTAGGAGTTGAGAATTTTGAACACGATAAACTACCAGAAATATATTATATTACTGCAATAATGTTGACGAACACACTTAGACCCAACTTGCAGTAAAATCAATATACCATCATTTCATTCAGATTTTGCTACATTATTAAAATGTTCTTACCACTCTGTTGGCGTTTAGTACTTTTAGTTGTCGGTATTCATCAATAAGACTTGTTCTATGTTGTTCCCACTGTTCTGCTAGGTTAACAAGTCTCTGTGAACTTGCATCAACCACACTCTAAAAACACAGGATGAATAAAATAAGCAATTATGTTAGTTGAAAACATTCAATCAATAGCCAAGTATTCTCTTGAATAAAGTTTATATTGCTGCTGCTGCTACTGATAAAAAAATTGGATCTCACTCATGTTACCTGTAATTTAGCAATATTATTTTCAGCATCAGGAATCAGGTCAACTGTTCTTTTCTTTACTTTGTATGCTTCTTCTTGTTCACTGTTTTCAGTCTTTTTGGTGGATACTTTTTCATTGGTCTAGTAAGATAGTCCAGTTGTAAAATTAAGCCTGCAAAACTTACATGACTATTATTAAATATATATATAATGTTTGATTAAGGATTCTACCATTGCATGACTGAGGAAGTTATGTGAGATAGCAAGCATTGTTTGTTGTCAAGCAAAAATATATGAGAGACTACATTCAATTTTACCTCTTTTGGGATGTTATATATAAAAGTGTGACAACCTCAAGTTTGTGAGTTAGAGTTTGTCCAGAATTAAGCAAGTGGATCGTTGTTCAAGACCTGACATTTTCTCATTTGTTCACAGTATTTATTAATATAAAGTACAAAGTTATATAATTATCCGATGTCCAAAATTTTGTCTGAATCAAAGAGTTGGACGTACTTACTTGTTGTATTGTTGCACTGATTCTCTTGACTTCACCTTCACTAGTGTCTAATGCTGATGATAATTCATTCAATCTGGTTCGTAATGATTCTATCTCCTCTTCTCTCTTTTTTTGCAATTCCTAAAAATTAGATTCACAATATCTCTTTTGATTTATTTGTATTTAGGAATGTCTTTTTGCATTGATGTATAGCTATTGATGTATCTATACCTCTTCAGTATCAGCTTTTGGCAATCCTTCTTCATTGAGACCAGCCATTGCAGCCATCTTCTCTTCATCCTGAAAAATACAACCATGTACAACATAATTATTCATTCAGTAGTCACAGCATAAACATACAACCATGTACAACATAATTATTCATTCAGTAATCACAGCATAAACATACAACCATGTACAACATAATTATTCATTCAGTAATCACAGCATAAACATACAACCATGTACAACATAATTATTCATTCAGTAATCACAGCATAAACATACAACCATGTACAACATAATTATTCATTCAGTAATCACAGCATAAACATACAACCATGTACAACATAATTATTCATTCAGTAGTCACAGCATAAACATACAACCATGTACAACATAATTATTCATTCAGTAGTCACAGCATAAACATACAACCATGTACAACATAATTATTCATTCAGTAATCACAGCATAAACATACAACCATGTACAACATAATTATTCATTCAGTAATCACAGCATAAACATACAACCATGTACAACATAATTATTCATTCAGTAATCACAGCATAAACATACAACCATGTACAACATAATTATTCATTCAGTAGTCACAGCATAAACATACAACCATGTACAACATAATTATTCATTCAGTAATCACAGCATAAACATACAACCATGTACAACATAATTATTCATTCAGTAGTCACAGCATAAACATACAACCATGTACAACATAATTATTCATTCAGTAGTCACAGCATAAACATACAACCATGTACAACATAATTATTCATTCAGTAGTCACAGCATAAACATACAACCATGTACAACATAATTATTCATTCAGTAATCACAGCATAAACATACAACCATGTACAACATAATTATTCATTCAGTAATCACAGCATAAACATACAACCATGTACAACATAATTATTCATTCAGTAATCACAGCATAAACATACAACCATGTACAACATAATTATTCATTCAGTAGTCACAGCATAAACATACAACCATGTACAACATAATTATTCATTCAGTAATCACAGCATAAACATACAACCATGTACAACATAATTATTCATTCAGTAGTCACAGCATAAACATACAACCATGTACAACATAATTATTCATTCAGTAATCACAGCATAAACATACAACCATGTACAACATAATTATTCATTCAGTAGTCACCTTTTTCAGGAAAAGTTGTCAGAGAGAAAGGAAATTCCACAACCAAAGGAATTATGGATCTTTTAATCACAGGAAAAAAATTGTGATTCCCAAAATGGGTTTATTTTGGGTTTTGGTTGGTAAATGCTACAAAATCCAACATTGGGTTCAAAATTGGGATTACCAAAATGGGTTTATTTTGGGTTATTATTGGGAAAGTGCTACAAAAAACAAAACAAAAACCATTCTGGGAATCACAATTTTTTCCTGTGAATGATAATGAAAAACAAGCAGCAATAATTAAAAGAAATTTAATGATCTGCTGACTTTATATAAAAAGTTTATCGGTGACAGATCGTTATGATTTGCACATGAATTCCAGCAATTTAATGAAGTAACAAATTAGAAACTTTACCAGCAAACCATTTTGCTTGTGCTTTCTCCTATTTTTCCCTGACAACATTTTTTGAGATGTATTCAATTAATCATTGGCATTGTTGCTTACAAATAATTAGTCCTTTCATCAAAAATTGCATGTCATGTTTAAAGTCATTTGTTACTTTATACAATGTATAATATTTAATGAATTATTTGTACATTGATTTAAAATACATTCCAATTCAGATGCCAAACTCTATACCTGTGCAAACTGTAGTTTTTCAGCCCTGGTAAAACGGGATCCCTTTGTTCCTTGTGATTCCCCAGCTGATTTGCCTTTTACAATATAAAACAAACAAACATTAACCTAGAAGTCTCTTTCTCATTATTATTGTTACGAATTGAAGATTAACTGCACAACATCACAAATCAAAGGAAAGACAGAAAGATTTTCTAGAGCCAGTCTTTGGTCAAGGGTCTGATTTGAAAACGAGAACTAATTGTCATCTTGAACAATTTTTTTGCATCTGTAAAAATATGGTGTTATTTTAAATCACTCTGCTTGGATATTTCCTGCTAGCAGAGTCTAATAATAATAATTATAGTAATAATAGTTAGTTATTTAGTAATAGTTAATTATATAGTAATGATGCTTGTATAATAGTTATTACTATAATTATTATCATTAGACTATGAGTCTCCCTCATTTGTGATTCCTGACAAGAAAAAAGAGAGACTCTGTTGACTCAAGGCTGCTTTTGTTATCATGCCCACTGTTCAGTATCCAAGCAACTAGAATGCATGTGATTTAGTTGGCTCAAATATACCACAGTGATGCTTCCTAATTTGGCAGATAACTGGCTTATTTCCAGTCAAACCGGATAGGGTTTTGTTCATCCACGGTTGTGGATGGAGGCAAATCAAACAAAGCTTCTCGAGTCGGCAGAGTCTCTCTTTCTTCTTGTCAGAAATCACAAACAAGAGAGACTCTGCTAGCAGGGAAACTTGGATATTAAAGAAATTTAAAAAAGGCCTGAGAGACTTCACTGGAATTGTACAGAGTACAATGTACAACTATCAGTTGGGCTTTGCACAACATTCTAGAAGTAGTAAGGGCACATAACCAAATATAATAATTATTTGTATAATAGCCATAGGGTGGTGGGTCTACCTCCCAATAGAGAATTATAAATTAAATTGTATATTAAATACTATGATGATTGATCATCATAGTGAAATAGGGCAATACATCAGAATGTAAAAATAGTACCTGAGTAGGAAGAGACAATGTCACTGAGATCTGAGTTAAGACCTGCTTCTATTCTCTGCATTTCTACCAGAAGATGCTCCTTGATCTTCTTTTCAATCCTTTGCCTTTTACGAGACAAATATTCCTATGAAACAACATCATTTTGAAGAATAAATGACATGTTATTTGTACAGAAACTGTCATATTTTTGGTTTTTGGTTGGGAAGAATAGACCAAATAACCATAGAATTCCATGTGTACCTCTTTGGATAGCCGAGATGCAATTCCAGTCTGGTTCCATTCCATTTCCCATTCATTTGCTGCAGTAACATCCAGTGCATTCATCTCCAAGATGGATGGAGAAACATCTTTTTTACAGATGGGTTGGCTAGTAATGAATGCCATTACATTGGTGTAGTATGCTTTGGTTTCTGCAAATAACAAAAATTGGTTATCTATAGTAGTGTAGTTTATGAATCAACATCAGGATTCAACCAAAATGATGCCTGTGCTTGTAACTTGACAACTTTATCAGAAATAAGATGACACTTATGCATCAAAATACCGCCTACAACAATATATTATAAGTTTGGTATTACCTTTAGGTATTTTAACAGACAGGTCTGCCAATCCTTGAGGTGATCGCAGGTGACTTGCATGAAACCTTCTCATGTTCCTGGTTCCCTGGGAAAAAAATATGAAATAACTATTAAATCACAAGGGCTTCAAGGTACTTGCATTTAGATTCATAGCCAATTCTTTTTCTTTACTTTTGGGTTTTCTGTGGTGCAGAAGGAACAGAGGGCAAACACGAACAATCTAATATTAAATAAGCATGTTCATGTTAAAGTCTGAACTACAAGTAAAAAGTGGGTTTGATAGATTCATCTCACAACATGTCTAAAATATGGTACATGGCTGTACTTCTACAATCTGTACATATTCACTCCCCTAAAAGATGATAGGGCACAAAGTGCAAATGTCAAAACCAAATTGAAAGCCACTGAGTCAGTGATATATAGAAGAACATAATATGTCATACAATTAAATGGATGATAATTATTATGATTAGATTGGCTTAACTTGTAATTTGTAGAATAATAACTAGCAAAAGCAAGTTTGAATCCATGATTTTATAACTTTTGAGGTTTCAACACCACCCAGCATCATTATCAAGCATTTCTGAATATTCTTGATAATGACGCTGGATGGCATCAAAACGCTGAAAGTAATAAAATCACGGATTCAAACTTTCTTACGTTAGTTTTTATTCTACAAATTATTATGATCATGTTCAAAATACCTCTTTGGAATAAGCTCTTTCCTTGCCACCTTTCCACCTTATCCCTCCTCTTTTGCAAAATGAAGGTGTCCATGGATATGTGAGTATTTTAGCTATTTCTGTTGAGATTCTTCTATTCAAGAGAACTGAAGTACCTGAAAACACATCCATATATAGAAAATCTTATATCACTCTAGGTATTTCATTACTGTACCACTGCTTGCCACACAGATAAAAAGTTGGATACTAGTTTTTGATGTCTTATCTAATAGTTTCATTAAACTGCTCACCACAAATAAATAGTTGGTTGATGTCTTACCTATTGGTTTCAGCTATTTTATTACACTGCTCACCTCACAAAATATGAATAGTTTAAGAGTTTATTAACAATTTTGATGTCTTACCTAACGGTTCACTAACAGACGAAGAGCTGTCTTTAGGGAGTCTTTCAACTAAAAACATGAATACCCTCCTGATGTCTGTTTCATTGGAATAGAGGAATGTTTGGTAGCCAATTTCACCTTGGTAACCAAGATCCTTTGTAGAATAGAAAAATGTATATCAAAATATTCTTTATTTATAAGAAGTTATTTGTCTATCCATTCATTTATGTCACTGCATTTTTTTTGTCTTTAGTTTGTTTCTTTGTACGTTCATTTTGTTCTTACATACCTTCATTAGTAAGTACTTAAGTTAAATACTATTGCATCATATGATTACAGAATAACAAATATAATAATAATTTACAATAATTTATATAATAATTATAATAACATATATAATAATTGATTGTCGCGGATCAAAACATTGGGCTTCATTGTGTCTTTTGTCCCACCCACATCCGTCCTTTGGTAAGTTCTCAGCAGGTAAGTACTTCCACTGACCTGGTCAGTGTGACTGGTGCCTAGAGGTGAACTGGGATGTGTTGCCATGGTTACCTCTGCTGTGGGCAGTTGCACGACCTGCCACAACTTTCAGGCACCACCGCCAACTCATCAGTGCCGATGAGGCTGTTTAATTCCATCATTTATTAATATTGTTAATGATTCATATTGTATTTTATTGCCGCCTATAGTTAAATATAGATACCTGCATTGCAACAGCCAGAGTAGTTCCCACTCTAAATCTTGCCGACATACTGGCAGGTAAAGTTGATGGAATATGAATCTCTTCATTGATAACACTAAAACACTTTGATGCACCCTGGATGATAATAGGTGTGGTAAAGTCCTTGATCGATGTCACTTCTTCAGGAATATCACTATAAAACAATGATATATATGGGTATATTTAATGCATCTGTCATGTGAAAATGGAGAATACTGCAGGTACATTATTTAGCATTTATTCTGCTAGTATTATTGGGATGTGGGATTGAGCAGGATCTGGGCTCACACGAAGATTAAGCACAACTGAAGGATTGCTCACAAAACTTATAGCAAATATTTAACAGGATGAAAGCATGAACCGGCATAACTTAATACAAAACAAAGAAAATCGATGTCAATCAATGTTAATTGATATTCATCAATATCAAGCATTTCAACAAAAATATCGTCTGCATGATGGGGCGTTCGAACAAGTGGAAAATAATCCATGTTTACAATTATAAAATCATCAAGACTACTGTGTCAGATTTCCAAAAATCAATCAAAGCACGAACAGTGCCTTGTGTTTATATCCCGGTCAAAAACCCAAAATATGTCATGTGATCTGGGATGCAGCAATATGGCCGGCCTCAGCGAGTTTAAATGCAAGTTTACAGTCTCCCGAGCAAATATCACATACCAATGACTCCAGCTCATTATTCTAAAGTTGTTTAGTAGGGAATGAAGTTAAAAATCGTAAACTTACCAGCCGATTTGGCGTAAAGTATGAATAATGATGTTGTCAACCTCCTCCATGTTGAGTACTATCCGATCGAAGTGTATGATGGGAAACAATTACACAGGGATCTCACTCGTTTGTTCGTTTGTTCGTTTGTTCGTTTGTTCGTTTGTTCGTTTGTTCGTTTGTTCGTTTGTTCGTTTGTTCGTTTGTTCGTTTGTTCGTTTGTTCGTTTGTTCGTTTGTTCGTTTGTTCGTTTGTTCGTTTGTTCGTTTGTTCGTTTGTTCGTTTGTTCGTTTGTTCGTTTGTTCGTTTGTTCGTTTGTTCGTTTGTTCGTTTGTTCGTTTGTTCGTTTGTTCGTTTGTTCGTTTGTTCGTTTGTTCGTTTGTTCGTTTGTTCGTTTGTTCGTTTGTTCGTTTGTTCGTTTGTTCGTTTGTTCGTTTGTTCGTTTGTTTGTTTGTTTGTTTGTTTGTTTGTTTGTTTGTTTGTTTGTTTGTTTGTTTGTTTGTTTGTTTGTTTGTTTGTTTGTTTGTTCAAAAACCTCATCCATATGTGCGGTGTCTAATACCGTTCAGCTATACCGCTCATAAATTATCGATCGGAATGGTGCAAAACGGGCCTGTGGTCACAAGAAAAGTCAAATAAGAACATAGTTAGTAGTTTGTTGTTACTAACTATGATAAGAATTGGACTATTACTGCTTTTAAAATTATCCCATGATTATCCTTCAAAAAGAGGGATGTGTCTAGAAAAATCATACATAGTAGCTTTTTGACGTTTTTTTTAAACTTAATTTCGAAATACAAAAAGCGACGTTTTGTTGGGAATAGTAAATTCATACAAAATAAACAGAAATGTTTTATTTTCTGTACTGGTGTTGCTATGCAACAACACCCTCTCTTTAAAAATGTTTTTATTAGAATTTTGGTTTAAACTTTTCAAACTTTAAAAAGAGTAGTTATGTATTCATTCTGCTGAACTCAAACCCCTTTCATTTTTTTTTTTTTTTTTTTTTTTTTTTCTTTCAAAGAGCGTTAATTCTTAGAGTTATAGCTGTAATTTCAAACACCTGTTTTGTTTTGAGTGCTTTCGGGTGAGCCGGCCAAAAGTAATTAACGACATGACAGTGTCCATGACAGTCGTTGTTACACGACCGTGAGCAGACTAGGCACTAACTTTCCTGTGTAATCCAATGGATGTTGTTCGCTAAAACGCTCATCAAAATGTAGCATGAATTCTATGATTTTGTACAGTATTTTGTTTTACGATGGCAGTGATGATGCTGAAGAGAAACAGGATTTTTATTATGGCTGTCATTTTATTCAGCCCTCTAATATACCATGTTCTTAAAGAAGAAAGTCGAGGTATGTGAATTGCATAGTTCGTTCTACAATCGGCACTTTATCTGATCGAGTTATTAGGGGTGTTTGTGTAGCGATAGAACTAGCGAATGTCACTAACAATGAATCTATCGTGACTTTAGTATACTTGTACATTAGAAGCTGATATATCATTTCTAATTTCGTGCGAATTGTGTGGAACATCAATTCATGAACGGTACAATGGAGACTCGGTCTCTGTTCATTTTGACGTGTCAAACTCTGTGGCATGTAGTCGCTTGTTAAATTTTCCAGTTTTTACCTTAATATTTTTTTATGAAGAACTTTAGCTCATTCTGGCTGAAAGAGTTAATTTGCAAATTTTCATCAAGGAATGTTTAATGAATAGAATTTGTCTGTTACAATTTATAAGTGCAGGGTTTTTTTGGGGATCCACAAAACTTACTGTTAACTTTAAGATACAAAAATTTATAATAATAAGAGTTAGTTAGTAAGAATGCTTGTAAGTGCAAATGAATTTCAGAACAAAGTAGTTTCAAGATTTATTTATAAACACTTTTTTCCTGGGAATTTGATTTTATGCATGAGCTTGTTTTTGTGAGTATTTATAAAAGTGTGCGCGTCCCTTCTGTTTGAATAAATCATTGTTTCTTTGCAAGGAGGTGTGAAAATATATGCTTACTTGTGTGTTCATCCAATCCCTTGAATAGTTGCTTTCGGTGACACTTCGATACGACAGCAAGATAAATTATTAAATTTTTATTGTTTTATTTTATAGCAAACCATAAAGTTGCTGTTACTTACCACTGTTTTGACAGTGTAAATACTACTAAAATAATGTACTAACATGACAGTTGAAATTTAGCTCTACTTAGTGAAGAATTACAAAACAATGGAGCTCTTAATAACATTTTTTTACTAGTTTTCTGAAACATATATTCTAGTGTAGATAAATTGGTTTATTTCAACTGTAATCAATATATTCTACAACTTCTTGAAAGATAAAAAAATATTAAATTATGACATATCATACACTGCTTGGCAGACATTTCTCAAAACATAGCACAACAAGAACATGTTTAACTTTTAAGTTCTTGAAAAAATAAGAAAATAAAAAAAGATAGGTGCCCGAGTTCGTTTCCTTGCTATCACCATCTAAAGACCTCAAATGTGTGAAAATCTATACATTACCGGGAGAGGACTGGGTCCAGTTTTCTCAATTAAAAATGTCTGAATTGCCCAGGTTTTTTCTTTAATTAAAGCACTTTTCAAAAGTAATATGACTAGAATCCACAATAAAATTCATAATAGCAAAAATTTTAAAACATGTGCAGAACTGCATGTGCGCAGTGCAAAACTATGGAACTCCCTTAATTCCCACTGCAAGGCAATTTTATCCACAATTTCAGAATTTTGTATTTTTCTATGTTTAGGGTTAGAGACTGGTTATCATGTATCTTATTTCCACTTGATCTGTTGCTATGGACATTGTTTTTGCAGATAAAAAATTCTTATCTAGTTGTTTCAAACTTGCACAGTGGAATCATAAAATTTAGATCAACTGAGTGTAATTATTCAACAGTAATCCCTTTAGAAGCTAGACAAACTAAAATAATTCAATGACATCTTAGCAGTTGTTTTGCTTTACATACTAGTTAAATGACCTGAACATAAACCCAACATGTCTTTAAAACTCATTGAGATCCTGTTTGTTGTCATTTACACAATTCTCATAAAATATTTCTTATTTCTTCAAGTGAATGTAATTTTTTTCTCTCTTCTGGTGATATGTTAAACTGTGTATTATTTATTAATTTGTCACAGTTTCAGTAATTACCAGTTCAATAATTAGTTAATTTTGTGTGAGAAATGTGAAACTGGTTGTTAAGTGGTCAATATTATTTTGTATAGTAACATTGTATATATTTCATACAAGTCAAGATATCTTCAAATGTGTTATGCTGGGCAAATCATCAGAGTCTCTCAACAGTCATTTTGATTAATTTCCACAGATATAATTAATATGTTGTGAGACAAAAAGAAAGTTTATTGTATGCATAAATATTTAAACATGAATAATAATTGTCATGTTGCATGCAATCTTATGATGAGATTTTTGTTTTTTATTGCAATTATGTTAACTAAAGCCATGGTATGTACGTTGTTTGGCAAAAAGGACACTTTTCAAAGATTATGCAAATAATTCACTAAACTGTCAGGATATTTAATTTAATGACATATTTAAATTATCTGTTTTGTTTACTTTAATTGCTATTACCATTGATAGACACTTGATTATTTGTAAGTCAGCTATTGAAAAAAAAATACAAATGAAAAATCTTGCAATGAATAATTAATTATAATAATTGTTAAAAGTAATATCCATAGTTTGGCTGTTAAGTGATAGTGGAGTTGTTTTTTTTTTTTCAGAATTTGTATAACATTTAAAGGTGGTACAATGATTTTTTCTAATGTCATGTTTTTTTTATTTAATATAATATTAGTCTCAAAATATTGGCCAGACATACACCGATCAAGATTACCTTTCAAATTACATTTTTTGCTGGTTGTCACCTGTTTTTGAAAGGCCAAAGTTTTTTCCCTCTAAAATATGGCTGATAAACTTGCCAATTCAAAATGTGATTTTGTTGGCCAAGCATGACAGTGTTGCTTGACCTGCCTTTATTTTGAGTCCTGTTTAAAAGGCTATATTTCATTTGACTTTTTTCTGTTCTATTCTATTTTATCAAATTCTTACATTAGTTGCTACTGATTGTACAATTTATGAACACAACATTGTTCAACTAAAGTGACAACTGACAAATTTTGCTAGTTGTCACTTTTTTTGATTTATTTAAAAACCCTATTTAAAATGTCACTTGAAATTTGTTTAAACTCACTTCTGCAAGTGCGCATAAGCAAAAAAAACAAAAACGAATTTCTTTTTCCTGTCATGCATGCAGGCACAAGCAAAACACCACCCTTTGTTTGGCTATGTGTTTGTTTGATTGTGTGTTTGTTGGTTGGTTGGTTTGTTACTAGTTTGTTTGATAAACAATGTATATTTGTAAGTTATTGCTACTGACAATATAAGAACCAGTGTTTATAGATTGATAACATTTTTGTTTATTTCAGGTCACCTTTATCAGCCAAAAGTTTCATTAGATCCTGAATTACTTAAAAGAATCCAGATATTTCGTGAAAGACTAAGAGATGCAGAGTTTCAGAACTCAGCAAGATCACAAGAACTTATTTCACTACAAGCACAGCTAGCTAAAATTATAGCAAATCGGCCTAGAACTAGTTCAAATGTTTCAAATAGCAGAAAGCATCTAATTGAGCCACTTGCATCAAGTTCAGCTTTAAATTTACCCAGTATTTATCATTTAATGCCACATTTAATGGATAATCCAGACAGTTTGACCCCCTCACTTCAAGTTAGTAAAGACAGAGTTGGAGGTAGGTGATTGATCATTATATTTAATACATTATGTAATGATGTCATTCAAATCTGTATATTGTGAAAGAGATTGTGCTGCAGGGATATCCAAGATCTTTATCATGTATTCAGAACATGAATTCAGCAATGTGATGGTTTCTAATAATTATGCTAACATTTGGAATATTTCACTTTTTTATCCTGGCTATCAGTTTCATTGGTGCTGGGAATACCAACCATCAAGCGTGCAAAGTCCTCTTATTTAATGAATACAATTGCCTCGTTACTGGAAGCCATGACTCAAGAGGACAAAGATGACACAGTTATTGTCATATTTATTGGGGAGGTAACGATGTTTCAATTGAAAATATTTAATACCATAAGCAAGATATTACTATGTCTTCAAAAAGGAACAATGCATTGATTTAGCTTACAACCCACTACCCTCGGTAATCAAGAAACTACATTTACATGTCAAAATGGATATCTCCTTTTAGCATATTGATGGACCTACAGACTGAGTGGGAGGGCCATGAGGGAAAATATTGTATCTCCAGGTAATGTTGTACAGAATGAACAAACCTGAGAGCCAAAATATCTTGATGTACTGCCCAACCAAACTCAAGCAGTCAATCAGCGTTTTATCGCATACTAGCCAAATGATTAAAAAGTTTGAAAAAACGATGACCAAAAAAATGTTGACCTGTCTGGGCAGATGCAGGTCATGTGAGAATGGTAAATTATCATATTTGGTGAAATTAGGACATCATGATAACCATTTTGCAATTTCCTCATTGTTCATTTCAACTGTATGTAAATTATGAGAATTAATATGTGTATTCAAAACATAATGTGTCTTTCTTTTTTGTGTGACATTAGACTGATCAGGTGTATAATAAACAACTTGCTGATTCCATTACAAAAAGGTAATTGATTGAACAATGTTATGAGAAAATCATCTATCATTCCTCAATAATTGAGAAATAAAATTATTTTAATGATTTAGTGTTGATAATTAGATCACTTTTGACATCATTGAGTCATACATCAATTAAATGAATTTTCAAAGTGGACCTTTCTATCTTAGTATTTACTAGTATTTATTCTAGCATTTTGTATCTGATCATGCCTGCACCATTTCCATCTGCTGGAAGATGATTGATTTGGTGAATAGTATCACTCTTACCATGATGGTTGATTGATTGTATTTTCAGGTTTAATAAAGATGTTGAATCAGGCCTCATTGAAGTAGTAGCACCTCATAAGACCTTTTACCCAAACCTGGACAATTTACCTCTAACATTTGGGGATTCAAAGACAAGAGTCAAGTAAGTTCTTCAAAATATTGTGTTTCTTCATTTGCATTCGTGTTTACAACATATTATATTCCTCTGACTTATCTTTGTTGTTTATTCTCATCTGATATTGATTTACTTTTGAGAGGATAAGATTGATAACTAATGATAGCCAATGTATACTAAATGTTAATGTCTATTTCAATTGTCCCAGCTACTAAAACACACAACTATAGCCAATGTACACTAAACTGATTAAGTAACGTTCCGAGGAAGAACTAGTGTAGCAAACGGCAATGGAATGCATAAAGATGTTAATTGTGCATTGTTTAAATGCTTGATCTGATTGGCTAAAACAAGAAAATTGGCCTTTTTTCAAACTTTTGGGATATTTTTACTATATTTCATGCAAAATCTCATTTCAGTTTTATTAAAGCGATCTTATTTTTTTCTATGAGAAAATTTTACTGTGGGGCTCACTATGAAAAGCAAACGTCTCCTAGCCATTGTTTTGAGCAATTATGATTGGACAAAACCATTTAACACAAAAGAAACACTGTCTTGTAAACAGCATTTTGTAGATTTTACTTAAGAAATGTGTAACCCTTAGCTTGATACATCAACATCGTGAAAATTAAAGAATTTCTACGTGGGGAAGTTTTTTTGCCGCAGCACAATAGAAACCTCACTAGTTCTTACACGCATTGTTACTTACGGTAAGTCAATGTCTGTTTCAATTGTCCCAGCTACTAAACCACATGACTATAGCCAATGTACACTAAACTGATTAAGTCAATGTCTGTTTCAATTGTGTCTTTTTTAGGTGGCGAACTAAGCAAAATCTAGATTTCTGTTTCTTGATGATGTATTGTCAGAAAAAAGCAAGATTTTATGTACAGGTGAGGGAGATAAAATCACTGAATTTACTAAATCTGCTTAGTGCACAAAAGAACAAAGAGATGATCAGACAGCACTGCCACTGAGACACTGGGCTTCATGTTCAACAGTCTGGAAGATAAAAAAGAAAAGTTCAGGCCATAGCACAATGAGCAAAGTATTGTACAAATGTTGTACAAGATTTAAAATGATGCATTTTGTATTTAATTTCAGCTAGAAGATGATATAGTAGCCACATCATCATTTGCTGGTACAATCAAAACTTTTGCCATTCAGCAAGAGAGTAATCGCTGGTTTATGCTTGAATTCTCGTCATTAGGTTTTATTGGTAAGTAGCATAGAGTCGGTCTTTGACAAGTTCTGAAATGGGTGAAGTTATAATATGCATCCATATGTCATTCAATGATCATAAGAACAGATGTTAACATGAGATCAAATGCTTCTCTCATACAGCAAATATAGAAATTGCAGATTCTATTGGATGAAAAAGTACCAGACTGGAAATGTAGTGACTGGCATTCATGTGAAACGTGCTACATACTGTGCAACTCAGTTCAAGACAGATTTATAGTTATATCAGTTATTAATATTCTTAGAAAATGGACTGCAGGCTTCACATTACTTGATAGCCATCCTAACATACTCTTTTTATTTGTGTGTAGGTAAATTATTTAGAACATCTGACCTGACAACATTAGTGGAGTTCTTTCTGCTCTTCTACAAGGATAAGCCTGTTGATTGGTTGCTGGACCATGTATTATGGGTTAAAGTTTGCAATCCTGAAAAAGATAATGTAAGAAAGAGTAGTTTATGTGCATTCTTATATACTTTTAAACATTTTTAATTTTTTTGATTTATTTTGACTTTCTCTTAACTTCTTTCAATGCTCTCCTCTTTCATTCCTTTTTTTTCCCTTTATTTATTTTCGTTTTCTTCCTTTTTTCATAGATGTATTTCATTTATTTATTCATTCATTCATTTTGGTTATCATCACTCTTTAATTTGTTCTAGGCACATTGTAACAGGGAGAAGAGACAGCTACGAATTCGTTTCAAGCCGTCACTGTTTCAGCACGTTGGTAAAGAATCCTCATTAACAGGAAAAAAACAAAATCTAATTGTAAGTATCTGTAAACATAGAAGCATGTGTATGTCACATTATGATTGACAGCTTGCGCACTTTTTTCTCACATGATTGACAGCTTGTGTACTGTTTTCTCACATTATGATTGACAGCTTGTGCACGCTTTTCTCACATGATTGACAGCTTGTGTACTGTTTTCTCACATTATGATTGACAGCTTGTGCACTGTTTTCTCACATTATGATTGACAGCTTGTGCACGCTTTTCTCACATGATTGACAGCTTGCGTACTGTTTTCTCACATCATGATTGACAGCTTGCGTACTGTTTTCTCACATTATGATTGACAGCTTGTGTACTGTTTTCTCACATTATGATTGACAGCTTGTGCACTGTTTTCTCACATTGATTGACAGCTTGTGTACTGTTTTCTCACATTATTATTGACAGCTTGTGTACTGTTTTCTCACATTGATTGACAGCTTGTGCACGCTTTTCTCACATTATGATTAACAGCTTGTGTACTGTTTTCTCACATTATGATTGACAGCTTGTGCACTGTTTTCTCACATTATTATTGACAGCTTGTGTACTGTTTTCTCACATCATGATTGACAGCTTGCGTACTGTTTTCTCACATTATGATTGACAGCTTGTGTACTGTTTTCTCACATTATGATTGACAGCTTGCGTACTGTTTTCTCACATGGTTGACAGCTTGCGTGCTGTTTTCTCACATTATGATTGACAGCTTGTGTACTGTTTTCTCACATTGATTGACAGCTTGCGTACTGTTTTCTCACATTATGATTGACAGCTTGTGCACTGTTTTCTCACATTGATTGACAGCTTGCGTACTGTTTTCTCACATTATTACTGACAGCTTGTGCACTGTTTTCTCACATTGATTGACAGCTTGCGTACTGTTTTCTCACATTATGATTGACAGCTTGTGTACTGTTTTCTCACATTATTATTGACAGCTCGCGTACTGTTTTCTCATATTATGATTGACAGCTTGTGTACTGTTTTCTCACATTATTCTTGACAGCTTGCGTACTGTTTTCTCACATTATGATTGACAGCTTGTGTACTGTTTTCTCACATTATGATTGACAGCTTGCGTACTGTTTTCTCACATTATGATTGACAGCTTGCATACTTTTTTTCTCACATTATTATTGACAGCTTGCGTACTGTTTTCTCACATTATTATTGACAGCTTGTGTACTGTGTTTTTCAGGATAGAGACTTCAAGAAGTCAGCATTATTTCATGCTCATCTTAACCCTAAAGCACAAGTTATAACAACATTAGAGAGTTATCAAAAGTTTACTATGGACAGAGCGTATACTGGACAAACATTCTTCTGGTGTTACCCACCTCACAAAGGAGATGTTATTCGTATGATGTTTGGAGAACCACTAAAATTAAAATTGTAAGTATGATCTCGGCTGAATTGTTGAAGGTTTTTCGGTAATTAGTATGCATATTAGTGTAAGCCTATCATGGATGGTTGTCATTACTGCATCTTCAGTTATTCTTTTAACACCCCCACCCCCTCCCTCGTTACTAGTTATTGTGAAAGTGAGCTGAGACAAAACCTACAATTGAACATCCTGAGAAGAAGCAAAGTGCCCAGGGAGGGGGGGGACTCGAGGGATAAATGATCAAGGATGCTTGTCAGAATTTTTTTTTAAATTCCCCTAAAAGATACTGGACATTTTTCAAAAGGGCGTAGTTTCACACATTTTTCATCCCTAAAAGATACCAAAATCATGAGTTTCAGTGGCTTTCAACCCCTAAAAGATACCAAAAAGTGAGAATTTGTCAAATTTCTTATTTCTAAACCTTAAAATATACCAAATCGTTGATCTTTACCCCTAAAAGATACAACAAACATCACCGATCGTTTATCATTGGAGTCCCCCCCACCCTCGGGGCGAAGTGATAACAATAAAAGAACATTCTCATCACTTATTTTAACACCCTGAGTGATGGTCCGGCTGAGCATTCAAAACCACTTCCTCCTGGCTGACAGCCCAATTCCCTCCCAACAAGGCCGTGTTGTCAATTGGTTTGTAGTCAGCGTAGAGAGACAAATGCATGGTGGTTCTATAAATATAGTCCCTTAGTGATGGTAGACTTTAGCTGATAACCATGCAATAGTTGCACATGTGCAAATACAGTTGAATGCAACTAAATCATCTGGATCCCTGTGAAGAGGTCTCAAAAGCTAACATTTCAGAGTTAGTCCTTCGTCTGAATAAGTAGAAAGAAAAGAAGAGAATGGGGTGTAAAATAAAAGGGCCTATGAGAGTTCAATACCCAAACCCGAAAAAAAACAAAATAAATACATGTGATTCATGGTGTGACTCTTTGTAGGTTTCGCTTCAAGTCTGGCAACAACGAGCATCCAGGAGACGTGCTGATTAATGCTACTGTAGAAGTCATGACAGAAAAATCAAAGAAAACTGCAAAACGATTACCAGGTTTGTTTCCAAAGTTTTTTATTTAATTTGTGTGCTCTCAAATTTCTGTACTTTCTTTGACTATCAGATTCAATTTCTCAATAGAAGTCTGATTTCTCCAAGCTTAATGTTGGCTTAGTATTTGCTTGTTTTCAATAGGCTTACCGCCAGATGCATCTCCTGAAGCCAAGAAGAATTATACTCGTACTGAATACCCGTTATCTGCATATACAGAGATAGGCACATTCAATGCCTATGGAGTTGCAGAGAATAATGATGTCTCTGAAAGCATTGGAAAAGTTGTTGAATTGAGAATACGAGTTTTGACTCACCAAAGCCCAAACTGGATTATATTCAGTGAGGTAAGACTGGTTTTGCACTTTCAATATACAGTTTTCCCTTGTCTGGCCAAGAAGTTGTATCCCAATGGAATTTAAAAAATGTCAAAATGTCGTAACACATAAAACCTATTCTAGTTGTGACTCACCTCTAGAATTGCTTTCGCTATTTTCCAGTTCAAAGCTCTGTTGATTATATTCATTCAATTAGTAGTTAATTAACGTTCATGAAACCTTCTGGGTCTGATACGGGTAGGTGTGACCATAGTTAGTAGAGGGGACTGCTATGTGACTGACTATGCAGCTTTACGATTACAATTATGTTCGGAAGGCAATACCACATTTTTGGCATTGCTTAATGCTTGATGATAAATATTTGGACATCCTTGATGCAACTTGACTGGAGAGAAATCAAATGGACAGATAATCTGTTGGTTCTAAGGTTGAACATACATATAGTGTTGTCCAACTCGTGTAGTCATACAAACAGATCTCTTTTACACTCGAATTAGAGTGAAATAAAAATGTCCCTTTTTGACTAAACTAGACAACTTTAGAAATTGAAAGCCGACTCAACTAATCATGTATTAACATATTTTTGTTTTTCTTTCTAGATTTATATCTCACCTCGCAAGAATAGCTAACCCTTAATTAACAGCTAGTATTTGTCAATTTTTTCTACGTTCACTATACTATTTATAATAAATTTAATGATGCCAAAGGTATTCACGAAAACAAACAGCACAAGCACTGAATAAAGATATTGTGTGCATACATCCATTCACGGTATATCCTCCAATGCTTCCGTAATAGACCGTATTCAAGGAAATACCGATCCGTATAGAGCAAACACAGACAGCACAAGCACTGAATAAAGATATTGTGTACATACATCCATTCACGGTATATCCGCCAATGCTTCCGTAATAGACCGTATTCAAGGAAATACCGATGGCTATATATACACAGAAAAACCATGAAATGCAAACAAACTAAATATTAACAAGTAGTGGCTACTTAGTAACTATTTGTCACTAGAGTGCACGCTCTAAAAGCGTGCAACTTAAATAAAAACTAAAATAGTGCTATTTTATGGCAATTCTATTGTTTTCTTTTTGCTATTTACCACTAAATAGTGACAACTGTTGGAAACTCTTAGTGCGTGCACTCTATCACTCAACCAGAACAATACTTTTGATTTGTCTGGATATTGTGTTCTGGTTGAGTGCTAGCTAGAGTGCAAACACTAAATGTGTGCAACAGTTCTTACAATTTAGTAGTAAATAGCTCAAAAAAGAAAAGAAAACAATAGAATTAGCATCAACTAGCACGATTTAGTGGTATTTATGTTGCACACTTTTAGTGTGTGCACTCTAGTGACAAATACTTACTAATATAGTATTTAGTTTATTTTTATTTCCTGGTTTTGCTCTTAGTATAAGAATAATTTTGAATCGTACATACAAAAATGTGAATTAGTGAACCTTACTGCGCAAAAATCAACAGAAGTAAAAATATCAATCTGTGTTGGTTGTGTTAACTATAAGACAGTCGTTTTGCACTTGAAGAATATAATAAGCATCTCAAATTGCTTTGATTGCATGTGAAGGACCCATTTTTAAGGCGTTTTTCAGATCGTCGAATACAAGTCTAACCATAGATAATTAGGAGGTCTTCTCTGATGGACACATGTGAAATTTGACTTGTAAACTAGGCCTTAGAGTGGTATGCAGACCAGCTCAGTTCCCTAACCCTAACCCTACAAAATAAATAGGAAAGTAAGGAAATAAAAGGAGAGATGAAGAAAGCCCCTTCTCATTCTCGATATATACTGAATTTCACCCAAAAGAGAAATCTTTATGTAACAAGTTCAAATATATTCGATTTTCCTTTTCTATCCTAGAAAAACAGGAATACGAAATGACTAAAGTTTAAAATTTCAAACGCTAGAGTGCAAACACTAAATGTGTGCAACAGTTGTCACTATTTACTAGTAAATAGCACTAATTAAACAAAAGAAAACAATGGAATTGGCATGAAATAGCACTATTTATGTTGCACACTTTTAGTGCGTGCAATTTAATGCGCTATTGTGCGAAATCTAGTTCCAGTGGTTAGTAAACTGATCCTAACTCGCTTATAAATTGTAAAGCAGTCAACATATTAACCTTTGCCAAATTAAGTGCACACCGCTGGAAATTGTGTTGGAAAAATCTATAGCCTCGTGTACACATACATTAAATGTTTTTTACACACTTTAATAGTATTCATGTTACAAAAAGAATGATTTTTCATCGTGTTGCCGATCTCATCCGCCTATATCCAACAGCTTGCTTGTGTTGAAATTCTGTTGCCGTTTTTATGATTTTCCAATTACTCTTCCTGTCTCCGAGGTCCTACGCGACCGAGCAGTGGAACTATCTAGTAACCTTTATCCCCTCCGTTTTTCTCAATAGGCGACAGATGTTGGTCTTGATCGTGCTGTTTAAATCGTGTAACTGAAGAGTTGAACAAACTGCCAAGAGCTCGTCAGCCACCACACATTTTCCACAGATTTCCGATTCACCTCTTTTTAAATTTAGAACAAAAAATCATCCTTTTGAACTGAAAGGCACACATTGTAACCCTTTGGCCAATTTTGGACGCCGGTTCATTTCTTTTTACCATTTTTAACCTTAATGTCGCGGTTTAATCCTTTTTCGTACAACGTTTTCACCACTACAAAAAGAGTGCGTGTACTTTCTTAGAGTCTCTTTATCAAGCATATATACCTTGACAAGCTTCAGTTCAAGTTTATAGTGACTTTTTTGAACTTTTCGATTATCGTCTACACATGTTCTTGTTGCAAGTTTGCAAGATTTTTCTCCTGGATCTTTTAGCATTGTGTATAATTTTAAACTGAATTTCGGGAATTAAAACAAATCTTCTCGTTTTCTTCCGTTTTTCAGTTTTTTAACTTATCCAGTTTTGAGTGACAAGATCTTGTTTTGAGTGTTTGAAGTGAACAAAAAGCATCAGTTACAAGTGAAAAAGGTTCCTAGCGTGAAATGTCTTATTCGTGGCTTGATACATGCAAATGTGTTGCTAATGTCCCTACGGAGTAATTCCAACGATTGATATCCGCCCCTTTGAAAACGCTGAATTACAGCACAACCATCGATTCTTTGTCTATGGTAATCATCAGAAGCAATTGTCACTATATTATTGTTTGATTGCAATTTAGTTGTTGGTGATTCAAATATCGTTTATTCGCAGCAAACTCTAGTTGACAACACACGTTTATGTAAATATACTTTCAGAAATAAAAAAACACGAATACTTTGGTAGAGCGGCTAAGAAATAAGTAATGCACGAGTCCAGACACGAATCAGATTCAATATCCAACACTTATATTACCGAATTTGGTGAAAACTAGTAAGAAATGCTAGATAGGACTGCGTCGATATTTCTAGAGAAACAGTTGTAAATGTAATGATAAGTTAGACACCGTCGATTGTAGTGAAAACTGACGTTTCGAACGTTAGTCCTTCGTCGGAGTAATATGATCTTTCCAAACCCGTTTCTCGTCACTTAACGAATTTGTTTGTCAGAAACATAATCGAATATGCTATGCCCTTCCCATATTTACTGATTTCGATTTTCGCGTCAAGTACTTGCTGGAGGCAAACTGGGTAGTAACTAGCGGTGTATATGTCTAATGAATCCCTTTCGATCCATCTGATAAAATGCACATTAATTCTGAGGCTGGGCTAGCTCTGAGTTGCTTTTTCGGCCTGATTCACTATTCACTTTTTCATGATTGAACTAAGTTTAGTTCGCAACATTTCGTTCCGGTTTTATGCACTCTTTTTCCGGCTTTTTATAGAACTAAATGTCCGCCACTAAGTACCGTGTTGAATCATCATGGTGATAATATCGTATACTAATAGTTTCATTACTAGATAGGTTCGGATATCGTAGCTGATATTGGTATTGGAATTAGCAATGATTTGTTTACAGTTGTATCAATAAACAGTTTATCCCGTTTCCTAGCCTGCGCGTATATACAGAGATTACTGAAGAAGAAGGACGCTACCTAGCTCCATTATAAGCCTTACATTGCTTGGATTGAATTTAAAGCATCTGTCTTATTAAACTCAAGGCACTTGTCAGCTATACGTTTAATATGCCTTTTCAAAGAAATCTTGACATGGAAGGTAAAAGATGTAGTGAAAAGTTTTCAATCAATTCACGAATTTTGAATTGTAGCCCTCCTTATGTTTCCCGGCACACCATAACGTCAGACAAGATCCGTAAATCAACAAATCGAAGAAATCTCACTTTCCTAAAATCGTCAGGGTGTTGTCATAGCACAGCTCTATCTTCTAGTACAACTCCAAGCACAACTTTGAAACAACAAGCCACGGCACAAACAGTTCTTCGTCTTCAATCGTTCTTGCCTGTATTTCTGAAAAACAACAAACCAATGGATAAGTACAGAACTCAGGCTGATGGCCCTAGAGCCGACATTTATTGGCAAGATTGCAAATGTAAAAAAGTTCTAGATAAACGTTTGATTGTCAAGAATCAGTCAGATCGGAAAGGCGGTTCCAAGTCATTTATTAATTCGGTGTCATCTCTTCGCTGTAGTTCCGTCAGCTCAACAAGTTCTTCAATCCCTAATCCAATGAGTCCCGATTCAGATTTTCCAGGAGGACAGTTTCGAGCTAGACGAATCGAGGCATGGATCGAAGATACACTTTGATAAGAACTAGTTTAAAGTAAATTACTTTTACATACGTAACGCCGCTTATGACTTCAGAAGAGTTGAAGCGTCTATACCGGGTGAATCTGAAAGGACAGCTTATCACAAGGATCGAGGCAACAATCATTTTATTATTTCTATATTTATATATATTTACCTATTAGTTGTGATGAGTTGCGTATACGTAGTGAAGCACATTTTTCTATTACTTCATGTGATTGTGAATTGTACTTCTCCTCAGTCTAACAAACGACCTCAAAACGTCTCGACCCGTTCTTCTCCATGACTCCTCCATCACTGCTCCTATATTTCATGACATTTATTTTTAATGCGAAAAAGTTCTAAGCAATTTGATAGATTCGATTCTAAAAAAGACATGAACAGCCCATAGCGGCTTTGATTCGCCAATTAGCTGTTCTCATTTGTTTCTCTGCGGTATTTGAAGCTATTTTAAGACGATAGTCGGCACCATTTGATATACACTATATGCTAGGCATTTGAAAAAAAAAATCTATGTTGGATTGAGTTACAAACTTGTATAATTAAAGGAGCCGTCTCAGCCAGGATGCTTTGCGGCCCTGTGGTCTATCATATGCTTAGAGCGGCCAATTTGGAGGTGAATGAAAATGGCCGCTAAAGTGAAATCTCTTCCAATTCTCCGCATTGACTCACTCACGCCATACAGTGAATTCTTTAGAGCTCCTTATTGGTTATTGATAGATTTTTGAAGATATTTTGTAGATTTATTTATCTTACTCCTGTAAACAATAGCGAAGGCGCGCAAAGCATCGTGGTTGACACCGCTAGTTTAATATATGTCAACCATTGAAAGTCTGGAATGTAATACCTTAATAAAATGGACAGTGGCATGATAGCAAATAAGGACCAATAGCCGTTCGGGATTTCATACTCACATTCGTTAAAAAGGCATCATTTTCGCACCTAGTAAAAATAAAAACGTCAATCATTGCGTGATTTATAGTTCTAAATTTTATTTTCCAGCTAGTAAATGACAACATCACAGAACCCTGATAAATGGCACGAGCTACTGTGATTCTAAGTGTGTGTCCTTAGTAATACAGCTATATTAATTGGGAAATAATGGAGGACAGACATTGTGATATGCCGCAGATTATGCAGGCAACTTAAAATACCTATGTCTTGTTATTGTCATTTTTATTTCGTTCGATGTATCTTTACTCATTGCTATTGTAATGTGTATCTTTAATTGACTTTCAGGTGTTAATTCCATGCAGTCCGCTTTGAGCTACATTGCTTATTCATTTCCATTATAACTATCAACACACAAACATCCTTGTGTATTTTGCTATCCTGCTGATACAAGCATTTTCTTCATATCAAGATAGTAAATTATCTTTCGACCGACCACTGTTCTGAAGCTTCTAGATGTTGCCGTAAAGCATTTAAAATAAAGGTGGAGATTAAGAAGTAACGTTTAAAAAGATCAGAACCTATTACAAAACCTTAAATTTTTTCGTCAATTTTCATTCGCTGAATAAATTGAAACCAATTATGACATTTAACACATTTTGGTTGCATTCCACACAGCAAGAACTATACTGACCTATAAATGATAACGTGCAGTGAGTTGTATTCTTGTCGATAGATCGACACTGGCGCCACTCTAACTTAGGATACTTGTCGCTCAGTTCAACAAACCAAGTTTGCACCGTTTGATCTTGAACCTGAAACCCACTAATACTTGTCTGTTTTTGGGATTTTGCCACGCATGTGCAACAATAAAAGCTATGGTATTTTAAAAGCATCGTTTATTCATTGGAGTGTTTTTTATAGAATTCAGAAAGGGATGTACAAGCACAGCAGATCAAACCATTCTACTGAGGTCTATACTAATATATTGCACAAACAACGAATGTCAAATTATTACATTACTTGACTATATGACTTTTTCAAAAGTTAACTAAAGACGTATCGCGTTGGTCTCGAATCTTCAAAATTTTAAATAACCGCTAATCTATATCAACCTCATGGTGTCCCGGCCTAATATAAATTGAACTCACAGCGCTATGAGACTTACAAAACAGTGCAAAATGTGTTTTAATTATAAAGCTCATTAAGAGAACTGTGAAAAGCACTTGTACCCCATTATACAAGCTTTGAAGAACATACGTTTATTACTTGAAGAAATATGTGCATACTGACTTCTGGAACTTTACGTACTTTGTAGAAAAGTCACAGGTCTCCCAAGCTTACAGGTGTTCTCATTCCATTCTTACCTTGCGACTAACTACAACACTAAAATACATTTGCTTTATTTCAAATCGAGCAGATCAACGTTGGATCGGACTAGCAATCCGCGGAAGGTCGAAATTTGATCGCCTAACTTTCTTTTTTTCTTTAGGAGTATGATAAAATCTCCCTGGATTTTTATTCAAACTTTCATTTGATGACCAGAAGGTCCTTATCGCGAGTGGTTAGTTTGTCTGTGTTAAAACTGGCTGAAATAATCGCGTTCTTATTAATGTCTACCAACAACAAAATTATGAGCTGTTGATGATGTTAGGCTGTACCAGCGAATTTACAGCTTCGTAGCAGACACCGAGAAAGTGAATCAATAAACACTTTCTTTTAGTGTGAGTGTATTTGTTTTTGTGAATTTGCGCAGCCTAAATCTCTCATATGAAAATCAATTTTTGACACTATAACATATAAGAGCGTTGACTGTTGATTGTTCAAGCGTTTCTTATTTACAGTAAATGACACGCTGTATGAGATTGGGGTTCCGCTATTGACTTAAACGAAAGACATACATGCAATATTTCTATCATATAATTTTTATTATACAATATCTCTATTATATCTCTCTGCATGATGGTCATTTTATTAGGAACCACACCACTGTATTCAGTTGATATTTTGTAGAGCGGGACCAGAACAGTTTATACACAGCCTGCATCGAACAGACGGTACGTAGCATCTGCAGAGACTTTTCGTAATCAGTTTATCGCACGCTTCTGCCTGTTCTTACACTGCGCGAAGGAAAAATGCCCCAGAGGTTATCGTCCACAGTAGATAAGTTTGCGTTTGATGCATTGTTTAATCCATTCATTCAATTGATATACTCAAGTTATTAGTTATAAAGATAGCGTCAAAACTCATTAAAGCACAAGTGGATACTAGTAATATCAATTTGAAGTCATTGATTGTCAGAGAAGACTGTACCAGATTTGGCCAGTTACGCCAATTACCATCCAAATCCCATGTTATTTCACGGATTTTATAACATAATAACTAAAAGGCGCCAAAAGTTTCCGTTTTTTAGCCGTCCACTTTTCAGACATAACCAGATTTATTATTATTATTCAAATTAACATGATACTGAATAAGGAACTTTATCAAAATCTCAAAACCTTAATACATTGGCCATGCACGAGTGTCTTACTAATCGGGATATAGTTTTTAAGACAGATAGCTCTCTAGTCCCCATTCTAGACGTCATGACTCAAAAAGTAAGTTATTTTCAAACTGTAAAAAAACCTTCAAACTAAAACTGATATACTGCATGCACATTACGGAAGAGTATATAAGTAAGTATTTCGTGTTGTCGAGCACAAATACTGGCCAAACATATTGAAACCACAAACAAACACTAAACAAAAACAAAAGAGCAAAGTTCTCCTATGTTCTACGAAACATTTTACGAAAAAAGCTTCATTACTAATAAAAATGACTACAGTTTTTGAAGATCAACAACAAACAAATTATTCAGAAAACACGATAGATTCACTTTTGCTTTTATACATGGTATTTGAGCAAAAAAGACGTCAAAAGTCTTAAAACTTCAATTGTTCTTTTTTCTGAATAGCTCTTGTGTACGACAGTCAAAAATTATAGCTAAATATAGAACGCATAACCTGATTATGATTAGTTCGGTAAAACATGAACAAAACACCTTTCAAGCATCTGTATTTACTCTTCCAGCGAGAACCCCAACTATTGAAGCAGTTTGTGTAATCAAAATGGTAAGGTAATATCGAAAAATTGGTTAAAATATTAGATTCAAAAGTCTGGGATCAATCAACATGGACAATATACGACTGATTATTTAAAGGGCAGTTTTTTTTGTTGAGTTAAGATTAGTATTTGCAAAAGAATTATAGTATTCAATAGAATATTTTAATTACCATCCTTGTCGCTTTTGTGTTACTGTGTTTTGATTGGTTACCCTGTTTAGCAATTGAATCATAAGTCTATAAGATTACTCGTCAAGTTTCGTATTCAATTGTGAGTTGATCATTTTTACTTTACTTGTGTTGATCCGACGAGTCTAGATCTAACAATGGTGTGCTCTCCGTAACTCACTTTCTGTACGTTAGGTATATCAACTTAGTTTTGATCTCGTAACAATTAACTAAAGTATATCTCAGAAAGGAAAAATTTGTTGACAACCTAAAACCTTTTTAGATTCTTAACTGACATGAAATGAAGTTCAGGATTTTCTCTTAGATTTCAGGTAAGTCATTTCTTACACTTTACGTGGATTATCATACCATAACCATTTTCGTCAGAAAACAAATCTCGGTCTCAGATAAAAGAAATATTCAAAACTTAAATCTGCTCTCCAGCAGGACATCTTTATGATTTGAAATAGTGAGTTCACAATTGTAAGTTGTTTATCTATAGAAACTTTATAAAGTTACATGTTTAGATTCCAGTGATCTGCAAGTAGTAATAACTGATCAAAGACAGGCCACTGGATTGCAAATAGAAATCTATTTCTTATTGGTGTTCATCGAAGAATTGTTTGCGTCTTGATGTAGCCAGCACGTGAAAATCGTGTATAGACGGGTGTTATTATTTTTGTTCATATACTCAGATACAAAATGATATAGAAAACCAAAACTCATGCTTGTAAAACCGGATTACATACTATAAATAATAGAAAATATTCTAAAGCGCATTGAGACTTTGAAATGCGCTATACAAGCACCTACATTACATTTTTAGAAGAAACTGAAGTTAGGGTTAGATTTTGTTATTGATTGTAAGAAGACACTATCTGGGCTGTAAGTCGTCATTGCACCAGCTGCTCTACTGATATAATTTAGACGCGTTTTTAGTTTGCTTAGGATATTCCCGGAGGTACGTTGCTCCATTCGCGTTTGTACAGATTTTTTTTATCGAGAGAAAAGAGGAGGACATCAGTAGCTCCATACATTGGATAAATCCCTATCCAGTGGAGAATATTAACTGGAATAGATCATTTTTTATCCTGTTGTTTTATGCTAACTCAGTTTAACCTGGCTTCTTGAAACCAAACGTAATCATGCAGGAAAGATACCCTACTGAAATAATCACACTGAACCACAACAATTACTATATACATGATGGAACATTCTGAAAGTGGCCATCAAATACGAGCAAAAAACATCATGCAATTATGATATTCATTACAAAAAGCCATCGCAAGGAAAGGCTAGAAACCCATCAAAAAATATGCTGCAAGAATAACTGAGCTTTTGTCCTTCTTTTGAAAGTCTGGACTTCTACTAAACAATTAAGAACAGTCATTTTCCCATCGTGCATACTGGCTGGTCTTATTTTTACTAATACTAATTACGAATGGAGTACTAAAATAGACTATATTTAGAACTAGAAACATATTTCAAAGCACCAAGTTCTCACTTTTAAAACTATGAATTGGCATCTAGTACAATGTCTGAGGTGTTTTCTTTCAGTATATGAATCTGATTACTTCATTCCTGTCTCGATAAGATTTTTATTATCATCAATAATGTAATTTAATTTTAATATTTTGCGCAAATATAGCCGCTGTAAATGAAATATTAGAAATAAATATCTAAATACAACTAAATCAGACACTTCTTTTTAGCATTTAGATTTTGTTTTCATAGATCGAGTCAAAGATTTTTAATTTCGTTTGAAATTTTGATGCAAGGTAAGTTTTGTTTCGCACGATATTCATAATACACTTTTTTTTCATAAATTGCTTTAATTTTCATTTTGATTTTAACAAAACACTTGTTCAGAAAATAAAGTTTCGCAAAACATTTAACATTTTTTTTAGCATTTATTCTCACGTCTCTAATTTTGCGCTTTTTATTATTTTTATTTATTTATTATTATTTTTTTTGGGGGGAGGAGAGCCTGAGGGTCAGAATACGTCATATGCAGAGTAGATGACATCGCGTGCTCTTATTGTAATTATTTTCCTTCTCTGACACATCAGCACAATAGACAGGTGCATGCCAAGCCCTTTGGATACTAGTTTTTTTCTAATTACAAGCTGGCCTTGTTTTTTTAGCGTAGTTGATTAAAATAATTGGAACCAAAACAGCTACCCTTGAATTTCAACGAATTCAGTGTTTATCAGTTGTGCCCGTAGCATTTTATTCACATCATTCGCAAGATAGAAAAAAACGAACAAAACAACTTTTACCAAGTTAAGGTAACTTCTTTTTTTGCAAATATATGTACCCAATTAATTTTAAAAGAAGCATGACACCAATTAGGTTAAACATGTTTTCAAATGTATTTTGAATTATAAAATTGCAAAATATTTGTCCAAGAAGTCGATGACGTACTGTACCAATTTTTAGCCTGCAAGCAGGTCTATGATTAAATCCCCACTGTTGAAACTCGCTTAGATTTATGTTCTTTATCTTATTAGAAATTAATATTAAGCTTGAGAGCGAAGAAAAAAAACGTTAGGGTATGCCATAATTAATTTTAAAGATTAAATAAGACACGTTGAAAACCTAGCTTTAATAGGAAAACGATACTAAATCAGCAATCGAACTATAGAAAGGACGTCATCCGAGGGAATGCGAAACTGAGAATACAGCTGCAGAATACACAGGCCATCTTACACCTTTTAGTCTCCAAGAGAAAGACTTCCATACAATTAAGTAAAAGGCTTAAAGTGTGGTAAGATTGACTGAAGGATATTATATTCGTTTTGACAGTGTACTAATAACAGAAATTCTGCACAGGTGTTTATATAAATGTTGACTCGGTATAACGGTCAAAGCTCCCATCACAATGACGTCAAGCACAACATTTACAACCATCTTTTTGTCAGTTTGAATATCTATAAGGAAAAGTTTTAGCCTTACACCGTTTGTGGTTGCGGATATATATTGCCTAGAGTGTATAAAAGTATGCACACAGCCACGCAGATATGCTCAAATACACAGTAGACTGAATTGTCCAATATGTTTTCCAGGCCACTTCAACGTAGCTTTAATTGGACGACTGTATTGCTATACTATATATCTAGAAGTGTATTCAGCCAAGCGTCCCATCACCTATTATCAGGACTTTTACCAACACAAGAAAACAACCCTTTTCACAATAAAGCGTACACGTTTGATTGAACTGACAGGATATTGGGCTGAAACATCACACTGTTTTTCAATTAAGTGGTAATGCCGAGCAATTACAAGTTAGCAAACTGTTCTATTCATAGGATTTAAGAAAATGCCAAAAGGCAGTTTAGAATGGCTTTTTGCCGAGAGTCGGTATTTTCAAGTGTTTTTAACTGTTTTTGAATGTATTCTCACATTGATCGATGACATCTTCTAAGGTTTGACGAGAAAATGTTTACTTTTGACGTTTCTCAATCTTCAAAGGTACGTTTTTTTCTTTGTGCCAAGCACTAGTTTGTTTCTATCGTTTAAATCATTGTAATATTTTTTTCTTGTTTCCTTTTTTTCTAATTCGTTTAGCCGTTTCATTTTCCTTTCTTTTCGTTTTTTGAAAACAAAGGAAAGAAAAGAAAAGTTCTTGTGTTGATTGTTGTTAGCAACGTGTTTTACGCTGAACCGCTGTTTTTCTAGTATGGCAGGAGTTCTGTAAGATATCAGTTTATTTCCAAATGAGCATTTGAAAAGCTGCAGATTTGAGCAAATCGTAAGAGCATACCTATGGCTACTTGGCAGAGTTCCTGTGTATTTCAATGGTTATTTTTCTGTATCTACCAAATAACATACGCATTTTCAAATTCAATATGACTACCAATTTTGTTTTCACTATATATATCACTGCATGTTTTTCATTGATAGCTTTCAAAAAGTTCAAGGAAATAAATCGCTAAAAATGAATAAACTTTTCCTAACATTAGATGCCCTTTTACAACAAATTTCTCCTGTTTTACAATTGTTTGTTAGTAGATTAGAAAATTGCCTTCAGTTTCGTGCTGTTTTTGGACACTAGAGTATACTTTTATGATTTAGAAATAATCTGAACGTTCTGAATACATCAAATAAAACTGTCTTTTTCATGTTTAAGTTCACGAAAATGCTCTTTCTTGCTACGATACTGGTGTTTGCATCAGCGACAATGGTTTCCTCGAATCTTATTGGTGAGTACATATGAGAGTGAATCATTTTTGAAAAGATTATATGTAGCAACATGAACATCTCTTAAAATAACTGATCGATTAATATGTAATTACCAATGCAACGATCGCATCAAGGACGATTCAAATATCGTCTCAGTTTGTGTGGGTGACGTTTTTTACCTGCTACTTAATGTTTAAAACATCAAAGCCAACAGATTAGTGTACATAACAGATATTTGTGTTTAATAAAGCCTGGTTCACACGAGCAATGCAAATGCAAACGCAATGCAAATTTAAGTCTTGTATTTACAGTTGCGTTAGTGTTTTTACCGATTCACACGTTAAAAATGCAAGCGCAAGTACAAACGCAAGTGCAAGAAGTAAAAACGTTTTCATTTCTTGCGTTTGCATTTGTGTTGCTCGTGTGAACTAAGCGTAACTGATCATTTATGCTTATAGCAAACTACAGCTGCGACTTTGATGGTACTTTATGTAACTGGTCACGTGATACAAGCCTACCATCAACCTGGATAATGTACAATACCAGTACATCCAGTCACGGGACAGGACCACAGACAGACGCTTCGGGTAGGAGGAACTCATAATAAAAGTGAATGTCTATGTTTAACGTCCAAAGTCCCTTCACCATCTGGAAACCAGTGCTGGTCTACCAGGGAGTGGACAATACATATATTCTACTATATTTACCCCAGCAAATGCCGGTTCGCATTTAAACACCTGGGTGGAGAGACGCACTGAGAGAGCTGATCACAATCAGCTATACTGTAATATAATCATTAGCTATACTGTATCGTTATTGTTCTTGTAGGTTCTGGTTCATATCTATACCTAGATGCACCACGCTCAAGACCAGGTGATAAAGCTGGCCTCATCAGCGCTGTTCTACACGGCCTTCATTGTATGTCGTTCATGTACCACATGTATGGAGCCACTATGGGGACTGTCATTGTATTCATCAGGACATCCAACTTTACACGACCTGTATGGGTTAAGTCATTGTCACAAGGGGACAAGTGGAAAGAAGCCAACGTACAGCTGAACCAGACCACACCCTATCAGGTAACATACACATCTTCTTGTACTGTCATATTGTTTGTCTGCATCATTTTTACGTACGCGCGCCCTAAGAAAACCTTTTATCCAAACTACGTTAACAAGAGTGAGCGCGATTTTTGCTACTAGTTGATAGATAAATTTTCCTGGTAGAAGTACGAAAAAAGTTAGAACATTTACCCGCGAACGTCATTAAGAATACATTTGGAATACATCACAAGGTAATGTCACTCCAACCAAATGCAGCTCTTTCTTTGAGATTCTTTAAAAATATTTTCAAAGTATGTATGTGATCGTCTATTGTTCAGGTTGTAATTCATGGCATACGAGGAAAAGATTGGTCAAGCGAAGCTGCTATCGATGAAATCAAATTCACAGAGGGGAAATGTCAATATCCTAGTAAGTAATATTCTTTTATTCACAAACATGCCGTGTGGTTAATGCTTTAACGATCTGTTTGTATAGGAGTTCCAAATATTTTTGGTACAGATTGCCAGGGCAATATAAAACTAAACCCTCTTCAAATGCGTCCAATATTTTGTTTATCCGTGACATTCCCATATACAATTTCACCAGCGTCCACTATTTTGTTTATCCGTGACATTCCCATATACAATTTCACCAGCGTCCACTGTTTTGCTTACTTGTGACGTGATATTTCCATAGCAACGCGATGGCTGCATGTGTACTTTTCTGAGGAGGAAAACAATTTTAAAGTGGCCACTCATGGCAACATGGCAACAGAAATGTGGGACTACCAATTTTCGTTTCTCTCTGTACAAACCCAAAACCACCACAACGACAGCCTTTACTTTATAAGTTCACAAAGCTGCAGCCAAGAGCCACTGTCTGAGGTTTTCTTTCCCACAAGGCAAGATTGTTACCCATTAGATTTCTTCTATGCTTCAAATACCAGCCAGGGATTTTGGAATCAGTCAAAAGTTTTAATTCTGAATCGAATGAATGGAACATTCCCACGAGGATTGAGTCTTGAAGGAGACAGATGCTGTGGCGAACAGTTGGAGAACTTTTTCTATGCAAATGTCTCTCGTCAGAGTATGTATATTACATTTCATATTTCACGCTTTAACCTTCAACAATTGCAATAAAATGCATGTGCTTCTACCTATATACCTTCACTTTATTTATATATATTTGGCAATGTTGTTTTAGTAACCACAGACCTAAGCTAAAACTTATTAATCCTTGTTTGTTTAACATCGTAGATTTATCGCAGTGTAGTCCGGGATGGGCCACTGTTGGTGACACCTGCCTCCGATTCACTACCTATGGCCGCAATGGTTTCTGGTCACGCCATCGATGTCTAAAGGAAGGCGGACATTTAGTAACGGCACCAAAGTTTGCACAATTTCAAGCACTTTACAACTATATGGATAACTTTCGTCACGCCAAGTTTGATCAGTATCGTCATTTCGTAGGGATATTTCCAGATATCAATAGCTATCAATGGTTGTGGGAGAATGGTTCAACACTGACAGGAGAAGTTTTGACAGAAATAAAAAATAAACATGTGAGAAATAACTGTGTAGTTTTGAGAAGAGTGAATGGGAAGTGGGATTTAGCAGCATTTGGTTGTTCCAAAGAACGTTATTTTGTCTGCGAGAAGCCAGCAGGTAAGAACACTTCTAGAATAATTAAACAGAAGGGAATTAAGCCTAACACATTGCTTCTTTTAGTCAATAGTAAATGTACAAATCGCTGGATTCCGATTGGTTCCAAGTGTTATGGCTACTACAATAAAAAAACTAGAATCAATGCTGCCTCTGCATGCAATCGTTTACAGTCTTCTCTCGCCATAATAGACTCAAAGGACCTGGTACAGAGTATTGGTCGACAGTTTGATCGTTTTATACCAACAGGCTACGAAACTTTGTACGTAGGCATAACGTATCAGGGTGAACTAAGATGGAGTGATGGTATTCCTATTGATAAACGGTTTTGGGTTGCTGGTCATCCATCATCCATGCACACATATAACAGCGACTGTGCACAGTTACTGCTGACCAGTCAAGGGTGGCAGCTTGCTCAAGTACCTTGTGATTCTGTTGCTAATTTCATATGCCAAAGAAATGACTGTAAGTACTGTTTACATGTAATGTAATATATGTGCTTATATAGCGTACAAAAGTCTCAATGCAAAATTTTTCTATTGCTTATAGTATGTAGTTTTACAAGCATGATGTTGATTAGTAGTTAGTATGTATTAGTGTAGGCCTATCGCCGAGGATGGTCGTTACCTGCGTCCTCGGTCGTTCTTTTAACGTCCCCCCGTAATGGTTAATGAGTAGTGTGGCGAGACGGGACCTCCAGTTTATCGTCCTTATCCGATATTATATTTTATTATTTTCCTCAATTATTCTAAGACCCTGAGTGATGGTCTGGCTGAGGGTTCGAACCCGCAGCCTCCCGGTTAACAGCCAACTCTCTCCCAACTGAGCTAACCTGTCAATCAATATATGACTATTTTTGTTTAGATTGACGTTTAATTTCATTAAAATGTTTTATAGTATTTTTGGTGATCTTTGCCTACGTGTTTCAGTGAATCCAGCCTACAAGATGACTACAACCCATAATAGTTTAACTGCATTTGGACATCATTCCTATGTTGTTGACGGTAACTATGCCTCATGCTTTCAGACCAAACCGGTAAGTTAATTGAACATCTTGTTTTTTCTGTCGCTCATTCAAACCTGATTATGCAATATCCATGCCTATATGATACTAAAATAATCTGGCATCAATTTTGTTTTGTATTTCATGTTTGTGCATAGTGACATCTTAATTGCTCAAATGCTTTATTAGTTTTAACAATTAAGTTGTCGTTTGTTTTGTGTTGCAGACCCACAACCCATGGGTAAAGATTCAACTTGACAAGAAAATGTTTATTGCTAAAGTAGAAATATCAAATCGTCGATCGTGTTGTCTTAAAAATGATATTGATCTTCGTGTATTTCTCGGCAATTCATCGACAAGTCGCTGTACCAAGTATCTCTATGTCTATGTTCGGAAGACCATCGTTTTTCTCTGCAGCCAGTCTTCTAAGACTACAGATGTGACTGTACAAATGATTGGAGACGATCGCGTGTTGACGTTGTGTGAAGTCAGGATTACAGCGTTTGGTAAGGGAATAAATAGCCGGCAAATGTATGGAAAAAATTGAAATTCGAGAGTTGATCAAACCAGTAAAACTGAAACGATTTAGGCAATACTGGAAAACCTATTTGTTGTTCTTTCATTCTTAATACTCTATCATTGAAAATAATCAATAAATTATGAAGAATTGTGATGTCATTTCGATATGAGTGACTCGTTTCAGAAGATAGAAGTCTGCTTTTTGAGGTTACAGTGGTAACTACCCAACTGGCTTTTCAATTAAAAAAACTCGCAACTGATGGATTGATTTTCTCACATTATTATTGCATGATCTAGCAAAATCGCAAGACATCATTAAATAACATTCAAAATTCCAGCATGATATCTTTTAGAGGTAATATTTATGTGAAGTCGATGTAAAAACGTTGGTATATACATAATTCATGGATCGGTTTTCAAATACCTTTTCGACGAGCATAAATATACCCACCGGCACTATATAGTTCTTGCCTACATCTAAACCCCAATCAAAGTTCACTGTTTCTGAAATACATTAATCTTTTTATCGATAGAAAGTTATGAAGGACTGCAGGGAGTTCTTCAGAATGTTTGGTTTGACGTGTCATCAGAGTTCTTGTCGAGACTTCGCGAAGACGTACGATTTCCAAATGAGCCTGATAGCATAACGATATTCCATGGGTTCGATTCTCCCTTTCATCGATCAGGTCTTTATGGTTCGCAGATGTCAACATATTTGCAGGTAGGATTCTTATTAGGTAGGTTGTCTTGCATATTTTACTTGCTATCCAGCATTGGTCCACAATGTGTTAACCAAATCCAAACTTTATGTTAGATTGGTGATGTCTGAAACCATGTTACTTTTACCTCTGATTATGTAAAATACCGAAACTAGCCACGTGCATGAGTTAGTCAGATAAATTGACAATTAACAAACTGGCAAAGACTGCATCAAATCAAAGAACAAACAATATACACTGAGACTCTTGTTACTCAAACCATCCATAGAAAAGACACCTCTTTCTGAAGATGTTAGCTATAATCTATTAGAGGCTATTAGAGGCTATTATTAACCACTGGGAAATGTCTGTTGTGTATCTTTTAGGTTCCAGTGAGTGGTAATTACACGTTTCACATCGCATGTGACGGTGAATGTGAATTATGGCTAGACGAGAAAGGTGTCAAGTCTAAACAAAACACTGACATAGAAAACAACCTGGAAAAGATAGTGCATCTTGATAACGATCATATTGTGAATCACAATGAATGGAATAGGTCAGTAATTATTGGGCCGATGAATATGATAGTGATGAATACATAATGAATTTATTTAGTGGGAGCGCCATCGAGGAACGATGATGATGGTGAAGGAGTTGTTGCGCGATTATAATGCAGTTACTCTATCTTTGTAATCTAGTAATGATGTTATGCGTGAGATATAGTGAACTAGCAACTTCATTTTTTTTCCCCTGTAGATACCCTGACAAGCAAGCATCCAGATCAATATATCTAAGTTCCTGTTTTTTCTACAAACTTGAACTGCTCATGAAAAGATACAGTGGTTTTGGCTTTGCTTCAGTAGCAATGAGAATGCCCAATGGAACATTTGAAGCTCCCATCAAGAACGAAAGACTATACTGGGTGTTTCCAGGTTTGTCCCATAGCAGGCAAGGAGGCAAGCAGGCAAGCAGGCAAGCAGGCAAGCAGGCAAGCAGGCAAGCAGGCAAGCAGGCAAGCAGGCAAGCAGGCAAGCAGGCAAGAAGGCAAGCAGGCAAGCAGGCAAGCAGGCAAGAAGGCAAGCAGGCAAGCAGGCAAGCAGGCAAGCAGGCAAGCAGGCAAGCAGGCAAGCAGGCAAGCAGGCAAGCAGGCAAGCAGGCAAGCAGGCAAGCAGGCAAGCAGGCAAGCAGGCAAGCAGGCAAGCAGGCAAGCAGTATTGGCCAAGTAAACGGTAATGAGATAACCAAGAATAAAGCAAGTAAATACAAATAAAACACTTTTTAATTTGCTAAACAGGTTTCAAGAAACTCGAGTTCAACTTTGAAGCCAAAAAGAAGACATTCTATGCAGAATCCAGTCAAGAACCTTTGATCCTGAAAGGTACGTGATCGTAAAGGATATCTATCTATATAAATATGTGATAATATATGATAACATTAAAACCGCCTAAATTCCGTACGTTTTGTTCAGCGTTTTACAGATTTTGTTATGAAGGAGCCTATTGTCCTACCTGTGCAATCAAAGTGGACATCAATGCCTTAAACACCACGGCGACAGTTAATGAGTCATTGACTATGGATTGTCGTTGGTATACTGCTGATATCAAAGTGGACGTAATGGTACAGCCTAGTACATATCCTATTAAATTACAATGCACATATAATGGTCATGCGCACGAGCAGATAGAAGAGTCAACTGTTGGAAACATCGTTGTGTTACGTAAGTACTGGCGGGGGATAAATATTCAAATACAACACAATTCATTAATATCATAGTTATGAGTGGGGATCGGATCACTGCTCAGCATTAATGTTCGGGGGTAAAAGTGGGCGTTAATGAATTCTCTAATGATTCAGTTGTGCAAGAATGCGAACCTCTCAAGCATCCTTAAAATTATACGACTTTGTATTTTTACAGCTACATCTGTCTTTATGTGTAATTTCACCAAGAACACATGTGCACTACAAAATGGACATAGCAATGGAACTGGTCGATGGAATATTACTGCTTTCAAGAGCGACAATGGTTGGTGCTTGTAATGTATTTTACACAGTGCATTGACCACACATCTGCATTGTTGCTATTTGAAACTAACCCTAACCCTAACCTCATTTGTAAACCTTACTCCAGTAACAAAACAGCTCCCAAAAATTCCGACCATATTTTCACTCTACTATGTACCGTTGCTTAGTTTTGACACGAATTAACCTTGTAGCCTTTCTTTTAAGAGCGATACCTTTCTCTTCCCAATCCCCACATGACCGGATGGTTAGAGAGTACCTGGGTCCAAGCTGACAAAATTGTGCGCTCTGTTGGAGTGTGCCTTAGCTTTGACTTCTTGTTGTCAACATATAGCCAGTCATCTTTGGAAGTATTCATCCAAATATCGAATCAAGAAAACGGTTTGTCGATATGGAGGTTGTCGGGCTATCAGGGAAGTGGATGGACGAAAGGACAAGTGTTTCTGAACGTTCTACAGAGATCCAAGGTATGTGGGATTTTTTCACACTTTATTGCACTTGGTACAAATTATCTGCAATATTCCACTTTCACTGGTCATTAAATTTTAGCTAGCCATACTAACTATCTTCCTATTCTATGTGAATTTATATCTTAGATTATATTCGTTGGCAAGAGCTTGCAAAAGGATTCAGTCGGTTTAGATACAGTTCAGCTTGTGACCTCACAATGTACACACCAACCCAAGCACAGCCAACCAGGGCATAGATGCACAAATCAAGCCGAGTTCCAGTGTTCCAATGGACAGTGCGTTGATTATGATGTTGTGTGTGATGGTGATTCTGACTGTATCGATGGATCAGATGAACGGGCTAACTGTACATGCTTGTCCAACACCTTTTCCTGTTTGAATGGGGAATGTCTAACTCCAAGTCAGCTATGTGATGGAAAGAAAGACTGTAAACCAGACGGGGCAGATGAAGAGAACTGTGGTAAGGGAATTGGACTTGGTTCGCGTCATGATTTTAATCATGAAAGTTGATGGTTTGTGTAACTTTGTGTAAGCCTGAAGAACACTGTTTTCAGGCAAATGCAAAGTCGTGATGATGTATCAGTTTAAAAGCACCTTTAAAATTAATGCATGATCACTCGGTCTCTGCAGTTTGACGCCGGCGCTGTCCGAGAAAGCCTAGTAGGTTCAGCTTCTTAAAACTACAAGGTTTAACTCGCTTCGGAAATAACATCTTAGTAGATCAAATAGCATTGTGGCCGAACTTAGCAACTGTATCTTTAATAAATTACCTTAAGGACGCTCAGAGTCCTTTTTGATTTTACATCGACTATACATTCGGATGAACCTCTGAATTGATATTAAATAATAATGAATAGTGAAAAATAGTAAAGTAAATAAAAATAAAAATATAAACTGACGCAAAATTGCTGATTCAAAGAATGTATTTTCTAGATCGAGAGTGTTCCGATAATCACTTTCAATGTGTTGATGGTAAGTGCATTCCCATGTCGTATACTTGCGATGGTCAATCACAATGTGAAGATTTAACAGATGAACCTGATATATGTGGTACGTATAACAGATGATGGTGATGATGATGATGGTGATGAAGATGATGATGGTGATGATGATGGTGATGATGGTGATGATGATGATGATGGTGATGATGATGGTGATGATGGTGATGATGGTGATGATGGTGATGATGATGGTGATGATGTGCACTGTCCGCTTTACAATACAGCAATACACATGAGCAGTTATACCATCTTGTCAGTAAATTGAAAAATTAAATATAAAGTAGCTGCATGTTTTTCATTGCCAACTGGTGTTCAAAATCAGAGTTGACTTTTGCATTTCGTACCAGCTTTAAAACATAAAATCAAACATTATTGTACCTATTTTATCGATGGTGAACTTATTATGATAGGTATTGATATCTTTAAGGTCCATTGGGATGTCCTCTTAATAATGGGAGCTGTTCTGCTTCACAAGAGTCTTCCTTTGATCACGAGTGTGCATTCACAGAAGGTCAGTAAATATTTAGGATTCTACAATATGTACAAGAACTCATAATTTACAAGGACATTCATGCATGCTGCTCGTTATAGATTGTCTCACGAGAAATTCTTAAAAAGAGTGGTTTCTGTCCGTCAAGAAAGCATGGACTCCAAATTAGGGATATGACTCGGTTCATGCACCGCTAAACTAATCTCCCATAGATTATGTTATATCCACAAGTGAGTCCAAGGAAAACCAGGTCTAAGCGATCACTATTGCAAGCAAGTAATTGGCTGTGTTTGTTGCAGTGCGCTGTGATTTCGAGCAAGAACACATATGTGGCTTAACCCAAAAAGGTGTTCTCCAATGGAGGGTTCATTCTGGATTTACTCCTACTAGAAACACTGGACCAAGCTTTGATCACACAAAACTGAATGAAACTGGTAACGTATTTGAACAACAATAAATACTAAAACAAATGTTTGTGATCTTTCTTTCGTCTTTTAAGATCAGTTCGATTCTTTATCGATGACGTTACAAGATGGCGTCTAACGGTTTTTTTATGAGTAATATAAATAATTAATCTGTTATTGTAAAGTACTTTAATACTTTTTTCTGTATATTGGCGGCTATAGATAAATAGATTAATAAATCCTGTCAAAATAAGCACATTGTCGTATTTTATATGCAGCAAGCTTTTATTGATTGTGTCCAACGGCCGAGGCAGAGGGCATCAGTTGGTGAATTTCAAGATCACTGAGATCATCATTCATTCATGTTTTGAGCTATACGTTTCTGACATACACGTTCCAGGTAGATATGTGTACATCGAAGCGTCTGACCGGGAGCCTGGAGAGAAGGCTATCTTGTCCAGTGAAGAAATAGTTGGTGGCCAACCCGTATGTATCAGCTTTTGGTATCACATGCATGGTAGCAATATTGGCGCTCTCAACATCTACTATAAGACAAATGACAGTCAGGTGTTGGTATGGCAACGCACTGGTGACGTCAGCAAGTTGTGGTTATTTGGACAGACGAGTTTTAATACGACAGAAACATTTAAGGTAAGCAAAATTCCCCGAGAGACGCACGATTTCTTTGGACATAAAATATTTTTCTTGACAAGTGTAGATGCTTTCCAAGCCTAATGCGAGTTCTTATATGGTGTATTATCAGGTTCTATTTGAAGGTGTTATTGGATCTGGTTTTCTTGGCGATATAGCTATTGATGATGTAATGATCACATATGGAAGCTGCCTTAAGATCGATTATTACGGTAAGATCATAGATCAGCTACCTACTCAGACTAACAATGCTATTGATGATGTAATGATCACATATGGAAGCTGCCTTAAGATCGATTATTACGGTAAGATCATAGATCAGCTACCTACTCAGACTAACAATGCTATTGATGATGTAATGATCACATATGGAAGCTGCCTTAAGATCGATTATTACGGTAAGATCATAGATCAGCTAGCTACTCAGACTAACAATGCTATTGAGCTTAGTGTTGCATCGTAATAAAAATGGAAATGATTTTAATAAAGTACCAAGTATATTTTAGTTATACAAGACACGTAAAACAGTAAACAATTTTCGTGATTTTCCTAGAAAACCAATCATGTCACTTTGATAATGATATATGTAACTGGGAAGCAAGTGAAGGTTGGAAGCTAACATACCTTAGTAAACGGCCCCAAGAGTATGACTGGAAAGGCAGTTTAGGTAAGTACATGTACCATGTGGTAGTAGTTTGGCACCATCTAGCCGGTATATCCATCAAATCATATGTTTGTGTGCATGTACCATGTGGTAGTAGTTTGGCACCATCTAGCCGGTATATCCATCAAATCATATGTTTGTGTGCATGTACCATGTGGTAGTAGTTTGGCACCATCTAGCCGGTATATCCATCAAATCATATGTTTGTGTGCATGTACCATGCGGTAGTAGTTTGGCACCATCTAGCCGGTATATCCATCAAATCATATGTTTTTGTGCACACTTTGCTCAACTCTCTTTACCGACTACATATTCCTTTTGATGAGCATTTAAAGCTACAACAAGCTACAATGGACAGAAAGAAGTTGAAACAACGATGTGGAGTCACGTGAAGGTCGCGCACCAACCAACTGTGTCATCTTTGCTCCTTTCTGTCGATATCCAATCAAACCGCACCAATGTTCTTGTCTTGGTCTTTTTCTCAGATGGATACATATATATCTCACCAATCAGCTCATCAAAACAAGTCATGACAAGCCCGCTGATACGAACTCACTTTAACATCCAATGCATGCGATTCTGGTATTTCTTGTCGAGCCCTAAAGCTTATGGTAGTCTAATCAGTATTCAAGCCATAACTGGGAAAAGCAAAGTCCTCTTATGGGATAGCTCAGCCGAGTTAACCACATGGCAATATGTCCAGATACCGTTGACCTACCGTACCGATTTAAGGGTAAGTAGCTTTTCTACAATCGATGTTTTTGAAATACCTTTGCATCATATATTGACTGGAATTCTTCTCTACATAGGTAACGATCGAAGGCAAAATCATCTCAAGCTTTGCAAAGCTTCTCGTTGATGATGTTACTTTCAGTGTAGAGCCATGCAGTCAAACTCCTCTGCCAGGTACAGATCATCATTTTTGATATAATACACAGACATTATTGGAGTCGTGTGAGTGGGACACAGTACAGTTACGATACGCGCTTCGATACGGCTGATGATTTCAATGTTTTCTTAGAAACTGCGATACGATACTGTTTCCCATTCTTACGAAAATGGCTCTAATTCCTGGCATGTGTGCATTTGCAGGTAAAAGAATGACACACACGTATGGAGCTGTAAGGCACTGGAGACTCGATGGATCAGACAATGACCTAAGGTATATTTTATCAAATAAAATACAGTTTTTGAACTTTTTTGGTTTGGATCAATGATTGTTTGTTTTAATTTTATTATTTGTTTAAAAAAAGGTATCATCACTATCACCTCTATTTTTCTATTGTATTTTTATATACACATAGTTAAAATCAAAACAAACAAACAAACGGCCATAAAAAGCAAGCAAAATAGACAAATAAATAAATAGATAATCATCAGGCGTGCAGCAAAACAGCAACATAGCAAAACAATAACAAACAAACAAGTTAACAAACAAACAAAAAAATAAGCATAAAAAACATCAAAGTGAAAAAAATGACACTTATGAAGATGATCCTGCTGTCTTGTTTTAGAACTGTTGGCAATGTGGCCTATTTTCCTGATAATGGCCGCCAAGTCGTATACTTTGACGGTCAAACTGGACACATGGAGACTTTGGCTCTAGATTTCTACTATAGAAGTTTTTCTTTAGTTTGTTGGGTCAATATTCGTGACTCTCATCGTATGAACCATGTGTACTCTGACTGGTCTCACCCTTTCCAGTTCCGTGTTTACGCGTTTCTTGGAGAAGTGTGCATGGAGCTGCGAGGAAGCCTGATATTTCAAGTGATAAACAACATTTGTGGGTAAAGTGTTTGTGTGTTCGTTAATTATTCATTTGTCTGTCTTTCTGTCTGTTTGTCAGTTTGTTTGTCAGTCCGTCTGTCTGTTTGTCAGTCCGTCTGTCTGTTTGTCAGGATGTCTGTCTGTCTGTCTGTCAGTCCGTCTGTTTGTCTGTTTGTCAGGCTGTCTATCTGTCTGTCTGTCAGTCCGTCTGTCTGTTTGTCAGGCTGTCTGTCTGTCATTCCGTCTGTCTGTTTGACAGTCTATCTGTCTGTCCGTCCGTCCGTCTGTCTGTCTTTCTGTCTGTCTGTGTGTTTGTTGGTTGATTTGTTTGTTTGTTTATTTGACTTGATTGTTTTTTTTTTCAGCCCTATTCCTGACAGAGTGTGGACAATGGTTGGTGTTACATGGGATCTTCCTACAAGAACAGCTAGACTTTACATCAACGGTCAATACTACACCAAACAAACTAACAAATACAGTCAAATATACCTCAAGACCATGATAACCAATCACACCTTCTACGAGATAGGGCTTAAGAAAGACTCCAACGACAAATACAACGGTCTTCTTAGAGATCTCTTGGTGTATTATCGGACATTGAACTACACTGAAATCAAACTACTTTATAGTAAGTTACGGTTTAAGGGTCCTGACTACTTTAGAACAACAACGACGCTTGAAACCTGTGCCCGCGAGCAATTTACCGCTGAGAACGCCACGCGCGCGCCAAATCCCGCCAAAAGACAACATAAGAATAACACAAGGAGCCTTCGAAAATTATACTTCAACCAGCCAAAACCCTCATTTTTTGCGCGGGACTCTATATTTTTCTTCATTTTTTCTGAAAGATTTTGTAAAAATCTTTCTTTTGACAAGATTTGAAAAAATCCTGATGACTTTTCAACATTACACGCGATGGTAAGTAGTTTAGGGTTAATTTTTCAAAGCGATTTTAAGTCAAAGACGAAAACAAAACTGTAAATTTTGACAAAATTTTAAAACATATATAATTTATTTTCCCATATTTGTGTAAAATACCGTCTGGTTGAGATTGCCTGTAAAAACTACGTCAATAGCTTTATTAGTTTTTGAGTAATAATTTTTTTTTGTAAAAAATGCATTTTTCGTCATTTGTTCTTCAAAAATGTCTGAACATGGTTCCGCTCAAAAAATTTTATCTCGAAAAAGGGCTCGGGACCATATAGATTTCTATCCATTTTTCGATTAATTGATAAATTCTCTATAAAATATCTTTCTAAGAAAAAATCGTGATGACTTTTTGCTTAAGTAATCAGGACCCTTAAACATATGATATATGTACTATTTCAAAACCTCATTGACTTGATATTCACAAGGTTTTTTTCATCGAAAATCAATACAGTGTTGATACCGTGACTAACATATGTACAATATCTTGATGGTGGTGTTCACGCATTAAGCGTTTGCTAGATATTATGATATGATAACTTGTCTTATCAGTCACCTAATTGTCTGGTTCTCTCTTCCTTATTTCACTTCTTCATTCATTCATTTATTCGTTTGTTCGTCCACCCGCCCGTTCGTTCATCAATTATTTGTATATTTAAAATGATCTCAACTGTTTCAGATCCATCTCGCATGGCATGTCCTGTACGTCAGACAACTGCGGGCGAATGTTGTATTTTTCCATTCATCTACCAAGGAGTATCGCGCTATATCTGTCTCGAGATGACTTCATCCCGTGGATTTTGGTGTGCAACCACTCCAAACTTCGACAAAGATAACAAATACGGCCAATGCGAAGGTACAATTGACAGACAGACAAAAAGCAAACATCTATCCACCTATCATTCACTAAACCTTCTATTTACATTTATTTCTTCATTTGTTAGTCCGTTAATTTAGTTATTGATTTATTCATTCTAAAACTAAACTACATTTTAGAGGACTATACTTGTAATTCAGTGGACGATGGTTGGTGTGGTTGGAAGAATGCTACAAGAAACGGTTGGCTGAGAGGAGATATGCTAGAAATGAAACTCATGAAAAAGAATGTTGACACGGTCGTTAACAATCTACATAAGCTGAATATTTCAGGTATCGATTCTCGGTTCGATTAATTCCTCGTGGACTGGCCTTTAGTCATTCACAGAATTGCACTTTTTGTTGCATTGATTCTATACTATTGTTGATCTGTTCTACTTGTGTTATTAATTTTTTAAATCATCAGTCGACCGTACTGGAATTTTATAAGTTGTGACACCTTCAAAATATGTGGATCCTGCGCTACTGTTTTGCTACATATTTAATTTAATTTGTGTTTTTATAAAGTGATCTATGATACAGCAGATTATTTGAATATTTTTTTTAAAAGAAATCGCGGTAACAATACATACGATACGATACGATACGATAGATACGATAGATACGATACGATAGATACGATACGATAGATACGATACGATAGATACGATACGATACGATACGATAGATACGATAGATACGATAGATACGATAGATACGATACGATACGATATATACGATACGATACGATATATACGATACGATACGATACGATACGATAATGTTTCCCACTCGCATTTGTCCTTTACCTGGTGGTATTTATTTGCTAATGAATAAATAATAATAAAATGATCCTTTCAATAGCCTCATAATACATTTAACTCGTCAAGCCATTTCCTTCAATTCTAGAAAATTTTTCAAAAGATTTTGACGTCGTCTTCCCAGAGAACCACACAAACTACATAAACTACACAGGAATTCCAGCATTAAGATCTTACACAATATGCTTCTGGGCCAAGACAAATGACACCAGAAATGCAGGAACAGTATTTCGTTACCAAACACGTGACCATGGTGCAGTCAAAGTTCATATAGCAATGGTTGATTACAGGTCTTTACAATTCATAACTAACGGGGTACCCACGTAAGTAGACGTTAATTTGTAGCGGATTAATCAATCAATTATGATAGTTATTAAGGTCACAATTATGGTTTCAAAATAGTATCAATGACTAATTGTATTGAAATATTTCTTTGAAATTTCTAGCAACATTTTTCGACCTTGTTTTCAGTACAAAGACTGCTTATCGGTATAATGATGGTCTGTGGCACCTTATCTGTCAAAGATGGCATACCAGCAAGAGAATGTTATATATTGCTATCAGTGACAGCAATAGGCTATCTGGACATCTTACTTCCATTCCAGTTAATGATGTCATACCAGGTAATCACACGTCAGTCAGTCAGTCAGTCAGTCAGTCAGTCAGTCAGTCAGTCAGTCAGTCAGTCAGTCAGTCAGTCAGTCAGTCAGTCAGTCAGTCAGTCAGTCAGTCAGTCAGTCAGTCAGTCAGTCAGTCAGTCAGTCAGTCAGTCAGTCAGTCAGTCAGTCAGTCAGTCAGTCAGTCAGTCAGTCAGTCAGTCAGTCAGTCAGTCAGTCAGTCAGTCAGTCAGTCAGTCAGTCAGTCAGTCAGTCAGTCAGTCAGTCAGTCAGTCAGTCAGTCAGTCAGTCAGTCAGTCAGTCAGTCAGTCAGTCAGTCAGTCAGTCAGTCAGTCAGTCAGTCAGTCAGTCAGTCAGTCAGTCAGTCAGTCAGTCAGTCAGTCAGTCAGTCAGTCAGTCAGTCAGTCAGTCAGTCAGTCAGTCAGTCAGTCAGTCAGTCAGTCAGTCAGTCAGTCAGTCAGTCAGTCAGTCAGTCAGTCAGTCAGTCAGTCAGTCAGTCAGTCAGTCAGTCAGTCAGTCAGTCAGTCAGTCAGTCAGTCAGTCAGTCAGTCAGTCAGTCAGTCAGTCAGTCAGTCAGTCAGTCAGTCAGTCAGTCAGTCAGTCAGTCAGTCAGTCAGTCAGTCAGTCAGTCAGTCAGTCAGTCAGTCAGTCAGTCAGTCAGTCAGTCAGTCAGTCAGTCAGTCAGTCAGTCAGTCAGTCAGTCAGTCAGTCAGTCAGTCAGTCAGTCAGTCAGTCAGTCAGTCAGTCAGTCAGTCAGTCAGTCAGTCAGTCAGTCAGTCAGTCAGTCAGTCAGTCAGTCAGTCAGTCAGTCAGTCAGTCAGTCAGTCAGTCAGTCAGTCAGTCAGTCAGTCAGTCAGTCAGTCAGTCAGTCAGTCAGTCAGTCAGTCAGTCAGTCAGTCAGTCAGTCAGTCAGTCAGTCAGTCAGTCAGTCAGTCAGTCAGTCAGTCAGTCAGTCAGTCAGTCAGTCAGTCAGTCAGTCAGTCAGTCAGTCAGTCAGTGAGTGTTGACGATTGAGATCACTCGGTAAAACTATCGATATTTATGTTGTTTTTCCAGGCGGCGGAGAACTTATAATTGGCTCTCCAAAGCAACACGGTTCATTTGGTCAATTTGTTGGTAGCATTAATGACTTCAATCTTTGGACTCGGTTCTTATCTACTGACGAAATAAGAATATTGGAAGTGGGTTGTTTAGGTGAATTTGATCTAAACATTGGTCGCCCGGTTGCATCGTGGGATGCATTATTATCGTCATTCGATGGTCAAGTTGGTAAAGAACGTCCATCTACGTGTAAAGATTACAAGGGTAGATATTTCATATACACAGTGGATATTTTAAGAGGCCATTTACACTTTACGGAATTACTGACTTAAAGATCTTATTTTAGAAGCTGCGCTCTTTACCCGCATTTATACATATCCAACAACAAATTGATCAACAGTTCAGAATAAATCCTTGATCATTTCGATAGACTATGCTTAAGCCAACACACAATGCCCTGAAGAGTCTATAGTTTTTAAATCTGTTGTAAAATTTTGCTTTTTCTTTTCAATCCCAAATTATTAATTTTTAAAACTTTCAGGGAAAGCTTATTTGGCATTTTTTTTTTTTTTGATCTATAATTATTTCGAACCATTTTTACTTTTTGGGGATTTTTTTATAGGTCCACGAATTATGCTGAACCTCAACCAAAGTAGCGACAATATCTCTTTTATCCACGAGAGTCAACAAATCGATAAATCAGCTACAAATCAAGCGATGTGTTTGCAGTTTTACTACATGATTTACAGTCCAGTTATACAAAAATTAAAGTTATATCAAATGCTAAAGTTTGATGGTTATCGACCAAATATAATTTGGGAAGTGAATGAGAGTTCTACGTTATGGACGTATGCTGAGGTCTCAATAACTGGGTTGTCTGATTTCAAGGTAATCTTACATCTTATGAAAGACACACAATCCATGATCATCATCATCATCGCCATTATCATCATCCCCGCCATCATCATCATCACCGCCATCATCATCATCAACATAAGCCAATGATTGGAAAGTTTGTCTAGTATTTGATTAATGTAAAATAAAACAAACTCATTAACATTATCGTCATTGTCATCACACGTTATCATCATTACCAAAAGTTTTATTTTTTGCTGTTACAGGTTCGTTTTGAAGGATTCCCTGGATTGAGTCCTGGGTTCATTGCTGTGAAAAAGATCCTGACAAGAAATGGCCTTTGCAAATCAGCACACAAACCAGGTATACGTAACGATGACATCTTTGTCTCCCCTAGACGAATCTGACACATGCTATGCTATGCTATGCTATGCTATGCTATGCTATGCTATGCTATGCTATGCTATGCTATGCTATGCTATGCTATGCTATGCTATGCTATGCTATGCTATGCTATGCTATGCTATGCTATGCTATGCTATGCTATGCTATGCTATGCTATGCTATGCTATGCTATGCTATGCTATGCTATGCTATGCTATGCTATGCTATGCTATGCTATGCTATGCTATGCTATGCTATGCTATGCTATGCTATGCTATGCTATGCTATGCTATGCTATGCTATGCTATGCTATGCTATGCTATGCTATGCTATGCTATGCTATGCTATGCTATGCTATGCTATGCTATGCTATGCTATGCTATGCTATGCTATGCTATGCTATGCTATGCTATGCTATGCTACATGCTTGTCCTGTTCATTCTTTTTTTCTTTTTTTTTCCTGTTTAGTCCGTTTTAAAGAAGTTGTTCATGACCTTTGTTAATCATATTATTTTCAGCGTGTAATATAACAATGACATCTCAACAAGGGTATTTCTCTTCTCCTCTATACCCGGCTTCATACAGTCCCAACCTAACATGTAAATGGCACATTCAGACTGATCAAGGAGGCACCGTACGATTGTACTTTGACTTTTTTGAGCTCGAGGACCACCCAACATGTGAGAAAGACCACGTGACGGTCTGGGATGGTACCAGTAGAATTGGTAAATACTGTGGTACGCGCTATCCTCAGTTTATCGAATTTACTGGTTCCAATATAACAATGGAATTCCAAAGCAACGACAAAGTCGAGAGATCAGGATTCAAAGCAAGATACGAAGCCATACTGAGTAAGTAGCTACTCTTTATCAGTTACTGGCGAAACAATATGACTTTTAGAATTAATTAAAGCAATGTAGAAATTATTCAATTTAAGGTAGTTCGGGATCCACACTCCCCGCCGATAGAATTTTTTAAAACTTTTTCTGAATAAGGACTGACACATATGAAAAACAAAAATGAAACAAAAAATAGGGGTCACCGCGCTTGTTTTGGATCTGTGGGGGGTGGTAAAAGGCCCATTTTTGCATCATTTCAACTAAAAGAAGTAACATCAAATTTGTTGAAAGTAATATTCTTGCAAGTAATATTCTTAATATTCTTGAAAGTTTTTCACAAATCTGCTATAAAAGTCTGACAAAATGGTCCCTTTGCTATAGCTCTCATGAATTTATTCCTTGGAAAAGACATCAACTGAGATATTTTACGGAGATTTAAATGAAGAGCTTTATTAATTTTTTGTACACTCTACCCCCAAAAAGTCAAAATTACAATGTTTTGGTCTCGAAGACCAATTGTTTTTTATTTCAAAATTTCAAAGCTGGGTTTATGCCAAATATAAAAATGGAAAAATAATCGGGTGTCACCGTGCTAATTTTAGAGCTATAAGCAAAAAACGCGCGGAAAATAAGATGATTTCAAGGTTTTGGACGCGCGGTAATGGGCACTAGCTGCTTTTGAGGCCCGTATGCAATGATATGATGTTTTTTTTTAACAAAAAGTTCAAGAATGACCATATTTTGGCTCTACCGCAAAATTTATTTTTAACCGCACGAAAATTTTATTTGATTTCACATGCGCGAGCAGGATGCGCAGTAGCAAGGGTCCCGAACTACCTTAATTAATATTTTAAGGTTTGTGCATTAACAACATAAAAAACGTGACGGGAATCAATTAATCATAATTAAAATACTTTGAATCAAATAGGAGAGAGTTGTTGTTCTGATACCAAAGCTGTAATTCTTCACAATACAAAGTGATTTGTTTCATGTCTTTTGAAGTTGATGCATCTGTGTCACGGCTGATATTTTGAGAATATTTATTTGCTAATTTAGATACTTTGATCCACAGAAAAAGGAAACAGCAGAGAAACATGCATGTCATATACTGGTAAGAACACCAGAACGAACAGAAAAACAGACTAAAACACAGACAAAACACGGCACAGATCGTCATTATTCAGTTCGAGAGGCTCAAGGAAAGCACTTTCTTTATTATGTATTAACTACGGGATATATTGGAATGATCTCGAAGAAAACAAAGCACCTTTATGGCGTAGGTAGCTGTTGGATTCCCTGATTCTGTACCTGATGTTTTCTTTGACACACTGTACCTATTTGTTGGCGGTTCAAATAGAAGTTATTTTGAAATAGAATTGCCCTTCATTTGATCAACCTCAATATTTTGTACTTCTATTCTATTGTAAGGATGTCCCGTTGGATGTGATTGCAGCCTTCTGTCCAGTGACAACAAGGGGGTGTCAGTAATCTCCAGGAAAAATGCCAAGCTGTCAGCAATACCAATCAAGTTACCATGGGAGACCAAAGCACTGTAAGTTCAACCAGATTGATTATCATTATACGGCCCAATACAGAAATATTTTTCTCCTCTCATTCTATCGTTGTCTGGAATTCGCTGTATGCTATTAGAAAACGAAAGTAAAGCTGTATTTATTGGGTATTCTCTTTTGAGGTCTCCCCCACCTCCTGTGATAAGGATTGTTTTCCTAACACAGGAACCCAATATTAGTCAGTAGTCAGAAGGAAACGCGATTGCTTGAGTGGAAAAATAGCTATGCTCCACTTCTTTCTACTAAACCAAATTATGGTGATTGTTTTCCATAGGCATTTTCAATACAACAGGATATCGCGACTGTTTAAAAGTGATTTCCAAATTAACGTGGCAAAGCATCTACAATATCTGTAAGTAATTCTTTAAAATTAAGCATACAAAAACGTACCAAAACAAGGAAAAAAATATTAACTTTACTCAGTTGAAACAAAAAATTGAATTGTTATTTTTTGTTTTTATTGACAGGGATCTATCGCATAATGTCTTGATCGACATTCAAAGAGAGGCATTCTTTAATTTTAAGAGCTTGAAAGTGCTGTAAGTTCTTGCTGAATGAGTAATCAAAATATTTATTAACACTAACGTATGCCGATTTAATATATGTTAATTCTTAAAGGAATCCTTACAAACTCCAAAATTAAGTTATAGCATAACAATACAATGTTGTTGTCGTCTTTAGAAGATTGAACGCAAACTTCCTACGGTCCATACCATCGCAAGCTTTTGCCGAAACACGACAATTAACTACTTTGTAAGTAAAATATGTACAGCAATGAAGATGCAAAAACTCATTGGTGGCTAGAAGATGACAGTAAATATTTGATTAGTTGACTGACTGACTGACTGACTGACTGACTGACTGACTGACTGACTGACTGACTGACTGACTGACTGACTGACTGACTGACTGACTGACTGACTGACTGACTGACTGACTGACTGACTGACTGACTGACTGACTGACTGACTGACTGACTGACTGACTGACTGACTGACTGACTGACTGACTGACTGACTGACTGACTGACTGACTGACTGACTGACTGACTGACTGACTGACTGACTGACTGACTGACTGACTGACTGACTGACTGATTGATTGATTGATTGATTGATTATTCTTTTCTAGGGATCTAAGTGATAACCTTATACCGCAGTTGGACTCAACATTATTTGCTTCTTTGACGTTCCTAACAACCTTGTAAGCCGAATTCCTGTCATACGATATTTTGATGTTATCATCTTTTTTTATTAATTCAACTTCATTTTTTATTGTCACACAGAAGCCTTCGTTCAAACAAAATATCTAAATTGGATAACCAGATGTTTTCAAGCAATCAAAATCTAACTGCTCTGTAAGTTGACACTTTAAATTACTTATTCTGTACTATTCTTTTCGTTATTTCACCAATTTGGTATGCAAATGTTTGAGTAACTTGATGTTAATTTGTGTTTGTTTTTAAGGTATCTGAGTTTCAACGACATTAAAGCTATACCAGATGATTTACTTGTCAACCAAAAACATCTAAAAATATTGTAAGTTTTGACCGGAAGCATCCATGGTTAAGGAGACTAAGCCATAGAAGAAGTGCACAAACACGGATACTGCATTACTGGCTAATTTATTTGACATATTGTTTGTATTCAGACACTTAAACAACAACAAGATCAAGAAGTTTACATTGAAAATGTTCAAAGGGCTCGAGTCTTTACAAACGCTGTGAGTAGTTGGGAAACTATAAACTCAATATTGAAAATATAACAAATCAACTAACCAAACGACCAACCAACCATCCAACCAACCAACCACTTAACAAATCAAAACAACCAACCAAACAAACAAATCAACCAACCACTTAACCAACCAACCAAACCAACCAACCAACCAAACCAACCACTTAACCAACCAAAACAACCAACCAACCAACCAGAGCAACCAGCCACTTAACCAACCAACCAAACCAACCAACTAATCAACCACTTAACCAACCAAAACAACCAACCAGAAAAGAGCAGACAGTTATAAAAGGAACCTTTTTACGTTTTTCTTTAAAACTTTGATTTTGTTAGGTACTTACATGACAATTTTCCCAGTGAATTCTCTCCTGAAATATTCCAGGGACTTACATCTCTCAAAAAACTGTAAGTAGGAACAATATTTGTATTTTGTACCAACTACTACTAGCAACAAACCAAACTGATATGATTTGCTATTATAAAAAATTAACAAAACAACAATGATAAATTAACAAAACAACAATTATAAATTAACAAAATATTATTTTTGTAGGACAGTGGACGATTTTTTCCTTTGTTGCCATGCCAGCAAAGCTATCCCAGAAGTGCATTGCGAGTCACCTAAAGACTACTTCTCCAGTTGTTCTGACTTGATGAAAAATAAAACCCTTCAGGTCTTCATCTGGGTACTTGGTTTGTCAGCTTTGCTTGGTAATTTATTTGTCATCATCGTGCGAGTTCGTTCTAAAGAAGATAATAAAGTGCATTCTTTGTTACTAACCAACCTTGCAACAGCCGACTTTCTCATGGGTGCGTACATGCTGCTAATAGCAATCAAAGATGTTGAATACCAGGGGGAATACTTCAAACATGATTATACATGGAGGAATGGCATTACCTGCCGTATTGCTGGAGCGTTATCTTTATTATCTAGTGAAGCATCTGTTTTACTACTAACTTTGATAACCGCTGACAGGTTTAAGAATATCGTGTTTCCGTTTCGTGGGAATAAATTAAACTACAAAGGCGCGTGCTTGATTGCCATGGCAATATGGATGGTATGTCTTGTATTGTCTGTACTTCCAATGATCAACTTACAGTACTTTCATGATAGTACAAGACACGTGGGTTACTATGGACGTTCTGCGCTCTGTCTACCCCTACAACTAACTAGAGACAAACTCGCGGGATGGCAGTATTCTGTCGCCATATTTATCGCGATGAACCTAGTATCGTTCGTTTTTATATTCTGTGCGTATGTTGTCATGTTTGTCACCGTTACTCGTTCAGCCAGAGCTATTAGATCAACTTCTACAAACAAGGAGTCTCAATTAGCTAAAAGAATGGCGTTTATCATTGGCACGGACTTCATTTGCTGGATGCCTGTTATCGTTATAGGGATCTTATCGTTACTTGGGGAGTTTTACGATCCTCAGCAGATAGTATACGCGTGGTTAGCTGTGTTTGTTATTCCAGTCAACTCGTCCATCAACCCGTTCTTGTATACCTTCTCGACGACATTATACTTTAACAAAATACTAAAAAACAGGATAGTTTCTACGTTAGCTAACTATCCATCAAGTAAGTATATTAGAATGAGCACTATGGGAATGATGATGATGATGACAATGATGATTATGTTTGTCATATAGACAATAATGAGTATAGTGATGCTCATCTTGATGATAGTATAGATGACAATGATGATGATAAATATGATAATAATGCTGCATGGAAGTTGTGATGACATCTGCGGTCAAGACAATGATGGTTATGTTGCTATTGCATTATCCCGCTCCCTTGCAGTCACTGGTTACTCAAGAGAGCCACTACACGCTTTAGTAACGACAAGTTATCTTTCTACAGGTGTCTTAAAGAGTGATTCAAACGTACCGAGTACAGCTGAAACACAGACTACATCGACAAAACACAATACAAACAACCCTACCGAGCTCAAGAAAAAGCTAAAGATTCCCAGTTTTAGTCGACGTGTTGCCTCGAGTATCAATGAGCTAAACCTTCGAGATAACCACACAGTAAGTATCGATCTCGCTCAGTCTCTAGTCTTATGCATGAACAAATGCATGACATCAAACCTCAATGCACGTTGCTCAGAATGGCAGCCTTGTATATGTTATCTATGTAACAAGTGATATCTGGCACTTCTATAGGGTACAGGCGATGATAATAATGTCCCTAGACCCATTCACACACTCACTACCCCTACACTCGATATACTCTACATACACCACTAGACTCATTCACACTCACTACCCCTACACTCGATATACTCTACATACACCACTAGACTCATTCACACTCACTACCCCTACACTAGATATACTCTACATACACCACTAGACCCATTCACACACTCACTACCCCTACACTTGATATACTCTACATACACCACTAGACTCATTCACACACTCACTACCCCTACACTAGATATACTCTACATACACCACTAGACTCATTCACACACTCACTACCCCTACACTAGATATACTCTACATACACCACTAGACCCATTCACACACTCACTACCCCTACACTAGATATACTCTGTATACACCACTAGACTCATTCACACACTCACTACCCCTACACTAGATATACTCTACATACACCACTAGACCCATTCACACACTCACTACCCCTACACTTGATATACTCTACATACACCACTAGACCCATTCACACACTTACTACCCCTACACTAGATATACTCTACATACACCACTAGACTCATTCACACACTCACTAGATATACTCTACATACACCACTAGACCCATTCACACACTCACTACCCCTACACTTGATATACTCTACATACACCACTAGACCCATTCACACACTTACTACCCCTACACTAGATATACTCTACATACACCACTAGACTCATTCACACTCACTACCCCTACACTAGATATACTCTACATACACCACTAGACCCATTCACACACTCACTACCCCTACACTAGATATACTCTACATACACCACTAGACCCATTCACACACTTACTACCCCTACACTAGATATACTCTACATACATCACTAGACCCATTCACACACTTACTACCCCTACACTAGATATACTCTACATACACCACTAGACCCATTCACACACTCACTACCCCTACACTAGATATACTCTACATACACCACTAGACCCATTCACACACTCACTACTCCTACACTAGATATACTCTACATACACCACTAGACCCATTCACACACTCACTACCCCTACACTAGATATACTCTACATACACCACTAGACCCATTCACACACTTACTACCCCTACACTAGATATACTCTACATACACCACTAGACCCATTCACACACTCACTACCCCTACACTTGATATACTCTACATACACCACTAGACTCATTCACACTCACTACCCCTACACTAGATATACTCTACATACACCACTAGACCCATTCACACACTTACTACCCCTACACTAGATATACTCTACATACACCACTAGACCCATTCACACACTCACTACTCCTACACTAGATATACTCTACATACACCACTAGACCCATTCACACACTCACTACCCCTACACTAGATATACTCTACATACACCACTAGACCCATTCACACTCACTACCCCTACACTAGATATACTCTACATACACCACTAGACCCATTCACACACTCACTACCCCTACACTAGATATACTCTACATACACCACTAGACCCATTCACACACTTACTACCCCTACACTAGATATACTCTACATACACCACTAGACCCATTCACACACTCACTACCCCTACACTAGATATACTCTACATACACCACTAGACTCATTCACACTTACTACCCCTACACTAGATATACTCTACATACACCACTAGACCCATTCACACACTTACTAGCTACCCCTACACTAGATATACTCTACATACACCACTAGACCCATTCACACACTCACTACCCCTACACTAGATATACTCTACATACACCACTAGACCCATTCACACACTAACTACCCCTACACTAGATATACTCTACATACACCACTAGACCCATTCACACACTCACTACCCCTACACTAGATATACTCTACATACACCACTAGACCCATTCACACTTACTACCCCTACACTAGATATACTCTACATACACCACTAGACTCATTCACACTTACTACCCCTACACTAGATATACTCTACATACACCACTAGACCCATTCACACACTCACTACCCCTACACTAGATATACTCTACATACACCACTAGACCCATTCACACACTCACTACCCCTACACTCGATATACTCTACATACACCACTAGACCCATTCACACACTCACTATTCCTACACTAGATATACTCTACATACACCACTAGACCCATTCACACACTCACTACCCCTACACTAGATATACTCTACATACACCACTAGACCCATTCACACACTCACTACCCCTACACTCGATATACTCTACATACACCACTAGACCCATTCACACACTTACTACCCCTACACTAGATATACTCTACATACACCACTAGACCCATTCACACTCACTACCCCTACACTAGATATACTCTACATACACCACTAGACCCATTCACACACTCACTACCCCTACACTAGATATACTCTACATACACCACTAGACTCATTCACACTCACTACCCCTACACTAGATATACTCTACATACACCACTAGACCCATTCACACACTCACTACCCCTACACTAGATATACTCTACATACACCACTAGACCCATTCACACACTCACTACCCCTACACTAGATATACTCTACATACACCACTAGACCCATTCACACACTTACTACCCCTACACTAGATATACTCTACATACACCACTAGACCCATTCACACACTCACTACCCCTACACTAGATATACTCTACATACACCACTAGACTCATTCACACTTACTACCCCTACACTAGATATACTCTACATACACCACTAGACCCATTCACACACTTACTAGCTACCCCTACACTAGATATACTCTACATACACCACTAGACCCATTCACACACTCACTACCCCTACACTAGATATACTCTACATACACCACTAGACCCATTCACACACTTACTACCCCTACACTAGATATACTCTACATACACCACTAGACCCATTCACACACTCACTACCCCTACACTAGATATACTCTACATACACCACTAGACCCATTCACACTTACTACCCCTACACTAGATATACTCTACATACACCACTAGACTCATTCACACTTACTACCCCTACACTAGATATACTCTACATACACCACTAGACCCATTCACACACTCACTACCCCTACACTAGATATACTCTACATACACCACTAGACCCATTCACACACTCACTACCCCTACACTCGATATACTCTACATACACCACTAGACCCATTCACACACTCACTATTCCTACACTAGATATACTCTACATACACCACTAGACCCATTCACACACTCACTACCCCTACACTAGATATACTCTACATACACCACTAGACCCATTCACACACTCACTACCCCTACACTCGATATACTCTACATACACCACTAGACCCATTCACACACTTACTACCCCTACACTAGATATACTCTACATACACCACTAGACCCATTCACACTCACTACCCCTACACTAGATATACTCTACATACACCACTAGACCCATTCACACACTCACTACCCCTACACTAGATATACTCTACATACACCACTAGACTCATTCACACTCACTACCCCTACACTAGATATACTCTACATACACCACTAGACCCATTCACACACTCACTACCCCTACACTAGATATACTCTACATACACCACTAGACCCATTCACACACTCACTACCCCTACACTAGATATACTCTACATACACCACTAGACCCATTCACACACTCACTACCCCTACACTAGATATACTCTACATACACCACTAGACCCATTCACACACTCACTACTCCTACACTAGATATACTCTACATACACCACTAGACCCATTCACACACTCACTACTCCTACACTAGATATACTCTACATACACCACTAGACCCATTCACACACTCACTACCCCTACACTTGATATACTCTACATACACCACTAGACCCATTCACACACTTACTACCCCTACACTAGATATACTCTACATACACCACTAGACCCATTCACACACTTACTACCCCTACACTCGATATACTCTACATACACCACTAGACTCATTCACACTTACTACCCCTACACTAGATATACTCTACATACACCACTAGACTCATTCACACTTACTACCCCTACACTAGATATACTCTACATACACCACTAGACCCATTCACACACTTACTACCCCTACACTAGATATACTCTACATACACCACTAGACCCATTCACACACTCACTATCCCTACACTAGATATACTCTACATACACCACTAGACCCATTCACACTTACTACCCCTACACTAGATATACTCTACATACACCACTAGACTCATTCACACTTACTACCCCTACACTAGATATACTCTACATACACCACTAGACCCATTCACACACTCACTACCCCTACACTAGATATACTCTACATACACCACTAGACCCATTCACACACTCACTACCCCTACACTCGATATACTCTACATACACCACTAGACCCATTCACACACTCACTATTCCTACACTAGATATACTCTACATACACCACTAGACCCATTCACACACTCACTACCCCTACACTAGATATACTCTACATACACCACTAGACCCATTCACACACTCACTACCCCTACACTCGATATACTCTACATACACCACTAGACCCATTCACACACTTACTACCCCTACACTAGATATACTCTACATACACCACTAGACCCATTCACACTCACTACCCCTACACTAGATATACTCTACATACACCACTAGACCCATTCACACACTCACTACCCCTACACTAGATATACTCTACATACACCACTAGACTCATTCACACTCACTACCCATACACTAGATATACTCTACATACACCACTAGACCCATTCACACACTCACTACCCCTACACTAGATATACTCTACATACACCACTAGACCCATTCACACACTCACTACCCCTACACTAGATATACTCTACATACACCACTAGACCCATTCACACACTTACTACCCCTACACTAGATATACTCTACATACACCACTAGACCCATTCACACACTCACTACCCCTACACTAGATATACTCTACATACACCACTAGACTCATTCACACTTACTACCCCTACACTAGATATACTCTACATACACCACTAGACCCATTCACACACTTACTAGCTACCCCTACACTAGATATACTCTACATACACCACTAGACCCATTCACACACTCACTACCCCTACACTAGATATACTCTACATACACCACTAGACCCATTCACACACTTACTACCCCTACACTAGATATACTCTACATACACCACTAGACCCATTCACACACTCACTACCCCTACACTAGATATACTCTACATACACCACTAGACCCATTCACACTTACTACCCCTACACTAGATATACTCTACATACACCACTAGACTCATTCACACTTACTACCCCTACACTAGATATACTCTACATACACCACTAGACCCATTCACACACTCACTACCCCTACACTAGATATACTCTACATACACCACTAGACCCATTCACACACTCACTACCCCTACACTCGATATACTCTACATACACCACTAGACCCATTCACACACTCACTATTCCTACACTAGATATACTCTACATACACCACTAGACCCATTCACACACTCACTACCCCTACACTAGATATACTCTACATACACCACTAGACCCATTCACACACTCACTACCCCTACACTCGATATACTCTACATACACCACTAGACCCATTCACACACTTACTACCCCTACACTAGATATACTCTACATACACCACTAGACCCATTCACACTCACTACCCCTACACTAGATATACTCTACATACACCACTAGACCCATTCACACACTCACTACCCCTACACTAGATATACTCTACATACACCACTAGACTCATTCACACTCACTACCCCTACACTAGATATACTCTACATACACCACTAGACCCATTCACACACTCACTACCCCTACACTAGATATACTCTACATACACCACTAGACCCATTCACACACTCACTACCCCTACACTAGATATACTCTACATACACCACTAGACCCATTCACACACTCACTACCCCTACACTAGATATACTCTACATACACCACTAGACCCATTCACACACTCACTACTCCTACACTAGATATACTCTACATACACCACTAGACCCATTCACACACTCACTACTCCTACACTAGATATACTCTACATACACCACTAGACCCATTCACACACTCACTACCCCTACACTTGATATACTCTACATACACCACTAGACCCATTCACACACTTACTACCCCTACACTAGATATACTCTACATACACCACTAGACCCATTCACACACTTACTACCCCTACACTCGATATACTCTACATACACCACTAGACTCATTCACACTTACTACCCCTACACTAGATATACTCTACATACACCACTAGACTCATTCACACTTACTACCCCTACACTAGATATACTCTACATACACCACTAGACTCATTCACACACTCACTACCCCTACACTAGATATACTCTACATACACCACTAGACTCATTCACACTCACTACCCCTACACTAGATATACTCTACATACACCACTAGACCCATTCACACACTTACTACCCCTACACTCGATATACTCTACATACACCACTAGACTCATTCACACTTACTACCCCTACACTAGATATACTCTACATACACCACTAGACTCATTCACACTTACTACCCCTACACTAGATATACTCTACATACACCACTAGACTCATTCACACACTCACTACCCCTACACTAGATATACTCTACATACACCACTAGACTCATTCACACTCACTACCCCTACACTAGATATACTCTACATACACCACTAGACCCATTCACACACTTACTACCCCTACACTCGATATAATCTACATACACCACTAGACTCATTCACACTTACTACCCCTACACTAGATATACTCTACATACACCATTAGACTCATTCACACTTACTACCCCTACACTAGATATACTCTACATACACCACTAGACTCATTCACACACTCACTACCCCTACACTAGATATACTCTACATACACCACTAGACCCATTCACACACTCACTACCCCTACACTAGATATACTCTACATACACCACTAGACCCATTCACACACTTACTACCCCTACACTAGATATACTCTACATACACCACTAGACCCATTCACACACTTACTACCCCTACACTAGATATACTCTACATACACCACTAGACCCATTCACACACTTACTACCCCTACACTAGATATACTCTACATACACCACTAGACCCATTCACACACTTACTACCCCTACACTAGATATACTCTACATACACCACTAGACCCATTCACACACTCACTACTCCTACACTAGATATACTCTACATACACCACTAGACCCATTCACACACTCACTACTCCTACACTAGATATACTCTACATACACCACTAGACCCATTCACACACTCACTACCCCTACACTTGATATACTCTACATACACCACTAGACCCATTCACACACTTACTACCCCTACACTAGATATACTCTACATACACCACTAGACCCATTCACACACTTACTACCCCTACACTCGATATACTCTACATACACCACTAGACTCATTCACACTTACTACCCCTACACTAGATATACTCTACATACACCACTAGACTCATTCACACTTACTACCCCTACACTAGATATACTCTACATACACCACTAGACTCATTCACACACTCACTACCCCTACACTAGATATACTCTACATACACCACTAGACTCATTCACACTCACTACCCCTACACTAGATATACTCTACATACACCACTAGACCCATTCACACACTTACTACCCCTACACTCGATATACTCTACATACACCACTAGACTCATTCACACTTACTACCCCTACACTAGATATACTCTACATACACCACTAGACTCATTCACACTTACTACCCCTACACTAGATATACTCTACATACACCACTAGACTCATTCACACACTCACTACCCCTACACTAGATATACTCTACATACACCACTAGACTCATTCACACTCACTACCCCTACACTAGATATACTCTACATACACCACTAGACCCATTCACACACTTACTACCCCTACACTCGATATACCCTACATACACCACTAGACTCATTCACACTTACTACCCCTACACTAGATATACTCTACATACACCATTAGACTCATTCACACTTACTACCCCTACACTAGATATACTCTACATACACCACTAGACTCATTCACACACTCACTACCCCTACACTAGATATACTCTACATACACCACTAGACCCATTCACACACTCACTACCCCTACACTAGATATACTCTACATACACCACTAGACCCATTCACACACTCACTACCCCTACACTAGATATACTCTACATACACCACTAGACCCATTCACACACTCACTACCCCTACACTAGATATACTCTACATACACCACTAGACTCATTCACACACTTACTACCCCTACACTAGATATACTCTACATACACCACTAGACCCATTCACACACTCACTACCCCTACACTAGATATACTCTACATACACCACTAGACCCATTCACACACTTACTACCCCTACACTAGATATACTCTACATACACCACTAGACCCATTCACACACTCACTACCCCTACACTTGATATACTCTACATACACCACTAGACTCATTCACACTCACTACCCCTACACTAGATATACTCTACATACACCACTAGACCCATTCACACACTTACTACCCCTACACTCGATATACTCTACATACACCACTAGACTCATTCACACTTACTACCCCTCCACTAGATATACTCTACATACACCACTAGACTCATTCACACTTACTACCCCTACACTAGATATACTCTACATACACCACTAGACTCATTCACACACTCACTACCCCTACACTAGATATACTCTACATACACCACTAGACTCATTCACACTCACTACCCCTACACTAGATATACTCTACATACACCACTAGACCCATTCACACACTTACTACCCCTACACTCGATATACTCTACATACACCACTAGACTCATTCACACTTACTACCCCTACACTTGATATACTCTACATACACCATTAGACTCATTCACACTTACTGCCCCTACACTAGATATACTCTACATACACCACTAGACTCATTCACACACTCACTACCCCTACACTAGATATACTCTACATACACCACTAGACCCATTCACACACTCACTACCCCTACACTAGATATACTCTACATACACCACTAGACCCATTCACACACTCACTACCCCTACACTAGATATACTCTACATACACCACTAGACCCATTCACACACTCACTACCCCTACACTAGATATACTCTACATACACCACTAGACTCATTCACACACTTACTACCCCTACACTAGATATACTCTACATACACCACTAGACCCATTCACACACTCACTACCCCTACACTAGATATACTCTACATACACCACTAGACCCATTCACACACTTACTACCCCTACACTAGATATACTCTACATACACCACTAGACCCATTCACACACTCACTACCCCTACACTTGATATACTCTACATACACCACTAGACTCATTCACACTCACTACCCCTACACTAGATATACTCTACATACACCACTAGACCCATTCACACACTTACTACCCCTACACTCGATATACTCTACATACACCACTAGACTCATTCACACTTACTACCCCTACACTGGATATACTCTACATACACCACTAGACTCATTCACACTTACTACCCCTACACTAGATATACTCTACATACACCACTAGACTCATTCACACACTCACTACCCCTACACTAGATATACTCTACATACACCACTAGACCCATTCACACACTCACTACCCCTACACTAGATATACTCTACATACACCACTAGACCCATTCACACACTCACTACCCCTACACTAGATATACTCTACATACACCACTAGACCCATTCACACACTCACTACCCCTACACTAGATATACTCTACATACACCACTAGACCCATTCACACACTCACTACCCCTACACTCGATATACTCTACATACACCACTAGACTCATTCACACACTTACTACCCCTACACTAGATATACTCTACATACACCACTAGACCCATTCACACACTCACTACCCCTACACTAGATATACTCTACATACACCACTAGACCCATTCACACACTTACTACCCCTACACTAGATATACTCTACATACACCACTAGACCCATTCACACACTCACTACCCCTACACTAGATATACTCTACATACACCACTAGACCCATTCACACACTTACTACCCCTACACTAGATATACTCTACATACACCACTAGACCCATTCACACACTTACTACCCCTACACTCGATATACTCTACATACACCACTAGACCCATTCACACACTCACTACCCCTACACTAGATATACTCTACATACACCACTAGACCCATTCACACACTTACTACCCCTACACTAGATATACTCTACATACACCACTAGACCCATTCACACACTCACTACCCCTACACTAGATATACTCTACATACACCACTAGACCCATTCACACACTTACTACCCCTACACTAGATATACTCTACATACACCACTAGACCCATTCACACACTTACTACCCCTACACTAGATATACTCTACATACACCACTAGACCCATTCACACACTTACTACCCCTACACTAGATATACTCTACATACACCACTAGACCCATTCACACACTTACTACCCCTACACTAGATATACTCTACATACATAGATTAAAACTTTCTGCAGCTTAAAATACATCATACCGAGTGTTTTCCAGTGATAAATGAAATTATGAGGGTTTTTAATTTAATTTCTAGGACGCAAGAAAGAGTTCTACAAGTCAAATAGTGGATTCACGAATCTAGCTGACATATAGCAAAACACGATAAAGAATAATCGTAAAGCAATTAATTAGAACAATTTAGATAACTTCTTATTTGTATATAGTAAATGATATAAATTTTAGTAGGAAACAAACAAAAAACATTTTTGCGTATTCATTGTTTGCTATCAAGCCCCGTGATGATGAGAATGAAAAAGATGAAAAGGAAAGAAATCAAGAGTAATTTTATCCGACTGTCATTCCAGCGATACGTTTGATGTCCTAAATAGATGGGAGTTCATGATCTCGTTATTGATAGAAGCACAGCACCAAGATCATTGATCTAAAGCCATACAAACTGTGAATCTATTTATAGGCCAATGAACCTTTAATTCACCTTGGATTGCTTTATAATGCTTTTCAATTTTTTTGAGCACTGTTGAATATTTAATAATGTAGTGGCAACGCACGCACATTGTTCTTATATATGTATTACCTAAAACACCAGGCGGGGTTCTCGTACGCTATTGTTCAGGTGTTTGCATGTCAAACTAGCTCACAGATATATCTAAAGCCGAGAGAACCGGATTAAAATGAAGTACTTTGATTTTTAATTCTATTTATTCTACTCATTTGTTTGAGGATTTGTGCCGTGGGCACTGGTGTACTTACTAAGGAGACATACAAGTACTCTACGAGTACACAATGGACCTCCGGCTTAACGTGCTTATCCGAAAAGACGCAAAATTCTAACAATTTGCGTATGTAATTACAAAGGCAGCAGTTTCTACTCAAATATTTTAAGACACCGAGTGTTGGTCCGGCCACGGGGATCGATCCTGTGACCTCCCGCACAATAGACCGGCGGTCATCTAACGGCGGTATTTCAAATTGTTAAAAAATGCTCCGAGTAAGAATTAGGGTTGCTGATGGCATTGAAATGATTAGAATATATTGTTTAAATGCTTGATCTGATTGGCTAAAATAAGAAAATTGGTCTTTTTTCAAACATTTTGAATATATTTGCTTTATTTTATTTAAAATATCATTTCAGCTTTATCCTATACACAAATACGAAAATTTTGAAATTTTTTACCAATTGTTTCTATTTTTAAAATTTAATTTGTACACAACCAAGACTTTTGCCTGACGAGAAAAAAATTAAATTGAATCTAAGCACGAAAACAAGAAAGCAGTTTTTTGTTCAGTTTACTTAGGTTTTTTTTAGATCATATGTACTTGTGTGTACCTGAAAAAAGGACCACGCTGCGCCCCTGAAGCTATCGTATCTTTTTGTATGAGAAATTTCACCGTGGGACTCACTACAAAAAGCAAGCGTCTCTAAGCCATTGTTTTGAACAATTATGATTGGACAAGATCTTCAAACAAAAGAAACACTGTCTCGTAGAATTTTGCATATTTTTCTTAAGAAATGTGTAACCCATGTCTTGATATATCAACATCGTGAAAATCAAAGAATTTTTTATGTGGGAATGGCAAATGCTGCAAAACAATAGAAACCTCCCTAGTTCTTACGGGTATTGTTATTTAATGAGCACCAAAGATCTTTTACAATCTCTATCTTGCTCTGACGTCACAAAGTATACAACTGGAACACATTTGTTCTGAGAATAGATTTCTTTGATTACGTAATAAGGTAAATACGTCATCTGATATATTCTATATACACACACTGTCCAAATATAGACTCTAACGCAAAGAAGTGATGACCACTAGATCGAGATGATATAGAATGCCCACAATTCATTATGTAGTTGATACATTTCTCTCCCATGTCTCTACTTCGATCACCTTCTCTATCCTCTTCTAGCCTCTCCTCATATATTATCTGCTAATCTCAAGTGTATTGTTTAACTATAGAAAATTATCCAATTATTTTACACTAAAGAAGTCCTTACCTACCTGTTTCCATAGCAACACCAATGAAACATTTCTATATGATATATCTCAGTTCAAACTCTAATTGCTTTCAACAATATGCAAATGTACAAGTTTGTAAATAAGTCTATCTTAGTTACCGTAGTATCATATGTATAATTACTCAGAAGGCTTGATTTCATTAATTTTCTATAAGTTAGAGGGAAATTAAGCAACTCTAGCAGCTTGCCAACAAAAAAAGGTAAGTAGTTGAATCAAAAAATAGAATCGAGTTCAGCTTTGTTGATACGGATTTAGCTGGACCTGTTTTGCGCCGATCCAAGACATGCTGCAAGGTGGCTTTGATTCCGACCCCGTCTGACCCTTTGGCGGATAAACAACGATATTTATTTAGTTAGAGCTTCAATGTTTTCAATCAGCCATATTTTTGCGATTTCGGTGTAAAAATTTCGTTTTGCAATTTTGAAGTTTTACTGGTGGAAAGTTCTGATGTAAAATTTCTTTTGACACGCATTGTATCCATCTTGAGTATTCACTGTATCAGTTCAATCCATATTTTATTAACATTCTTATTTAGAAATATTGATTCCTCGGATTTGAAGTTTGTGTCTGATTTTGATCTGAAACTCATTACTAATGCATGTCCAGTGAAGAAAAGATATTAGAGCAACTCACGTAGTAGACCATTCTCGGACTGTTGTTCTACACATATTAGCACACAGCTGGCTTTATAAGTCTATAGTTTAATTTGCAGGCGTTTGGGAAAATAAGAGCGTCTCGAAGGAGACCATACCATAAAGGTAAGGATTAGGGTAGGAGGTTAGTTTAGGTTTTGGTTTAAGTATTATAGGTTTAGAGGTTAAGCTTAGATTTAGGTTTAGTTCGAGAGGAGCGCTTTGGGTAAGGGTGGAGGCTTCGTGGTGGAGCCGGTTGCATTGGGTTTGTGGGTGGGCAATCATTTTGTCAAGTATTACATAAACAGGCTGTTGTATTAATCTACAAAAGTATGGTTATTTCTTTTTCCTTTTTTCCCCGAAGATTACGAACGGACACTAGGTTAGGATGTTTATGCGTCAATGTTTGATGACAGTTTATCGCCGGCGAATATTCTAGTATAAAAAAATACGTTCCATTCTGTATACAAAAGGCTACAAATAGACCAAAACTACTATAAACGGGGCAAGTGCAATACTTCCTGATAAGTTAAATAAGTGGTTTTTACACCAGATTTAATTAACCTAGTGCAGTTTGATATGGACATGGTTGATATACAATACTAGATCAAAAGATACGACCATGTTGTAATTATAAATATTTACTTCTACAATATAGCCAAATGGAATGATGTGGAGGATTGAATAGTGTCGGTTTGTCACCACACACGAATTGAATTGGTCATTAAATAACTTCCATTGTAGATTAGCATCAGTCAGGTGGGATCCGACTATATGCACAACAATGGCGGAATATTTCACGTTAGAAAAAATTCAAAAATTGCCATTGATAGAAATGATGACTTTTATTTCGTCTCTTCTTGCACGTTCAACTTAGTATTCGATCCGTGCCTCGTCTAGCCTGCTTTCTTCTACGTTGTTGAGGGCAGACCTAACCCGCCCCACTGCCATGTTATTTTCTTTGTCAAAACTTACGGTATAGCTTTAAACGTTGTACGTGAGAGATATCCCGTAGTGATATTTGGACGATTTTAAAAGCCACTAATTGATGCTTTTAACGTACTTGCACTGCAACACTGTATTATTGACATGTAAGAACCCCCCCCCCCCCCCTCTCTCTTTTTCTTTGACATCATTATTTTAATTCTTACGAAATCTCATCAATACTTAGCCGAGGTAAATGCTCATATCTCAGTGTGATAGTAGTTCTGTGCTTTGAAGTGCCTTTACTTTTTGCTTCGAATTGATCATGAAAGTAATGTTGATGACTTCTGTTTATTCGATCACATGTTAGTTAGATGCCTTTGTACTTGAATGTGTTTCACCGATAATCCCAGTTTAATTCAATTCATATCAAAAGCATCGTATATAACATTAATTAACGAAACAAGAAAATCATGCAGTAACGATCAAAACAGATGTTTAAAAAAGTTGAAAAGTTGTCCATATTTAATGTCAAAATCCCTTAATTAAGAATTTATTTGCAAAAGCTAGACTAATGTCTCAGCAGCGAAATCCGCCCGGCCCGCGTTGGTTATGAAAAATACATTTGTAAATATATTTTTAGATTGAGAGAGCGATTTCATCTCTTTTTCCATTCATTGTGTGAAATGCTTTTTACGTGAATCTAAAGCTGCAACTTATCATTGCCTTAATGCCACATCACTAATGCAGGACCCATTTATTTGACAACCACCTTTCATCCTATAGAAGCCTTCGAATATTAACACATAAATACAGGTGCTGTTCAAAAGCACGTTTTGCAATCTTCAGTTTTGTGACACTTAAGCGGCGTTTACACGAGCAATTTTTCCTTGACAATTTTTCGTTGACAATTTTTCCTTGACAAAAATTGCTCATGTAGATGGAGTAAAATGGACAATTTTTCCTTGACAAGGAAAAGCGGGCGTGATGGCTTTTCCTTGACAAGGAAAAATTGTCAACGATAAAATTTGTTCGTGTAGACGGACAACAAGGAAAATGTGGCAAGGAATATGTGATTAGTTTCCAGTTTCTTCGCACGATCAGTCTCCAAATCAAAACAAAATGGCGGCTAAAGCAAAATTAATCTGGAGCGATAAATCTGTTTATATTTTGTTGGATTTACTCCAATCCAGACAGAGTCTTTGGAATACGAAACATGAATCAAATCGCAACCCCAGTATAAAAAAAGTGAGTACGGATCATCTCACACCCAAGGACGGACCCACCATCTGCGCTTTCGAAATTCGCAATCGTGCATAAGCAAAAGCGCCCCTAGTCCACATGCAGCAAGCCTTCTTCGATCTCTATTTTTCACTTGCATATACGCCATTTTGTTTTGTTTGCTCATCAAGAAACTGGAAACAAATGATGTTAGTACTCCACTGATTGCAAGGCATCGCGGGCATAACCTAAACTTGTCAAGGAAAACTTGTTCATCATCTACACGCGCAAGGAAACCTTGTTAATAAAAAATGGTAAAGGAAAAGTTGTTGATCGTCTACACGAGCGATGACAGTGTCAAATAAAAATTGTCAAGGAAAAATTGCCCGTGTAAACGCAGCTTTACACTGTGCTCACACGCATTTACAAAGCGCCACAGATTTTCATCGCAAACTTGCAAGCTAGACCACTGCATGAAGTCCTATTTCAGATAGAAACCCCTCCCTTGTGTGGGCCCGGTGCATGAAGTCCTATTTCAGATAGAAACCCCTCCCTTGTGTGGGCCCGGTGCATGAAGTCCTATTTCAGATAGAAACCCCTCCCTTGTGTGGGCCCGGTGCATGTTGTTTTCGTGAGAAAAGCCATTATATGTACCATATAGTATCACAAAAGAATATTGAAAACATCCAAAGATTAGAAGTATATCTATTGGGGTTACTGTGTACGTAAATGCAAGGTTTATAATAATCAATAGACTTTCGATTCAAGGAGATTTTCAAGAGTCTTTTCATAATTTCTAGTTAATCTCTTACCTCTTCACCAGGGCTGCTCTACTCGCTTTTCATGTTGCCATTGTTTTTGCATGTCAAGATAGCGCATGTGATGTTTCAATACAATTTCTATAAGTTTTTCTTTCAAATTTTAAGAAGATTATCACTAAAACTAATTAAATATTATAAATTATTGCCTGCACAAATTATTAAGCAGATGTTTTCAATATTTATTATCACCTCGTGAGAATTTTACTCTGAACACTCGTTGGTAGCGCAAGATGATGCGGCTCCCATACTAGAAAAGCTTCATCTCACTTATACCACGCATTTTCATTCTGAGGTATACCTGTTTTCAAGAGAAATTATATTAAAATTGTGACAGAGAAATTTTATTTGGAAATGTGCCTCGTTACATTAATTTGTTTCGGCTATTAACCATTTGTACTGCTTTGTCGGTGACCGAATTGACATCAAATGTTTAATAAGCTTTAGTTTTAGCTAAGTAATTAGAACAAATCAAGGTTTTGTTTAGGTAAACCAGGGTCAGTTGAGAGATGTTCGCAGTTTTTGCTTGGAAATATCAGAAATTGTAATTTCTCTCTAAATAGTTTTTCGGTATAAGTTGGTGCCAAAAATAAAACTCTATACAATCTTAAATATGTGCAGAACTTTGCGAGGCATAAAACTACCCTAAGAATCAAATGAATCCGGTTTTTTTTTCATGAAAAATGTACTTAAAAGAAAGTTTTGATGCTGTTTCGCGCTCTTATTCAAAAGGAAACACAAAAGTTTGAGAAATGTTTTTTTTAAAATAACTGAAAAAACGATGCCAAAAATAATCAATAAGTCTGAGACCAAAAATGATACTTTTAAAAATTTGTAACATCTTTAAGAATACAGGAATTTCAATTTATCAAAATAATTAGATATTGTATCAAGACGGGGGAAAAACATCATCACGCTTGAGGCTTTTTATTCTATTGAATGTTTTCAAAGGATATATATAAAAATTAGCTTTTGTGATTTACAGTTTTATACAGCTCATCGCAGAGCTTTTCCTCAATCTGCCTCTGACGACATATTTCCGAGTGCGGTCTTCGGTAAAATGACAAATCGCTCTATTCCTTTTGAAATATATAAAGAATAATACACTATAACTCTTAAAATTGAACTGAACATCTCGCAAAAATAGATACTAATAGAAAATATTTACTAATATAGGTACGTTTGTTTTCATACCAAAAACTGAGCAATGATATTAATTCACAATATTGTTACCGGCAGGAGCTATATAAGGGGAATTAGCACGAAATGCAAAATTCATGTCGTGAAACAATGAATGTCCCACTGAATCAACTGTTTTTGAGCCTTGTAGAAATGTAGAATGTTGGAATGTGTGTAAAATTGGAAGAGATCTTGTCAGTTCGTTTGTTTCTTTGCTATTGATACGTATCAAAAAAACAACACACTGAAGTAAAAGCAGATTTTTAGTTATTTATGTCTGAATCTAAATATAACGAGTTCGGCTAATCCTGTGGTTTTGGAGCTAGTTTCATACAAATATTAAAAAAGGACCTGTCGTCGGTCCTCCGCGCACTTCAGGAGGGCTCATGATGTCACAACAATTTCAATATTCGTTCACATCTATTGTGTATATATACATGTGAACTAGTACCCTGTAAAAAAGAAATTTTGGCCATAACTTTTCTAGCTCCAAGACAGAACCAGCACCATCTAATTCAAGGTAAATTTAAAAATCTATCAGAATACGCAACATTTATTATTTGTGTTTTACAAAATTGTGCTAATTGTTGTAATTTGTGGTAAATTGTTACTTGAATTTGTTTTGTTGGATTTCAGATTGTTATTCAAATGTATATTTTATACATATGTACTTCAATTTTGCATGGACTCATGTGTATTCTCCACATTTGCAGATGAAATATAAAAGTGTAATTTACTAGATATTGTAAATTAATTGTAAATATACCTGGAATTCAACATATCGTCGTGCGCGGATTCGAAATGCACTCAATTATCATCAAATATGATTAAAATATATCTAAATTCTTTGTATGTGTTTATTATCAATTGTTATTACAAGGGCTAGGCTCGGATTTTTCAATGTTACTAGAAAGTTTTTGTTAATGTTTTGACGAACGGTTAAAAACGTTGAGTCCAAGTCCCGTGTGTGAATTCAACGTGAATCCGAAACTATCGCCGTGAAAAGTTCCGGGATTCGTTACTTCGTAAATTGCTACAAAGATGCATGATTTGTGTTTTTGTACTCCGTGCCTTTTTAAAATTAGGACTGACTGCATTACTACTCTATCTGTATAATAAACGTCTTAAAACTAAAGCATCACATGTTTTGTAAATGTAAATAGTAACATAACTATTAACTATTCAAAGTTTTAATAGTAAAAGCAGAATTATTCTGTGTTCGTGCACTGAAAGAACTCCTTCATAGAATATAATAGGCTGTAACTGGCAGATAGCTTTCTCCATTGTATGCAAGCCTCCGGACGCCAATCGACTTCGCCGTAACGAACCGGAATCGGCTGTTTTAAAAAAACAAAAGAACCGCAGATTTTGGTATCGCTTCGTTATAAACTCCGTTAATTCTTTTGTTCTCTTTTGTATTCTATTATCGTTAACATATACGACACATGCGTAATCTGTAATTTAGGTAAAAAGACCTTCATTTGTATTTTGAAATTCGTGAATTTGATGATTAAACAAATCTCGCTGTGATTTCTGAGCAGTTATGTTAGTTCGTGATTGTAAATGAATAAACAAGCGAATGGTTGATGGGATTAATGGATGAACAAAGGACGAATCGGTATCAATGAATGAAACAATAAAATAAAAAAAAGAATATAAACAAACGAACAAAAGAATTAATACTGAAGTGAGCAATGAATGCAAGACTGGATAAATGAAATAAATCAATGAATATTTCCGTGAGTCAGTCAATGAGTGAATTATGAGAGACATCTGAGAAAAAGGAAAAGGTCGATAGTAAAGAATGCATTATGTACTTGGCCAGATGCAACTCTAGACTTGTTCCTGTATATTAGTTCTACGAATTTCTTTCTAGAAAGTACTCAGTCTAGTCATATTGAGTCATTTCTCTAAAATGATAATATAGTTAACACCTTTTATTAATGATTACGACAGGTTAATTCACTCAAAGGGAGAACATCGAGGATTTTTTTCATGTCATTGATTACTGCAGAGGAAGTGAGCGTCAACGATCTCACTATTTCAGATTTCAAATAAACCTCATAGAATTTTATCAACTGCATTGAACAATTTAACTAGTCAGACAGGTGTTACACTAAATCTTAGTATTTATCTTGGAGATAAACAGTCCATATCGATCGATCGTTAATCGAACATCCATTAACCATACTATTTGCTCAACTGATAACGCACACCAACACAAGTCCGAGTATCTTAGTCATAGCTTTGGGGCTTTGATTCAATAATAACCAGTCAATCTAGCTTGTTCCTGTTTTATCAACAAACGCGTGTCTGTTTCACTCCAATGCTTTGACTTGCTTTATACGCAACTGGTACAACTTTTGAAGCAGCTTCGACGATATAAAAGAGTCAGAACGTCCTATTGGAATTCACTGATTTCATACTAAAATTACTAATAGCATCGTTAAACGAAGACGAAGCTGCATGGGTTCGAAATAAATGAATATTTGCGTGCACTGGTGCCAAACTAATGGCAATTATAAATGGAATATTGAAAATACAATAAGAAAATGAAGTGATCGGGTCGCGCCTTTTAAACTTACAGTCAGTTGAGAAGACTGAATAAACAATAACGAAAAAAAAAGTGAAAATGGAAACAAAGAAACAATGTTCATGCATAGGGCTTGGTATAACAAAACAGTGATTGTTTAAAATGAGGTACTCTAAAAACACTGCAGATAATAAACCTTTGGAATGAATTCGCATGTATTTTAATTTTAGGCATCGACCATGTATACCCGCAGTTGGGCATTTCATTTTTACAATACTTCACCGATAAGCAAACAAATAAAGATTTGCTAACACAAGCTATGATAGAAATAATCATATCAGATGGTCTAGTTTAGTGCGTGCAAACAATCATAGATGCATATAAAACGTTCTAGGATAGCGCTGGTAGCGGGAAGTCGTTTTCTACTAGTGTGTTGTTTTCATTTTACACAAGTGTATTTACAAATAACTCAGTCAGCAGTTCAAACATCAATAGGCTGTGCTCCTGAGCGCCATGTCGTATTTCATATCGCGATATGTTTTGATGTGCAATATGTATTTTGTCACCAGTTTTCTGACATTAAATACTTTGTATACGACACTTTGTTTTAAATATCATATATAGACAACTCAGTAATTATAAAAAAATAGTTACAAAATCACTGCTTTGTTCCCTGAACGTTATGTACGGTGACGTAATAACGTAAAGTACTTTTGTAGCTTTGGAAGAGTCTATCTAGATAACAAGTAATGCTTCTCGCCTGTGGACTTGATAATTATGATGGATTTTCAATGATCCACTCAAGTATCTCCAAAGGTTTATGTTTAGATTTCAAGAGGTCTTCGCATAGTTTTGTTTTACTATTTGGCAAGGGTTTAATTGGCAAATCGTTGCTGTCAGATAAAAGATCCGCCATTACGTGCTTATTGTCAACTCGAACATAGTCATTATAAATGCTTCATCGTTTTATTTTACTTTTTACTTTTTTTAAGACTCCCTTCCCTTACATTCACGTTCATCTCTTCCCACTACATTCCTTTCTCATTTTCATTTCTTATTTCATTCACATTATCCGTCTTTAAAGCCCTCGTGTAAAGGATGTTCTCAAACACTAAGTATAACCATATAAGGTAATGACCCAATATGTTTTTAGGAATAAACTGCTCTTCCTTTTCACTGTCCTTTAAACTCCACACACGTATATTAGCCTGTCCTGTCTCTGACAATGAATACTTGATTTTTGATTTGAAAATAGGGAGGCGTGACGATAAATAAAGTAAACCTGTAACAGACAAAATTGATCAACAAATACGTACAATCGATCGATTTTCGTTTTGCTTTTTTGAAAATAATTTCATGCCAGGGGACTGGGTCTCAGGGCGTAAACATGTAGGGGTTTGAAATGTTTATTTTATATTTTTTATATTTAGGGAGCTCACATGAAAATAGAAAAATGTACGAAAGCTGTTTGCTTGCGCTAATCGCGAATAATTTATTTTGAAGAGGGCTTTTTTCCTACCTTGTTAAAAAGATTCAATTCTATCCATTGTAACGCGAATAAGCTTTTTATATTTGGCCAGGTATAACTATTAATAAAATTAGTATATGTTATCAATAATATGGCGTGTATTCCACAATGTGATGACTAGACATGTTTTTCTGGTACTGGTTACGATTTACCAAAAAGTACTGTCTGATCATACACTACTAAATAACCAAAGCATCTGTTAAAGTTCTCAGCCGAACAGGACTAACTTATGTTTACATCAAGTGCTATTGTTACCAGCAACAGATGTTTATTGTAAAACAATATCATCGGTCTAGTAGAGTTCACCCCTCATCCTTTCAAACACTACACCGTTTACTTCAGTATTATTTAATTAGATCTTTATGTGGAGAATGTTGCACAATATTTAAAAGAGTGAAACTACTGTTGGATATTATCAAAAAAGAGTGTTGTTGCTCGATAAGTGGTTCTTTTTCATTTCCGGGTGTAGTAAAACATTATAAAGTTTACTACCCACTCTCACAATTCATGATAGCCTAAGACATCGATGGTTCACAATTGATACTAAACTCTCTTACTGAGAACACGCAACGAGCTAGGAAAACACTCATTACAAATAATTTGGAAATCTCTTCAAGTAAGTTGACTATTTTGTTGCGCGTGATAACACCATTTTATCTACATTATAGGTGTTGTCTTATACGTGTATTTATATAACTATTTCAACTTTATTTTTATCATTCTGCACTCTGATCTAAGTTGTTATATATTTTTGTTTGCAATTTTTATTTGTATTTTTGTAAGTTATGGAGCTGACTGTGTCGGCTATTTTGAAAAGCGTTTACTGAAAGATAGCGTTATGCAGTTAGGAAAAATCTTTTGGAAATACAATGAGAACAGTTCGTGCTGAGAAAAGAAGCTTTCACTTAACTCTATTATTTAGTATTGTTTTATCCCTGAACTTTCCTTGAAACAATAAAAGTTGATTGTTTAAATTACAACTAAACAAAACTCAGCAAAAAAGGGAAAAGAAAAAGAATCCATTATATTTGGAAAGAGCGCAAGCCATTGACTCTTGTGTAAAAAGCTCTTTTTGTGTTATTTTTCAATATCTTTTCGCCGCGGGAAATTATTTTATTCATTATGTATCTATTTTAGGACAGCATTATGAATTATTCGTGTTTATTTTAAAGTGTTCTAAAAATTTTGTGCAAGTTTAGTAAATAAAGGTGAATTTGGCTGGAGTATTTCCTTGGGGAATTTCATGCAGGCGACTTTTGAACTGTCCGAAAAAAATATAAATTTCGCCAAATTACGTTTCCGCCCTTTTTTTGCATTGCCAAAAGAAATATTCTCACAAATTAGCGCAGTTTTATCGTATGTATCAACATTTTTTGGTTTTATACAAAACTGGCAATCAATTTGTCTTATTTTTTACGAGTTGATAAATGGACTATAAACAGCTGTTAACATTCGCATATATATGATCCACACGCGTTGACATTAACAAAAAAACAAGTAATGTTCATAATAACAAACGCGAATAAGTTGAAGTTGAAGTAAAACTATTTGTACATTTCTCTTGCACTTCGAGTGCTCAGTTTTGCACTCTCAGTCTAAAAGCACCATTCAGGTTTTATTTTTGCCAATGACATCCACACCATGTAATAGTAGATAAATAATATCTTTCATGTCTCAATTTACTGGTTTATAAAAACGCACTGCACAACACTTGTCAGTGAAAACACGGTAAACAGAGGAACGCCATGTATCATTGACTGGTTTGATTTCGCATTACTTAATGACCCGGCTGAAAACAAAACGCCAGTCTTACCGTATAAAGATGCTATCGTAATCAGCGGAATTGTGAAGCATGGTCTTTCTGCTTGCTTGTTTTTAAGTCACAAAGGGCCTTGACTGCACAAGATAAGATTCAATCAGCCTGCCCACAAAGATTCCATGGCTCACGCATTACTGAGATTAATGTAAACGTACCCAACCTCAAGCACACATACAAACAATCCTTCACTACAAAGAAATGGTAAATTATCCGACATTCTCAAGTTTATCATTTCACACGACAAGAAAACATTTTGTGATCAATGAGGTTAGTATTCCAATGAGTGTATTTATTATTTTTTTTAAATTTTTAGATGATATCGTATCGATGGCTGTTCTTCGTCGTTGTTATAGCTTTCTTAAACTATTCCTCTTCAATGCAATTTCAAGCGTCTCCTCTCCCAAACGTAAGTAGTTTGATCACTTTAAAAAATAGAAATAATTGCGATATAGTGGAAAAATAGTATGTTATTGTATATTTCAATAAGTCCATTTGGATTGACTTTTTTATGTTGGGGAAATTGAATTGTCCATTGAAAAAAATTGAGAGCTGGCGAGGGTCAAGATAAAATATACTGAGAGCTAGCAAAAACAACAAGCACGAAAAGGAGAAAAGAAATCAAGCCAATGTCAATAAAATAGAAACATAATTAATCAGGTTTCATAAGGAAATGACGAAAGAAAAGATAAGAACAATTTTACTTAACGCATGAATATTGATGGATGGATGGATGGATAAATGAAAAAATAGACAAACAATGAAATGGCCAAAAATAAACAAACGAACTCTGAATAAAAGATGAACAAATGTCCGATCGGAACTGCGGGAATAAGATACGTAATGAAGCTACGTAAATGATCGAATGAATCAATAGATGAATGAAATAGAATTATATAAGTCCGGTTTACCACGTAGCCGAACTCCTACAATTAGAATGTTTTTAAGAAGATATTACTATGTGAATGGATTATTTGAACTTGGACAATAGCACCCGCCTACATGAACGATACTATAAACAGTAGTGTAGATGTAACAATGCAGTAATGCGAGCGGCTCTCTACGTTACAGCTCCTGAGATTTTGATTTGCTAGAGGGACTTATTATCCTTGTTTCGACTTCTTGCTCTTTTGTTTGGCTTGGGGAAGCTTTACGATCAAGCTCGTTGCATGTACATAACACGACTCCCGTTTCTTTTATGGCCGTCAATTAATTTTGTGGTAATGGACTGGCTATAACACGATGTGTCATTGTTTAATTAATTTGAAATCAACTCCATGCACTTTGTAATCAAAACAGAGTCGTGGAAACAGCGGGTTGCGATATCATGAATTTGGTTGTAAATGCCCGTTAATATAGCATTCGAGGAGGCAAAGTGCGCACAGGCGCAGTGAAGCTATCCCAGCTATCCCAACCAAAGTGACTACCGGTATTTCAATTGTTTTTTTATATATATCAAACCTTAAAAACTTGTTCAACTTCAGAATATAGTCTGATACATGCCAATATAAGGACCTTTTTGAAACGTTTATCACAGGTATTATTAGTTCAATAATCCTATGTTTCCTAAATTTCTTCTTTTTATCTATTCGTAGATATTATCTATTTTTACGCTAAATATCAAAGACCCAGATGACAAAATCTTCTCGGAAATTATAGGAATTGACTCTATCAAGCAGGTAGAGCTTTACATTTCTCCAGCACAAGATGGACTCGATGCAGCTGAAGTCATTATGGATTTTAATAAGGTACTATAAATTAGATATCTGTGTTTCTTATTTAGTCTTAAAAAATAACAGGAATTAATAGATTTTTTTGTAAAAGAAATTACCATGGAGTGGTACAATATGCAAGGTCCCTCCCTCAGAACAAAAACGCGAGCTGTGTGAAGAAGAACTCGGAAATTGCTGAAATACCTGTTTTATTCCTTGTTCCAAAATTCATATTTTTACACCTCAAACAAGTGAGTTTCAGTATGTTTGTTGTGAACAATGAAAATAACAAGTTATAATTCTATATGTTATTAAAAATTGCCATATTTTCAGAATCTTACATTAACGAAAATACCTCGGATAAAAACATGCTTTGTGGCCAATGAAGTCGACCAAGATGCGCTTAGTCCACGTCAGCTGAAATATTACTTGCAGCAGGTAAATCATCCGGGAAACTGGGTACTAAACAAAGTAACTGAACAAACCGACTAGAATTTGACTGAAAAAGAAAAAAGATAAAGGAGCAGAGAATATTTGCGATAAAAAATGACGTAGGGCTTTCGCCGCTGTGGCCCTATCCAGATCTCATTCATGCCATGAGGATTTGATTTTCTCAAAGTTCTCCAGTTTTTTCCACAAGCAGCCCAAGCTCATTATCTGTCAATATTTATAAAAATCATTTCAGTGTTAAAAAGAAGTATCGATAAATACAAATAAAGCCATTGTTAAAAAAAAAACACTTTATATAAAATATTTTTTTAATAATATTGACAGATGAGCTTGGGCTGCCTGTAGTTTTCCTCGCTCGAGTCCCTCTGCATGACAAGGCATGTTGTATTCATCGATGTATTTTGTCTTCGAATGGTACTGCTGTCCCTCGTTTTGGGGGATTTTATTTATTTATATATTTATTTATTTTATTATAGCCATTATTATTACAAAAAAACATTATTACAAAACAGTCGAGCTGGCGAACAATTGGAGTTTACACCAGGAGATCAGTACTTAGTAGAAGGATGAGGAAGATGTGTCAAGGTCAACCAATATACCGCATCATACGAGAAAGACCATATCCTAAAGGTTGGTGACGAACATTACACGCGTTTATACTACCAGTCGCCACGACTGCATTCCATTAGCACTATCTGATCCCCCACATCACGAGTACCATTCATACTGACCGGTTGCTATCAGTTATCAAGTATTATCCTTAGTATAGGAGCTGCTGTCAATGGGTTTAATCTTTATCTAATGTAGCCCATTCTTAACCGCGCTCTCTGCAATAGCAACCACCGCGTATGATACCCTTTCATCTCTATTGGTTTAATCCCTGCATGGAATTTCTTTTGATACTGATAAAAAAAACTGCTAGCTGATCATTGCGGTTCTCCATAGAGGTTGTCTAAACCCATGCTATACTTTTACATCCCATATTACCTTCGTATATGGGGGGGGGGGGGGTAAGTATTGTCACTGAATCATTTTTTATTTGTATCAGAACAATTGATTCTATTTGCATCACAAAACCTACCAAAAACAGAAGATATTATGGTTTTTGTGAAGGTGGTGATATAGTCAAATCAAAAACAGGAAGCCCAGCATGCAAAAACGCCTGCATGGTAGACTAGGATCCAGTATCAACGACTGATGACCATTCCCAAGATCGGTCAAAGGGATATACCTGATTAATTAGTATCAGATCACCACTCTCTTTTTTTTTTCAACATTTCTTTCTATTACAATATGTTGGATAGTACATCAGTTGCCAGTGATCCACCAACGGCCATAATTTCTCCCGGTATGACCAGATCAGAGTTACCAGTAACTGACCAGCCCAGCAAATTTGGCATTACCATCATTTTCATCCACTTTATTCACTGTATGGCCAACGTTGTCATATCACAACAAATGTTAGAGTTTATGCCTTAATAGTAAATGTGTGGTAATAAAATGATAACATGATAGCAGCAAAAAAAAAAAAAAAAAAAAAAAACTGAAACAAACAAACAAAAACTAAAAAAAAAAAAAACAGTCAGCATTGATACTCGATTTACAGCTATCATTACTGTCGTTTTAAATAACATTTCACGATTAAATTCATTGTTTTGCAGGTCTACTGAAACGACGTGCAAACATGTGCGGCACGAAGACCTGCCAAACCTACGAAATATGTTTGCTTCCATGTGTTGGTAAAAACTGCAAAGATACAAAGCTTAAGTGCATAAAGAAAGAAATATGCATGAAAAACAAATGTCGATAATCGGCTGTGCAGTATAAGAAATAAAAGTTGTACAACTTCATAATATGGCCTTCTTCAATGAAGTAAATATGTACATTTATGCATCAACACCCAAAAGATTCCGACACTGTCAGTTATGATGTGTATCGTATCGGCTTTTTAAACCGAATGAGATTAGTAAACAAAATTAAATACCGATGAAAACTTCCATAAAATATCATGCAACAACATACCAATTCAATTCAATTGCGAGATCTTCATACAAAAATACGATATTTATTTGGCTACGATTTTCCTTTTTCTGTAGCTTTAAACTTGAATGCTTATCGCAACTTGCTTTTGTCCCCGTCAATCTCAACAAACTGCTTTCGCACTTCCTCTAAGCCCGTCTCTCCCGCCCAATCGTAGCACGTTTGTACGAACTTTAAATATCATGAGTTATGATTGGTTATTTTTCATTTGTCTGGCAATCGGAGTTTTCATTGACGGGGGCAAGAAAACGTCAAATGGTGGTGAAGTGTTCATGTGTCCGAATTCGCGGAATAAGGGAAAATGCTCAAGATAATTCAAAATACTGTAGATGCTCTCACTCTTAATTCAGTCAATTCTTCGTTTTCAAGTGACGTCATCAAAAGTATAACAAATTCATTTTTAATCAAATTGAAACATACCGGCTATATGTTATAGCTAACGATTATTAAAATACTTTGTAGAAATATGGGTCCAAAAATGTTCTTCATTTGGGAGATATTTAAGTAAAAATTGTGTCACGCAACGCTATCGCGTAATTCGAATCGAAGGATAAATATCGCGATAAATTCATCTTTGTTTTGAGACTTTGTCTCAAATAGACTCCTGGAGATTCAATTCAACTACACAATTCAAAAGCCTGATCTAAAATACTGAATTTGCCTTATTTTGAGACCACTAAAGTTCTATCCGACATGTTGGATGATATAAGTCATCATCCAACATGGCGACGCCATACATTTTTACCAAATAACAATAATCTTTGATCGTCAATAGTTCGGTAACTATTTGCTTTAGAAGCTTCAAATTTGGCAAAATTACATTGTTTTGAATGCTCTCAAAGGATATAAATGTAGTTTTTCAGTAAGATTTAAAATAAAACATTTTGCCTGAATTATCACGTGGTTGCAAACGAATGCATAATGCTATTTTAATAGATACAAAAATGGTGTTTCCTGATGCCATCTATTGTTGTAGATTTAAAAGTATCATTTACATTTGCATTCTACCACGTTTCAACACTATCTTACGAATAAGTATATAAGTATCCTGATATCAACATGTCTCATGTTTATCAAATCAAATAAAAGCCTACATCCTGATCCGACATGACGTTTAACCCCCGTCTCTATACCTTGAATAGTTTTCAAAATACTTTCATACTTAAAATTTTGATCCCTCTTTACAAAATAGGAACAAAAGTTATAATTAGTGAACCAAAGCAACGTGAAAAGGATTCTGGTCTAGAGACGGGTTTTCACGCTTTTAATTCATGGGGTACAATAAAGATTTAATTAACTGTATTGAGCATATTCAGGAATTATATCACGTGACATGATTGGACAGTATTTCATGGTATATATTACGTTCAGGTTATGAAGAATACAGCATTCTGCCACATGGCTCTTAATTGTGGCATCATGGTAGAATGGCAGTACATTAGTGCCCAATTAAAGAGGTTTAGTCTCGTGATCTCTGTTTACTAGTGGCGTATAGTTCGGGAGCACGTTTTCGGGAGTGCGCACCTTAAACAAGCTCTCATTTCATACTTCCAGAAATCTCAACATTCGTAGCCTGTATGGTAGAGTATTGAATCTTCTGACTATAGGAAATGTAATGTGAGCATTGGATGCAATAAACTACAGTGTTGCAGTAGAGAACACAGGATGGGATTATTTCAGAGTGTATTCCATATTTCATGAGATAGTATTGCACTGAAATCACCATCCATTGCATTGTATTAAATTGTATATTGTTTGTTATTAAAAAAATACTGCTCAAGGCAAAAAGGCCTAGAAAAAATAGAAATATATTTGATGATAGTTTGATGATTATTTGTACAAATCTTGCACGCCTTTTAACATGCACAATTCTAGACATCAACCATAGTGATGGTTATTTCTCTATGTACTGTTTTGACTCCTTTCGTTGATCACTTCTTCTTTGTCGAGCTAATGAACTACTTTTAGCTTCTTGACGCCGTAGTAGGGAGACTAACTGTGGATAAATTGAACCTAATAAAGGCCGTTGAAAAGGATCCCCACTCCAACAGGATTCCATCAAAGACCAGCACTCATCATCAAAATGAGCTAGCCGTTCTGGGCGCACTCCTCTGCGTACTGAATTCCAAAGATGATCTTTACTTGCACATTGCTCGAAAGCCAGGGGGAGGCGTACTGTGCCAGCACAGATGTACCAGAAGAGGATTCCAAAAGCGTATACATCAACACTGTTGTCATAGCGACCGGTAAATAACTCTGGTGCCATGTGTATAGGTGTGCCGACAATAGAGCCTGACATCATAGCCTCTGGCTTACAGAAACCTAGGTCGGTGATCTTTGCACGGTTCTTTGAATCAAGCTGCACAATAAAAAAAAAATAAAAAACCCTATTGTATCTTTCACGATTGAATTGCAATGTATGAGAATAAGACAGACAAAGAGCACTCAAGTTTAAAACTTTTTGCACTCTAAAGTATTCTTATCTTTATTTATCAACTACAGCAAATCTTTTTGTTGTTAAAACACTTTATTTTTAAAAAACCTTCATTACTCACAATCCTCCGAGAACCCACCCGTAGATCAAAATCACTAACTATTATTTAGCAAACAGGATATTACAATTTTCAGTCAATCAGAATTTTTATTTCTATTGAATAACATGTTCTGATTGGCTACGATTTGGGATAAATATGTCACAAATCTTTATTAAATATTAATGACTTCATTTGAACTCAATAAAGAACTTACCAACACATTCTTTAACTTGATATCTCTGTGAACAAGCCCTTGACTATGTAGAAACCGTATGCCCTCTACAACATCTACAGCAACTTGAAGCCTAGCACGGTAACTTAGTCCACTCTTGATGCCTTGGTACAGGTCACGCTGCAGACGATCCATGACTAGTAGCACTGCAGGGGACGAGCCTCCACCATAGCTATAGTCAATCACTGAACCAATGATGGATACGATACGATTGTGGTGCTGTAGAGACCTACGTACACACAATACCCATTATTATGATTATTGATTACTGTGGTGCTGTAGAGACCTACGTACACACAATACCCATCATTATGATTATTGATTATTGGGGTGCTGTAGAGACCTACGTACACACAATACCAATTTGTCGCATGCGATTTGATGTATGCAACTAGTCATGAGGTTCAAAACGTTGTAAAACTAGTCGTAGGACATTCTGAAACACATTTTAGAGCGCATGCAACTAGTTTTAGAAGTTCCACTAGCCGTACACTACAAATCTAATGTAAGGCTTGATATGCATTACAGTAGCATGTAGAACAGCAGGGATTGAGCCAGAAATTGAGCCATAAGGGACAACTTGACCCTCAGGCAATGGTAAAAGGGGACTAATCAAAATCTAGGGGGTCATTCATACATTAAATAAACACCATCATGATACAAGCCTTTATAACAAAATAACCAGTATTTTTTAATTAAATTTAATCGTGCAAAGTCAAATTATACAGAATATGGCAATGAACAAGTAAATACTACTAAGTAAATACTACTAAGTTTCTTCTTGCACAGCAGTTTTGTAATCCAGCCAACGTCTAAATGACGAGTCAAAGTTGAAGTACGGAAGTTCATACAACCCTTTTCACCAAAAGGATTGCTTTTGTTGGCCTTCTGGCAAAAATAACAAAATATTTTTCAATCAATGTATCGTAACCAAGTGTGATCTTGAGGCCATCTTGGCTGGAAGTTTCTTGTTTGAGATTGAGATTCTTCGCAGTTAGGTTCTTTATCTCTTTCATCACCAGCATGATCTCTCTGCCCTTAATTACTAGCATCTTCCGTCTCTTCATTTTCTTCTTTGTTTCTGCCAAAATACCTACTTATAGTCCTAATTCTTTTCCGTGGATTTGACATTTTCGCCATGTGACTCTCGACCCACTCTCTTCTCGCGGTCTAAGCTCATCCCCAGGGCTACTCTGCTCGATTTTTTTCAAAATGGCGGCAGTGATACCACGAATTTTTGACATTTCTTTTACACATAACAAATGGACGAAAAATTATTTTGTTTGATCGGTTTCTTTGGAAAAGGGACAATTTGGCCCTCTTTACAATATCTAAAGGGACAATTCTAATTTAAAAGCGGGATTGGCGCAATGGCGCGCTCTGGCTCAAACCCTGGAACAGAATGATATAATATTACAATGTTAATTAAATAATGTGATTGGAATGAAATGTGCAATTCAGCTCCCAAGAATGCAAAGCAAATTTTGTTGTTGTGTACAAATAACCATCGCTTTGAGATGTGTAGTGGGCAGTACTTCAGACTGTACCATCACCAAAGTGATAATCTATTCATGATGAGTGGTAGCTGGAAACTAGAATGAACTGAGTAGCTGTTTCTGCAGAAACACTTGGATATGAAAGATTTGAGAAAACATTAATGACAGTATTGCAGTTTACCTACCTAGTATAGTAGAACTCTAATGCAAGATCATTCCAGTGTTTGTCGTCTGGTGGTACAACAGATTTGATAGCACAAGGATGATGTCCTGCAAACCGATCACAGGAATACACAACACCATACTGACCACGCCCTACTTCTCTACCAAGCTGCGGCATACCATAGAGGACAACATCTCTTAATGATGTACTCTCTAAGGCAAGACGAGCTATCTTAGGAGCATAACACTTGCGTACTTTCATACGTTGTTCTTCTGTCTTCTCAAGTCGTCCTGTATGGTTGGATTCAAGAATTTTGATGGAAGTAGTGAAAGCTTCATGTGATTTATGTAGTCGCATTTTGAATTGAGAACATATATGCTTAGCTAGTCTTGTTTCGCTAAGGCTTGTAAGCATGTCCTGAGCAACTTTCTGTTTCCAAGGACCATCAACTTTGGGTGGAGCTTTTCCTGGAAGTGTTTGAATCACTTGTTTCATTTTCTCCCAGAGAAGTCTAGCAAGTGATGAGCTGGCCCTAACAGTGACTTCCACTTGGTATGCGGCATCAACAACCTAGTCATACCAAAGAAAACAAGTTATAAAACATGCAACAAGAGATCAACATGAACAATTTCATTTTAGCAAATTAATTATCAAATATCCTGGTTTAATGAAGTATAGAGATGTTGTCTCTGATTATAAATAAGTTAAGCTTAACTTATTTATAATCAGAGACAACATCTCTATACTTCATTATGATTAAACCTGATTACAAAATCTTCAATTTTATCCTGGATCTTACTTGTTTAAGAGCTAAAGTAGCTGATGTACACGAATCATCTCTAGTTCTTGGTGATTCTGAATCCATTTTCTCTAAACTATCAATACACCTTCGTAAAGTACCAACAAAACTTTCCCTCAAATACTCTACAGAACTGATTAAATTCCCAGCTACAGCCTTGTTTATTCTTCCTAATACAAGCTCTTGGATTTGAGATATGCAATTGTCTAAATCTTTGATGTTAAGCAACTCTTCTTCACTGGATAGTTCAACACCTTTGAATTCAAGTGATTCAACTTCTTTGAGTATTTGAGGTGAGAGATTTGTAATGGTATTATGTATAACTTCTTTGATTTCGTCTTGCTTTCTACTAGCAGTTTCCATCAACGCTTTAAACAGTTCTTCCTCCTTTTCTCGTGCATACTCTAACCGTCTTGGTGTAATGATCATATCCCGTGCCATATCAAATGCAGTGGTTATGAATAATGACAATACCCTAGAATGAGCTTCATTTAGAGCTGACGAAGCAGTCACTAAATGATATTGCAGCACTTGCCGTACAAACAACAAGAAACAAGGAAATAAAGAAAAGTCTTCTATCATGGTGGATTTGGGCTTGACAGAATCTACAATACTCCTCATGGAATTCTTATCATCAGTGGTCTCTGCAGTGTCTTTGTTTACATTTTCCATTAACTCTGGAGTTAAGTAGCCCATATTACATAACTGTTCATAGATTTTTGTCTTGTATTCTGTTATTCTAGCCACTGCTTCATGTTGCTCCGATTCTGTCATTGATTCTGTGAGTTGAGAAGATTTCCTGTTGCACTTGACAAAGAAAACAGGTAAATCTGGGGCCAATGCTTTGACTTGAAGTAATTCTGCAGTATCCTGTTCAAAAGATAATTAAACCTGGTCATTTTAAACTCAAAAAAGATTTATAACAATCTGAGTTTTAACTCAACTGCTAAGCCACATCTGGCTTAATAATTCTAATTATTATTGTCAATATTTTTCTAATCATAGTGACTAGAGAAAATGGTTATGAAACCCATTCTTGTATGTCTTTGTTTGGTTGAGGTGAAACTGGTCTTCACCAAACTCACTTGAAATGTTGGAATAAGTAATCCCAAACTTTGTCTATTAGATTATGCTGGAGGAATATTGCTAATTTTTAAAATATTTATAAAAGTACTTTTGTCTGTTTATTCAGCATCATTCAGCAGTGCCAAAATAAAAGATTATACAATAGTCGTTTCCCAACCAATTTGCTACATTCCGATATTACAGCCAAAAATCTGAAAACAAGTTTACAAAATTCAAAATAACATATTTACAAAAAATCCTAAACAAGCAAGAAATACTTCTAGAGTGTTTCTAGACAGTTGAATCTTTCAGTTTAAGATTTTCAAAGTTTTTTTCTGTCTCAAATGGTTATTTCTTGTTTTTAATTTATTAGACTATCGATTTCCAAATTGAGTATTCAAATCGAATAATCAAATCAAAGTTCAAAGAATAAAATCCACAATGAACAACAATGAATGGTGGGTATGCTGAGGTGTTTTGACTGTAACTGGAATAAAAAACTATTTGAAACTTCCACCTTAAATAAAAAATAAAAAATAAATAAAAAATAAAATAAATAAATAAAATAAATAAATAAATAAAGTAAAGAAAAAGTAAAGAAAAAATAAATAAATAAATGAATAAATAAATAAATAAATAAATAAATAAATAAATAAATAAATAAATGAATGAATGAATGAATGAATAAATAAATAAATAAATAAATAAATAAATAAATAAATAAATAAATAAAATAGATCAGATCACTGCTTCTAACACTGTCATGTATGTATGGCTTACGGCAAGTAAAACTAGAGTAACAGAAGGAGACAAAGGCAGCCAATTTTAAACACTGTTGAATCAACACTAGCTGTGAAGGCTTCCAATTTATGACAACAATTTGTTTTCTGAATACAACAAAAGTGAAAACCAGGTTTTAACAAAGACCAAAGTAGCAACAATGATTCAAAGAAAATAAATCAGATGAATGTGATTTGATATAAAAATTTTGACAACATCACTCATGCTGCACTTTTTGAATAAACTGTATGTCATGTTTCAGTTGTTTATGATAATAAACTAAAACAATTGACAAGAAAGGTTGAAGAACAATAGAATAAAAGCAACACTATTCATATGCATTTTCCAATTCAAAACATACAGAAAAAGACAATAAACTATACTTGAAGAAGTTCCACTCATATTTCAGCAAATGTATTGTTAATATTAATTTTTTATAGACAAAGAACAATTATTTGGAGTCATATTTAATTGGAATAATGCCAATTTCAACGATCACTTCTTCTTCTTCTACAAAGCAATATGCAAGGGCAAAACATACGAATTGCACAAATCTTTCAAATGTAGAAAATATATGTAAATTGATTGAATTCTATGGAAAAAATACCTAGCAATACTATGTAACATTTTAATATCCTTATTTTCTCTGGATTTTTGACTTACTACATGATTTAGTCTGTACCTAACTTTTTAGGATTTGCTGCATATTTTTTTTAATTATTTCTTAAAAATCCTTTGACAGCATAATTTTTCAGTCGAGAAATTAAAGCACATTAGCATTTCCCTTTGTATTCAAATGAGCATTTAGTTAATTTAAACAAATACATCCCCACAGTAACAATTGACTACTTCATCGTCTTCAAGACCCCTCAAAGAAACTTTCGAAACGTTTCATTAGCGAAGGAGAAATACATTTGAAAGTGTGATAACGAAATTAGCATCGAAAATAGTTTAAAAATAGAGCGCGAACAAAGACAATAATTGCACGAACAAAGAACTTCATTTATTGTGGATATGAAATGAAACAAGTAAAAAACCTACCTTCTCACTCAAAGAATCAAATTCAATGGCGTAAAGTAAAATAGGCAGTACATCTTCACAACAAGCCCTGAAAATATTCTCAGCATCTCCTTGATCGTTGCTCGGCGAGCAAACTAACTGGGCGCCTGCTTTCAAAAGTGGGTGATTCAACGAAATCTCTGCTACAGCAGTTGCAAGTGCGGGATCCGACTTCTCCTGGCCAGTAATTTCTAGGTCTTCTCTTGGTACACACTGCCAGCATCCTTCATAAGCATTTAACGCTGCAGCAAGTTCAAAACTATCCGGTAGAACAAGACTAACATTCGATATATTGCCATACTTGATTCTTATCATCCGCCATGAAGTATCGCATTCCAAGTCCTCTACAGTCGGCAAAACAGGCTCTCCTAACAACTCATTGATCACACACACTTTAGAAAAGCAGGTCTGCCCAACAACTATAACAGTAGGAGGCTTTTCACAAACACTGTCCAAGAAATTGTATTGATCTTCTGGTAAATAAGCAGAGAGGACATCTTCAGAGTACTGACCCGAGTCTTGCAGATCTTTGAAAGCCTTGTCTGTGTCCTTCTTAATGTTCTTTAAGAGACGAATATGTTCTTGAAACTTACTGATTTCGTAAGGTAAGTTAGCAGACATCGTTTACGTCCAAGTCAGCAATTTCTAAGACGACATTTGATGTTATTTTTCTGCTGGTTTCGAAGTTTTACCCAATGAAAAATTATTGAGCAACGTGAAAACAACTAATGGATAACCGAGTAAAACTGGTTATGATTGACCATATATGGATAGAGACTAGTACTCAGTCTACTCTGAGGTCACGTAGTACACTTTTCATTTGGTCAACTCCAGGTCACGATTTCGCATTCATCATAAATCAAGTGTTGCTCACTTATATTTGCGCAATAGCAGCATCTTATCATAACCATTAGCCTGAAAATAGCAGGGCATAAAAATAATGTTCACTCCCGGAGCTCTTGTGCATGCTGCGACAATGTTTGTTTTCTTTCCGCAAACGTCTCTTTAACTTTCCCGCCATTTATTCATTTATTTAAATTATTCTTAGCAAAGGAGTCACGAAACAGAAAGTTTTATTGCAAATGGAATTTAAAAAGGTAAACTTTAATTTGAATAATATTAGCAGATTCCCCTGCAATACAAAGAGATGAGACCTGTTTGGAGAAACGAAAACCAATAACTGAGCATGCGTTAATGTGTATTACCCCTCCGATGATGTCACGGGCTCAAAATTAGATCGGGATTTTTTTTCAGTGAGAAAATTTCTGATAAAAAGGTTAATTCTGTTCATTGTTGAATCGTAACGGTACAGGCTTAAAATCTACATCTTTTGTAACAAAAATAAGAGAGTATAGTGTTTTTGATGTGTAGCAAGTGTGTTGAATAACGGCGTCAAAACGACGGCCTCAAAAGATACCCGATCTAACATCAGTGGCCCAACAGCCAAATCGTTCAAACGATTGAGTTGTGGAAACATGGCAATTAAATGCCAACATCAACAACATGATGACCCAGAGAATCAATCTAAAGCTAAAAAGACTTTACTGGACGAGGAAAAACCCGGAGGATCATCTGTGATCAGTAAGTTGAACATGATTAAAATAATGATGGCGTGCTTTGCGGCCCTGCTTTGTCATTTCATGGCCATTTGTAACTTCATTGTTGTTCGTCTTTTTGCCATTCAATTCCCATTACTATAAGCTGCATAATGCCAAATAACGTTATAGAAGCATGTTCAGAAATAAGTGATAACCGTTCGTGTGTACTTATACCCCCATATCTGACAAACAGGGAAACGAATTTTAAATAAATTATTATTTTCATTTGGTATATTTTTTTTGACATATATTTGAACTTTACGTTTTTCTTTTTATAATTTTGGCAAAAAATTCTGCAAATGAACTAATTTCACAAATTCAACTTAATAATAATTATTATTATTTAGAACTGCATAAAGCCACATTGTTATTTTAGGTAGTCAACTTTCATTGCAGTGCAATGAGTTGTTTGATTCTGATACACATCCTTTCAACTGGCCAATCAACATCTATAACTTCATTAGAAATATTGATGCAGTCTACATTAGTAATTGCCTTGTCACTATTTTACTCTTTGTGTACATTCCAAATTACAATACCCATAGCCTACCAAATGGCATATGTTGGAATTCCAGAGAGAGAAAAAGTCTCTCCATTGTACCAAAGAAAATAAAAAGTTGTAGATGATAAAGCCTAGTTGCCATATAGTCGAAAACAATCAAGAATGGCCGAAAACAATTGAGAACAAATTTTGATTATATGGAAACCAAAGTTTTTCTATCCTACAAACTGTTTTGATCCATTTCAATCATTTATCATTATATGGAAAGGCTGTTTTCGATCATACGAATGGAATGCTGCAATCGTTCTTGATTATATGGAAACCAGGCTTAAGACAGACAATATCTATGAAGTGGGGACATAAATGTGCATGTACAGTACATTAAAGTGGACACTATTCAGTCTGTATATTTTTGACCCTGGGGGTACTCCCTTATATTTACTATACAGGGACGTTCCACCAATAAAAAAATGTAGGGTCAAATATTTTTTTGCTTTCACGTCTTCAATAGAGTATACATATACAATTTACCTTAAGTTGTCTTGATTAGGGGTGTACTTTCCCTATGTTTACAACATGTATGTCTTAAACAGAATGTTAATATTTAATCTAATAGCACATAAAGTCAAAATGAATGATATTGACATCTCTTCGGGATGGATAGGATCTGTGTTTTTCTCTTGAATGGGGCATGGATTTTTGAGATTTTACTGTCTTAAGTAACGTTCCACGTAAGAAGTAGGCACTTATAGCCTCTCTGGCGCAAACCGGCGGTTGAGATTTTAATCTCCTACGTCATTAATTGAATTAGAATCTACTGATTTCATTGGATAACAACGTTAAAAGCGGGAAATTCAAATTTCCAATCAGAAATTTTGGATTAAATAATTTAAACTTTTTACGCACTTTCAGTTTACCAGAAATTTTATTAATATTTTAAGTAATCAGATCTAAAGTAATCATCATACTAACGATGCCTGAATGAAAGTATGACATTGTTAAAATAGAGCTATCTCATCTCTAATTGTACAAAAGAGATCAAGCGGATACTCTCCATCTGCAGTTTTAATCTTTATTTCCGTTCTCTGGCCACAGATTCAAATGTTTTGAAAAGAAATAAACACTCCTTCGGCGTAAGTTTCATTCCATAGCATTGCACATAGCGTATTTCTTCGTATGAACAGACACAGGCAAGTCCCAGTATTGTAAACCCTGGATTATAGGAAATTTCCAAATGTGCCAGCTCACACAAGTATCTTTTGCAGCAAAATAGGAACTCTTCTTTAACTCTAGGGCAATTTGTTACGTTCAAGTAATAGTATTGTAAATACGATCGCTGTAAAATTTGTCCAATATGTTTGGTTGTGATAGGTGTGTTTTTTAGATTCAAGTGAAGACTATTAGACAGCTTTTCTACAGGAATTCTATTGCGGCAAAACTGGCAAATTTTTCTTGTTCTATTATTATGTCGTCCATCAATATTTATCTGGCAAAATTCAATTTCTTTGTATGTGGCAGTTCGAAGAGGTCCATCAGTGTGTCCCCAAGTGTCATGTTTCGGACAACAACAAGACGCCTTTCGAGGCATCAAAGACTTCAAAATGCAACGATATGAAAATATATTACTTGACTGAGGCTTTTTTGTTGATATAATTGACGAGAAATAAGAAAAAACCAAGCTAAGAGCAAAAAACAGTTGACAATAGAGACGAGAACTTCAAAATTTCAAGATGGCGTCCGTCGCAATTATGCATGGGCTGCTTATTGGCACCAGTTCCCCATATCAGCAAATAGTATTAGTGGCAGAGACAATAGATTTTGGGACTAGGAACAAGTATAGAAAATAATATATGCAAAAAGTTAGGTATTTTCGCGGTTTTTTAGTGATTTTTTATCGTTAACCAATCAGATTTGAGTATTTTTGTTTACCATTCATATTGACCTTTGACACAAAAAATTAACGCCTGCGCCAGGAGTGCCTACTTCTTACATGGAACGTTACTTAATTATAAATAGGGTCAGGGTTTTGATACATCAGTGGATCCTTCCTGTCAGAAACTGGATCAAGTACCCCCTCAGGTTTATGACATACATACTATAGACTCTACAACAGTAGAGATGTTTGGCACGACCCCCAGATGACATCATCAGCGATTATAGTTAAAACACCTCAATCAAGCGTACCCACCAAAACTTTATTATTGAATTCATTATTAGAATATTGAATTGCTTATTCATTTTCAGTAATTAAATTTGAAAACAAGTCTACAAAATTCAAAGAAACGTATTTACAAAAAAATCTTACATGTCCTAAATAAGCAAAAGAACATCTTTCTTTTGTCAAGAAATACTTCAGTGAGAATTTCTGGACAGTTTGATCCTTCAGTTTAAGATTTTTTCTGTCTGAAACGGCAACTTCTTGTCTCAAATGCACTGGACTGGTCATTTTTTTTGGACTGGTAGATTTCAAAATTGAATATTCAAATTAAATAATCAAGAATGAAATCAATAATGAACTTTTGGTGGGTACTCTTGCGGTGTTTTGACTGTAATGTTCTACTATCTTCCTGACTTGGGTTGGTGCCTATAGGTATACCTTAAGGGAAACCACTGTCGTATCGATGTTGTTGTCAACTGCTCTTATAGTGAACATCTTCACTCTGTTTATTAACCAATAATACTTTGTCACATGGACAATAACAATTGTTGTCTTTCTATGCCTTTTAAATATTAAATTATGACATCAAAGCAACCTATTTCAGGTGCCAATGTTGACGAGAAGTATGAACTACAGCATGTAAAAAATGATTGGTTTGAAAAGGTATGGTACATTGAGTATGCAATTAACAGACTGAGAAAAAGTTTTTGTACATGTATTATTATTATTATTACTCCGATGAAGGACTAACGTCCGAAACGTCAGTTTTGCCTTCTTCATATACATTTTACAACTGTTTCTATAGAAACACTGACACAGTCTTTTCTGGTATCTTACTGGTTTTTATATCTTTTTTTTTGTACATTTTGTTTGTGTTTTATTCTTACTTTAAAAGGACTAAATGTTGTGATTATTCACCAGTGGTAAAAAACTATGTGTTAATACCAGTAGATAAATGCATCAACTGTACTTTCATCCAAGCAATCCCATTTTACCCGGCACATTGTGATTTATAGCTTGTTTATTGTTTTGGTAGGGTAAAGACCATATCACTCTACACATATACATCAAAGGGGTTAAAAAAGAACTTCTTGATGTGCATATTTGTGAAGACGAGCTGAACCTACAGTTTTGTACAAGGTACTTTGCAAAATATCCAAAACTAGATGATTTAAGTTTGTGTTGAAAAGTTATTAATAATATAGCAATGAAAATCCTCCAAAAAAGAAAAAAAAAGAAAGATATGAAAAAGAGACATAAGCAGAATGCAAAGTTAGTTCAACTATGAAACAAGTCCTTGATGACCATGTGAAGAGAAAAAAATCTTGCTGGTGAAAATCTAACTATTGTACTTGGATTGCTGGTACAACAGAGTGAGTCTAGAGCGTGGAAAACAAGGCACCAATCCTTATTCAGTAGATATACTATAATACAAAAGTTGAGATTTGGTTGCATACCACTTTATTCTGATGTGCTTATGATAACATTTCAGTGATGATAAATTCCTAAATATGTATGAAGGAACAACAGAAAACACTGTCTTCAATTGGAATGTCAAATTAAGGTAATTTGAAAGTTTTTTTGATATCCAAGTACAGAGAGTGTGAAAACATTTTTTTGAGTTAGAAAGACACCTTAGTTGCAAAATTTAATTTTTTATATTTTTCCGTGTTAACAGTTAATGATTAATATTCATAGACCTGTATGTGTAGTGTTATTAATTTTGATGTTGCAGAGGGAAGGTTGATGTTGAAAGTTCTTCAGTCAAGTTCCTAAAATATATGATTGAAATAAACATGAAGAAGCAAGTAGGGGAAAGATGGGGGTCATTACAGAAACCAAACTTTCCAGGTACAGAATTGTTTATCCATTCAGTCATTGCTCATGATTAAATTATGTACTGCTAACAAATTAATTATCTAGATAAATTTATGGAGGCCTAAAGACAGATATAATAAACCTGTCAATCTTTAACTGACCATGAACTATGAATATGTGGAATTACACATCTTAAATTATATTATCCTTACTTTTTTGGTCTTTTTACAGATATACAATCTAAAAGTCAAACTAAAGAGTTCAAGACATTAAAAATTGATCCTCCAAAAAATAAAGAAACTTTATCAAATGGAGGAACAGACCACAATGAAAACATCAGCCCCACCACAGCAATGACTAGCAATGGACCTGTCAATGGTGAAGCAAGTAATGTAGAGGACACGAGAGTACAAGACAGGTTGTCAAATGGCCATTCCTTGCCTCCAGAACCACCACCAGTGCCACAAGTACCAACAATCAACCATAAGCAAGGAGTTGTTGGTGGAAGTTCTGGCATCTCACTATCAGAGAAAATAAGAAATGCAACAGGAAACAATGAAAATGGAACTGATAGTTATGGCAATGGTGTTGATGTGGACACAACCATGGATTTAGTTGTTCATCCAGGTTTTACAGGATTGGAGAACTTAGGCAACACATGCTACATCAATTCTATTATTCAGTGTTTGGGCAATACTAAATTACTGAGAGACTTCTTTCTGAGTAAGTATGGGTTTTACACAGGACTAACATGAAGTCAGTATTGTCTCAGTAGTAAAATAATCGTATAAGAGGAAGTTAGGCGGTAATGAGGCCATTTGTACAATTCATCTCTTAGTACATAATGCTTGTGTGTCCTGCAAAGAAATCTATTATATTGATAACATTTATTTACTGACTTGAAAATGTTACTATTAAGGTGGTGAATACAAACATGATTTGAATGCCGATAACCCACTCAGTTTTGGTGGAAAACTTGCAGTTGTGTTTGCAAGCCTGATGAAACACATGTGGTCAGGCAAATATCGCCATGTTGCACCTCAACAACTCAAGGTTGGTAACACCATGTTTGCACTCACTTTTTGTGGACACTCTTATACTTTGGAGACTGTCACTTGGTGGTTATGATTTTTTGTGAGAGTTCACATCCAGGGGAGGTTGACTACATATGTTTTTATTATCATTGTTATTTTCTGAAATGTTTATTATCATTCTGAATTAGTGGTGTGACTGTGACAGGGCATGCAATGTTAAGCACAAATATGTATCAGATACTCATCAAGATGTCTCACTATCTATTTTAGAGTCTGGTGGGGGAAAAGGTCTGCCAGTTCAGAGGTTTTATGCAGCAAGATGCTCAAGAATTCATGGCATTTCTTTTAGATGGCCTTCATGAGGTACACAGATCTACTTGCTACAAATACCGGCCAGCACCACTAATAATGAAGCTTTGTGGTTGTAATACTGTATTGTTTCCTAGTCTTGATTATCAATGAATCTGATAAGAATTTTCTTGCAGGATTTGAACCGTATAATCAACAAGCCCTACACAGAAGAAGTGGAAGGAGCAGGCAGACCAGACCATGTTGTAGCCGAGGAAGCATGGCAAAGATATAAAAGCAGAAATGATTCAATTATTGTTGACCTATTTCAAGGTGAACTCAAGTCCAAGCTGACATGCCCTGTCTGTAAAAAGGTGAAGAAATAATTAACTTTCATTCCATTTCACTTTCAATAATTAGCTGTGGCAATCCTTCAAGATAAATTATGATCTACCACTGACAATAGAACCCTACCCAGGAAAACGTAAAGCCCCTCTCCTATTTTGCAAGTAATCTTTTGACTAAAAAAATGTTGCTTACTGTAAAACTAAACCACAAATGAATATAGTTGAAACAATGCAGTAACATGCTTTATTTATTCAGGTTGATTGAGTTTGTTTGGCACTTTATGCCATTGTCTAAAATGGATAGCTGCAGTAATTGGATGGGAATAATGAATTATTGTAACTGTTTTTCAGATTTCCATCAAATTTGATCCATTTATGAACCTGTCTGTACCATTACCAAAAGAACAAAAACTGCTTAATGTTGTGTTGTTCTTCAAAGACCCCTCAAGAGTTCCCATGAAGGTATATCCATGGTAGTCCATAATACTTACTGTCAAATGCTTGTGACTGAGGGAAACAAACATAGTATTGTATTGTGGCCTTTTGAAACTATTCCCAAGTCTAAGAGATACATCAGCAGTCCAGGGCCACAACACATACAGCTCTTACTGTTTGGTGTTTTTGCTGCCATCAACCAAATGCTGGTACTAGGTCTCACCAGTCCACAACATTGTTATACTCTATAGAGTGTAATAGAAAAATGTTTCATTCATGCAAGTCTGTCATATTTTGTTTTAAATTCTATTTTATACTAAACAAACACTTTGCTTGCTTTGTTAGCTGTCAGTTAAAGTCTCCCAAGATGCCAATCTTGATCAACTCACTTCAACAGTGGAAAAGAGGACTGGAGTAAGGGAGGCTAATGTAAGTAACAGTGGAGACATGCAGCCAATCTATACAACACAAGATGTTGGTGATTTGAAGTGCAAATAATATACCTCCTGTGAAATAGTTGATTTGTGCTAACTTTGGAAGTTAAAACATATTGTCCATAATCTCTTGTTTGCCATGCTCCATTTTGGATAGCACTTTGAAATAATCTCTAGAAATACATATGGGATAGGTTTTTAATCTATCAAATACATATGGGATAGGTTTTTAATCTATCAAATACATATGGGATAGGTTTTTAATCTATCAAATACATATGGGATAGGTTTTTAATCTATCAAATACATTCATAATGAAACTATTAAAGCTTTGATAGTTTCCTTCTTTACTATTTAGTGCTAGTTTACACTTTCTGTCAGCAGATATTTCATATACTGTAGGTACATTATTTGGACTATGATAAGTTGTATTTTGATCTTATGGTTATTTTGTGCATTGTTTGACAGATGCGAGTAGTAGAAGAATTCCAAGGGAAGTTTCACAAATTTTTTGAGAAGGGAAGTAGTCTATCAAGTGCTGTAGCAACAGACAATATTTACATGTAAGTACGAAAAAAAAATTAATAATATAAGATGTCATTGGTAACAAGTGAAGTTTCTCAAGTCATGATGGTCCTAGTTAAAAACTATGTACTGTTTAAATAATGGGCAGGAGTGTTTTATCAGGTTTAAAATCCTGAGAATAGCATGTTCCCAAATTGGCTTTTTGCTGGAGATCTTGTAACTCTTTAATTTTCTATTAATTCATTGTATATCAGTAGGCATATTGTTGTAATTTAGACATTGCATTTTTTTATTCCAGATTTGAGGTTTTAAGTGTAGAAGAAGCTGGCGAGGAAGTATATGAAGTTCCTGTTATCCAGGTGCAAAGCTCTTTATTTTTTTATTTTATATATTTTATTTTATTATTATTATTTTTTTTTTTGCACAAACTTAAACTCTTTCCTAAGCATGTTGTTACAATAAGTGTAATAAGGACAAAACTGGCTTTTCAAGTCCCAGCCTATACCATTTCATTTTGTACTTGATCATTTGACATGTTGTAGTGGCAAGTACATTTCAGAGATAGGCCGATCAGAAAATGAGATTGGAATTCTGATTGGCTGAGTATTGGCCATGATACATAGTACTGTCACAGTCTTTTCATTAATGCAGATTAAAATAGTTAAGCAGAAGATTATATCCTTACATTTCTTTTTTATGTTGTTATGTACAGCGTCTGTTGTATCCCCTCTCTATACCACTTCACTGTGCTGACTGCTATAAAAACCATGACCCTACAAGTCCACTGAGACGATGTGTTGGTTGCTTTGCTATAGGATACTGTAACAGGTACATTGTGAAAGTGGCCAGCTCCACAAATCCTGTTTCCATCATATAAATTCCTATCCAGCGTTAAATTGTAAAGAAATTCTCTACAGTGAATAACTTTATTTGTGCAGCTGGCCTTAAAAATTAAGATTTATAGTCTGATTTATGTGGCTCAAAGCAGTGTTTTGCTACTTGTTTCCAGGGTGTGCCAGGAAAGGCACTGGCCGATGCACAAGAAACATTGTAAGAAAGGAGGAAAGCACACTATTGGAAAACCTTTTATTGTCAGTATGCCAGCATCACAAGCAACCTTTACAAGACTGAAGGACTTAGCAGAAGAATACGCAAAGTAAGTTAACTTTGTTTGGCCTGGGGAGGGGATTGCTATGCAGGCTATAGTAAGACCCTGATACACAATATTAAAACCTAAATATATAATTAATGAAATATCTAACACAAAAATTCTTCAGGATGTCAAAAGTAGTGGTCCATATAATGTTTATATTTTCTTACTTCCTGGGAGGCATGGGTGGTCGAGCAGTGAAGAATGCTGGCCTTTCACTTGTGTGACCCTTGATGGGCCCAGGTGATATTTGAACAGAGTTTGTTTAATGTGTCTCTCTCTCTCATACCACGAGGGTTTTTCTCCAAGTCCTCGAGTTTTCCTCCCTCATCAAAAATCAACTCATATGAATAGATGTGTGTCAAATAATTAATGTAGGAGTAGTGAGCGTCCATCGCAAGAATAACCACTATGTGGATAAGTCGTGATTTATTTAATTATTCATTTTTTTTAGGCGTTCAGTTGAAGTCAGAGATGGAGAGCTAGTGAAGGAACAGACTTCAAGTCCTGACAAAGAGCATGCCGTCTCAGGTACAATCATGCACACTTTTCTTCTGGATTCGATGTTAATAGTTTTAATCATCTTTCTTATAAAATACTTTCTGTATGTGTGTTGCACTCTAAGTTAGATAATCCAGAGTCAATAACAGCTGTTTCTTGCTCGGGAGTGGGTTCGGGACAGAACTAAGTATTTGTTCAGGCAAAAGTGAGGTCAGGGTCTCAGTAATAATGTCGATGTAACTCAGTCATTATTTACATGTGGTTTTAATATATCTAATGTTTTGAAAATATCGAGAATTAAGCAAGAACGCTAAACGCTTCTCGAAAGTTAACACAATATTTGCTAATGTTGTTTAAAGATGAGTCAATCCACGAAAGTATGCCAAGGTTCTTCTTCAAACCAATCAATATTCATGGTGAGCCGGTGATGGGTCCTGATGGAGCTCGACTCTCTGATCAAGGTAAAAACTTCTTCTTGATCTACAAAATACATATGGTGGGGGTTGTATTTTCCATGTCTAATGTTAATCCACAAACAAAGCGAATTTGTTAAACTTATCATGTTTGATATTTTCAGGTGATCAACCATTGGATTTATCGAATAAGGTTATTGGTCTCGATTGGAGAAATAACCCAAAGGCACGAGATTGGGTCATTGTAAAGAATCGAGTTTTAGAATGTGAACAAGATCCATCGTGTCGAAATGACGACCTTTCAGGTATTGTAGAGTCACCAGTCTTTTGATGGTTGCTCGTGTCGTGTTTGTTTGTTAGTGCTTTCTGTTCGTTGGTTGATCTCTCCGTGTGTTTGTTGGGGGTGTATCATTCTTTGTTCGTGTGTTTGTCTTTGTTTAGTTCATTTTGTAGTCGATAGACGTTTGTATTTTGACCTATGAGTGCGTGTTTTTGCAGTATCGTACCAATGTTCTTTACGAGAATGCCTGGATCTCTACACAGAACCTGAAACATTGGGGAAAGACGATGCTTGGTATGTTGAAATAGCTTTCTTCTTTGTTTTCCTTTCGAATTTCAAAGCTACTCCCTCTCCTTTTTCTTTCGTCATGTTTTCTTTTCACTTCCTTCTTATAAGCTTCTTGGAATTTAATTTTGTCTTTTTAAAAAATGCCCGTGTTTTCACATCCTGTCCATTCCATTCCATTTCCATTCCTCTTTTTTCCTTCCTTCCTTCTCCGTCCAGTTTTCCCTCGACTCTCTTCCACTTTCCATAGTTCTCTTGTTCTGTTTTAGTTCTTCCTTGGTTATTTCATTTTCAATGACGGCTGTATTGTATCATTTTTTAACTCGTGGAAATTTGCAAAGCAAATTCCACGAGTTATTTTAATTTTCATAATGTTGATATTAGGTATTGTCCAACATGTAAAGTTCATCGCGAAGCTACTAAACAACTATCAATATGGAGACTACCCGAAATCCTGATTATTCACCTCAAGAGATTCTCCTTCAGAAATATATTGTACCGAGACAAGATTACAAAACTGGTCGATTTTCCTATCAGGTATTCTCGCACTTCCACGTCCAGTCATGCATCTATCTGTGCCGTCTTCTATCTGATCTTTTATTTAGTTGTTTATCTATCTATTATCATGCAATTGTTTATCTAACCCATCCAATGACATGCAATTATTATTGTTCTTTACTCGCTCATTATTTCATCCATCCCTTCTTTCATTCATTCGTCTATTCATTCATTGTTTCATTTCACCCATTCATTCATTTGCATATTTGTTCTTTCATTCATCCATTTATTCGTTTTCTCATTTGTTCATCCATTTATCCATCCTTTGTTCACTATTTTACTTTTCAGGAAAAACAACTATTTGTTGCATTTAGTTTTTCGTTTACTATTTTTTATTTGTTTATTTGTTTTCTAGTGGTTTGGATATGAGCGATTTTACTGTTAGTAAACAGCGATCTCCTGACAATATCTATGATTTATTTGCTGTATCAAATCATATGGGATCCGTGAACTTTGGACATTACACAGCGTATGGGCGTATACCAGACCCTAATGTTACAACACAAGATGAAATAGGTGAGTACGAGAGATGTTGCTCCTACACCTTCCATCACGACTTATTCTCTTTTAGGTTATGTTGACGCGGACTACAGGGTTACAACCATTACATCACATTACACTAAACCTGGTTTCCACATAATCGCTGCGATCGCTGAGATCGCTATGATCGACGAAAAAAAGAATTCAGCCATGCATGTTTATTACTCGGTCTTTTCATTTTCTTTACTTTCCTCTACTTATTTTGACAGTTTTTGTAGAAGTCACAGCTGATTTTCTTGTTTCGCGAAAAAATTACATTAGATTATGTATTATTTCCTTGTACAATATCATAATTTCGTCGTTTTATTTGTCAGGTTGGCGTTACTTTGATGACCGTAGTGTCTCGCCTGCCATCGACGACCGCGTCGTCTCAAAATGCGCCTACGTCTTGTTTTACCAACGAAGAAAGAACTTTAAAACTACTTTGAGACCTAGTTCGTCCAACTCGCTGCCTACAGCAAGTGTCCATTCCACTTACACCAGATATCCCTCGACAAGTCGAGAAGAAAAAGGTGAAAGAATTAATTCAAAACGCAACGTGGAAGAAAAAAGTGGCGAAACAACTTCAGAAATTAACTCGATTAACGAACAATTTAAAGAACACGAAACTTCAAATGATGAAAGGTCGTGTTCAACTGAGAACGACAGTAACCATTTTCAACCCGAAATTGAAAGAGACGTTTTGAGTAATGGATCTGTAGATAATGAAAATACTTGTATTTATAATGGACTTGGATCGGCTACAAAAGTAGATAACTCAGAAGTTGATGAATGTGAGCTGGATTGAGATCGCTGCTGTCTTTGTATATAGCAAAAATGAAGTAAACATCGCTTTGTGAATCCCGTGTTTCAATGCATTGTTATACAATTACGTAATGTAATCATTTAGGACCATGAGAAATGGACGTGAAGAGGGAGAATTAGGAAGGAGTATTGTCGCCTTCCAGGAATTGTTTCTTTGACTTTGCGCATTTTGTTTTTTCATTTATTTATTTATCACACTTGTCATATCACCGTTCCTTGATGAGCAAACAAGCATGCAAAATTAATCATCGATCTGATGCGAATAAAACATGACCAAATTATTAAAAAAAGCAAATGTATAAGATCAATAGATATATTAACTCGGATGGCAGACATCTGCTCAGTAATGTATTCGTTTTACTTTCTATTTCACATATACAAGGGTTTCACTCTTAAAAACATGACATTCAAAACAGGCATTCATCTTTCTAGGCTGTTTACAATTTGACAAGGATAACATCGACTCGGAGTGAAAATATTCACAAACAAGTCATCGCTTTACAATAGAAAAAAATGTATACAGCCATAAGAAGAAACTGGAATAGTGCAATTCTTAGTGTCTAAACCCTGGTTACCATATAATCGCAAACGATCGAGAACGGTCGCAAACAATCGAAAAGAAATTTGATTTTGGGGAAACCAAAGTTTTTCGATCCTACGACTGTTTTTGAACGATTTCGTTCGCGATCATATATGGATCGAAAACGTTTCTAGGATCGAAAAACGTTAGTTTCCCTATAATCGATATTTTTTTCGATCGCTTGCGACCGTTCTCGACTATATGGAAACCAGGCTTTAGCCTGAACAATGGAAAACTCCAAAGTGGTCTATTATGAACTCAGGATCGGAGACAATGGCCCAGTTTGCAGTTCTTCATTGCTCCAGTCTCGATTGCAGCTATAAACTAAGAAATGAGTCAAGACAAAACGATTGGTATTCATATAGTTTGTAATTATGTGTGATAGAGTGCTTACATATGTCCATGAAATAAAATCTAAATGCGGTGACTACCTGATAGTTCTTATTTACGACAAGATTTAGTACCGTTTCCCACTGCATGCATCTAGTATTATTACTGTACTGTTACGTAATACAAGATATTATGTAATGTTTTGAGGTTGTTTGTTGTTTTCGAGATTATATAAGAAATGACAATCAAGTGCACTCGAGATGCTTTCAGACTCTTACAAAACATTAGACAGCGTGTTATTCAAGTTTTGTTTCGATAAAAACAACATGTCCTTTTTTAACAGTTGCTTCCAGATTTACCGTTTACCGTCATCAGTGATTTAGCAATATATTTAGCAGACGATTTACTAAGATATGGAGAAAAAGAACCTATACTAATGTATTCTGTCCCTCCCCTCCCCTCGGTGAATATGCTGCCAAACTCAATACTAAAGTTTTGACGTCAGAATAACGTAAATCTGAATTTACCGCAGTCGACAGCTGCCAATTATAGGCTGGTATTTTTAAGGAAAACATGAATATTCTGGAATAATCACAGTAATACCTATGTTTGCCAGATATTGTAATGTCTATAAATTTAGAAATATAGGATAGTATATAAGGAGATCAGATCAAAGTAAGCAGTATTCACTTTCAACTGGTTTTCCTTATATTCAGTTGCAAGCTTACAGCCATTCAAGATCTAGCAGCCTGAAGAAGCCAGGGAGCAGCAAACAAGATCTTTGTAAAACAACTCTACTGGTATCTCTGGAGGCAAGCAGTATCACTTTGTTGTACTATCGTTTATTCTAGGGATGCAAACAATATAATCGTGAAATGCAAACTAACTGGTACTATTGTGCAGTTAATTGGTAGCGCTCAAGCATGACCTTTTTTGTTCTCTTTGTTATTGACACTAACAAAAATAACAGAGCGTTTTCACATCAACATAGTTAATAGAAAGAATGGTTAGGAAGCCTATTGTTTTATGTCTTTGTTCGGTTTTGAGGTTAAACCGGCCTTGACCCTGCACAGTTTTTTATTTGTGCTTATTCCAAATTGTAAAATAAGTTGACATAAACTTTGTCTATGTCACTATGTTAAGATTTATTCAATTTTCTTGTATCAATTATTAGGCATTTCGAGCCATCAGCCAAAAGAACAGTTTTGATCTGTTCACTCAGCCTTATCCAACAAGGTTAAAACAATAGTGAAACAAAAGATTGTGCATGGTCATGCTTGAAAAAAGTGTACAATAACATATAACAAAAGAGTTTTCAAACCATTTCACTCTATTAACTATGACATCAATGAGCTATCTTTTGCTTATGAGTTCTAAAAATGCTAATGAACAAGAGGAGCTCTGCTAATGAGCATTGCATGCGGTATGTACACTACAATGCACAACAATGATGTAAAAAAGACTGTCAAAGGAGTTAAAACGAACATTTTATGCTGTTCCAGGGAAATGTAAAACTTGCACTGATGGAACTTACCTTTGTTTTAATTGTGTATCAAAGCGTACATTCCCACGTGCAATAATGCTCACTTGCACAGCTCCTCTGGCTCATTAGTATTTCCAGAACTCACTAGCATAAGATAGCTTGTTATGTGAAATGTAATGTTAGAGTGATTAATCCGTGAAACTTTAGTAATACTAAATAGTACAATTTTATGCTAATTCTATTGTTTCCTTTTGTTTAATTAGCACTGTTTAGTGCTATTTAGTAAATAGTGTTTCACGGATTTATCGTTTGCACTCTAACGTTCTTAGCATTTATTTATATAAAGCCGAATTTACCAATATAATTTTCAACTCATGCGTCTACAAGGGGATCTATGGGAAACCATATCAAAGCATGCACACTTTTGAATTAACTTGAACAAATTTGTTTTCACATATTTTTAAAGTTTGTGGCAATGAACACTTTTTAAAAACAAAAAAACAAAATCCTGCTTAAGGCCACTGCCTATAGTTTCGAGACGCTCGACCATACCAAATTCAAATGACTGTAGCTCGCACAAAAACCAACCCACAGTTTTGAGTATTTGCCCAGTTACTATAGAAAGGTTCAAGTTTTTAATGATGTATTTTTTGTTTACATAAGTGTTACCATGGCAACGGAACAATGGTGTCACAAGGTTTACGTTTTGCTCATATAACATTTTACGCGCTTTTCGATCTAAACTTTTAAAACCACACCCATGACAGTATTTTTCAAGTAATTGCCTCAAAGTATGCGGAGTTAGAAAAAATTGTATCAAGCCGATTTTGAGTTATTAGAGGCGACTTTTTTTAACCCCTAAATTCATAATTGTTTGTTAGTGTTGCGATAACTTTGGGAAGAAGACACTTCTGCCACTATAATACCGTCCAAATATTGCTCAAATATTAGGCTACCTTCCTGTAAAAATTCAGGTTATATAGTGCAACAGATCTTAGTCAGTAATCATCGAAGTAAACATAACTTTGAGCATTTTTTTTCGCAAAATGTCTAAAAATGACGTTCACCGCTCGGAAATACAAAATCGTCGATAACTTTTTTTTAAACTTTTGTCAGTCAATTTTGACTATATTTTCAAAATGATCTTTGAATTCCAATTTGATTGAAGTTTTCTAACATGCTTAAAACAAAATTCAAAGTTGACCATGTCTAAAGCAACTTCGCTTTCGTGATTTTCAGTTCTTTGATGTGGTTTTCATCTTCACATTCCTGCGTGCTGCCTTGTCGTAATATGCAAATTTGAGGCAAACGTTTTCGTGCAAGTTGTTTGCTTTTCTGGATAGTGAGTGTAATTAGATATTTGTCAATTATGGTATTCCAAAAAGCACCCAGGAAGAGGAAGGCGGAGATTTTAAGTAATAATGTCAGAAACAGTAAAGAAACAACTTGCACGAAAACGCAAGGAATTACTAGCGCAACACGCCGTTGTTCCGTTTGCCTCAAATTTGCATATTACGACAATTTGCATATTATAACACGGACTGTGAACGGGGTTGACAACTGCGCAAATAAATCTGTATTAACTGCAAAAAGAGTTTGCAGAAAGGTGAAAGAATGACTCAGCTATGTTTTTTTTTCAAAATCAAAAGTAGGATATTTGTAGGAAATATTTCCATTACGCTATCCCTAAATGACCATTCGATATTTTTTGCTAATATTTCCATTAATTTCACTTTTAAAACAATAATACAATATTTTCTGTCAATGTTTTATCAAATCCAGTTGTCGTTCTTTTGTAGCGTAGAGCCGTCAGACTGACGTCGTGAATACTGCTGCAACTCCACCCCCCGTCCTCTATTAGACGGCCGTACAATACTTCTGAAGGCCTTTCGATATTTAGGTAGCCTTAGGGCATATGCTATAGGATCTAATGCAAACTTAAACAGGATGATATCATTACAAATAAGGCTAGCAATGATGTAGTAGTTATAGGCGTCGCGATGCCATGGTAACCAGTGCAGTTTAATGTAACCAATGATTGTTATGGGTGAGCTAAAGAATATGACAAATCCTGCCAGAAGTAGAATTAATATCGTGAAATTCCGATTGCTGGTTCGTTCAAGTACTCGACTATGCTTCCTGCTTCGATCTTTACTTATTCTATTACGTATAGCGCTTCTATCTGTATTCTCTCTACTGATGTTATCTACGAGTTGTCTCATAATTCTGTTATCATTTTCTGGGCATGATTTTGCGCTCCCGGTCGCAATTTCTAGATTGGGTCTCGTGATTCTAATGTTCTGTGCGCTTACTGGCCTCTCCATTGTGCTGTTCGCCTCATATGCTAGACTGTGCCAGCTATATCTCTCTTTACTTGTTCGAATCTGACACGAGCTCCAGTCTTTGCCTTCTTGATTGTATCTTGCAGTGGCATTTAATCTAGTGGCTTTTATTGCTCTACAATGTCTTGTGTTGCTATTCTCGCTTGTTCGACTTTGGCTTGTAATGCAGCTCTCGCTCACTCGACTGTGCCTCATGTTATCTGCACTCACTCGACTCTGTCTCACGATGTAGCTCTCGCTTGCCCGACTGCGTCTCATGTTATCCTCGCTTGCTCGACTGTGGCTCGTGATATCACTCTCTCTCGCTCGTTTACGCTCTTCGCTGTTACCGCCGCTAGCATGACTAAGCCAAGTGCGTGTGTCGTCCCTTGTTCGACTTTGCCTCATTGACTGTGACTTGAGATGCATACGATAAGCTTTATGGAGGGCAAGGTATCCCAATAACAACACTAATGTCACAAAGGTAGTGTTTACGTACAGATCAAGTTGATAGGCAGTTTTTCGTTCGATCGCACCAGTAATATGAAATAAAGCAAAGAGAATCACATAGCACCAAACAATACAAACACATATCTTACTCCTAGTTGTTGTTAATCCTGTTTTGTACTTATGAGGCCATGCAACAGCCACTACTTGACACCAAGTTAATACAAGCACAGTCATAAATGACGCGTTTAGCAGCACAGTGCTTACACTCCATACTAGTGTACTGACTACGATGTAAGGCTTGTGCTTGGTTATCCCTACCCTCCGTTGGTATATTGTCAGCTTCTGATAGAAGATCATTGGTTCTAGAACTAAACCAATTAGTAAGTTAGCGGTAGCTAGGCTGATCACGAAGTTGGACATTGGGCTTTTCAAGTTGTTTAAAGGGTCTTTCCATGTTGCAACCAAGAGAAGACCATTACCGACAACAGTCACAATACTTAGTATCACGATAAGAATGCAAGACAACAGGAGTGTGTTATAATAGATGGAAACCAATACTGGTTCAGATGTTGTAGATGACGAATTTACATTAGTCGACGACATCTTGGATTTAAGGCAATCTTGCGCTTTTTCGTTGTTTGTTCGTTTTTTTGCTATTATCCAGCACGGGAAGCGCGAACTTTCTTTTTACCCTTCTGTTGTTCGTTTTTCTTTTTCTTTTTTGTTGTCGTTCTTCTTCTATACCTTCTCGGTATTAGAGTACAAATGGCTTCATTTATTGATCGTTGTCGTACGCGTCTCGAATTGTTCTAGTTTCAAGAATCGAAATCCAGACTAGCTCGATACACTACTCCGTCTCGTTTTAATAATCTCAATGGAACACTTACCACAATATTCACAAACTTTTAACACACTGAATTAGACTTTGTAGAGTTCAATTACACTACTTGATACATCTTCAAACAGATTTTAGTTTCACGAGGTAATATTCATTCACAAACGTTTGATAGTTTTGACACCTTGAATTAAACTTTACAGATTTTGGTTCCGATTTTCATTTGCACAGCTGGCCTGATTTCAAAATGAGAACAAATATATGTATATATTCAATATAACTTAGATGTATGGAAGCCTAATTTTTTAACATACTTGATATAACGTTTAAAATGATATCTAAAGATGAAGACTGAATGGTTGTTCAGTAAAAACTAGTAGGAAAAAAAAAATGTTAAAAAAAAAACAAAAAAAAAAAACAAGGAGTATTCTAACATGGATCAGTTTTCACTCAAAACTGTCAGTACTGATAAATTGAAAATACAAAAGACATGTTAGAATATCCTAATCGATTGGTTGATTCAAATGTAGTCGAGTCAACATCATCATTCAAGACTTTAGAACTAAAGGGCCCAGGCTCAAAGTTTACGTTTCACAGCTGACAAAGCATTTCATAACTCTGTTATTACGAAATCGAGAAGTCTAATTATAAGGGATTGGATCCTGGTTAGTCTTGAGAGCAAAGTCATCTCACTAACGTTTGTCATTCATTGATATATCAGTGCGAACTGAGTTTGCCTGTATTGGTTTTCTCTTATACATGAGACGTTTTCTCCAGGCTTTTCAGTTTTCATCACTTATCAAAGCAAACTTATGAAAATATGTGCGTGAAAGAATTAATGTAGGGGTAGTAAGCGTCCATCTCAAGAATAACCACTATGTGGGTGAGATGTGTAAAATATCTGATATTTATTGAATTTATTTGTTACAATTTCACCTTGCAGGTATGGGTAGAATTTATGGTTATTCCCTTAGTGTTTGAAAGTTCTTATTTGTTTTAAAAAAGTGAATTTTCAAAGACAAAATTGAGCTTAGTCAGTGAAACTAATTGTGTATATATTCTTTGAAAATTAAGTCGCGGTAAAAATCAGTTGAAACCCTAAACTTCAAATCATTAATAAATTTAAAACAGTTCCAAATAAGCATAATGACTGTCTGATTCATAAAAAATAAAAAATAGATCTAGTTTATGTTTCAGAACTGATAATGAGAGTTTTGAGTCTTTTACATGAAAGCACGAACCGTGAAACAACAGAGAAATGTCTGAAATAAAATTGTATTGAATTCCGGGCGACATTGTAAATATAGCACGATAAAAGCCGGCAAACAACAAAAGTAACTATGCTCTAAAATAACATTATTGCTAGAGTGACGAGAGAGACTTGGAATCAAATTAAAGCGTCAGTCTAGCTTTTGAAACTTGGTAATCCAGAAAAAGCACGCTTGCACAATATTTTCTATTTAAAGGATTAATCATTTATAGCTATGTATTCATTATTTTTCATTAATCTTCACTTGTTGATGTCTTAATTTGAAGTTATTATTTGTCCGAGGCAACAATTTCAATCTAATTATGATAGCGTTATGTAACGACTAAGATGCTGTCATCAGTGGAAATCATCTATGTATCATTTGTTTTTAAGCTATTATTTGTCTATGCTATCCATCTTCCTGATACACCTATTTCTTCTATTATTTGTCTATGCTATCCATCTTCCTGATACACCTATTTCTTCTATTATTTGTCTATGCTATCCATCTTCCTGATACACCTATTTCTTCTATTATTTGTCTATGCTATCCATCTTCCTGATACACCTATTTCTTCTATTATTTGTCTATGCTATCCATCTTCCTGATACACCTATTTCTTCTATTATTTGTCTATGCTATCCATCTTCCTGATACACCTATTTCTTCTATTATTTGTCTATGCTATCCATCTTCCTGATACACCTATTTCTTCTATTATTTGTCTATGCTATCCATCTTCCTGATACACCTATTTCTTCTATTATTTGTCTATGCTATCCATCTTCCTGATACACCTATTTCTATGCAATTCAATCAATGCTTAATAACTTGAAAAAAGGCTTTGTGGAATTGCGCATGTCTGTATAAGTTAACTTGTTTATTTCCTATTTTTGTCATACTTTCATTGGCCGCAAAACTGATTTGTTTCACTTATTATTTGCAACACTATATTTCATTATTTTTGAAAACAGTTTTTTGGAAAATAAAATAAATGCGTGGATGGAAACGTTTTGCCGTTTTTGACATATTGAAAGTTGGTAAATTGAGATATCAAACTAGCGAATTGCTAAAATTGAGAGTATTTTCACGAAATCTGGTAGTACAAATATACGAAGAACTTAATGGGAATGGAAGTCAGATACATATTAAACTTGGTTTTCAAGAGCGTGTAGTACACTTTACTACACTGCATTACACTCTATTGTAAGTTGTCGTTTGTGATATTAGTAAATGCAATTTGGTTAGTACACATTTCGCGGACTTTGGAAAACTATTCTCATCAAAACTGTACGTGAATTTTAATGCTGAGTAATCTACAAAACATGTTGTTTGTAAACAAAGCAAACACTATACCGTGTCATGATTTAAAGAAGACGTGCCGATACTGGTGCAAAAAAAACGCGTAGGTTGCAAACAATTGTACACTGTAATTACAGTCTTGGATAGAAATCGACGTCAATTTAACGCGCAGCGAAGCTAACTATATATGGTAAATGGTTTAATCCTTGGTGGAGACACCCACGCGATTTGCCCCAAAAACAGACACCTTTAACATCAATGTTGTTTGCAATCTATACGTTTTGATAAAAACAAAATACCACAATTTTATTGTTTTGCACCGTAGTTAATAATCAAGGGCACTGTGTTTGTACAAGTTTAGCCCGTAAATCGAATAGTTATTCGTAATGAATCGCAAGGCAAAAAGTACGAAACAAACATTTGTCGTTTGCTGTACTTGATGCGCTTGATTGTTCGAAAACGTCACTGTTGACTAAGTTTTCATACCTCAAACAATTTGTTATATATTCTGTCAAAACTTATCCAAAATATTTATATCTTGATTTACTTTTTGTATTTTTATTATTTTTGGAAAATAGAAGTGCTATCTCTTAGTAAACTGTTTAAAAATATTATTTCCAAAATCAAGTTGCATCAAAAAAACTTTAAAAGGGATGATTTCTAAATTTCAGTTTGTCTTGAAAACGCACTCGTACTGGTCTCAAGATTTATTTGAGTAATCATATCCATTTTAATACTATTAAAATCGATAGAATAGGTCCAGTATTTACACTAATTAGTACTCAAAATTATTCTTAGTTTTACATAATCGTTGGTGTAAATTCATCTCTATTTTTGAAGACATATTCAGAAAGTCCAGTACTAGGTGGAAGGGCCGGGTTCTTGGAACCAATTTCGCAGCTTTGACCTAATTCCTTCGGACATTTAAAGGATTAGCTTATTCTAACCTAACACCAGTTCATATTTTTCATTGTTTTTAGCTGTTCCTCAAAACATAAACACGCCGATCATAGTTTTGATCAAGTTGATCGACTTTACTTTTCTTCCCTGGTCAAATAGAAATTTCCAGTTTTGTTTGCTGGATTTAAAAATTGTTTTGTTAGTTTGTGAAGAGTGTACACGTGTAAAAACAACAACAACGTTAATTTTTTTATATTAAATAGTTTCTCGACATCTTTATTACTGAAAACAGCAATAACAATAACAAACTGACTTGCAGTTCTTTGATCAGTAAAAGAATCGGATGGAAATCAAATTACCAGACGTCCTCGGGGCGTGGCCAAGATAATTTTGGGAAATACCAACCAGAAATGCAAAATTGTTTATAAGTTAAACAGAAAAATCCCTTTCATTCTTTAATTGTCGTAATTTGGTAAATTACTTTAAGGTAGTAAAGTTAAAAAAAATATGGACAAAGGCAGCTACTAAAATGAAAGCCTCTCAGCAATTGAGTCAATCGTGCTTTATATGCTTTCTATCCATAACCAATCTAAACGAGTGTTAGTCGTAAAACGTTTTAGTAATGATTGTAATTTATAGAATCAATATGAAGGGTCTTAGCAAAATTACACGAAAAGAATTAGGGGAATTACACGATAGGGCGCGAACAATCGACGTTTCTAGATCGATATTTTCTTAGAAAAAAACTTTGATTGGATATTACCGTATTCAGCGTGGGCTTATTTAGAAAAAAGAGGATATATAAAAAAGAGTTAAAAGAATGTAAAAAAAACAACAACAACAGAACAAAAAGATGAGAAAAACAAGAAAATACAAAGGACAAAATTGAAAAGAAAAAAGTATAACCTTTGAAGAATAATTATTGGTTTGGAAATAAATCGACAAATTCAAGTCGAAAGCTGCTAAAGCCATAGCTACACGAACGTTGATACAATTTTGTAAGTCATCCTTTTAAATAGTGTAATTTAGGGAATGAATGTTTTTTTAAACCTATTACTGTTTTTGTTTGTCGACATAATTTCCTTGATGCCATAAACTCTTCAAAGCTACCTGCAATTTTGTGACAAAAGAAAACATGTGACAAATCAGCGTCGGTGCACCACTTTGGTCCAAACTATGACAACAGTTTGTCTTGAAGCTGCACGACGAAGCGTGTCTCTTCCTCGGGACAGAGCGTAAACATCCGTCCACCCATGTCAGCCCGGTGCAGCTGGTGCGACTAATTCAATTTCAAAAGCCAACTTAAACTTAATGGTTTAATGCTGTCCATTATCTTTAAACGGGTAACTTCATCTAAACGCATCACTTTGAGAGAATCCCTTCTCAACGAAAAAAAAAACAGTCTGAATCTATCAGAATGACTGGTTTGGTGGCACACTTTCAAACTTCGATGGACAATAACAGCGGGAATAAAAAAACTTTTCTTTGTTCTCCACATGAAATATTAATGGTTGAGATTTCTAGCTTGAAATGATATCATGATCTAACAAAGAGGAATTCTAACGAGTTGGGATATTACCGTGGTTTCGTCTAACTTGGGTACATCAATTTGATTAGCTTAAAGCTGAACAAAAGCGTCGAACGCGTATGCTAGCCTGTAATTGGCTTTCACGGTTACCAGTTAGTAAATGCTCTGCTTCAATTAGAATCGCTTATAGGGTGACATAGATAAAGGTGGTAACTAACGTAATTATTTTCCATCAAATTGCGGAGGACGAGGACATTATGAGAGTATAACAATGAACGCTTTATACGCCGCGTTCACATTCATTCACTATTGAAATATCGCACACAAACCAGCGGTGGTCTTCAAGCACGACACAAGTTTTAAAAAGAAAAGTTCCTTGTCGTTGTTCAGTACATGAGTTCAAGTCAGGTGAAAACAGAACAAGAAAGATATTACTGACAGGAAAAAAGTTGCCTTAGTATCAAAGCAGGAAGGTGGGTTTTCACAACTATATTGGAAGTTTCCTGTGTTAAATTAGAGTAATTAATAGTGGAACTCAGGGTATCTGTCAATAACTATTACTTAAATAGTTGTAAAACTTGTACTTTTTAGAAGCAAGTTCAAATAAGAAACTATGAACATGTTTATCTACGCGTTATCGTCGGGCATTTATCACATATGTCAACAATTATTAAACCTGACATCATTGAGATAGGAGAAACTAAAAATGGGAAAATATAGATCAAGATAGAGAAAAATAGAGACATTAAAAATGTCATTTTTTTAATTGGATTTTTCTGCTTCATACCAAAAAGCAATATTTTATCTTTGTTTTTCCGTTCTTTTTGTCCAATTCAACACAATTCAGAAATATCCACAAAGATATATAGTTGTTCTCTTTAAAATGAACTAAATCAGATCGAAGTACGAAAACAGACAAAAAAGGGTTAAATATATGACAAACATTATCAAACGTCAAAAAAGTTTTCGAATTATCTGTACACATTGTTTTGTACAATTTAAGTCAATTTTGGATTAATACGAAGAAAGATATATATAGATTAAAATTTTAACCAGTTCAAAAATAAAAGGAGATTATTACGACTTTTAGCAGTAATAATCGCACATACAATTCAACAATAAAAAGTATACAAAAATTATGAAAAGAGGATATGGAGTCGAAATGATTTTTATATATAGTATACGCATTCCCATGCAGAACTAGAATATAGAAAAGTACGACACAGAGAAAAAATAGTTGTATGACTATATAGTTTTTTGTATTTTTCGAGATAAGTACGCGGAAAGTAATAAAAACTCGTAAATTAAAAGAAGAAAGGAAATAAAGACAAAAGAATTAATCATAGATCAAAAATATTGAATAGACAAAATGAAGTAAATGAAAAAAACATAAAAGAGCAAAATTTGAAACAATTAAGACTCTAAAACGAATAGAAAGATATATTTCTTAATATTAAAAGTTTCGGACATTAGGTAACAAATGCGTTTGTATCTCTCCTTATTCAAAAATTTAAATTACTGACAAATTGATTTTTATCAAAATAAATTGACTTATAAATACGCTTTAAAACATTTTCATTTTTGCGCATGGTGGGGGTGGAATACACAAGTTTACTCAATGTAGATTTTTATGTTGTTATTGATGAACTATTCCTGTGTGAGTCGGTCAGGGTTAAAATAGTTCTCAATGCGTACGTAATGTATTTTTAACACATTTTATTTATGCTATGTTTTATGAACTCATTATTATAGTTGCAAAAAATCTACGAGAAAATCCATAAGTATGACGCTCGTTCGTTGTCAACTATTGCTAGCATGATTAACATTCTTTCCAAGAACAATAATCTTGTTTTGTGTATTTTTACCATCAATTTTAATAAATCATGATGATTATAGACAATTAGACTGTTTGTGGTTTAGTCGATTTACGTCATGTGAAACGTATTTGTGAGTTATTAGTAGCAACAAACACACCATTTGAAATGATACATGTCTTACTTAGAAGACAGTAAATACCTTAATGACTTTCGTTGTGGATGGTCACAGTGAAGGACAGCTTAGACTATTCCACGGGGCTATTCCACTGTCATCCATTAGTTTTACACTGTTTTTGGATGAAGTTATATCTCGTAGACTCCTCCAAACAGAGTCTATGTAGGAAATGTGTGGGTTTTTTTTATAAACAAGCCCATTATAGAGCTAGAACACAATAAGCAATAACAGCAATTCTTATCAAGATATTTACTTTGTGTAGAATAGTGAATGTAGTGAATTTCATGGAAGTTCTTTCGCAAAAACTCAGCATGTATGGCTGACTGGAATTGCAATTCTGGCTTGTTGGGTGCTTCCCTGCCAGCAGAGTCTCTCACGTTTGTGCTAGCAGGGAACCGTTGGCTGGTTAACAAGTTCGCACTTACGGGTTTTCATCGGTGTGGAAAGAGGCATAAATTCCTTGCTTACTTTGAATGGAGACAAATAACTGTTTCGCCACCAAAACCCTCACAAATTGTGTCCAAGTTCGGCCGGTAGGGTAAATCAGGTAACACAAGGAGTAGATTGAGCTCCCCCCTGAACACCGCCTCATCTCAGTGGTCGTCCCTCAGTCATTCAAATACTGATGTAGTAGCTTGCTATATAGAACAGCTTTCACCTAATTTATGGTCTAAAGCTATGTAATAATCACTGTTCTCATCACAACCCATTGTTTTTACTCAGTATTATCTCAACGAATGCATTAGGTCACACTTCAACAAACAGCAAACTGCATTATAAAAAATAATGCTTCTAGCTAAAAGCATTATTTTTAATAATGCAGCGAGTTCCGCCTAGCAGTCAATATAACGAAAACGAATAAGACAACGATAAGAACAATAATTATACTAGATAATCACTTCGTCACACAGCATTCGTGGATATAATTCGGGCTGCGCCCTCAGCTGCCTGCATTATACCCACGAATGCTGTGTGCCTCAGTGATTATCTATTAAATAATGCTTTTAATGTAAGATATAGTTTTTCTGGCAATAAAGATGTTGTTTTTAACAACTCTTGGAAAATGATTCTTTATGAGCAAATGTTCTTAAATATATATAAAAAAAAATTTTTCTATAGTCTATATAAATTGTCAAAAGGTCTAACGTGGACAATCTGCATTTCAAGAGTAAAATAAATAGTAAAAAACACCTGTCAAACTAACAGTGAAACAACCGAAACCAATCTAAACTCAAACAGGCAGACAGACATACAGAAAACTGCCAAATAAAATAATTAATAATAACAATAATAAAATAAATAAACAAACTAATAAACCTATAGACAACTAGAGAACTATTTGCACGGTAGCATCGTCAACATAGAAATAAATTTGAACTAAGTCTACATCAGTGAATTTGATGATTTCAACATCGACGTTTCTTTTGAACCTAGCAACGACAAAGGCCGTATATTTATATAGGTCTATCAAACATTTATAATCCCATAGAAATTGCGGCATTTAGTTTTGAATCCGTTAATACACTATCTCTATCAATTTAGATACCAAACCGTTTTCTTTGAGACTTTGATCATTCACAGTCTTTGCGGTTAATATAACAAGCACAACAACTTATGAATCAAAATATTAAAATGACAATTTTCTTTTTTATAATCAAAAAATACTGTCCATTTTTGACATCGATATCCATATGAGAAACGAAGAACTTCCATAACAAGGGAACTTACTCAAGTAAAATTCAAACTAAATATAGGGCAAATGTTGGAATTACCGCCTGTATTTAGTAGGAACCGACTAAAGCCGAGCGGAAGTTTTTTTTGAAATCTTTAGAACTGTTTTTGCTTAAAATTTTAAAGATTGAAAACATTTATTTAGAACGGCGGTAAGAGCAAGTATTAAAATGATAATGATCACGGTGCTAACTAAGCTAATTAAGTTCCATGTTACTAGTAATTGTATCTTCTCAGGTTTGATTTAGCACGAACGCGTGAGATACCTTCAATCTGTTCAATTAATTCTGTGAATATTTTGGTCTTTCTCTTAACAGATATGAAACTACCGTGGCTACACCGTTTGGTATCAGTGATGGTTGCTGTTGTGGTAGTTATAGGAGCCAGTTCTCTAGACGCCTCCACTGATGACGACGCATTTACACGCGAAAGAGGAGACTGCGCTAGCGGTGTATGTGGAAGAAATTTCAACGATGCGATATCCAAGATTGCAGAAAGAAATGATTTAGCTGGACTTACAAATTCCTACCAAGAAGAGGATGGACTACAAAACCGGCAAAGGTGTATGGATTGGGCATGTCGACTGCGAAGACGACTTCATATAGATGGGATGGACGATAGCTATGACAAAGACGATCATGATAATGGGAATGGACTAGAGCATAATGTTGATGATGTAACGATCGAGGACAAGAGATTTACAAGAAAGAACGACCGATTACCCAGTAACGATGATGGAATGTCTGAACGAAAGAGAACGTCCAAGAATTATAACAAATCAAGAAAGCGCTGCTTAGCGTGGTTTTGTAATGACGTTGGTAAAAGGGCAGCAAAAAGCGTAGAGAAAAAACGAGAAATCAAATCTGATGAGAAGCATTGTATGGCATGGAACTGCTTAGGAAAACGACTGAAAGAGAGAATAAATTTCATCAATAGCCCAGATAAGAGAAAAGTAGTAGAAAACCTTGATTTAATGACGGCGAAACGTTCCTCGACTAGTAATGTATTAAAGAAACAGAGGGACGGAAGCTTGAAATCATGTCTGTCATGGGATTGTAAAAGAGCTACGGTACTTCGAGATTCGACTTCACAAAGGAGAGAAGTAACTGCTGATAGAGGGTTCAGAGGGTTCTTGATGAAGAGGAACTTGGCTGGCGTCGATGTGGTAAGTACTATGGCAATTACGGTCCATGCATTTTGTTGCAGTACATGAATGTCGTTGTGGTTATAATGTTGTCACTGTTTGGGTGTGCCATAGCCGATCGGTGTACCCTAACACTGTTCGTACATTATCGGTGTATGTTGGTATATTATGATCGCCTGGTAGACAGTACGGCCCTTTATAGTTTTTGGAAAATAAATTGTCGGATGTGTATTTCGATTTGGTATTATCCAATAAGTTTAAACGAGTTTTGGTCGGTAGGGTGTCTATTTATAGTTTATACCGGTACACGTGGTCATGAGAAGACTGTTGGATTGTGTCTGGACGCTAGTTTTTGAAAAAAAAAAAAACTATATAGAAACGAAGTAGAAATGATGTAAACATTTCAGAAAGATGTGTGCATGATACAAAGACGGTTAGTACGACTGATATTGGTGTGTTGGGACCAACATGTATCCTTGTTGATTCTTTTTCAGGTGGACAGACTAGATGAAGACAAGTAAAGTGACAGGCACAAAGAGTTTCTGTTATCGATTTGTAGCATGGAATAAAACATCCTTTAATGCAATATGTTAACAATTACTAAACCGTTATTTTGCCCGTATGGAGTTTTGGTTGCATGTCATGAAAAAGATTTAATTAATTTAGATATAATTAAGATATTAATTAATATTATTGTAAAGCCAACTTATGTTAAAATTAAAATGAGAGAAATAAATTGAATAATGAGTATTAGTGTTTCTTTAGTCTCACTGCGCGGAACACTACTTTCAAATACATATAGCCGCTAGAAATAAAGGCGTGGTTACACCTTAGTTTATGCATTATAGAAAATATCACTGCTTCCATTTCAAAGAGCATATCAGAATGAAGAAGATTTAAAATTTCATCACTGTATTATTTAACGATCAAAGTTTACTGGTGTTTGAAATAACAAAGATCTAAGTGAGAATTAGACCATACATTTCAAAAGCACACAGCTGTGCAGTCATTCACCATAAAAAGTTAACTCTGTCAAATTACTATAAACAATATACTCTTTCTTTTGGTCAAATCCAATTTTATAACCATAGACTGTTTAGGTTGCTCATTCCCAGTCCCCTTCTCTTTTTTTATAGCGTCTATCAAACTAATCAAAAACTAAATACCTGTAATACAAGTATGTCGGTTTTTTAAATTGTGGATCTAGTTGCAAGAAGTTCATTAGCCCACGTAACTCGACGCTATCAGATTGAAGTGAATCTGTTCTCAACGCGCACATTTTCAACACTCAAAAATTCTAAACAACAAAATGTCATGTAATATCAAGAGACTAAAAATCTCGGAAAATGAGTTTGATGAGTCGCGGGCTCAACTTTCTACATGTGTGTGTGCATGCGCGACCAAAAATCTCGAAATGTGATTGGTGTTCTTAGCTTGTAGTCACTATAGCACTTGTATAGGTGTACATTAATGTTCCTTTGAACCGTTGGAGTCGTTCTTTTTACGTGAAACAGCAGCGACCACAATCCAAACAAGTTCCAGCACTTCAGCGATAGTCAGAGCAGAGACTCCAATCCATATACCCATTTGACCACCAATATTAGATATCAGATCTTGGAACTAATAAATAAATAAATAAATAAATAAATAAATAAATAAATAAATAAATAAATAAATAAATAAATAAATAAATGAATGAATGAATGAATGAATGAATGAATGAATGAATGAATGAATGAATGAATGAATGAATGAATGAATGAATGAATGAATAACTAAATAAATAAATAAATAAATAAATAAATAAATAAATAAATAAATAAATAAATAAATAAATAAATAAATAAATAAATAAACAAACAAACAAACAAAGAAATAAAGAAATAAACGTACGGACGGACGGACGGACGGGCAGGCAGGCAGGCAGGCAGGCAGGCAGATAGGCAGGCAGAATGAATGAGTGAGTGAGTGAGTGAGTGAGTGAGTGAGTGAGTGAGTGAGTGAGTGAGTGAGTGAGTGAGTGAGTGAGTGAGTGAGTGAGTGAGTGAGTGAGTGAGTGAGTGACCGAACACGAAAGCCTCAAGACTACTAAAGAAATAAACTGATAAATAAAATTTACTGTGAGTTTCAACCTAGATTCTGATTTGGAAATTGTTTTTACCTCATATTTGAGTGTTTCCTCGACAAGTTCGTAATCCATGTCAGCGTAGTAAATATGCAATTCAAGAAGGTTGTCACTAATGAAAGAATAGATACGTACAAGTATACAGTAGAGCCAATCACATTGATACATTTGCCAGAGCGGTCCAGACTCCAAGATTTGCTATCTTATGATCAAAAAACCCTTTATCTTTGTTTAGTGGAGGTACAAAATCCAAAGTGGTCGCTAGCACTATACTAGCCGGGAAAGAGCTGAATCAATTTAAATTTTGGGAAAGATCAAGTCGGGTATACCAGTAATTTTGAACAATCGACTTCTCATTGAGCTGAGACCACTCTTATTTACTATACCTGATCTCTTCATGGCTTTGCAACGATAGGTTAGCAAGTCTACGTACAGATTTATTCAGTGTAGTCTAACAACGACAACAAAACCAAACAAAACTATAATAAATTCAAGGCCATCTTAAAAGATTTTAATTTTGTAAACGAATGTGGGAAGTGTAACGTAGCATGGCAACACTAAGAATGCCAGTGTTAGATGAGGCTATAGTTTATCACTAGCTTATCGGTATTTACCTTAAACCTGTTTGCTGGCCATTTATAGGTGGAAACCATTCTCGAAAATTCAGTATCCCTGAAATGAATAACCATCACATGCAAAAGGTCATCTTAATCCATACATTTGCTATAAATGAAAATATCGTCGTGTGAAAAATCTACACATAAATCATCTATTTTTTTACATTATAAAATTGCAAGAACTACTGCATAATTATTATGATTATTGAAAAAGTGAGCCAGCTTACAAAGTAATTAGGTGTGATAAAGTAGAGTGCACGCACTAAAGGTGTGCAACATGAATACCACTAGATAGTGCTATTTTATGCTAATTCTATTGTTTTCTTTTGTTTAATTAGTGCTATTTACTACTAAATAGTGACAACTGTTACATACATTTAGTGTTTGCACTCTACAATACGCTAAATAGTTGCTATTAGTTAGTGCTTGGTTGTTTTTATTTCACGGTTTTGCTGCTTTTGCTCTATCTGCGACTGAATGTGTAACTTCAAGTTCTTAAAAAAAAATTGATTCTTGGGCGAGGCATTGTCTTGAGGTAAAGTGTTACAGAAATACAATATTTGTATTAATACATGCATGTAGATATTGTTCTAAGACAGTACATATGTTTCAAATAGTGCAATTTTAAGTGGGCAATCATATGCGTGCATAAAAATAATGGTTATTATTAATTGCGTTAATATGCCTGATACTTACAAACACCGAGGAGGACAGCCTTCTTCACATGCACCCTTCTGAAAAATGCTCTCTACTCGATCAACACAGTCGCCTACGAGCATAGATTGAACGAGCAAATAAATAAATGAAGGAAATTGTGGATAAGTGAATGAATAAATAAATGAATGAAAAATTAAATATGGAGCAATTGGAAGAATAAATGGATGGATAAAGGGATGAGTTTTTAAACTTTTGTTTGCATATAGTAGGTTTGTATCATCCGCAAAAAGGGGAGGAAAAGTAGCGGCCCAAGAACGAATCCTTGGGGTACTCCATATGACATGTTTTCCTTATCTAATAAGTAATTTTTGACAAAAGAAAATGATTGAAGGAAGGAAGGAATTATTAATAAATGAATGAGCGAGTGGACATGTAATAATAGCTAACAACAAATTATAACCTTACCAGTTGATTGATCTGCCGTGACGCAGTATCCAATGTTGGGGTTATCAGTGAAGTGGAACTGTGAACAATTACAGTTTTGTTCTTGCAGTTTGGACAAACACGACATCCTGCATGCCTGTAGAAAACAAAAGGACAAATGTTTATGTATGTTACACTGCAAGTAGCTGATAAATACCAGTAACTAGTCATCAGGTCGGTGTCTGCAGTGTGTGAAATACTGGTGGTGCACTGGTAATAATTGAATGAACAAATGAACATATGAAAGAATGAATGGATGTCGAATACATGAGTTACTACAGATTGACTGACTACTGAATAGCAATTGAATGGCTGGCTATAACTGTCTTTCATAGTGCAAAAAAAAAAAAAAAAAAACAAAAACAAACATTAATGTTGAAATTAAAAAGCTTACCATTTTCGAGTACGTCATGTTATATTGATGATAAATATTCGACGGATCCAATTTTCCTACTCGGTCACAGCTTTTATTGTTGAAAGGATCCAACCTCAAGGATTGTCTCTGAAAACAAATCACCGCCGGAGTTAAAATCAATATTCTACATATACCTGAGTTTTATAATTGAAAGTCAACTTCTGGCTCCGTTGTATTTATATATTTTATGATGATAATGAAAAGAACTAAAATGTTTGGAAGTTGGTAAGTATACGTTTATTTATATTGATAATACAGTTTTGGGCCGGGCTTTTTGCTCTTTCATATCACAAAAGGGAAAGAGAGAAAAAAAATACAAATACACACAGCAACAAATTCACACATCAAAAAAATACACACAGCAAAAAGTCACAAAAATAAAACAAATATACACAGCACACAATAGCATCATTATTAATTTTAAATAAAATAAAATTGAGAAAATGCTACTCTTCAGTACTTAGACATGAATTCAATTTTCAGTTTTTAAGTTTTTTATATAATTCCGCAGGCTATAATCGTTTTTCTTACCATGACTATTTCAATACTTGTAGACAATCCAGGACCTACATTAAGAGGAAAAGGCATTTCTCCTTGTGTACCAATGACTACTTTTATACCGGCATATGGTGAAATCCCTTGCAAGTATTCATACTGCTCAATGTTGATCAGAAGACGAAGACCTTGATACGAGATAGAAGAGCTTTATTACAGTACTGATGGCAGCAGCAAACATTAAAACAAACATGGAAATAAAACATGCACGTATGTAGTAGATTTGTGTAATCGTAAATTGTATTACCGTGTTGGTCGCCAGTCAACATTGTTTGATGGGATTTGACACTGTCACCGGGAAGTACACGGTTGAACATATAACAGTTGCCAACGTCCTCGATCCACAAATGATGCCAGACGCGCTTGCTATTTGGCTCCCTGAAAAACAACCGCCACGCCAACACCGCGGGCAACCACATTATGAGCAGCTCTATACCATATTGACATGCAAAATGCACAAAATAGTTGTTTTCTCTCTCTCTCTCCCCCACCCCCCCCCCCCCCCCCCAGAATGCTTAATAAGAAAACTGAGCGGCTCTCTCTATATAAATTAATTGTAAATATGGTTTGTCGTTCAAGGTAGGGGGCATAAGCAATCGGCATTTGGGTATTCGGCTATTTTTATTTATGCTGGATTTACGTACATTTTGCTTTTTTTTGACGCGGTGTTTCGGTATTGGAACGATCTTCTGTCATCTACCGATCAACGACAAAGCCGATTTAGTTAACTAACCTTGAACAGTCTTCCCCATCGAACATACAATCCAGGACCATGTCTTTAAGCTGATGTCCCATTTTTCTCAGATCTTCTGGTTCTTCTTTGCTTACTATCTTTCGCATAACTTCCCTTCGATGATACATGAAGTGAAGCAGGTCAGAGTCTGCCACTTGAGGTGTGTATTTTCTCCATTGTCTGTTTCGTTTCTCCCAAATCTCTGTATTATGGAAAATATCAGAACAACTTTAATAATGCCCACATTTAAAAACAGTAAAGGTGCTCAGTTGAAACACGTTCAAAAGAAAAACACTTGAATAAAAGAAAGTTAAACAAAAAAGAAATTTTCATGGTTTTGCTTTTCGAAAATGCTTATCCTGTGATTACACACGTACAAGAAGTAAAGTAGAGAACTGAAAAAACTAAAATAGAGAATAATTTACGTCAGTGTAGCCATACCTGTGGTTTCGTTGCGTGCATTCCTGACTTGTACTTTGAGCTTGTCTGTTAGCTTACTTTGACGCAGCATGTTTCGATTACACAGAGTTATGACAGGAAAGTCAATGAGCTATAGTTCAAGAATCAAATGCTGGTCAGAAGATAGATAATTTCTTTGCGTTTTAGACGTTTTTGAGGCTGACAAACTTCAAACTAGTTCAAAGCAGTTTGTATTTTTTTGTATTTTTGTGTTACTGAGGTGCAAGGAACAGGCAAAAATGGCAACGAGGAAGCATCTTAAGCGAATTTCTTTCCTTTTTTAAGAATCAAATGTGCTAGCAAAAAGTTTATCGTTTTTCAACAAGCCTGGGATTTTGGTAACACAGGCATTGATTCTAAGGCACATCACGAAATTTCTCTCGCCTATGAATGCCTGCATGTGTTAGAGGAATCCCACCAACTAGCGCATCCAAAACCTATCAAACTTGAAATTATGCATTAATTATCCAGAATTTGGAATAATGGCACAGCAAAGAAACGCCACGATTTCTCCGAGTCCCGAATTTTATCATGATAGTATTTGTTTGTTTCAAGTAAAGTGTTCGAGCTCTAAAAAAGTTGAGCATGTTCGTATTGTTTGCTCTGAATGGAGACTTATGGCCCAATTTGGCGGGTTTGGCCAATGTAGGAAGTTAAATCCATCTGATCAACCGTCAAGCAATCTCATGTACTCACTGTAATTATTTAGTTACCACTACGACTATTATCCCAATCAACTTTACATCTAAAAACTCAACTCCCCTGATTACCTTATTACGTTGCATGGTAACTTTGGTTCTTACTGGTCTTCTCAAATACTCCTTCACTATCACACCGGTATTATACCAAAACAAACCATGCGTACTTATCACCAGAATAATCCAGAATATTTTCCAAAAGATTCCTTTGCTAGCAGCCAATCGTCCACAGCCATGTGCAGTAGTGTATTCTAGGAAATCTTTAATGTATCTTTGCCATGTAGGCCTGTGTTTAGGCGACTGTTCGTCAGCAGCTTCCGAGTGGGCAATGGTTGACATGTTCTTGAAACGTCTGTTTACTACTTGACGACAACACAAACGTGTAAATAGCATATCACTAGTTCGAAACTCGAGATTTTTTATTCAAGATTTTGCGTAATACGATAATTATATTTATGAGACATTGTCTAGGTGTGTGGTGTATTTCAATTTTGAAATATCTGTTTACAATTTTTTTTTGCTTTTGGCTTTATTGCGGTGAAAAATGAAACGTTGTTCTAATAGGGTGAGACCACACTAACGAACAGGTTTAGTTTTTTTTATATTTTCTAGAGATTTGCCAAATCCCCCACAGTCAATTTTAGGCATCTTTTAAGGAATAGTCAATTTTAGGCATCTTTTAAGGAATAAAAATTCTTTCGGTTTTTTTTAAAAATATGAGATTCAGTGCCAAATCCTCACTTTTCGGTATCTCTTAGGAGTTGAAAAAGAAAGAAAGCTTCACTGGTATATAGCATTTCATGTTTAGAAATGCAGTCATTAAGAAGTACAGCTATTCTTGGAAAGGTTGTCTGTCCACTTGAACTACTGAGTAAGCGAATAACAATGTCATTTGCATATATCAAGTTTTCAGTTTTCTTGTTTTAAATACAAAGCTGTACATATCTTATAGTTACATAAGTACAGCTTTGTATTTAAGTGAAGTTATTTTGTTTTGACTCATCATCATCTTAAAAAAAAATAATCATGAGATATGCAAATGACTTTGTTTTTCGCTGCAGTACATGAATGTCGTTGTGGTTATAATGTTGTCACTGTTTGGGTGTGCCATAGCCGATAGGTGTACGCTAACACTGTTCGTACATTATCGGTGTATGTTGGTATATTATGATCGCCTGGTAGACAGTACGGCCCTTTATAGTTTTTGGAAAATAAATTGTCGGATGTGTATTTCGATTTGGTATTATCCAATAAGTTTAAACGAGTTTTGGTCGGTAGGGTGTCTATTTATAGTTTATACCGGTACATGTGGTCTTGAGAAGACTGTTGGATTGTGTCTGGACGCTAGTTTTTAAAAAAAAAAAAAAAAAAAAAAAACATATAGAAACGAAGTAGAAATAATGTAACCATTTCAGAAAGATGTGTGCATGATACAAAGACGGTTAGTACGACTGATATTGGTGTGTTGGGACCAACATGTATCCTTGTTGATTCTTTTTCAGGTGGACAGGCTAGATGAAGAAAAGTAAAGTGACAGACACAAAGAGTTTCTGTTATCGATTTGTAGCATGGAATAAAACATCCTTTAATGCAATATGTTAACAATTACTAAACCGTTATTTTGCCCGTATGGAGTTTTGGTTGCATGTCATGAAAAAGATTTAATTAATTTAGATATAATTAAGATATTAATTAATATTATTGTAAAGCCAACTTATGTTAAAATTAAAATGAGAGAAATAAATTGAATAATGAGTGTTAGTACTGCGTGTTTCTTTACTCTCACTGCGCGGAACACTACTTTCAAATACATATAGCCGCTAGAAATAAAGGCGTGGTTACACCTTAGTTTATGCATTATAGAAAATATCACTGCTTCCATTTCAAAGAGCATATCAGAATGAAGAAGATTCCAAAATTCCATCACTGTATTATTTAACGATCAAAATTTACTGGTGTTTGAAATAACAAAGATTTAAGTGAGAATTAGACCATATATCAAAAGCACACAGCTGTGCAGTCACTCAACATAAAAAGTTAACTCTGTCAAATTACTATAAAAGATATACTCTTTCTTTTGGTCAAATCCAATTTTTATAAACATAGACTGTTTAGGGTGCTCATTCCCAGTCCCCTTAAGTACAATTAGTTTTTTAAATTGTGGATCTAGTTGCAAGAAATTCATTAGCCCACGTAACTCGACGCTATCAGATTGAAGTGAATCTGTTCTCAACGTGTACATTTTCAACACTCTTCGGAATAAAAACTACTATTTCAAAAATTCTAAAAAACAAAATGTCATGTAATATTAAGAGACTAAAAATCTCAGAAAATGAGTTTGATGAGTCGCGGGCTCAACTTTCTACATGTGTGTGTGCATGCGCGACCAAAAATCTCGAAATGTGATTGGTGTTCTTAGCTTGTAGTCACTATAGCACTTGTATAGGTGTACATTAATGTTCCTTGGAACCGTTGGAGTCGTTTTTTTTACGTGAAACAGCAGCGACCACAATCCAAACAAGTTCCAGCACTTCAGCGATAGTCAGAGCAGAGACTCCAATCCATATACCCATTTGACCACCAATATTAGATATCAGATCTTGGAACTAATAAATAAATAAATAAATAAATAAATAAATAAATAAATAAATAAATAAATGAATGAATGAATGAATGAATGAATGAATGAATGAATGAATGAATGAATGAATGAATGAATGAATGAATGAATGAATGAATGAATGAATGAATGAATGAATGAATGAATGAATGAATGAATGAATGAATGAATGAATGAATGAATGAATGAATGAATGAATGAATGAATGAATGAATGAATGAATGAATGAATGAATGAATGAATGAATGAATGAATGAATGAATGAATGAATGAATGAATGAATGAATGAATGAATGAATGAATGAATGAATGAATGAATGAATGAATGAATGAATGAATGAATGAATGAATGAATGAATGAATGAATGAATGAATGAATGAATGAATGAATGAATGAATGAATGAATGAATGAATGAATGAATGAATGAATGAATGAATGAATGAATGAATGAATGAATGAATGAATGAATGAATGAATGAATGAATGAATGAATGAATGAATGAATGAATGAATGAATGAATGAATGAATGAATGAATGAATGAATGAATGAATGAATGAATGAATGAATGAATGAATGAATGAATGAATGAATGAATGAATGAATGAATGAATGAATGAATGAATGAATGAATGAATGAATGAATGAATGAATGAATGAATGAATGAATGAATGAATGAATGAATGAATGAATGAATGAATGAATGAATGAATGAATGAATGAATGAATGAATAAATAAATAAATAAATAAATAAATAAATAAATAAATAAATAAATAAATAAATAAATAAATAAATAAATAAATAAATAAATAAATAAATAAATAAATAATAAATAAATAAACAAACAAACAAACAAACAAACAAACAAACAAACAAAGAAATAAATAAATAAACGGACGGACGGACAGGCAGGCAGGCAGGCAGGCAGGCAGATAGGCAGGCAGAATGAGTGAGTGAGTGAGTGAGTGAGTGAGTGAGTGAGTGAGTGAGTGAGTGAGTGAGTGAGTGAGTGAGTGAGTGAGTGAGTGAGTGAGTGAGTGAGTGACCGAACACGAAAGCCTCAAGACTACTAAAGAAATAAACTGATAAATAAAATTTACTGTGAGTTTCAACCTAGATTCTGATTTGGAAATTGTTCTTACCTCATATTTGAGTGTTTCCTCGACAAGTTCGTAATCCATGTCAGCGTAGTAAATATGCAATTCAAGAAGGTTGTCACTAATGAAAGAATAGATACGTACAAGTATACAGTAGAGCCAATCACATTGATACATTTGCCAGAGCGGTCCAGACTCCAAGATTTGCTATCTTATGATCAAAAAACCCTTTATCTTTGTTTAGTGGAGGTACAAAATCCAAAGTGGTCGCTAGCACTATACTAGCCGGGAAAGAGCTGAATCAATTTAAATTTTGGGAAAGATCAAGTCGGGTATACCAGTAATTTTGAACAATCGACTTCTCATTGAGCTGAGACCACTCTTATTTACTATACCTGATCTCTTCATGGCTTTGCAACGATAGGTTAGCAAGTCTACGTACAGATTTATTCAGTGTAGTCTAACAACGACAACAAAACCAAACAAAACTATAATAAATTCAAGGCCATCTTAAAAGATTTTAATTTTGTAAACGAATGTGGGAAGTGTAACGTAGCATGGCAACACTAAGAATGCCAGTGTTAGATGAGGCTATAGTTTATCACTAGCTTATCGGTATTTACCTTAAACCTGTTTGCTGGCCATTTATAGGTGGAAACCATTCTCGAAAATTCAGTATCCCTGAAATGAATAACCATCACATGCAAAAGGTCATCTTAATCCATACATTTGCTATAAATGAAAATATCGTCGTGTGAAAAATCTACACATAAATCATCTATTTTTTTACATTATAAAATTGCAAGAACTACTGCATAATTATTATGATTATTGAAAAAGTGAGCCAGCTTACAAAGTAATTAGGTGTGATAAAGTAGAGTGCACGCACTAAAGGTGTGCAACATAAATACCACTAGATAGTGCTATTTTATGCTATTTCTATTGTTTTCTTTTGTTTAATTAGTGCTATTTACTACTAAATAGTGACAACTGTTACATACATTTAGTGTTTGCACTCTACAATACGCTAAATAGTTGCTATTAGTTAGTGCTTGGTTGTTTTTATTTCACGGTTTTGCTGCTTTTGCTCTATCTGCGACTGAATGTGTAACTTCAAGTTCTTAAAAAAAATTGATTCTTGGGCGAGGCATTGTCTTGAGGTAAAGTGTTACAGAAATACAATATTTGTATTAATACATGCATGTAGATATTGTTCTAAGACAGTACATATGTTTCAAATAGTGCAATTTTAAGTGGGCAATCATATGCGTGCATAAAAATAATGGTTATTATTAATTGCGTTAATATGCCTGATACTTACAAACACCGAGGAGGACAGCCTTCTTCACATGCACCCTTCTGAAAAATGCTCTCTACTCGATCAACACAGTCGCCTACGAGCATAGATTGAACGAGCAAATAAATAAATGAAGGAAATTGTGGATAAGTGAATGAATAAATAAATGAATGAAAAATTAAATATGGAGCAATTGGAAGAATAAATGGATGGATAAAGGGATGAGTTTTTAAACTTTTGTTTGCATATAGTAGGTTTGTATCATCCGCAAAAAGGGGAGGAAAAGTAGCGGCCCAAGAACGAATCCTTGGGGTACTCCATATGACATGTTTTCCTTATCTAATAAGTAATTTTTGACAAAAGAAAATGATTGAAGGAAGGAAGGAATTATTAATAAATGAATGAGCGAGTGGACATGTAATAATAGCTAACAACAAATTATAACCTTACCAGTTGATTGATCTGCCGTGACGCAGTATCCAATGTTGGGGTTATCAGTGAAGTGGAACTGTGAACAATTACAGTTTTGTTCTTGCAGTTTGGACAAACACGACATCCTGCATGCCTGTAGAAAACAAAAGGACAAATGTTTATGTATGTTACACTGCAAGTAGCTGATAAATACCAGTAACTAGTCATCAGGTCGGTGTCTGCAGTGTGTGAAATACTGGTGGTGCACTGGTAATAATTGAATGAACAAATGAACATATGAAAGAATGAATGGATGTCGAATACATGAGTTACTACAGATTGACTGACTACTGAATAGCAATTGAATGGCTGGCTATAACTGTCTTTCATAGTGCAAAAAAAAAAAAAAAAAAAAACAAACATTAATGTTGAAATTAAAAAGCTTACCATTTTCGAGTACGTCATGTTATATTGATGATAAATATTCGACGGATCCAATTTTCCTACTCGGTCACAGCTTTTATTGTTGAAAGGATCCAACCTCAAGGATTGTCTCTGAAAACAAATCACCGCCGGAGCTAAAATCAATATTCTACATATACCTGAGTTTTATAATTGAAAGTCAACTTCTGGCTCCGTTGTATTTATATATTTTATGATGATAATGAAAAGAACTAAAATGTTTGGAAGTTGGTAAGTATACGTTTATTTATATTGATAATACAGTTTTGGGCCGGGCTTTTTGCTCTTTCATATCACAAAAGGGAAAGAGAGAAAAAAAATACAAATACACACAGCAACAAATTCACACATCAAAAAAATACACACAGCAAAAAGTCACAAAAATAAAACAAATATACACAGCACACAATAGCATCATTATTAATTTTAAATAAAATAAAATTGAGAAAATGCTACTCTTCAGTACTTAAGTTCTTTATATAATTCCACAGGCTGTAATCGTTTTTCTTACCATGACTATTTCAATACTTGTAGACACTCCAGGACCTACATTTATCCCTTCATTAAGAGGAAAAGGCATTTCTCCTTGTGTACCAATGACTACTTTTATACCGGCATATGGTGAAATCCCTTGCAAGTATTCATACTGCTCAATGTTGATCAGAAGACGAAGACCTTGATACGAGATAAAAGATATACGAGCTTTATTACAGTACTGATGGCAGCAGCAAATAATCAAAGTGATGCACGTGCAACCATCCTAAGTGAGAAGCATTCATCTTGATACTAATCATTATCTAATACTCCGTTCAATTCAGTGTTTGTAGAGACAAACACAAGATCTGTGCACTAGCTAGCAGTAGGAAATATCACCATTTAAAAAGAAAACGTTACAATTAGCTCCAAAATAGAACTAGTATTTAGTCGAATTAATGCTGCACGCTTTTAGTGTTTGTACTCTAATACCGTATTGACAAACGTTAGATATCAGTAAAGCACCGAATATATATAAATTGTCAATAGAAGGAAAATTGAAAGAAACTGATATACCAATCAATAAGGAAACAAATACAGACAAACAGGAAAAAAACATGGAAATAAAACATTAATGTATCTATTAGATTTGTGTAATCGACTATGTATTACCGTGTTGGTCGCCAGTCAACATTGTTTGATGGGATTTGACACTGTCACCGGGAAGTACACGGTTGAACATATAACAGTTGCCAACGTCCTCGATCCACAAATGATGCCAGACGCGCTTGCTATTTGGCTCCCTGAAAAACAACCGCCACGCCAACACCGCGGGCAACCACATTATGAGCAGCTCTATACCATATAGACATGTAAAGTGCACAAAATAGTTGTTTTCTCCCCCCCCCCCCCCCCCCCCCCACTATGCTTAATAAGAAGAAGCCTCTCTCTCTATACAATATAGATATGGTTTGTCGTTCAAGATAGGGGGGCATAAGCAATCGGCATTTGGGTATTCAGCTATTTTTCTTTATGCTGGATTTACGTACATTTTGATTTTTTTGATGCGGTGTTTCGGTATTGGAACGATCTGCTGTCATCAACGACAAAGCCGATTTAGTTAACTAACCTTGAACAGTCTTCCCCATCGAACATACAATCCAGGACCATGTCTTTAAGCTGATGTCCCATTTTTCTCAGATCTTCTGGTTCTTCTTTACTTACTATTTGTCGCATAACTTCACTTCGATGATACATGAAGTGAAGCAGGTCAGAGTCTGCCACTTGAGGTGTGTATTTTCTCCATTGTCTGTTTCGTTTCTCCCAAATCTCTGTATTACGGAAAATATCAGAACGACTTTAATAATGCCCACATGTAAAAACAGTAAAGGTGCTGGAAACACGATTAAAAGAAAAAGAAGGGAATAAAAGAAAGTTAAACAAAAAAGAAATTTTCATGGTTTTGCTTTTCGAAAATGATTATCCTGTATTACACACGTACAAGAAGTAAAGTAGAGAACTGAAAAAACTAAAACTACGCGACATCACATTTCAGTGAAATGCCACAAGAAAACCGACCGCAGGCATAACGTATATAGGGAATAATTTACGTTAACGTAGCCATACCTGTGGTTTCGTTGCGTGCATTCCTGACTTGTACTTTGAGCTTGTCGGTTAGCTTACTTTGACGCAGCATGTTTCGATTACACAGAGTTATGACAGGAAAGTCAATGAGCTATAGTTCAAGAATCAAATGCTGGTCAGAAGAGAAGGCATGCTTGTTTACTAAAATACAAGAGTACAAACATTACGATATTACGCAACAGAATACTACACCACTTTCATTTCAATTAAGATTTAATATCAGTCCATTTCATTTGGTCTTTAATTAAAACCTTCCCTCCTGGATAATTTTTTGGCGTTTTAGACGTTTTTGAGGCGTACAAACTTCAAACTTGTTCGAAGCAGTTTGTATTTTTTTGTATTTTTGAGTACTGATGTGCAAGGAACAGGCAAAAATGGCGACGAGAGCATCTTAAGCGAATTTCTTTCCTTTTTTAAGTATCAAATGTGCTAGCAAAAAGTTTATCGTTTTTAAACAACCCTGGGATTTTGGTAACACAGGCATTGATTCTAAGGCACATCACGAAATTTCTCTCGCCTATGAATGCCTGCATGTGTTTGAGGAATCCCACGAACTAGCGCATCCAAAACCGATCAAACTTAAAATTATGCATTAATTATCCAGAATTTGGAATAATGGCACAGCAAAGAAACGACACGATTTCTCCGAGTCCCGGCTGCATAGAGGAAAAGGCAAAAGAAAACTCTACTCGCAAGGTAGGCTGCAGCTATGTAATTAAAATGAACTAAAACTGGAAAAACTGCCACAAAAATGGCAGAAGTGAATTTTATCATGATAGTATTTGTTTGTTTCAAGTAAAGTGTTCGAGCTCTAAAAAAGTTGAGCATGTTCGTATTGTTTGCTCTGAATGGAGACTTATGGACCAATTTGGCGGGTTTGGCCAATGTAGGAAGTTAAATCCATCTGATCAACCGTCAAGCAATCTCATGTACTCACTGTAATTATTTAATTACCACTACGACTGTTATCCCAATCAACTTTACATCTAAAAACTCAACTCCCCTGATTACCTTATTACGTTGCATGGTAACTTTGGTTCTTACTGGTCTTCTCGAATACTCCTTCAATATCACACCGGTATTATACCAAAACAAAACATGCGCACTCATCACAAGAATAATCCAGAATATTTTCCAAAAGATTCCTTTGCTAGCAGCCAATCGTCCACAGCCATGTGCAGTAGTGTATTCTAGGAAATCTTTAATGTATCTTTGCCATGTAGGCCTGTGTTTAGGCGACTGTTCGTCAGCAGCTTCCGAGTGGGCAATGGTTGACATGTTCTTGAAACGTCTGTTTACTACTTGACGACAACACAAACGTGTAAATAGCATATCACTAGTTCGAAACTCGAGATTTTTTATTCAAGATTTTGCGTAATACGATAATTATATTTATGAGACATTGTCTAGGTGTGTAGTGTATTTTAATTTTGAAATATCTGTTTACAATTTTTTTTGCTTTTGGCATTATTGCGGTGAAAAATGAAACGTTCTAATGGGGCGAAACCACACCAACGAACAGCAATGCAAAAAAAAAAAAAAAATGATTATGATTAATTACAATAATAAAATAAAATATTTAACTCATTTATTTTACACTCAAGTGGACCAGAAAAGCCACTCTAGGGAGTATTGAGCTGACGCTGCTTCTGGCTCGACTTCAAACTTCACAGATTGTCGTGAGAAACATTAAATGTTAAGTAGATTTAGTTTGCTGAACATCATGCCACTTTCACAGAAATTCACAGAAAAAGCGCGGTTTTCGAGACAATTGACTGTTAATTCTATATATAACCAAAGAACAAACCATTTTTTTTTCAGGAAAATGTAGGCACATTCTTTCAAAAACTGTTGTCAAAGAACGGAAGAAATCAGACTTGTTATTTTGGAATGTTGGTTTAAGTATATAAAGAAAGTACTCATCACAACTAATGAAATTTTTTTCAACTTAATATTAACAACTGCGTCTCTTTAAAACTGCACGAATTATTTTTTTTCTAATTTCGACGACAACATCCTCAAACTATATTTAACATGCTCTAAGTCAATACCAGTGAACCCGGCCTTCCAACATTTTTTAATTTTGACCTATATTGAAGGAAGTATTATGCACAATGATCAAATAATTTTTAAACTTTAGGTGGAGATAGCTTGTACTAAATGGAAAGTCCCATTTTTGTAATATCTTTTGAAAACAAATCTGATTTCACACGACGTCATTATTTGAAGTTTTATCGAAACATCTTCAGGGAGAGAAGTAAAAATGGCAAAATGAAGAACAACGAATTCTTATTTTCATTAATATCGACTTTTTACCTTTTTGTCAAACGCACTTTTCAGAACCAAGTTAGACCAAAGTCATAGAGTATAAACATCCAGGAACAATATCCCTCAAAAACTGATGTTTTGTCGTTTAGTTTCGTTTATTAAGTGTTCAGAGGGTTTCGCCTGAAGTCACGAGCACTTAAATAATTGATATGCGTTTTCATATGTATTTCCATTATACATAAAAAGAAGAATATATTAATTACAAGAAACTGGCAACAAAACAAAACTCCATGAGTCCACTTGTCCTGGTGGTTGTGTAAAGAATGAGCAGCATAACTCGTGCTACGCGGACAATAATCACCTGAAACGAACTCGTTTTGTTTGGAGTTCGCCTTTCCACGGTTTCCTTAAACAAATCTTTGAGCGTGGAAGTCTTGCAGATCTAAGAATTAAGCAAAATGAGTCATAAAATGTACTTTATAGACTGCTAATGGGAGTACCAGTCTCAATTATGTTTTCGGTCAAACCTTCATTATAACTACAAACTGCATGACGCATTTAAATATTTTTTCTCATTTCATCATTCATTAGAATTATTATTTGTCATTTAAAATTGTATTTCATATCTATTTTGATCAATCGACAACTAATTTACCAGCGAACATGCACGCGTACACGCGATCCTGTTCCGGCTAAGCCGTCCAAAATAAATGAGATGTGCCGCAAAACAGAAAAATTGCCGGAGGACCGAGCGGGATTTCAATTGACTGAAAAACACACGAAGTAATAGAGTGGGTCTCTTCATGGAACAAAGTCCGATGGAAAGTTGCAGTCAGGAATGAATAAATTAACCTCAAATGTTACTTTTCCGTTTTCTGAGAAGTCAGACAAATAAACGATGAACGATTACGGCGCCATCTAGTGCTGTTTGCTCCCCTCCTCAATGGAGGGGGGGGGGGGGGGGGGACCCCGTGGTTTAAACGACCGGGTATGTCCGTCGTATCTTTTAGGGGGTAAAAATCAGTGATTTCGTCTCTTTTAGGTTTTTTTTATATTTTCTAGAGATTTGCCAAATCCCCCCACAGTCAATTTTCGGCATCTTTTAGGGAATAAAATTGAGCGATTTGGTGTCTTTTAGGGTTTTTATTCATATTTAAAAAAAATATGAGATTCAGTGCCAAATTCTCACTTTTCGGTATCTCTTAGGAGTTGAAAAAGAAACAAAGCTTCACTGGTATATAGCATTTCATGTTTAGAAATGCAGTCATGAATAAATACAGCTATTCTTGGAAAGGTTGTCTGTCCACTTGAAATACTGAGTAAGCGAATAACAATGTCATTTGCATATCTCATGATTTCAGTTTTCTTGTTTTAAATACAAAGCTGTACATATCATATAGTTACATAAGTTATTATAATTATGTGATGCAATGAAGTTATTTTGTCCAAAGTTTTGACTCATCATTATTCTTTAAAAAAATAATCAAATAATAATCATGAGATATGCAAAAGACTTTGCTTTTCGCTGAATCAGTATTTAAACTCGACAATTATTTCAAAAATAGCTGTATATAAACAAAACTTATTTTTCTGTATTTAATTGTATTTCTTTTTGGTATCTTTTAGGGGCGAAAATCTGTGAAGCCACGCCCTTTTAAATCCCCGAAGTCCTCCCCCGCTCCAGGGAGTTTACTGGCGAAGTTCGAAGCAGTCTAGTTTAGTCTAGTTTACTGATGGGTGTATTATCGTACATTACAAAAATAATCAAAAAATCAGCAAATTCACAACAGTATTCAATATAGTGAAGTTCGGAGTTTTGGACTGGCGTGAGAAAAAACAACACTGATAGCAATGAGAGTGCGGAGTTCCGCAAGAAACTGACGGGAAATTGCAGTAAGGACCGACACTGCCCGGCTGTCTCAGTTTTCTCTTTCTCACTCTCTCTCTGGCACGTTTTACATTCTTTTTTTCTTAATGCTAATATTTTTTTCATTTTCATATCCATTTAATTTGAAAATACACAAAAAATCGACGCTGATTTTCTTTCGGATTTCTTTCTGACTCAGGTCTCATGACTCAGCGGTTTCGCCCAAAGTGCACGCTCAAATGCAAGCCACGTCACAAACGCAATGTCAATGCTCGTGACTGTAAACAATCCAAACAAAATGAGCGTAGTGATGGAGAAATATAATTAATGGCTTGAAAATAATTATAAACACGTTTACAAAACGCTGCTACAAATAGTTTTGGAGCATTTAACTATGCTTTCCTTGCCTTAATGGGCCAGTTTCATGGGATTTTATCTCGAAAACAGCATCTGAAAGCCAGTGATGGGCTACACAGTTTTCCCGATCTCGATCGCCTTCCACCTGAACTAGCTGTTGCCGTCTTGTCGAACTTGAATGCTACAGACCTCTGTCTGGCTGCTTGCGTATGGGATCATTTAGCTAACAGCAACTTGCTATGGATGAGGTAGGAAAGATCGCACTTTACAGAAATAATCTTTTGAAATTGAATTCAAAATGTACTGAAGTGTACAAAGACTAGACCCATTCCCAATCCATATGTTGTCAAAATATGCTTCTCTTGAAAAATTATTTGAATTCTTATAACTCAAAACTAATTTTATTGGGGTTTCAGTTATTTTGGAAGCTTTCCTTTGAGCTTTGTGTGTTTTTATTTATTTCCTTTTTCTAATCAGTTTGGCTATTTTGTCACATGACATCAGAAATGAATACGTTCTGTAAAATTATGTATTGTTAATTTCAAATCTAATCAATTTGTGTTAAATTTCTTGAACATTTTTATATATTCATATGATTTTTAAGGTTAGTTAAATAAAAAAAAAAAATTTATTTGGAAAAATTATAGTTCTTAAAAAAAACCACCCGATCTGAATGAAATGTTGAAATATTGCTGTCAAGCTATTTTATGAATGCAATTCAAACAACTGTCAGCCATCAATATTTTTGTCAAATTTGGGTTATTATGTAAAACCATATCCGTCAAGAATGTTTTTAATATCTACAGCCAAATTTCATTGTATAACAATGTGTAGTTTCCAAACTTTGTATTGATATTATTCTGGTGTTTTCTGAACTGTTTATATGGCTGTGATCTAGTTTTTTTACTCAGCTTATCTGAACTAATTTGTTTGAATTTCTTTTATAGCCTGTGTAAAACAACATGGCGACATGTGTCTGCTTACAGAACTATGAATATCAAGGTAGCAACAATTATTCAATTTATCTATGTTATCATAATGTACAATAATATGTGGAAGATGACTAGTAAACTACTAGTTGTAAATATAACGATAAGTTGTACACCGTAAAGTGATTCGAGAAAACTACTAGTTTGGAATGCATCTGTGTTTCTAAAGAAACAGTCAAATAAAGGATTGCAATTTGAAACTCTGTGAAGATTTGTAGTGTGTACAGCAATGGTGAATAGGTTGTAATTGTGATGTCATCAATGTTGGTATCTAGTGCAAGGTCATGAAACCCCTTTCACAGACAAATATTTTTAAAAATCTCAGAATTGGTGATGTCAGATGACATAATAATGTCAATTTGTTATGACAGGCACCCCAATAACAAATGTTGGATGTGACCCTGTAATGAAGTAATAAAATGAAGTTAACCTGATAAGCAAGTAAAGATTTAAAAAATGTTCTATAATAAACTTTTGTATTAGTGAGAAAAAGTATTGTAATGGAACCATAATTTCTAAGAAAGCAATTTAATCATATGCTGTATTGCTGTAATGGTGTTGTAACTGTGCCATTTCCCACATCCATGGTTTCATGGAAACTGTTAAGTAAATGATAATTCTGTTATTTGAACAGCGTGGCATGTCATTCAAGACTCTGTATCTGCTGTTAGATGATGGGACTTGCTTATTCAATGTGCTTCCTAGAGAGGTCAGTCTGCTTATGGATTGTCCATTGGAAAGTGTTTAAATTACATTTTTCATTATGGTGAATTCAAACTTTATAAATTGCTTCTAAAACTCCAAACCTATGTTTATATTTTTCCATAAAAAACTCAACAATTTTTCAACTTTATCGGGAGAAAATAGAGTTTTAAGTTTATGCAAATTAGACAGTTCTATATCAGAACTCGTCACAGGTATTGATTTGCTTTGAAAATCATTTATTAATTATTAAGAGTTTTAGAAGCTATAGTAACAAATCAAATATATTCAAGTGTGGCTTAAACATTGTTAGGAGAGGTGCAGAATGACATTTACATTAGTATAAACTTTAAAATGCACCTTTTCTCTTGGCAAACAACTTTTATTTCACATTAGAAACAAAATGGATCCAATTTCACTCTGTGCATCCATTCATATTTCTGACAATAATTATACGCTTTGGATTTGTTATTTTTTGACATGATTATTTTTATTGTTTCTTTTTCAGGGCATGCTATTTTTTATCAAAAACAATATTGTAGAAGACAATATCAGAGAAATTACTTTGTTTATCAATGGAGCAACTGTGTTTCAATCAGATGCAATCAGAGACTATCTCAATGAAAGGTACAAAATGATGTAATAATTTTATACATTTTGCTAGATAACAACAGTTTTGTAAAAATGCATACAAAACCATGAGAAGATTGCTAGATAACTCCGATACCTCCAGGATTTTCCATTATGATATTCTTATCATCTCTCCATGCCCTGGTGTGCATAAGGATTCTCAATTTGGAAATGCTAGAGTTACACTCAGATGATATCTCATGGGCCAAGAAGTAGTATTTTCCCTAGGGACATATAGCAGTAGAATGAATAATAATGGAGAAACAGTACTGATCATTGTTTCATTATGGATTGCATTTTAGGAGGGATATTCTTGCAGAACTAGTTAGTATACAGTCATATACTGGAATGTTTTTACCTGAAGCTTTAAGGTATGTATAATAAATTACAATAAAGGAAAAACCTGACTTGTATAAGAATCTGGTTGTGTTATAACTGGGGCCAGACAGAGATATTTGTTGAATGTTATTGCACTTTGGCCAATCATAGACATCACACTAATGAACCCACACTAAAAAGTAATTGTGATCGAGTAAGAAAACATTCCTGAAATATTTTTGTCTGGCCACAGTGTTAAGATTCATACTGTAAGAACCTGTTAGACTAAAATGTTCACTTTAAACCCCCTACGTATACGTTTACGTATACGTTTATAGGAAGTGAAATTAATGTATAGGAATTTTTATCATATTGTAAAATATTATTTACTAGCGGCCAGATTGGAAAAAAGCAATAGCTTTATCTGTAACCCAATAAAGATATTTATTATTATTATTACTACACTTAAGAATGTTCACTGGTATTTCTTGTGTGCATCTTTTTTGCACATGTACCCTCACACGCACCCTCACACGCATGCTAAGAAACGGTTCCAACAATTAGTTGTTACAGCCAAATTTGTTGTATCGCGACCCTCCGTTCAAAACTTTGTTTTCATTTTGATCTTTTCTGAACCGTCAATCATTTCACAGGGCGGAGCTTGCCCTAACTAACTCTGCCTTTGAATTTGATTGACGGTTCAGAAAAGACCAAATCAAAACAAAGTTTTAAAACGGCTGGTCACGATACGACAAATTTGGCTGTAACATGAGTGTGTGCATTTATTTGTTAGGTATTGTCATTATTTTCAAGTTTCGAGCAAAATATCTCCAAACAAAGCCTGTTACTCTCATTTATTTTCAATTGGAAATGAAGCTACTAACATGGTCTACAACATATTGTGTGAAAAACTGACAATTGAATTTGAGTACTTTTTAAAGTTTCAAGTTAGTTCTTGTCAGTGGAGAAGTAGTAAAAATGCATAGGACTGGTGTATTCACATTTAAGGTAGTTCGGAACCCTTGCTACTGTGTATCCTGCTCGCGCATGTGAAATCAAATAAAATTTCTCATGCGATTAAAAAGAAATTTTGTGTTAGAGCCAAAATGTGGTCATTCTTGAACTTTTTGTTAAAAAATAACAACATAACATTACATACAGGCCCCAAAAGCAGCTTGTGCCCATTCCTGCGCATCCAAAACATTGAAAAAATATATATTTTCTGCATGTTTTTTGCTTATTTGTCCAAATTAGCACAGTGACACAATTATTTTTCAATTTTTATGTTTGTTATAAAACCAGCTTTAAAGTTTTGGAATAAAAAATACATGGCCTTTGAGATCAAAACATAGTAATTTAGATTTTTTGTGGTGAAATGTACAAAGAATTAATGAAGCTGTTCATTTGAATCTCTGTGACATATCTCAATGTCTTTTCCAAATAATAAATTCATGAGAACTATAGCGAAGGGAACATTTTGTCAGCAGATTTGTGAAAAAACTTTCAAAATTGTTCGCAAGAATATTACTTTCAATGAATTTGATGCTACTTCTTTAAGCTGGTGAAATTGGCCTATTACCACCCCCCACCGTTCCAAAACAAGCACGGTGACCCCTATTTTTTATTTAATTTTTCTTTTCACATGTGTCAGTCCTTTTATAGAAAAAGTTTTAAAAAATTTTATCGGTGGGAAGTATTGCCCTGAACTATAACATTTGTATCTTAAATTTTCTTTAAGTACCATAATGGTTTATGTACGAACCTGTTTAGACCAATTTTGAAAATCCAGCTTCTTATATACAAAAACAAAACTTAACTTTAGGTATTTAGTTTCCCAGACCATTACTAGAATACATTTCGATCACAGAACTGAACTAATGTATCTCTTGGTTAATTTTCAGAAAATTCTTTGATTTAATCCAACCACCAGAGTCCAGGAATGAATACCTGGATACATTACTGGAAATTTTTAGTACCAGATACTTGCATTGTAACCCAAGCTGTGAGCTCTCCCCAGGTTAGTTGAACAATGAAATATTTCAAGTTCTTCATTTGCTCAGCAAAGCTTCAATTGCATGTGTCTATTGTCAGTATGAGCTCACAGTCACAAACAATATCAAGCAAGGCAAATCTTGATAAAATGAAATAAAAAAATATTGTGTCCAACACTCGAGGTCTATTCATGTATTTCATTTTGATGATTTGTTTTCTTTGTTGTTGTTTGATGAAATCATCTGTGTTATCTTATTTTGTTTTATTTACTCATTTTCATATATTTCTAATTTTTTGTTGAATCCACTTAGCATGACTTAATGTATTTACTGTCTGCAAAAATTGTTCTCCTTTTCAGATACAGTAGTTATTCTTTGTAATTCACTGCTACTTTTAAGCGTTGACCTGAGTAGCCCTAAAGTGAAAAACAAGATGACTAAACGAGAGTTTATCAAGAATCTACGTGGAGTAGTTCACCCAACAAGTGTTGATTTTATAGGAGATCTGTATGATGATATTTATCTTAGAGGTCATGTGGCTGTCCCAAAGGGAAAATGTCCACAGCCACAGACATTTCCATGTGTTAGGCCTTACGGAAACATTTTCCTTGCTGTCTAAATTTTGTGTCTTTCCTCACATGAGCTGATGATCATTGCCAATCAAAAATACAAAGTATATGGAACAAACAAAGTCATGCCATTGTTCTTGGTGTGATCTGACTTTAGTCTTGTTGATGTTAATGTGAAATTAAACACAGCTGCAATCAATAATAAATTAAGTAATAAATCAAATTAAAAAATAAATAAATAAATAAATTAAATAAGTGATTTCATGATTTTAAAGCTACTGTTGATTGAGACTGTAAAATAGGCAACTGGCACTTGCTTTTCCAAAAGGTATGCAAATATGATAAGCACACAACATGTAAGAAATGGCATATTTAAAATTTGTTTCTTATGTTAATATTATTCTAATCTGTATACGCCAGGTCTCAAGGCGCTGACGGGTATCCCAAGTACAGGATTCTGTACCTTCATCTGTAAAATTATCATTTTCTAATATTATAATAATAGTAAAATATCAAAAACGTTTGTAATGTAATTTATGCTATGTTTCTTTTATTTTTTATGATTTTTTGTAATATATTTGATGCATGTTTTTGTGTTAGTATGACACTAAGTGTGAGTTTTAGTCACGATATTTTTTTCTTAAAAGACCAAACACTGTTTTAGACTATTATTTTAAGCTTGTATTTACAATTAGATTTGAACATTATGCAATTTTTGCAATTAAGCCCAACAATACAATGGTAATAGCATCGAGGCATGATTATAAATTGTAAATAACAAAATATTGAGTTTGCTTCACATTAAACACCAATAATGACATTATTATCATTCATTTGTATGTGAAAATGCTCCCTTCCCGCAAAAAAAAAAAAATTAATGGAACAAAAATCCAAAAAAAGATCATTTGTCAATTACTGGCCAGATAATTGAACCATGATATCGTTATAAAATACATCTGACAATGTCAATGAATGAATGAATGAACCTTGGGATAACTTGAGTCTGACAATCAATCACTGAATCAAGCAACCAATATCTATCAGGTAATCTAACAATATCAGTCCGTCAGCTGTACTTCCACGTTTCTTGACAACCATTTAAACCAGCGTTGCTATTAAGGTTGATGTAAAATATATTCCCGGCCTGTGTACTGTAGCCTGCGTGCATACGGACTTGAGTAGTTAACGAAGGCTAGTGGACTGGTGATCGGAATGTTTCATGCTGGCTATTATTACATTATAAGTGAGAGCAAAAGGACCTCTGCCAAGTGTGCCTTGCACGTACAGTGATCGCACGTGAGATCATCCTAATACGAGATCACTATCAACACGACCACTATCACAGACTTTGATTTTGACGTTTGCTTGTACGTACGCCGATCAGGACCTACATTTAAGACGTCATAAATATCACAAATTTCAAGTGATACGTGATTTGTAAAGTTGAATCCTATCCAAGACGCACAGTTTCTAACAACTACTTGTTTCCCGGGCATGTTGCTATGGATATTTTTAGTGATATTCTGAACAAGTTAATTTTAAAAATCCATTTTATAAGTTAATTTTAATCTGCTTTAGTTTTCAATGACACCTTTTCAAATTATAAGTGTAATTACTGAACAGGATTGTCTGTTGTCAGTCTCGAGACCAGGCTAGGGACAGCTACGGTGGTTGCACGACAGCAAACGTTAAACAACTGACCTGTGAGAACGACAGATCTTTTTTTCTTTCTATTTATACGTCATACCGTTACCTTTGACACAGCATAACAGCTTCTGGCGCCGATCCACTCCACGTGCAATGTTGAATTACCTGGTCTGGATCTAGGGAAACTAAACAATACTGATATCAATAGATATTATCAATGTAGGACGGTTTGATTTTTTTGAATTGGGGAGGGAACGCTGCAATATGCTCAAGCTGTAAATCACGAATTTGATCAGAAATAACCTGGTGAAAAAAAAAAAGGAATGGAGGATCAGTAAAGACATCGAGTTCGCATAACTGTAGCTTAAGAGCACTGACCGTTGTATTCCTCGGCCTACACGTAGGCTAGATGACATAGAATACAATAAAATACGACAGCAATGCATTGCACGGAAATAATCTGTCAAAAGCAAGAAACAAGAAGTCAATTTATTTCGACGGAGCATTTTCCTGTCTTTGTCTGACTGTCGTCGCGGTCAGTGTGATTTAGTTTAAAGCGAATAACTATTAGTAAACTCATGTTACGGACCAAAATGTGCCCAGAGTTGACATCTCAGCATTTGTTTGAATGACTAAAAGTATTCCCACTTATTTTCTTCTTTGACAAATTACTTGGTAAATTATTCAACACAAAGAACAACAACATTAACAACTATATGAACTAAAATCGAAGCAATGCGGTTGAGAAAATGGAGTGACCATACGATACGATACGATACGATAGACTTCATTTAAAATGTACTCTTCCATACGACCCTAACAAAACAAAAATTACAAAAATACAAGAAAGGGAAAAAAGCTAAAAAAGAAATAAGTAAAAAGTGATAAAAAAAATGAAAAAGACTTGCGGAATCCAAAAGAAAGAGGAAAATATAATTAGAAAAGAGAAGAGTAATGGAAAAAGGGGGGGGGGGGGGGAAGAGGACAAGAGAAATGGCAAGCGAAGCTAAGTCACAAACATACAGACGTGGAACCAAAACTTAATTTAATAAAAGAAATGTCATATATTTACTAATACACCCTTTCTCAGATAATTAGTTTTGTCGGTAAATTACAAAAAAAAATCATTTTTTCTGTTTACCATAATATGTAAAAGCAGACAAAATAATAAATTTAAAATTGGACAACTGAATAATTACAGAAAAAAAAATGAAAGTAACACGAAGAAAAGAGTTCATTTCCTTATATTTTGCAAGGCAAACGCAGTGCCCGGCGAATATGTATTATGCTCTCCAATATTTCTATTTCGTCCATGGGCAATCCTGTCCACGGTGCGCAGTTCATGGCAAACCCAGTCTACGGCACACATCCTGGCCACTAACATAGCGATATGAAACACAGGCTTCAATTCACCTTCAGAAGTCGTATCCCGGCATGCAGCACTGATAAGAAACCTCTACCGTCCACACTCCATAGAGTTCATACAGCAAGATCCTGCATTTTCATTGGCTTTCCGATATAGACTAACATAGTTCTGTAAATTTTTTTTAGTTGTGTACATTTGAAGGGAATAATTAGAATGCGACAATAGCCTCACGATGGAAATGTTCGCTGCAGAAACTGCACAATGTAATCAAAGTAGCAAAGAAGTGAATTACGATATTAAATTGAGTGCCTAGTCAAAGGGAGTTTAATCATTTTGTATGTGTAATACAATACAATAATTTGTTTGTAATGATTTTTCAAGAGGTACTGATTACCTTATCAATAATTAATTACAAATCTGTTTAAATCATTTGTCTCGATAGAAAAGACTCAGACTGTAAGCTATGTAATTTTTTTGAAAACTAATCAACAAATATATAGAATTTGGATTCGGTATATATATCAGATAGAGTGTGACGAGATTAAAACGTGTAATAGTGAAATAGGATTTATGACAATCGGGTAATAGTGAAATAGGATTGTTTCGTTTTTTTTACAAAAGGCAGATTTATGACACGTAAAAACAACAAAAGAATAATTATATACTACCGGACACAGTGGTGCAGGGCGAGCATTTATCATTTCAGAAATATTTGCATAATTATGGTTCGATTTAGTAGCGACAATAATGAAGATTCATCGAAGGTCCTCAAGAGGTGGTATGTGAAAAAGCAATTAGAGAAAAGTATGATTGGATAGGGACTGTAATTTGAACGAAAATATTAAAAATGGATAAGATTGGGAAGTCCACTCTTCGAAGATGCTCGCTTTTTCTTTTTAGATTTAACACTTTTAATAATGCGCTTGTATAACAATTGCACTCTGTGAGAGAAATAGACGAAGCCGCCCGTTGTTAGGTTTGCTCAGTAATGAAAAACCCTAGAGGCCTCTCTTGAATTAATACAATTTTGACGAGCCTATCATCACCACGTAATGTTAAAAATAGGTTTTGCATTAAATTTGGATTAGCTTTTCGGTAAGGTTGATGATATACAAGGTAGTATATTAGACTAGGTTTGCGTGTAGACTATGAAATTCAATACGATAAATGGCAGTATGAGAGTTCCCAGTTACAGAATCCAACTAAGTCACGGTCCATCTTCGTTATGATTATATGCCGAGTAATTTATGGGAATTCTCAAATCTCGTCTTGTAGTTATTCAATATGTTTTTCTTCGAAATAGTTTAGTGAGTAAACAAAGAGTCACTGGATTGCACTCGTGTTTTTCATAACAGGTATGTCATTAACACTGGATGATACACGTGACGTGAAGGTAACTCTAACATTAATTATCACCAAGCAAACACACTCGCACAACTTGTAAGCCGGCCACCGGACAGCCAGTCAAGCCATTCTTTTGATGCCTTTACCACTCGAGCGATACTCAAAAGGCTTCACAACTAGAAAAGAAAATGGTGAGTAGAGATATTAATCAAATTGTTTAGAATCGAAAGCAAATTGTTTGACCTTCTAGCTTTACACGTTTGGTTTGTTTCTATGTGTTTTAGTATGGATTCATCCACTGTGCCCTAGCCGATTTGGTTATCAGTAAATTTGGCGAAGACGTATGGCGAAAGATCATGTAAGTTAACATCGAATTCTACTATCTAAGAACAGGAGTTTTATATTGTTCTTTTTAGCGTTTTTCAAAATGTGTTTGTGTTGAATGTTTTTTGTTGACATTTGTATTCTGTGAACCATAGAGCCAAAGCTGGAGTAGAACTCGGTGGAGGATCTTATCTTATCCACAAGATATATGATGATCAAGAAACTTTAAGCCTGGTAGCTGCGGCATGCGAGGTTTTAGGTAAGATATCGATAACGACTACTATCAGAACACTTTTAAATCATAGTCAATTGTCACTCATTAATTTAGTTTTGTTGTTTATTGACAGGGCTCGAGCTCAATCCGGTTTTGGAGGTTTTTGGAGCTCATTTCCTTGATTACTGTATTCATTCAGGTTATGACCGCATTTTACGAGTCCTTGGTCGGAATCTGCATGATTTTCTGTGTAACCTGGACGCACTACATGATCATTTACAATCGATCTACCCTGGAATGGAGGCACCTTCTTTTCGGTGTACTGAAACAGACGACGGGACATTATTGTTACACTATTATTCCAAGCGACCTGGGCTCTCTTATATTGTCATTGGACTTGTCAAAGCTATTGCTCACAAACTGCTGGATACTGAAATGAGTGTGGAAATTTATGAAGATCTAAATGAGGATAACGATCACGTCACTTTTGCTATACGTGAAGCAGTAGCCAGAAGTCCCACTACTTCCAAACTAGGACTGCAAACTTTTGACACGATAGGTCAAACTTCTCTAGATGCCTCAATGTGCAAGGGAAGCAGAAAGGAACGCCGCAGCGATGGAATGAACTTGCTTTCATTTTGTAAAGCGTTCCCCTTTCATGTGATGTTCGACCGCAATCTTCTAATAAAACAAACGGGACTTTCACTTTTGCGACTGCTTAATTACCAACCGCAAAATGTCAATAAATTTACGGACATTTTTGATCTTGCTAGACCTCGTATGGAATTTAGTTTTCAGTCTGTCAAATCTCATATAAATACAGTCTTTATTGTCACCACAAAGCCTGGAGTTATCAATATTTCTGCACCCGACGATTTGGCATCGCAAACTGACGATGCCAAAGATTCAGTTCTGAGGCTGAAAGGACAGATGCTCTACATCCCAGAAAGTGATTGTATCCTGTATCTGTGCTCTCCAAGAGTAGCAAACCTTGACACATTCAAACGTAAAAACTTACACTTTAGTGACATCCCCGTGCACGACGCCACTCGTGATCTACTGTTCATGTCTCATGCAAGACGAGCAGAAAGAGAACTGGTTGAAAAACTGGAAGAAACTAGCAACAACCTTAAAAAGATAGAGAGTAAACTGATCGATCATAAAAAGAAAACTGATGACTTACTGCATTCTATATTACCCAAAGAGGTCGCTGCTAAATTGCGCTTGAATCAACCCGTTCCTGCGGAAAGCTACAAGGTAGTTACTATTTTATTCAGCGATATTGTGGGATTTACAGCGCTCTGTTCCAATGATGACGTGGTGCCTATGGATATCGTTAAACTGCTTAACAAGTTGTACACTTATTTCGACATGCTTTCTGGGATGAACGATGTATATAAGGTAAGGGAAATAAATACTTTCGAATAATTGTGGTCTATTCTCTACTTGACCTCCTTCATACATAAATAGTACTTCTGCACAACCGCCGGGATTCGTTCTCGTCTTACTACATTTGGCATTTATTATCACGGTGAAATCTATATCAGAGAGCGATAGGGACTATTAAGGGCAATATATATTTTGCGAAAAGAATCTCAAGAACTAATCACCCAGAAATAGAATGCTAGTCCGAGCCCTGCGGCTATAGCGATATTAGGATAGTTGCTGTTGTTATTGTAATTTTAGGAATTGTTTGATTTAGCATCTCTTGACAATACTCCAAACATAGACTAAGGGCACCAGTTCAACGCAAATGATTCTTCCAGAAACCTGCTATAGTTGCAAGCTATTTGCGGCTATCTTATCAACTCTACTTCACGGTTCAATAAGATTTGCTATCTAAAATCGCTTATTGAAAAGGCCGAGTAATAATTATCATATTGACTGGCTATCCTTTCGACAAGATTAAAACACCGGCTCTTTCTAGTGTGGTGGACCTGGGAACGACAGGTAAAACAGTTACACTGGTGATGATGCTTCTCGTTAACCTTGGAGTAAAAAAAAATATTTTACCAAACAAGTTCACTGGTGTTGTTGACACAATTTTATTACATTTCTTAGAGAATAAAAACAGCTGCCAGTACTTTAGCCATGTCAAATTTGCATTTCAATTAATAATTCTGCAGTTTTTGTCTGAAAAATGAAGTCGCAGTTGTTTTTGACTAATTCCATTCGACAACACAAAAGCACTGAAAAAAAGCCGTTAAGCAAGTCGCCTTAACAATTTGTTAAAACCAAATCTACTTGGACTGAATCTTCTGTTCACAATATGAAAAATTTCAATTAACTTTCTTTTATGGAAGCAAGAAGTGCTAATGAAGTGAAAAGCGTCCTTTTGTAAACATAAAATATTTAGTTATCAAAACACCGCCACGGTCGAATATGATTATCCAACCAGGCACAGCTAATCATCGCCATGAAAAAGGCAAACTAGTACATACATCAAGACATTCAATATCCTCAGGGCCATAGGGTCAGCGTTATAAAAAAAAAACTAGACATCGCAACATCAAACTCTTTCTGTTGCTGTTTTGCTGAAAAAAAAAAAGAAAATCAAAAGGTTGTTATTGTTCCTTTTTGCAAAATTTAGGTCGAGTTGTTCCTTATGAACCTGTAAGTCGAGTTTGTCGCCATACGGGAGCAGGGTTTTATCCGGGATTAGATCTGTAAATAATATTCGTCGTTGTCAAGGAGTAATTAGCATACTGTCATACGATATTAGCAGATTGTAGCTGGTCAAATTTGGAATACAGCCACAAGTTTGCTCAAGGGGCTAGAACAATATACTAATGTATAATAATAGCACTGTTAAACAGGGATTGTGTGATTTCAAAATATTAAGCTGTATTAAAAAAACTGAAGGGGTGGAGGAGAGCCAAGAGTCTACAAAAACATGCTACAAAAAATGACGGCTTGATTAAATGACACCTTGGGTGTAGGTCAGTTATAGGAGAAAAAAGGCATAACCAAGAGGAGAAAACTGTAAGTATGCAGCTGTGGCATGTACTGTAAAACAGCAGGATGGCACAGGGGAGTTTCTGCTGACAAAACTGCAGTGTTTCCTGCATTATAACTCAAGCATATATGACCAATTGATTTTATTCTTCTGAAGTGGCTTTTTTTAATTTAAAGACTCGTCGCACACGTATCATAAGAATTGAATTTCAAGAATGTTCGTAGACAAAGAGCTTGAAATCATATTTGAAGGACTAATGAACGAAACGTCAGTATCGCCAATATACGTCGGTACCGCCAATATTACTTTAACCGATTAACAGGTTAGCTCAGTTGGGAGACCCTCAGCCGGACCATCACTCATGGTCTTTAAAATAATTGAGAATGTTCTTCGATTTATAATTGTAAGGGTTCGCGTATTCTCGGATAAGGACGATAAACTGGAGGTTTATCGTCTCGCCACACTTTCACATTAACCAGTAACGGGGGGACGTAAAAGAACGACTGAGGACGCAGGCCACGACCATCCTCGGTAATAGGCCTACACAAATACATACTAATTACTAACAACTAATAAACCTCATGCTTGTAAAACCGGATTACATACTATAAATATTAAAGATTGTAAAGCGCATTGAGACATTAGTGAAATGCGCTATATAAGCACTACATTACATGCAGTTCAAAATTACTCATATCTTACTTTAACTGTTTATTGACATTGATTTATTCATTTTGAATTGCCAGACCAGTGCATGGAATACTGAACAGAATAGAACAAAATTCATATTAAAGTAAGCACGAAACGGACTGATAGAGAGTATATAACTAAAAATAAGTATAAATAGATCTCTATCGAAATCCTAGGACATTTTTCAAATGTGAACAGAAAGAGTTCCATTATCTATTACTAGCATCGTTATTGCTATTTTTAAATATTATTTTATTCAATATTATTGAAGCGTTTTTAAGTTCTTTTTTATTCAATTACGATTTTATTAGTATGTAATTCACTATTTATAATTTATCTTAGTTCTTAATGATTAGTATTATCGTGTCAAAAAGCTCTTACTCTTATTAAATGTGTGGTAGGCCTTCGATTTATCTCGAATCTCTTTATTTTTGTTATGTGAGGTCACGTGACGCGGATCAACATGTTTTACAGAAGTTATAGATGCAATGTACATGACGATTATCCAATGATATTGGCGTTCGATAAACATCGACAAACTAGCTCTACTTGTTTGTTTGAATATGGTCATTATTTCGGAAAAGTGCGGCTTTTTTATTGCCGAAAAGGTTAATGCACTAGCTTTAATGTCATCTTCTCAACGACACATTTTGTAGTACTAATATGATTTAATTCGATCCAACAAAATTCTAATCACAAGTATCAATATTTTGCCTTCAGAAGACCCCCGTTGTGTATTTTTAAAATGTGGTTAATACTTAAGGACTAGTCATTAAAAAGCCATGCATGATTTTTCTATCTTTTTGAAGGCAATTTTAAATAGATTGATGTCAATTCTCATCAAGCTTTGCATGACCCACTCCCTTTTTGCACCAGCCCACCCGATAATTACTGTCCAGTCCCTTATATGAAATCGCAGGCCATTTATAGGCCGCTCTAGATCGTGGAACAAAGGTACGGTGTAAACTATCACAAAAATCAGTTTAGTCGGTATTCCCTCTGACATGATTTTTTTGAAATTTGTATTTCAGTTTAATCAATAGAACAATTTCCAATTGCGTTGAAATACACAAACAATGGCAAATTATTTTGAGTCCAGGTCGCATGTTCACCAAAACATCATTTGATGCAAACTAAAATATAGAATAAATACTTTGAAAAAAAATAGGTGTTAATGTATCTACTTATAAGAACAAATAAGTGGCTTAAATGAGATCATGTATATCGACGGCCGCACGCTTTGATATTCAAGTTAGTCTAATTCGTTTATTTTAGTTTTTTTCGGTAATAAATCAAGTTAGTAAGAATGACAGCAATGATGATAGGGGAACAAAACGTCATTTATTTTATCTGATGCTTTTTATTCTGCTTAGCTTTCGGTCTAAATGACCATCAAATGGTATCGGTGTTTGGAATAGGGTCATCAGTGAGAGTCAATCAAAGTAGTCTCTAAAAATAAATCCAGCTAGTGATGAATGATAAGCTGTAACGTAAACCTTTCCATGCTATAAAAGACATCTTTACACAGACACGACAATGGAATGATGATACCTGAAATAGCTTCCCCTCTAGTGAAATAAATCAATAAATCATGAATAAATAAATAAATAAATGTTAATGTAACTTTACAGTCGTTTTCGTATGCGTGGGAAACAGTATTGTATCGTAGTTTCTAAAAAGAGAATTTCGAATCCAAATACAGTAGCGGTATCAAAACCGTACCGTTTCCCACTCATTCGAAAACGGCTCTATCAATGAACCAGCCGTTGAAAAAGACATCATCACCATCATTTAAGTAAATTATAATTTCTTCACGAGTTGGACGTTTTTTAAAACAGGGACTGGCAAAGATGGGTTAACCACCTAATAGGTTCGCGGCATCGGTGAAAATGAACGATGAAATGTACAACAGAAATGATTTCTCTTGATTCGTAGGACATGAGCGGAGACAAAAAATGAAAAAAATATGAAATGAAGTTGATGAAAACAAAATTGCAAAGAAAATATAATTGAGTATGTAATTAATGCCACAAACGATGAAACGCCTTCAAACTGGTTTATAACACATAAAGACATTGTTTAAATGTACAGTCACTATCGAGATTTTTGTCTGATATTTTCAAGTGCTGTTAAAGCTTCTCCTCAAAATCAATCGTCAGCTTTAAAAACTTGAAGTTTATTGGTGATGTTATTAACGCGCCTGTCAACCCAAGTCATTCTAGCATCTACTATAACTTTTTACTGGTAGGAAATTGAATTTTTATTCAAACGTCAAAATGTTTCATTATACGTTTGAGATTTGCTGTGATATTCCGAATTAATAGACTAGAACAAAGGAAATGAAAAACGAAATGAGACGACATCTCGATTATTACGCTTAGATGGGCTGTCGTTCTTATTTGAAGCCAACATAAACTAAGTGATGTCGCCTCGCGACGTTTTCTCGTATTCCATGAGTAAAATATAAAATACAGTATCCACAATTCGGGGGTCTTCTTTTTAAAAATATTTAATATTTCTCTTATATTATTTCCCTACGAGAAAGGCCCCATACTCTGTGTCTTTCTATAAATTGAAATCAAATCAACCAGACAACCTAACAAACAAAATACTCGGAAAACACAAACTAAAAAAAGCGAAGTGATTATCTATTATAAAAGTTGAGCACTACATTACATTACATTAAATAATATATTGATTGTATACTGATTTAACTTTGTAATGCTTCCCCTCAGAAGATACATTTTTGGCGAAAAATGAGAATGGCCGATTATAACAATTTATTTCATATTCAATATATTATATATTTTTTAGAATTGGTAAGAATATTTTAGATCCTTTTCATGGCCATGGTATATCTTATAAACTGACCTTTATTGATAACTCTAAGTCCTGTGGTTAAAAAATAGCCAGACTGAACTTACTAAAGCAAGGGTTCATGCCATGTTCTAACTTTTCGAAGGAGAGGCATAAAGATCGATTGGAATGATAATTTCAGAGCAGAGAAGATGGACCCCCTAGTGTATTATAATTGTTTTGACTGATGATGCATTGATTTGAACAAAGGAAGATCCATTTAGGATCGATTAGCGTCTATATCAAATAACACCGATTATTCTCGAGAATCATTCGGTTCAACAAGTTGTTATGACGAACTTGCAAAACGGTTAGAGCGGTTAAACGTGTTTCTTTGTGTAACTATCACTGATTACTATATGCCTCTATATACTTCTAAAGTTCTTTAAAAAAAACAAATAAAAAAAAAACAACAACAACAACAACAACAACAACAAACAAGTAAAACTTTTTAAAAAACTAGTGCAGTTTTAACTGAAATAGTGAGGAATCATGGAAAGTACTTTCTATTTTCTAGTATATTGTTCATGTAAGCGGAATATAGAATCATTTATATTTCCTCTGTAGTGCAGTGAGGAACTCATTCTACATTAAGAGTAATGTGAACGAATGTAACTAAAACTATAGATGAGTCCCGGTGTACTGATAGGGCATTTTTAATTTCAATATGAGACTATTGAGACGAACTGTAACTAAAATAAGAAAATATATTTATACTGGCTGCACATTTCTTCTTGGTAGTCTGAAAGACTGTATTTAAAACTCAAAGAAGGTTAAACTGCTTATCCTGATAACGCACTAGAAATGTCCTTCAGACCATTTAAATTACTATCACTGTTATTGCATCAGACGTAGGAAAAGCTTAAATTAGAGAAGATTACGGCTGTTAATCCAGCACATTGCAGTTATGGGACACCATTAGCCTGCGTTGCCGGCGGTCTGCGGTTTTAGGCGAGAGAGAGAGGGAAGGACCGCCTGCACGATTACATTGGGTTTTTGATTAGCCGCCCACTTTCTTGTGCAACGAGCCGCGACGGACCGTCGCGGCTCCAATGAAATACGAGCGTAATTTGAGAGCATTATCGACGCGTGACGATCAAAACATGGTAGTTCTTAGCTATCACTTTAACGTGTTACAAAAATGCAGAAACGGCAAAAAAAAGCTGCTAAACCTGGAAGAAAACCTCAATCCACAGAAGAAAAACGACTTTCGTAGCCTTTGAAACTCGTGTACGGCAACTTCGAGAAAACATCGTATTTGTCAAGTGAAAATGTTTTCAAACCCGCGTTAGGCTCGTTGGCTGCGAACTGTCAACAAATTAAATGATGTTCCAAAAAATGTTCCAAACGTCACTACCGGAAATTCACCACCTCGATTCAAGCAAGATAGCAACAAGAAAAAACGTAAAGCGATCGTCAGCAAAGAAATCTCTGACTGAATGTTATGTTGATAGTTCAGCCAACAATGATAGCGCAAAATTTCAACTGGACGTTGAATAATTTCTTGATAGTAAAATAACACAGTTGACAGTAATCGACTACAATAGCTGAGTCATTGATATTTCCGTCCTTGACAGCCTCCAGAAATCGAGGTTCTAAAACCTGTTCTGCCGAGGCGTTTATAAATTATTTTAATTCTGCAGAAGTACATTCAATGGATTGCAATTCAGATAGCTGGTTAGCAGTGAAATTATGATGATGCTTTCTGTTCGCGTAGATTGTAAATTCTTCAATAAACCAAGTACAGTGAAAATCATACTTTTACCAAAACCATCTTCTACCATTCAGTAAATATTCGATCGCCTGTTGCTATAAATTGTCGATCGTAACTTTCGAGATATTTCAGTGATTTGTATTTATCAATAAGTCGTTCGCCATCCTTTGACAGATTTATAATGCGTTACATTCTATGACAGCTCATTTTTGATTGACACCATTTTAGCCAATCAACAATTCCCGTTCACTGGTGAACGGACAACTCAAAAACCCAATGTAATCGTGCAGGCGGTCCTTCCCTCTCTCTCTCGCCTAAAACCGCAGACCGCCGGCAACGCAGGCTAGGACACCATGGGATGTTAAGCTTATCTAATTTACTGCACCGCTGACACTGGTATTTGTCTGGCTTTCAAACAAGTGATATTCTAGTGATCCGATTGTATTTTAGATGTGGTTTTAAATAGGAATAACATTGCTGTTGAAATAAAATACAATTAAATTAGTCAATAAATCAAGCAACTAATAAATTTAAAATCAATCAATACACTAACCAATCTATCAATTCAACAATCAATCAACAATTGATGTTAACATTAACCAAGTCGACAAACCAATTTTTGTCAATTTGATGTAAGTAGCAATTTTTTTAATCCTGTGTAACTGTTTCTTTCCAGGTTGAAACTATTGGAGATGCGTACATGGTGGTTGGTGGTCTACCTCATCCATGTGATAACCACGCTGATAAGGTCGTCAGTATGGGCTGTAGCATGATGGAAGCAACAGATGCTGTTCATTCACCTGTTGATAAAAACCCCATCAAGGTAACTCAACGATTGCTACTCATCTATTTCTACTCGTAGCCCCATCCCTCCCCTTCTTGAATAAACAAGTAATGATGATGACCTACTATACTACAACACAATTTTTCCTACAATCTATAATCTTCATCTATGCAAAACGAATTAAGTTATGAAGCTTTGGATTAAATATTATACTAGTCTAAGAGAACTCTTAGTGAATGCTGCCTTTCATTAGTTTAATACTTGGCCTAAAGGTGTTTGGAAAACTCATTTTACATAAAAGAGGCTATTAATCTGCATGACTGAGATATGTAAAAATAAACAAGATGACAAAAGCTGCACAAAAAAAATTAAGAAGTTAACACAAAATTATTGTACGTTATGACTAAGTTTCTAATATTGCTCAGTGGTTGAGTGGTGACATGAAGATATCAATTTAATTTCAATACGAAAACACAAAAAGTTGTATTTCTGGATTAAATTTCAATTTAAAAATATACATAATATAAATCAACATCTTAGAAACTTCATTGTTATCATTAAGAGGTAATTTTTAAAGCAAGAGCCTGCTATTACTTTTCTTGAGGTCATCTTCCCCCAAATTCGATGTAAACAGAAATGAAAAGATACGAAAATATAAAATTGAGCGGTGAAAAAATAAGAGCTCACGTTTTACAGTCACGCTAAGATGACCTTTGACCAGATCTAAATAGTTAATGAAATATAAAGCATGAACCTTGTTGTATCTATAAGAAGTTTCTGCAAATGATCTTCAGCCAAAATGGATTTAATAGAAACAAAAAGGTGAACGAAGAATCAGTAAATACGCTCGCTCAGGCTCTCTTCGCTGCGGTAGCAAGATCGTGGGACTCAAATACAACTCCCTCAATGCATTGTTCCTCAAGATTGTGTGACCGAAATACAATACCTCAAAGAAACTCGCAAAGGATCCTGGAGGGCTCAAAATTTTGATTTCAGCTCCCTAACTACTCAATTATAATGCTGCCTTGCTACGCTCGCTCAGGCTCGCTTCGCTGAGGCAGCAATTAGAAAACGCATTGAGACATTAGGTATAGGAATTATAGGTACTAAGATAACAAAGACGTAGGTTCGATTCCCGCTGTAACGCTCACAAATGTAATCCCACCCACAAATGTAACCTTGCCCACAAATGGTATTCAATGTTTCCCACAAATGTAATCAACTGTTACCCACAAATGTAATCCACTGTTACTTTTATCAAATGAAATTCAACACCACCATTATCAAAAGTTATCAGGTGAAGCGAGCACTTTATATAAGAGTAACAGTAAAGATGGAAAGATTGTTCTGCAGAGAAAAGGATATCGAACTAATTTTAACAGCCACTAATCACAGGGTTTCCAAGGCGGGATAATGCAAAATCACGTAGAATGCAAATTGTATGTTCTCCCTGACGACTGCACGGTTACTTTTTTTCTGTTATACGCCGGAGACAAATAAAAGGACTAATGACATGGATGGTTGTCAAAATGTATATATATACTGTTTGACATTGATGTTGACAGTTCCTAATTTTCTCATGTCAATCAAATCAACCTGATGGCATACTTCAACGTTGCTTGTATTGGCAGGCCTAAGCACTGCTTTACTACTAAAGCGAGCATTTTCTTTTGTTTGTAGTTTGTTTTTGTGTTAAGCAAGTTTTGGATAGTAGTGCCATACGTACGTTTACTTTGATTTCTACATCCAAAATGAGTACTACAAGCACAACTATTATCTGATCTCGTTTAAATCATACTCCCCGGATTAGTTTTTCATATTTATGGGAAACGGGGGATTACATTTGTACGTATAGGGAGGATTAGGGTAACAGTGGATTACACTTGTGGGCAAGGTTACATTTGTGGGCATTACAGAGCAACCATCCCCCCATGAATCCGCCTCTGAACCACTCCTAGTTTATTGCAGCTCATGAACAAAATGATACTTTTCTGACAGATTCGCATTGGTATCCACACGGGCTCCGTTATGGCTGGAGTGGTCGGCAAGAAGATGCCACGGTATTGTTTGTTTGGTAGTACAGTTACGCTGGCCAATAAAATGGAGTCTGGTAGTCAAGCTGGCCGAATTAACATCAGCGTTGACACAAAAAAGTAAGCAATTAACGAATAATTAGAGTGAATAAATTAAAAAATGAAATAAATTACAGAAGACGTTGAGTGCGTCCGACTGAGATAAGTTGGGTGACGTACGGACTTATGGATTAAATTGACCGAAGAATGAATGAAAGAATGAATGAACAAATTAATGGATACCCGAGAAAGTCAAGAGACAAAATATCTAGGTGCATGCTGATGGTCCATCAGTTGATGTAAAACGTGATCACGTAAAAACGATCAATGATTTTATGTATATGAGTTAAGAATGAATGAATAAGCAAATGAATGGTGAACGACTGAAGAAATGGCGTAAATCAAATTGTGTATGAAATACTTTTTGTTATGTGTTAACCATGTATTTTCGTACATTTATTGCATTGACATAATGATTTCCATTTTCACAGAGCGCTTCAGCAACCAAAAGATTACCAATATGAAGTGAACGACGTTGTAGCAAACCCTCTTCCATGTTACTTTGTAAAACGAAGCGCCCTCGCAGCCAAGCGAACATTGTTATCTGATATCACATCATCTGTTGCACCAAACAGTGTTTGCATGTTCAGATCACCAATTGCTTCTCCAACAAGTTCTCCCACAGCTACACGAAGACGTGCCAGCTCTGTGGAACCTGCGTCTATTGAACAAACCCAATCAATGGTTCCAATATGCCCTATGAAGAGAAGGACGACCGTACACAAAATGACTGGCAGAGTAAACAAAGATGGTAATGGTTTAAGCCGCGCTCCTGAACTGGAGTTTGTGCCAGATGACGATGATTTCAGTCTGGATGAATCATCTCTTGAAGGAATGGACCGAGAGAAGCTGGTAGCACTAATGGGCTTACAGGAGAAACTCGACCTACTCAAGCTGAATAATAACGAGTATAGCAAAGCACATTCAAAAGAATGTTAACCACCACCATTGTTCAGTTTAGAACGTGATAGTCAAAGACAGAGATACATATATATAACTATATATATAAAAAAAATGCATGGTAGGATGGAATTTTCATAACCAAACCACACAGGCAAAGGTAGATTCAAAATATCAAAAGTTGCAGTGCAACCAAGAAATAAGCAGTCAAGTACTCGAATAGTCAATCTCGTAAGCATTAACACACAGCCAGAGTACATATATGTATATAGACCACTTTTTAAAAGGTAATGTAAATATATACTTTTCATAATGAAGAGGTTTGAACACAGCAAACCTCAATTCACTTCCTTTTCGTTACCTATCGTGACTCGTGAAACATGTCAAGATTTTAAAACATCGGATATCTGCATTGATAGCAGTTTGTTATTGTGTATATTTTATGGAGTGTACAATGTAATAGACGTATTTAGTATTCAAATACTACATTGATCATTGATTAGATTGTAAAACATGTTACATGTGTCAATATATATAAGCAGGTGCAGGGGAATCGAATATCTGTGTAACGTGCATTTCGATCGAATCATACACAAGGCGAGTTGTAAGTAATACTTGTAAGTATTCGTTTGACATGACTCAGGGATTATCATTGGTATTGCTTTATACACTATAAAAAGATGTTTCATGCATAACTTAAGGATTAGAATAAAGACACATAACCATGTTTCTACTTTCGTAGATTCCGAACTCTGAAACTCGGACCTTCTTTTACACACAATGACTGTTTTGCAAAGATAAGGCGATACTGCTAAACCCGTCTGCTTGAGACGTTACAATTTCCGCTCCTTCACTTGTATATTTTGGTTACGCCAATAAATAGTGACGATCACACCGTATCGTGTCCTCAGTGTATTTTAAGATTTAGTATATGTCATGTGACTAAATGGCAGGCGTTATCATGCGCATATACTTCTGAAAACAGTACAGAAAGTTTTCTTCCAGCAGGAAAAGACTCACTTTACAACTTTTATATATATCCTTTTTATTGTTCCGTGCCGTAGCAGAAACACCCTGAAGGGAAAACTAAAACGCGCGTTAATGGCATACTCAAGTATAATTCAGTGACATTTGAAGTGTCTTCAAATCATACGTATGGTGTGTTTATATCTAATACGACAATACCACGCTAAGACTCGCTATATATCAATTGCGTGTGTTTTGAGCTTGTATGAATGTAGACGGTAGAGAAGGGTGAAAACTGTTAATTCTATCCATAGAGAGATTATGTGTTCGGTCATTTTGCAACAGCTCAATCTCCTCTGCAGAAGGGTGAGAAGTACCCTGCGAGCAGAGGAATTAACTCTCCCAACGGACCACACGGAGCCATCATCATTTGGCTTTGCGGTTAACTAACCATGATTTCATACATGACTTTAAATAAGGACTTACGAATACACTGAAACGTTGACCAGAACTACGTAAAACAACAAACAAACAAGAAAAGAAATAAATAAATGAAAGATATAACACATGCAGACAAAAAGGTTTGGGTAGTGCAAGCCTTTTGTTTTTCAAAACACTGCTAAACATTTTAAATGGACCGTTTATTCTGGTGCATCTTTATTATTTTCTTTCAGTCACAAACTGCTGTTCATTCACACATTCAATTGTGGTTTCATATGCTGTTAAACTGTTTACCAGTTAGTATGCACTTATCCACATTTGCCGGTTAATCAAATCATTTTTACTTTTACGTTTTGAAATGTGTCAATCATACACACTATAGGCAACCAGGATGGCAAGACGAGTTTTATACAGGAGTAGAGTATAGGAAATTAAATTAAACGGAACTACATCAAATTTACATGGTGAACACAGTACCTTGTTTCTTCTCTAAACATAGCAACAATAATAATCTGAATAACTAACAATGATTGTAACACAGAAACGAATCAGTTACAACACGATTATATTGCCTGATCATTGACAAATACCAAATAAAGGGTTATCAATCGATTTGTAACCCCAATTGCGAACGAAACAGAATTATAGGAAAAATTTAAAACTGTCTTTCATCTCGGATGTAAAAAAAAAAAAGTAAGAGTTGCATAACAACACAAAGTATCTAAACATATAAATAAATTGTTAATTGAATAGATTAAAAAAAAAACAGATCGAGAAATAATGAATGAATGAATGAATGAATGACTAAATAAATAAATAGCTGTTTATTATTTATTTATAATAATGATCGCAGGTAATGACAATGCATTGGAAGTCAAAATAAAATGAAAAATTAAACATATCAGTAGAGTGATCTCGTCTTTCACAAAGCAATTAAGATGTAGTCTTCATGGTTTTGATGTCTCCATACCCTCGCTGTATGGCTAGGCAGTGTGACTGTTGATGCTATCACATCAAAGACCAGTGCGCTGATAGACCGTTTGTTATTAAACTACCTACTTATTAAATGAAATGTTTATGGGAGAAATACAGGAAATGACAGCCTTATTTGAGAGGTATCACAGTACATGTAAAAATAGAAAGATATGAACGAAATGACATGAAATGAGTAGCGGGAACGAAAGAAATTACCATTACTATCCACATGGCTATTTATTTATATATATATTTAAAATTAACGATAAGAAAAACTTAATAACTAATAAAAATGATTTATTTTTTCATTCTAATATTATATTGGTTTGAGAATTGCTTTTTGCAGGGGAAATGACTTGATTGATTGATTGATTTATTTTTTTTGACAAACTTACTTTCAACGGGTAGGGTATAAAATATTTGTTCAATCTCATTTTCTTTCCTTTTTTCAGGGCTTTTTGTATTTTTTTTTTATATTCATGTTTTTTTTTAAATTCCGTAACCCATGCAGGGATGAAATGTTTAAAGCCGCAGTCAGTTATCATGCAATTACCAGATTTCGAATAAAATCACATTACCATGCACTATCATGGCTGATAACAAAAGTGTGAAAATGAACAATCCATAAAGGCGATCTATGTGGTAAATAAGCCAATTGTAGTACAAAAAGCATGATTGGAAATCGGTGGCTTCAAAACGATGCAGCCACATACGTGGCTTTTTGCAATTTTAGCTCAACTGCTGCTAACGCTCAGTTTCTGTAAAAAAAAACATGTTTTTAGTTTATATTGGAGGTAGTTCGAAGTCCTTTGGTCGAGTTTGCCAATGAACCGACCATGCAAAAAGCAAACAAACAAGCAAATGAACCGAAGCAGACAGTAAACAAAAACAGCATGAAAAGGAAGCGAATACCTTGGTATTAACATTATTGGTGGTGCCATTTGTTTTATTTACAATACACGAATCGAAGTCCTGTCGGAGCTACACGTCAGATTGTGCAAATTTTCTATTTATGACAAGCTGTGAGCTTGAGTTGGTTGATAAGCTGATCAATAAGCCTTGTCTGATCCACCGCGGGAACTGACTTTGCATAGGGGATTCGATGCATATTCGTGGTAAGGACTACTTGGGTATCAGTGACAAATCTATATGTACAGTCAACTTGGAGAACAATTAGGTGTCACTAAATAATTCCCAGCGATTTATAAACTACCGTTGCCTGGTAACTGACTATGTCAGATTAGTCGAGGTAATATTTGTCTTCTTGAATATTGAAACACGAAACATCAAGGTCATTAGAAACGACTTTTAGGTGGATGCAATTGGATTGGTAGTCAGATTGCTCAAGGCGCCATGAATGTAAGTATTAACTAATCGCCGTGCAATGCGAGTCATACTCGTCCTTTACCACTATAGCCAAGGTTATATCATGAAGAACGTGGACAGTTTTTTTGCGAATCTTCGTCGTAGTTCAAGCTTGGCTTTGTGGTTAGCTTACAACGCCTACTATAGGTCCTATATAGATAAACATCCCGCGGACTATCAAATGATGCGAAATCTTTTTTTTTAACTGACTGACAATTTACTACACTAATGATCTGTATATAGGAAGATAGCACAGCACTGGTTTTTAGAAAAAATGATATAACAGCTGACATAATATATGACAGTCACAAAGCATAATCCAGAATTATAAAAGTAAATCAGAAAATGTCATTGACTTTCACAAGACTCGCTTCTAAAGAATTTACATATCAAGGCAAATAGCGAAGTCACAAATTAATGTGGACAATGGACATTGTTTACCCACATAAAAACAAATATTTAGTGACATTTAGAGTTAAGCTGAGTGAATAATATACACCTAAGATTTCAACATGGCCAAATCACGTAAATTTTGAAATGTTTTGGTTGATAAACAATCGTGTTTGTGAGGTAGTCCTATTTATTTATAGTAAAATTCACGTCTGTCACTATACTGTGATAAAATCAAGTAGGGAAAGTAGCGTACGAAAATAAAGGTTTAAGAATTATGGCATTTTGCTCGGTTTCTTTCTTTCAAAATGAAAGAATGAAACTGACTTCAAATCTCATTGTCGCTTTGACAAAACAAAAACTTAGCGTGAGCAGTGAATATTCAAATAGTAGAGGATGTGAGCGAGAATTATTGTAATTCACCACAAAAAAGAAAATAGTTTCAGCGGAACTGCATTGAGCGATTTCAATAGAGATATGAAAGTTGTCCCACAAAGTTGAACTATATTGAATTAGTGCGTATTGAGTGCTGATAAGGTGTGAAGGACCTGTTTTCTATATAAGGGCATCCAAGCTGAACAGCTTATCTCTGTAAACCAAAATATCGTACTAATCCTAACACGTAATGACAAACCAATAATAAAATGGCTAATACCGCAAAACACCAGAAAATAAATTAGTTTTACATGACAAGACATCGCATCTTCGCTGGCTCATGTTTTCTGTTGACAGACAGGTGAAATTATGATGTAGTTTAAGTGGAAATCAACCAGGCTGAATTGTATTATTAACGGTGTTTTACAGAAAGATAAGCTTAATCACAATATATTATCTATCATGTTGAATTAAATAATAATGGCCCAATAAAATACTGATATGTATATTGGGCCCAGCACGAGTCATAACATAGGAACATAACATGGGTATTTCTGTTGTGTGTATACTTATCTATATAACTATATCAAATACGCTTTTCAACATTGTTTTAAATTACATTTTTTTGGCTTGACTTGGTTTCGATTCAAGCGCAACTTTACCTCAATGGTCATACTAGTAATACCAACACACCGTCGCTTATCTTTTATAGTTGAGGAGAATAAATTATAAATTAGTGAACCAGACGAATATTTTTGTTCCCGAAATCGTTGGTCTATTACGGGAAAGCTGACACTGCATCTGAGAATTTGTGGCATTAATTCAGTTACGAATCAACTTGAAAATTTGAATTGAAAGGAAGACAATCGTATTAAGCTTTTCTAGCATCATAATCCGTTACATTTACAATTCTGTCAGATAGAATTAGCCCACAAAGAATCTCGATAATTGGTGTAAGAATTTCAAACGAAGTCATTGCTTATTCACTGTTAGTTTTAGTCACTATTCTTCCACGCAAACTATTGAGTGATTTTAATTCGATTTTAAAAATTAAAAACACGCACGAGTGAAGATAATTCGCAAACCTGAAATTGTTGGTAAACTTAGCGCCAACAACACTCAGGACGATCTGCTGCAAATAACTATTCAAGGCTGAATACGGCTGGCATTCGGTCTAAAATTCGGATGTTTATATTCAAAGCACAACGCGTCCAGAGGCAAGGCCTGCTAGGAGCTCCCAACAGCGACTTTCGACTGCTTGCGATTTGATTCGTCAACTTTGAATACATTGTATTACAAGTAAGATGTATTTACATAATCTTTGAATCTAATGAAACAGCCCAAGCTAAAATCCGACTCGTATTCAAGCCGAGGAATAACAAATATGGTGGAAGTGTAAAAAAAAACCCGTGAACACATTTCATTTATATGCAAAAGCAGTGCTCCGCATCAAGCCAAAACACTTCGCTGAACATGGTACAGTTCTTATTTTGTTTCATACAGTTTTTGAATGACACAAGACCTCAGGAAAACATTAATATCAATTTTAGCACTGGACAAACCATGTACAAACTAATAGCTTTTTATTTTTTAAGATTACGATGATAAAAGATGTCCTACGCCAGCTTATAATCCATAAACATGGAAAAGACGAATGGACTAAAGTAAAGTAAGTACTTAACTGCGAATAGAAACCTTTATTTTGATTCTTAGCTGGCACATTGCTACCAGTATCACCACAAATGCATTGTTACTGATGGTTTCGAATGATCATTTTATACAGGGAAAAAATTGAGAAATTACAAGAACTGCAAACCAAGAAGTGCAATGGTTCTGCAAGAAATGATATAAACAATGACACTTTATTTGGAGATTCACTTGATTTTACGCGAGAAATCATCAACGTTGTTTCGCAAGTACTTGGTAAGTTAAAAAATACAGAAAAACAAACTAAGATATTGTGATCAACCTTTCACATTCAATAAATCGCAGAACTTTTATAAAAACTGCATATCACACAAACAATGTAAGTTCTTATACGTAGGATTATTAAAATCATTTGATTGAAAAAGGGCCTATTTTTATTCTAATTGGTTGACAACTAATAGTCTCCGCTTTGGTTTAATTAAAGTTATGTTTTTCCTAGAGCGATAGTCAACTATGTTTAAGAAAGAAGTACAGAGTTTTAATTTTATCGAAAAATAATGAAAATATACATAAACTTTTCAAGAAAATAGGTAATAATTTTAACGTCTTGATTGTGCACACAATACATTATATTTTCTTTGATATATCAATTTCAATGTTCATTAATTCGGTATAGTCAAGACTGTCAAAACTGTCGAATTGTCCGTGATAATTGTAAATACTATTTGTTTACATACTATTTCACCTTTTTTGCTAAGTTAAAGTACCGCTTCTTAGGCGAAAGTATGCCGATCAGTTTTCATGTCTAGCAGTTGTCCTCCTGCATCAATGGATTGAATATCATGGTTTTTTTTGAAAAAAAAAACTCGAAAAACAAACACCTTAAAAGAAAGGGATCAATAAACAATGAGTGTTTTTTTTATCTAAGATGTGCAGGGGAGAGGATTAATTTCAGACTTTCGTTGGTAGTTTGCAAAACAAGAATAAAAACAATACTTAGTCTATTGCATACCGATATAAAATATTTACTATTTTTCACATTTTTATGGTTTAATTAATGAGTATATTTTGTACTGTAATGATTATATATCTTATTTCCTAGAGTCATTAAAGCGAAAACCAACCAATAACGTTTTTCAGGCAAAAATATGATTACAACAAAGTACACCTAAAGAATTATATCATTTACGACAACTTCCATACTTCCTCTTGTGAAACATCCATTTTTTTTTGCTTTGCTAATTTCCAAAAAGAAAAACCCTGTAAATATACCTGATTAAAACGAATACAATACTCTGAACTTATCGATGCTTGATACAAAATCATGTAAATTCGTGAGGGCATCACAAATGCGATGGAACGTGTCCTGCGGATTTTCGCAGATTTTTAAAGTATGGTTGTTATTGATGAATTTTACTCGACATAATTTTATCGTATGTCCTTCTTCGTGTTCATTGACAGAAATTACTATAAAGCTATTCCAAATTCGGAGAAAAGGATCTGTCAAGTGAGGTGATGATATCATTTGCAATGTCAACGACAGGAAAGTTAAAGCTGTTATAACGAAGTACACTTTTTACTTGAAGGAGAAAGGGAAATAGGGGTTTGTATGCAAAAGCTTGATAACTAATTGTTTCAGATGAGCCGTACAAAGCCACGTTAATCTTTAGCCAAACAGAAAAATCTGTCAGTCTGAATAAAGTTAAATTATACATAATCAACTTTCTATAAAAAAACGCGTGAAGTTGCACTAACTTTTCTATAGAACACCTTAAGTTTCAGGTTTGATATATCTCTAAGTAGATTTTGGAGCTTGGTTTTCCGACTAAAATTGAGCCATTTGATCATTAAGTCATTTCGATAAAAGTGTACATACAAACACAAATCGCGACACGAAATTCCGTTCAATAAGTAATGATTTAACACCATTTGAGTACATTCTCCATTATCTATCTTACTACTCTGTCTAAATGAACTCTTTGAGTTGAAAATGTAAAAGTAATTAAAAACCAATAATGACTGTAGGATACGGTAAAACAATGATCTAGAATTGTATGAAATATACCGACAATTATGCGAACATTTACATACATGCCAATAATTGACTCATTAAATCGAGTTATAAAAAAGAAGAAACAAATAAGAAATAGAGTAAATAAAATCAACAACGCCGACAGAGGTCAAGACTGTGAAGTAAATTAGAAAAAAAGATGAGAGAGTTAATTAAAAACTCCTTCACTTGTTTTACCCATTTTTCATAACATTTTGACCAAAGAAAACAGGACTAATTGAAAATCCAACTCTACCTATAAAATTTTCTGTTTTCCAAAAATACACACCAAAACGAATAACGTCTTTCCGTAAAATAACGTGTTGATTGAAAAAGCTATTTTTTTTTTCAAGTAAATAACACCACTATAATTCTGGGCGTATTTTTAGAAGATTATATTGGTTGCATTGTAAAGACAATTGTAGAGCTACTTCAATTTATTACCTGATTAATAAATATACTGTACAGGTACAAAAACATTGCATCAAAAACCATTACAGGCACAGCGGGAGAAAGCGCCACGTTGAGATACAAACAACACCCTATTTAAATTGTGTCAAAAAGCACTTGCAAACGTTGTTATGGATGACGGGTATTAGGCCAATGCTGCGCCTGGTTATTAGAAGCATGTCATTAGAAAATCATTGTAACTTTTTCAAGATCATCCTTGCACCCAAGTACTTATTTTTACCCAAAAGTTCGTGTGCAAGCGGAAACTAAGTATAGGAAAATACAACAAATATCTATAAATCTTTTTTTAAATATTACAAGAACAACATTTGTGGCGACAACGTTATTTCCAGTTACTACAAATCCCGTATAAAAACATCGAAGATCAATCAGTTATCCAGATTCAGACTTGGATGGATCCCCGGTGAGGATAAGACTAAAAAGAAACGATAAATAGGAAACTATTACAATGTATTTATCAGTGATTGCATGTTCACTTTGAATTGCGCGGTATAAATTAAAGTGGAAAACAATAGAATAGTGCAAGGAACACGTATTTCCACGAAAACCGTTACAGACGTGGAGAGGATGAACCTGTTTATTCTAGCAGAATCGAGACGGCAACAACGACACAATTAATGGAACTCAAGCAGCTGTTAATGTCTGTTAATTCCCTCTAAGTTTTTATGCCGTCACGTTTCTATAAGCCCGTTTTACCATCTACGTATATAAAAAAGGATCCACCTTTGGCGTCATTGATAAGTATGTTTTGTTGAGCTAATTTGTGCAAGGAATATTGCTTAGTTTCTATATGCATGTTGACAAAAACAACTTCTTTTGCAATGAAAGCATTATAGTAAGATATGAAAATGAAGTGGCCACTGAAATAAAGTTAAAATAAAGGTAAAATAAAGTATTAAACTGTTCACAGCATAACAAAGTATACATTGGCAGTTTTCAGATCAACCTAATACTTGTACAAATAAATAATAAATACAAATAAATATTCTTATCCTCATGCACGAGCTAGTTTGTTGCCGCTCGCTTTCAAAGTAATCCGTGCTCGAGCGAGCTATGATTGTTGTACTGGCTTAGCGTCCATCCTCTTTTCGGACGGAAAAGTTAAATTTTATTTTATACTTTTAAATGGAGAAATAAGAAGCTACAACCGTGCGATGGGCGTGGTACACCATCTATGTTGGATGGCGGTTGTCGAATGTCAATTAATCGCAGTTAAAACAAAAATTAAGAAACCAAAACGAAGGTCAGATTAAGCTATTACAAAATTAAATTATAAAAAAAGTGTTTTGGTATATTTTGTTACATTGTCCAATACATTTTAATAAAGTAATGCGAATTCGGCATTTTCTCAGATATTTTCTTGACGTGAGTGTATACCACAAATCCAATGATGAGAAAGTGATGGTTTACCATAATGGATATCAGATTATAAATCTCATGTATAAGTTATTGTGGAGAAAGTAATCACTTCCAATGACCAGACGTCTATGCATTATTACCTTAGAGGCAAAGTTGACTGGGCCGATTTCCTAATATGCATGTCATTTCTTATGTTGCAGGCCAGAATGTCAATGACTTCCTACGTGAGATTGGCCAAACTACATTTCTCATGTTTATAGAGTCTCCCGAAGGAAAAGTTCTTCAATCTCTGGGTAGTTCACTGTGTGACTTCTTAAACAATATCGATAATTTTGTAGACATAATAGTTCAATCACAACAGTTAAGTGACGCTAAGCCACCGTCATTTAGATGTGAACCAATCAAAGACGGCCATTCTCTTGAACTACACTACTACTCAAACAGGAAAGGATGGGAGCCCAGTGTAATTGGCGCAGTTACATGTGCAGCTAAAGTATTATTTGACGAAACAGTCACTATGGATGTTAAGAAAGATTGTTCGAATAAATCAAATGGTGATATGGACCATACTCTATTTGAAATACGTCAAGAAAGTGAACATTTTACAGCCAACAGGGCCATTGACTCAACAGATCCTCGCGACCTAGCCATTAGTGTGCAAACATTGTGTTGTGCTTTTCCTTGTCATATAGTATTTGATAACAACATGGAGATACAGCAACTTGGTGTTGCATTATTAAGAATGATAGGACATTCACTTACTCAACGTGGAACATCAATGACAACATATTTTCATCTAATAAGGCCTGATATCAGTTTTACGTTCAACTCAATCCTGCATAGAACAAACAGCTCATTTCAACTCAAGCTTAAACCCAACTCATCGGACGATAGCAAGAGTCAAATGGAACTTAAAGGCCAAATGATCCATCTTCCGGAGTCAAACTGTATCTTATTCCTTGCTTCACCTTTAGTCAAGAAGTTGGAACAATTAAAAGGGCGTGGGTTGTTTTTAAGTGACATCCCAATTCATGATGCCACTAGAGATCTTATTTTAGTCAGTGAGCAAGCGCACGCCCAAGATGGCATTAAAAGAAGAATGGAGCAATTACAAACGGAGCTTGAAAAAGCTTCCACGGAACTTGAGGAGGAAAAGAAGAAGACTGAAGATTTGTTAGGATCAATATTTCCTAATGATGTAGCACAGAAACTAATCAATAAGCAGCACGTACCTGCACGTTTTATTGAGAACGTAACAATGTTATTCAGTGATATCGTTGGATTTACCTCTATATGCGGAAAATGTACGGCTATGGAAGTCGTGGAAATGTTAGAAGATTTATATACAGAATTTGATAAAATCTGTGGTGAGCTGGATTTGTACAAGGTAATCGAATTTTCAAAAGTGGCTTATATAGAAGAATTAAAAAATTCGCTGATGAATTAAAGCGTGCTAAATAATGAGCTTTTGCTAACTGGTATAATGAGCTGACATCTTGGTTTGAAATTCGACTGTGTGATCTATTTCAGGTTGAGACGATTGGTGATGCATATGTAGTAGCAGGAGGCGTACAGAATCTACGAGGAACTACTAACGATGGATACCGTGTTGCTAAAATGGCTCTTGGTATGATTGGCTTCCTAGAAAACGTACTTTCTCCTGAAGGAGTACCGCTTAAGGTAATCCAAACACGACTGGACCAACAAATTGATTTCAGTGCTGAAAATTGTCAATATTGAAAAAAAAAACCTCGTAATTATATCTACAAGATTCTTCAGCACACTTCAACATCGTTCAAAGTCCGAAACGTCAGAATTACCATCATTTCTTTACGGTGTCTTATTTATCTATATATTTTAGTTTAGTTTAGTTTATTTGTCACAATCATTTATAAAATACAATATAACAATAATAATAATTTAAAAAATATATAATAACAAAAGTGTAATAACAAATTGTGACTGGCGAAGAAAACAGAACTTTCGTCCCAATTGACTTTCCTTCTCCTAACAAATACAAAAACAAACAAACAAAAAAAAGGAAGGCAGTTCTTATATAATTATGTTGGAACATATTGCTTTGAAGAAAAATGAATAAAGAGCTGATCCTTAAACTTACATAGACTTATTATATCTACAATTGGTTGGTAGAGTGTTCCATTATAACTGTTTCTATAGAAACACAGACGCAGTCCACACCACCTTACAAGTTTTCATCTCTTTGTAAAACGAAAGGGCGTTTTTGTTTTGTTGTGCCACACAATGTATAGCCTGCGTTGCCGGCGGTCTGCGGTTTTAGGCCTAAAACCTAAAACCGCAGACCGCCGGCAACGCAGGCTACACAATGTATCCAAACACTCCCTGACTGATTATACCTTTGTATTGTCTCATAAAGTGAAGAGGGCGATGGATTTAGATCCTTGATTCAATGTTGTTGTTATTTAGATGCGAGTAGGCATACACACTGGTTCAGTTCTTTCTGGTGTGGTAGGAACTAAAATGCCTCGGTACTGCTTATTTGGGCATGATGTCACCATCGCAAACAAGATGGAAACAGAAAGTGAAGCAGGAAGAATTAATGTCAGTCCTACAGCTTATGAGTAAGTTTGTCAATAAAAAATACAAACTAAATTGATTAAAATCACAATGTGGACACCAATAATTCACATATTCAATCTATATTAGAAATTATCACCAGGGTACGCCTGAAGTAACATTCAGTCCAGGCTCTATTAGTATTATCTCTGTGATTAGACTTGGATTTTATTACTTATATTTTAATGAAAGGTTTGCAATGCCCCTGTTGGTTGTAAAGTGTAAAGAAATACATTCCCTTGTTTGTAAGAAATTATAGGACTTCATGCTTGTACTACAGTAGCTACAACTTTTAGAGAGGAAGAGGTGTATCTTATCATATGCACCTGCATTATTGCCATGGTTACCATGACTAAAATGCGGTGTTTTTAGTATTATTTATATAATTTTTCATTTTTGTTTATTATCAGTCTGATAAGTCATTGCAGCGAGTTCAAATTTGTCAGACGACCTAGAAGCTCTCTTCCCGATGGGTTCAAAATGGACAAACTATCAGGCAGCTGCTATTTCCTTGAAAGAAGAATACCAGAAAAGCCAGATGATAATGATGTTCTATGGCAGAAGCTGGCTTCACCGAGAAAAAGGCGTGATGCATCACCCAACAAGTCTCCACGTACACATCGAAAGGACGATAATTTAAATTCAACGCCTGTCCACATCAACAAGAGCAATTCGCTTGAAGTAAAAGATGCCGTCACTTTGAACGGAAACTGTATCTCACCTAAAGATAAGATTGATGATAGTTTACATAACGATTCGAATTACGATATGCTACATAAAGATATAAACGAAGATAAATGGCGAAATATAAACCATGTATCGTTAAATGATCGGGAGGGGGAAGAATATTGTCTCCAAAGCTTCAAAGAAACATCTGTATAGATTTGGAATCAGGCAGTCTACAGTGAATGGATTAAAGCTACCATGGCAACCCAGCAAGCAATCCGTATAAAGCCTAAGTAGTTAATTTTGTTGAGAATACAGCTTCTCGTGACGAATCAGTGTTTGCTAGTGCTTTTCCATTTTCACATTCTTCCTTATCCTTTTCACAAGTAGTAATTTAGTAGTAAGATTTAAAATATTTTTTGTGATATGAACACGCATATGTTATACCTACAGTTTTAACTGAAGTCGTTCAGTCAGTTTTTCACTTAAATAACTGAATAACTATGATTTAAATGGTCTTGTAAAAATGGGAACCGGTTGAGGGTGAGAAAGAAAAAAAGAATAATGTCAAGTTTCTTGGCAGGCCGAGAAACACTTTTATATATATCAAATAAAAGATGCGTATATATAATTATTTATAGAAGGACAACTTTGTAAATTTATGAAATAAATGCACGGCAAAAAACAGTGTACAGTGTTTGTCTTGAATAATTAATTACGAAAGCACTGTACTCACAACAACGATGCATATTGCCTGGTGTTATGTTTACAACGAAAGGTTCCGCCTGCTATACACGAGAACATAGAGGTCTGTATGGGGCTCTTGATGTTTTCTTTTTCTGTCTTTTTTTTTAATAATTAGTCAATCACTATTTATATCCCTTGTCAAAATCAATATCATAGTTGAGGAATTGTCATCGTCATCATCATCATTTAAAACATCAATTTTGAAGCCAATTAAGGTAAATGATCGGATGTTTGCGACCTCAAAACTATTTCAATAGTCAAGAAGGTAATAGATTTATGTGATATTTCATTCGATAGCACGTTAAAGCAAAAATTTCACATCTTTCACTAATCAGTTCATTTCAGCATATTGGAAATTTATTTCATTGACGGAGGTGATATTGTCGAGTGTTAAAATCATTATCACCAGCAACTGTGATTTGAGTAAGAGATACCCACATAGGAAATAACCCAGGCATTGTTTGATGTCTCGTCCTAAGAGGATTTCGCGACGGTTCTTTAGAACTGAGTTACTTCTCAACAAAAATCTGCATATGGAAATGTTAACTGTGTGCCAAAACACCATATCCATTAAACTAATTAAATAAAGGCCGAACCTCTATATTGATTTCTACCGTTTTACAAAAAAAAAAAAAAAAATAAATATTGTGCAAATTAAAAACAATGCTACGGAAATTATGTTACAGTGAATTTTTTTTATATAATTCAAACGTTCAACACTGAAATACAAAAAGAAAAATAAAATCTAAGTGGATTAAAGTATTACTTCATTTTTGCGTTTATCTTTATTCTCAACGCTTTCTCGAAATCCTAACTAAATATTTTCCAGAAGACAGTTACTATGACATGTAATAATCACAAATCGCCAAAATAACACAGCATGAAAGGTCAATAATTTGAATGAGACAAAGCATCAAGAAGATGGAATAGGTTAATTATAAATTTATTAAATTGACTTGAAAATGTTTGAAAATGTAGTTTTGCGAGAACAAAGACACGTAGCCGAAGATGCCTGTCTTACTAAGCGACTTTTTCATCAATTTTTAGATTGTTTTTGTGGGTAGGGAGGGTGTTTTCAGTTCATCTTTGAATTATTTCAAAGAAACAAATTACTAAATACCTTTCAAAATTACAAATCCAACTTAGTTGCGATATGAGGGAGATTGGGGCCGACCAGCACAATAATTGCGGCTTCGAATTACAATGAGCATCTGAAACATTCGATCTGATGAACTCTCTGCGTGGAGCTTTAATTCTGACATATTAAAGCTACACATATCCATCTCTACACTTTGCTGCATTAAAATTCACTCTAGAACCAACTGCATCATGTATGGATTTATGAATCGCGCTCTCCAAGATATGGTTGTTCGGGACTACGGCTTGGATGTTTGGAAAGATCTACTGTAAGTCGGCCGATAAGGTAACAAATCAGGAAAGTTAATCAAGAATGTGACGAGTTGATATTTCTTTTGTAGGAAAAAAGCTAATGTCGATCTTGGAGATGACTATCAGTTTAATGAAAGAAGGATTTATGATGATCAAAACACTAGTGATTTACTGACCATAGCAGTGGATGTATTAGGTGAGGGAAATGCAAACAAATCAACACAAATATGTCCGTGTCTAACAAATATAGAGCGATCTTACGCGAGATATTAGCAGACTATCATTGTTAGTTTTCTCGATTGAGTGAGCTGAAAACGAATTTGTACAGTATAGCTCACAGTTGGGCACACTAGTAATTCTTGACGAGTTTCAGAAGATTTCCGTAAAAAAATGTAAACACGACATAAACCAAATTATTCCTTTCATTATTCACCGTGTCATATCTGTTTTGTTCACACTACAATTTGTCTTTGACCACGAAAAAGTAGTTTACTGTTGCCACATGCTCTAACATAAAAAAAATGTTCAAGTCATGTAAAAATAGTATTTATCTAGAGTTATTGTAAAGATATAAGTTCATCACTCAAGTGGAACTGTTAACCACTTATCTAAAACGAAAATATTCCTTCGCCGTTGTTCTGTCACTGTTGTCAGTAGCGTTTTGATCGCTGTTTCAAGAGATATCTAGTATCAGTATTTATTGTATACCCATACAATGTTTGGTTGCAAAATGAGAATAATAATTTCTTGATGTATGTAACACCAAGAGTTTTTTATCACTCCAGGTGTTTCCAAAAACCTCATATTGGAGAAATTTGGTGCAATGTTTTTTGAACAATGTCAATTATCTGGGTATGAGACAATGCTGCAGGCAATGGGATGTACCTTGAAAGAATTCTTCAATTCACTTGATGGCTTGCATGAACAAATGTTGCTGCTATATCCTGGAATGCGACCACCGTCTTTCAAAGCCAAGGAGAGCAAATATGGCAGAAGACTAGAAATTTTTTACAATTCAGAAAGAACAGGACTCGAATATTTTGTAGTTGGTCTCGTGAAAGCTGCTGCTGAGAAACTCTTTGGAATCTCAGTCAATGTGAAAGTGCTGTCTACATTAAGCTTAGACAATCCTTGGGCTAAAGTACTGGTACTTGCCCAGAATGATGAAGATCTTCAATATATAATTCCACAAGACAAATCAGCATTACTTGCTGAAAGGCAGTTAAGTATGGTAACTCTATCCTCTAGAATGAGCAACCTATCCTTCTGCCGTGCATGTCCTTTTCATGTTATGTTTGACAGCAAAATGGTCATTTACCAGGTTGGTATATCAGTTTGCCGTGTATTACCAGCTATCAAGATTGGAAAATCCAAAATTCATGAAATATTTGAATGTGTCAGGCCACCAATTAAACTAACATTTGATAATATATTGGACTACATCAACAAAGTCTATGTTGTCAAGACAAAAGAAGGTTTGCTTGACTCTTCTTCACTTACTACTGTATCAGAAGATGACTTTGGAACCTTGGAATCACCATCAATGCGCTTCAGAGGTCAAATGCTACACCTTCCTGAATGTGATAGCATTGTGTTTCTAGCCTCACCTAGTGTGGTTAACCTTGATGGTTTGAATGAAAAAGGTTGGTAACATTGCATGCATGAACATTAGTATCCCTACAAAACAAATTAATTGAGTAGTTACTATTTTTCAATGCCCTCTGATATTTTTTTCTGTTGGTAAAAGGTCTAACAAGAATTTTGGATTTCCAATGTGCTTAAACAATAACACAAAAAAGCTTTGAATGTTATTACAAATAATGTTCTTATGTGCTACCATATTCTAGATGATTGGTGCCAAATGTGTAGAGGACTTTATTAATCGATTTTGTTTTAGGTCTGTATCTCAGTGACATTCCCATTCATGATGCAACAAGAGATTTGATTTTGTTGTCTGAACAACACAATGCTGAGTTCAAGCTTTCACAAAGGCTAGAGATCCTGACAGACAAGCTTCAACAAACATCAAGGGAGTTACAAAGTGAGCAACAATTAACGGATAGACTCCTGTACAGCATTCTTCCTGCATCTGTTGCAAATGATTTACGCTTGAGAAAACCAGTCATAGCCAAGAAGTATGAGATAGTGACAATTCTGTTTAGTGGGATAGTGAACTTTACAAGTTACTGTAACCAGATCAATGAGCCAATGGAAATAGTTGAACTGCTCAATGAAGTCTATATAAAGTTTGACAGTCTAACAGACAACAATGATGAAGTCTATAAGGTAAAGCAATTGTTTTGTAATACCCTTAATGACCAATATAAACCAACAGCAAGCAGTATGCTCAATTCCTGCATGAATTTCGGTTTGAATTTGGCTGGGAGTTGAATGTGGGTTTGATGATGCTATTCTGTAAAACAAACCATTGGCAGAGACAATGTACATAGAGAATCCAATGAACCATGGCTGGGGAACTTGAAGTAATATATTGAGGTAGCTCCTTATATTTTCAGTGCGCACACTTGTGCATAACCACGTGATGACATCATGAAAATATAAACATGCGCTTTTAATAGAATAAAAAAACTGAGCGGTGAATTTTTTTTGTGCAATTTTCAGATTTTTTTCTGTTTTTTGTAAGGTTCGCCAGTTGGGATTATTTTGTTACGTTAGTATATGCTAGGTTAAAACTAGAGTTATTATTTTTTCTGCGTAAAAAATGAGCTTTATTATGACAGCCATATCGTTGCTGACCGCTCATGTGATCATTTGTGGAAGAACTGAATTTTTCACTCAAAGTCTTTGAAATATAGTCCATAGAGCTTTGGAGGTAGTTGATATTTGATAAACCTCTGAGATCCCAGATGCTCCGGACCTATATGGAGCCTCCTTTAGCAGGTCAGATAGACAACATCACTGTAATAAGTTACTAACAATAAAGGGTCTTTTTTTTAGGTTGAGACTGTTGGAGATAAGTATATGGCTGTAAGTGGACTTCCAACCAAATGTGAAAATCATGCAGCAAATATTGCTCATCTTGCATTAGACATCATGAACATAATCACTGGAGTCAACGCTAAGGGATTTCAACAACTACAGGTTGGAATAATAGGCATAGAATCCATGATTATGATCACTAGTTTATAACTTCTACACTGGTCATGTAAAAAAAAACATGCATTTTTAAGCTTTTAAAATTAAGTTGGAAAGTTGGTACTACTTAGCATTTTTTTATATAAAACAATTTAAATGTAGTATTAGTTTTGGGGCTGTAATAATTCCTCTTCTACTTTGAACACAATCCAAAGAAACAATGGATTTATGTTTATGATCATCAACTAATTGCATAATACTAAGATCTTTAGTTCTGACTTTAATGCTTTTATTGAGATCATTATTAGGTTCTGTATACCAACTTGCAACAAGCATTCACATATAATTTTTTTTGGCCATTTCCCAAATCACGTTTTGGTAATAGTCTGAAATCTTTTTTACATTCACAGGAATTCAACAAAACTCAAGCTTATCAAGTTTCATGTAAAAATATTTGATCATTTCTCAAATCTAAATTATTTTCAAAAAGAAAAAGAAAAAGTTTCACATGATCACAAAATGTTTAAATCCTGAAAAGATATTTGGCTAATCCTATTTCTCTCTAAAGTAAAATTGGCAGATTTTGATTCCTGCAAAAGGTAAAGTTCTTTAACTATATGTATATCAACATTTTATTTGTTTTATTTCCAAAGGTCACTGTAGGGATTCATTCAGGAGAGGTTGTTGCAGGTGTTGTTGGACAGAAAAAGCCCCGTTACTGCTTGTTTGGAAACACAGTTAATTTGACAAGTCGTACTGAAACAACAGGACTCAAAGGAAAGATCAATGTATCAGAATATGCATACAGGTAAAACAAAATATCCCTATTTGTTCAATTGTGTAAGTATGTAAAAATCACAAATTATATTGATTTATATCTATATAATAAGTAAAAAAAAAACAAATTTTACAAATAGATTGAAGACGCTTCTCATGAAGTTAAGATTTGGTCAAACGAAAAATGTTGTCCTCTTGCCTTTGTTCTCATGATCATGAGCTGGTTATTCAAAGCTTGATTAATGCTAATCTAGTGTTATAGCCGTTCTCGATAACACGCAACCTCCGACTCGATTTGTTCAAACGAAAACTGGTTTCTCCTCAAGAAGGTTACCATGACAATACTCGTTCCAGTCTACCGCCATTAGTGTGTTTTGGCGGAATTTTTGTTGTTGAAGTACATTGTACTAAGCTCAGATCAAGCAAGACTCCAGCATATTCCAATTCACTGAGATGGAGAATTGTCATTTTCAAACAAAGAGGTTTTTCAGCGAAAGAGATTGCAGAAAGGGTTTTTGTAAGCCAGACATTTGTGAAAAAGTTTGTGTAGAAAGTATCAAACACACGCTGTCAACAAAGTCACGGCGGCAGACTGGACCGAGTATTGATTCTTGACGAGAAACAAGTTTTCGTTGGAACAAATGGAGTCTGAGGTCGTGTGTTATCGAGAACAGCTGTAACTATATAGGTTTCCTTAAGAGTTCACCCAGCATTGAAAGTAGTATACATACCGCATGCGATGCTCATTAGCAGATCTGCTCTGGCTCATTAGTTTTTTTTCTAAACTCATTAACATTAGATAACTTGAATTGTTAAAATGCTCTATTGCATAGTCCCACGCATTTAGCTGTGGGGTTGCATGTGTTGAAGCTAATCAGTTTTTATTCCTGTAGGTGCCTTCTTTGCCAACCAAATGAAAGATTTGTTTTCAAGAGGAGAGGACCAGTGGTCATGAAAGGAAAGAAAGAACCAATGATAACATATATCTTATCAGAAAAGAATGTCTAAATATTGTAATATATAACATGCAACTTATGTGGTGGTTCTAGTATAGCTAGTTAATAATTATTTGTCAAGCATGCTCCAAAAATACATATTTATATTATATTTTAACTACCATGACTTTAGCTTACTAAAATGGAGACATACTGAAGTATGTGAATACATTATTATAGTCATAGCATAGTGCCTTCATTGTAGCTGAACTTGGGCACTTTAATATACATACCAAGTTAGTAGTATTTTACAATGAATACTGAAAATCTTCTGGTTCACAAAATTATTTGTATTAAATTACATATTATATCAAATTCTACCCAAGTCTGAAATTTATTTCCCATTGAAGTCAGTAGCAATTTATTTGTTCATTTATTTATTTGTTTAGTTATTTACTTCTTTTTGTGCCAAGCCAGATTCAGGCATAAAAGAAAGGGAGGGAGGGGGGATTTGAGGCATTTTCACAAAGACAAACCTTTTATTCAATCTGTATTAAATAGCACTAATTAAACAAAAAAAAAAAAACAACAACAACAATAGAATTGGCATAGAATTGCACTATTTAATGATATTTATGTTACTTTTTGTGCGTGTACTCTAAAACCAAACATTCTTAATATTTTCATTTAGCAAAAAGGAGACCGCGGCCCTCCGTCCCCTAAAAAATCTGCCCCTATTTCTTTACTGTATTGAATATTCATTTATTCCTCTATCCATTCATTCGTATCCATCAAGAATAAAAGAAAGACTATTTTCGAAACTCCAATCACTTAGGTGCTCGTTTGTTTGTGGACAGCGCATTTAGAAGATTAACTATCAACTTAGAGCTTGTGCAAAGGTATTTGCCACTGTCAGAACAACCTTGTTTTTTTTTCAGTGCGAATTTTAATGCAATCAGCTTCACTGACTTTTTTTGTCTTTATATTCTCATTTTTGTCCCAAATTACAAACTTTTGAACGGGGTTTCAACGCAAAAGATATAGTTCAATCGCTGGCGAAAGTACAGTTAACTGAACGCTTCACGTGCTGCAAAATTCTGAATAACTCCAGAATCTTTCCAAATGTACACAAGCAATGGGTAATTTAGATTTTCATAGTAACATAAATAAGTGAATGTGGAATCTTACCTTATTCTTCTGTCAAAAAAGCTAGAAAACTCCCCAACAAAAACAACCACTTGCCCTTCTCGCCCCGAATACAAGCCATGTTTGTTACGTTGAAAAGCGCGCTGCTTAATACGTAAAATATTCCCACTATGTCCTTATTAGGGAAAACGCGCACACGTGTCAGATTTCAGCTTCCCGCCAATTAAACCCGGCCAATCACTTTCCTGAAATCGCTCCTGGTTGGGGTACTCCCTTCAGATCTAGGGAGGGGAGGGTAGGGGTGTTCCGTTGGGATCTTGTAAAATATAAATTCAGACACACGTGCTGCTCTTATCTTTTTTTTTTCAAGTCAACGATCTTATTCCTGACGATTTCCTGAATGCAAAATAATTAAATCGTAAATAGAGTAGATTTGGATACCCTGTTCATGACACCAAGGTCGAAAAACCATACCCTGTTCAGCGGATCATCCCCGTATAGTCGATATAGGGTAGTGCCCCCACCGGAAAATCGCTTAGGCTAATTTTGACTTCAAATTCGAATAATGTTTATTGTTGGGTACCCTGTGTATTAAATGCTTCTGAATCGCGGGAAAAATATAACCCAAAGCCAGTCCAAAGCTTATTTGCTGTTTCCAGCTGGTTATTAGCGGTTTTTAAAGATCCCTGGTGGGTTCATTTATGAGAAAAGCAATCAATATGCCCTAAATTACTTTTTCCACAGAAAATTAACATTTCAAATATTTATTGTTGATAAGATAATGAGCGGCCAATCAAATGTGGTTGTCCAGCAGTGGTTTGTTTGCTTGTTCATGGAGGCAGACGTTCGTCAAACAGCTCAGTTCTGTTCGCTTTGTGGTGTATAAACTACGAAAACATGGTGAATATTGTTGGATTTTGATTTTTGTTGCTCCAGTTGTTTTCTTGATATGACATCTCATATTATTTTATTTCCTCTTTTTGTAGTATGGTTTTGTAAATCATGCATTGGAGCTTCTAGTTGTTCGTAATTTTGGACAAGAAAAATGGGTAGAAATCAAGTAAGAAACTTGTGCATGTTTTGACATATCGATCGAACGGCATTTTCGAACTTATTATTTTGTTTCTAATTTTCTTCAGGCAGAAAGTTGAACTGAAATTAGAAGGGCATTTCTTGCAAAGGATTGTTTATGAAGATGGTATAACATATTCGCTAGTTGGCGCGGCAAGTGAAGTTTTGGGTAAGCTACACACAGACAGCTATAACTATAGCTTTAATTCTTTGACGATAAATGTACATTATTTTCACCGGAGTCTCACATATAAAATCTATCCTGTGCATTTTACATCTTGTCCTGCTGTCAAACGACTAACAATTTGCTTACTCTTCCCAAATAGGAATCGATCCAGCTACTATTCTCGAAAAATTTGGCGAGTTATTCTTCGATTTTTGTCAAGAATCTGGATATGATCGAATACTTCAAGTCTTAGGTGGTACACTTCGGGATTTCATAGGAAATTTGGACGCTCTTCACGACCACTTGGGCTCTATTTATCCCGGAATGAGAGCGCCTTCATTCCGTGTTTCAGATAGAGAATGCGATGGTGCCCTAATTTTGCATTACTACTCAGAAAGAAATGGCCTTGAGCCGATTGTCGTCGGAATCGTCAAAGCTGTTGCTCGTAAACTTCTGGATACTGAAGTTAGTGTGGAGATTTATAAAGAGAAAGAAAATGAAAGTGATCATGTTGAATTTGTAATCAAAGAAATCGATCAACGCGACAATCAATGCCATTTACAAGTAAAGTCATTTGATCCAATCAGAGACTCACTTCATCTCTCAAACGAGCCTAAGATTTCACCTGCGACGTTTTGCTCAGCATTTCCATTCCACTTGATGTTTGATCGAAACATGAGATTAATTCAAGCTGGCTCAGCAGTCAGGCGAATCGTGGTTGGTCTGTCCCAGAATATTATTATCACTGACATTTTTGAGATTATTCGACCGCAAATGAACTTTGCCTTTGACTCCATTTTAGCTCACATAAATACTGTGTTTGTGTTAAAATCTCGCGATGGAAAAATCCATAACCCAGCAATTGAAAAAATAAACAGCATCAACCACAACAACAACAACAACAACAATGTCAACATTGAAATTGTGGAGGAAAGGAGCTCCCAAAACCAAAACGGTGGTTGTCAGGATGGCCTGTCATTGAGACTGAAAGGACAAATGGTTTATATTGCTGAATCAGAAAAAATGCTGTTCTTATGCTCACCAAGTCTTGGCAATCTAGATGATCTACGTGGGCTGGGACTGTATTTGAGTGACATCCCAATCCATGATGCAACAAAAGATCTTATACTTCTTTCAGAACAGTTTAAAGCAGAATATGCTCTGACACAGCAGCTGGAAATTTTAAATGATAAGCTACGTCAGACGCACAAAGCACTTGAGGAGAAGAAACAACTTACTGATCAATTACTATATTCTGTCCTTCCTCCATCAGTAGCCAATGAATTGAGGCACAAAAGGCCAGTCCAGTCTGAGAAAGTTGAAGCGGTAACATTGCTGTTTAGTGGTGTTGTTGATTTTGCATCAATCTGCAAGAATTCCCAACCTATGGATATTGTATTACTTCTGAGTAATATATATACCAAATTTGATATGTTGACTGATCCAGCCATTAATGATGTATATAAGGTATGTGGTAAAATGATAACATTCATGAACAAGTTTACATTTGGTTTGACATAATCAGGGTATATATGCCACCCCAGTCATCATTCAAATATCCCGCCAGATTTCCAACAATGTCATCCTCCATGTAAACACACAAGAAGGCCTGCTTTTGCTTTTGTACTCACAGGTGTAAGTTCAGGAATTACAGAGGAGAAGAGCTGAATTGTCATCGAAACAAAAAAATCAACCTCAATATACTGTTTCAGAGAACCATACATACCCTATTTCTTGTCTACCTAAATTATAGGGAGTATCACTGCCTGATTGGCTCTTGTCTCCCCATGACGTATCATCAGTGTCAAAGGGCTCAAATCATGTAATTTTTAATTTATATGTACTGTGATACATTTACTTTAGGTAGAAACAGTTGGAGACAAATACATGGCAGTGAGTGGTTTGCCAGAGAAGTGCAGTTGGCATGCTAAGAGTGTCTGTAAAATGGCATTAGACATGATCAGTGTCATAAAACATATCAAACATAAAGGAGAAAATGTTGAGGTAGTCTCATTATTACTGACACTATTTTAAAAATGTGTTTTGATCTTTTTATGTCATTCTGATCAAATCTAAGTGAGGTTCCAGATATTGATAGCCTGATCAACTCTTCCTTACTCAAAAAATGCCTGGTGTCCAGGTTGTCACTTTGCTAGACCTCATTGCATATTTATCTAGTGATGAGACCAATTCCTTAATTCTCCATTCAAAACCTTTTCACACTTTCATACAATCTTGTTTTCACCTCTTTCACATGGCTTTGTTCTAAAAAAGCTGCAAGCATAGGCAGTTTTTTATTCCTCTCCGGCAATAAACATGCAAAGAAAATGACAATTGTCTTGTGCATACAATTCTGTGGTATAGTCCTGACAGTGATGTTCATTTTTGACTTTTTAAATGAATCATTATTTTTTCTGTGTAGGTCTACATTTTTTATGCAAAAGTCATATGGAAGACCAGCTTTGAGTTTTAAAATTATCTTTTTCTATAATTATTTACTAGATAAGAATTGGTATCCATTCTGGTGAGGTTGTTGCTGGAGTACTTGGACACAAGACGCCTCGATATTGTCTTTTTGGAAATACTGTCAATTTGACAAGCCGCACAGAAACCACTGGGGCCCCTAATAAAGTCAACATTACAGAATTCACATACAGGTAAATTCAAAGAAAATTGCATTAATAAAATGAATTAAAGATGAATAGTTATTATCAGATTTGAAAAATTATTTTTATTTTGGTTATATATCAATTTCTGCACAGCTGGTTAGCTGACCAGTCACAAACTTATGTAAAAATAACTGACTTTCATTAGTGAAAAAATTGACCAAAAATGACCAATTTTTATTTAATTGAACTTTGGCATTTAACTGAGATTTGGACTCCCCCATGTACTCCCTGATGAATAGATTCATTAAGTGGACTCACTTTTTATGTATTTGTAGTGGATTTGCTTGTTGGTACAAAGTGTCAAGTTTGTGTGCTAAATTTTTTCATTATTTTATTTTGAACAGATGTCTACAGGAGCCAGATTGTCATGATTCCACCTTCATCTTTGAAAAACGCGGCCCAGTGCATATGAAAGGACGTGTTGAACCAATGATCACTTACTTTTTAACAAGGGATGCCAAGCATGATCCCCATATACCAATGACTGATATTGGCGAAAGCAATTCATTTGGTCAGTGGAGTGCATCATCAATTGGTACATCAAGAAGTGGGAGCTCTCTTGAGCATACTCTAAAAGCCCCTGTGAGTAAGTGTCCATTTGCAATAACAGAAGTTCCAGTATTTCAAAAGGTGACTCAAGTGTAGTTCCTGCAAGAAGTTTGTGCAGCTTCTTCTTATAGAGCTTAGCCTGATCTAAGAGAACATATATATCGTTGATAAACCCTAGAATTGGCAATGTTTAATGCCAAGTGATAATTTCATCCTAGATTAAAACTTGCTCTTTTTCAACAAACATTGTTAATGAATGAGTTAACAAAATAGATAATAGATTATGAATAGATGAATGAATCATGATATTTAATTTATTGTAGTAGATATATGTTATTGCGGCCGCAGCGAGGTGAGCCTGAGTGAGCGTAGCAAAGCAGCATTATATTTAAGTTAAGTTAGGGAGCTTGAGTTAGGGAAATCAAACTTTTGAGATCTCCAGGATCCTTTGCAAGTTTCTTTGTTGGATTGTATTTCAGTCCCACAATGTTGAGGGATTGTATTTCATTTCCATGATCTTGCTACTGCAGCAAAGTTAGCCTGAGCAAGCATATATACTGATTCTTCAACTGCTTGATTTTATAAAATTCTATGTATCTCTTCATTTCTGTTTACATTGAAGATGACTTCAAGAAAATTAATAGAAGGTTCATATTTGTAAGTTTCTAAGATATTGATTTTTATTATGTACATTTTTAAATTGAAATATATTCCAGATATACAAATAATCATACTTTTGCTGTCTTGTTCAATTTTGCATGCCTCACTTATGCAGATAAATAGCCCCTTCTACATAAAATGATTTTCGATTCCTTTTTCCCAACACCTTTAGACCAAATATTCAACTAAACTGAAAGGCATCATTCAATTAGTCTCCTCAGCTGCTTTTAGTGTCAGGCTAGACACAGGAAGCCCAACACTAAAAGCTGCTGCGAAGGAGACTAGATTCACTAAGAGGTCTCTTAGGCTACTAATATGAATGTATCAGATTTGACTGATAATGAGCAATGATATATTAGTTATTCAGTCATCAGGAACTTATTGACTTATTTACATATGTGATCATCAGAACCCTGTTCTGGGGGATTATAATAACCACGGTGATAACCAAATGGGATTATGGGATCTTGTGGTCATTTGAAATCTTATGGGATTAAAAAAATATACGAATTAAAACAATGTTTTGTTAAATTTCTTTGTTGTTCATTTGTAAATTTAATATTTCAATATTATATGGTGTTATTATCTATATTGACGTAAAGTTTACATGGTATTCGATATTTGTACTTCTATCTAGTTTATTTTAAAAATATTTACTTTGTGTAAGTGTAGTTTTTGAACCAGTTTTTAATAAATTGGTACTTCCATCAGTGGACCACCCAGCATGCACTTGTACCCATTCCCTTGTTATCCTTCGCAGATAATATGGGCGCAAAGAATGATGGGAGTAAAGCAGTCGATCGCTTCTTATCATTCTCCGTCACCTTTATGAGCGCAAAGTCAAGGAGTCGATCGATTCTTATCATTCTTCGTCACCTTTATGAGCGCAAAGTCAAGCAGTCGATCGATTCTTATCATTCTCCGTCACCTTTATGAGCGCAAAGTCAAGCAGTCGCTTCTTGTCATTCTTCGTCACCTTTATGAGCGCAAAGAATGATGGGAGCAAAGCAGTCGATCGCTTGTTATCATTTTTCTTCACTTTCTCGGATAATATGTGTGCAAAGAGTAAAACATCAACGTAGAGAATTTTGCTGAGGACGCGTCTTTGCGCGACGGCTGGTAATTTTCTTTCCTCTGACATGTAAGTCACGACTATGTTCGAGTTTGCGAATAAATAACACGCCTGGATGTGGAGACGGTCAGCTTCCTTTTGTGAGCAGGTGTCTGCTTGTCAATGATGCTGGTATATCAATTCAATTTTCGTCGCATTTTTTATTGAAACAGGTACCGCGCGCGTTGCATGATGTCTGCTGTTGATTAACTCGAGCTATGAATGGACGAGTGTTTCTCTTTTATACTGTCAACTACGGAGAAGACGGGGTAATATAGCGACATGACGGTGCACAGTCACTGATTCCATATCCTATTTAAGGCGCATTGTGCAGTCACTCGGCTTACAAGCATTAGAGGTTAGAAGTTTAGAGTACTTGTAACACCGGGAATTCACTACTCTTCGAACAGTAGTGTGGGTTCTTTAACGTCCTTCTGGTGCATGTAATGATGTATTTGTTTTACAGTTACGGCAGCTCGCACGGAAACGACTTTAATTTAATGATTCCTATTTGAAGATGTTTTAATTTAATTTGATCGTAAATTCTGAACATGCTCAAATTCTTATTGCAAAAAAGTATTGTTACCACCCCCTCTCCAATGTTTTTACCGCTGTTGGTAGTTTTGGTTAATCAGGCATCCGTAATATTTATTTACTCTACTATAATTGTATGCACTTTTTAGATAATGTATTCTTTAAATTAGTCTTTTTTTATTTATTTTTTGTTTAATTTATATTTGCGTCTCATTTGTCTGTCTGTTTGGTCACTTCACTGGAATTAACTTTATAGAAACTGACAGAAAATAAAAGAAATAGCAGGCAATGCACAGGCTATTTATCATGATGCCAGCCCATTCTGCTAGATTTTACACAAACAAATACTTGGTGCGTGCTTATCATACTTTGGCGCGATTGCTATTACGCGGGATAAACGACCGGGGATACTCGTCGTAACTTTTAGTAAAAGTCACTCTCGTACCTCTTGACCAGCGGAACGAAGGCTCTGGTACGAAATTGGGTAAAAGTCAGTCTTTTTGGGTTTAAAATTTATTGAAGTACAATGTATGTTGCAACTGTTTCCACTTTTCAATCATTTCATCACCCACGTAGGCATCTCTGCTCAATCATTTCTTCATTTTTTGTTTTTGAATCTTCGGTGTTTTCTCCTCGTCTATTCCACCTGTACGGAGTTACTTAACCTTACTTATTTTTTTTATAATTTTCCATTACGGTACTCATCAATACTAAAACCATTTATGCGTTTTTACTTTTTCATCATCAATTGTTCGGTGTGGGTTTTAAATTTTATTTTATTTCATTTCAATTTCATTTCATTCCATTCCATTTCATTGCATTTTATCAGTCATTTCATATTCTCAGGAATCCATTCTAGTACAGCCTGGAATATATTGAGGAGTATAGCACTTTTACGGGTTTCTATAGCTATAGAGTGTTTAATTTAAAGATATAACAGCGTTATGTTTATACCGTTATTGCCGTCATTGATATGTCATTGCATGCGATCGATTTCGTTTCATTCTATTTAATTTGAGTAAGCACAATCCGTCCAATTTTTAATAGAATAAATATTCGAATAATAAAAATAATAGAATTATCTTTCTTGTGATCCATCAATTTGGTTTACATAATAAAACAGACAGAACAGTTTTATTTACATGCTATATTTGAACAGCTTCGCTAAAACTTCGGAAGCCATTGTTTTTCTGTGTTTTGATTGGCTTACGAAGGTGTTCCGAAGAGAACTTACGCGCATGTCAAATACACAATTTGCCTCTGAAGAGACCTCTCTTTCTAATACAAAACCACATGGCGAAGTATTGAAGAAAAACTTTGTTTTCGTTCGTGTTGTTCGCTTTACCGACCGCTGAAGGCTGCAAGAAACCTTCCTAGACACAAACTGAAAGGCCAACGAGTATAGGTGTGAGGGTTTTCAGGGTTGTTAGTCGTTAGAAGGTTCCTTGCGGAAGGGATAGTTTGACTGAACCACGTCGTATAACACGTTACGAGGTATTATGAGTGAGGTTGAGAGCATCTCTAAAACTGATACTGATTTGACCAAGGAAGATTCGTCTGTCAGCGACATCCAAAACGATGTACTCACCAGCACTGACAAAGAGAACTACAAAGAAACAGAGAAGGATCAAGCGAGTACGGATGAGATGACCAATGGTCCCAACGAGAAGCCTGAAAAGGGCACAAACATTGGTCTTGCACCTCCCCCTCCGACTAATCCATGGACTCGACATTTGAAGCAATCAGCTGAAAACGGTACTTTGTTATGATCAATTTTTAGTGAGAACTCTAATCAGTTCTTTTCTAACTCGGTTGTGCACTTGTTTCACACAGCTGAACAAGAGGAACCTGCGCTCCCAAAACCCAACAGCAAACGTAAAACCAAGGTACGATTATTGTGTACATACTACGACTCCTCGACTTTTATTTTGTAGTTAAACTTATATTGTTTCATTTTGTCCAGGGTAATGAATTTAACGACATAACCAACTGGCCAACGCCTGGTGAACTGGCAACTTCTGGTCCAAACCAACAAGCGAAGGTAAAAAAATGGCTTGCTCGTGTGGTGTATATCAAGCCACCTTCAACTCCTTGACCATTGGCTGCTCTTTCAATTTATATTTTATAAGCTGCTATGATAACTCTTTTTATTGTTTCTATAGCCGTCGTTACAGAAGAAGGAGAACACAGAAAATGAGCAAAAGACAACCGAGGAATCAAAAACTGATAAAGGGACTCCGAAAAAGAAAGGTAATAAAACAGTTTTGTTCGCATGTCTTTAGCGGCTTATGTATTTGTATCATCATTAAAGATCGATAATTTTTTTAGTGAAAATAATTACTTGTAAATATTCAATAAAATATAGATCGAGAAATAAAATTTCGAATAAAAGTACAATTTTGGTGTTTCAATGGTCATTTTTTGACTAGAATCCTTACAGGCAAGAGTAACGCGAAAAAGCAACTCCACTTGTCGTTGATCAAGTCTGACGTGTTACTCTCAGTTTGGCCATTTCACAATCTTCATCTCTACATATGCTGAATTACAATTAGGCAAATCAAGTTTATCACACAAAATATTCATAAAATTTAGAATCATGTTATATTTGTGTTTAATTTTGTTTGGGAATTCTCTTAGGAATTTTCCAGGGTGATTTTTATTTGTATTATTAAAGTCATTAGAAATAATGTTTTTTTTTCTTTTTGCTGTTCAAAGTGTTCATTTTACAAATTTTAGAAACACTGTTCAAATCAAGATGTGTACAGTTGTATTGATTCAGATGACCCAACTATTTCTTCAAAATCATGACACTTTATTGGGAACTGGCATTGTAAAATAAATAAGTATATTTGTTAAAACTATTTTAATTTTTCAGCCCAACATAACTGTTGTTCTTTCAAGTGACCCTGGTAACTTGATTTCATAGTAATTTTGATATATCACGTTTGTAACATATATCTATGCATTCTTTATGGATGATTGATTCTCTAAGCACATGTTATATCTCACTTAAACATATCGTTTGAAAATAATGTCATTTTTTTCTACATAGTGGTATCGAACCTTAGAATGATATATATGTGTTCATGTTGGTTTAATCATTGTCCTAGTGATTTTATCATGATATATAAGAAAGGAAAACCTGAAAATATTTACCTGTTTTCTTGAAAAGTTTGTTATGCACTACTGGTGTATGATATCAGTGCTTGTGTGATTTGGTGTGTGTTTTATAAAAGTTTGTTATGCACTACTGGTGTATGATATCAGTGCTTGTGTGATTTGGTGTGTGTTTTATAAAAGTTTGTTATGCACTACTGGTGTATGATATCAGTGCTTGTGTGATTTGGTGTGTGTTTTATAAAAGTTTGTTATGCACTACTGGTGTATGATATCAGTGCTTGTGTCATTTGGTGTGTGTTTTATAAAAGTTTGTTATACACTACTGGTGTATGATATCAGTGCTTGTGTGATTTGGCGTGTGTTTTATAAAAGTTTGTTATGCACTACTGGTGTATGATATCAGTGCTTGTGTGATTTGGTGTGCGTTTTCTTGAAAAGTTTGTTATGCACTACTGGTGTATGATATCAGTGCTTGTGTGGTTTGGCGTGTGTTATAAAAGTAACTAACATACTGTGTGTTTAAATTTATTTAACAATTTGTTAAAAGACCCTCTACTGCTTAGTTGTGTTAAACAAAGGTTGTACAATTTTCCAATATATTGAAAAGAAATCTATTGATATTCTTAATTACTTGCTGCTTTTGGTGACTTGCCAGTCTTAAAAAAATGTTGTATTGAAATTATATTATTCTTGAACTAATAGTTAATAATTAACACTAATATTTGATACTAATAATTATTAATATTAAGGTTTTGTTGTAATGTATTGTTATTGCAGTCTATTTCAATATCAAGTCTTTCCCATCCAGCTCCATTGGAAATATTGTTCAGACTTTGACAGGATGTTTTTCCTGTTTAATTCATTATATTATAGCTATTACTTATAATCTAACAGGTTTATGATTATTATTCTCCATTGACATTGTCTGGGATCTGGTTTAGGCCTTGCATAATTACCATGTGCCATTACATAATAATTCTAGTCTTGAAATCATAACCACATGTAAGATGGTAACAGTTTTTCTCTATTAGAAAAAACATTTTTGCAACACCTTACAAACTTCATAGCAATTTGACTTATTTTCTTTTTGTGTGCGCTCGGAGTAGAAAGTAGTTGTGTTATAAATTGGATCCAAACTAGTTATAAATTCAGCTCTTCCCTTCATTCCTAGGACACTTTTAGCAGAAAACATTTTTCATATGTTGTATTATATTATGATATGAAAATGGTTGAGTTTGATCATATGTTTCAACATGATTGATCTTTATCTATAATAAAATAATCTAAAAGCATTGTTGAGCCCTTTAGTTAAAGTACTGTACTCATGAACATCTGAAAAAGGGTTATATTTTATTTATTTTATTTTTTATTCAGTGTGGAGTTTAAAGAGTGATAAAAAATTTTGTGTTATATTTTGGGGAAATATATTTGTTTTGTAGCTTTTTCCACACATATTATTTAATGGCAGAATGTATGTCATGATGATGGAAAACTAAGTAATAGTATACTTCAAATGATGTAAGAATTAGCTAAGCCTTGTGCCAACCAGATAGTGATTGGCCGTTTATTGCAATAGAGCTTCTGAAAAACTATTGTAGCTCTGGTTTGCAGAATAACATAACAATTTGTTTGTCTAAAACATAAAGCATCTCTATCAAATCAATTTTAGATACATTATCTTTTATAATGTGATGTGTATTGCAGTCTGTGAGTTCAATAAAAGATTAGAGACAAGCTGCTTTTACACCTGAAGCAATATTTACATTCATTGTTAATGTTTTTATTGAATTTTTGTTATTGTTTGTTTCCAGGACCATCTGGTCCGCGTCAAAAGTGGGTTCCACTCAATCTTGATGGCTCTGAATACACTGGTGAAGGACCCCAACAATCCCCCAGTAATGGTGGCAAGAAATCACCTGATGCAACTCAGAACAAAGGCTTCAAGTCACCAAACAATAGATTTGGCTCAACAACTTCATCACTAGAAAACCGTACCAATTCCCGTGGAGGAAGAGGCAATAGAGGTGGTGGGCGTGGAAGAGGCAGGGGTGGGCGGCAACGTTCCCCAAGAGGTAAAAGCTACTGTATCATGTCATAACTGTTAGTACCTGGATTGACAAACAATTAATGTAGAATGAAATAGATATTAACAACAAATGACACATTTTCTTGCCTGTAAACAATACCAACATTTTTGGTTTTCCAGTCTAGCATGCTATCTAGTTTCCCATAGGCCTTTTCTGATGCATTGTGGTCTAGCTTCAGTAGAAACAACACCATATTAGGCATAATGAACAAAAGATGTTTTTACTGAAGCTAGACCATAATACACCATATTTGCTATTTCAGAAATGGTCTATAATGACCAAGATTTTGTCCAAGATTGTAATTTAACTGTAACACAGTCTTCTTAAAAATATTCTCACCTAGACAATCAATCTACTTTATCATTGAGTAACTAGTTGTTATTTTTTTCCAACACAGATCATCAACAACAGTTTCCATACAACCAAGGATACCAGTATGGTAGCTACCAGTATGTAGATGGTACAACATACTTTCAAGAGCAACAAAACCAGCAGAACCAAGTGCAGCCATATGGTGTTACATACTACTATAGTCAACAGAATACTCCTGCTCCATATGCACCTCCATCTATTGATGATAAAACTTTGTTGGAGTACATCAAAAAGCAAATGTAAGTTGATGTACTGTGTCTTAAGTTAAGATAAATAAGATATATAAAACTTTAATATATTTATATTGTAAACCAGTGTGTAAATATAATAAAAGTCTAAAAGTCTTAACCCTGGGGTTGGGGGAGGATACACTTGATGTTTTGCCAATGAACAAATGTGTTACTGCAAACTCTACCCCATGAATGTCCAGAATAGACCAAAGATCAAAAATGAATTTGGTTTTGATATCATGTGCTAGTTGGGGAGATTTTCTGTTGTTGGATATCTGTCCATCCATTTATTTATTATTAATTTTTTTTTTTTTTTTTTTTTTTTTTTTTTTTTTGCAGTGAATATTATTTCAGTGAGCAAAACCTGAGGAAAGATTTCTTCTTAAGAAAACAGGTATTGTTAAGCTTTTCTGTAACTGTTACTTGAGATAAATTATAGAAATCTATCACACTATTTTCCTTATGTTTAGTAATTTGTTTTTTCATGTGTGTTTTATTTTGTGCAGATGGATGATGAGGGCTTCCTCCCAGTAGTTTTAATTGCCAGTTTTTATAGAGTACAAGCTCTAACCCATGATGTGAACCAAATCATGGAGGTAAGTTCTATGCCTTAAATAAAATGTAAAATTTTCCAAGCTATGTTGTCCTTATGCTGTCACTAGGCAAGAATGAAACAAAATGATAAGCACACAGAAAGAAGCTAGTTTTAACTGATTTTGTTGACTAAATGTGATGAAAATCTATCTATAGATAGGCATTACTGAATATCAATGGCACTCGGACAGAAAAGACAAACTTCATAAGTGATGTTTGAGATGTGGTCTAACAGACCATATGACTTCACTGTTTACCGAGAGTAAGATAATTGGTTTTGATTTGAGAATAATGTTTTATTTATTAAAACAGGCAATGAAAGAAAGTGATATTGTTGAGGTGGTTGACAATAAAATGCGCAAGAGGGACAATCCCAAGATGTGGCCTCTACCACCAAATTCACCTTTAACTGTGAAGAACACATCTGCATATATCCTTCAACCTGGGTTTGAAGCAATGACAGGTACTATAGATGAAAACCTTTTTGCCAGTTACAGAAATTGGTGATATACTTATTAAAAAAACGTGACTTGTGAATTGATGCTAACTACATAAGTCAATTGGTAACAGATGGGCATGGTTTATCCATGATCTGAAACAATCTATTTTCTTAAAGACCTACAAACATCTGCCCAAAATTCCTTTAGTGCTTTCGTCATTGGTCTATCTCCTATATTCCGCAGACAATTTTTTTGAAATAGAGGTATATTTTTTCTGTTCATTGTAGATTTTAGAAACTTTAAATCCCCTTGATGTATAACCAATCCATCACAATATGCTGTTGGTATATTCCTATAATATATATGTTATGTTCTGCTCTTAGGAGATATTTATGACCCTTCTGCTAATTTCATCATCCCTCAAACTGGAGTAGAGATTTCTATGGATTATATGGAAAAGCCAATGGAACAACAGGCTCCTGCACCAACAGAGGAACATACAACACCACCTGTCACTGTTGCAGAGACTGAGGCAGTGGTAGAAGAAACAAAACCTGATACAACAACCACTATCAGCACCCCTAGCATAGTTACTGCTGCTGCCACCACTACTACTACAGCTAGTAGTTCATCTACTAAGGAAACTAAACCCACTCAAAGTAATCAACAGTGTTTTGCTTATTTGATGTTTTTTTATTATTATTATTAAATTGATTTGTTTGTTATTGAATAGTCTATGTATTTACTTAATATGTATTTGCTTGTTTGTTTTATTATGTTAGGTGTGAGTTCAATAAAAATGACTGATGATGATTGGCATGAAGTGAAAAGAAAGAAACCATCTACCCCCAAACAGCTGACAGGCTTTGAGAATACAGATCAAGAAGAATTAGACTTCCAGTTTGATGAGGAATTAGAAAACCAGGGGATTAAGCCATCATCATCTACATACTGGTATGAAATAGCTGAATAATTTTTCAAATAGCATGTATTCCTATCTGCTCCTGTTTGTCTGTCTGCATGTCAACCAGCATGTTTTTATTGATTATTTGTCTGTAATAATATTTCTCTTGGTGTTTTTGTGATGTGTAGCTGTCTGTTTGTTTCTTTGTAAGTTTGTATTTGTCTGTTTGCTTGTTTTTCTGTTTACATCTGTCTTTTTTCAATTTTGTCATGGTCTGCCAATAAGTGTATAATTTTTAATTTTCTTTTGATTCAGGGATGATGATTCTGATGATGATCTGGATGATCAAGATATTCATAAGATCATGATAGTCACACAAACACCCCCTCCCAAGAAACATGACAGAACTGGGGATTTTGTTCCAAGATCAAAATTTACACAGGAACTGTCAGCCATGATCAATGATGGCCTATTTTATTATGAACAGGTACAGTGTGTCTGTTGTGTAATAGTCTATAATGCAGTAGTAGATTATTTTTTAACCAGATGTATCATTGACTTGCGAATGTTGTTTGTGTATTTTTGTGATGTTTGTTATGTACTTAGTATTTACCATTTAATTTGTAGGATTTATGGGATGATAGTGATGAGTGCTATTTGAACAGAAAAGTAAGTGATTGAGATTGTCTTCATTTACCACAAGCAGACATTTCAAACCTTTGTTTTGATTTTGTCTTTTTTTTGGCTGTCAACAGAATTTATTTAGAATTAATGATTAACAGAACTTGCTAGAGCCAGCTCCACCCATTAAAATTGATTGATAATTCAGAAAAGACCAAAAACTAAGAGATGTGATACAACAAAATGTGCTGAAATGATAGAACATTTATGATTACTTATAATAAAAATATTAAGTATTTATATTGCCTGTTATATTATGGTGTAAAGTTTTCTCTATGACATGCATTTAAAACTTTTCTACCTAAATTTTAACACAGCAGATTAGTGTCGGACTAGTAGGTAGTGTGATAAAATACTATTTATCAACAAAAATATAGGACAGTGAATAAATAAATAAATAAATAAATATGTATAAATGAATGTTTTTGAAATGTGAATTGGTAAATAGGCGGTGCTTTCACCAATAGACTAGAAATGCCATCCAGTATGAGAATCAACAAAGTTGGTTTTAATTAAAGTTGAGAATTAATTTATCTATTTTCAGATTGAGTTAACATCATCATGGAAGAGAGTAGATATCATTAGCCAAGATCAATTTGTGTCTCAAAGAGATGCATTGGAAGCTGCAAGACCTCGCTCTTCAACTGAAATAGACAAGGTTGCTAGAACAACTAGTGAAGTGCCCAGGGTGCCCCATGTATCTTTATCGCCCAATGCTGAAGTGTTTAGACCACGTTCAAATACAGTCCCAACAGAACCTTTATCTCGCTCACTTCCTACAACTGTCCCTGAATCTCCTGCTAGACACAGAATGCAAGGTTCACGTACACCAAAGCGCAAAGATGTGAAGGTGGCACCAAGATTCTTCCCTGCCTATAGTAAAGAGAAAATGAACCAAGTAAGGGAGCATTTGTATGACTTAGTTTCCTATCTTTTTGTTGTTATTTTTGCTTGTTTTTATTTAAGGGATAAAAAAAGAGATTACTACAGCTTACATTTATACCAGTTTGACTTTTTCTGTTATTGTGTTTTCAGCTCATTTCATGGTCTCATCCAAATGATCAAATATTGTTGTTTCTCTAGGGTCCACATAAGCGAAAAACTAAATACAGTGCAAATCCTCCTGTAGAATCTCATGTTGGATGGGTCATGAGTGCGAAAGACTTCCCACGGCATAGAAGGTAAGAAGGATCTTTTAGTCTATCAGTGTTAGGTTTCATATGTTCTGGAATAGTAAATGAAAGGGACATAGATAGAGGTAATGACACTGAGCCGTTAAGCTTGCCCTTACATAATACACACTGATTCTACTACTAACAGTTACTAATAGTACAGTTACTGTACTATAAATTGGTTTAAAAAACATGAAACAAAGTGCAACTTAACTTGCTTGTAATCATAAAGAAACTCAAAAGAAAATGTGGTCAGTAAAGCGTAACAAAGCTGTAATGTATATCACATGTTTTTGAAAATGACTAATGTATTAACTTATTTCACACGTCACATGGAAAGTGAGTTAAGGCTGGTGATGACTAATTAAAAAGTGATTTTTTTCTCGAAATTCCTTTCTATCTGTAAAATACTAGTTCTGCACTTGATAGTTCAAAAGAAAAAAACTGGGGTCACCGCGCATTTTAATGAGTTATACGTCATCAAATATTACAAATTAGACAATTAGTAACTGGAAGGGAAAAAATTCATAAATTGTCATATAATTTTAATTTCCAAAGGAAATATCTCTTAAATCATAACACACATAATATTCTTGTAGATAAATGTCTTTAAAGGTAAGAAAATTAAAAAAATATTTTTTCGAGAGCAGTTGAACGCATGAATATTAACATTTTCAAATAAGCTATCCTAAAAGAAATCACCAATATTTCTATGATCTTTCAATTTTAAATTTTCAAAAAACACACCATATGAAAGATTTCTTATCACTTTATCACACAAATAAATGAAAAATAGGGGAACCCGTGCAATTTAATAAGATAATCGTTGTAAAAGCACAAAATATTGCCAAAATTTGATAAAATTGCACAAAAGTCCCTACCCCTCCCTAGACAGTAGAAGAAGTAACAATGCATTTTGGGAGATTTTCAAGATGGCGCCCGGGGAAAGATTGTCGGAAGTTTGATAACATAACAGTCGCTTTTGAAGCTGTTTTTTAAACAAAAGTGCATTTTTCAGGTCAGTTTTGCAAAGATTAAATGTTTTTCTTTTAGGAAAAGATTTATGGGAGTTAATTGATTGCTAAATTAGCTTGTTTCTGGACGTTTTTTAACACAAAACAATCGGCCTTTGAAAGTGTTTGTTTTTCAAACTTCGTCAGCAGCATGCGCAGTACTCGATGCGCGATGACAATAATAGGCACCAACCTTAAATACATTAATAATATACTTTCAAAAAATCCTTGATTCTGATTGGTCGAGAGCAGTGCAGTTCGGGCGTAATACCAGTGCAGGAAGCTGTAACACCAGTGCAGAAAGCTGTAATACCAGTGCAGAAATTTGTAATACCAGTGCAAATTACAACTTGATTCAAAAGAGAAAATGCGCCCTAAAACTAAATGTTTTTGGAATTTTTTACTATCTAAAGAACAATTATAATTTTTTGAACATTTCTATTTGCAAAAGGTTTGAAATTTTACAAAAATACCCAAGAAATTTGCAAAAAACTGAGCGAGATCTCATTGAAAAGTTTTCAATTTTCGCCTTGAGCGAGCTAGATGACAACAAAATGGTTGAATTTTTTGAAAGTATGTTATTAAAAGGTATTAAGATGGTTTCTCGTTCAATTTGGATTAATTTGCACTCGTTTGTTTTTCAAAGAGCCAAATTGCACTCGCCCTACAGGCTCATGCAAATACGAACTCTTTGAAAAACAAACTCGTGCAAATTAATTCCAAATTGAACTTGAAACCATCTTATTACCTATACTAATTGTGTCAGTATTTGATATGATACTTTGGTGTTCCAGTGTTTCAGAGTCTTCTGATACTCCAACAACCACATCTTCTAATGTTGGTAGCTATGGATCTGCACCTCAGTCAATACCACACTTTGAGCATCCATCTCATAGACTGCTCAAAGAGAATGGTTTCCAGCAACAAATCTATTCAAAGTTCCATCAAAAGTGTCTCAAGGGTATGTACTCCTGTCATTATCTTTTATTGGACTATTATGTTATTATTTGACTTTTTGTTAAAATTTTGATTTACTTTACATAACTTATTATCTTAAAATATAAAAAAAACTATTTTTTGTTTACAACATCTACATTGTGGTAGACTTCTTCAAAGTGATTTAATTCTGAATATTTCAACATTATGTTACTATTTGTTTTGTGGAACAGAGAGAAAGAAAGTTGGTGTTGGTCAGTCACAAGAAACCAACACCTTGTTCAGATTCTGGTCATTCTTCTTAAGAACACATTTCAATAAGTAAGTCAAAAGATGTTTATATAATATATACAATATGAGCATGCGATCTGTACGGAATATACAATGTCAAGCCGAAGGCAAGACAATATATTCCATACAGATCAGACGCGAATATTGTATATTACTTATGAAACGTCTAGATTAATGCTGCTATTCTAGATTAATATTTTTGAAATTAGATTTAATTTGGCCGAGATATTCCAAGATTTTCTATCAAATCACGGTAGTGATTTTCTATTGTTTTGGGTTTATTAATTATTCATGAATTAAACATGAGTTGTGAGTTAAACATCAATTCCTTTGCATCTTCAAAGCAGTGCTAGTCTAGCAGAAAGTTGACAGTAAGTCCTCCAAGATAGTTGTCAAAACATGCAGATTCTAACCTACAGTACATACCAGAATACTTGCATACCTGCACGATTTCTCATTGTGACTAACCAGAAATTCTGTAATTATCATTCAGGAAAATGTATGAGGAATTCAAACAATTAGCTGTTGAAGATGCTGACGCTGGATATAGGTATTAATAAAACAACAACCTCTTAGAGGTTATGATTGTTAAGCATAGCTGATGAACTGTCCATTACTGTTGAACGTTTAGCATGCTCATCAAACTACTGTCTGATCTGTATTGAAATTAAACCCTGTCCAATAATCAAGATTTCTATTGTTGGATTTCAGGTATGGTTTAGAGTGTCTATTTAGGTTCTTCAGCTATGGTCTCGAGAAGAAATTCCGACCTGAATTGTTCAATGATTTCCAAGTGGAAACTATACGAGATCACGATAAAGGTAAGCAAACTCATTGTTTTATGTTTCCAATATTTTTTTTTTGTGGGGAGGGGGGGGGGGGATTTGGATTTTTGCTATAGTGCACACCAGCATATGTGTTTTTCTTTATTTTTAGCAATGGCTGTGATACATTACATCCTAGTTTATATTTGTTGCTATTGTGATCTTATTACTTAAATATATAAATTACACCAAAAAAAATAGTTGTGTCTTCAAGTTATTTTTATCAACATCTGTTTCAATACTTTGTTCCAGGAAACTTGTATGGCCTTGAGAAATTCTGGGCATTCTTAAAATACTACAAGGTAACAGTTTCTTTCTGAAAACCACTGTGGGTAAAGGTGTCAGTGGTCAGTGTATTAAAAACTCACTTTTGTCTATAGGGCAAACAAAAGTTTGAGATCCAAGAAGAACTCCAAAAGAGGCTAGAAAAATACAAGACTATTGATGATTTCAGGAAAGATGTAAGTAAAACAACTTGCTTTTATTCTAATCCATCTTCCTTGAAAGTTGCTGGGAGATCACTATTCACAATAGTACTGTGTGTTCCATGAGTTATAATGTTTGTTTGTGTTTTGTTATCTGCAGCCAATGAATCAGTTCCCTGTTGACCCTTACCATCATCACCACAAGTCCAAGAAAGACCACAAAGACCACCATTCTGGGGAGACGGAACATCATGACCATAACAAGACTGGACAGCAGAATGATGGTGCCAAAAAGGACCATAAAGAGAAACCACATGATAAACCAAGCCATGGACAAGACAAGCCCCACCATGATAAGGGGCATCATGATAGGGGACACCACGATAAGCCCTCCCACGATAGAGGACATGATAAGCCCCACCATGATAAAGGACCTCATGATAAGCCCCACCATGATAAAGGACATCGTGATAAAACTCACCATGAAAAAGGACCTCATGATAAGCCTCACCACAATAAAGGACCACATGGTAAGGCACACCATGAAAAATCTGACAAGCCTGCAAATGATAAAGGACATTCAGATAAGGGACATGACACTAAAACTGACAAGGGACATCATGACAAAAAGGATAGTGGTAGCCACCATGACAAAACTAATACAAAATCGGAATCATCACAGGCTTCTAAAGAACAAGCAAAGTCGGAACAAGCTAGCAAACCAGAATTAGATAGCAAAAGTAAACAAGAATCTTCCAGTACTAAATCAAAAGCCAAGACTGAATCGACTAAAGAATCTACTGACACTAAAACATCAGAGACTTCATCACCATCAAAGAAGGAATAAAGATTATTACAAACTGACATTATAAAACTAATGAATCATCAAACAATTACAAATAAAAAAATCCATAAATACACAAAAAATCCAAGATATGACACAAAAAGAATAGGTTCCAAACAGTAGGATTATTCAAACTGCCATTAGTTCATGTTATTCTGGAATATATGGATTTCATTTAGTAATTGACAAAGATCACCATAGTGATCACCTGTTGGAGGGTGACATATGTCTTCATGATTGACATGTAGAGCATGTCTAGTGCATGGTAGAGCATGCATGTACTGTCTGATGGTTCGGCTGATAGCTTGCAAGGACAGAATGATTGGACATTTACCACATTACGAGTACTTCCTCTCTGCAAGGCTTATGTGGTCATCTGATTGACATATTGAACACTATATCAAAATAATGACCTCTAGAGTCATGAAACTGATTGTACAATGAACAGTGATACAGTTCTAAAACGAAATAGTAGTAAAGAATAGCCACAGTGGTATATCCACCAACTACAATGGAAATTATGGTGATGGCATATTTCTATCAAGGAAATGTACATCCCTTGAGCTGCTGATTATCTTCATGTGTTCAAGTGTTAATCATTGTAAATGGTTCATGCTGCAATAGGTACTGATATTGAAAGTGTGAATGATAGCTGTATTTCCATATTGTTGGCCAATATCGTCAGTACCAACCAAGTATTGTGCACTGGAAGCAATCAGCGACGTGTTCAACATCAAAACGTTGAACATATTTCATCAGATGAAACAATTATATGATATAAAACATACATTGTGGTTGGCTCCATGAGCTGTTCAGATGGGCAAGTTGGTGCTTGAATATTAACAGAACCTATCTATATTAACTGTGGTGTTCAAAGTTGGCCTAGCTGTTGTGGCTTGGCTTCCAAGGATGTCTTCAAACTGTAATTGGATTTTTGTTGTGGTAAGTCGCTCGTTACAATGCCTAGGACTGGTTACACTAAGTCTGTATAAAGTGTTTTGTTGGGGCTGGTTGCACTTAGCGTGGATAAAGTGTTCTGCTGGGACCGGTTGCAGTAAGCCAGGATAAAGTGTTCTGCTGGGACCGGTTGCACTTAGCCTGGATAAAGTGTTCTGCTAGGACCAGTTGCACTTAGCCTGGATAAATTGTTCTGCTGGGACCAGTTGCACTTAGCCAGGATAAAGTGTTCTGCGGGGATTGGTTGCAGTAAGCCAGGATAAAGTGTTCTGCGGGGACCGGTTGCAGTAAGCCAGGATAAAGTGTTCTGCTGGGACCGGTTGCAGTAAGCCAGGATAAAGTGTTCTGCTGGGACCGGTTGCACTTAGCCTGGATAAAGTGTTCTGCTAGGACCAGTTGCACTTAGCCTGGATAAATTGTTCTGCTGGGACCAGTTGCACTTAGCCAGGATAAAGTGTTCTGCGGGGATTGGTTGCAGTAAGCCAGGATAAAGTGTTCTGCGGGGATTGGTTGCAGTAAGCCAGAATAAAGTGTTCTGCGGGGACCTGTTGCAGTAAGCCAGGATAAAGTGTTCTGCTGGGAGCGGTTACACTAAGAGTGGATAAAATGTTCTGCTGGATAAAAATTATTTACTGCCTAGGATTTGATCAGACTTCATTCAGTGTAATAGTGCAAATTACCCCAGTAGTTTACACCCTGATCAAATTCTACTCAAGTTGCTGCAATTTCAATGTGTTTGTGGAGACATGGATAAGTGTGTGTGTCATAACTCTGACCTGAATGAGTTTTCACACTCCTTGAATCCATATAGAGATATCAACATTCCAATTAAAGTCAACCTAGATTTCTGACTTAAGAAATCTGTGATGTTCAGTACCAAACAGCAACTTGTAAAACTAGTCTATATTATATCAATGCTGTGTGTATTCTTCACACATTGTTTGCCATGTGATTATGGTATTCACTTGAGCTAAGTATCAACCGGCCAGTTGCGTTGCTTTTAGAAGACTGTTTCTTTATGATTTATCGCACTTAAGATGTACTGCGAGAAGCTTGTGTGTTTTCACCCTGATCCTGATTGAATTTCTATCATTTTGTGTACTGTGTAAAGTATAGGATGATCGTGAAGACTAAATTGTGTGAATATTTGACGTAGTTATTGTGAAGACGTTCTTAACTGCCTATGGTAGCATAAACTGCAACCTTTCCAAGACGGTAGCCATGGATGTAGTGTACTGTGTCACAATCTCTAGTTTTTCCCAAAAGTCTAAAACACGTAAGCTTCTCATTATGAAACTACCAGCGTTGTGTGTGTACTCGCTCTTAATGCAGAATTACCATATAGAACAGATATACCATAAAGAAATAGCTATTTCTAAAACGTGCAGGGCCATTTGGAACTAGCCTTAATTGCATTTAGAGAATTCACTTATTAATATAAAACATATTTAAGAGGGAAGAGTACGATAACATAGTAATATTTTTATAAATAGGGTTGTTCATTATGTACTAACCCTGGTGTTCAAATCAGTTGCTAAACCCTTCCTTTTTCGTCCCTCGAATGGTACATGGTATTCTAGTTATCTGAGTATATTATTAGCAAGTATGGGTATATTCGCTTTACATTTGCAAATATTTATTTTCTGTGTGCCACTGTGCAACTAGTCACCGTCAGCGTAGGGCTCTTGGCTTTGAACATATCGAACTTCATTTCGATACCTGTGTTTTGACTACCAGAAACCAGTTATAATTTCTCACAACTTGGGGACATGTTGACACGTGTTAGTGTGTCCCTAGGTGGTAGTCTTTAGTCATCTTGGGGACATGTTGACACGTGTTAGTGTGTCCCTAGGTGGAAGTCTTTAGTCATCTTGGGGACATGTTGACACGTGTTAGTGTGTCCCTAGGTGGTAGTCTTTAGTCAACTGTTGTGCCACTTTTGAGAAGCCAACAAGAGACTTGTCACTACTACTCAAGGGACACTCATGTAAACAACCCCCCCAGGATACTTGGTCATCAATAATTTCAGGCTGCAAAGGATTCGCAGAGAATCGAGAGAACCACATATCTTTCCAATATTAGCAAGAGGGCTTAGTTATTACACAGACTTCAAATGTTTGCAATGTTTTTCCAGTGATTAAATAACAAAATATTTTAGTAGATTGTCGTTATTCATTAAATTAAATCGATGTGACGTTTGTAAGCATTCTTTAAACCTTGTAGAAATTTTAGGTACTAATTTGTGCTGTAAATAGTAAACGTTGCTGGACCTTATCAATATTTTAAGCCATTTTAAATCATTTATGTATTGTAGTCCATATATTTGTGTAGTGTGACGTCAAATTAAAAAAAATTAAAAAAGCCTAAAAAAGAAAAAGCGCTTCCGATTAATATTCTTTATTGATGGGGGGAGCTCAGTTAATCTTGAGGGTCATGATTACTTGAGCGAAACGTTATCAGGGTTTTTTCTTAGAAAGATATTTAACAGATAATTTATCGCTGAATTGACGTAGTTTTCACAGGCAATCTCAACAATAGACATACAGTTACGGGAAAATTATACATGTTTTAAACATTTGTCAAAATTTACAGATTTGTAAAACTCTTGTTAAACAACCACTTTCCATTGCTTCTTTATGTTGAAAAGTCATCGGGAAAGAGATCTTTCAGACAAAATTCAGAAAAATAGAGTTCCGCGCAAGTTGAAGCATTGTTTTCGAAGACTCCTTGTGTTATTTCTTGTATTGCCTGTTGGCGGGTTTTGGAGCGCGCGGCTTTTTCAGCACTAATTTGCTCACTGGCCCAGGTTTTGAGGGCTGTTGATGTTCTAAAGTAGCCAGGACCTCTTGGGTACGGAATCCAGGATGTCAAATGGCCCCTCCTTTCAAATTGGACTCGGGGGAAGCCTCTGGGACGGGGAACCTTGGATTTTGCTGTGGGCGAAAACAATCAACAGGCGTTCCATGGTAGTTTGTCAGCATTTGGGCCTCATATATTTTCTAATTAATTCAATTTCTGTAAATTCATATACAGTGTTTGGTTCTGATATCTATTCAAAACCACTTGTCTTATTCTCAGAGCTGGTAACACCAACTTGTACTTTCCGACTACACAATTTAAATTGGTCACAAGCATAAACAATAGTACACTAGTTTACAAAGCACTTAATATTGATAACAAATGGTTAAACGACTGAACGCTGCTAACAGAAAAAACTGCCTTGGCAAATGTCAAAAGCGAAGACCCGATTTTTTTAATTAATAGTTATACACGCAAATACAACCCTTAAACCAACTCATTAGCAAATTGAACATTTCAACGAGGGCACAGATAAATGCAATGGTTATGTATATTGGTTCATTCGCGTTCTTTTGTAGTTCTATAGAAAATACCTTCAGCTTAATGTTGCTATTCTTGAACTGAAGGTTGTTGCAGTCAAAACACCTCAAGCGTACCCCAAAAGTTCATTAATGATTTCATTCTTTGAATCTTGTTTTAATTATTCGTTTTGAATACTCAATTTTGAAATCGACCAGTCTAATGCATTCAAGACAAGTCGCCGTTTGAGACAGAAAAATTTTGAAAAAATCTTAAACTGAAAGATTAAGCTGTCTAAAAAATCACTGAAGTATTTCTTGACAAAAGAAAGATGTTATTTTGCTTATTTTGAGTTTTGCAGACTGTTTTAAAATTTGATTACTGGAATCGAAAAATCAATTAAATATTCAAATAATGAAGTTTTGCCACTTTAGGTGTTTTGACTGTAATAACAATCGGTCATTTGTAATTGCATATAATCTGGTTTTCAATGTTTCACTTGCTTTCAAATGCCAAGCCATAAATTTACACAGGCCATCATGTGACTCGTACATTAACTGGCCTTCAACTGGACAACCATTTAAAGAATAGCATAATAGGACGTGTTCACGAGGTAGGGTCCTCCTATCTAGTCGTAGGGACGAGGCCTTGCGTTTCGAACAAACACTAACCAAGTGCAATATAGTTATTGGGAAATATTACGAACGATAGAATTTGTATGAGATACTGCAGCACTATCTAGTGCTGTCGATTATGTTGCAAAACTTTACTGCATATTTAGACAAATGCAAATGGCGGTTTATCATTTGAACAGAGGCCTACTCTGGGTACTTGCCCTGCAGATGGGAATGGCAACTGAAGGCATTCTAAGGCGATCTAAGACAATTTATCCCAAAAAGTCATCGAAACTAAGGCGGGACAAGGCAATCTAAGGCCTTCTAATGTTTAACCAAGTGAAGTACAATACAGTCCAAACACATATTAAAAGCAATAAAATAATTATAGAAACAATTGATATTATCACTAGGTCATTAGTTGTAGTGTTCCAATATCTAAATTGATGCTTTTAATTTGGCAATGTACTTTACTTGATCATCAACAGTCATCAGAAAGCAAACGGAAGCGAGCTTGGATGGACTAAGGCGAACTAAAGCAATTGAAGGAGGACCAAAGCGGGGCAAGTTCCAAGAGTAGGCCTTGAACAGCGGCTCAGGGCCCAAAAATCCTATCATAACTGGGGTGTTTCACGGACGTTGATACTTCCGATACACCGTCGTGACTAGAGTTGGGTTTTACCCTGTTTTTGCAAATAAAACTAATTCTCTCTAGCTACATACAAATGACAGAATTTATATATTCAACTTACACTCCTATGCTTTTTTTAATTACCAGCATCTCTGGTGCAATACTCAAATCTCTAAACTCGATTAAACATTAAAAACTCTTTGAGTTATATGCTTTAAGTTAATTTACCAAACTGCTGTTACATTAATGTTACATTATATTGGGTATTTGGATGTCTGTCAAACACTTGAAATCAGACTGTTAAATAAAGCTATTCAATATTCGCGTATATTAATACCATAATTAAATTGTCTTTGTGTCCATTTCTTTTGGACTTGTTTCACATACTTTTTGATTCAGTTTCTCCGCTAACACTGACGTCAGTAGACCACTATAAAAACAGCGAAGCGATGAAATGCAACCTAAAGAGAGCTGAGCACTGCTTCAGCTTCAAGGCTGCATGGCTCAATCGAGTTTGCACACGTCTTTTAACTCCATTCAATTTTCACACGCAAGTTTCGTTCTTTTTGTCCTTTTTGTTCTCACTTTTTACCTCCACAACACTTGGCCGTGGAGCTGGTGTGTAGGTTCTGAATTTTTGTGACTTTTGTTCTTGTGCTGCAAAAGTTTTAGGTCGAGTTCGACGGTTGTCCTCACTTTCCATAACCATTGCTGTATCTTTATCTACTTGGAAACGTTGTAGAAGGGGTACCCACGGGGAGGTTTGTTCATCTGAATCGTCTAGTAGTGACGGTGGGGGAGGGGGAAAGTCATCGAAAGATTTTTTGGAATTGTTCCGTAGGTTTCGATGTTGTGGTGGAGACCCCGCTTTTGGTGGAGACACGTAGCCTTCCGATCCAGCTCTTTGTTTCAAGCCGTTTGAACTCAATGGTTGATTGTGAACACCTGAAGTCGATACGGGTCGCACTGTATTTTTTTCGCTGCCTAAGTATTGAGCATTGGCACCTTTTGGAGCTGTACTGCGGCTGGTGTTCAAATTAGAAGTAGGTTGAAAGCCAGTTGACTCGCTATACGATCTTGGCGAAAATTGAGGAGCTGTACTGGTGTTTCCGTTTCCACGTTTGACTGACGTTGCGTTTTTTACAGGACCATTTTTAGACATGGTTAAAACTATAGGCGACGGCCTTTCTTTCGTGCTCTCTTCGTCACTAAACAACGAGTTACCCGCAGATTCGACGGCCAGTTGTCTTGTTTCTGTTGGTTCGACCATTTCACAAGTGCACTCCATTGCTTGAATTGTGGGAGGGGAGGGTGGTGGTGGAAAATCGTTGCTACCACTAGATTCCATGGATGATGTTCGAGGTTTCGTGACGGGGATCCATAAATCATCTTCATACCTTTTAATGTCGTCGTTCTTGTTACTCAAATCACTAAACACTATCAGGTCAGACTCGTTGCTTCTATGGAGGTTATCTGGTGGTTCAGGGAAGTCATCTTGTTCATCGAAATACATAGCTAACGGCGATTTAGGTGAGCTAGGCTCTTTATTTTCAGAGGCGGATGCACTGTCCTCGGTGTCTAAATCGACCAACGTTTCTTCTTTTGTCCCTTTGGATCTATCGTCCATCTGATCTGCCATTGCGTTGTAATTCCTTTCCTCTTGAGATAATCTTTTTTCTTTATTTGTAATTTGTTTCTTTGTTGAAGTATAGGTTTGTTTCACGTCGTCCTCTCGATCTCTCTCGACTTCAGTTTCTGTAGTTTCGCCATTGTCTTCTTCCTCAGTCTCTGATGTTGACGGCGGTTGTAAAATTATTTCTGGCACTTCGTTGTCATCATCGTCTTGAGCTTTATCGTTACTTTGTTTCCTCGTCTTATCGTCTAGTTGAACAGATTCCGTCTGTACAGTTTCATTTGTTTCAGACATAGTCATGCTCCTTCGGGGTGCCCCAAGGAAGTTTCCTTGTTCCCATCCAGCTGAAGGAGAAAGATACAGAATTTTAGCTTCTTGGTGCTCATGTTTATCGTCAAGTGTTAATATGCTGCTTATGACAAACGGGATTCTGAATTTTCTACTGGATAAAATTGCGCCTATTTTTGTTCGCTTTTCCTCGTCATAATGCATCTGATAATGTAAACTATGATTGATATCTTACTTACTAGATGAGGTCTTGAGTAACTGACAGTGCATGTCACCAGGACTTACGCATCGACTGTTCGTTTGACTGAAACAACAGATCATAAGATTGATAACTATCTAGTCTCTCACTAATCAATTAGAAGATCGCATAAAAACAAACAAACAAACAAAGCAAAAGTTAAGTTTGATCCTTACCAAGAGGTACATTCTTGAGGGTATCTAGCATTTAGAATCCACGCTCTAAACAGTTGCCAATCCCCAAACGTCATCCCCATGATTTGACTTAACTCACTTAGCTCACAAGTGGCCAACACTTTACCATTCACGTTATTCTCTGTTACGATTCTCTGATAGGTCGAAATCTGTTTCTGATCCAAGCCTTCCAATTCAGACAACTAAACAATACAACAACAGCAACAAAAAATATCATTAAAATTAAATGGTGGACACCAGTTATGATTATCATTGTTGTTAAGCGGTTATCACTAATATTTCTGTTAGTAACACTGGGTTATTACACTCGTAGTCATCAAGATGTTGTCAACATAATGCACGTAAACTTTAACTGCTGATGATTCAGTTGGCGTCTGGCGCTATTGTCTCTATCATCATGGTCATCATCATTGTCGTCGTCATCATCATTATCACGATTAGCATTATTACCAATATTTCAACCCTACCTGTTTACAAACATCGTCGATCGTTAGCTGCTGTAAATTGAACTGCTTCTCTTTTTCCTTAGTACTGAATAAAGTGTTTAACTGTAAAAAAATATCATTCAAATGCTCTATTAACGCCAAAGTGTGGTTCCCAGTAGATAGGGTTTTTGTAAAAGTGTAGAATATTTGCAGCAAAAAATAAAAACACCATCCAGTTTTGGAACATTCGCTTCGTTGGCAACATTCAACGACTTTAACCCCATACTTTATCCCTATTGACCCAGTCCTCTGCACTAATAAACACCTTTTTATCTCTAAGTAGTTCATCAAGAATGAAATCACGATGTTGGCAGCAGTGGGATTTTTCACCCCTCCCTTCAATGAGACGATTGGACATGATTCTAAGCTGACTTACCTGATATCCAGAGCTACGTTTGCCAATGCTTTCAGTTTCAGACTTGCTGGTCCCTGTCCCCACGCCATGAAGACATTCAACCATTTGTCGTCGTAGAGAATGATCCAAGTGAACAGTACTGGCAAGAAACCGTCGTACGTCAGCTGCTCTAAGAAGAGGCTGATGAGATGCAAGGAACGTTTCGAAGTACACAGGATCCCCGTCCACCATGCAGTCAACCTCATTGATCACTGGCATAGCAGACAACGTTGCTTCGTAGAGATCCTTCAGGGACACGCTGTCTCTTATATGTGTATTGGTATCTTCCACTAGTAAGACAAGCCATGATGTCTTATAAGGCCAGCCGTCGACAAGACTGACCCACGCAGCAAGTCTCTTCCACGAGTACTCAAACCCTCGCGCGCGTAGCAGTCGACATGTCAAAGAAACGATATTCATTAATCGTTTCACACCAAGAGGATTCACGGTCTCGTTGTCCGCTAACACCTGCGCTAAGTCTGCTGATATCTTTCTTCTCTCTTCTAACTCAAGCTCTCGTTCCAACATCTTTTGATGATCTAAAGCTAGGCAAGGATCTCGTTCATTGGGCTCGTAAATCACCGAATGGTCAAGAGACATGTCCCCGTGACCACGGCCTACGACCCCTCCGTTACAATTATGGAAATCCCTATGAGTTCTGGCAGCGTTCTTGTCGTTATCGTACTGCAACATTTCACCGTCCCATTCCATTTCATCGTGGACGATACTATTAGGACGGAGGTCATGGTCGGGGTGATGGTCACTATCGTAGTCCACAGGTCGTACATCATCGAGTAAACTTGTTATGTTTGATCCAAGTACGCCAGTGTAATTGGACTTCGGCTCGGGAAGGTAGAACGGTAGTTGCACGATACTTTTTAAATAGTCAGACGCGCTGATGTGTGATTCACGTAAAATGCTACTAAAGCTTTGATCAATAGCTCGAATGATCACTCTTGGATCTAAAGCCATTAAGATTATAAAGGGTGCATCAGGGTCTGTGAATAACAGATTGACTGAGTCTAACAGTTGCAGAACTTTAGATTGTTCAGAATTGTCCAGTCCATCAATGACGATGACGATACGAGTTTGATGTCTTGTAAAGCCATCAACACAGTTGACAAGATCCGTTAGTAGCTCTACCTCTTGTTTCAAAGCGTGAATAAATCCTTCTTCTTTTAGCCCTAGCTGAGTGGCCACTACTGAAATACGCTTTTTCTGAGAAAAGGCAAGTGAATATAGCATTGAACAGAGAGTTGGCAAGTGCACCAGCAAAGCAACTCCCACTACTGATGCAGTAGCTATTTCAAGTCCAGTGACAACTGATCCACCTTTTGATCCATTGACAGTAAAAAGACTAATACTTGTAAGACCGCAGATAATTACAAACAGGAATATTATAACGGTAGGAACACAGCAGCAGCAGCGCTTCCATCTAGCATTCACGTAACCAATGTCCTCGTATTCTGAGTGAGGAGCGCGAAACACACGGTACAACCGCGTCACGAAGAAACCAAACTCGGACTCGACGACATCACATAAAGTTTCAATCATTCCAACTAAAGACGCAGCTTCACTACCACTACATGTTAGCTTACTGAAGTCAGTAAAGAAAAACCGTACTGGCAGTGAAGGCTTCATAGACCGCGGAGATGGAGGAATACAGAATATAAACTGTGACAGCAACTTGAGTGTGGCTACGGTGTTTGCTACGTAACCGCCTATAGCACACGGCGTTTCTCCGCTAGCATAACGTCTATCAGCGATATATGCACACAGGAACAACGAATATATACCGATAAATATAGCAAGTCCAATACATATGCCTTCTATGAAACCCAACGCGGCCCACATGATGATTCCAATGATGATTGACAGCACTAGAACAATGATGAAGATGAATCGAGAAAACTGAAATACAGGTCGCATGTCTTGGTGGGCGAACTCCCTCATCTCCTCTGTGAAAACGAACAATACAGAAAATGTATGATAACAAGATTTATATTTGGATTACTGGAGTGAAGCATATCGTAGAGTGTATCAACATAATGTCAATCGGCTCGATTACTGATTGGTTCAAAAGATTGACGTAGTAGATATGCAGATAAAGCATTATATTTTCAGCATCGCGTTTGCAAAACAAAATCCTTTTTTTTATTGGACAATTTATTACAATTGTCTTAATAAAAGAAGATTATGAACTTACCCTGTAATCGTCTTAATACAAATGATTTTCCACTCCCCCATCGCGCATACATTCCTACAGTCAGCGGCATATTGAGCGAAGGCTCACAAAGTACGTCAGCCAGAGCACTGGTGTATACGTCATAACCCATAATTTCCTCGTTGCACTTTTTACCACTTGCGATTAAACCTGATGTAGTAACATAAATGATAATATAATGATTTATCTATGCTATAGTTTGTTTGGGTTTATGATCAAATAGGCTGGGGGAGGGGTGTAACATGAGGAGAAAGCTACCAAACTATATGATGATAAAAGAGCTTTGAACGCACTCGAAACTCTTGCAAGCTTTCAATGATCTAGCAAATGAAGCAGGCGTTCATTAGTAACATGAACTTGTGGTAAGGGACTTTCTATTTTGTTACGGTGTAAACAGCTTGCTCACGTCATCAATACCACATCTACATAGTCGTTGTTATTACAGTCGCATACCTGTACCAAATATCTGGGTTAGAATACTTGTTCGATGCTGTCTATCGATGTTATAAGGCGTTTCTCCTGCCTTGTTGGGTCGATAGAGTAGTCGTGCGTCTTTAGGATTTCTTAGCAAAAGTTCACAAATTCGCTTGAATCGTCCACGTACTGCAATATGTAAAGCTGTGTCTCCTCGCTGTAAGCAGAAAAGACGGTTATAAGCAATTATTACGATGAGCAACTTTAATTGCAACAGTACTTCACCGTGTTTTTAAACACTGATTAAACATATGCTGTAAACATTAAAACATATGCTGTAAGATGATTATATAGTATAGCTAACTTATCGTTTATTTCAAAGTATGCATTTGGTGTTTGTTATGGTAACTGTGTACATTATATCATCAAATAAAAGTAATAAAAGATTTATCAAAACCTTGTCTGCCGCTGAGACTAAAGCTCCTTTCTCCAGTAGAAGGGCAACTATTTCTGTGTGTTTCTTGATGGTAGCTCGTATTAACGGTGTTTCAGCATCCTAGAAACAACAAAATACAAGTCAATCAGTATCGCCTGTCATGTATGAATACAAAACAAACGAATTCAGGGAGAAAACGTAACATTAATGCAGAATGAACACCTAAACAATTAAATACATAGACAACAAACAAACATACTAGTTAGACACAAACAAGCAGGTAAAACAGTTATTGATAAACAAGGACTAAAATATACATTCTAACCTTGTTGGCGATCTCGGTTTTAGCATTGGCATCAAGTAGATGACGAACAATAGAAGTGTTTCCACTTTCTACGGCATGAAGCAGCGCAGTTTTCCCCTCCTGTTAAACAGATACAATAAACATTTGATGAATGGAAGGGAATGAAGCTAGGGAATGCTAGCTGGAATGCTACATGGAAATAGGAACGAAACAAAGGAAGGAAGGACGCAACGGGACGAAGGGAGGAAGGAAGAAAGGACACAACGAGACTAAGGGAGGAAGGAAGAAAGGACACAACGAGACTAAGGGAGGAAGGAAGAAAGGGCACAACGAGACTAAGGGAGGAAGGAAGAAAGGGCACAACGAGACTAAGGAAGGGAGAAAGAAAGGACACAACTGGACGAAGCCGGGAGGAAGGATTGACGGTACGCTATGAAGGGAGAGAAGGGAAGGAACGAATAATGTATAATACTACCAGTTTGAGATATGGAGAAAGAGGAGTAGACAGGATGGAACGAATTAACAGGAGGAAAAGGCGAGAAAATGTACAGCCAGAAGAAATGTTGGATATATAGTGAAGTACAACATACCGAGTCGACAGCATCCACGTCAGCGAATTTACTGAGCAGTGTCTTGACTACTTCCACGTGACCATCACGTGATGCAGATATTAGAACAGTTTCACCTTCCTACAAATGAATAAATAAATAGTATTGTGGGCAACAAACAAACATGAATAGATAGGATTACACAGTACAGTACATACAAGCATGACAGACAGACAGACAGACAAATCAAACTGAGACCGTCAAGTTACGCTCTTTACCATTGCTAAGGCGAGGAAAATGAAAAAAAAAGAGAAAATTAATTTTAATAGCATTGGAAAAATCTACAACTATGTGAAATTTTGTATGGAAAATTTGGATTCAGTGCATGAAACCTTTGTGCTTTCTGGATACTATAAGGTAGCCAAGTATAAAGGCCGGTACACACGAGGGAGCTTGCTCCCGCAACATGCTCCCGGAACAAATCTCCCTCGTGAGTACTAACGATTCCACGCGAAAAAATGTGTTGCGCAACAACATTTGCTCCCTCATAACAAACTGGTTTAATATGACGGAGCAAGCACCAGGAGCAAATCTGTTAAAGGCTGGCACACACGAGAAAGCTTGCTCCTGAAACACGCTCCCGCAACACGCTCCCGGAGCAAAGCTCCCACGTGTGTATCAACGATTTCACAAGAAAAATATGTTGCACAATAAAGGGAGCAAAACCCGGGAGCAAAAGGTTTGTTGCGCAACATATTTTTCGCGTGAAATCGTTGGTACACACGAGATCATGACATATGCAAATGACTTTGATATTCACTAAATCCGTATTTTTAACTGGACAACCATTTCAAGAATAGCTGTGTATACAATGTGGATATAACTGAAGCACGAAATTGCAAAAAAAAAGACTATTGTGATAGGCAGATTACAGTACTTAGGACGGGATTAGTACATTGCAACGGCGCTCAAATACGGCTAGGTGAATGAATTTTCATCCGGTCATCGTTGTCCGATGTCATGAATGGTCGATGAATGGTCAACAATTCATCGGTTATCTTGTGATAGGAACTTCAGCGTGGTTTTCGAAAACCTCTGAATTACAATTTAACGAATCACACTTTAATACACTTGTTGTTGTTATTTCCTTTTGTTTTTTTTCTGTAGCCACTTTAGGCATCAGATATTACAACTTCACGAGTTTACAATTTAAAAAAAACAACACTCTATACATGGAATCAGAGAACGATAATTTAATTTAAGTGTCGCAAATACACCAGAACTAGATAACTCTTTTGCTTGTGAATCTCAATAACCCTCAACCAGTTGACTGTGACCCAGTTATCTAACAGTTGATTATTCTTGAGTCCAAGATCTCAGAGGAATGTAAACATCGATGAATGAACTAAAAAACCTCCTGTTTTGCTTGGTCGCATTTCCGAGTTTGTTGTTTGTTTGCCGGTATAGTGATGTTTGTTTTGCTTTTCGTCAAATCTAAGTTTAACTCGCATTCAAATTAAATTATGAACACATTTATCCACAGGAGACTGACTGGAATATTATCATGTATGAAAGAGATTTCGGAAGCAAAAACACTCCATATGTTTTCTGACCGCATGTTTTGAGTGAGATAAGTGCTTAGATAACGGTTAATGAATATGAATCGACGACGCGTGCTGTATTATGACCACCTTTCAACACATAAAAACACAAGAACAATCCCGATTAAAACCTGTTACAATATTTCCAACTGAGCTATTTGAATATCACTAAGTGCACAACCTAAATTTAGCGCGTTAAGCCATGTTTCGATTTTTTACCTCAACAGTTTTGATTTTATCCAATGCACGGAACATCGAAAACGTTGGTCACCCCTTTTCAACATCCAAAAGGTGTAGTAATCTATTGAATTGGGCGTCGAAAAGAGTTTCAAAGCCTACAATGGTTAAAATCGAAATGCGAGTCTTTACATAAACCCAATGAATTGGCCAAATGTAGACTATTTACATGAAAAAACAAATAAATAAATAAATAAATATACAAATAGATAAATATAGAGTTTGTTAGAGATGCCAGACTTCCAAGGGGCCACAAAACATTACTTGTATATATAACATAACTTGTATATATAAATTAATACATAAAATAGTAAAACTAATATACACTATCAAAATATACGTTTTTCTCTATTAAATGTATTTGTCGAACTCTGGCATACATCGCTAAACATTTAAAGTCAAACTGATATACATATATATACTGATTAATCAAATCAACTGAAATTAATTGACTGAATTGAAGAAGCTGTTTCATTTGGGTTATAATATTAACATTCTCCGGCAACAAATACAAATTTGAAACGCTAAATTAACTACAAGATAAAATATTTACCACTAAATTGTAACCAGCTATCATTTCTCCAACATTCGCGTTGAAAGTAGGCATTCGAGGTAGAGATTTTCGTGAACTATGGCGCGAGTCCATGACCGGTGCAGTGACTCAAGAAGATGGCTTGTCATCTGTAGGTCTCTAATATCTTTCTTCTCTTTTCTGGCTAGAAATGCTTCATTGTTATGCTCGTTTAAGCTCCTTGCGAGTAGTTTTATTTGCGTTTTGTCGTAAATAGAAGTTTGTTGGGAAAACAGACGTCATGACAAGCTAAAATGCGACGCCATTGAAAAGATAACACTACACTGCACTAAACACTCCCACACAGGGAGGGGGTAAGTAGCTGATCTTTTCTGACTTTTTCCTTTTAATAGTTTTCTACTTTTTCTGTTTTTTTTTTTCATTTTTTTTTTCATCTGAGTAAAGTCTGTGTTTTATAAATTTAAAAAATGAATTCCTCAATCAGCAATTTCGGTCTTTATGGTCTAAGTTGAAAGGGATTCTAATTTGACTTCTCTGTGGCAGTATTTACCATGATCATAATTTACCCTGTCCTCCCTAGTAACCAAAATATTCTGTGTTTTTATTAAACACAGCAAAATAAACTGCTAATGTCTAAGTTATTTTGTTAGACAGTCACTTCGAATCACAAGTAAATTGTTACCATTAAGCATATAAGGGGGAAGTACAGAAAACTTCGATAAATTATCAAACCTATCAACAGTAAAGCAAAAAATGGAAAGAGACGACATTTTGAATATGTCATGAGTTGAAAACGTTATCAACCAACGAATTGTGCTATTTTTATCAGTTTACCGAACGTGCAAAACTGGCAAACACAGCAGGAACAACAAAAATTATAGTAAACAACATGATATACATTGTATTAACAGACAGTGACAACAACTTAAAATAGTAGTGATAGTAGTAATGAAGTGAAGAACAAAGGAAAGGAAGAGTGATAAACATATCAACAAAACAATAAAAATCAACAAGAATAACAACAACAATCGAAGAAAAAAAACATACGAAACCATAACAGACAACTGAATTGAAGAACGTGACTTCAGTTGATTTCGCACCAATGATTGTGTAGGCATGTGATCAAACAGAATTATCGATTAAAACGTACCAATTTCTTACGTATAAACCAAGAATAAAACATAATCCTCCTTTATGCTAATCCAGTTTTCTAGGCCTTGTACAATGAAAAATCTCTGGTGTGATTATAAAACTTGAGCGCAAGATAACCTCAGCTCCGAAGCATATTATGAAACATTGCTATCCCTGATTTAACGTTCTCTCAATAAGAGCTCCAGTCGAAAATAAACTACTAAATTTAGGATTTGATGTCTTTTGATACCTCTCCCCGATAACCTTGAGATGTGTCAGTGTTCATTCTAAATTTATCAAGTTGACCTACAATGATACTGATTATCATTATATCCAAATGAACCGCAACACAATGTAGACATAACGTCAATGGTCATCAATATCAAACAAACAGACAGACAGACAGACAGACAGACAGACAGACAGACAGACAGACAGACAGACAGACAGACAAACGAGAAAAGAGTACGGTAGAAATGTTCAAAGGAATCAACAAAACTATAAAACAAGAAAACTTACTCGATCGGTCAGATTGTAATAAGCTCCATTTGCGATGAGTTTTTGGACAATTTCGTTGTGGCCCTGTTTAGCTGACCAAGCGAGGGCTGAATATCCTTCCTGAAATAAATAAATCAGTAAGCAAATAAAAAAACAAATTCCTCAAACATAATCAAATCAAGATTCAACATGATCACAGTGAATTCAAAAACTGTCAGTTTATAGAAAAAAATTATTCTGCAAAAATGATTCAGCTCATGGCACGTGAAATTCCGAATAGAAGAGTAGTAAAATGATCAAAACAAGATTTATAATAATAAACTTATATATATTAGCAATAAACATAGGCCGAACGGGCTAGAAATATATACTTATATTTTAATATTGTAAATACAATTAAATCAATGAATGCAAGTGGTACGTAATAAATGCGAAAATTTAGATAAAATTCAAATTCAAATTTATAATCATACAACTACAATCAAGCAAGATAATCAAAATTGGCAATCACTCATGAAAGCTTCGTCAGGGTAACAGACTAAAACTATCAAAATCTTATAACATTATAAAATTGAGAAAAATAAACGTACTGTCTACATGTAAGTATGCAATAAATGAAATATGGAGTGGACAATTCATGCTAATGAATGTGAACGTAGAACATTATTTTAATACATGCTTGGAAAATTTAATAAAACTGCAGGAAAACGTTTGTGTTACCATAAATGTTTCTCCAGCATCATGCTAGAGCAAAATTCAAAATAAAATAAGGAATATCTATCAACAAGTGCGAACGAAATATATCTACTACAAACTACCTTAGATTACTGTCTCAAAAATAGACAAACTTCTCCGAGCTAGATAACCCCTTCTCTATGAGTCATCGATTAGCGCCCATACAGCTAAGTTAGAATTACAAACGCGTCAAACGCTTGCATAAAAATCTGGCACCACCTTTCTTAGTAACCGAACAAACGTCGACCGGAAAAAAATCACTTTTAAATTGCTACACCTCTGGGTGAATTTGCCAATTTACATATAAATATGTAACATCTAATTCAGGGGAAAATACATACACAATACGTTTTAAAAAATTGCCACTTTCCGAATTCAATTGATATAATATTAAAAATACAACAACACGATTTTGCCCTTCATTTATTTATTGAAAAAAGGTGGAATTTAAGTATATGAGTTGGCAGTAAAATATATCAAAAAGAAATGAAAGGAATAAAGGAAGCGAAGAAAAGGAACAAGAGGAAGCGCACGAGCTGCAGGTGCTTGATCAGCAACACAAAGGAAAATAAGATCAAGTGATATAAACATCTTATGGCCAAAACCGCCACCCAGCTTAATGCAAAAAAATTAAGTTGTTGGCCTTGATTCCTGCTGGGTTATACAATTAATATTGTACATCTTTCGATGGTTTTCAAATTCGGGGAGATACTGAATTAAAGGGTTTGCGCACCTTGCGTTGAATTCATGCATTCATCGACATCTTCGATCATTGTACAAGACACATGCTCTATAATCCACCTGAACAAGCTAATTGTACACTTACGTACTACAAGACTTCACTTACTTGGTTATGTCAATACAATTCATGAACTTTGATGTTTTTTCTTTTGAAAACAAGTCGCAAAAGATGGTTTGTTGTATGCTGAATATATACCCAACAATATTGAGCCGATAAAATTGTTTTGTAAATTACACTCTGATTAAAATATAATCAAAGATAGACAAATCAAAAGGAAGTACTCGTAATTTACCACAGAGAGGGTTGAGATCCAGGTGTCAATGTTCTACACAAGTGATTTTCTTGTTTATAAGAACCTACACTCAAAACGATCTCTACCTGACTTGAAGAATCTTATGGCACCCGACAAACAACCGCGTCTTGCTGAAATACGCTTGAAATGCAATTGAGATGACTCGTATTTGCGATATATATTTCATAGAAAACCAAATGTAGTCGCAAAGAAATTAGATACATGTATTTATAATTAAGGAAAATGCGATGAATATTTCGGTATTTTTTTGCAGGGACCTTTCCTAACTGGCTTTGTATTTGCGATGTTTATTAAATCGCTGGCAGTGCTTCATTACTGCGATTCGATATTTTTTAATGTATTTGATTCTTTTGCATATTTTTCATAGAGAGGGAGCGAAATAAATAGATGAAAAAATTGATGTGCTGTACTAAGAAAGATTAAAAACAGATTGCATCTTCAGATATTTTACAACTAGGCTTTTTATAGTTTTATTTTTTTGACTCTGTCCAAAATGCTCACGATTCCGTCTTATGTGGTATTCAGTATTTTCAATTCATCCTTTTTGAAATAGCTGTAAACATACCTGATCAGTGGCGTTGATGTTGGGATCCCTGTGTATGAGATAGTCGACAAGGTCTGTGTAACCACCCTTGGCGGCCATAATCAATGCGGTCCAGCCTCGCTACAAACACAACAATGATACTATCGTCATTATAAACAAATTGTGATTGTAAATGGAATTGTGGCTGTTTCCATTACCTTTTAGTGCGTACATACATGACTGATGTAATTAAAACATTTCTCGGTAAACAAACAGATACCCTTTTACCTCATTGAACAATGACCACACGTATACACATATATATGGTGGTCGAGGGCTGCCAATATAACATATATCCTTTAATAATTCTTTTATTTTATTTTGTTTTGCTTATTATTTTACTTTTTTTGTTTTATTTTCATTATACTTTGCTTTGTTTTAATTCCACGATACGTTTGATTTCATTTTGTTTTTCGTCGTTCTGAAAACTGTGCCAGTCACCGCAGTTGGAAATGTTCTGAGAATGGCCGTCTATTCTTTTATTTGCGATAGTGCAGTGCACTGGGGTGGAATACAGAATGCATATACGCATAATGGCTGAGGCCACACTAAGGGGTTAAGCTAAAGTTAAGCTAAATATTCTTATATTCTTATTGATAATGTTAATAATTCAAACTGTCTCAATGTGTCTCCATTTCAGATTTAAAAAAGTGCGATGATTTTTCTGCTTTCTTTTTTCAGGGTCATAGTGCCAGCTCTCGGCCATGATGTTTTTCAGTTTTTTGTTTACTTTTACTGATTTTAAATTTGAATTTTATTTTATTCTTCTGTTTATTTTAATTTTAAACGATTTTACCAGTTTTGTGAAACTGAACAAAAATAAAAAATGAAAAAAAAAAAAAGAAAAGAAATAAAATGTGAAGTGAAATAAAAACAAAGTAAATGAAATAAAAATTGAAGTATATATATGTAGATATATAAATGGGATCCATCGGTCACTATACACTTTTCTCAGTTTCAAACGTAGTTTTTTTTAATTCTGGAGAAGCGAATTATATCACTTACCGTTCCAGCGACGTTAATTCCAGCTCCTTTGTCAACCAATGTTTTCACGACGTCTAAATGGCCCTTTCTTGCTGCCCAAACAAGCGCTGTCGTTCCGTACTACCAAACAAACGCCAGATAAATGACTGAACACGCTAATATTAACAGAATAAAAACTGACCCAGACACTGGTTTGGTAGAAATAAATTCATTATTTGGTTTGTTAGTTTGCTCTTCGTCTGCTTGTTAGCTCGTTTTAATAACGGGATTGTTTAAAATATTTCAATGTGTTTGTTTCAGTCAGTTATTTAAGTTGTTGATCAACGTAAATTACTGATCACCACTTGATACCAGCAGTACTTTTGTTCAGCTGATTGGCATCATCATCATCATCATCATCATCATCATCATCATATCTTGCAATAGAAGTCAATACTATTTGGGAGGTACCCTTACCTTGTCTGCAGAATCTGGTGCAGCTCCAGCGTCTAACAATGCTTTAACACAGTCGATATGTCCCCTTCCTGATGCCCATATAAGGGCTGTCATGCCATGCTTATTATAGAAGAAGAAAAAGGAAAAACATAAGTTTAGAGGTTTGGCGGAAGACAAAGTATTCAAACACCTGACCCCAGTTACTTAACAAGAAGATGGAGAAACAGCCGAGATATAGAGAAAACGAAGGAGTAGAGTAGAAGTAGCAATAGGAGGAGAACAAGGAGGAAAAAGAAGCATATAAAAGCAAGACGTAGAAGATTAAAAAAAATATTTTGGAAGCATAACATTTGCAATAAATCTCCGATAAACGTCCACGTCAAAATACAAGAATTCACAGCAGTTTCCAATGTTAAAATCTTTTAAAATCTACAATCAGTTCATTGACCTATCTCCTTTGCAATAAACTTCACCATTATTTCGTTGCCAAGTAACTAACTGAACTAACTCAAATTATCAGTGCTAAAAAAAATGAAAAACGAACAAAAAAAATCCCACTGAAAATTGGCAAAATGTCTCAGTATGTTGATGTTTAAAGTACTTAGTTCGAATTACTCAAGTCTTAAATGGAATTAATATATTCAATAAAACAATAAAACACAATCCAGCAACAGTGCTTAAAATTGACGATTGTCTATTCAAACCTTCCCGATATAAAATATATATTATGTTCAGAAACACTTCATCCAATTTGCATTGGAATTCACCCTAGAGCTAGGATACTATGGACGTTTTGTAATTATTTTTACACTTGTAAAAAAAGAAAAAATCATGAAGTTGAAAAACGTTTCGTTTCACTGATCACAAATTGAATATGGACTCACTTGTGCAAATTGGAATATTGCACGGAATATAATTCTCATATAATGAAGAAAACTCGAAAAAATAAAATGAACTTTTATAAAAATCTACTTATTTATTCATCTAAGGGGAAAAAACAGGAACTTTTCTGCAAGCCAAAGTGTGAAGGTAGCGAAAGTGGTCGCTTATCATGTTGTTAGACAAGATACGATATACTCTAAACAATCTCACGATGCTACTTAAAAATACAGGCGAAATAAAATTTAACCTATCAAAAGCAGCAACAAAATGTATAAATATAACCTTTAAATAGAATTATAATATAATTGAGCGATAGTACAGTAATATAGTTATTGAATTTTTGGTCGTATACTGTAGTGATGAAGCCACTTCTTTGAACTCGACCCATGAAGGAAAACTATTCGATCACTCTAAGAAGCAAAATAATCATTGAATAGCCACAAAACCGAGACTCAGATTAAAAGAAAAAATGAATCTATCAAAATGCGTCTTTAACGGAAATTGTATTCACTTTACAATTATATTTTCATTCTCGAAAAGTAAACAATATCAAATTCGAGGTAAAAATTACAATTCAATTGCGGCATCGTAAGTTTTGATACATACTTGCCATATTCTTCATTTTTTTACCCATGTTTTTTCCAATTTCCTTATTCTTTAAAGACCATTTTCCATTTTTCTTCACTTTTAGAATATAATTTCCAGACAAGACTTAGATTTTCCCTTGCACAAGAATTTGCTTTTTGGCGCAAGAGAATGTTTTCGCCCAACCCACCTGTCGCGGTACGGTGTTGAAAATGACTTTTCAATAAACTCGATAACTAGCCACTTATATTCGAGAACAGACATTCGTGGCGAAGAGAGAAACACCTCGCTTAAACATCCAGAATAAAAAGGCCTTTAAAAACTAGAATAATTCTACATTCAAACGTTTAGTGGTTGGGTTGTACTTCTGAAAGCCAACGTTTTCATTCTGTGAATAGCTGCAAAGTTAAATTGAAAATGCAAACAAAATGTGTGAGTTTAAAAGGGGCTCGTTGACAAGTTCAGTGCGAAGCTTTTAAGTCAAACCAAGGGAAAGGGCAATTAAAAGTTTACAGTTTCGATTCAAAGGACATAAACTTTAATTAACATTAGGTCGAGTAAGATTCAAACAAGAGTCTGTCCAACATTGCATGTAGAGGCTTTTTTATATAATGTTTCAATTTTAAGTGTATCTGTTTAATGATTATCATTTTTGACTTGATAGTTTTGCTTTAAAAACAACTAAATTTGACACGTTAAATCGATCCGGAATGATAAATCCTCGTTGTCAAAATATCAAAACCACAGCGTGATGACTGAAAAAGTAAATATTTACCAAAATATGGTTAAACACGCATTCTTAAAATTTGCAACAATAAACTCCTGATGAGCGACAATATCACGTAATAGCTAGCTATTATGACAAAAATAAAAGAGCAGTTTTAGCGTTGCAGAGTATAAAAGGGTCTAGCGCGTGGCGTGAACATGCGCAAAATTGTAACCGTGATTTGCAATTTCATACTTGGAGCGTGGGATGCTCTGTCTGGGGACGAGGATTGACGAAATGTTCGTCAAATATCTAAAACCAGTATAATATATTTATGACATTGCACATAATGCATAATATTTCATATTTGTTGTTTGTTGTCCGCGTACTGTAGGTTCTAAGAACCGGCTCATGCATCACAAACCTGGCCTCTTTCGTTCGGGTCAGCTCCAAATGATATCAAATCTTCAACGATTTGCCCATGTCCCTTGTACGAAGCCCATACCAGTGGAGTCCAGCCACCCTAAATTAATTATGAATAATTGGTCAATCATTTATTTCGTTGAGAGCGGATTATATGAAATGTCTTAGTGTAGGGTGGAGGGAAAGAAATTAACGATAATTTTTTTTAATCGAAAGAAAGAAGTTTATTTTACATGTGTCGAATTTAAGGTATTTGGAGACAGTTTCTCAAAAGGCCTACCGACCTAAGAAAACAACGGCAAAAGTCATCTTGCTTTTCTTATTTCTTAACAATATTTTGATACACAGTTGCTTAATAGTTGTGGAGGATATCTTGAGACTTTTGTGGCGATCAGTATTGATTTATGCAAATTATGAGGAAATCCTGGAAAACAATTTTTTTAATTTATTTTCAAAAATTTGCTATAGAATCATGTCAAAATTCAGAAGCGTAATATTCAACATACTCCCTAACTGTACAGTGATTTTAAAGAAATTTCAATTGAGAAATTTGAAGTTATGAAGCCGTTAACTTTGAACACGATTTTTGGTTATAATTAGCAATCACTTCAATGAAAATGATATTTGCCGTCACAGATTTTTTTAATGATCACCGATTTCAGGTCAGAAATTGTTTAAGATATGTTTAAGCCAGTTCTCTATACGATTTGGCAATAATCGCGTTTTTCACGAAGATAGGGGCTATAGATAAGAAGTATGTTTTTACCACATAACGCGGAACAATACCCAATTCGATTCAGAACCACTTTTCACAAAATTGACTCCAACAATTTTTCTAAAAATTGCTGCACATAATATTGAATCCATTGCGGTGCAAATGTGCTAGGTTTTATCATTCTAGATACTCTAGGACGCGCAAGGAAAAATTAACAAAATTGGTTAATTTTTGTTGAATTCTTCATGTCACAAATACTCGAAAAGCGTACAAATGTTTTGAATCTGTCCTATTGTAGTGTATAACAATAGTGGAATTAAAGGATTAAGTCTCCTGTGTCACGGATTCTCGTCACGCTAATCGATAAACTGGACAATGCACTTTACTCCGAAATAAAGTGGTTTGTAAAATGTATCTCAAATCAATATTAAATAAATAAGTCAATGAGGAATTCATATATAAACCATTTCTTCGTGAAGAATTAGCGTGACGAGAATCCGTGACACAGGAGACTTAATCCTTTAATTCCACTATTGTTATACACTACAATAGGACAGATTCAAAACATTTGTGCGCTTTTCGAGTCATATGTGACATGAAGAATTCAACAAAAATTAACCAATTTTGTTAATTTTTCCTTGCGCGTCCTAGAGTATCTAGAATGATAAAACCTAGCACATTTGCACCGCAATGGATTCAATATTATATGCAGCAATTTTTAGAAAAATTGTTGGAGTCAATTTTGTGAAAAGTGGTTCTGAATCGAATTGGGTATTGTTCTGCGTTATGTGGTAAAAACATACTTCTTATCTATAGCCCCTATCTTCGTGAAAAACGCGATTATTGCCAAATCGTATAGAGAACTGGCTTAAACATATCTTAAACAATTTCTGACCTGAAATCGGTGATCATTAAAAAAATCTGTGACGGCAAATATCATTTTCATTGAAGTGATTGCTAATTATAACCAAAAATCGTGTTCAAAGTTAACGGCTTCATAACTTCAAATTTCTCAATTGAAATTTCTTTAAAATCACTGTGCAGTTAGGGAGTATGTTGAATATTACGCTTCTGAATTTTGACATGATTCTATAGCAATTTTTTGAAAATAAATTAAAAAACTGTTTTCCAGGATTTCCTCATAATTTGCATAAATCAATACTGATCGCCACAAAAGTCTCAAGATATCCTCCACAACTATTAAGCAACTGTGTATCAAAATATTGTTAAGAAATAAGAAAAGCAAGATGACTTTTGCCGTTGTTTTCTTAGGTTGGTAGGCCTTTTGAGAAACTGTCTCCAAATACCTTAATTACTTCAAGGAAGCCCCTAATTATTCCCGTTGGGCTGCCTGTGATAACTACGAAACCAACCGCTCGATCCAGTCTCCTGTAACAGAGGGCATTGTAGTGAGGGATTTTGCAGGATTGTCCTGTACGTCTGACGTAAAAAAAACTCTTGTCAAAGCAAACGTCTATATTCTTAGCATCAAAGACACTGAGAAACAAACTCTGGAGGTATGTATCAAAAATGCAGGAAAATAATGTGGCTTTCGTGTGTTTGTCAACTCTAATATCTGCTTGCCCTGCACAAAGTCGATCCTGCAGTTTGTCTTTCTATTGCGGCCGTATGCAGGCCCAGAAGGAACTAAAGTTTGCACTTAACGTAGTTAACAGTGCAGGCAACCATGAAAGATTTTTCATCTATTTATGGTTTGTGTCCCAAGATGGTGGGGATAAAGTACGAACAACCTACAGCAGGGAAGTTGGATTTCATCACTGATCCTAGACGAATATGACCTGCTTCTGAAGGATGTGAGTTTGACACTTATAAAACGCGGGGAAATTTACTTCGAAATCCGAAAATGTCAACTTTCCCTGTTTTTGCTGAAGGGGAGGTGTATTTGAGAGACTCACCAAGTCAGCCAGCTGTAATCTAGCGCCATTATCTAGTAACTCTTTGACGACTTCTCCATGTCCTTCTTTACATGCTGCTATTAATGCTGTCCAACCATCCTGATGTAAATTAAATCATAACAATATTCATTTAAAAAACAATAATTATAATAACTGTAATTGTAATAACTTGTCTGTGAGGACGTTGTGACCCTGTCTCTATACCAGAATCCTTTTCACATTGCTTTTATTTGTTCCTTAATTCTGACTATTGTTCCTGTATTTTAAAAAGGAGTCAAAAATTTAAAAAGTTGAACAGGTTTTGAAAGCTATTATTAATGGTGTAGACATGGTAAAACTTCATAATGGACTGTTATAGCATTTCAAAGTTTTCTGAATTTACAATTGTATATTATTTGTTTTACATTTTAGATAACCTTAGGCTAATTTAAAAAGAACACTTTTATTGCATGTAATTTTGTTGAGAGCTCAAAAGTAATTGACTTCACCTGAGGTAAAGATTGAATAGTGTTATTGTGCCTACATAGTCATAATTGCTAAAATCCCTATTTTGTCTATAGCAGCAATATTATTAATTATTATTTATCTTTTTATCATCTTTTTACTCCAAAACTGACTCATTTATATAAATTGTTTTAAAAAATAACTCATTATATTCATTAGTGTTAGTGGAAGTATAATTTTTTTTAAATGTTTCACTGTTGTAGACTGTTACAGCAAAAACCGTTTGAGTGTTAAATGTAAATGTTTGGGTCGTTTGTTTAGACTGTTTTTTACTCAATTAAATGTTGTGTTGCCAAGGAGATCAGACACTGTTTTACTTGTTAACCAATGAAAAAACTCCTCTGATGGTTCAACCCCTAGAAACGATTGACATCTCACATAACAACGGAAAATTTAAATTGTCTAAAGAAACCATCAAAATGTTTTCATTAAACACTCAAATGGTTTTTGCTGTAAATAATCATACATTAACAGTCACATAATAATAAAAGTAAAAATGGTGATTTTAGTTAATAATTTTTTTTGCATATGGACATTTAAATACTGATAATAAAATTAAATTTATAATAAGCAAATTTTCCATCAAATGTTTAAATTACAGAAATGACAATGAGACATTTTTTTACTGATTTATACAAATTTGTTAATAATTCATGCACCTGTGAAAACATAGTTATATTTTGCGTACACTGTACTTACAATTGAAGAAATATCATTGATTTACTATAAATTATTTGGAACTCTTACTAGCCTGTGTGAGGTACTAAGATATACCTAATTAACACTACTCACAATGTAATCAAATATATATTGTAACTGAAATCGTCTGGTTGCACTGATTTGTTGCACAAGTGTCAGATATTGTACACAAATATAACACCTCTCAATTATTTGTGGACAGACATCACAAGATGATCAAATACCTTTCCAAGTTCAGATTTAAATACCACAAACATCTTTAGAGTACAAAATTGAAAAAAAAAGTAGAGTTTAACAAAAAAAGTAAAGAAACAATAGAAAAAATGTTTTGAGTGTCACTTTAAAAAAAACATATAAAAAAAGAGAAAAGAAAGACAAACAAAACATCAAAATACTCACATTATCTTGGGCATTAACATCAACATTTCTTGTCAAGATTTCATGGACAACTGCTAGACTTCCTTTCTCTGCTGCTACTATGAGTGGTGTTTGTCCATTCTGAAAACAACAATTAAACTATTGAGAACTTCAACCTTCAACCAGTAACATTATGTAGAAGAAGAAAATAATATTGTCAAATGAATCAACATTCTTTTTCCCTCATTGCAGATGTATCATTTCCGTTATAGGCCAATTTCATTTTTGAGTCCCACTTATAACTCATTTTTTAATGCACAAATTACATGTTTTCAACCTTAACCTTGCACTGAAGTTGGCCTAAGGTGTGCCGAAACATGACAGATAATTCTTCACTGGGAAAGCCTAAATATCAGGTTTTTTACTACTGTATGGTGGTTGATTCCAAGTGCAGTCTGTCTGTTGTCTCTCAGTAGACTAAAGACAACTTCAATTTGAATTGTTTATGTTAGTAGCACTTTGCACTTGATAAATCATAGTCCAGTGAATTCCATTGGCTAATGTTATCTAAGGTTTGTACAGTGATGGTCACTTGCCATTTTGTTTGATTTTTTTACCAAGTCAGTATTTGATTGACAGGCGTTAAATCACAGTTTTAGCTTTGTCATTCATTTGAAACTGTACAAACAAAACACACCTAACATACCAAATGATCACTATGACTTCACTGGATGCCAATAATGGTCACACACAGATTTTTTAACTGTTCCCCTCAATGTTTGTGCATTCTCATATTTCTTCTGTGACAGTGTTTATTTGAAATATATATACCAGCACATTAAGGCTCAGTGCTGGTACACGATCATAGTAAAATAAGGAATTTGCTCTGTTTTAAAACAAAAATATTAGTATCTAAAACAACAACATAAATAACCTGATCTCTTTGTTCAACATTGATGCTCTTGTTTTCCAATAAATTGAGGACTTGTGAACAAGTGCCCTCTTCAATGGCTTGGATTAAGTTCAAGGGCTCACTCATTGGAATCTGTCAAGAAAAAAACCATAAGGACATTATTGACTACTTTAAACAACTTAACTATAGTAACTTGCAATTATAATAAACTATTGGGGCAAGAGGAGTTTAAAGTCAAGCAATGAAATTGCCAGTTGATACATAATAATGTGCTAGCTGTTGGTAGCTTGCACATCCTCAAACACACTTCCTTAAAATGACAAAAGTCTTCTTGTCTATGTGTTTAAAATCTGTTCTTTATTGCCACATCGATAAAACAAAGTGTGTCTATGAACATACCGTAAATGTGGTAGCCTTATACTGAGATTGTGTTGGAAGGGCCTGTAGTAAGATTTCACTTTCTGATTGTTGCCTGGATCCCCAGAACCATACTGAAGTAGAACTTCTTAGTAATGTGATGAAACGTCTTTGGGCATATCTCACAACACTGTGTCTTGCCCTGCAATAAGCACAAACAATTGCTCATTAGTCTAGAAAACACCTTATGGAATAATATATCATATAGAAATATCCAGTATATTATATAATATAGTAATATAGGCTGAGCATTTTTAGTTTAAGTTTTAAATTTCATCAAATTATTGTGAACTTCCATTTACACAATAACATTTATTCAATACTGAATTTATCCAAATAGCTGAAATTAATGCTTTAATCATTATGATAAATAAGCATTATAAAACTGTACAGGTTTTCATTCTTTGCTTGTTTTCTAAATGATAGGCAAGTTCTACAAATTAAAGAGATTCTGAATATTGCTTAATTTAAATAGCTGATTTCTGTTTATCCTGGAGTAGATTTTTATCACGTGATCCTTATTAAGCACTCTATTTCTATAAATGTCAAGAAGTAGTAGCTTTACATATATGCAAAAATATGGAATTATATATTTGCATAAATACTGTGGAATATACCATCACTGATATAATTCAATTAGACACTTTTCATGCTCTTAAAGAGAGTCTTGATTTTTCTATGGCTAATGTAAATAACATTAAAAATTCAACACTAGGAAATTGTCACCAACAGTTTTAGTTTCTTAAAAATAATATTAATTTATTTGCATTACTTGTACCCCTGTAAAATGTTTATTTTCAACATACTTTCTGTTTGTTTTTCTGTCTATCATAGTTATTTATTGTTCTTCAAGGACTCAACCATTTTGTTCGACATATGTATAGTTTATAGCTGCACTGGACACTTCCTCTCAACTGTAAACTATTGAATCCAAAATGCTTTTATTGTATCTAGACTAACCCTAGTACTGTAGTTATGTAGTGTATTGCAGTTTATTTCAGAAGTATTTGTTGAGTCAATGGAAATGCTCTGTATTATTTCCCCCATTTAAAAGATAATGAAGTGCAGGTTGAATTAGTATCATCAAGGACTAAAGTTATTGAGGTGTTTAACATTCTGTTGACTGAGCTAGCAGGCTGTCATGTGATTATCACAGTCATTCAATGTTTTTTAAACACCCAAAAGAATTTACAGTATTCACAATAAACCTTTGATCCTGTATGAATAACATATTAATGCAAACTATGGACCAAGTAAAGGAAATAAAATGTTAAGTGGTCATGTTCATGGTTATATAGTTGAGTAGCATAACAGTGCGGCCTTGATTAATATGATATTTTGATACAATTCACTAATGCCCTGATCACCAAAACTGACCTTCTATCCATTGATTCCTTAGGTATACTAACTGTCAACAGTAAAAGCACACAAAACAAGCAGATATATAGTTTATAGTACAGTTAAACATTTTGGTGTGCTAGCTGTTCAGCAATAACCTAAGTAATATTGAGACTTTGATGGCATTTTGAGGTAAAAAGCAAATGTCTACTGCAAAAGGTGAAGTTTTTGCATCATTTATAACAATAAAATGTCAAGCTGTCCTTTAATTACTGAGATGTAGGTGTTGGCTCTGAAAAGGGTGGTCATTATAGGTCATCCAATAATTTTACAGACAAGTGAATATCAGTCTCCACATAATGGTATTTCAAACAAAGCACATTAAAATTTAAGATTCTGATTTACTGTCATGATTGGTTCATTTGTGTTGCTTATCTTGTCATGAGGATTACCAGTATTCAAGTTGACTTATGCTGTTATTTAACTGAGCTGTAAGGAACTTCTGATTAGACATCAACTGGCTTGAGACAGTTTATCATTTCTGATCCAAATACTACTTTTGTTTAAAAATGGAACTATTTTAAAATGAAGCATACAGGAATATCATGTGCTGTTATTATAGGGAATAGATATACTAGTATATAGATAGAGACAAACCATGAACCACCACCAACCAGTACTATGACTAATGTTATTTGCAAGAGAGTAAATAATATAATTCACATATCTGAATTTAGAAATAAATAAATAAATAAATATCTATGACTACTAATAAGGGTCTTCTTAGAATTCAATAACAAATGACTTCTTCCTAATCCCAGGCTTAAAAAATGCTCATATAATCATGGCCTTAGAATCACATTTTTGTAATTTTGAAAAGAATATAAATCGAAGTGACCATTAGATTTGTGATTTATTATGGTTTATTTTAGGAGCAGCTAAAAAGTGAATAAAAATGTGCAAGGTTCAGCGTAATAAATTATAAATAACAATGTGAAAATATTATGATGTATTAATATTAATGATCCTGGTAAGAAAATACTTAGCATAATAATTTATGGCACTTAGCTCAACAACAAAATATTGTAGAAAATATACATCAACTTTTGAAATACCCTTAATATGCCTTAAAGTGAGCCGTTTAACAAAAATAATACCATCAAAAGGTCTTGAAAGCCTCATTATACCTTGACAATATTACAAGCAGAGAATTCCAGAACTCTTAAAGATTTTATATACCAGAAGCTAGAATTGTGGATTTTTCAAAAGGACATGGTAAACCAAATGTTGTTTTTGACGTTTGTTAAATTCACAAACACAAATAATAATAAAAACAACTAGTATTATACACAAGAATCAAGAAGAAAAAATGGACGAATAGGAAATATTCCCTGTCTTTAATGAGAAAAACATTATAATTAGAAATGATGAGACTATGCAGCCTCAGATAAAATAAGAAACAAAAATGTAGTACATTGATTTCAATGAAGTGAATGAACATTGACATTTAGAATTGGATGAAGATCTTTTGATGATCAGCATATGTGATTTTTCAATTTTAAAATTATTAATACCATAAATGTTGGCTAAAAACAATCAGATTTCTAAATGATCAATAAATTTCATTTTTTCTGGGTTACACTGATTTTTAGAACAAATTTGCGAATTAACCAAACATTTTTAAGTCTTGAGACAATTGAGTTAAACACCTGGAGAAATTTTACAATGCTATATTGTACCATTAAATTGATGAAATACCAAATTCACTCATTCACAATGATTGGTTAACTGTAATATTTTCAAATGATGTCCATTAGAAAGATATCCATCATTATATATGCAAGCAGTTACTTTCTGAAATAAATACAATCATGTCAAACATTTTTCATAATAATGTGCTTTTGAAAAATTATAACTTAGTTATCAATTCCTAGATAATTTTTGAAATATATTCATTTTCAGAATAACTATTAAATTTCATAATAATATTAAACGATTGGCATCATCATCAGACAGTTATGCGCTAACCATACCTCTGCCAGGGACCTGTAAGTAACAGTTGGTGAGCTCTGAGCCTGGCTTAACCACAACAAATTATCACTAAACCAATAACCAAAGCAATTGCAAAGTATGCAGGGGGCTAGTGTGTCTGAAATCAGCAAATATGCAAAACTAAATCATTATCATTCACAGAACTTTGATATTAATACTGTATTAGCCAGAAAAAAAAATGTAAAATCTGAAAATCATAACTCAAAAATCGCTGAATCATCCTATCTGCTATAAGCATGTTCATGCAGTTTTGATAAAAGAAATGATTATTTTCCCTCAGCTGCAATATAATGGCAGTGTAGTGGGGTTTTCAATCTTAGTGGTTGAGTGAGTATTATATATCTAGTCTGTAAAATAAACCAACCAATGTATTTGTGTTTATGTATACATTATGATGATAATGTTGACATGATAGTGATTAAATATGAAAATTGGGTAAATAAATGGAATCAGCATAGTTGAAGAATAATTATTTGATTAGTAAACAATATCCAAAAATAATACAATATTCTTTAAATTACTTATGCAAATATGTGTTTTGTATTACATTCAACATGCAAATTTGTCATTTTTTTTTCAACTTCATAACAAATGCTATCATTTGTTTGAATGAAGGTCATTTTTATCTAACAAGTGCCAAGTTTACTTTCATAGAATATGATAGTGATGAGATATTTCTCTGACACTAACACAATTTCTACATGATCCGGTTGGATGAATCCAATAACGTGCACTCAAAATTGCTTTTCCACATGTCAAATGCACTTGAGTTTGTAAATCTTCAAAAACTCATTCAATGTAGTAGAGAGGAACAACTCAATTATAGCAAATTATGGAAAAGTACACAGCTGCTATATTATTTGCAAACCCACATGCATTTAATTCAATTTAATGCAGAACTGAACTATTTAAATCAAGTTTAATACCGAAGTCAGTTTGCGGGACAATTTGGACATGCCTTTGAATATACCTTAATTGTATATAGGCGAATGTGCATATTTAACTATAATATTTTCAATATTGTATTAATATCATGTTTTTCAAACTTTTGTTTGCCAATAAATTGATCTTGTTAATAAAGTTATTCAGAATAAAAGTTTTTCAATGATAACATTTTAAAAATATTAATTCAGTAAAAATGGATTGAATTACCATGGCATGCTGAGCTCCAACCAAGGGGATATATTTACACATACTTGACAAAATGACCACTTCAGCGATTCTAGGGGGAGGGGGTTACCAACTTCTAGACAATTTTACACAAGTAAAAGTTTGTTTTGAATGATTTTCTTTTCAATTTGTGATACATGTTATTTAACTACATTACAGGTATAAGAGATTAACATGACAGAGGGCTTACGAGTTAATAGATAAACCAAGATGAGACGGAGAGAATATCATTAATTCAGTATAACTGTTTCATACCACTACGCAAAGCAATACGAATCATAATCATAATTCACAATATTGTTCACCTAAACTCCTACACATATTTTGGTCATACATATTAACTAAGTAAAAACAATCAGGATTATTATGACCACAATTTGTTCTAACGATAATCACAACGCCATGATTCAATAAACTTGAGATGGACAGCAGTTTAGGGTTTTTACGGTACATTGCTATCTTTAATAGCAGGGCAGCACTTGTAATTGTAAAGACACGGGTCCTTTTGCTGTGTTTTGCCACTCAACCACACTAGAATAGAACGGTCGAATGACCTTCAAAGCCAGGAGGCCATCAACGAAAAACAAAGCAAAGAATAAACATCGTCTTTTCAGTGTTATAATTAGACAAAAATCAGGTCTTCGCTTTAAGTACGGCTATGTCAACAGACTGCCAATTTGTATACTAGTCCTTCATGGCCATCGGAGATTATGTTTTCCGCTAATGTAAACAACAAATGAAAAAGTCGTATCCTGCACGACAGAAAAGCAACTGTGCAACATCGCAATTCGTGTAATTTATTTCTGTTGAAACGTCGTTTTTTGAACGGCGATAGGAAGCGTTTGGAATAAAATATCGCATCCAGATCGGGACTGACATGACATAGAATCCCCTGCGTACATTCGGCAGTGAACAAACGCGACGAAAACTACACCTTCTGTTCTGTTTACATAATTACTTGAAAGGTCCTCTTTGAGGCTTTCAGCACGACTCAATTGCAATACAATCACAGTCAAACAGGCAAGGGCATTGAAAGAAGCGGAGTAAAGGCCAAGCCGATTATATCATATTGTTGACGGCAATCGCCAACTTAGGCTATATTCGATGAAAACATTATCCAGCTTTTTAATCGTGAAACAAGCGCTGGTTAAAGAAAGCACTGTAGTTCAGGCTTATACCTAAAGTGTCTTTAATATTAGACGTGCTTGAAATTAGTCGCAATAGATTTGTTTGTTACAATCCTTAGCGGGATCATACTGTTGAATAGTCGAGGATTACTGACCGATGAACATAAATAGGACAAGGTTTTCGTCCAGCCCAACAATTAAAATTGTGCTACTTCAATAATTTTCATTTAGAAAACTAGTTGGTCTAAATACTGAAATGTTGTCTTTTGAATATAGCTTGATTTGAGGGTCAAATGTAATCACATAACGGCGCACCAACTTGCCGCAGAACGCAAACTATAAATTAATTTACTCGATAGAATCTCCACACCAAGAGCTGAAAATTCGACTAAAAAGTAAATTGCAAAAACCAACAGTAATGAAATTAGTTTGGCATTATCTGTATGCAAGAATATACCAGTTTTCATTTCCATCTAAATTCAAGTGATGACAACAGTTTTCGAAACGTACCTTGTGTGATGATGAATCGATGGCCAGACTCGCTACAGGTGTATGTTATAAAGTTATCAACCAAGAATTAGCTCGTCAAAAATACATCGAAGGAAAGACGGATGGCAGATCCAACCAGCGTCCATGAACAAGCAGACATCATCTCACTGAGTGAGCTGGTAGTGACAACTGAACGCCACACATGCGCCGTAAACTGTGAGATAAATAATTCAAAACCTAGAATATTAACATCGATTTTCTCCCCCAACATAAAGTTCAAGCGGAAAACGTCAAAAATACTCGGTACATTCCTACTTCAGTTCTTAATATGTACATTTTTTTCAAAACACTTGATGAGTGCAAAAACGTGATTCTAAATGTCCTAAAAATGCTAAGTGATACTGTGAAGCAACTGGCCAGAGGCGAAGTGTATTTATATATAAATCTGCTTGATTGTCGCTGTATCATCATCATCTGCGGCGTTTAGTCACTGCATGCTTTTCAAGCTATTGCTCGTTAGCCGTCAACTGGCGATCCATTTTCGAAAAGCTGTTTTTCTTTCACCCAATGAACAATATCTTTTTGGCTTCAGCCAAATGTCGGACATGCATGTAAGTATTCTTTTTTTCCGTTCTTGTCCTCTTTTCTTATGAAGAGTAGAGCCGCTTTGATTCTCAGAATTTCTGATTTTTGAAAACTAAATGAATATTTTGAGCCTAGGGGTTTGTGGCGGACAGTATCAAAAAGCAAAAAAAGAGTCACTTTACCTACAGAAAACTGTTTTAAAAACGCGACGTTCCAAAAAAAGACGTCGCTACTATAAATAATAAGTGTTTCCTTTTGTTTCGTCATCCTTTTCAGTTCCTGTTAGCAAAATCAAACACAGACACTGTGCCATAAATCTGATTTGTTTTAACGGCTGGAGGATCTTGGTGTTTTTAACACAAACCCTAGGTGACAATGGTAGAATTCATTGGCATGTGTAGTATCTCAATGCCGGGCTACCAAAACTTTTTTTTGTTTCTTCTAAAAATCGAACAAAGCCTACGAGATGAAAAAAAAAAATATATATATATATATATATTTACATACATATTTTCATTAGTTAATTCAGGTCCTTATATTAGACCGTGTCATTAGAAAAGCTCATAATATCCATCATAGGTTGGAATGATTTCCCATAAAATTAATGCCCTATAAATATTTTGTGTAGTACTTAACATGCAGGTCATCTATAAAAAAAAGTTACCGCAAATATCAACATGTGGATTGGAAATACCACTGGAACAGATAAACACAGTGTTGACCATGGTTAAGTTTAAACAGTGCATGCAGGCAAACAAATAAATAGTAGTTTTATGATTAAAAAAGCGACTAAATTCAGGCATTAGATAATGGTTCCACTATTATAACTAATGGAGCTCGGCAGTTGTGCAAAACATGGGTAAAGTATGGTTAATATACGATCACGACAGTGAGATATTGGTGGTAAATGCTAAGAAAATTGGAGCAACAATTTACCTTTGGACAGGATTCTATACATAATATGAGCCTCCATATAGCAGTTGTCTACCTCTCCTCTATCCCATTCGATTCCCTTACTACTACTACGCAGTTGAACAGCTAGGTTGACTGATACGTTTGCACAGGAACATTCTGCGAGTTTATACATATTGGTGACGTATTTGGTGGATACACTATAAAATGCTTTAACATCGCGGGATCATATAAACTTCATGAGGTAAAGTTGTAGTCAGTGCAAACTGATTGCACTTGCTCTATGTTCTTTTGTCAGGATTTGTACTCGTAAAGCATTTGTTGTCAAATTTTTCAAACTGTATTTTAATCCCAGATGCCGCATTGCATTTTTAAAGGTTGTTTACAACAGTCTGTTGACATTGAACTAGTGCTTGCATTCTTACTGTTTCTTCGTGTTTTCCTAAAAGGTCTTGTAAATTGATAGTTGATCTTCAATGAGATCGCCCCTACCGTGTCGCTACTGTGGTTCACAATAGTTTACCCGCTAGCCTTTATTACCGATGTTCCTTTTTGGTTCACGTACCATCTTTTTGAAATATAAAGTTTAACTAGTGCATGTATTGATGATTTATGATAGTTGAAGATGAAATATTCAGTATTAGTGATTAATCCATCATTAGTTTCACGGGCACTGTAAAACCACGTACTTTTCCGAAAAATAATAAAAATCTGAACAGAATGAAAAAGACTTTTTCGCGAGGGGATAAACCGAGAAAGAGCCAACCCAAAACACGGTCCTTTGGTATATTTTTACTCGTCTGTCTAGTTGTCATGACATTCTCTTTAAGTCCAGTTGTTAATTTTAATAATAATACATCTCCTGAATTAATTACTGCTTTTAATAGACAAATCATATCTCATAACGCCTCATCACTGATAATCAGTCGATGTACCATTGATCCAACCCGGCCGTCTAGAAACGTCTGACGTCTTATCAAACGGTTCATTCATTGTTGTTATTACATCGTTCTCTGTTCGCATGCGGCAATTTTTTTGCTCAAAGATATATGCTTTCCGAAAGAAGCAATTGAATATAAAGTACTTTGAATTCAAAATCGTATGTGTATATTCTCCTATAAAAAAGCTCTGAAGCCGGTAGAAGGAAGAGGTCTTTCATGTTTGTTTGGGATTGAACTAGAAGACTTCTTTTTTCCGTTGCGGACTAAAAATTAATGTCCGTGTAATCGACCCCTTAGGCTCATCACGCAAAGGAAGCGTTGCGTGATGAACCTATAGGAAGGTCTGTGCCGGCTCTGGGTACGTGATTACTACCGGTTTTCAATCATCACCATAAATACAGTGGCGGTTCCAGGATTTTTTTAAGGAGGGGGACCAATGGGAATTTTCCAACTATTTTCGTTTTTTCCCCTTCTGGATTCTCATTAGCATTTTCTAGTGCGTCATTCATTGCAGTTCATTTATGAGAATAAAAAAAATAAAAATGTATTCAGTTGATATCAATTATTAACCGGAATAAATGAGCAAATGACGTCAACTACACCTAAATGTAATAGACCTCGCTTGTATGTGCCCGCCATCGAACAAAATGCAGGACAACTAGTCCCCCTACCCTCCCTGATTAAGACGTTTCACTGAAGAAGACCAAGAATATACTGGTTGAGGAGTAATACGCATTTAACTATCTTGACTACCATTTGAGATAGACGAAATAATGCACACGATCAGGTGTAGAAATATCAAAGACATACCTTTCGTAAGTTTTACAACTTCAAGTTAACCGACATTTTCAACAGAGGCCTTCAGAGAATTTCGTGAAATGTGAACTTAAGCTTACTCAGCTTTCGTGATTTTTCTTTCCGTATTTTGTGTTTCAACCAAACAAACTTCAAAGATCTGCCACACACGTGATATAGAGACCAATAACAAGATGTCGCTCATCTCCAGGAAACTGATCTTGGCATTTGTTGTGCCATATAATTAGTGTTATATTCCTTTTTGATGAGGATACATCACAATCACCTAGTCGAAACACATCGGCTTTATCGGTGCTTTTTGATTATTTGAATTCATATGTTTCTTTTGCATTCTGGAACGGCAGGAGACCTCGCTCACAAAGGAAACAATCTATGGTTTCGGGTATCGCTCTGATCAAATGACCACATTCTTCGTAGTGATATTGTAATTTCAATTAGAGATTTTCAGTTACTTGTTTCAGTTTTGCAATTTTGTTTCCATCAGCTCGATTCTCCAGCCATTTCATGATTTTAGAAGAATCTTTGTCCATGGGTGAAGGTAGCCGATGTTTCAGTCAGTCGACTTTCTACCTCTAATAACTATTGATGCTAGCCCTTTGAGAAGAGCAAAAAAATACACTGGGAATTTCACCGAAGTGAAATGTTTTAATTGTTTATTGCCTCACCCCCTATTCCATTCATTAGGGTAGAGTCCGCACAAGCTGTCTCATCAGTCGAGAGTAATACGATCTTCATGTTGAGCACAGAGTGGTGCTGGTTATGTGATCTCGAAAACGACCCAAATGGACAAGTTGCCAGTTACCAGCCCCTTCGTTATTACAATGCATTTTGGGTTCGCCAAGGGGCAAACAAGAGATCTGTTCGTACAAATGTATATGGTCACGATATTATTCGTATTTTTAGTGCTTCATGTGGCACTGTTAAACAGAATTTTCTTCCCAAGTCAACGGACATGTAATCAAAGAATACTCATGCTTCGTAATTGTAAGTTTATCATGAATATTGTGATGTAGTCGATGAAATTAATTCGCCGATTCTTTCGCAAGTGCGATATTTGTGAAATGCGATCATTTTATAGTTGCCCTAAAGCGAAACATTATATGTATAGATAAAAAGGAAATTGCAAAATTACACAATAAAACTATATGAACTGAATATCGATGTGTCTTGTCATTGCAAAGCTAACGTAAACGCTTGTTATTTGGATACTTCTCATCTCGATAAAAACCTCGGAAATCAATCATACAATACGATGAATCAAAAATAAATTGTAGTGCGTGGCAATAGTAACTGCTTTTACCGAGCTATTGCCCTGGCCATTATCAGCTGTGCTACAAGAATGGATTCATTTTTTAGGGTGATGGTGGGAGAGCATGTCGATTTTTTTTTCACTCGGCATTGGTTCAGATTCATCACCAAATGTTGACTTTTTTGGTGACTTGTTCTCTTCAAAATCCTCTTTCGGGTAGAGTGTATTGAATTCTTTCTTTTGGAGGTTCCCTTGTCGATTTTGACTCTCTATTATTTCATATCCCCGAATGTAAACCGTTGGCGTTCGACATTTACTATGTCTAGCCGCGAAGTGATTACCATATACATTAGTACCAAAAGTTATTCAAAACTTGTCTTTCATAATCATTTTTACCCCATGTAGTATTAAAGGTCTTGCTTTGTTAAAGGTGAGTAAAACCTTAAGATACCAACATGACGTGGAAGGAGAATTTGTTTTTTAAGGTAACCACTATCGATTCGTTTGTTATCACATGCCCAGACAACACAGTGCTCGCCGCAAGGCTCGATCGAGGCATATTTTACAGTATTCGTTAGACATTCTACTTCCAATTTAAGAGAACCATATTCGAAATAAATCAGTGATACTCGATTTAAAATTTTTTATTCTGTAATTTTGCAACAATTTCCTTTTCGTCTAAACACATAATGTATCATTTTAGATCAACTATAAAATGATCGCTATGTTTACATTTCATAATCGCACTTCCGAAAGAATACTAGCGAGTCATTTCATCGTCTGTATCACAATATTCATGATAAAGTTACAATTATGAAGCATGAGTATTCTTTGATTACATTTCCCTTGACCTGGGAAGAAAATTCTGATTTCTGGTGCCGCATGAAGCACTAAAAATGCGAATGATATCGTGACCATAAACATTAGTACGAACAGAGCTCTTGTTTGCCCCTTGGCGAACCCAAAATGCATTGTAATAACGAAGGGGACTGGTAACTGGCAACTTATCCATTCAACATCACGCTAACATCGTTCTTCATTCGTGTCTCCCTCCAAGGGATGCGGGATTGATCGTCAGAGCTCAGTTTCAAAGCTGGTGGTTTATTTAAATGGTTATTCAAGGGGTTTAGGGGTTCGGGACCCTTGCTACTGCTCACCCGGCTCCCGCATGTGAAATCAAATAAAATTTCTGGTGCGATGAAAAATAAATTTTGCGTTAGAGCCAAAATATGGTCATTCTTGAACTTTTTGTTAAACAATAACATCCAAAACATTGAAATCCCATTTTCCACGCGTTTTTTGCGTATAGCTCCAAGATTAGCACGATGCCACCCAATTTTTTTCGCTCTTATATTTGGCATAAAAACAGCTTAAAAATTTTGGAACAAACAATGCATGGTCTTCGAGACCAAAACATTGTAATTTTGACTTTTTTGTGGTAAAGTGTACAAAAAATTAATGAAGGTCTTCATTTAAATCTCCGTAATCTCAGTCGATGTCTTTTCCAAGGAATAAATTCATGAGAACTATAGCGATATGAGCATTTTGTCATACTCTTACAGCAGATTTGTGAAAATGTGATGCTACTTCTTTTAGTTGAAATAGGGCAAAAATGGGCCTATTACAACCCCCACCGTTCCAAAACAAACACGGTGGCCCTGTTTTTTATTTTATCTTTGTTTTTCATATGTATCAGTCTTCATGGAGAAAAAAAAATTAAAATAATTCTATCGGCGGGAAGTGTAGCCTCCTCTCGCATCCGTTTTTAGTGTCGGGCTTCGGGGAGGGACAGGAAGCCCGACACTAAAAACGGATGCGAGAGGAGGCTACGGGAAGTGTGGATCCCGAACTACCTTAAATGGTAGATGGTTTGAACTTGGACTTTCTCTTAAAAACACTGGAAAATGGAAACGGACGTTTATTACATTTACAAAGAAGTTTTAGTGAAGCAATTCGTATTTACCATCCGTCATCCTTTCCGGCTGAAAACGGTTTTTGAAATGAGGGTGTGCATAAATTAATTGCATTTTGCTTATTTTTGAACGTCAATAATTATAAAAATAATTTATATTTAAATCAACAAGTCATATGAACACTGTGCCAACTATAAACCACGTGACAGACTAGAAGGTAACCCATGGCAACCGCGACAGTGATGACCATCATGGGAAAACCAGTCCTAAAATAGAAGAAAAGAACATAATAAAGTGTTGTTTTTATTACGGTGATCACGTCTTATTGCATGTCATTTTCTCAAGCGTTAACAAGATTTCCGTCTCGCCAGTATTGAAACTTGATATCAAGTCGTTTAGACAAACAGAGTTTGCCTTGTCGTCATAAGTATTATCCCCAGTTATAGATGTGTGCGATAACGGTTATTAAATTGTGAAGGTAATACTGGAATTCCCCCCCCCCCCCCCCCCCCAAAAAAAAAGGGTACAATGTTGAGCAGAAAACTTCCTGATAATTGCTTCGACGAACACTTTCTGAAGTTACATTGTAGTGGCAGGCGAGAGGAGAGGGTTGGGGAAGTACAAAGAAATAAAAGTAAACTGATTTTCTCCAGGATTGTATCAGTTTCTAGTACGTACTTTGTAAATTTGATGAATGATATTGGATAGCCATATTGCTCAGCTAAACCAGCACAGACGACATTAGCAGAAGCACCGATCAGTGTTCCATTACCCCCTAGACATGCACCCATGGCCAACGCCCACACCAACGGCTCAAGAGGCAGCACATCGGTGTCACTCGAATTTAACTTGATAGCGATTGGAATCTAGACGAAAAACCAACAGTTGATAAGGGCGAAAGAATTGCCACATGTACAAAACAATGTGAGGAATGTTTACATGAAGAGACCAAGTTCGGCGGCTTTGACCTTTACTTCCGCATCTCAAAAAACATTCGCGTAGTTGGAAATCAATAATATTTCCTATAGCGGGAGGTCTGTACAAGAGAATCTAGACCGACTTTGGCAAGCGCGTGAAACCAATCAGATTGCTTCATTTGCTAGTGTCCAGACTCCAAGATTCATGGTTATATAATAATTTTTTTACTATAAAATCGTATATATCATTTAAGGGGCCACCTAGACTAACCAAGGTCACATGTAATAAATCGTATATATCATTTAAGGGGCCACCTAGACTAACCAAGGTCATGTGTAATAAATAGTATATATCATTTAAGGGGCCACCTAGACTAACCAAGGTCACATGTAATAAATAGTATATATCATTTAAGGGGCCACCTAGACTAACCAAGGTCACATGTAATAAATAGTATATATCATTTAAGGGGCCACCTAGACTAACCAAGGTCATGTGTAATAAATAGTATATATCATTTAAGGGGCCACCTAGACTAACCAAGGTCACATGTAATAAATAGTATATATCATTTAAGGGGCCACCTAGACTAACCAAGGTCACATGTAATAAATAGTATATATCATTTAAGGGGTTACCTAGACTAACCAAGATCATGTGTAATAAATAGTATATATCATTCAAGGGGTTACCTAGACTAACCAAGATCATGTGTAATAAATAGTATATATATCATTTAAGGGGCCACCTAGACTAACCAAGATCATGTGTAATAAATAGTATATATCATTGAAGGGGCCACCTAGACTAACCAAGATCATGTGTAATAAATAGTATATATCATTTAAGGGGTTACCTAGACTAACCAAGATCATGTGTAATAAATAGTATATATCATTCAAGGGGTTACCTAGACTAACCAAGATCATGTGTAATAAATAGTATATATATCATTTAAGGGGCCACCTAGACTAACCAAGATCATGTGTAATAAATAGTATATATCATTGAAGGGGCCACCTAGACTAACCAAGATCATGTGTAATAAATAGTATATATCATTCAAGGGGTTACATAGACTAACCAAGGTCACATGTAATAAATAGTATATATCATTCAAGGGGTTACATAGACTAACCAAGGTCACATGTAATAAATAGTATATATCATTCAAGGGGTTACATAGACTAACCAAGGTCACATGTAATAAATAGTATATATCATTCAAGGGGTTACATAGACTAACCAAGGTCACATGTAATAAATAGTATATATCATTTAAGGGGCCACCTAGACTAACCAAGGTCACATGTAATAAATCGTATATATCATTCAAGGGGTCACCTTGGATTAATAGGAATCTCAAAAAAGAGATGCGTTCACGGGACTATCTTAAGAAAAGAGCTTCGAAAACCAACAATGAAAACGATTGGATGGTTTACAAACAGAAGAGGAATAGTGTCAACAAACAAATTATGAAAACTAAAAGAGAATATTATCGGGATAAGTTGTTACAACACCAAAACGATCCTAAACAAACATGGAATACTATAAATGAATTGCGCGGGAAAAAATCTGACAACCCAGTCATCCGCGAAATAAAATCTGACAATCAAAACTTAACCGATTCAAAGGACATCGCGAATGCGTTTAATGATTATTTCACAAGCATTGCAACGCAATTAGCATCCGAGCTTAATGAAAAGGATTGCAGTGCTCATTATTCCAATTTTATAAGACCAATACAATCCACCTTTTCATTGCAACCCACTAATCCGCAAGCAGTTGAAGAGCTATTGAGATCATCCAAATCTAATAAAGCATCAGGTCTTGACGGTATCTCTAACAAGATATTACAAATCGCTGCACCATTCATCAGCAGTCATCTAAGTGATCTTTTTAATCTATCCATTCGAACGGGTGTTGTTCCCTCCGACTGGAAGGTTGCAAAAGTATCACCCATATTCAAATCCGGTACCCGTAATGATCCCAATAACTATAGACCTGTATCAGTTACATCGACCATTTCGCGCATACTCGAGAAAGTGATCCAAAGTCAATTGATTACATACACGGAAGAACAAAACCTGTTTTACAAATATCAATCCGGTTTTAGGCCTTTACACTCAACGGTTACTGCACTGCTTGACTTGACAAATGAATGGTCTTATAACATCGACAGGAAAATGGTTAACGGTGTAGTATTTCTAGACCTAAAAAAAGCTTTTGACACAGTTGACCATGAAATACTTCTATCGAAATTAGCTACCTACGGCTTTACACAACAAACACTGTCCTGGTTTAAATCTTTTCTAACGAATAGATCGCAGCAATGTTTTGTTAATGGTATATTATCTTATCCTTTACCAACGACACACGGTATTCCACAAGGTACAATATTAGGAACGACACTATTCCTCTTTTACATCAACGATCTACCAAACAGCCTTGATTATAGTAATACCCGACTATATGCCGACGACACAACTGACTAACTTTTTCTGACACAAATATGGTGAGTCTTAGCGAGCAGATGAACTCTGATTTGAGAGGTGTTGCTGACTGGCTTTTTGCCAACAAACTAACTTTGAATACTCTCAAATCGGAGTTCATGATTATTGGGTCTCACCAACGTCTAAATAATCAAAATGGTAACATTTCCATTCATCTTGATGAAGGGGAAATCAAAAGGAAAAACTCAACAAAATGTCTCGGTATATATGTCGATGAACATTTAACATGGCATATACACATAGAAAATATTAAAAAGAAAATCTCTTCTGCAATGTTAGCTTTGAGAAAATTAAAACCAATACTTTCAAGAGAACTGCTTGTAGTAATCTACAAAGCAATTATTGAGCCTCACTTCGACTACTGCTGTCTTGTGTGGGGTAGCATAAATGAAACTTTATCTGATAAGCTCCAAAAGCTCCAAAATAGATGCGCCCGTATAATCACAGGTGCACCATACCTTACCGTATCTACAGAAGAGGTTTTTAAACAACTCAATTGGGAAAAATTATCTATTAGAAGAGCTGAACAAAAAGCAAAAATGATGTTCAAAGTTGTAAATGGAAAAGTCCCAACATACTTGAGCGGAATGTTTAGCCTAAAAAATTGCTCTAATTACGATACTCGAGAATCAGATAAAACGTTTAACCTGCCAAAAGTTAGAACTGAATTATATAGGAAAAGCTTTGTCTACACTGGGTCAAAGCTATGGGACCAACTTCCAAAAGATGTAAAGAGTGCAAACTCTTTAAGCTCCTTCAAAAAACAAATTAAAAATATTGATCTCTGCTCCGATTGACAATTCACTTTGTAATATTTTAAATATATAATAATGTATATATATGTATAAATAAATGTTGTAAATAAGTAAATAATTTTAATATAATTGTAATTTTTATTGTAATTCATGTAAGAATTAGTTTCAAACGACCTCTAGGTAGAGCAATTTCAATTTTCGTTTTGTAAATTAGAAATTGATAGAGCATTCGTTTTTAAATAAAGTTATACCATACCATACCATGTAATAAATAGTATATATCATTCAAGGGGTGACATAGACTAACCAAGATCACATGTAATAAATAGTATATATCATTCAAGGGGTTACATAGACTAACCAAGGTCACATGTAATAAATAGTATATATCATTCAAGGGGTTACATAGACTAACCAAGGTCACATGTAATAAATAGTATATATCATTCAAGGGGTTACATAGACTAACCAAGGTCATGTGTAATAAATAGTATATATCATTCAAGGGGTTACATAGACTAACCAAGGTCACATGTAATAAATAGTATATATCATTCAAGGGGTTACATAGACTAACCAAGGTCACATGTAATAAATAGTATATATCATTCAAGGGGTTACATAGACTAACCAAGGTCACATGTAATAAATAGTATATATCATTCAAGGGGTCACCTAGACTAATCGAGGTCACATGTAATAAATAGTATATATCATTCAAGGGGTTACATAGACTAATCGAGGTCACATGTAATAAATAGTATATATCATTCAAGGGGTTACATAGACTAACCAAGGTCACATGTAATAAATAGTATATATCATTCAAGGGGTTACATAGACTAACCAAGGTCACATGTAATAAATAGTATATATCATTCAAGGGGTTACATAGACAAATCGAGGTCCAGGATAACATGAGTGACAATCTTACCATGGCTGTTGTAAATGGTATATTATCCACAAACGATGAAGCGAGAGCTGATATCCATATGATGGCAATAATAGCAACGGCTAACCTGCTACTCTTGTCTACATGCTGAAAACGAACATGTGTATATATAGGTTGTTGATCAATGAAAATCGTAGTTTAAAGCAAACTATATACATCAACAATCCCTTCTGTTATGACAACCCTTACCTCGATAGCAGAACATGTAGCTTCACTCAAGAACTCGAACAAGCCCAGCTCTTTTAATGCCTTAAATCATAAACTAATTTCATGAGAAATTACCACAAGGGGGTATAGCCCTTCCCCTTATTTCACACTCCCTCATACTCACGTGTGGAGTGCCCCCAGGTGTTTAGATAAAGCTGGTAAGGTGAAAGTTATGTGGGCTGTAAACTTGATATAATGGAACGAATATACGGGAGACCACGGGTAATCGATTCATGTAAACTGATTTGTTTTTCATTGTTGCATAGGAACGTCACGAAATAAAAAAACTGACTGTACCTCCATAAGAACGAAAAGACCAGCGAAGAAAACTAAGGTTGTCCATTCAACTTTCTCCATTAGCTCTTCGATGCTCTCAATATGTGCCAGTAGAATAAGGGCCAATGCACCAATTATTGCTATCCAGCCTATTAAAAACATTATTAAGGGAAATATCTCTCGTGCGCATTCACGGGATATGAATGCAATATGTAGAGCAGGTACCTTGGCTATCTAGGCCTCAACCAACTTGCCCCAGAAATTTTAATCTTAGAGTGAAAGATACTCTTCTCTCTCAGTAAGAGACATGCCCAGTATAATGCGCTGGTGAAGTTTCATAAATTTTTGGGATGTATCTCAGGCCGCCCAAGCAATGTCCTTCCACACTTTTCAGCACGGCGAAAAGGACGGCGCCCCCACTGCTCAGCCACCCTTGACATCCATAAAAGGTAAAAGAAGGTAAAAGAAAACTTTGCTTGCAGGCCAAGTGGAACGAATGGGCATTGAACCCATGTACTTTCACTGAATGGCCATGTTGAAAAGGAGATTGCTGGGGCGTCCTGTGGATGCATATAACGCTTCAGCTGACCTATAGTCATAGCGCTCCCTTTCCCTCGAAGTATTTCTGCTAGTAATATATCTATGTTTCACAACTGCAGCATCCATGGCTACACTATGCTCAATAAATTTTAAAACTCAAAAATATCTCATTAAACAATTTAAATAAAGGATAAATACTGTTGCGTTGTTAGTGTGCACATGGCGTGGGACGATGGCACAGGTGCTGATATCTATTCTGATTAACAACGTTCTACGACCCAGCAAGTACAGAAATAGAAAATCTATGATTTATATATCAGTTTATCGAATGGCTTACCGATAGCAAATTCTATTTGAATGAATGACTGTAGGAAGAAGAAGATGATGACAACAGCTATCACAAATCCACTCTTGACGAGAAGAGCAAAATCCGTGATTTTGTACTGAATAAAAAAAGATGTTGAAAAGATTTAGTTCTTTAACGGTTGTTTGAATAAAATACTGAACCATAAATAAATAAAACAGCGGAGAACAGAAGAGCAGATAATAGAACAAAATGTCATGGATGAGATTGAAGAGACGTTTCACACACCTTATTTTCTAGATCTTTGAGATTTTGTTTGAAAACTTGTTCTCTGGTTCTTAAAATCAAATTTAAAAAATAATTAAACAAAAAACAAAGTTCAAACACGCATTTTTTCCCCGTGCGTCGCCGAAAAGGCTCGATGTAAACCCAGAAAAAATGCACGCACATCATTCGCTCTGGCTAACACGCACCCACGGTTCTTGCAGGTTGGTTTCAGTTATACGCGCGCACAAGAAAAGAATCGATCGAACTAGACTGAAGGACAATCGGGGTTCAAATATGTAATAAGCTCGCGGGGTGGGTGGGGTGTGAAGTTGTGGTTTAGGAAAGTGCGCTTTACATAAACAAAAAAACAAAACAAAAAGATAAAATGCAAAGTCAAAACACATATATTTTGCACCCCTTAACAACAGGAAATAACACCGGGGTAGGCGTATAATTTTGAAAGTAATCACGGGTATTTAAACTTACTGTCGTCTTTCCATGTTTCGTATTGTAGTTTCCAGTCTCAGTATTTTTTGTAATAGTAGAAGTTTGACGGTTTTTTCTTCAGGGGAGACATGAGGTACACGATCTGCTGTACGTCTCCATATCTCAACTTCTCGTTTTAGCTCTATGATACGTAAATAAATAATCCTGGGAATGTTGAACTACTTTTAAGGTGTGTAGCTTATATAGCGTACGCAGTGCTCTACTAATAGGGGGCACTATCCCCTCAACACCCCCTACATTTATTATTTTACACATCCTCCCATGAATGTTTTGTTAGGAAAACTGGACGACACCCCCTTCCCCAAACAAAATAATAAATCACCAATGGAATGAGAGGACAACACTTCATATCTCAGCACGACCATTCGTTGAGAATCAAACGGGCGAAGTCAAAGTTGTGAGAGACCGGCACTCCCCCCTACTCTGTTAACTATGCCGCCTGTTCTATTGCAAATCGAAACGGGGTATAGGTTTCTGGTCTAAACAGGCGTGGATTTCCCAAACAAATCTGATAGTAACAAGTGAAACTTACCAGCTATTTCAGGTGAGTCAGGGTTTTCCAAACGAATACGAAGGTACAGTAGCCTACACAATTACAAAAATACAAAGCCAATGAATACTCTTTAATCCATTAACATTATTATGCATGACAACCCTAGAATGTACTGACATCAATATCAGGTTTATAAAGTACAATTTATACGTAAAGAAGACAGATCAAAAATAAGAACTAGAAAAACATCGCACTTGGGTTGAGTCGATCCAACCATAGTAAGTAACCATGATCAGTTTGTCTAAAACTTTTTTCCACACAATTAATTTTTCAAAACGTGTATAGGTTACCTTAAGCCACCATATCCAACAATGAAGCATATCACTATGCCAGGTAAGAGGTGCTTGGTGAAATCTGTGAACGTGATGCACTAGATAGACCACAACGACAAAAAAATTACAGTCATTACAGAGACGCTTGAAATATGCTAAAAATTATGTTATATGACATGTATCGGGTCCCAGAGGCTATCGTTCTTCTTTAGAAAGCAGAAGACTCGCCGCAAACTAAGCAGTTCTATAAAAAAAGAAATTAATGCTTCTGGTAGCCAGTTATTTAACACAACATGTAGGATAACGTTGTATTGATAATAACAAACAATCGGATATTGTGGGAAAGGATCAGTCATGGTTGAGCATGATATGAAGATATGATATGCAAACAAAGAAGTTATACACCAAAGCCGTACTCGGCTGAGGCAAAGACCGGATTCAGTTGGTATATTATTCATTCAATTAATAATCACAACTGCAACTAATGACAATGAAAGTTTATGTAATTCATTCTTCACTTGAATTTTACAAAGAAAATATTTTAGTCACTGATATCCCACTCTTTCTCAGTGTCCAATAATTTTTCATATTGTACTGGAAATGACGTCATCATCCAATAAATTTTATTAGTAGCAAATAATCAGTTACAGCAGCAAATAATCAGTTACAGTAGCAAATAATCAGTTATAGTAGCAAATAATCAGTTACAGTAGCAAATAATCAGTTATAGTAGCAAATAATCAGTTACAGTAGCAAATAATCAGTTATAGTAGCAAATAATCAGTTATAGTAGCAAATAATCAGTTACAGTAGCAAATAATCAGTTATAGTAGCAAATAATCAGTTACAGTAGCAAATAATCAGTTATAGTAGCAAATAATCAGTTATAGTAGCAAATAATCAGTTACAGTAGCAAATAATCAGTTATAGTAGCAAATAATCAGTTACAGTAGCAAATAATCAGTTATAGTAGCAAATAATCAGTTATAGTAGCAAATAATCAGACTGTATCATTGGAATAAAACTCACTGCATTCATTATATCTTTATGTGATACCAGTAGTACATTAGGGGGGTCTCCAATAGCTGAAAGAAAAGATATAGCTGAACTCAGAATAAACGCACAGGCAGAGGAGGCGATGTTTTATAGAGTAAAAATTACATTTTGCAGAAATCAAAATTGATTTATAAAGTAGATTTAACTGACTAAAAATAGGGGCAGCTAATCACTCCTGTCACCACACCCTGAAATGTGCGTCTGGTGGATAAAGCACATTAAGATGACATTGAGTGCAGACTATTACATTGTGACATGAAAATCTGAGAGGGAGTACACATCCCTATCATAGCACCAGATAATAATTGTACATCCCACTCACCTGTTGCTGTGCCACCTATATTTGAGAAAATGACCTCTGCAATAAGAACATTGGTTGGGTCTAAATTCAATACTTGACACAACCTGTAATGAAGAGACACATCATTCAACTAATGGTGCGTCAACTAAATGTTATGTGCTTTGGCATGATGGGTATTTTTGTGTAAAAAGACATTTTCATTTACTCTGACTTATACAAATTATGCCATATCCATGTTTTGCCCATGGGGACGGAGGGGGGGGGGGGGGGGGGCTTAACATACCAAATTGTAACATTGTGACCTTCCCCAGATACACCCATGCAAATGACCCATTACAGTGTGACCTCCCCCAGATACACCCATGCCAAAGACTTATTACACTGTGACCTCCCCCAGATACACCCATGTAAATGACTCATTACACTGTGACTTCCCCCAGATACACCCATGTAAATGACTAGCTACAGTGTGGCCTCCCCCAGATACACTCATACAAATGACCCATTACAGTGTGACCTCCCCCAGATACACCCATGTAAATGACCCATTACAGTGTGACCTCCCCCAGATACACCCATGCCAAAGACTTATTACACTGTGACCTCCCCCAGATACACCCATGTAAATGACTCATTACACTGTGACTTCCCCCAGATACACCCATGTAAATGACTAGTTACAGTGTGGCCTCCCCCGGATACACTCATACAAATGACCCATTACAGTGTGACCTCCCCCAGATACACCCATGTAAATGACTCGTTACAGTGTGGCCTCCCCCAGATACACCCATGCAAATGACCCATTACAGTGCGACCTCCCCCAGATACACCCATGCAAATGACTCATTACACTGTGACCTCCCCCAGATACACCGGCCCATACAAATGGATCGTTACAGTGTGACCTCCCCCGGATACACCCATACAAATGGCTCACTGTACCTGACCTGATAGTTACTGGTGTTAACAGAAGAATGGTTGTAACATTATCCTGAAAATCAATGAAAATGAACCACTATAAATGTAGTTTTAGTACTTGTATTACTAGCCAAGAATGTTGAGGCACAGAGAAAACAGTTGCTCAACTATGCATGCTTTTTCAATATAAAAACAGATACTTGTTTGTCTATCAGCCATTTGAATAACTTCATCTATTTGTTGTATATTTCAGTGAGTTGGACATATTTGTTTCACCAATATTATTAGCTTTGAAATGAATAACTTACCAAAAATGCAGAAACCACCCCAGTGATGACACACAATAATGTCATGAGACTCCACACTCTGCCCTTAGACATCTTATACGCCTACAAAAAACAAGTAACCAGTAATTTGCATGTTGTTTGCATGTGATTGTCAAAGAATAATGGATCAATCTAATCTTGACACATATTACCTTCAAAGCTATATAGTCAAAGAAACCAGTCTGAGAAAATACCGCCACAAGAATCATCTGAAGTGCAATAAAAATGATATATGATCATAAAAACACCAATTTGAATAGAATGACACTGTCCACTGGTTCGCCCTGTTTGTAGAGTTGGCTTGCAGTGCCTACCCTCACACTGTTTCAAGACTAGGCGGTGAAGTTAAAGTAGTACCAGATCTTCAGAAATCATCAATGAATGTTTTTTTCAAATTCTGTCATTTGAAGATTATTTTTAGGGCATTCAAATAGTGGGAAAAAATGATGTGGTCCGTACTGGTTTTCGAGGTGTAAGACGTGATTTTTCAGTTTTTTGTGCGTTTTTACAGAAAATCTACCTCAATCAATAAATTCAAATCATTCCCTCCCATCCATTTATAGAAGAAAAGCAAAAAAACTGTTTTGAACTATAGGTATTGAGTTTAGAAAATATATCAAGATAAAAAATACATCCAATATTATATAAGTAGTGTAAAAAATAAATTGTAGAAAGCAACATTCATTGTTTTCGGCCAAATTATATGTTTGTGCTGGTGTAAAAATGTAGAAATTTGAGAAAATTGGTCAATTAACTTAAGTCAATTAACACAAAAAACGTTGTAATTTCGATGTTTTGAGCGGGAAAGCATGGGCACTAACTTCTATTTAATAGGTCCATATAAAGTGTTTCAAAATTGATTTTGAGTGAAAAGTCCGCAAATGCCCAAATTTTGCCTTTAACGTACGGTTTCAATTTTAGCTATGCAGGAAATCTTATTCAGATCACATGCGCGAGCTGGATGCGCAGTAACAAGGGTCCGGTACTACCTTAAGTTAAGAATTCCGATGGTTGGCATAGTATTAAATATTCCATGGTACCCTGAGGATGTGCATGTCTGCCCAAAAGCTTGGTCATTTAAAGTATCATTTGGCTGAAGATACTAGTTCTGTATTTAAAGGTGCAATTGTTGCAACAAAATCATTCTTGACAGCGATTTCTTTTGGGGGGTGTGCTGTTTAATATGATCATAAACTATTTAAGATATTAGTTAATTTTTGTGAATCAAAAGACATGAATGACGATCAATGAAAATATTGATAACTTTATATTCATCTCATGGATCACAAACATACCATTCCAAACAAGAGACTTAGAGTTTCCCATTCAATCCACATCAATACAGTGTCCAGTGTAGGTCTCTATTCAAATAATAATATTCAATTTGATATTAATGATGGAAACAAACAAGTATTTATCATTATCATCATCCAACTGCCGTTCAGATGGCCTCTACAAACTAGCTCCAAAGGGCTCAGTCTGTCATTGCCTTGGGAAGCTCTGTCCATGTGAGTCCAGTTTCTCTTGCCAAGGTGTCTGGGAATGTAAGAGGTCAATTCCCCTTCTTCGAACAAGGGAGCTTCCAAGGGAGCTTCTTCTTTAGCATAACCACCAACAATTACATAAAGAGAAACACAAAAGAAATGTTTTGGGTATTTTTATGCACTTTTTGAATGCATACATGCTTCAAACACATTCAGAAAAATTTTTAGTCTTTGACTTTGATCAAGATTTGTGTGTTGTTGTCAGTGCTACAGGGTGGGGAGGCATGGAACAGATAATAAAACAGGTTCAGCAAGTTTATTATCCAGAATGCATTGCTGTAGTGTTTTTTTTGTTAAAACATTTGTGGTATGAAATATTGGCATCAGCTATGGATGTTGGAAATGAAAAATTAATAATTAAAACTGTATACTGAATAAAAAATAAAATGCATGAATTTCAACGTCTGAAAATAACACACACAAAAAGACATCCAATTTTTGCTTAAATTGGATGGTTCTAAAAAGGTAACCATGTACCTAGTGTTTCAGTATTCAATCCGCACCAAACATACATACATGCAATTTATACAACATGTTGCTTTATACCTTATTGAGATAAGACAGGACAGATAAAGCAGCTAAACCTCCAAGCATTGAAGCTGTTGCTCTGTGGACAAGCTATACAAAACAATTGAAAAAAATAATTATAATTACAATTTATTAAGTATTTAACATACTATCACATTCAGTACAAGAATTACAAGTCAAATAGGATCTAAATGGTAGATGGAATGGCCTTAATAAAAAAAGGAATAAAAGATAATCAGCTTTTCAATAAAGGAAATAAAGAAAACGACTGTTGTGTGGCAGAGGGAAGTAGAAGCAACTGAAGCAAAGACGACAGAACAGAAAAAGAGTAAATGGAAGAAAAGAGGTGACTTGAGGAGCAGGAGTTCTATTAACTTTTTGAATAAGCTTCTGAGTAATTTAGGTAGTCATCTGTGTCCCAAACGTTTTCTAGGGGTGTCTGGGGGCATATTTATTAATTAAGACACACAAAATAACCGGTGGTAAGAGATAAAATAGGCAGTGCTATACCGCTGGTAGCCGTCTGGCCCTGGAGGAGTGAAGAGTGCTTAATTATTTTATTACCTCAAATATGATCAACACATAGACCCCACACAAGATAAGAAATGCCAAGACAATCTAGTAAAAAATATAATAAACAGGTGCTGTCAGTAGTAGCATCATGGCTTCTAAAGTTGTAAAGTAATGTAGTACTTATTCAACACATTTCACATTAATTCTCAACATACTTTATACAAGAAATGATCACCCCATTACTGGTTAGTGTGAAAGTATGAAAAGACAAGACTTCAGTTAATTAACACCCTTATCTGAGAAGACAACAATTAAAAAAAACAACAAACAAATTCCTGAATGATAGGATGTTAATGTGACATGGTGTACAACTAACCTGAATAGTTTCATTGACTGTCTCGCAGGAAAGTGTAACTGCCACTGCTACTGAATAGTTGTCTTCTGAATAAAGTTGGAGCCTCAGAGACATACCAGTGGTGTTTGGTCTGCAAATGGAACAGAATTTTTGAGTGCATGTATCTCAGTTATATTTTTCCGAACACAAAATAATAATATATTATAAATAAATAAAAATACTGAGGGCTCAAAATTCATACTAAATCACAGTATTTATCATTTTTTCAAACCAGTTGTCAGAATAATAAGAAACACTTATTTTGTTATTTTTCCTACTCTGAAGGAACTGTAAACGTCATAGTCCTTGTAGTCAAACTAGAGTTCTTTTCTGCTTGAGAGGTCTTCACAAGTACTGGCAGTTTAGTGTTGTCCTGAAATAAATATATTAATAAATATTAATACAAATATAATGATGTCTGGTAGTTAACTCCCAAAGTCCCTCCAGCTTTGGGAAACCAGACAAGGTTATATAGTGACAGCCCAGATCACAGACACCAGCAGCTCTAGATCTGTATCCTGCGTTCATTCCACTTTTGGAAAGGATTCTTTAACTTCACAGATCTATAAAGTGTAGGAGTGTTAAATAAGAGTCCTCCGCTTTACTGTTCTTATCCAAGACAAAAATTTCTAATCATTTGCACAAAGGCAGCAATTTTTTCTTAATCTTCTCAATGGTGGTCTGGCCACAGAAACTAGGACCTCCCTCACAATAATAAAGTGAGTTCAACATTATCAATAAGATTTTTTTATCTAGTAATGTTGTCAATTAACAGACAAAGAAAGAAGAAAAAAAGGAACTTTATTTCACACAATTCCTGTCTGTATATATTATGTTAATATTCCAGAAAGCCAAGCATGCACACTTTCCCCCCTCTTTCCACAAATGCTCCTTTTGACAAGTATTTCAAGCTACACTGTCTACAAGCTACAGTACTGTTCACAGAATGGAAAGAAGTCAGAACAAAAAGATGTGAAGTTCTCACAGGAGAACAAGGCCACTCACAAGCCAACTGTCTAATCTCAAATGTCCAATCTGTCTAATTTTTTACAAGACTAACATCGTGAGACAAATGATAAGTAACTTTATATTTATTTATATGTCTAATCTCCATTTGTCTTAGGTGTGAACATTTTTACCTTTGTATTTCCATAGCCAGATGGCATTTCAAGCCCAACAAACAGAAAGTTAGATGAATTGTTGTTATCTGAATTCCAAACAAAAAATCAATATTCGATAATAAAATAAGAAAATCATTATTGGCACAAGAAACAGACAAAGAAACAAGAAAGACAAACATATGGGATTTGTACAAGTGGAATACTGTACCAATCACCATCTGCATTCATCATATTAAATGATTAATGCCTGGTACATATCCTCCCCATGGTTGATAAGACAATAACCTATAAGAGAGTCTTGTGCTGTATATCCACAATGGTATAGTTTCAGAGTACTGAAGTGTGATGTCACAAAAAATTAAAAGTTTGATTTTAGATATTTTGATTCCTGATTTGTAAGAACAAGCTCACATTCCAAATTTCATAAAAATCAGTTCAATAGTGGCTGAGATATGAGCAGCTGAATATAATAATAATAATATTTATAATGTGTGTTCTCCATGGTGAGATATAATATATATACTGGTAATATAATTTATAATTATGCCATACATTTCTCTGTCAGTGAGTGTATTTTTGCCTTTGGTTTGATCTTGATGTTTGGAACAAAGTCAAAATTAATGGCATAATTATTATATATTCAGCTGGACATATCTCAGCCACTGTTAAACTGATTTTGACAAAATCACGAATTTGAGCCTCTTTTAATACAATCTTTGCAAATTGGAAATCAAAATTTAATAAAACATGAAATTATTATCTTCACTTTTAATTAATTCTGTATAACAACCATGATGATAGCAGCAGATTACATTCTCACTCAATGCAAAAATGACTTAATCACACATTCAATCATACAATTTTACATTCATCCAAGGTGATAGAATTTCTACTAGTTGTGCTTACCTTCCTCAGAGAAAGGGCCTTTCACTGTTACCCTCACAACTTGAGAATTTTTAGGAATGACAAACTCTGAGATTGTTGAAAAAAAATATTTATTTAACATCACAAAAATAAATGTGCCAATTCTATTAAATTATTTAATAATACATGTATTTGAAAAGAGTTTAAATCAAATTTATATTTACCTTGATCTAGATGATTTGAAATGCACACAAGTTTCTCTGTATGCTGGTTTTCATTACTGCTCACAAAAAGACCCTGAAAAGAGATTACAAGAGAGTGAAAATTTATTACAAAAACTTACATCAAAGGCATATCATTACTGAGAGTAAAATTGAGACAATTGCCCTGATGTATTATATGATCTCTTTTTGCAAAGGAAAGGACCCTGCATTTCTGCAGATAAATGCAAATATCCACACATCTGCCTTAATTCATAAGGACAAGTGAGATAAAACACACAGAATAGTATGCACTGCAGAATATTTTATATATTTTATCTGAAAGGATTACTTTACAATTAAGTTTCATACTGGATTTGGCGATTCTTAATCCCATGCACACAAATACCCACAAATCTATTTTCAGGTATTAACAAAGTGACGACATTTGGAGCAATTATAGAATACCCTGTCACCCAATGATTCCAGTAGCGGCACTCTTTGAAATGAATATTAACAATAGATGTTATTGTTATGCTAATAAGTGACAGGGTATTCTATAATTTAGCTAGCCCGACATTTAATAATATCCATTTGTAGATCAAAATCGTATTCACAACAGAAATATAACATATGTCCAGTATGTTCACGATAACTTACAGCAAAGACTACACACCAAATAAAGAGTATAAATGGCTTGGATTTCTTTAGATATTCTCTGAAAAAAATACAGCTGTTATCAACTCAGCTCAAAGTAGTGCAATTTTATATTACACAGGAAAAAAATTAGTGATTCCAATAATGGGTATATTTTGGATTTAAAAAGTGTTGTTGGGAAAGTGCTACAAATGTTGGATTTTGTAAAGCCCGATTTGTAGTATACAACTAGTCGCTTGTGCTTTAAAAGTGTTTTAGAATGTCCTACAACTATTTTTTGGATGTTTTGAACCTCATGACTAGTCGTATACTACAAATCGTACCGTGTAAATCAGACTTAACACAATGATAATCCAAAATAAACCCATTCTGGCGGTCACAAATTTTCTGAAACGCAATCTTTTTTTTTAACTTGTGGATTTGGTGAGAAGTAAATCCACAAGTTATAAAACTCTTCAAAGTAGTCCACACAATTTAAAAATAATGATGGTAGTGTTGATGATGGCTGAATTTAATCATCATGATAATGATGACTGAAAGTGATGATGATTGACGAGGAAATATAAAATAAATACAATGACACCAAATGATGGTGGATACTGTTCATAAGCAACGCAGTAACAAACAACAACAATGACAACATCACTGACAATACTAAACAATATTAAATGATAAAATTAACTCATGCATTATAATTCTCATCCTAGTATATTGTTCGAAAACAAACTTCCAAAACTTCTCGACGAACATTTCTTGCACGTAAACTTACTTGGCAATCATCCATTTAGTTAGCCTTTCTTCTGCCTGTTTAACACTTCTATAATCAATTAACAACGGTGTATTTTCAGTCACATGAGATCGTGGTGAAGTAGGAGGTATTTCAAATCGGTCCTGAGTCATAACATCAGGCTCAAGGTCACAAAAAGAAGCATTATCACTTTCGTTTCCACTTCCTTCATCTGGTGTTTGGTATCTAGAGTTGCGCGAAGAAATACTTGTTTCGCCACTTCGTTCAGTGTAGGTACTCGAAGGCGACGCAGAATTCAATCTTCTGCTCACTTCCATGGCTTTTCTGCAGCTGGAACTGTAAGCATTGCGAAAGAAAATGATCAGAATCAAAACAGAAATTAAATGTGATTGCAGCCAAGAAGCCGTTGCAAAATGAACTTTATGCTTACATTATTTTCGTTGAACCCTTTTCATGACATGTGGATTCTGTTATTGATTCATTTTATCTTTATGTTACGGAAGCAGTTTAAATCTTTAAGATATTTAACATAAGTTTTTTCAAGAAAATACGAAAACCCTAAGAACCATAAAACCAACCTGCCATTGCAGGACTTGTACAACAGGAAGCCCAATAACAAAACTAACCCAGTGTACCCCACAAGGGTCAAATTTTGTCGTTTTGAAGGGAAGTTCCATCAAAGATGGCCGCCAAGGTCTTTCTCTGTCGACCTCGAGATTTATTTGATTGATGGGCTTCTTGCTTCAATGAATACTACCATGGACTTACGTATTTCCGCCGATGCAGATATCAAACGACTTCGAGAAATGGTCCAGAAGCTCGAAGAGAAAAATGCAGCGATAAAAACTCCTGAAAGCCCTCGTCAAAGCAGAGTGGCTTCTAGCCCTACTTCTAAATACAAGAACGAAAAAATGACTTCTAGTCCTGTACTAGAGAGAGTTGCTGTAAGATTACACTTAGATGAAGTTCCTTTATTGAATCTAAGTGATGCTGATTCAGAAGAAGAGGATACATGGTACAAAATAATGACATTTACTTCTTTAAAGTTAGAAATAGCTCATTTGTTGATTTTTTTCATGTGTGTGTTTACAGATTGACTTACTCAATGCGAAGTAGTTGACATAATTTCATGATCAGTTGTCACATCATTGTGTCAAGTTTATTCAGGAGTCATTCCCTATATTCTTGATTTCTTATGGGCTGAAAATGTGTAAATAATTAAATCACGCCAGTTATCAACCTCGCACTGCATGTATTCCCATTTGAAAATAATCCACTTATTCTTACACTGATTCCTGTTGACGATATTCTGTTGCCTTTCATCTGATACTCATATCCTTCAGTATTCTTCAAAATAAAAGGGGTTTGAATTAATGTGGTTTAAAGAAAGACTGATAGTAGGGTGCCATGGGCGACCAAGTGGTTAAGCCTCTTGCCTCTCAACGCTATGATCTGGCTTTGAGCCCTGGATCGGGAGCTGGATTATATGGTATTGTTATTATTATTGATTGTAAGGTTATATAATTTTGTTTTAATTGCTTATTTTAGGCTATATAAATCTCCAATTCACTCGCCTACCCCAGCACAGAAATCGGTCTCTCCATACAAGTATCTTAAACAAAGTATTGATCATCAAAATGACTTGAATAAAGTGAGGGGATCATTGATGGCAAAACTGGAGTCCATAGCTGCTCAAGAAGGTGTGACTTAAAAAAATAGTGCTCATTTAATATCAATTCTTAATGAACAGATAAATTAATTAATTATTTAATTGATGGGCTGACAATATTATTTAATAGGCAAGTTACACATGTCTTACAAGTCACATAAAATTCCATCTCATATAAATCAATGATCTTCAATGCCAATCAATAATTGTCATTCAATCAATGAAACAGTTGTTTTGTGAGACCAAATAATATTTTACTCATAAGCATAATTTAGTATTAGGATTGGCCTACTAAGATAATCTGATAAATGATTGTGTGTGTTTGTGTGTCTAGAATCATTGTCAAGACATGATATAAGTGACACTCCGGCTAAAGAGCCATCTAGTATGAACAAGACTTTTACTGTTGACGACCATTCTTACAGTAATAGTGACTATACAGAATTAGATGACCTAGAACCTTTGAATATCAGTGGCAGTGGTACATGTAAGTTATGCATAAAAATAACTGAACTATACTACATTATTTTGAAATAAATGTGTGCTTTGTTAAATTGATATGTGAGTCATCTAACCTTTTCAATTAACATTTAGATCCAATTAGACGACGTGGAACACCATCAAGACCTCCTCAAAGTAAGAACTGATAACACCCAATATAGCTCTGTTGTTTTACATCTTCACATACAGTGCTTTTTGAGAAAACAATGTAGCAATATAGCAATAATTTAATGTTGCTTTTTGTCCCTATAGCAAAGTTGTACAAGCCTTGGGAAAATCTTAATCTTGGTGGTGATGATGATGATGACAATGACTTCGATGACCCTCCATTAGAAGGTAAAAAAGAACTGCCATGTATCATGATCATAACTTATTCTATCAAGAAAATCATCAGCAATAACAAATATTTGTTTTGTTAGCTCCAATTGTCAGAAGAGGCACATTTACAAAGCCTGTTGCTCGCAGAGGACAATCTCCAAGTAAGTATAACAAATAATATAAGGAGCACATAGAAGGACATGGAGCAACACAAAAACACATGCTGTATGAAAATTAACATTAATCATTTACTCTCACATTTTGATGTCAGTCAGCATGCAATCATGTTGTTGTGGGGGGTGGAAGATCAGAGTGAGGAATGATGTAGATGGTCTGTTTTAAGAGGTGGGAGAGCTTAGTATAGACCCAGAGCTACACTCAGTTGCTAAATCGTTGGGACATCAACAGTTTTTTCTGTTCCCTTTCGAAACTTCTCCTTTTTTATGTATACACCGTTTTCATCCACTTCAAATCCTCCCTCCCCTGATTCAATGTTGTATTGGCGTTGTTGTGACATGTTTATCATCATCAAGGCTACCAACATTGCAGAGGGGGGAGGGGTTAGAGTTTGAGAACAATACTGAGCAGTTTATTTCATCTAAATTTTGTGTAGTGTCCCAACTAATTTTGCAACTGAGTGTAGGCCTTGTCAGCCATCAGGAACCAGCAAGATAGGTGAAAAACTTCACTAAAATGCTACTGTTAACTAACTACTTTAATCATGGCTCTAACATGAAAAGGAATAAGTTTGACATTTTTATACTGTAGTGTATAAATCACTTTACAGGTTGCTGCATGTTAAGAATTCAATGACCTGTAGCATGCCATTATTTTAACATTGTGTTATGAATATATCACACGTGTTGTATCAAAGGAGCTCATGATGATGCAGATGGTGGTATGGTTAGACCAAGAGGGAGAAGTTCTCAAAGTTCTGCTCCTGGTAGTGACGATGAGGATTTTGATAATGGTGAGTGGATGTTCAAACTTATTTGTGTAAGATAAATGAATGCCTTCATTGTACAATGGCTTACAAAGTGCTTGCTGCAAACTCATGACATGATTGAGTTCAAGTTGTACCAGTAGATCATTTTGGGATTCTTCATTATATACTCAAGGCATACTCATTTTCAAGAGCAATTAAAAATGTCTAAATGTTTAAAGAAGGATGTGTGGAAAGTGTTGCACATGTTTCATGGAAACATAAAGATAAATGTCACATATTTACGTTTTTTGTTTATCAGCTCCTGTGGTAAGAAGAAGAGGAGCAAAACCAGCTGCTAACCCTGCAGGTATGTTGTTAATAGATACTAATATTCTACTAATACATCAACATTGTGTGAAAGATGTTTTAGTGGTCATTATATGGTAAGTTACATGATCATTTTTTTTGTCATCAGTTCTTCCCAGTAATGATATTCCTATAGTAACCAAAGTCAAACCTAGAGGACAAGCAACACAAAGTTTTGCTCTATCAGTTCCTAGTGACGATGAAGATGATTTAGAACTAGAAGGTCTGTACTTTATCAATTACAACTAGTTAAACACAGCAATATTCTCACAACCAATTGACTGTTTCCATGTAACTTCTTCTAGTGAACCCTAACAATAGATAATTTGTATGTGACTTATTTGTTTAGTCCACCAACATGCAGTAATACCATGACTGGCAAATACTTTTAGTAGGTGAAAATCTTTGCATGGTTTACAGCTTTTTTGTATTTTTTATATGTGCTATATATATATATATATTTATTATGAAATTGAAAGTGCCTTACTGCAAGTTACTATTTTGATGTCTATTAGAAGTTTACTTTTAATTAATTAACCGGTACTCTTAGGTCAAACTTAAACATCCAGCATTTTTTCTGCCCAAACACATTGTTTGATAATGAGCTGAATTCATTAGTAGGACAGATCATGTTGTATTGTCAATAAACTACAATTTACTGTGGATTGTGATATTTTAGCTCCTGTGATAAGGCGAAGAGGAGCAGGACCACCAGCAAGAAGTAGTGTAGGTAAGCTAATCTTACTCACAGTTATTTCTTCATATTCAATAAAACATCAAACTCTCAAAAACACTTTAAAGAGTGAACTGTCAATGAATTGATGCTCAATGTCTGGCATGTTTTCAGAGATGAGTCAGAAAACAATTCTTGGTAACTATTAATAAATGCACACTTCATGTACTTAGTGACACTAATATTAGAATTGACGTTATTATGAAAAATACTTGGCTTTCTTGATTAATTGCCCTTAGTCTGGCTTCTCAGCCAATCAGAGCCTGCATTATATCTCAAATATTTTATAATTATTTATGGTGATGATTAGGCTCGCCACAGCTTGCATGGCAAGCTGATAATGACGATGATGATATGGGTCCCATTAGACCTCGACGGCGTGGTACACCAAAGAATGATAGCAATGATGATGGTGATTTTGATGGTGAGTGATTGTAGTCTCTTCAAGGTTATATTAGTGTATTTATTATTTATGGGATATTTTATCAATAATAATTTAATATTATATTACTGGTGACAAATCAACCCAATATTTACATCACACGTCACACAATGCTGGGAGTACACTGTTGTGTGACACATGACAGTGACATTATTGCAAACAAGATGGATGGGTGGTCAGTACCTCCCCTAGACCAGTATGTCAGAACAAGATGGATGGGTGGTTGATGTCAGTACCTCCCCTAGACCAGTATGTTAGAACAAGATGGATGGGTGGTTGATGTCAGTACCTCCCCTAGACCAGTATGTCAGAACAAGATGGATGGGTGGTCAGTACCTCCCCTAGACCAGTATGTCAGAACAAGATGGATGGGTGGTTAGTACCTCCCCTAGACCAGTATGTCAGAACAAGATGGATGGGTGGTTGATCTCAGTACCTCCCCTAGACCAGTATGTCAGAACAAGATGGATGGGTGGTCAGTACCTCCCCTAGACCAGTATGTCAGAACAAGATGGATGGGTGGTCAGTACCTCCCCTAGACCAGTATGTCAGAACAAGATGGATGGGTGGTCAGTACCTCCCCTAGACCAGTATGTCAGAACAAGATGGATGGGTGGTTGATCTCAGTACCTCCCCTAGACCAGTATGTCAGAACAAGATGGATGGGTGGTCAGTACCTCCCCTAGACCAGTATGTCAGAACAAGATGGATGGGTGGTCAGTACCTCCCCTAGACCAGTATGTCAGAACAAGATTGATGGGTGGTCAGTACCTCCCCTAGACCAGTATGTCAGAACAAGATGGATGGGTGGTCAGTACCTCCCCTAGACCAGTATGTCAGAACAAGATGGATGGGTGGTCAGTACCTCCCCTAGAACAGTATGTCAGAACAAGATGGATGGGTGGTCAGTACCTCCCCTAGACCAGTATGTCAGAACAAGATGGATGGGTGGTTGATGTCAGTACCTCCCCTAGACCAGTATGTCAGAACAAGATGGATGGGTGGTCAGTACCTCCCCTAGACCAGTATGTCAGCACAAGTCAGACCTGTCAGTTGTACTTCTTGAGAGTTACTGGCTAAAACATACGTACTTCTTATTAGTGAGTATGTAGAACAAAAAAGAAGTTCACAAGACATCTGTTGTTATTTTAGGTCCAGTTGTAAGAAGAAGAGGACCACCATCCCCTAGACCAACAGATGATAGTTTGGTGGTCACAGCAGGTGAGTTCATTATTATAATATGGAGTTGCTCATTCAAGGGAGATTTTGCATTGTTGTTTGTCTAGTTTCATTCAGTGTTTATTTTGTCCTATAGTTCGTCGACGTGGAGCCCAACCAGCTGATGGCCAAATACGGCCAAGAGGTTCTGGTCTACCTGCTCCATCACAAGGGGGAATACCAGGTGTGTTCATTGATAGATTGATTTTTCTCAGAGTCTCCAAAAATATACACATTAAAACTTGAGCTCATGAAGATACATGAAAAAATGATTTAATACATCTCCTGGATATAAATAAATTACACAACTATGAAAAAACTATTACATTTTTTATTGAAAATATTATTATTTAATGGTGTTGATGAATTTCTAATTGCAAAATGTAATATAATTTATTTTGAAAATATAAGTTATTTAAATTTTCATCATGTTTAATATAAACATTCGTCCAATCACTTGATGTTTAAGAGTATTTTCATTAATTTTGTTGTTTCCTCATTTCTTTTTGTTCAGCTCCAAGTAAAAGATCACAAACATCACGACTTAGAATGTCAGCAGATTCTGAAGTCAAGAGAAGAAGTTTACCACAAGTACCATCTGATAGCATGATACATTCTAGAGTACGATCATCATCACCAGCATCAGGAGTGGTTCCACGAGGCAGTAAACTAGCAGCACCAAGGTATACTATGTGAATAAGACTTATTTACTTCTGCATTCTAAGGCCAGTGGTTAATATGCATACAAGATATGCCACCTGATATTGCAGATGAAAATGTTATTACCTTATGCATACAAGTCTTTTATCTGTTACATTTCACTCTATTATTTAACATTGAAGGATGCCAGGCAGAAAAACAGACAATGACTCACAAACTGACAGTCATTACTGAGCTCTTACTAACAAGACATAGGCAGAGAGGCTGTGGCTAATATTAACTTATGCAGTCACATAAACTAATTTCTGAACATACAGACAGTTTAACAAACATGACATATAGCAACTGGGGATTCATGGAACAGATGAACAAAATGGTCTTACAAACCCATACTGTCTGGTAGAAGATAAAGCAACATTTTCATTAATACACATACTTGGCTGGTGCTTGACAAACACCAGTAATCTTCAGGTTTATACTAATTTTGTTTTCTTTCTTGTAGACGAATCCCAACACCTCGTACAACCAATTCCTACTATGCTGCTGAAAGTGATCAGAATTGGCAAGATGGCTGCTACTAATGAATAGCTGCTATCATACTTCAACGCAAATAAATATGAAGTCCTGCTGGACCAGGACACAACTTAATGCATCTTGACTGTATAGTGACTAATACTGGCACATCAGTACACAATGATCACAATAATATAAGTGAAGAAAATGCTGTCATATAGAAGTAGTCAGACATGAGCACTTGGCAGAATTTCGTTCAAAAAAAGAAAAAAAAACACTTTCATCTGATAGATGGTATAAGAATGTCGTCCTCACATGATTTACACTTAAGATAAGATCATTTAATATGCATAAGTGATGACAAAAGAGACATAAAGCAGAAGTGTTAAAACAATAGAAAATGGCAAAACGTGGTGTTGGAACAGTTGAATTACAATTGCACAGCTTCTAAATAAATGACCACTCATTATTGTTAGATTGTGTTACATATTCATCCTGTTGGCATTCAGGGATCTGAAGTATTTTTAATTAGCATGAAAACATTGAACTCTAAATTGTTTTCAAAGTTAATCCTTTTAAAGACTCGATAGGATCAGTTTTATATATAAGATTATTGTAGTTTATTATAAAGTCATTAATGCCGTTTTATTATTTATCTTGTCTTGTAATATTATTACAGTTATTTTGTGGATGGTCCCCTCATGACCAAAAATAATGATGCATAATTTATAATCAGATAAATTCTTACCAGTCAAATTTTTATGTTCATATTTTTTAAAGATTTTAATGGAACTAACTTGTTTGATGGAAATATGTTTTGATATCAAATACAGGGAGATGAAAGCATAGAAGGAAGGGAAGTTGGTAGACTCTCATTTCAACCTTGTGCCTTCATTGGCTTCTCCCCTCACTACCAAGAGCTTTATGAGGTTGTGCAATCAAATCAAAAAGAGTTAGGGGACTTCTCAAAACTAATGCCAGGGATTTAATATTTATGTTTCTTCATTCCAAGCGTTTTTCACTTTTCTTTGGGGTACTCTTTTATGTCTGGCCTTTGTGCAAGCCAGAAAATTTTGTGCTCATTTACAAGTAAGCATTTCTTCAATAAGTTCTTCTAATTTAAGATATGACAAAGTTCCAAAAGTAAATAACAACATTTTGCTTAGGTCTTATTTTGATAACACTTAGCCCAGGTGCGTAGTCCCCTCCCCCACAAAGATGAATAAAAACAAAACCTGGATATGTCCTGGCCTGTCGCTGTTATGGTTTTGCCAGTTATAATAGGTAATGTTACTGATGTATTTCTGTAAAGAATTTTAGTGGGAACCAAGAAATGCCAACATTAGTAAACAGAAAGTTGTAAATATAGATTTGGAATGAAAAGTAAAATAAACAAGCTAATTAGTATAAAGTAAACTGTGTCTCAATCTATCTATATTTTATTATTTTATTGTTTTGCTCTGTCAACATATACACAAAAGAAAGAACTCCTATTCATCGGGGGCCAACCTCTTTTCAGCAACCACTTTGAAATGTACGTCTAAATGGTCACCACTTAATAGAATTAGTTCCACCATATTTGTGTGTTTGTTCCTTGAAGATCCTCAACCAGGAGCGGCAAAAAATTTTGGGGGGGCTTGGCCTACCACAAAATATTGGTTAAAAGACATTAATACACAGTTAAAAAAATTGTGTTTTGTGATTTTGGGGTGGGGAAGGGGTAAGGGCTTATAGTGCCCCCCCCCCCCCCCCATGGCTGTTATTGTTCCGCCGCCCCTGTCAACAACTTGCCAAGATTTATTTTCTTTATTTTCTTTCTTTATTTATTATTATTATTATTATTATTATTATTATTATTTTGCTGTGCTTTCAACACAGGAAGCCCAAAATGGCTGTATTTTATTTGAGCAGTTGATCTGAATTGATTGGAAAAATATTGCTTTATTTACGCGAAATAAATGTTAAAAATATGAATTTCATCAATTAACATTTGCTGGCCCAAGAAATATTAGAAATGCAATGAAAATCCGCGCTGTTTTCGCGCCAAAATATGAAATAATGAGCCCACATGTCAACAATGCAGCGGATTCTCTTGTTAAAAACAAAAATGGCGGTCAAAATCAACTTCGCTGTGAAATTCTCTCGTTTAAAGGTTTTTAACCAGACATTTCCTCCAGAAAAAAAAGACTTATTTTAATGAGTTCTTTAAAAAGATAAATTAAGAAACCGCTCTAATGGATGACAAGGAACTGAGTGCCGAGGACCTTCGCGAAAAGTTGTTTCATACCTTCCAAAGTCGTGGTGTCCTTGAATCACTAAAGGTCAGTTCCGATCCTCAACGAACATTATGCTTGCTTGTGTTAGTGATAGAGAAATGTAGATTAAATGATATATCAGACTGTTACTCATTTCAGTAACTTTTCGTATTCTGAAAGGTCCAGTTGTTTAGCGCAAGTTTAGGTTGTCAAGCACAACTTTATCAAGAGAAAGTTTTTAGGATTTTCTGGCAGAATACTTTTCCCATTTGAATTTTGCTATAGTGATTATTTGATTACTAATTCAAGTATTTCGTTATGTTTACTAAGTATTTAGGTAGGTTCATTAGTTATTAATTATTATAAAATAATGAAGTATAATATGGTTGTTCTTTTGTTTGTTTTGATTTGTATGTTTTACTGTAAACAGAGGCATTTTTTCACCTCATCCATAAAGACAAAAACAATCTATTTCTCTTTGTTGTGCCGCTAATCCTTAATTGTGGAGCAAAATCATGGAACAGAATTTAGTTTTACTTAATAATTAATTGTACATTATGTTTGGTATCAATAGTTAAAGATAAATAACTTGAATTGAAAACATTCCATCAGCTTTCAAATATTATGAAGAGAATGAAAACATGTCATAGTGCATTTTTAAGTCCTTTGAATATGATCGTTTCTTGGGAAATTTTTTATTTTCATTCACACGGCCTGACCGTTTCGACAGACAACTAATTTACATATATTTGATTGACATCTCAGAAAAGGAAAATTGACCTAAAAATCTGAACAAAGTGGGTGGTGATACAACAGTTTAGCTGTAATTCTATGATGCCTGCTGGTGCTGCTATTCTGTAGTTCTGTATTTTTATTCAGTCTCAACTTAGGAATCGTTTGGTAAATGAATTGCAGCAAACTGCAAAGGCAAGCCTTGCCAATGGAAAGAAGAAGACACCAGAAGAACCTTTACTGTTTTATCATGCAGCAAATAGTTTGGTAGCAGATCACCTTGAGAAATGTAACTTTGATTATACTCTCTCTGTATTCCTGCCAGAAAGTGGAACATCCAAGGACAAGGTAAAGTAGTAAACTAGTAGCTGTGCTCAAGAAAACATATATATTTTATATTATATTTGTAACAACGAATAATTCAAGTGTGAACCTTCTACATATAGAACCCAACATTTTTGTAGTAGCACAATATAATAACAAGTTGATTTCTTATAATATGTTGTGGGGGACATATACTGTGAGTTGATGCTGAGAAGTTGTGATCAACTACTAGATTTTATAATAACATGATTGTACATATAATATTAGGATTAAATAATTAATTCACAGTGGAAATGTTTCTTTCCATCACCTTTATCATGAGATAATGATAATTGATTCATCTATTTTATTCTTTAAAAGAACTTGTCCATGTATGCTTACTGTACAAATGATTTCAGTACTGATCACCATTTTTGTTGTAACTTTATATTCATCTTACAGATGTACACTATGAATGACCTGCTACATTTACTTAAAGTGGAAAAGGAATCTGAATTGTACAAATCTTTAGTGAGTACCAGATGATTCAAATTCTTTTGGGAATGAAACAACTCTCATCAATGGTGATACACTTACCAACTATACTATCCTGGCTTGCTCCTACTAAATTCTGAAATGTATAATTCATTTTGTCACACCTTGTTTATTATATTGCTTTTTATTTTTATTATCAATATAGGAGAGTAGTTTATCCAGCAAAATCAGTCCTAAAAGTAAGTCATTTATGACAAATGTTTTATTCAACATTTGTTTGAATGCTCATTTATTCATCCATTTAATCAGGCTTTTTTTATCTTTGTCTTTACGTACTACATATCCTTCCTGGCAGTGAAATTGTTATAGTGTATAGTAAATCTTTCAAAACATTTTCACTAGGTTTTCTGTGGGAGATAGTTGCACAATTTTCTGCTCTTTGTGGGCATAATAAACAAAGTACAATGGTCCAAACAGATGAACATTTCTCTGTCAATTCTCTATCAGTTGGTAAGTTAAACTGCATTACTTTTGACATTAAGTACTACCTCCATCCATCTTCACAGTTTTGAACACTCAACAACCCAGACATCTCATCTACATCCCAATTTTCATACTCTTTACTTGTGTTCACTTATTGGAGATTTGTACATTTGATAATTATTTATTTTTAACACATAAGCTCAGCTGTATTCACAAATTGTGTAAAAATAAATGTTATCATATTGTTCACTTATTAACTAGTTTATTTTGTATTTAGCTTTCGGCACATTATTAATTAATGTTTACCTTGATTACAGCTGAAAAAACAAAGTTTGTGGATAAGACATTCTCTGGACAAGCAGAAAAACATAATGAATCCTGGAGTATGCAATCAGAACAGCAGATTATTGAATTCCAGAGAAAGTGTGAAGAGCGAAAGAAAGTTGAGCTAGCTGCTGAAGTAAGTAACAACTTAACATGGGACACAAATTTCTCTCTGAAATATTTAAATTTCAAAAAGCTCATTTTAAGTTCTAACCCTAATCAACAAGACAACCAAAAAATTAATGTGTCTCAGTTTTTTTAGTTTCAGTTTCAGTTTCTTCATTGTAAACTAATGTATTTTCAAAATTTATTTTTTAATAAATACATATTTTTCATTGAAAAAAAGATAAAATCACTGAAAAATCAGTAAAATAATAATGAAGCTATCGAAGATTAATTGTTATATTTAATTATAACCTTTTCTGTGGTTTTAGATTCAAAGATTTAAAGCATCAGAGCTATCCACTATGCGCATGGAAGAAAAAGAAAATAGTCAAAAAGCAATCAAACTGGCAAAAGAACAGGTAGACAATCATGTGATATTAATGGTCATGAATAAGCCTAGTGCTGCATTAATTAAGCTGTCAACCTCTATTAGGTGAAGACATGTAGTATGAATCCCACATTTTCCTCTCTAAATTACTGTATTCATGGGCTTTAGGGTTCTCCTTGCTTCAAGTCATGAGAAATGTTTAATAACAATCAAAATACTCTAACTTATTGAATTCTAAAAAAAAAAAACATAAATCACCTTATACTCACTTTTAATTTGTGTGTTTTTATTCTTCCTAATACAGCAATATTTAGCTGGTTTATAATCCAATGTCATAACTCGTTATGACCGAACGTTATCGAACAAAGAAATCTGCTGAGCCTGCAATAAAATGACCACATCGACACAGGAAGCTCTCTCCTTAAAAAATCGTTATGCTAAATACTAAATAATCACAGGGTAAGCCCAAAGTGAAAATCCATCGTTCAATGCTTGTTAGGAGCTGATGAAGCATCATGACCATATAAGGTTACTACCCTGGCTCCTTCATCTATATTAGGCAACTACCCTGGCTCCTTGAATAACGTTCGGTCATAACCAGTTATGAAATGGGATTGTAAACCAGCTAAATATTGTCGTATTTGGAAGAATAAAAACATGCAAATTAAGGTAGTTCGGGATCCACATTTCCCGCCGATAGAATTTTCTAAAACTTTTTCTGAATAAGGACTGACACATATAAAAAACAGAAATGAAATAAAAAATAGGGGTCACCGTGCTTGTTTTGGAACTGTGGGGGGTGGTAATAGACCCATTTTTGCCCCATTCCAACTAAAAGAAGTAACATCAAATTTGTTGAAAATAATATTCTTGCGAACAAATTTGAAAGTTTTTCACAAATCTGCTATAAGAGTCTGACAAAATGCTCCCTTTGCTATAGTTCTCATGAATTTACTTGTTGGAAAAGACATCGACTGAGATATTTTACAGATATTTAAATGAAGAGCTTCATTAATTTTTTGTATACTTTACCACAAAAAAGTCAAAATTACCATATTTTAGTCTCGAAGATCATATATTTTTTATTTCAAAATATTAAAGCTGGGTTTATGCCAAATGTAAAAATTTAAAAATAATTGGGTGTCACCGTGCTAATTTTGGAGCTATAAGCAAAAAACGCGCGGAAAATAAGATGATTTCAATGTTTTGGACGCGCGGGAATGGACACTAGTTGCTTTTGAGGCCCGTATGCAATGCTATGATATTATTTTTTAACAAAAAGTTCAAGAATGAACATATTTTGGCTCTAACAAAAAATTTCTTTTTAATCGCACGAGAAATTTTATTTGATTTCACATGCGCGAGCAGGTTGCGCAGTAGCAAGGGTCCCGAACTACCTTAAATGTGAGTATATACTAGGTGATTTATGTAGTGTTTTTTTAGCATTCAAAAAGAATATTTTGGTTGTTTTTAAACATTTCTCACAACTCGAAGCAAGGAGAATCCTAAAGCCCGTGCTCTATTAAACAGCAACGGCTGTCTTTCAGTGATCTCAATTAAGATGCAATCAAATATTTAGTAAAATGGATCATATTGCATGTTTGGTTACATGATGACAAAATCTCTATACCACTGAATTAGAAAAGTTATGATCATTATAAATAACATGTGTTATGCTAAAAGATATGAATTTTATATGAACCCTGGCATTCCTATCCCTTTATTTGTGGATTTATGCTGAACCAATTCAGCTACCAAGCCTGTTTAGCAGCCACTTTATAAAGTTCTGAGCTTAAGTGCTTGATAGAGGTACCACTGCATTACTAAGCACATTATTATCCAACAATGTCTGATGGTTGAATAGTTGTGCCACTCTGCTATCAATGCCATGATATTCTTTAGATGGAAAAAGATTATTCTCTCAAGGCTGAATCAATGAGATTGAAAGAACGAGAACTCGAGGAGAGGGAGAGCAGACTTAAAAAGGTAATTGAAAACTGAAACAAAGATTGTTACAAAAATCCTTTTAATAAGATGCCTTTGTTCATTGTTTTTTTTATTATTATTTATTGAAATTATGTTTATAATACACTAGTTGTAAAGATTAGCAGTGTTTAGTACTGACTAGCTTGAAATGCAAATCAACCTGCTACATGTCTGGGCAATGAAATGTGACACACACATCACTGTAAACACAACCTGAAGTGCTGGCAGCACTTGTGTATAGCTGCAATACTTCATGTTTATAAACAAACAAATTGTTATGCTAATGTGACAACCAGAACTACAATAATCTCCATTGAAATTATGGCCAATCACTGTCTGGTTGGCACATGAATAACAAAGGATTACGTCAGCTGAAGTATCGCTATAAAAATATGATCATCCATGTGTCTAGATTAGTCTGGTCACAAATAAAAACTCACACATGATGTCAATCCCAGTTCAGTGAAATCAACACTGATTTCCACTAATAATGTGAACTGGTGTGAAGCAACATTTTGAATGAACTTACAGTTATTGTAATGATGATATTTTAGATCCAAGAGCAAGAAGCTTATGCACAGAGGCAAAAGCTTCAGGAAGAAATACAGAATGTCAAAGAAAGAGAGAATGACTTTAAGAGAAAACAAGAACTCCAAGAAAGGTCTACAGAATTTATGTTTTATCAATGTTAATTTAGATTCAATTTACAATAATTATTTAGTAGAATTAATAATTATAAGAAATTATAATCATTTACAAGGAAATGTTGTTTTCAACTCATCAGTCCTGAGAAGTGATGATGAAGTTTTCTCAATGTAAGACAACTTGACAGTCTGTGGTCTTTTATTTTGCAGATTGTGGTCTAGCTGGGATCCCCCCTCCTTTCTTTGATTCCCAGTACATGAGTGACTCTGTTACACAGTATAATTCATCCCACAGATAAATAATGGTACAATTTATTGAATGTTTAGGGCACTCAAGCTTGAGGAAGAGAAAATCAAAGTTGAAGCAGATAAACTAAAAGAAAAAGAAATAAATATGAAAGACCAGGAATCAAGAATCCAACAAAAAATTGAAGATGAAATACAAAGGTAACACTGTACTTAATGTGGAGCATTCTTTGCATTCCAAGCACTAGATGGATCCAAATTGATTAAAACGATCTTGACAACATTTTCTAGGTATAAATTAATTCACCAGGAAAACTACCAACAACGACTGCACGACTTGGAGCTAAGAGAAGCACAGTTTAGACGTAAGCAACATTACCTTCTAATTAAACATTCACTCATTTATTTCTCTACTATTCATCATATTCCTTAGTTTGTATTTTAAATGAATTTTATTTGTTGTTTCAAAATGACTTTTGTAGAAGACAAACACAATTTTGACAGTAGTAAAGCTCAATACCTTGGATATTATGATGATCTTGAAGAAAAAAAAGAGCAACTGAGAAAATTGCAGGTCAGAGAGTAATTGAATTGAACAATGCCGCCATACATTTTCTCTTATTTTAATTAGCATCTGTTCACAACTCTAGGAATAAGCACTAAAACAAGCATTCAAATACTCATATCTCAGTCAACTATCTCTCAATGTTTGTCAATTTTTACCACATAATCCATATTTTCAATAGCACTCTCTTGACTGGTAATTTACCATAATGATTCCATCTCAAATGTGAAATGAAATCATGATATTATGAAAGCATAATAAACTGCTACAGCATGACAACATTATTTTTACATTTCAAACTAAGAAAAATGTCTTTTTTAGACACTAGAGACTGTGTTTGAAATAAGACAATGGGAATAAACATGTATTAGTGATCATGGAATTAAAATTATTTCATTATATCTCTTTTGACAGAGCCAACTTGAAGCATCCAAGCTCAATATAGCAAACTTGCAACAGCAAAAAGATGCTCTCGTACATAAACTGAATGAGGTTTGTTTCAAAACTGAATGTAGTATGTTTTAGCAAAAATGAGCAATGGAGAACAAGTACACCTCTTCACTGCATAATTCATGTCAGAATTGCAATGGTGGAGTTCTGGAATGCATAAAGTAAGCATGTCATGAGGATGGGACAGTATCACCAGGGGAGGTGTGAGGGACAAAATAATTGGGATTGAAATAATTTATGCTGCTTTGGTTGAATTTACGATGTTACAAAATATACATCAGGTATTTTATAGTGTTATTTTTTTCAGGTCAAGGATTATGCCTTACTAAAAGACAGGGAAAGCAGCCTCCAAGCTGAAAAAACAGAGCTGCTAAGGTATCTTGAAAAATTATTCCATTCATTCATTTACTCATTGATTTGTTTGATGTTTTTAAAATATTTAATGATCTTTTATTGTCAGACTGCTTGAGGAAGAACAAGACAAAGAACAAGGTAATGATAATAAGATGTTTAGTTATAATATATTACAATTCGTCCAAACACAAATTATTATCCACTTCATCCTTAGGCTCATATTTATTCCCCTATTCAAGTTTTGCCAAGATGTTTGAAAATCTCTCATTTGTTGATTTATTTCCCAGGATATAAAACTACAATCAAAGAGTTGAAAGACAAGAATTCTAAACCATCCTCTGAGCTGGTAAGATAACTAGTCTATATAAATTATATCTTCATCCATTATGGTTGTATTTTATTTGAAAGAGGTTATAAGTTTGATTTCTATCTAGTTCTTAACATCCATTCCTTGTTTTCACTTCTTATAATTATGCTTTTATTATGTTCTTCTTTACATTTATACTCTTCAGCTCTTAGAGAGCATTTGCTACATGTGCTAGTATTTCTTGGGACCTTTTTACTAGGTATCTTTGCGCAATGAATTGAAAGCACTAAAAGAAGATGTAAAAAATAAAGAGAAACTATCAAAGGAGAAACAGAAAAAACTTGAAGTTCGACTTCAGCAAGAGGTATGACAATGACAATAGTGGTGGTGTTAGTGGTGCTGATAGTTGTGTTGATGATGATGATAGTTGTGTTGATGATGATGATAGTTGTGGTGATGATGATGATAGTCATGTTGATGATGATGATAGTTGTGTTGATGATGATGATAGTTGTGTTGATGATGATGATAGTTGTGGTGGTGATGATGATGATAGTCATGTTGATGATGATGATAGTTGTGGTGATGATGATGATAGGCATGTTGATGATGATGATAATCATGTTGATGTTGATGATAGTCGTGGTGATGATGATGATAGTTGGGTTGATGATGATGATAGTCATGTTGATGTTGATGATAGTCGTGGTGATGATGATGATAGTTGGGTTGATGATGATGATAGTCATGTTGATGTTGATGATAGTCGTGGTGATGATGATGATAGTCATGTTGATGTTGATGATAGTCATGTTGATGTTGATGATAGTCGTGTTGATGATGATGATAGTTGTGGTGATGGTGATAGTTGTGGTGATGATGATGATAAGGTGTTATGTAAAAAGAGATATTCAGGATTCAAATTAGTGTGATGAAGCTAAATCCAGACATTTCAATCTTTTCAATATTATATAGAACATTCTAGTGGTTTCTGTTGATATATTTTGATTATATTATTTTAGTGCATTCTAGAACACTGAATTGTTACTTTTTATTCCTGGAAGTTTCTGGAATATTATATTACATGCTTGTAGTCATTCCTAACTATTTTCTACAACATTAATCATTATGTAATAGCTATATTTGATCTGTTTGGACACATTTCGAACGTACTTAAACATGACATCATTTACTAAATATAGAAAAAATATAGAATCATAATCTATATAAGTAGAGCAGGCAGCTCAATTTGGTAGAGGAGGTAGAGTGGAATCAACATTGGCACAATAAACATCATAATCTATATAAATAGAGCACTCAGCTCAATTTGGTATTCCAGGATGTAGAGTGGAATAAACATTGGCACAATAAACAAGTTATCGCAGGACAACAACTGGGTTTATGTTTATTGAAAACATTGGTCTGACAAAGTCTTGTTTTTTGTCATTTTCTATATTGTTTGGCTTTCCATGATCATTTTGAACTGCCAATGTTTCCATGTGGTCTGCCATTTGGCCATTGCCAGGCTGCTATTTCTGATATCACTGTTTTCATTCTAGAGCCATCGCTGTATTGAATATCAAAGGATGTATGAAGAACTATTGTTAAAGCAAAAAGAAATGGAGAAAGAAACAGAAGATCTACGTGCTGCATTGCATCATACACAAACATGTTAGTTCAATCATTCAACAACAATTATGAATCTTAAGGGTTCTGACCACATTAGAACAACAACAATGCTTGTGCACGTTAGCAAGTTACCACTGAAAACGAGGAGGAACAAAGGAGAAACATGTTAGCAGACATCATGATTGGCAGGACCTCACCAGTACATACATGTACAAAACTATTATTATTATCTATTAAAATGTGTCACATGATTTTTTTCAGTGCTTAGGATGGAACTTGAACGAAGAAGATTCAGTGAAACATCAGTGTAAGTCTTCTTATTGCAGCTGTGAACACTACAGAAACTAAATCTTATCTTGAAATTACAGTCACACTTATTGAAACACACTTTATAGGCAGGTTTTATTGGATTGTATTATTTTCTGCTCCATTTCGTTTGTTACACTTGTATCTTTGCCCCAAGCATTTTTAAGTCAAGCTACTAGGAGTTTTTTTTTTTATATTGGTTATTTTTTATCTAGGTCAGATGTGTCTTTATCAAGCTCTCCACCAGAACCAGCTGTTAGTAGAGAAAAGTATCCCAGTAAAGCAAGACAAGCCTCTGAGAGAAGTGGCTTAGATGATACTGTCAACACACAAGAACTCATAGCTAACTCAAAACAAGTATTTGATAAACTTGAAAAAGATGCTAAGGTATCCACAAGCTTTGTTTAATTCACATTATTGTCATTCTGACCAATTGATTGCCTGTTTGTTGGTTAAAACCATTGACTTGGTTAAAGACTTGATTGGTTGATTGTTTGAGTTAAAAGTTGATTGATTAATCATTTGATCATGCAAGTGAATGAGGGAGGGACTGATTAATCATTTGATCATGCAAGTGAATGAGGGAGGGACTAATTGATCTTTCACTCATCCCTTCATCACGTTTTCATTTTTTTCTTTTGTGTTTATTGTTTAATCTGTATATTTTAAAGGACCTGCAAGAATCGTATCGTCGATTTCAGTCTCGTATGAAAAACACCGGCCTTGAACAGTTTACAAGCGTGCACCCTGTGTCACTAGATAAACATGTTACGTTCTCAGGACCTCACGCCAATACTCAACCCCAAATATGCCTGGGCCCAAAACAGGACAACCCTGGTAATACTTCGTATGAGAAATATATTGTGTACTTCATTAGGAAATATTATCATTAAGGATGGTTCATTAGAAAAGTGATGGTTGGGTTGGTGGTTATAGGAAGGGCAGGGGAGAGGGAGTGTTTGGGTTAAAAAAGAAATTCTTGCAAGTCAGAATTTTCGTAAAATTCAATGAGTACTTGCCTGAGTTATAGCGGGAGAATAAACGGATTAAAAACGCAAAATTCATTATGTGTGTATATTGATTTTCCTAAACGTTGATTGCATTTTAGGATCACAGCAAGAACAGTTTGTGCCGTTGTCATGGATACCAGCAAGTGACAGTAGAGGACCCACCATATCATATATGACAAGTGGTCAGTTTGGTCCATCGCTTCGGCCACGAGAGGACACAACTAATACTGATAGTGACACAAGATTTTATTCCCTGCCTTCTTTTGGTGTATCTGAACTTACCCAGAATACACCGGCACCAAGGTTAGTGACAACACTGTAACGAATATAAACTTACCCAGAATACACCGGCACCAAGGTTAGTGACAACAGTGTAACGAATATAAACTTACCCAGAATACACCGGCACCAAGGTTAGTGACAACACTGTAACGAATATAAACTTACCCAGAATGCACCGGCACCAAGGTTAGTGACAACACTGTAACGAATAGAAACTTACCCAGAATACACCGGCACCAAGGTTAGTGACAACAATGTAACGAATATAAACTTACCCAGAATACACCGGCACCAAGGTTAGTGACAACACTGTAACGAATATAAAGTTACCCAGAATACACCGGCACCAAGGTTAGTGACAATACTGTAACGAATATAAACTTACCCAGAATACACCGGCACCAAGGTTAGTGACAACACTGTAACGAATATAAACTTACCTAGAATACACCGGCACCAAGGATAGTTGGTCTTGCTTGCTTGACAACACTGTGACGAATATAAACGAAAGGCCAATCAGCTGACCTTTTTGACGATAAAATGCAGACTTGCTGATCTTGCGATTGTGATATTGATATTTATCTGTTTCAATTTTTGATGTTTCTATATGACAGCTACGATCACTGACAAATGGAAAATTCGTGGGTTTTTTGTCGATCGCTCGACTCAATCGCTGGAAACCATGCTTTTAAAAGTGGCGTACATCGAAGCTCAAGCACCCGCAACATCTTTTTTAATGAACTGAGCTCAATCAATTGACTGGTTGTATTTTGTTTGTTACTATAGGTACTTAGGACTGACAACACTAAACCGAAGACCTCCAAATAACACGGTCAATGTTAGTGACTTAATCGCAAAACCTGGTTCACCTTCAGTCATCTCGGCACCGATTGATCATTCCTCAATTCCTAGTACAATAACCACTAGATCAAAACAAGACAACACTAGTTACTCGGCAGGAGAAATGACACGGCGTCCTCTATCAAGTACCATCGACCGTGGACAAGAAGAGACAGTCTTATCACGTGATACAGGATTTCTGACGTCATCGAATATTCAGAAGGGCAGCTCACACGTTCCGGTGATAGACGGAAGTGTGTTTTATGGTAGGAAAAGCGATACGGACAGTGAAAATGATTCTCATCGTAGCAGTGATGCATCGTTAAGTGGTGGGTATTTATCAATGGGCACTTTAATTAGACCTGCTAGAACCACGAGGGGTCAAAAACAAGAAACTGACAGGACAGCTACTAGTACTAATCGCAATAATGAAATAAATTATCAAAGTAGTCGCAATAATGGAATGGATGATCAAAGTAGTCGCAATAATGGAATTTATGATCGAAGTAGCCGCAATAATGGAATGAATGATCAAAATAATAGCAAGGATGGAATTGATGATCAAATTAATCACAACGATAAAATAAATAATCAGCTTAGTCGTAATGATAGCACAAACGATCATTCTAGTGGAAAATTGTCTTTAGACGATGCATGGCGTGGAACAGCAAGTGAGGAAGCCGATGGATACCAGACACATGGCGGGGACTCCGCAAACCGCTCAGATCATACCTATCAAGAAGTAGCCCAACCAGTCTCGTTAGATTCAGCTTGGAAGAGTGGTCATATAACGAGCAGTAACGATGACAACGATGTCTATGCGCCCGAGGAGCGCGATAGACTCGAAAGATATGAGCATCAAAGTGTAAAACTCGAGAGAGAACGCGAAAAAAGCGATCGTGAGGAACGCGAAAAGCGCGATCAAGATCGTATAAATCACGAGAGAGAACGCAATGAACACGAGAAACGAGATCGCGAAGAACGTGAACGTGAGGAACGTGTATGGCAAGAAGAGCAACGCAAACGTGAAGAACTGAGACGAAAGCGTGAAGAGGAAGAGTGGGAACGAGAGCAGCGGGAGCTTGCTGAATTACAACGAGAACAAGAGGCGAAAGAGCGCGAACGTCATGAGAAACTAGAAGAGGAAAGTAACAATGTGAAACATGAAGAGAAGGGACAGGGAGGCGAAGACAAACAAAAACAGCTTGATATTGACCCTGTAATGCTTCAGTACATGCAAATGATACAAAACAAGAAAGACGAGGAGAAGGTAAATATTTATAAGAAAATTGTGGTGACGCAGTAAACGAATTAATGCAATGGGCCCCGCTGGATACCAGCCTAGTTGCTGATTCACCCACCCTGCCTAAATAATCTTAACCTTCCAGTGAATGAATATGAGAGAATGAATGAACGCATGACTGACTATCTTTTTTTTTTTTCATTTACAAGGCAGTCGAGAGAGCAGCACAAGAAGTATCAGCGCAAAATGTAAGATTTGTGTTGTAAAAATCGTGGAAGTATCTTGTGGTTGCTCGATTATTTCGTTCGTTTGTTCGCTTGTTTATTTTGTTGTTTTTTTGTTTGTTCATCTGTTTGCTATTTGTTTGTTTATGCCTTTGTTATTTTTTTGTTTGTTTTTGTTTTTTTTGTTTTGTTTTGTTTTTTTTTGCTTGTTTTTGTGTTTTTTCTTTGTTGTTGTTGTTGTTGTTGTTGTTGTTTTTTTTTGCTGTAATTGTATTCATGCTGATTTTTCGACGTCGATGAAAAATGTCTTTCAGAAACCAGATAGTCAGTCGAATTCCATATTTTCAAATGGTGGTGATGGAGGCAGGTAAGCGACAGTTTGTCTTTGTCTCTTCTGCAGTGTTTTGGTTACGCTACGTTATTTGACAAATTCCAAAATTAGTCTATGGTAATAGTTAAGCCCGATTTACACGGTGCGATTTGTCGTGTGCGAATTGTGTATACGAAAGACGCGATGTTCTAGACTTATATTTTAGACTGTAATTAATTGACACTTTAAGAACAAGTATTTGTAAGCATCAAACAAAGTGGGAAATGAAAAAAGCCATGCCCCATTGAAACTTTGTGTGCAGGTAGGTTACCTATGGGGATGCATGAAAACACACCATTATAGGGTCATTAACTGCATTGTTGGCATGGCAACACCAAAGCTTTGTTCCCACCCCAGATCCATTTTTTGACCAAAAAATTTAGTCATTTGAAGCACAAATGTAAACACACCGTTCTCCGTTACATTTTATTGATTCCTTTAGATATTTCTTGCAGTACTAGGTCCACCCATAGGCTTTACAACGAGCATCTTAAATCTGATTAGTTGTCGATATACGTAGAGAAATATTAGATACAGTTGGAGGTGGTGTCCGCCATTTTGAACAAGTACCAAATCAGACCCAACTCATTTATTCATATCTCCTAAAGTGGAGTGAGTTGAAACTTGACATTACTAGCACAACTAAACCAAGGACTGATCTTTACGATTTGATAAAAATTTCATTGGGAACTAACATTGTTTGTATGTAGCAGCTCGATAAATTATGCTGATTTTTCGAAAATCCCTATAATTGCCTATATTGCAAGTGGAATTTATCAATTGCAAAAAACATCAAAACTAGTCAAACAGACACATAAATGTTCTTTAGTGTTCTATTTTATTGTTTATAGTTTTTACAATAGGTTCAAAGCAATGACTTCTGCATGATAATCAGTGTCTCTAGGCCTACCTCACTGAAGTTGCTCACTTTTGCATCGCTGACAATATATTGGTCGACTCTCACAGTTTATCCAAACATCCTGGCCAAAAAATTCTTTAAAAATGCCCACAATGTCTCTTTTGATGTCTTTGCAGATGAAGTCTATCCATTTTAAATGGATTCTGGTTGTTTTTTCATTCAAACATTCATTGATGCCTTTGTCGTGTTTGTGAAAATGTCGAACTTTTCCCAGTTCTTCTTAATTTTTTTGATCAAATTATTACAAATGTTGCTGCAAATGCAGTGTGAGCTGTCTTATCTTATTATCCAATCCTTTGCAGTCCAAACACGAAATTATTTAGAATCAAAGAAGTTGCATTATGTTTGTTAAACTCACTTTCGAATCACTTTTGTTACACTTTTGGGTAACACCTCTGAACGCTTATATATTTCACTCATATATTTACTTATTTTTTAATAAATTAGTTCATTATTCATTTATCTATTCTATTTATCTATTTATGAATTTATCTTATGTATTTATCTTATTATTTGTTAATGTTTTTTACTCCTATAGATTCGTTGTCGCATGATCGTACGTGGGAAACGATATCATTTATACATTTTCGCTACGATAAAAATGCAATTTTTCTTAGAGATTACGATTACAATATGATATGAGTTTTGGTTCTCCACTCATATGGAAACGACTTTATATTATTGTTAATTAAATTATTTACTCATCAATTTTTATTCATTTGTTTCTTAATCAATTAATTTGTTTGTTTACTTGTTTATTATTGTATTAATTTCTTTATTCCTTCCTGGTTTAATTATTTTTAGCAATTTCCTTTCTATTTTCTATTCATTAATTTTTATTTTATTTTTATTCATTACTTCAGAAGAAAGAAATGATCTTTGAAATATTTAATATATATATATTAATAGATTAATTGATAAATAAAAAATAAGAAATAAGAAATTGAATAGTTAAAAAATAACAAATTTAATAATAAGTTTAATTAATCATATGAATGATTAATTGATTATTCATTTTTTTAATTCATTAATTGATTCAATTTTTGTTTATTTATTGCCCATTCAAAATTCATCTTATTTTCAATCTGTAATTGAAATTTACTTAATATATAGTTTCATCAATAAAAGCTTTTAATTTTAAGCACAAAGGGCATGGAGTAAAAACAAAGGTAAAAACACATATAGGAAAGCACATAAACATATATGACCCAGTAAAGAAATTGAAACGAGACTAAAAAGTGCAAATAAAATTGAATGACAGTAAATAAATATACAATAAAAATAATAAATAAAAAAACACAATAAATTAATAAATCGGAATTATATAGAAAATAAATAATTACGTAAATTTCCAAAAACGGAAGATCTATTTGTAAATTTACAAACATTTACTAAAAAAACTAAATAAAGTAATAAATAAACGCACAAATAAACAAACCATTAAGCAAATAAATAATTAAATAAATCAGTGAATAAACAAATAAAAAATAAATAAATTGATGAGTAAATGACAAAATAAATAAATAGACAACCATAGATATATAAATGAATAACTTAACAAATAAACAAATGAGAAAATTAATAAATAAATGAATAAACACATCAATGAAAACATGAAGAAATATATGAAAAATATAGATAACTAGGTACAACAAATACATAGATAGATAATTTACTCCGACGAAGGACTAACGTCCAAAATGCCAGTAAGCACTCTCTTCTTTTTACTGTGTAGAATTTATGTTTTTACCACAACAGATAATTAAGTAGTTAAATTGGTCAATTAATAAATAGATTAATAAGTAAGTAAATAAATAAATATATCAAAAAAATATATTTAAAAAAAAAGACAAATGATTAAAATGCACTCTTTGTGTTCAGCGGTCTTACCCTAAAAATTAGGTTACTGAAGCAAAACAACATTGATTCGAAAATTCAGTTTTACAAACATATTTTCGCTTCTTTGATTCTAAAAATTGGACTGCAGAGGACTGTATAATAAGATAATATTATTTGCAGCACAATTTGTAATGATTTGATGTAAAAAATTAAGCAGAGCTGCCGGAAAAAGTTCGACATTTTCACAAACACGACGAAGGCATCAATGAATGTTTGAATGAAAAAACAACCAGAATCCATTTAAAATGGATAGACCTCATCTGCAAAGACATCTAAAGAGACATTGTGGGCATTTTTAATGAATGTTTTGGCCAGGATGTTTGGATAAACTGTGAGAGTCGACCAATATATTGTCAGCGATGCAAAAGTGAGGAATTTCAGTGAGGTAGGCCTAGAGACACTGATTATCATGCAGAAGTCATTGCTTTGAACCTATTGTAAAAACTATAAACAATAAAATAGAACACTAAAGAACATTTATGTGTCTGTTTGACTAGTTTTGATGTTTTTTGCAATTGATAAATTCCACTTGCAATATAGGCAATTATAGGGATTTTCGAAAAATCAGCATAATTTATCGAGCTGCTACATACAAACAATGTTAGTTCCCAATGAAATTTTTATCAAATCGTAAAGATCAGTCCTTGGTTTAGTTGTGCTAGTAATGTCAAGTTTCAACTCACTCCACTTTAGGAGATATGAATAAATGAGTTGGGTCTGATTTGGTACTTGTTCAAAATGGCGGACACCACCTCCAACTGCATCTAATATTTCTCTACGTATATCGACAACTAATCAGATTTAAGATGCTCGTTGTAAAGCCTATGGGTGGACCTAGTACTGCAAGAAATATCTAAAGGAATCAATAAAATGTAACGGAGAACGGTGTGTTTACATTTGTGCTTCAAATGACTAAATTTTTTGGTCAAAAAATGGATCTGGGGTGGGAACAAAGCTTTGGTGTTGCCATGGCAACAATGCAGTTGATGACCCTATAATGGGGTGTTTTCATGCATCCCCCTAGGTAACCTACCTGCACACAAAGTTTCAATGGTGCATGGCTTTTTTCATTTCCCACTTTGTTTGATGCTTACAAATACTTGTTCTTAACAACTTACTATAGATTTTAAAACTGGTAATAAAAAGACGCTCATGCGACTAGTTTTCGAAGATACGACTTGTCGCATACTGCAAATCGCGCTTGACAAATTGTATAATGTAAAGACCTGGCTTTACGGGTAGGGTTTTTAATCGTTTTTTACATAATCATGCGTAAAGCATAAAACCAATTACCAGCCAGTATTTTCACTAGTTGGCTTGTTCTTAGTGAGGTTTTGTTTCTGTCTTTACAGTCTGAGTGATCTGTCTGGCGACGATGGGTTTGACTGGGGATAATCCACAATCTCCATCGAATGAGCGACATGAACGACTGCGGACCAGGCTAAAGCTTCATCCATAACTATACCATACTGTTATTGTAGTGTATGCTCATAAAAAAAACATTTCCGGATGCGCAGCGCGAATAAAATTGCTCCACTTAAACGTCTGGGTAAATATAGCAAAATCGCAACCATTCAATTGTTAGCAGTTTAATAGTCCACTTTCATGTTCTTGAATTACGATTTTGTCTCGACTCTTTTGTTAATTTACCTTCAATCGAGGCTGAGCCTGAGCAATGCAGAATACGAAACTGGTCTATTACCTCATTTTAGCGACTAACTTTTAGTTTCAACTGCAAATAATGGACATTCAACAGTAGGCATCGGAATTCTCTCGGTCATTGTTTTTTTTAGTTAGGTGTATCCCATGATGCCAACTACTAAATCGGTCACTCGTGTCAGGATGACAACTTATTCCACAGTACTCAAAATAGAATCAAGAACAACGAAAAACAAAGGATTTTGAAGCGTTTAGCATTATGCGATTATAGTTTCGTCAGTTGCTGTGATTTTTCTAACATATATAGCAGTTGGTGAGGATTGTTTCTCACATTTACACACATGTACAAATATTCTCAAATAATTGAAAAACACATCTGAATGCATATTATTACTATTATTTATTAAGCTTTCTCAGACTGCAGTACAAAATTGTTATCATCCAGACCTTTCCATCAGTATGACCTATTTTCCATGGCAACTCCAAAAAAATATTACTAATAAAATACTCTGGATTTTTATATTACAAATAAATTGATCAATTCCAAGTAATCATCTGTAGTCCCTGCCTCTGTGCAGGTCAAAGAAAAGAGCTTGTTTACAGTAGTAAAAAAATTCAATTTTATAGATTTTTCAATATTTAGCACGCGCGGGAATGGTAAATCCATTTGATTAACATGCGCAAGCAACATGCGCATTAGAAAGGGTCCCCAACTAAAGTTAGTTTGTGAATGGAAGCTCCAGTTCTAGTATAACTCAAATTTAAAAAAATCTGCTTGATAATAAAGTTAATCTAGTTTTGAAGTTGAAGTATCCATAGAAAACAAAGGAAACCATAGGTTACTAAAATCCGACGTTTGCATGTCTACCTGCGGCCAAAAGCCACAATCACCAATCCAAACGTGTGCAGACGTGCCATCAACGTGTTTGATTAACGGCAGTCTAACTGGTCATTGCAATTTTTGTCTGGTTGGTCGTGTAGAAATGCTAGCTGCGGTGAGCTAGTTTCCTTGAGCAGATAAACAAATGACATTATCTTATCTGTTCTATTTAAGATTGAGATGAATGTCCTTTTAATTCTAGTAAATGTGTCGTGCAAATCATTATAAATATATTCTATCTATTCTTACGATAATTTTAACATATTCACTTGAGTTTGCTTGTAGCATTGTTCCTACTTTGAGCAACTTTTCTTGTCCTGGAACGTTCACGTTAGTCTGCTAGAAAATGAAAGATTTTAGTTGAGCAAAGACAACGGTAACTGGAAAGTGCGCGCGCGACCTTTTACAAGACACTTTCGCAAGAACAGAACAGAGTAATTCTCGTACTCACGTCTTCGTTCCTGAGCCGGAGGGAATGAGAACGCATACTCGGGGTACTAGATTGATTTTGTATTCCACATGTGCAAGATGAACTCCATTTTTCGAAGCGAACTTCACCATAAAGTACATAACTAAAGCGCAACTGCTAGACAACCGCACTAGACGTTTATGGAGGCTTTACCGTTGTTATCAAGGGAACACATAAAAGGTTTGTCCTTAAAATGGCGTTTTCATGTCTTTAAATTTATTTCACCTGACCATTTTGATTGTTCCGCTAGTATTATGAGCCTGCCTGGGTCCCGATGCTCAGTACGAAGGGGTATGTGCGACGGAGTCTCGAATGTGTTAGACCGCAAACTATTTAAATATGAAGTATTTGTTGGTGTGTTTCCTTGGCTAGTGAGATACATACCTCCAGTCGTTACATATAGATTCTCCTGTGCACGATTATCATGTCCGGTATCTGTTCTAGGTGACATCTTGTATTGATGCTCTCTTTCTTTTAGCTTGTAGAACCTATTAACGACACGGAATATATAAGAATGTTGTTTAGAGCTACTCTTCATATTGGAGTCGATATATGGCCTTAGTTCATCATGTAAACGACAGAGGTTGTACCTATGGTTCTTGTGCAGTAGCCATGTCAAGAAGAATATAGCGGTACCCAGAATGACTACAAGAACACCTAGGGCTATAGTAACGTACAACAACCATTTGGAATCCTTTGTGCTGGCCAGTTTTTCTGAAATCATAACAATTAATAGCTCGACAAACGAAATTAATGCAATGCATAGAGAAGGGCATACATTTCTCAACTGTACCTGGTCGCTAATATTATGAAGGGGTGGCGAGTGGTCTCTCCGAAAAGGCGAGACGAGATATCGAGATTCGGTGAGGTGCTCAAACTTAGAAACCGAGAGTTTGCAGACAAAACTGAGAATATCCGGCGAAGCTTAGCATTTTTTTACCGAGATTTACCGTTAATTTTTGAATGTACCATGAGTACAGGCGGGTAAGGTCTGTAATGATAGCTTTATGATGATGTATTATGTTTTGGCTAATTGGCTGGTGTTTTGAACGCGGGATTCGGGAAACGAGCCAAAAAGGGAGCGGGATGCGAAGTATTTTTAGCGGTGTGCAGGATAAGTTATCTTTGTGGACTCCTAATGGAACTCTTATAACGGGATTATGGGAAAAAATGAACCATCTTGTTTGTTTGACAGTCTGTTTATATTATTGCATACCCGCTGGTTTCTCTGTATTTTGTTCAGTTGGTTCCTTTGAATGTGTAGGGCATGGTTGATGAGTAATTTGCTGTTTCTCTGTCGGTGGTATGGTGGTCTTTTCTGTCGGTGTTACCGCGGGTTTAACAGCCATTGTTGATGTAGGAGATAGCGAGGGCGTTGCAGATGATATAGTGGTCTTTTCTGTCGGTGTGGCCGGTTTAACAACCATTGTTGGTGTTGGGGATTGCGAGGGCAGTACAGATGGTATGATGATCGTTTCTGTCGATGTGACCGGTTTAACAGCCACTGTGGAGGAGGGAGACTGCGACGGTGGCACAGAAGGTGTCGTTGGGCAAGAACCTGTATGTCCAAAGTAAATCAGTTGATAGTATCACTACTTTGCCTATGCTAAATGAAAATTATTAATTAATTAAGTTTGAATTCACTCCGTTTTGCATGTGGATTTTGTTGAAACAGCAAAACTGCGCTGTCATGCATGTCTTACAACGATGGCATTATCGACACATATATATCGTAGTTGTCATTTAAATAAAATATCTCTTCGATGTACTTACATTTTCTGAAGAGTTCAGAAACACCTGGCAGTGTTTCGTGACCTTTACAGAATCCTATGGCATTGTGTGCTACAACTTTGAATAAATAAGGACCCGCACTAATGTTTACAATATCTCTATAATCCTCTGCTTTATCGACTGTCACGTTTGCGACCCGCCAGTCTCCACTGCAGTTTTTGTAGTAGATTGAATGACCTGTTATTTTTCCATTTTGGTCTTGTTCTGGAACAGGGTTCCATTGAATACCTATGGATGTCGCTGATCGATACTCGAAATCTTGTATGGTGGGACAACTATCAGGAGCTGTTGAAAAAACGTAAACAAAAATGAAAAAAGATGTGTTGAAGATCAGTTGTCAAGAATATTGGTGTATGAGAAGCACTGAATCTATGGTATCGACACAAGGGACTTGCTCAGTCCTATAAACACACTCCTCACACTTGCTCCCCAAGCAAGGTCAGCGCAATATAAGCGAATAAATATTATTATGATTATTATTAGGGTTCATCGTCTATCATGACGATTTTATGGAAAAAAACTGTTCTGCCATGGTCTTCTGCATAAAACTTTGGAAGCTGTTTCAAATTTCAACAAACATTCCCGCTCCATTTCGATTGCAGTCCCCCACACTATGGGCAAAAGCTTTACGTCAGTTTACTTCACACCTCAGCGCGTTTGGCTGCTTATTTTATTGCTCTTCAAATTTTTCTTATTTCTCGTCGTACAAGGTCGTACACACTACGATACATCATCTAATATTTCATTAGATTCCTGACTACCACTGAATCATGATTTGTTATACAAGAAGTCAACTAATTTCTCGATGCCTTTGGTGGAAACTGTCCACTTGTGAGACCAACATGTCAACAAAAATCAATCCACTCTCGCCAACAATTTGGAAAACTCTAAAAGATCTCAACATCTTAAAGCCTTTCAGAGGAAAGCGTGATGGTAGAAGGATAGCTGATAAAGTAAGCGATACTATGACAAATCATGATATTATCAAGAATTATGGAACTAGTAAAATCACAGAATTGAATAATCATGCAAATTTAGGCAATCAAGGAACCATGACCAACTACATCAATGGAACAATGGCTAATCAAAACAACAAGTCTAGAGGTTTTATCTGCACAGAAAAGGTGTCCAAAGCAATTCCAACTCATATAACGCTTGACCGCCCTCTATATAAGTCAACTGGATCTCGCAATCTCAACAACTTAATATGCGTAAATTTAAACAAACATCCGACTCCTCGCAAAATTGTTCCTAAATGCCTCATTATTAACGCTAGATCTCTCGCTAAACCTGATGCTGCAGCCGCTCTCCATTCTGAACTTTCTACGAACAACATTGACATTTGTTTTGTGTCAGAAACCTGGCTCAATCCTAACATTCCTACCCATCTTGTTTGTCCACAAGGTTATGTGATGGTTAGAAAGGACAGACCGGACTCACGCGCGGGTGGAGGCGTTGCAATATTATGTCGAAATGACTGGAAGATTACCGTATTCAACAATAACATGCCGTTTGAAACCATTCAGTGTAAGATCATTACATCAAACCTTGTCTGTGTATATTACGCCATGTGTATCTACCACCCTCCAGATCCAATTTACGATAGTGAGCTGCTACTCGACTCCATCTCGAACTTTTGTGAAACAACTCAAACAGCTGATCCTAATGCAAAGCTAATTATAGCAGGTGATATCAACTAACTGAATATTCATGACTTATTATGCCAGCATACATTAAATCAAATGGTCAAGTCTGCGACTAGAGGAAACCGTATTTTGGATGTGTTCATCACCAGTTCTCCATTCTTATGGAAACCACCCAAGATGCACAAGGGACTCGTACGCTCTGATCATCTCGCTATCATTGTTACACCAATCGTACCTGAGAAACCAACAAGGAAAACAGTGTACTTCAGAGACACAAGGGAACATCGCAAACTTACGATGGAGAGAATGATGAGCTCCTATGATTGGACATCACTAGACGCTTACCTTGACAATCCTTCTGATGCTGTCACACATCTCAATAACGCCATCTGGTCTATGTATGATATCATTTTTCCACTTATCAAAGTAAAAATGTCATCTAGAGACCCACCATACATGTCTCCTTTGGTAAAGCATTTGTGCAACATCAGAAATAAGAACCTCTACAAGTACGATATTGGGCTACAAGAGAAGATCAATACGCTCATACGTGAAAATCAAGTGAATGCTGTATCTAAGGAGAATCAGAAACATCGCATTGGTACTAAGGGCTGGTGGGATACCACGAATAAAATCACAGGTAGAAAGTCACAATCTATGCAAGTTAGCTCAGTGGTGAGTCCTGTGGACATCAATGCTTTTTTCCAATCTATCAACACCGATGAAGCATATGTCGAACCTGAAAGACTGGTCATCCCTGAAGGTACAAGAGTTCCATCTTTGCATGAAAACGAGGTACTGCATCTTCTATCACATCTAAAGAAAACCTCAGCAGGCCCTGATAATCTACCATATTGGCTGTGGCGTGATTTTTCTCACCATCTTGCTCCAATTATCACTAAGATCTTCAACAAGTCTATCTATATGCAGAAGGTTCCAGATCTGTGGAAACTAGCGAATGTATCACCTATTCCTAAAGAATCACCACTTGAGTCCTGCGACCAGCTTCGACCAATATCACTTACTAACATCATAATGCGACTCTTTGAAAGATTGATTTACAGCAAGGAACTACTCACTATACTTAAAACATCAATACATCCTGATCAATTCGCCTATAAATCTGGACATAACACCACAATGGCTATGATTAAAATCCAACACAACTGGCTTAAGTCCCTGGACGGCGATGCTGATTTTGTCAGAGTGTTTACATTCGACTTTAGTAAAGCCTTTGATTCAGTGCCTCATCACATCGTATGCAAAAAGTTACAATTTCTACAGATTAACCCATATGTCATCAATTGGATCATCTGTTTTCTCAGCGGTCGTCAACAACGGGTAGTAGTTGATGGAATAACAACAGACTTTGTTGACATTAATAGAGGCGTTCCACAAGGGACTGTTCTGGGACCAGTTTTGTTCACAATCATGGTGAACGATATCACTCCAGTTGACCAAGCCAGTTTTATGATTAAATACGCTGATGACATCACCCTTAGTATAGCAGTTAAAGAAAAATCACAAGATCCTTCTGAGAGAGAAGTTCTCAACATTCAGCATTGGGCCACGGAAAATCGGATGAAACTGAATATCAAAAAGACCTGGGAGATGATTGTAAAGGGCAAAACTACAAAACCACCACCTGGCCAAGTACAAAGTATTGAAAGGAAGTCCGAACTTAAAATTCTTGGAGTAACATTTCACGAGAACCCCTTGAACTGGAATACACAATTTGAAACTATGTTAAGAAAGGCAGCGTCACGCGTTTATATTTTACGAGTATGCAAGTATTATGGTTATTCTCCGAAAGAACTATCCAGACTTTTCAACTGTCTCATCACACCTATATTTTTATACGGTGTTGAAGTATGGGGAACCGCTGGTCGGGAGTATATTAATCGAATCAACAAGTTCATGAAGCGTGCTTTTAGAAATGGCTATGTAGACGAATATACCCCTTTTGAACATATAATCAAACAAAGAGACCATCATTTATTCAACAATATAATCAATAACAGCGAACATTGTTTGTACGACCTTCTTCCACCCAAAAGAAAACGCATGCTCAGAAATAGAAAACACAATTTTACTCTACCAAGTATTAGAACTGAACGTTTTAAGCAAAGTTTTATAAATAGATGTCTTTTTATATAATTTCAATTTAAATATATATTTCTCAATATTGTACATATCTCACATATCATAGTTTCATAGTATAAATGTTTTATTGTATTATATATTCCTTATTTATGTTAACTTACACGTTTGTTGTAAGTCATTTTCTTAATAAAGACGATTATTATTACTCGTGCCCGGGCCCTTAGGCCGAGGGCACGAGTATTAAATTAGGTTCAGTTTTTTTTTGATTCCAAGTCGAAAGTCTATGCAAGTTCAGACAAGCCTGAATTGCCTATGTCATTGTCCAACATCACCCTCCCTATCCTAGTTTATATCTAACCTCCCCCTCCCCATCCATTAACCTTACACGTATGGTGAGAACTCAGACTTTATCCCTCTGCGATTTTTTTCAGCGAAACGTGTGGGAATAAAAAAGATAAATAAAGCGTCGTATACCAAATCAGTTTTTTCGTTTATACAAGAAATTACGATATTTAGACTCTATTGTCTTTTTTGTGCGGTCGTTTGCAAAAAATACCCCTGTTCAGTTTGTTTATTTTTTTACACATGCACATGCGCAATGTCATGCGTTATTCCAAATGTCGACAAAACAAACTACAAAATAGTATAAATTGCAGTAACCTGTTCACAAATAAGAGATCTAACTAGCAGTATATTCATAGGTTCGATTTTAGTAGCATTTGTTTTGTTTACACGACGTTTGTTCCCTACGTTACTCGTCGTTTGACCGTGGGAAGGTAGTTAATTACGAAGCGAGAATCAGTTGTGACTAGGCGTTCCTTTCTGTCAGAAGAAGAGGGAAGAAGATTGGTAGCTAGTAATAACCACGAGGGATTTTTCATCGATCTGGCTTGTTCGAATTGTTTTTGCGGGCGATGAAAGTAAATCAAACCATGATAATACCCCTTCCCAATGTAAGGGAGCTCTTTTAGGAGCTAAAAGACGAAGAGAACAGCAAAAATGTGGTCGCTACTCCTTCCATTCGTGAGGAAACTGCCCTGGCAGTGAAAAACGAAGAGACCAACATGGTCGCCACTCCTGTCTTAGCATCAAATTAACGGAATTAACGAAGAGAGTGACAGTATACTCGATCTGACAAAGTTAAAATAAGCAAAAATTGTATAAGAAATCTGCTAGAGATAATTGCATGTTGTTGATTCGTGACTGGATATATAAGGTAACTCTTTTTTGCTGTTATTAGTATATTCGGTAGTGTTGAATGTAAGAAAATTTAATATATTAAAATACCTTGCAAAATGTTTGTAAAAATAAAATCCATATTGTTGTAAAACATAAACTCAGTTTTTGCGTGAATTACATTTTTTATTATTTTACCCTTGTTATGTCATTTTCACTGTCAAGTTGTTGATTTTTTTTGTTTTCATTCTTATGTTTAAAATGTTTAAATATGAATTATGGAGTCCATGTACATGCGATCAAATGTACAGTTTGATATGTGTTTGTCAGTAACTGGGATATATTGGCCTTATTTTTATGGGCTATATTCAAAGAAATTCCTAAAACCGGGAATGGAATAAGGGATAAGAATTACATCAAGGCAGTAGGTTAACATGATTACCGAAGAAATAAAAATAAAATGACTTTCCTTCCTTTTCAACTTTTTTTGTTTTGTTTTGTTTTGTCTTGTTTTTTTGTTTCTTGTTTTTTCTTCTTCAGTTTTTTAAGAAACCTCCGTTCTTGGGCACGAGTAAACCCTGAATTCAGGGTCTAGTTATTATTATTATTAGACCGTGTTTCTGGAACAAGTTCCTCGTGTGAAGCAAGGTGATTGGAGGGAGGAGAAGTCGATGAGTTATAGCAAGAGAACATGATACTACCGCTACAGTAGGCTGCGTAGCGTCACTTGGGGAGGGAGATTGGGGACGATCCCTTTCTCATCTACAGATTTAGAAAAACTATAAATGGTTAAACAGTGGACCCTGTTGACACGCTACTGAAAAGAACTGGTAGTTTTATGACAACCATATACTATAAGTAGTATTTCCTCCATATACAACCCCTTTTGGGGAGGGGTGGTCTATAATATAGCAGATATGTTGATTGTCGGGAATGTCGGGAATCTTCAGATACACCTGAATACCACTCCACAACAGACGAGGAGTGGTTACAAAAGGTGAAAGAATAAATAACCATCTAAAAAATTATCCAGGTTCGAAATATGAAATAATTAATTTTTTCAAATTCCATTATTTTCCATAAGTATGCGTAGGTTTAGCTAACAAATCATTTAGTTTAAAATTAACAGCAGTTGTTGAGAGATCATCTGAAGTAAGATGTCTATGACAACAAGTCAAGTTGTGAGAGAGGTGATATCATCTCTTTGACAATGAAACCTACAAACTTGAATATTTATGGCAATTAATGGAATTTTAAAATATACTAGTACTATACCTGCCGATGGAGTAAGGCTGCTGGTAATTCTTACTGACGGAACACCATACGATGCATTAGATTTAGCCATTACAAATATCTCATATTTTCGATGTGGTTTGACATGCAGACTAGCTTCAAAGCCGACTATATCTCTTGACTCATTCCAGTAGTTCTCAACTTTCAAACTGGACTTGTAGAATACAGTGTAGCTTAATGCTTTATTGTTGGTAATCAAGGGAATTTTCCATGTAATATTAAGTCTGTTACTTTCTAAAGATGTTACTGTAACATTCCGTGGCTCGCTCACACTTGAACCTAAAATCGCAAAAAGAAGTGCACGTCAATAAAATTATGAATCGAATAGCTAGAAAGCGCTGCTACACTGATCATTCTGTTTCCATTGTGCTGTGTATATTCTCAACTACTTTTGCAAGTTCAGCTCTCATCAACTTGTGTCGCAGTAACTCATTAAGTGTCACGAGGAAACTCTCAAGGATCAGTCTGGCTTGATTCATGACGAGACCAGTATGTGTTTTTAAAAACTCAGCGTGATCTAATCCTATATATTGGCTTGATTTAAGAACAGTTCAACAAACAGACGCAGCAGTTACATAAGCAATTCTTCTGTATAGTTGTTATCACGTTCAAAACCTGGTAAAAAAATTGTTTGTATTTTAATCGGTATTTGGGAAATTTTCAAAATTGGTTCTAGAACGATTGCACGTGGACCACATACATATCAACATGGTTCTGAAAAAACTATCGCTATAAATTAGCGGAATATTAAACGTTCATATCCTGGACCAGTGATTACTATATCAACAACAAATGTACGAAGCAAGCTAGGTCGATGGAGACGGATCCCCGTGAAGAATTCTGGAACGCTGTTCTGATAAAGAAAAATTAACCTTTGCTGGTAGATCATTGAAACGAACAATAACATGACAAATCAAGTAGTCTTGCTTAATATATAAATAGTGTTAGAGTGGACGCACTAAAAGTGTGCAACATAAATACCGCTTAATAGTGCTATTTTATTATATATATATATGTATATATATAATTCTATTGTTTTCTTTTGTTTAATTAGTGCTATTTACTACTAAATACTGACAACTGTTGCAGACATTTAGTGTTTGCCCTCTACCAGATCGGCAGCAGAAACAAGGTTGGTCAATGCGCTAGTAATAGTGGTACGCGATCATGCACAAATGGTTGCATACATATTTCATTCTCAAATGTTTGCTTGATCAGCGAACTTCTTACCAAATACAGGAGTCCTCGATGAGGCAAAACTGATGATGATAAAGGCTTCCAGCAGCATTCTGGCCCCTTATAAACTATATCGTTGTAGATAATCGACTGTTGTAGAAATTCGTTTCCTGGTGTAGGTATGTATTGCTTCTCAGGAATATATTTTGCTTACAATGTACTTTGGTGTAATGAATACGCCCGACGTTTTGTTCTGTTTTTAAGATGGTGAGTGACATCATGACATATGAAAATGAAATAGTATCCGTGATCGATATCAGGAAGGTGGGCACTGACCTTCAATGCTCCGGCATTCCGTAACTGAGAGGAAACATATTCCGACAATTTTAATGTAATTTTATAAATTTGATTATTAAAAATCAAGAGTAAATAAATTGTTAGGTTCGTGGTATTGAGGGATGTTCTGGAATCTTCGTCCAGCATGCACCGGAAATAAATCAACGTCATTTCGATATAAAAAACAAAAGTTTTATAAAAAATAAAGTGAAGGAACAATAGTTGTTCGTTACACGCAGAAAAAAATAGTATTCGTTGTAGAGAAACTTAAGGTGTTTCAACTGTCGTTGCTATGGAAACATAATAACATCAACTCAACCTTTTAATCTTTCACTAATATATGGTGTAAATTTCAGAACTGTTGAGATTTTTTTCGGACTTGTAATCAATAAAATAAGCTTAAATCAATCTCTTTTCTGTTAAAAGAGAACATCTAGAATCACCGTCCGAAATTAAATGCTGTCATCAAGTTTCAACGCTGACTGTGTACAGTTTTTTTCTGGCCGGAATACACTATGACTTGCACTACTTTCTTGTGTGTGTTTTTTTTCTGTTGTTGGTTTGATGTTTCGTTTGTGTTTCTACTTTCAGGGTGAAGAGGGACTGACCACGTCCACAAATCCCGGGGTGGGAGGGGGTGGACTCTGGATTGTAAACGATCGGGGATACTCGTCGTATCTTTTAGGATAAAAATAAAAGATTTGTGATATCGTCTCTTTTTGATATCTTTTAGGGGTTAAATAGCAAATCTTTTAGAGTTGAACGTTTGTGAAGCTACGACTTTTTGAAAAACATCCGGTATCTTTTTAGGCCGGTATTTTTGAAAAATTCCTACAAGCATCCCAGATCGCTTATCCCCGGAGTCCCATCCCCCCGGGCAACAAATCACCCCTTATAAATGCTGAACTTGAAAATTCTGCTACTTGATAACGCAGAAATGATTAATCTCAAAATTTAAGAGATTGAAGAATCTTCTGAAGCCTTTGAGTTTCGGAATTACTATCAAAATTACGTTTATATATATATTTTAAATATAAAAGGAAGTAATGGAATGTGCTTGATTACTAACTGAATGATTATTTTGCTTATTATTAGCATCTCTGAACTCTTGAATCTTGAGAGTAATCTTTTTGTAAGCAGAATTTTTCAATTGCGTGAGTTCATCTGGATTTATTTGCTGATTTAGTTAAGATAACAAGAGTGTTAATTCTTTTATTGGTCTGGTCACGTTCCTAAGGACGTACATTCCAGACACGTGCACCGAATACCAATGAATATTTATATCACGTTATGTTTACACATAACGGCTAGCTATTGTTGATGATACCTAATGACGTCAATCAGTGCATTTGTTTTTACGTGGTGCGTAATCGAACAACTTTCCGTAATCATCATCAAGTTGCCATCGTAATTTCCGCCTTCATCAATGTCAGTCATTTGAGCACTGCTTATTGCGATCATAACGACGTCCGTCAGATGACCATTACATTACAAATGATACATATATGAGTCGCGATGACTTAAAATCGGGGTTTACTCAGCTAAGTTCCGAACTTTGATGCACCAGAATTAGACACAATGTTGTTTATATATGTTTTGTTCTTGAGAGATGAAACAATAGGGAAACAAAAGACGAATAGCGAATAGCAAAGTCATTTGCATGCATATCTTATGATGAATAAAATGGTGAATCAAAATGTACAAAATAACGACTTCATCGTATAATTAAAATATACTATGTAACTATATATGATGTGTGCAGCTTTGAATCAGAAACAAGAAAACTGAAAACTTGAGATATGACATTGTCATTCGCTAAGTCAGTACAACTGGACAACCTTTTCAAGAATAGCTGTATATGTTATAACGATTACTATACCACCATCTCCGTTATCTGATTATCTAGCTAGATAGCATCGTTAATGTTGTAACTCAATGATTGTAGGCATCAAAAGTATCGGAGAGCTCTGATTATTCGCATTGACGCAGCGGCTTGCATTTACGTTGAGGTCCAAATGACACAACCAACTGCGATCCGTTAACTCACAATCAGTCATTTTCATTCATGTATTGATCTGTTTGTGATCTAGACAAGTAAGCAGTAGTAAAAAGAATCGTTTTTATCTCTCGAATGTGATATCACAGCCTTGAATATCATGAGTCCTTTTGATCTCACAAATTAAATGAGAACCGCCCAACTCTCAAAAATATATGGCTTTATTTCAATATCTCAAGTGCAAACTCTTAAACTCGGATCAAGTCAATGGTGCAAAGACTAGTGTTCAGTTATAATGATAGATGTTGAACCGGTCGATTTATTCAACTCAGTGGGCTCTTCTTAGTTTTCTTGTTATTTTATAACTAATGATATGGGTTTTTGGTCTTAGTTTTTCTCTTTCTGCACGTCTCTTGAAAATAGTACTACTGAGTTAGTTCATGAAACTGGCTGTCGTAGTCATTGTTGATGATGAATGGTTGTTATTTCTTAGTTGATTACCCTGTTCACAATAAGATCATATACATAAAAAGATTAATCCTTTTTTCCTTTTCTAAACAATTTAATACAATTACGACTGTCTTGTCTTGGAAGGTGCCATTTCTCAGTAAGTGTGTGTCAATAATGAGAGAATATTTCGGGAGATCGAGAGTACTTCAAGGAAAAAAATACGCAGTCAAGGACTGCATGTGGCTAGTGCTAGGAAAGACAAAGCCAATATTTGATTTATTGAAGCACATTTTTTGTGATTCCAATGGTTTTAATGTGCTTATGTTGTTGTTTTTTTATTTTTTATATACAGCTATTCTTGAAATGGTTGTCCAGTTCAAATAGTGATTTTTCGAATAGCAAATCATTTGCATATCTCATGATTTTTGTTTTCTAAGAAATGCTGGGTCAAAATGTACAAAATAACTTAATCATCATATAATTATAATAAACTTTGTAATCTAAGTAATTATATGATATGTGCAGCTTTGAATTTAAATCAAGAAAACTAAAAACATGATATATGCAAATAACATTCTTAGAATTCGCTGTATACATAAACATCACTTAGAAAGTTATAACTTAACTTGAGTGGCACTGAACAAAATAAAATACTGGAAGGAGTTTCAGGGGGTGTGCACTCCCATCTGTGATGACTTTCTACCCTATGTTTTTCACTATTTACTAATTAATACTGGTAATACCCTCCTGGTGATGGTGCACTCCTTGCTGAAGATTTTTCTAGAAGGGTTTGTGAAGTATGATAAAACTACAAAAAGGTTTGTGGGGAAAATGTCTAGACAATATTTAATAAATTAATGGGTCTAAATCCCCCTAGCCCTCCTTTGTGAAGTTTATGTCAAAATCAAATTTAGGGCAGGGACCCACCTATAAGATACAATGGCTGGACCAATCCCTTCAACTGACCATGTGTACCATTGCACCACTAATATTATTTTGCATCTCCTTTGTTATTATTTTTATGTTGTACATCCATTCCACTCCCTCTAGATACCCCTACCATAGTATGCCTGCACCCTTCCACAAAGAAAATCATAGACGTGCTTTTGTAGTGTGATAATTATTGCATCATCATATCACCTATAATAAAATATATCAAGGCAATGCCTTCACGGTAGTGATTTTGTATTGTTCTAGGCCCATAATCAATAGAATTCGCAATATTCATCAAGCTTTCAGATCTTGATTATTATTAAAGAAATTATAAAATACATGTAGATATATCAATGAAAATTTGCACATCATTATGTGTATTTCCCATGCATTATTCATGACAGTATTTAAAAAAGTGAGACGTAAAATAAAATATCACGAAATTGTTTTTTGTTATGGATCAAATGTTTAATGAAAATCAGCTGTACTTAATTTCTTTATTGTCCTTTTATGCTTTGACTGATCGATCTGTCCGTTATTTACGAGTCACCAACAATGATAAATATGTGAAAACAAACAAACCATGATATATATATTTCAAAATAAATTTATTTAAAAAAAAATATTTTCAGTACACGTTTACTAATGTATCTATAAAATGTCCAACTGAACTGATAAGAGCGATCGCAAACGGTATGACCGTCTGTTCAAAACAACGGTATACTCCATAGTTTTTCGGTCACAAGTTCTGACGTAAACAAAACTCCAGTTTTTCCAAACATCCAATGGTATATTTAAAAACATCCATTGAGGATAAATGACGCAAATTATGAAGTTATCTATCCATGTCAGTCCCTTATTCTGGAGGAATTTTGTACGTCACATGGAGTAAATCACTTCGAGAAGCATTCGATCAATTAATGCCATTTCTTACCATGAAATCCACTATCAATTTGAAAATTATTAACCATGACATGGCCTTGCGTTCCTTCTTAGTTGCTCTGAAAAGCGTCCATCATAAAATGTCCGGATAGTGTCCTGATTTACTCTATTTTAACATTCCCTACTTTTGGCCGCCTCAAAGCCGCCATTTTGTTTCTCTGCCTTGTAATCGGCGATAAATCGGGAAAGTACCGAAGATGAGCCGAATTACCCACGCACCCAACCACCCACTTTCAAGGCGACACCATAGTAGGCTAGCGCCTCGTTCCGAGGCACTAGCCACAAAAAGGCTAAATATTCAAACTGAAGTATAGGACAAAAGAAACCAAAATACAAAGAAGGAAATGTTTAGAGCAAAGGAAATTGAGTTGAAAGAGAGAAACCAAAAAACAAATCACAGACAAATTGAGAAAAAATAGCAAACAACTGATGTAAATATTATAACAACATTACCGTTTATTGGCTGACAGTGAAAGGTCACTGATGTGACTAGTATAGCCAGACTGCGTTGTCTGTGTACTCAGTTCGAGGTGCAAACAACTGATAAGTATATCCACTCAAGATGATTTCAAAATAAAAAATTCCTGTACATAGTCACTCATTTGAGCTTTATCCGTTGATAGTTGCAAAAAATATATTTTAGAGCTAAAAACTCTGGGGCTCTTGCATCATTTCGCCTGAAAAAAAGTCTTAAATTGAGAATCAGTTTTTTCTTAATAAATAGCTAATTAATAATAAACAAGGTTGAAATTTCCAGGCTTATTTGGGAAGATTGTATTTCATTCAAATTTTACTCGAACACCAAACTCTGTGATCGTAAGAATAATTTTGCAGGGTGCCAACTAGTGTCATAGTCACAAACAGCAGACGGTAACAGTACCGCATATTTATCAGATTAGCACACATTCAAGAACCCAGATCCTTCTCTGCTTCATAGCGGAAGAGAAAATGCTTTGATGAAATGAATTTCACGCTAGAATCTGATTGGTCTGTGTGGTTTGATACAACGGCCTGTTTTCTTCTGGTTAGATTCTAGTTTCTCTTCAAGTTTGAAGTTTACCTAGTTAAAACTTAGTGTATTTTTTATATTTCACAAATAAAATCGCAGTGTAATTATCAGCATATTGCAATTTGATACTGAATTCGAGTAAAAGAAAACGAAAAACGTTTTTGCAATCAACGGTTTCGTCGCACCGATTCAGCATCGATGTAAATCCAACCCCAATAACTTGATTAAGAATTTATTTCATATCTCTGAGAAATAACGATAAATCTCAAACTCCTAAACTGTGAAGCTTGGTGTCTTGGAAACTACATGAAAAAGCAAAATTTTGGAATGAACCTTTTGTTGTTCATATTTTGAATATTCTTTCACATCTACTAAGTTATCTAGCATTTTCAAAGTGAATACAAAGAATGCTTTAGAAAAACATCATAGCCGCCTAGTAGTGATGAGGTGGAATTGATGCGAGTTGTGATTGCTTTTCTTTCATCTCGAAATGGTTTTCTGAGTAATTTCTTTTACTAGTTTGGAAGCAGCATTTTGTAATGACCTAAAGCAAAACATTCGAGACCAGAATCTGTGACATTTCCCCAGAGCTTTGTTTTTTCACTAGAAAGCAGAGAAGGGTGTGGGTTCTAGAATGGTTATCAAGGTGAGGTGAAAGAGACTCAGTACGGTGGAGAGACTAGAGACAATGTTCTACTTACAGTCTGGGTTTGTTGCTTCTCCTTATTCTTAATGTTTTCTGTTGTTTTTACACTGCAAGCAGAGGTATTTTTCAATTATCTCAAAACAGACAGTTAAAAATCCCTCTTCTCGGAGCTGGAATATTGTTTTTTTTAAGGATGACAATGAGATTGATAGTTTATTGAAAAACTTTTAAACGTCTATTATTATCATTGAAGTGTCGTTATTTTAGTTCCAAGGATCCAAGAGATCTTAGTTCAAAGACATTCTGAATTAGTCGTACGTATAAATGTTTTTGATTCCATGCATTTGTTCGGCGAATACGTTTTTCAAGATCTACAGACCATTCTGAAATATATAGTAAGTACAACAAGCAACTTCAATACCCATCCCTAATTAATTACATAAACTTACAAACAATCAAATAAATACAAATAAGTTTTCAATGTTCGTCAATTTTTTAATTCTTTAAATTCTCATGCTACATACTTTTTTATTTTATGTTTTCGTGTTATCATCTTTATGATTATTTTTTGCATTCCATACTCAAGGTTTTCCTGATGGACGTGGTCTACCAGATGGACGTGGTCTGCCAGATGGTCGTGGTCTCCTGGATGGTCGGGGTTTACCAGATGGACGGGGTCTGCCAGATGGACGAGGTTTACCAGATGGACGTGGTCTACCAGATGGACGGGGTCTCCATTTTGGATCCTCACTGTCATCAGACGATTTGGTTGGTCGGTTTTCAGAAAAGCATTTCTTCAAGTTCATATAACATTTGAATACTTCTTTTCTGTTCTTTCCTGCAGCTACAAGGCACTTTTTCAATTCGTCACGGCATTTCACCTTGAATTAAGAGAGAGAGAGAGAGAGAGAGAGAAACGAAAATCAGAAATTTACACCATTGAAGGTGAGTAGAGTCCACTGGCGTATTTCGGGACCAGTAGATATGAGTGGTATGCAAACAAGTATAGAATAAAGCCACTTCTATATGGTAAGAGTATTCTGTTGGCTCCCTAACTAGAAAATTGAGTCTAATTTTCTGTGCGATTGTACTACAAACAACAATGAACATCGATATTTTAATAATATTTTGAAGACCTCGTAAAACCAAGTATTATATTTCAGACTTCCCCCTCTAGAGTATGGTTACAACGTCTGCATCAATATTACAAAAAGTCTGAACTTACAACAAAGTCAGGCATAGTTGGTCTTGGAAAGCGAGTTGGTCTGTTCTCAGCGACGCATTTGAAGAATTGTTTACGGCAGGCCCTCTTCTTGTCCATATCATCTCCAGCAGCTTTTACACATTGTTGTGCTTCTTGCTTGCATTTCACCTTTCAAAAAAAAAAAACAAGAATAATAGAATTTATACGAAGGATTGTCCACTTTTAGCTATAGATTGATAACTAATATAGACACCTGAACGACATGAGCAACTGATCATATAGAACTAGAAAGAAACTACTGGGAGCAGACAGTTTTTTACCACTTACCACAAAATCAGGTACTTGCATATCATTTGGCATATCCTACAAGCCAAAAACATCATCAATAAACACAACCATCACCTCATTAATATGACTATTCAGGCATTTGTACAACTTGGTTAGTATAAAGAACATCATAAAAGCCATCTTGCCCTTTCGCTGTCTACCATATCGTAGATATTTGGGGACCTTCGTTATAATTTAGAAGGAGATGCACAGTAATCAAACAAAACTAAATTATTTGTAAAAGTTGGTTGAACTGGATTCTTGGGATGCGTGTATCGATCTATATTCAGTCCATTATCCATGATTCGACATTAATTGAGTTCGTAATAACTTGATGTTTTACTAGGTCTTCCTCCGTGTTAGTACTATGTTAGACTGCACAGCTATAACAAAGAGACACGCTACATTTAAAATACCTCATCAAACAGGTCATCTTCAAACTCAGCGTTGATGTATGCTATAGAAGCCAGGAAGAGAACTCCAACCAGTAAAATCTTCATGACGGTTTGTCTGTGATCCACACACACAGTGATGAACATGGTGCAAATCGCCTCGTTTAAATACTGTGCACAGCCTTGCGACGTGGAAGGTGTTATATTGTAATATCCCAGGTACAACAATCAACATCTTATGGTGTTTGATCAGCCTACCAAGTGGCTGGGTGCTCTGAAGTTTATTCTTAATGACAAACAAACTGTCCTTAACTTTCTATTTTATCAGCTGTGACCCGCCAATATACTTATCAGTTTAGTAGAATTGGAATAGTCTAAGTTAAAGATATCTTCTAATGCCAAATAATCTGATTACGATCCAAAATAACTGGATGGAAATTCAGATTTTTTTAAATTTCATAGAATATTGATTGGTTTATATCAGTATTTAGTCAAATACACACGAATTTCAAAGTTATCAAAATCTATGTTTTTGTCATTTTTATTACATTTTTTTTGTTAGCTTTTAATCCAATTTCTACAATAACCAAGTTTTATTAAGATAATATATTATTTACAAAAAGAAAAGTTAGTTTACCGCGCGTTCATAAAAACCTTTAGTAGTTTTGAACAGACGCAAGAGACAATTGTTATGGAAAATTAACCGAAAGTCCCTTTCCTCCTGGTTTCCTTTGCTTGAGGACATAGCGTTGCTTGTCTCTCCACTCTCTCTGTGTCTCATCAGATTGCTCCTAGACCTACAGGGTCTACTCTTAGATTGACAAAAGCTGTTTTAATGTCCAGGCCTCTGATGAAGGGAAACTGATTTTAACCTAAGATTAAATTAAGAAAGTTATCTGACAAATAAAGCTAAACGAACACCAATATTGAGAACAATCAAATCATTCCGATTTGCAGAGCAACAAAGACATTTTTTATATAAATATATCAATTCAACTTTTGAAAGTTTATTTACCGAGCCAAAACTGATTTTTAGAACAGTTAGGTGAACTAATTTCGTACAAGATAACAGCATTTGATGAGGTTTAGGCCTGTTCTATTTGGTCGAATATATTTTTTTGATCTAGAAGTGATCCCTTGTTTTTATTCATGTACATGTATGATGTCTTTGCGTTATTTTTCGTCTCTCAGAGACTGCAAGACATTTCAATTTTATCTATCTATCAGTATTTTACTAAAAAGCTAAGAGAAAAAAAAAGAAAGTTGTAGTAAATCTATAAGTATATATGAGTGCCTTCTTTCGAGATAGCTTATAAACTGCCTGCCGACCATTCACTACGAGAACTGAAGACAAACTCAATTCGCGACTTTTAACGAGAAACGATGGAGTGTGTAATCTCCCACACTTATTGGTTTTAGCCGTTTTCGTTCACAATGGTAAGGATATTCCATCTCTTCGATATGTAATGGCAGGCCTAAGAAAGCCTATTTAATGGGCTACGAACAGGAGTGCAAATGACTAACCACTGAATCATACTGTAGTACTAATTTATTTAGATCGGTGATCTTTGGTCCAAACATTGCTGATTCGGAAATAGCCACTCCATTATATTGACTTTATTATTTAATAAGCTATTATTTTTACTATATGCTTAAAATGCTTTTTTTAGAAACACCAGTGTATATCATTATTGATAAAGTGCAAATTTATTTCTTAAGTTCATGAACCAAAACTAAGTAGTCCATGTTCATTAGCTGATCGAACTGAGAGAAACGTAAAGTCATAAAGAAAAAACAACTATGGTGATAGCAATATGTTGCGTAAGGAGGTCAGCTTAATTGATTATTAAATTAGATTAAGATCTATTAAGGCTTTTTGGACAAACGTTGAATATTCTGTAAATGAACACAAGTGAACATTGCTCATACACTAGTACCAAACGTTTTTCATTGTTGAGTCTACCGAGTCATGTGACCGAGAAGCCCTGACAGGGGCTTTAAAAACATGTTTATAATAATATCTCGGACTGCACTTAGATTAATGTATGCATTAATTTAGACATTAAGTAAATGGGCTATATATACACTACATAACAGCATGAACACAACTGCAACCATGGAAATATCATGGTTTATTTAGACTCAGACGGATAGCACCATCGAACAGAACTATGGGTAATAGTTTTTGAGGTGGTGGAGTGCAATATAGATAACTGATACACAAATCATAAAACCGATCATCTAAGTGGTATTTAATGTACATACTCCAAGAGCCAGTTGGGCGTCACTTCTCAACTATCACTGTTGTTCAATTAGTTTGAGTTTAAAGATCGTAGTGTTTTTATATCAGCTGTCACAACGGCTTTGAGCTGAGAAAACACTATTCGAAAAAAAAAAACCTGGGTGGATTGCAAAATTGAAATGATTCCAACGCGTTTTCGAGGTTAGTAGTGATGTTTTCTCAGTTGTTTGTTTAACTGATTGATATACTTCGTCGTTTGTTTGTTTATTGTTGTGCTTGTTCTTCCGTACTTTTCATCTGATGTAATTCTCGTTCACTTGTTTTCTCGTACTTTTATTTTGCTCACATTTTTAGATAGAATATTTAACAATAAAACCACTCTTAAGAAAATATTGCTTGTTATACCTTTTTGTATTATAGAATGAAAAACATATTGACAAAAATGAAAATTGAAATGAAATTTAGAAAGGTGCGCAAGAAAGAAGTTCATGACATATATGTAAACTTGACAACAAAAAACAATAAATCAAAACAATTAAATTTATTCGTAGTGCTGAAATCGTCAATCATTTTTCACGAATTTCGAGCATATTAGTCATATTGATCAGTATACGGAAAGAGCATTTAATAATTATCCACGGCTTGCTTCTAAAATATTAATTTTAACTACTTCGTTTTAGCTTTTTGACCAAAACATCGAGTGCCTCGGTCATTTTTAAATCAGAGCGTGTTTCAAGAGGTAGGGTTTGGAATTAGGAAATAGAATTGTGACTATACTTTATTAGCTTGGTTCTTTCATTAATCATTTTGTAACGTTTTGCAACAGTGTTCAATACACAAACACAAGCTTACCACCATGCAAGTAAAACATACTTCAGTATAAGTACACAGTTGCAGGCAATTACAAGATAATTAAATCAAATTATGATTCATTAAAAAAAAGCCGTATTACTAAGATTTCATGTATAAATGCTTTATCAATCAACTCATATCAAGCATCGACGGCTTGCGATTTATTCTTTAGTGTCTTTAGAATTTAGTCGCTATTTTCCGTGAAATAATATGAGAAATGTAACTAGAAATCATTGAAATCATTAATATGTTCACAAATTCTAAAGAATAGAGTATATAGTTTGGACAGTAGAGTGGACATTTCTTATAAATATGATAAGTTGAGGCGGGTGGGGTGGGGAGGTGATATCCGTTCTTTGAAGTTAAATGCTAGCTTTACTTAAACCACCTACAATAATCAGACTATTTATTAAGCTAACCTTTGTGAGTGTTATCTTCGAAAAAAAAACACCATTACTGAAACACGTAAAAAAGATAAAGTAATGGCGTCACTAAAAACATAACTAATCTGCCTAATGTATTCTGAAAGGAAGCGCGAACTTCCAAAAAGCCTTATGCATAGAATTTACAACGACTTTGGCGAGGTGGACCAAAAGTGAGGGAAAATAAAAACAACTGAAAGGATTTGGTTATAATATCAAATAGTTATACATGGTGTGAACTATGAACTATATATAACAAAGAAAATTGAACTGGTCGACTTTTGTATTGCCTTGTTCTTTATTTCTTTCTCCTGATTACTTAAGCAAGAAGTCATCACGATGTTTTCTTAGAAAGATATTTTATAGAGAATTTATCGATAAAGCTATATGATCCCGTGGCACGTTTTCGAGATAAACATTTTTGAACTGAACGGAACCATGTTTTGACATTTTTGAAGAACAAATGGCGAGAAATGCATTTTTCACAAGAAAATTATAATTACTCAAAAACTAACAAAGCTATTGACGTAGTTTATACAGGCAATCTCAATCAGACATTTTTTTACACAAGTTTGTGAAAATAAATTCTATATGTTTTAATATTTTGTCAAAATGTACAGTTTTGTTTTCGTCTTTGACTTAAAATCTCTTTGAAAAGTGAAATCTTTCAGAAACAATGAAGAAAAAGTCTCGCGCACAAATGAGGGTTTTGTCAGGTTGAAGCATAATTTTCGAAGACTCAATGTGTTATTCAGCGGAAAATTGCTCGCGTTTCAAGCGTTGTTGTTTTTCTAAAGTGGTCAGGACCCTTAAGATCAGAAATGATTTTGAAATGTCTTTAATTGGATTTCAATCAAAAAGAGCGGAACTACGAAAAAAATTAATGGAAGAAAATTCTGGTAAATTTACATTTAATAGGAACGAATCTTTTCTTCAGTGTAGAAGCTGTGCAGGGGTTTTCTCATATTGCGATAACATAAACAGTACTAAATGGTACTAATCTGCCGGTGACGAAGTTGAGCTATGTTGAAACATCTCCCATTTCCCAGATATTGATTTTTCCTATTTTCTTAAATTATGAAAATATTATATGTAATAGAGGGGAAAATACAAAGCGTTAATCTAAAATACAAAGCCTTAATCTTAAAATTCAATTTATTAGAAAATAAATAGAAAAAGTAATGATAATAAGAAAATGCTGTTCAAAAATCAAGCAATAAGAAAATAACTATGTTTTAAGTCGTCCGGCGTGTCGGTCTTTTCAATGAACCGCTGACATCTTAAATAGTGGACAAGTGCATTGCTTGAGTTGCCTGTGTAAGAGTGCACACACTGCGCATGCTCGACAATGTCGTAGAATGGTAACAACTGTTTTTGGGCATTTTTTTACTTTTTCCTTGATAATTTTCCTGCAGTTTTTACTTGTCAGATCCTACCAAAATGCACGAACTTTTAAACGTCACATTGCGCAAAAACGAAAAAAGCAATGATTTTCATGGGATTGAAATTAAAAAAAATCCGACTGAAAGAATACAACATAAACGGTTAAGGAAATGCATGCAAATTGGTGTGTAATCAAATAGATATTACCTGTAATTAGTCAGTGATTGAGATTGATATATCTTGTTAAATAGATGTACTTGAAGACCACAAGTGCATGCTACCATTGGTGCATGCAAACAAACTTTCCAGGCCCTTTTCAAATGTGTATTAAATTAAAAAAAGTATACAACAAAGATGTTAATACGGCACTTTTAGCAGACAAGCATCGTCCGGCCTGCTGGGCTAAATCTATTAATTATACAATGCATGACAAGCGTTGTATTACCCTTAGATGTAATAACACCCGTAAATGTAATACCCACCGTAAATGTAATAAAAATCCACCTAAATGTAATAACAACCGTGAATGTTATAACTATCAACCTCAATCAAACGTAAATGCAATAATCGACCCCACCGTATTAAATGTAACTAGACGTACTAAGAGCGCTACACGGACTTCCTTGCGCAGAGTCCGTTAAAAAAACTTGTGTGCAGCCGGAATAATGTCCGAAATTTCGGCTGAAGAACATTCTATTTTACTGGGTTCTCGGTCGCGCTTCTTATTCCCATGTCATTCACACAGCACAAATACTATTATAATACAAATACTTCACATAGCGTGATCTACAATTTTGTGTAAATTTATTGTCACAATAACATCATTATGATTGCACAAATAAATAGTATTTTCCTATATTTGGCATTCGTCAAGACTGTTTGAAAACATTTTGACAGCTTTTTACGTACAACAAAGCGAAGATACGAGTTGAATCACATTAAAAAAGTCTTGCAAAATGGCTTTTCGTAAATACTGCATACGTTAACTGAACAATTAATAGTATACTATCGGCATACTCCATACAAGAACTATTTGGAGATATTCATTTTGTAAACTTAACTTTTCTTGTATTCTTCGAGAATTATAGTCCAACATGGCGGCTTGCTTTGTAAATGCACCTCGTTTCATGGGAAAACACCAAGTAAAACTACCGTCGGGCTTCCTGTGTAACGCTTGTGATTGGATATGGCAATTTGGACGAATGATATTATTAAAGCTATGATTGGATGAGAGTTTATGATTGGCTGAGACATTTTGAGCCAAATATTCACCACGAAAAAGTCGAGCCCAAATGTAGACACGGAAGTCCGTGTAATAACCCTTCAACCATAAATGTAACTAGACCCTGAATTCAGGGTTTACTCGTGCCCAAGAACGTAGGTTCTTAAAAAACCGAAAACAAAACAAAAAAACAAGAAACAAAACGACACAAAATATGCAATACGGTTTCTTTGCGACATCTCGAACTTGCCTTAAAGCTCTTATAATAACACAAGCAGCGCAAGCAATCTAGTTCTTCTTTTCAAAAAGGCGGTTCATTGGAAGTACGCGGGTTCGAATCCCATGCTGGGAGACTTGAAAATTTTTTTTCTTCTTATCACTTCATGTTTAAACCATATTTTTCTTACTTTTTTCCTTTTTATTTTTTTATAAATTAATTTTTTTCATTCACGATTTCTATTTTTCCCTTTATTACACATATTACTACAATACCTGACAGGAAATTATCATCCATAACACCTCTTCTTTAACGGCAAAAAATACTCCCAAAATCAACAAGAATTACACAAAAACTACATCAGCATAAAAGCTCAATAAACAAGATTTCAATAAATTACACTTTACTTCAATTTTTCACGAAAAAGTACTGCAAATTTTCCCTTTTTCTTTCAAAATTGGGCAGATTTTCCAATCAGTTGAAGCGTGGACCATAGCGAATGGACATTATAAGTATTATTCGTAGTTTGCCCTTTGTTAGTCTTGTTATGTTTCTCTCAATTTCGCAAAGTGCAGCCAAAAAAAAAGCCTTTTAGACTTGAAAAGTGACCAAATAGTCTCCTTTGTGTAAGATACCAAAAGATCCTTTTGAAATATTTGTCTTTTTTCGCTTTTGTTAATACACATCGCTGAACAATCGTTCTTCAAGTCGAGTGAGCGAGCTTCGATATGTCACGTCTACAAGCTTGAAAATTCTCACTTTCGCAATGGATTTTTTGCTACTTTTTGATCTTGTTCACTTCTAATGATCCTTCTCAACAATTCCACGAATTGTTTTTCCTTCAATTAAGTTTTATTTAGCTGTTTTGATGCGACATGGAAGCATTCGTTTTAATTATTTGTTTAGCTGTTTTGATGCGAGATGGAAGCATTCGTTTTAATTATTAAAAAAATTGTTTATTAAAAAATAACTGAATATAAAATTGCAAAAGAAAGATTACTTAAGAATAAGAAAAAAGAATATAAAAAAAAAGAACCAAAAAAGAGATTGGCCGTTCGGAGACTTGAACTCGTACTACTTATATATAGCTTAATGGATCTCACGAACAGCATGTTTGGCGCGATGGCAAGTCGGGTAAGGTGTAGCCTGACAATCCAATGGTCGCAGGTTCGAGCCCGTGGTCCGTCCATAGAAATTTCTTTCTTTGTTAGTTAAATTAATCAGACCTGATGGAACTTGTCTGAACTTGTCTAAACTTCTAACAGCGAAAAAAAAGGAAAAAAACAAGAAACTCGCAGCAGACTAATACTCGTGCCAGAGGCCTGGGCACGAGTAATAATCGAGTATTTCGGACAGTCAAACATTAGTGTTATAGCCGTTCTCGATAACACGCGACCTCCGACTCAATTTGTTCAACCGAAAACTCGTTTCTCGTCAAGGAGGTTACCATGACAATACTTGTTCCAGTCTACCGCCGTGAGTGTGTTTTGGCGGAATTTTTGTTGTTGAAGTACATTGTACTAAGCTTAGATCAAGCATGACTCGAGCATATTCCATTTCGCTGAGATGGAGAATTGTCATTTCGAAACGAGGTTTTTCAGCGAAAGAGGTTGCAGAAAGGCTTTTTGTAAGCCAGACATTTGCGAAAAAAGTCCTGCGAATTTACGGAGAAAGGGGATCGGTGAACGATTCACCCAGGAAGAACAAATCCGCCATATCAAACAATTACTGTCGTTCGTTGGGGTTCCTGTGTAATTTTCATTTTTTTGGGTTTCCTGTCTTTTTAAACAAAATTCAAAATGGCTGCCAGTTTGGTAAAGTTGTTCACTGCAATCTCTGCAAGTTTTCATCGAATTTTGCCGAGAATTTTGGCTGCAAATAGTAGAAAATCACCAAAAAAGAGTCCATTGTCACTTCCAAATAAGGTAAGATTACCAAATATGGTTATGGATGCGAACGACAGTTTTCTTAAGATGATTGTTTGATATGGAAAAATGAAGATAACTTCAATCGATGCTTATGTGATAAACAGAAGCACGCGTAAGCTCGAAAATGTTCAAACTTACGGTTTCATCTTCTTGGTCAAATATTTGCGAACTTTGAGTATCCTCACACAAGTCTTGAGACAAATCTCCAGCAAAATCCTCGAGAAATCGCTGGAAAGACATCTTTGTAAAGAAATTTCGTGTAGAAAGATGTAGAAAGTGTCAAACACACGCTGTCAACAAATTCACGGCAGACTGGACCGAGTATTGTCATGGTAACCTCCTTGACGAGAAACGACTTTTCGGTTCAACAAATTGAGTCGGAGGTCGCGTGTTATCGAGAACGGCTGTAAAGCAACTAAACAACTCTGAGCAGGACTGTTTCAGTGTTACGTCAAACACAGTGTGTGACGTCACATACCACGTGATAGGCTATGTAAACCGCCTTCATGTATATGGTGATCAATTTATACACAATTTGAATCAATCTACTTATGTTTTTGGGTCGTGCCATCGTTTTTCAACTATAATCTGTTTCTCTCCGATGGATATGTGTTATAAGTGTTATAACATGATATCTGCGAAAAAATATCCTATTTTTCTACGTGTTTTCTATTTTTTATACTTTTGTATTTCTTTTTAACGGCATTTTTTCCATTTATATTAGAATATATTCTCTACAAAAAGATTATCTTATTTTTTTTTTTGCATTTTGTATTACTTACTGACTTTGCATAAAATATAACATATAACAATAAGTTTTTTGGTTAAATTAAAAAAAAACATACAATAACAATGTGTAGTCGTTGTTTCTTTTGCTTTTCTTATAATACTTGACGTTTACTGGACCAGGTATTTTCTATGGGGAATGGACTGTAAGTTCCTGAGTAACAGGCCAAGATTTTTATTTGAACCACACTTAACATCATTTTTGATGTTGGTCGCAAAAAGAATTCAACGGTCACGTGATAATCCTGCTATAAAAACTGTTCCTTGCATCTCCATCAGGGGCCAGACGGTTACTTACACAGGCTATCACGCGGTATGTGACGTCACACACTGTGTTTGACGTAACACTGAAACAGTCCTGCTCAGAGTTGTTTAGTTGCTTTAACACTTATGTTTGACTGTCCGAAATACTCGATTATTACATTTATGGTTGAGGAGTTATTACATTTACGGTGGGTTTCGATTATTACATTTATGGTTAAATTTTATTACATTTACGGTGGGGTCGATTATTATATTTACGGTTGTTATTACATTTACGGTTGATTTTTTTTACATTTACGGTGGGTATTTCATTTACGGTTGTTATTACATTTAAGGGTAATACAAGTGTATTGACACAGGTCAGACATTTAACAACAAACCGTCATATGTTTGGGTCAACGTTTGGGTTGGAACGCGCATTTATATAATCTGTGTGTAGCCTGTTTAAACTTCCCGCAGGCTATGCGCACTACTTATTTTCTGAATTATCTATATATTATCCTTGCGCGCAACTTTTGCATTAGTGGCCGGTATTTTGGTAACCGATAAAATTTTCTAACTGTGAACTGACTGAATTGATTTACGCTGAGTCGGATAAAACTAGCTAATTAATGTTTTTATTTTTTTCACTGTCTAATTAAACGGCATTTGTGTTATAACTAGAGAGCATGTGATTTACCCATGAAATAGTTCACTAATTAGTCCTATTTTGTGTTAACTTTAAAATAGAAGAAATCGGCGAAATATTAAAATGCTCTAGGTAAATAATTGGATTGTACTTTGAAATGACATTGCTAAGCCTGTTTTCCATATAATCGCTCACGATCGTGGGATCGCTGAAATTACTTATGCGAGGATCGTTCTCGATGGCTGTCAATTGTTTGCATGTATTTCGATCCAGCAAAGCTTTTCCATATAATCTCCGGCGATCGTGAGCGATTAAACGGAAACCAGCCTTAAGAAATACATTTGAAATTCCTTGTTTTTATTCATCAGATACTTTATTTTGTATTTCATTGATTTGCGTATTGTGCTGTTATTCATTACGAACACGCCCCAGCTTTGTTACTTCGCTGCATTCCTTTCTGGTTTTACAAATGAATCATCTACGTACAAACAATGCGCTCATCAAGCGTGCAGTTAAAATGGGGTTTGATAACAACTAATATTTCGCATAAAATTGGGTTTAGAAAAAAAGGTTTTGAAAAATGACTACAGAATTGGAAACTACTTCAAGTTTTATTAGACCTGATTTCCATATGATTTCCATATTCGTTCGCGATCGAAATGGTTCAAAAAACGGTCGTAGGATCGAAAGACTTTGGTTTCCCCAAAATCGAATTTGTTTTTTGATCGTTTGCGACCGTTCTTGATCGTTTGCGATTATATGGAAACTAGGCTTTAGATACTAACTGTTCTTATAAAATTCATGAATAATTAATGAACCCAGAACAAAAGAAAATCACTACCGTGAAGGCATTTATATATTTTATACAGAAATCGTCCTGATTTGCATAAGGTTTAGCTTGAAATATCTCGGCCAAATTAAATCTAATTTCAAATACATTACTCTAGAATAGCTGCATTAATCTAGACATTTTATAAGTAATATACAATATTCGCGTCCGATCTGTATGGAATATAAAATGTCTCGCCTTCGGCTCGACATTGTATATTCCATACAGATCGGCCGCTCATATTGTATATATTACTAATTATACAATGAAGGGGCCATAGGACTCTTAGTAATGTGCTCCTGACGTTTATATGATTCAAGGAATTTCTCAGTGGCGGTTCCTGGGTTTTTTTAAGGAGGGGGACCAATGGGAATTTTCCAACTATTTTCGTTAATACATCCCTTTTTGGATTCTCATTAGCATTTTCTAGTACGTCATTCATTGCAGTTCATTTATGAGAATAAAACACTCAAAATGTATTCGATTGATATAATTTATTTTATTTCAGTAATTAAAATTAAAAAAATTAAAGTTGCTTTTAAATTATGAAAAAAGTAAAAAAAATCATTTCATTTTTTTGTTTTTTTTGGGGGGGGGGAGGGGACAGGTCACCCCAGTCCCCCTCCTTGGATCCGCCCCTGTTTTTCTCCAGAGCAGAGCTAGAAACATTTCAAACCCCGCTACTCAGTTTGCACCGGTGAGAAAAAACTCCGCTCTTCCCGCGGTTTATCATATGACTATCAGATACCCCAATCACAGCAATGGATTGAATTAATACCTCGTACGTGACCGTGGTTAAGACTTCACAAAATTTCCACCTTGTTTACTCATTTTTACTGTATTTTGTATTGGCGGTAACTGAAAAAGAAAATATCGCTGTTATGATTTGGCAAATTTGGAATAAACAAAAATTTTTAAATGAAAATGGGCCAATGTCGTGATCTCTAGTCAATTATTTTAATTGTCAGCTGGTGTTTGCATCAGTGAAGTTTGTAATGGTTTGATTTTTTCATAAAATCATTTGAGATCCATATTATGTAGATTTAGGATAGATTTGTTTGTCAAAACGGTTATTCGCTGCAGTAAAAGTGAAAATGTTTAATAAGTTTGGAAAAGAACAACAAACTTACTTGATTTAATATAATGTTAGTAATGGGTACGTAATAAAATGCTATGATATAGAACAACTAACTTACTTGATTTAATATAATGTTAGTAATGGGTACGTAATAAAATGCTATGATATAGAACAACTAACTTACTTGATTTAATATAATGTTAAGTAATGGGTACGTAATAAAATGCTATGATATAGAACAACAAACTTACTTGATTTAATATAATGTTAGTAATGGGTACGTAATAAAATGCTATGATATAATAAACTAATTAACTTTAGTTATCAATTAACCTTTAGTCAGTCACTGTTCAATGTCCAGCTCAATATGGAAGTTGCGCGACTTGTGACAGTGTGTTGAAGGTGTGCGTAATGTTCAAAGTTGATGAGATGACAGCTGATTTTTAATAGCGTTTCATTCAGTCAACATGTCTATTTATATGGCGTTAACTGCGCAGGCGCCAATATACCAGTCAGAACTTTCAACCTATAAATCAATCTCGTACCCCGAGTAAGAAAAACGCGGGCTATGAGTAGGAGATTGCCTATAAATGTCCCAGCTTACGGTCATTTGCACAAGTCAGACTAAATAAAACTAGTCTACCTAACAGGTAGCAAAATGCTGCCTTAAATCTTTGCTTAAATGAATTGATTTTTTTGTTGTTACAAACAATCTAAAGCAAATGAGTCATGGTTGGATATTATGTTATAGGATTGAGGCAATAAGGACTATGTCAACAACACCAAATACTAGTTTCAATTCCCAAATTTTATTTTCAACATATTTATCCCTATAAAAAAATCACTATAACAAAGTACAAGCAAGAAAACGGTGACACTGTGACACCCAAGTAATCAGTAAATAGTGCAATTGCATACATTTACTTAGCATCAATAACCAGTAAGAGTTTCATTGACTTATTGTTTGCACTTAAAATTGGAATTATTTGTTTAATTAAAAATATTTATTCTTATAAAAGTTTAATAAAAATCATCGGTAACTAATAAAAACTTGTAATATGGTATTTGTTTTATTAAGCTTGAAAAGCATTGTATAAAATGAACAATAACATCACTTCAGGCTAGCTCGCTGCGGAGCGCAGCAACCATTTATTCCTAACTATATCTTGCATGACAGTCTAAAAAAGGAAACAAGCAAGTCAATGAATATGCCTAGTGAAGCATAAAGAAATGAACAATGAACTACAAGTATCTTATTTCAATTCTCCTTCGTATAATGCTCCGCACTGCGGGATTCATTATGCATTTTTTCGCCATTAGTTACCAGGCCATCACGATTCAAAGATCATTGTTATGCAAATGATCTCGATGATATATAAGCAGCTTAGTGCTTCAAATACTTGTCTTTTTTTCGCGTGCTAGTTTACAAACCAGGCTGTTATGGGAGACCACGAGGAAACTTCTGCACATGACGAAGCCCCGGCCGCGGTCGAGCTTCAAAACATTAATGAGAGAATCGATACGCTATCTCAGCTTTTTCAAAATATGTCTGAACAAATGACAAGATATAATGAAGGCGATTTGGGGTCAGAGAACGAAGAAGTACGGCCAGAGGCCTCGACATTCGACCCTACAGAAAGTCTTGTTGGAGGTGAGGAGTCAAAAACCCTCGAGGAGGGCGAACTACCTTACGAGGACTTGTTTAAAGACACCGAGGACTGCGGTCCCAAAGTCTGCGAAAGTATCGCTATTAAAACGTGTAAACAGTGCTTGCACGAAGAGACCGGCAAAAGAACAATTTGCCGCTATACAGAAAAAGTACATGCGACCAGAAAATTGTGAGTATCTTAAAACTCCTCGGTTGAATCCTGAGCTCTGGGATGATTTACACGACAAAACGAGGGGTAGAGAAAGCTCTCTACAGGCTGTGCAGAAGAGTTTAATCAAAGGAATTATCCCAGTTATAACTTTGTCCGACAAAGTTCGGTCGAAGCCAGGAAACGGAACGAAGATTCGCTAAGGATTACGGATATCTACGACCTCGTGGTCGACGCTGTTACTCTGTTGAGTAATTCTGTGTATGACTTTTCAATGAAAAGATACAAATCGTTGTGTCATGAATCACAACCAATTACAACGATGTTGTTCGGAGATGAATTGCCTCAGAGCATTCGTAATATTGCTCAGGTGAAGCGTATGTCTCGCAATGTGAATAACAAGCGTAAGCGAGAATACCAATCAAGCAAAACCTATAATAACGAGAAGAAACCTCGTTATTCTAACGCGTCTTTAAACTACAGGCGCGACTATTACAAACCACGCTACAGGAAAACCGAAGCCGCTCATGCGAGTCAGAGCAAAAGCTCAACAACGACCAAACAACAGTGATTGAGAAGCCGGCCTGTCACAATGTAGGTGGTCGTTTAGCTCAATTTATTAAGGCTTGGAAAAGCCTTTCTAGTGATGAATGGATTTTACGGGCGGTTAAGGGTTACAAAATAGAGTTTATTTGTGAGCCCGTTCAAAACAAACTCCCAATGAAAATGGGGTTTTCAAAGTCTGAGGAGAGTGCAATCGACTGTGAAATTGACAAGTTGCTAAACAAAGGCGCAATTAGGCGCGCTTGTTTCCATTCAAATCAGTTCATCTCGAACTTGTTTACAATCCCAAAGAAATCTGGCGACCTAAGGCCGGTCATCAATTTAAAACCATTGAACAAGTTTGTTCAATATCATCATTTCAAGATGGAAAACTTGAATTCTCTGCTGGATTTGATATCGATCGGTGATTTCATGATCACGATCGATTTAAAGGATGCCTATTTTACAATTCCTATGCATGAGGAACATTACAAATATTTGCGATTTGAATGGAAATCTGATTTGGTCGAATTTACGTGCCTTCCGTTCGGACTCTCCTCTTCACCTCGAGAGTTCACTAAAGTTATGAAACCCATTGTGGCTGAGCTTCGCAATAAGGGCATCAAGTTAGTCATATATTTGGATGACTTAGCTATTGTTAGCGGGTCACATAAAAAGGGTGAGATGGATGCAAAAATTGTTGTCAATCTACTAGAGTCACTAGGCTTCGTTGTAAACCACGAAAAGTCATGCCTCACTCCGTCGCAACAAATTACTTACTTGGGGTTTGTCATTAATTCAGTGAATATGACAGTATCTTTGCCAAAAGAGAAATTGGACCATTTGATAACTCAAGCAAGTGCTTTGTACAATAAAACATTTTGTACAGTTCGAAATTTGGCACACATGATTGGTCTGATTGTGTCCTCTTTCCCAGCAATAAAGCCAGCCAAGCTTTATTACAGAGAATTAGATGCTCTCAAGCAAAGAGCTTTGCATGAGAATGAGGACAATTTCGAAGCAGAAATTTGCTTGTCAGACGAAGCTAAGATTGAGTTAGAATGGTTCATTTCTAAAAGTAGGCTCTTTAATGGTTCTTGCTTTGTTAAGCCTAGTACAACCATTACATTGACAACAGATGCCTCCCTTTCAGGTTGGGGGGTTGTGTAAGAGGATCAATCTACCAATGGGGTGTGGTCCCAAGGGGAACAAAATTGGCATATCAATTAGAACTTATGGCAATCTGGTTTGGAATTCAATGTTTTGCCAGATCGAAGTGTTACATCAAGGTCCTTTGTGACAACACTTCTGCAGTGTCCTATATTAATAATATGGGAGGTAGATCAGTAAGCCTTCACCGGACTGCCAAAAGTATATGGGAATGGTGTTTTGACCACCAGTGTACAATAGAGGCCTTTCATTTGCCAGGGAAATTAAATTCCCAAGCTGACGGCCTCTCCAGGGAACACAGCTTTAACCTGGAATGGATGTTGGACCCAGGGGTTTTTCAAAGAATTAAATATTTATTCTTTGAGCCTGAGATAGATCTTTTTGCATCCAGGCTCAATCATCAAACCCCTGTTTATGTCTCATGGAAACCAGACCCGGGAGCGACAGCTATCGATGCCTTCTCTTTAGATTGGCATAACTTAAAGCCTTACTTGTTTCCTCATTTCAGTCTTTTAGGCAAAACTCTAGCCAAGCTGAGAGACGAAGCAGTCCCAGAGGCAATAGTAATGGAAGTGTTTTTGTCGCTGGTGCGAGGGGAGGCAAGCAGATCCCCTTCAAGCTTCTTTAAGCATGGTGTGTGATTTCTTAACAGACCAGTTTGAGGTTTTGCAGAAATCGTACTCGACAATCAATTCATATAGATCTGCATTGTCTTCAGTACTGCTACCTGTGGATGGCTACCCGCTGGGAGAACATCCTATTATTGCAAGGCTACTTAAAGGGATGTTTGTGTCAAGACCTCCGGAGCCAAAATACACTTGTACATGGAGAGTTAGCATCCTATTGGAACTTCTTGCAAAATGGGTCCCACTAGCAAACCTGACCAGAAAACAATTGACATTGAAAACTGTTGCTTTAATGGCACTTACGTCAGCACAGAGAAGTCAAACTTTAGAAGCATTGAGAACTGATTGCATGACATTGTCGACACAAGAGATACAGTTTCTGAAAACTTCTAGACCTGGAAAAAATTCAATTGCCATTTCATTTCAAGCCTTTCCTGAGAATGAAGGGCTTTGTGTCTATTCAACCTTAAAGGAGTATATCTCTCAAACTGATGAGTATAGGAAGGCACTTAACACATCTAAACTGTTTATCTCACATGGACAACCTTTTAAGGCTGTATGCAGCTCAACAATTTCACGATGGTTGAAAGAGACACTGAAATTGGCTGGTATAGACACAACTATCTTTAAGGGACACAGTTACAGGTCTGCGTCCACATCTAAAGCAGATGACCTTGGTGTGTCAGTGGATGTAATCTTAAGGGCTGCCAATTGGGCTAGCACTGGAACATTTAGTAAATATTATAAGAAAAAGATTTGTGATGATGGGGCTTTTGCACAAGCAGTGCTAAGTGTTTAATGACTGTGCTGTAACATGTTCCAGTTTTGTTGCCTTAATAAATATCTTATGTTCACTAATGATGTGGGTTCAATATGCTAGAAGGCGCTCAGGCAGCATCAACTTTGAACTCTGCATAATGAATCCCGCAGTGCGGAGCATTATACGAAGGAGAATAAGAAATTAGACAAAGGTAGCTTACCTGAAGGATAATTATGATTCTCCGAGTATAATGCGTAGCACTAGGGATTCAGGCCCCACCCTGCTTGTAGAGTTGCAGACAGCCCACCCAATTCATAGGCCTGTCGCGCCTAATTATTTAAATTTGTCAGCTCGCTCAAAAAGACAAGTATTTGAAGCACTAAGCTGCTTATATATCATCGAGATCATTTGCATAACAATGATCTTTGAACCGTGATGGCCTGGTAACTAATGGCGAAAAAATGCATAATGAATCCCTAGTGCTACGCATTATACTCGGAGAATCATAATTATCCTTCAGGTAAGCTACCTTTGTCTAATTTCTTATTTTTCTGTAACAATTGACGACTACAACAAGTGACACGAATACGGACGGGATGCATGACAAACTAATCGTAATCAATGCAAATCTTCGTCTACCTTAGCCATCTTAAACAAATTCTTGATTTTACTTATAGTTTTGTACCATCATTATGTGAAATATTACAAATATAAGAACAAACTGTCGCACTTCAAACGATCTACAACGTAAGCTTAATAAATTATGATATATTTTAGCTATACGATAAAACTTTCCTTATATTATCACCTTGTATTTACTCCACGTAATTATACATCGGGCGTCTTGCACAGTAATCGCAGAAAAAAAGATTAAATTGGACATATAAAGACACAGTTTCAATCACCTTGTCCACATAGTAAGAATTTGGTGTCGAATAACGTACATACCACTAGGCGCGCAAGGGACGTAGGTAAACGAATTTGCGGTGCATTATGGGGTAAAATCGAGATTTTAACTCCCTTTACAGATTAGGGTTGCTGCCTTGCTCGCTCGCTTCAGGCTCGCTCGCTGCGGCAGCAATAAGAACAGACAATTAGCTCGTACAGACGTATGTAAGGTCCGGGGTTATAACCACTATTAAAATAAGATTAGGACAGACAATTAGTTGTTTCAATTACGAAATGCCGATTGAATGTGCAACCACTGCTTTGTAGGTCTTGGTTAAAGCACACAGCCCTTTAAAATAGGAATTCCATTTTCTTTATTATTTCGGTAAAAAAAGATTTTTCGATATAAAATGTTAAGACGTTCAGCCAAATCGTTGTTGATGAAGCGGTTACAATCAATGGTATATCATACTCGGCGGCTATTTATTGGAAGGAAGGGAACACGTCAAATGTTTGTGTAGACTCCATTTTCCCGAAAACAACCAGATAGGAAAATAATAGAAGTGTACGTATAACAAAAAAAAAAGCAAGACAACAAAAGAAAACAAAATGAACGAAATTAACAGAAAGATGAAAAGAAAGAAATACAGAAAGAATTAAAAAAATCGAAGTCTGAAAACAGTCAGTTCTTTAACAATAACTTAACACTGAATGATCTTAATATTACATCACAAATGAATTAATTCTAATTATTCATGTAATTCGATTTGCCTGATGGACATCAGACTGCCTAGTTACGATATCATAAACCTGATTTACGACTCATAATCGCATTTCAATATTTACTGTGGGCAAAAAATTATCTCAAATAAAGGGGAAAAACTCGTTTTTCTAGTCTAGTTTTGACCTTGCAATTGTCTATTAAAAATAACATTTCCGAAACAAGCAGCACTCTTGTTATTTTCGATCTTAGCTTAAAATTGAACACATGAAAAATAAAACAAATTCTAATTGTGTCAGTAAGAAATGAAAGTGTTTTCCATGGGATTCTAGTCATTTCTGCAATGAACACCTTATGGATGCTGATATTCAAATATTGAGCGGAAAGCGGTACATTTTGACTATTTGCCTGATCTTTGTGGGGATCCCATATCAAAAAATACCCGCAGTGATCGGTTGAAGAAAGAGGAAGCGGCCATGTACACTTCGATAGGAAAGGATCAATCAAGATGCGCACGCTTTTATAAGCACTTCCTTAAACAGAAAAATACCACAGAGGGGAGGGGACAGGGATCCAATTATTCTAATGACAAATTTATAAGGGTGAAAATCGTCAACTTAAACAGTATAGTTGAAAGGAAAATCAAGTTAATTGCGAGAAATAATAACAGTATATTATATAAAGTGTCATGCTTCAACAAAAAGAGTTCGTTTTTTTAATCCAAAGTAAGTTCAATTTTCAAAGTTTTTCAAAAAACATGTTACATGACATGTTACTTTTCAATATTTTTTTAAGTCTGTGGAAGATCATATTTAACATATATATACATATATATATGGACATGCGCATGGCGTTGACAACCACAATGATTTTTCATTGGCGAAAAGTTCAAACAAACATGTTATGACCTGAGTGGTTATTGATGTGTTTCACTTATCGATATTTCACGCAATGTAGTAATTCATGCGAATGAGGAACTATCTTTGGACTGCTAGGCAGTACTGTCAGTACTTACACAGGTTGAAAAGCTTAATGCAAAAAGACGAGTTTTTGTTCAAAGAAATAACGTCGATGATGAGTAAGTAATAATTTGTTTTGTTTTGATTTCATTTTTTAGTGATCAGCACGTGATGTTTTATATGATATTTGTATTAATGCTTTTCATGTTATATTTTAATTATTAACATTTAATGAAATGTCGTGTATGTTTACGATTATTTCATTTCTATTGTTTTCGCTTTATGCTATTTTTTGAACGATACACATATAAGAAGCTATTGCAATTAGTCTAGCAAAATAATTTTAACTCAACAATTCTATGTAGTCTTAATTCAGTTATATTCATAAACACGCTCTTTCTTATTTAGATGTACATTTTCGACAAAAGAGTTATTTCGAGTGTGTTGTGCGTCATTAGTAATTTCAGTCAGTCTATTGTCTAATTCATTAGATTTTTCTTTTTTTAGTGTCAGTTTTTCAAGAGGTTCAGTGTTACTCATTTTACAAACTGGCCATTTTAGCTCATTTTGGATAACGTATTAGCGCAATCGGTCTCTAGTTGTAAGAGTCAGTCGGCTTTCAACTTTAGATTAATTCATCTGGATGTGCAGTGTATGAGATTATTTATATTGTAACTTGCCCAAACTCTATATGACATGATATGTTGGTCTTTCAAAACATCCATGAACCTTATTATTTCTCTAACCTTTTTATTTCATGGTGCGTTTGAATTCACATATTATTTTTTGGAACATGTAAACACTTGACAATTACAAAGATGTTTATTCTAATCTCTCCTTGCTACTCCAGAACAGTGACTAACACTTTATTTGTTCACTCATCCACTCATCCACTCATTGACTCACTAATTAATTAATTCGTTCTTTCGTTCGTTCATTCGTTCGTTCGTACGTTCGTACTTTCGTGCATTGATTGCAAAATTGTATGCTATTTTTGTTGTCAACTATATATTTATTAATTTATTTAGTACGTGCCTTACTCAATTTCCTTTATTACTCTCTCTCTCAAAGTATTTCCAAAGCTTAGGAAAAGGAGTTATAAATTCAACAAGTTAAGATGTTGTTATTGCATATTCAATTTATTAACATGATTTCCTTGCCATTAAACCGAAAGAAAAATGGTTGTCATATTTTTTTATAATTTTTAATAGCCCATAAAGTTTTTTCCAAAATTATTTTAAATTTGTTTCAGTTATATGTGTTGGCACTTGATGTTTTGCAGTTTTGTAATGCAAAATTAGTTTCTATGATCTGTAGTACAAATCATTCAGTTGTTTATAGACGGTAAATTTAATTTATGAATTTTGTTAAGTGTTGGTCAGGGCGTAGAATATCACAATCATTCTTGCTACATGTTATAATTCTGAAGTTACATCGCGAGTGCTGGCTTAAAATCCTTCATAGAGACTAGAGCTACTTTTCTGCACTGGTTTATACTGAACAACAGTTTCATATCATTTTACAGCCGCACTAGTCAGCAAGGCAGTCTACTTTAAAATGTCTTCATGAATGCATTTTATTATCAGAAACTCATAGCAGAATGCATATAGTAAAATATTGGATGCGTGATTCTGTCACGTCAACAATGGGGGGGGGGGGGGGGAGGGGGTCTGTAATGTGTGACTTAGCAAATTTTGAATCCCTAATCGATATCAATCAGAGTTGCACTTTTTAAAACATTAGTTCAATAGCTGTAAAGGTTAAACACAACGAGCACTTTGATACTTTGATAATCGGTAATTTCAAAAACACCGATTGGTGCTCAAACTTAAGAAACGTAAGCTTCTATCGAGACACCCTAAGAAAGGTAATGGTACTTTATTTAATGTCGGTAACTCGTGTCAGTGCGCTTATTTGAGCTCCCCTATCTCTGGCAGTAGTCCTCTTTAAGGGTATTTATGGCTGCTACAAGTTACACTCATCAGAAAGAAGTCGCAACAAGGATGTGGAATCACTGCGGGAATCGAACTCTATGCCATCTTTTCTTCTACAAGAGATAACAAATTGACCAGTTTTACCCCCAAGAGATAGGACGAGCATCTCCGACACTTTTACACATCTCAAGTTATCACAATAAACAAAATTTGAAGTGTATTTGAGGATTTTAGTGTCTTTGAGAGCTTATGGAAGTAGATGTAGGCAGCGTTGCGAAATGTCGTTGTTAGGCTATCAAGTACATGTGAAATGGCTGTCTATTAATAGTTCTGACACGATGTTTATATTGCGCGTCTATATAATCTAACATCACGAGAATCTGAAGCAACTTAGAAATTGAAAGCACACAATATGTAGTAACACTGCACGCTTATACTAAATGTAATTAGGGACAAAAAAGTACGCACGAGACAAGATAAAAAAATACGGACATTGCATTTTACTAGCCTACGTTGCCGGCGGAAGGCCTAAAACCGCAGACCGCTGGCAACGCAGGCTAGCATCTTTTCCTAATGTATGTTCGTTTATGTGCTTTAGAATTCCTAGTTTTTATAGTATGTAATATGGTTTTAAAACGATGAGATTGATTAGTAGTCAGTAATTAGTATATATGCGTTAGTGCAGGACCATTGCACCGAGGATGGTCGTGGATCGCGTCCTCAGTCGTTCTTTTGCGTCTTCCCCCATTACTGGTTAATATAAAATCCATTGAAACGTCAACAGACAGCAGCTGTTGTCAGCTGTTTCGGCCATTTAGGCCGGGCCTCATTATCATGACGCAGCTATATGCACACCATTGCGGCCTAAAAGCTATTTCACGACTCACATATCTACTGCATATGCTCAGTTCACCTTTTTGTTTTCTTTAGCCCACATGGGTTATTGGCATTTTATGTATTGAATTGTTTTGAATGTTTTGTAATGTAATGTAATATGGTGCTTATATAGCGCATTTCACTCAGTCTCAATGCGCTTTACAATCTTTTTAATATTTATAGTATGTAATCCGGATTTTACAAGCATGAGGTTGATTAGTAATTAGTATGTATTAGTGTAGGCCTATCACCGAGGATGGTCGTACCTGCGTCCTCAGTCGTTCTTTTACGTCCCCCCGTTAATGGTTAATGTGTAGTGTGGCGAGACGGGACCTCCAGTTTATCGTCCTTATCCGAGAAGACGCGAACCCTTACAATTATAAATCGAAGAACATTCTCCTCAATTATTTAAAGACCCTGAGTGATGGTCCGGTTGAGGGTTCGAACCCGCAGCCTCCCGGTTAACAGCCAACGCTCTCCCAACTGAGCTAACCTGTTAATCGGTTGTTTTCATTTCCGGTGTCTAATTTTCCTTATGTTCATTTTCAGAGAGACACAATTGACAAATGTATCTTTCTATTTCCTCCAACATTTGACTGCAGGCTAACATTGGCTATAGTGCTGTTATTGGTAAAGTGTCGTTTCTATTATTTCCATAAAAAACCAAGAACAACTGCACTGCACTGCGGCTTCATATCGTCGAAGTTTAAAAAATATTACTTGGATAATGTAGTAGAGTGCAAACAATTAATACGTGAAAATACAAAATTATTTTATGTAAGTTCTATTTAGTTTTTTTTGTGTGTGTATGTTTAATTAGGACTATTTTGCCCTATTTATAAATCAATGTTTCACGGATTTATTGTTTGCACCTTTTTTGAATATTTCCTAGAAAAGGATTTTATGGTGATGATTGACAAAGTATCAAATATTAACTGACAACTAAAAAGGGCACATAAAATTCATCTAACAGCCGACATTTATCTGTGTTTTCACGCTTTTTATAATTAACTAATTGAGGAGACTTTCTCTCACATTCACTACTTTACGTACACATCTTTGCACACAACTGGAGAAAAACCATAGTGGCATTAGAAAGAGAAACAACTTCATAACAGACTCACGTGTGAACCAGCACCCGAGCCGTGACTAGCTCGAAACCAGACCATAGCGGTGAGAGGCGAGATCTCTCACCCACACGGCCACCCATGCAAACCATTTGAAGACATTGAGAAAAATACTACTGGACTGAGGACTGAGGACTGCGATTAATGACAATATTCTAACTTATAACCTGACAATGGAGTCAATCATGAAAAAAGCATCCGAATGTCACTATATTGTCAAATACGTTATACTAAAGTAGGATTAGTTTGTGTGTGTGTTGAAAATTTGAGTCATGCATTATTCATTCTTTCGTTTTTTATTTCCATCATCATTCAATCGTTCATTCATGCAGTCATTTTTTTATTTTTTTCATTTTTTGTTCATTCATTCATTTATTCAGTCATTTGTTCGTTTATTTATCCCATTCATTCAGTGAAGAAAATAAATGAAAATAATGCTTAATACGATCATATATGGCGCACTTTCAGGATCTTTGAAATATCTAACCGGCCATTAAAACAAAACGTTGAATAGTAGAAAGAAAGGAAATGAAAGATATTCGTCCACTCGTGGATTATGCGGTCATTAATTCAAAACAGTATTACAAGTAATTGTGTGCGATCAATCCAATTGCTGAGTCAATTGTAATTAGGACGAATCAAAGATAGATAGGCCGGATTACCTGGCCATTCATTATAAACAGGTGCTAGCTGGACATGTCTTCAAACCAAAACAAATCTTTTTAATGATCTGTGAAAGGATCGATAGCACTCAAGTGGCCAGGAAGAATAACTACTCATTGATTGCAACATGTATAGCATAAAAAGCTAGAATTTACTAATTGATGACAATTCAACATCCAGTATATCTGCTATTTTTGAAGAAACAATAATTCAAAAAATAACTAAGTACAACGAGTGTTGCCTAACAATGCATTATGAAATGATCAATCTGCTGAGACAGGAATTACAATTATTTGTGGGATTGATCAGGATATTAATTTGAAAAATAGCGACAGTATATATTGAGTATTAAACAAACCGTGTAATTATGATCAAGAAACTATTTCTACCGTGGAATTATCAGCTTGCAATTATATAGCTTTCAAACCGGAATACAGAAAAAACTTAACCAAATACACTGCTTATTACAGGTATGACAATTCGTCATTCTATGAAATAATAGTTATTTGTAGCCTAACTACGTATTTACAATTTCTGTACAATTGATGCGATATATTGAAGTCGCCCTAATGTACGAGTAAAAAACATAGTGTTCAAGAGGCTTTAGTGGATTTTTGAAGTCGTTAACTACCTACTGACGCATTGATTATCTGTATGATTTTTGTTGCATTTTGATTGGAACTTATTTACGCCGAGTCGTTCATAGTCACCGAGAAATGCTGTGGAATTCATAGAAACCGACTGTTTTCATCTGCAGAAGTAGTATTTAGTATTTTCTTCAAATACGTCTATTGGCCTTCCTATACGAGTTTGCGACAAATGTGGTGGAAAGTCGTACAAATATAGTGAAGTTCATATGGAAGTACTTTCTTCAGATCACTGGGATATATTTGATCATTCGACGCGAATTGGCAGCAAATTTTATGGTGGTATCGTAATCGTTCTCGGTCGATCACTAGACGCAATTTTTTTGCTACAAGTAAAATTGAACTTAAATGGTTATAAAATAACTTGAGACTTTGACGGGACAATCGTATTACATGTTTGCCTTATTTCGATCAAAATCTTTTCGTCGATAGTCAATTACCTAAGTGAAAGAAAAAAGGATTATCTGCACGCACGTGAATATAACTTGAATATTTATCACATTGTGCGTCTACAAGGCGGCGACGCTCTGATATTATCCATATTCAGAAACTAGACGGCGATTCTTGAAAAATATTGAAACCAACCAAACATACTTCATAATGCAACCATTATACTATAATGCAAATTGAACGGCAGCATTCAAACTTTGAGGAGAATTAATGCATTTATGAATATTTGATGACAAAAAGAACACACTTCAAACTGAATCTGTGTTTCACGAACCGACGGTTGTCCAGGAATATAAGAAAAAAACTCGACTTCTTAAACGAAATGAAAAGCTTCAAACCCAAAATCAAATCTGCAGCTTTGATTTAACTTGTGATGAGTGCTTTAGAAGTGAAACTAAAAACTGCGACTGGTTGTCGATTTGTATCCATTATGTAGGAACTTACTAAAACCCATCACTTAGATACAGTTCCTGCAAACCTTGAAGGTTGTATTGATAATTAATGATGAATATTTCTAATATTACAGCCAACCAGACAGTTACTGGATGCCCACTGTTAATGAACGAGGCGTCAGCTTCAACTATCGCTAAAATACTTGCCTATTCATTCATTTCGATTATTGGACTGTTCGGCAATACTTTAGTCTTGGTCGTATTTCACAAAAGTAAAGATCTACGGTCCATCGTTTTCTACTTTGTGGCAAATATGGCGATTTCCGATCTAGTCCTGCCTGTATTTGCATTTCCTCGAGCCGTAGGAGAAATCATCAACGGGCCGCTAACGTGGATGTTCGATGGCCCTATTGGTTCTCTATGTTGCAAAGTGGCAACTTTTTTACAGGATACCTCGACGGCTGTGTCAATAGAGAGCTTGGTTGTGATAGCGCTCGAGAGATTCGTTTCAGTAGTTCATCCTGATAAAAAGAGTTTTCTTAGTTCAAGGAAGACAAGAAGGACTGTTTTGGGATGTACTTGGATCGTGGCGATGGCTCTACATTGTCCGTATTTGGTCGTATTCCAAGTACTTCAGGCCAACGGGAAGAACTTTTGCGTTTCTATATGGAGCAATGATCCGCAATGGAACATGACGATTCCTGTAATCTACTTCGTGTCCATATTCACAGTATTATATGCATTACCGTTTATTATCGTAGCAGTACTATACTCTGCGATTGTCTACAAATTACATCGTTTAAATATACCAGGGTGTAATTGTTCGCAGCGAAGGAGAAGGCAAGAGAGAAATCGAACAATTACTATCATGGCCATGATATTTGTGACTGCTTTTTTCGTGTGCTGGACACCATTTTTTGTTTATGCTTTTTTGTTGTGCTTTGAATGGCATTTAAACCTGCCTTGCTCGCAAATGAACTTTCGATTTACTGTGCTTCTCATCGCACACTTGAATAGTGCCATCAATCCATTTATTTATTTTTTATGCAGCAAGTCATTTCGTAAGGGTGTTAAAAATATAATTCCTATGTGTTTAAGACAATAGATACAAAACAAAAACAAACAAAAAACAAACAAACAAACGAACGAACGAACGAACGAACGAACGAATGAATAAATGGAGGAATGAATGAGTGAGTTGATAATGTGCTTGTATTTGAAATTCATCAAATGTCACAAATTTTTAAACTGCTTATAAAATATTGGATTAGTCTTTTTTCTTGACTTGTTTTCTCAACTCAACACCTTTAGTTGATAACAGGTTTTTGCTTTTCTTCTATAGATGGATCTGAGTAAAAAAGAAACCTGAGAATCTTTTTTAACGTCTAATATCCCGAAAACTAATGCCATAACCATCTTGTTTTTTCCAGTATTTGAATAGGCTAAAAATGAGCTTCAAATGACAGAATTTATAAAAAAGGACATCAACAAATTTTGAAGATCCGGTGCTATCTTATTATTTAATTACTTTTTGTGCAAACAGTAAAACAGCGAACGACTAATTACTACTTTCCAGAATACAGTGCTAATCAAACAATAGAAAACACTACAATTAGCATGACATTTTTGTACTATTTAGTATTACCAATCTTTTCCGGATTTATAGCTTGCACTCTCTCTGTTAGAACAACCAAAAAACATTTCAATTATAATTTTCCTTGGTGATTCCTCAATCAACGCAAGCGCACGTTTCAACCGGAATAAATGCCAACAAACACCTGTTGCAAGGCCAATATAAGCCAATTCATAGTTAAAAATCGCTTACAGCATGCGATTTTATCCCGAATTTCTCTCTTTTTTTGTATTATGAAAGACAAACGAAGGTAAAACGAAAGGTTCGGGATAGAATCGCATGCGCACTGATAGTAGTTTGCTAACTTTGAACTGGTCAATCTCGTATCAGAGCCTTTGTTCCTCTTGACCAACGTCGAGGAAAACGGAAATTTTAGCGGATTCTGATTGGCTCTCGAGAAAACAATAAATCAAACAGGAAATATAAATAACTTGCTAAATTAAGCCTAAAAAGCCCAAGAAACTAGTCTTCTCTAGAGCGAAGGAAATCGCCGTATAAACGCACTAATCAGAGCAGGAAATTCCGTTTTTCCAGAGTCGTGTGTTTCTCGACGCGACGCTGGTCAAGAGGAACGAAGGCTCTGGATATGAGATTGTGAACTGATCTATAGACGAGACTCTTATCCAGTCTCTCGATCCTACTCTCTCTGTAGAGAGACCGTTGCACCAGAATCTTGCAAAGGATTATGGGTCCCACAAATGTGGACGAGATGCTTTGCGAATTATTAAATGTAAAACCATTAAACATTAAATTTTGTAACAAGTTTAAAAAAAGCTCACGAATAAAAAAAAACTGATCGAGGTCGGGACCGACGGGAAATGCCATTGAGATGTCCAGGTGAGTTGGGTCTATAAAGTACTCTCATTTGCGCATGAGCATTCTGCTCACCTGCACATCTCAATGGCAGGGACACAAGGACATTTTTGTCAGTATTTACAAAAAGGGTTTTCATATTCCGATGTCAATGCCATTGAGATGTCCAGTTGAGTTGGGTCTATAAAGTATTCTCATTTGCGCATGAGCATTCTGCTCACCTGCACATCTCAATGGCAGGGACACAAGGACATTTTTGTCATTATTTACAAAAAGGGTTTTCATATTCCGATGTCAATGCCATTGAGATGAAAAGGGAAATCATTTATTTTTTCTTATGGTTACATAAGATATTAAATACTTTACAGAGTTGCGTTGTCATGAAATAAATGAAGTAAAATTCTAAAAATAGATTTTGTTTAAATGACGTTATATTCTAGAAATAGATCCCTGTATTAAGATTACGTCATATGAATGACATGATTTCTAAAAATATCATCATTATATAAAAATACCGATGATCTCATCTAAAATTCGGCGAAAAAAACCGCGCAAAAATGACGTCATCGTTCCGATCGGGAAATCTCCTCGCACCCACAACACCCACGGGTGCTTTTGATGTTGAACATACAGTGTCCTACTACTTGAATTTTTAATATCGCTGTAAATACATGCGGAAGAAAAAAATAAATGTATATAAACATATGATAAAAGTAATACAAATATATATATATATACGAATAAAAATATACCAAAATTGGCTCTGTCTTGTCCTGATTTAGCAAGCAAGCAAGCGAGCAAGCGAGCAAGCAAGTAAATAAACTCTTTATGTAAAAAGGGTAGCACAAAATACCATGTGTGTTGAAAAATTACCATTACTTTACCATCGAAGATCAGTAATTTTCACTGCCCAACGGTGTCTTTCTTTGTATATTTTTACATAAAACCAATAGGAATTCAACTACAAATTCTAACGGCCAATCAGAGAGTCGCTACTATTCTGGTGCAACAGTGCAAAGAGCACAGCGACGAAGCGAGAAACTGAAGAAGAGGCTAAATGTAATCTCGTTTTCACCGGCATTCCGAGTGACTCCATTCCAACAAAGTTCCTCTTGATACTTCCTTCCATTTCCTCGTACCGAATCGTTTTAAGCAGGCTAAAATCTTCGAGCACCGAGCAGTCATACAAACAAAGAAGCAAAAAGTTGAATGAAACGACAAACTAAACATGCACAAACCACCACCCCTTCCCCAAATAAAAGATATAGAAAAAACAATATAAAGAAACAAAGCAAACAGAACTACAAAGAAATAAACAAATTGTATGACAAAAAATAAAATAAAAAACTGTATGACAAAAATAAAAAAATAAACAACCTTTATGGCAAAAAAATAATTAAACAAACTGTCATGACAAAAAAGAAATAAACAACCTGTATGGCAAAAAAGAAATAAACAACCTGTATGACAAAAAAGAAATGAACAAACTGTATGACAAAAAAGAAATAAACAAACTGTCTGACAAAAAAGAAATAAACAACCTGTATGACAAAAAAGAAATAAACAACCTTTATGGCAAAAAAGAAATAAACAAACTGTATGACAAAAAAGAAATAAACAAACTGTCTGACAAAAAAGAAATAAACAAACTGTCTGACAAAAAGAAGCACAAATAATGATATATACAAGAAAAAAACTAAACGGTTGTATGGAAAACTACACGGTTGTATGGAAAACTTCATGAATTTGAACTGGAAGTTGGCAATAAGATGACTGAGTCTGAATTTGTCAATATTTGTCCACAAAACGTAGGTTTAATCGTTCAATATTGCATTTCCTCAGAAAACACACATGTCCAATTTGTAAATATCAGTACAACAAAAATATAAACGATCGATTTGTTCCGATAACTTGGGGAAATGCATGCGACATTTCCGGAACAGATAATCTCTCGTTACACGCCTTCAAAGATATAAATGTATACAATGTCTAATAAGTTTCACAAAATTGATTCATGATCTAAACATTTCTCTTCTCTTCTCTTCTCTTCTCTTCTCTTCTCTTCTCTTCTCTTCTCTTCTCTTCTCTTCTCTTCTCTTCTCTTCTCTTCTCTTCTCTTCTCTTCTCTTCTCTTCTCTTCTCTTCTCTTCTCTTCTCTTCTCTTCTCTTCTCTTCTCTTCTCTTCTCTTCTCTTCTCTTCTCTTCCCAATATTCAGTAATAAAACAAAAGACATCACTCACTCACTTCTTTGCTCCCATATATACATTGCTTGCACGACTGAGTTGTGTTAATATTATCATTTCGTATAATAGACACTTGTACTCAGTTGCTAGAATTTTTACTTTTTGGCCGGATGTATGTCTCATTGTAGTGTTAAATCCACCTGCCTCAGAACGTCAGTATACGCGGTCTTTGATTAAAACTCCTTTTTCGACTTATTTATTTGACTTGTTATTTGAAAGTTTCATTTAATCCAAGTACAGAAAAGATGTGGTCCAGTCAAACAAACTAATTGAAGAGATGTACATAAAAATCGTCATGTTTCGATGCCAAATGAAGCTGAAAAATCAAGCTGAAGTAGATCAATTAAAAACAAAACCTAGATGAGAACATTCGTTTTTTTCTCAAGTTTGTCGAGTTGATTGCTACGTACAATGATGTCGTCGAGTGATGATTCCGATTGCACAATCATGTGCTAACCCTTCCGTCGGATCCTCCCACATTAAAAAAATACAACAAAAGAAAAATCATATTCTTTTACAAGTGTACCCCAATATTTAAACAAGCAATATTCCAATATTTGTCTTACATAAAATAACTGTCAGTTCTATGGCTTCAATAACAGCTATTCATGAGTGGACTAGCGTCATGATCTTGGAGCTGTCTGCAGTTATAGTGCGACTATCTTTCAAATGATATAACTAAATATATTGAATATATGAAACATGTTTTACTCATATGCAAAATACAAAATGTCCAGAAATAAAACTTGTTTAACCACAAAAAATAAGTGAGAAACATATCTGATGTGAGAAAACATTAGGCTAGCTCATGTAGTGTCCAGGACAGCTCGATCCCTCTTGTAATAGGCCGTATGTTCTTCAAATGATGAATTACATGAAACGTGAGTGAGTACATAAAAAAAATATTAATATATGTGTACACTCGTTTGCAAAAATGTTGACGTTGTAGTATACATTAACATTTATACAAATATCTAAGAAATTTTTACATAAGAAACCAACTGTTTTATGATCTGTACGATGTAAAAGACTGTAAAAATATATTTTGATATTCTTTGAATGAGGCAAACAATAACTAATGAAAGCTTTCTGTCGGTTGTGCATATAATGAAACATGCCGAACGAATCAATTTTTTTTATAATTTATACTGTAATGATTTTGCAAGCGAATTGAGTCTACTATAGAGATCTGTAGATATATCAGTTATAGATCAAAATGAGCAAAGAAATTATGGGATACCTGCGATTATATTTTTTTCCAGTATATATATGGATGTATATACTTGCAAGAACATCATTTTTTTATTCAATTTTAAAATAGCTTTATATATTATGCCAGTACAAATAAAACGAAAAAAGGAGGAAAAATCTATGGGGCTGGCGTAATTTTCTGGAACTGCAGCACATTAGAAAGCTTGCTTATGAGTTCAAACACAGAAAACTGCAATAGTTGCTCATATTTACGTTACAATTTCAAAGTTAACACAAAATCTGCAATACTTACGAATGTTATTTTTAGCCCATTGTCGGCACTGCATTGTCGCCAACGGAATCATGCATTGCTCCAATCGTTGTAAATGAAAGATAAAAACTCCTATTCAATCTTTATATATTGTACACAAATTGATTTCGCAAAATAAGAAAAAAAAGATAATACTAGACGTTTTTCGCTATGTTAGTCACATTGAAAGCTAAATTATGTTATTGGACATTTTCTTTTAGACTTCAAGTCTCAAGTCTTGAGTGATTACGCCTATATTTACAAATGACTGAAGAGGTCGATTTTTGTCTTAAATTGGAAATTTTACCAACCGTCGTTGATTTTTTTCAGCATTATTCGCTTTCAGTCTAAAAACGTGTTAGAGAGCTATTTTTATGTAAGTTTGCATTTAATTCTAAAAGTCAAATAGTTTACCTAGAGCTGAGAAGCTAAATAAAGTTTATTCGTGAATATACGGTATATGGAAGTGTTGATTCAGTCGGTACAAAAGTTTAAACAAAACATAGCCAACATTTCAGTATACACTGAAACATCCAATTAGCACATTTTCTTAGTGAATGTGCAAATCCTTTCTATGTTATTAACTGAATTGAGAACAAACGCAATCAGAAACAATGTTTATTGAGCAACGTTATAGAATATGGATTAAGAAACACTCTTTTGTTTTATATCGTTTGGTAGCAACATATCGCGATTGAAATGTACAAAATTGAGCAAAAATGTGTCATTTTTCTTCTTATAACTTTACATACTTGTAGTATGGATCGGAAATTGGCCTCTTAAATTAGCAAGTCTCTGCCATATTTTATATTATACAAAACTTATTTTTCGTAAAGGTAACAACTGGAATTTTCGGGACATCTTTTCTGTCAATTAATGTGGCTTTTCCAATCTGTCATTATATGTAGTATGATTTCGATTGCCACACATCGCTATATACATAGATCTGCTTAAGAAGCTTACGATTATTTTTTTCTAGAGGACCTAGAGGTGTAATTAAGCAATATTGCAATTAAGACCATTTTTATCAGAAAAAAAAAACTATTGCCAAATCTCGCGTAGGCTAGGTAATTCGTCTCGCCGAATAACCGTTGCCAAATGTGATTTTGACTTTAAATTCAAAATATATTTACTTTAAACTAAAAAAAGGATCTAGAATAGACAGATGCCGAGATGGAATTGATAGCCTACAGAATTCGATGTGCGATTCATGAACAGAAATTTCAGGCGAAATCCATGTGATATTATCACAAACAAGCTATGTGAAGCATTCGATGTTATGTCATATAGATGTTACCTACTCACAAGATAAAATCATGATACATTAGTTTTAAAAGCACATTAAAACGCACCTCATACCACTCTCTACAGACAGCCCTTTCTCTGTCATCCGCTACGAAACCTTTCTTCTAAGAATATCGAATCTCAAAGTAAATTTTTCCCAACCTAGACATTTCCCAATTACTATTAGGCAGGCCCATCTTACAACAGGTTTATCGTATCACAGTATTGTAATCTAGTCCAATCTAAAGATAACTATCTTATGGACAAATGTCTTAATAAAACGTTTTTCTTTGAATATGGGAATCTGTTTCCTGAGATGAAAATCGTTCGTTGAAAAACGCTGTTTATTTGCACAGAACGAATTCAGCTGCCAAATTCATTTCCTTCTGCCAATAAAAGAAAATAATATGTGAACGGCACAGCAAATATTTAACATGTACATGCGGTCTTAGTTTCCCAATAATTCGAAATTTCCAATTTGGGCATTTCTTATTGAGATAAGTCGTGTCAACTCAGTGAGTCATTTGATCAATGCAGCCAAAGTGGGAGGAATGTTTAGAGAACCCTCAAACCAGTAAACCAAACTTCAAAGCGTAGAAGTGCTAATACAGTTTAAAGTTTATAGCAATGAGTTTACATTATAACAACACCACAGATTCGTCTACCAGTGCCTATCAAAGCACGCTTCAGAGTACGATTATGACAACAATTACAGTAGCAGTAACAACTGCGTCCAATAATACAACCAATGGCTCAAATGTTATGCCGCCAACACCTCAGCTACCCATTCCGTGTCCCGGCGATACAGAACTGGAACGAATCATTAAAATTGTAGCTTATTCTATCGGGCTAGTTGTATCACTGATCGGAAATATGCTCATTGCCGCTGTAGTGCTTAGCAACAAGAAAATGAAAAGGCCCACCAACTATTTCATCCTGAACATGGCCTTGTCCGACTTGGTAGTACCTTTTATGATAATCAGCAGACAGTTTATTTTTCTGGATGGTCAAAGAAAACATCCATACATCTGGCTGGTCGATGGGACGTTCGGTGTTATTCTTTGTAAAGGTGTCTACTTTCTTCAAGATGTAACGACTGCAGTATCAATCTTCAGCCTGATTCTCATTACAGTGGACAGATTCATAGCTGTCGTGTACCCAATGAAACATTATGTAATGTCCAATACTATATCCAAGATTTCTATTTTGGCAACATGGCTTATAGCTATGGGTTTACACGCCATTTATCTGTACTCATACGAGACAATAAACTTTCAAGGAAACCTTCTGTGTTATCAAAACTGGAAAAAAATAGCCTCTGAAAACGTCGAAGAGTTCAAACGACAGTACTTTATTGCACTTTTTTCAATACTGGTTATAATTCCATTGGGTTTTATGATCATAGCATACAGTATTATCATCATAAGCCTCAAGAGGCAGTCTGCTCCACTTGGCGACTCGTTCAGTGATCAACAAAAGCGCCAACGAGCTGAAAGAGAAAGCAAGGTTCTCCGTATGGCCGTAGCTATAATTGTATCCTTCCTGTTACTATGGGCTCCTTATAACGTCTACATATTCCTGCAGCTTTTTGTTAATGATCCAAACAAACGAGCGCCTTGCAACAGTAGACATTTCCAATTTGCAGGTTTTTACTGTGCGTATCTCAACGCGGCAGTAAATCCCTGTATTTGTTTTATCTTCAGCCAAAATTTTCGACAAGGTTTAAAGCAGTTGCTTGCGAGGATTGGAATCGTTAGAGCACAGAACATCCGACAGCAAGTAACTACACAAATAAGTATGACAATGCAAAACCATGCCTACGAAGGGGATAACTAAAGAGAATCGCTCAACAGGAACATGCCATGGGATAGAGCAGACGGCATTCTCTTCTAAATGCAAACACGACCAAGGTAACGATTGTGGCAGAAACCAATTCTGCAAAGTCGTACAAAAAAAACACCACCCAAGACGGCTCCAAGAGGACGAATGGTAAACAGCCATTAATGTGTCAATTCTCTTATAGTCAAATACAATGAAGTACAAGTTAGTTAGAAGGGTTAAAATTAACTTGAAAGCGATACTAGTGTTTACGAACAGAAACCTGATGTCAAAGGAATTTAGAAGTGACAAAAAAACATATAAAAGGGCAACTTTAAAGATGAAAAAAAATATTTGCACCTTCAAGTTGATCAAACAAGAAAAATTATATACCATTTCAAACTTGAAGTCTCTTTTTACTTCCCTGGGACTAACATGAAATATTAGATTACCTTTTTGTATTTCTAATGTACTTTGACAGTTGCTCTTGCATCATGTCAGTTGAACTATATGGTATATGTAAATATGATTTAAAACTTGTATATAGATATTTAAAGTGAGATTTGGGTCAAATCAGGTTAATTAATATTGGATTGTTCAAAATCCTGCTTGTATGATGCCTGTGTTAGAGGAGTATTCAAAGATTATCGAATTCCATTTCGATTTTTTTTTTCATTTGAACACTTAGCATGCAATTATTGATTGATTATTAGCATGGGCAACGAACACAGCTCAGGCTCAAGGAATTAATCCATTGTGGACCCAACCTTATACTAATCCAGCCTTTATAGCTAGCTAATTCAGATTAGCAATCCAAAAGCTTTTTTTTAAAAAAAAACTGCAACCGTTCAAAGAAGTCTAACATTCTGGAGGTACACGGTTCTTCTCTTGTATTATAATCGGTTTGATCTGTGGTGCAAACATATATGCTCATGCATGTAAATGTTGGGTAATTAGTATCGTATATATTAATGTATTAGGTGGACTATCTGTTCCTTAAGTCTATCATTTGAATTCTTTTGTCTCTAGTATAATAAATAGCAAAGTTTGGGATTTTAAGTTCTTTACTAGTTGTTATTGTTTACTTTGCGCTTAACAATAAATAATTACTGACAAAAATGTTGACAAATCGCATTGATGCTCGTTAATTTTGCAATGGTATTAAAACAGCCAGAGCCTGACCTGGGAGCTGAGGCAGTTTCTTGATAGGGGAGGGGCCGCAAAGCCTCGATCGCGACCATATCATTATCATCGCCGTCACCATCTTGCTTTCCCCTCTGCCTGCCCAACAGCGCACTTCCAAGAAACGCTAAGAATCATTCCTTTTTATAATCAGTTTTCTGGCTTGCTGTTTATCAATATACAGATTTCTTTCAGTCTCATTCCATCGTGATTGTTGCCAAATAGCCGACTTGCTTGCGGCAGGAATAGTAAGTGTTTCAGTGGTGTCAATGCTTGGTTATTGCTACTATTCAAAGTAAATTTATTAAAACATGAGGTTTAATCTATAAATGAAGAGTTCAAGAAACGTCTTTGCATTAAACTCGCCATTGACTTACACAGTTCTAACCTTTGTACACAATTTAATGGTGGACTTCATTCATGAAATTTCCCTAGTTACCAAGCAAGACATTTTGACATCAATTTCGTCATGGGTATTCACTAATACGGATTTGTTGAAGACACAAAGTAAATATACAATCGTCGAAGGAATTGATTATTCGTTTAAGATTGGCAAGGTGTGAAGGTATTTTTGAATGCACATCTGAAGTGATCAGTGATGTAAAAACAAAATGGAATCATGCCTTATCGGCTTTGCATTACGATGCTCTAATTTAAGCCTTGTTTAACAGGTTTGATAATAAAAAAAGCCATGAAAGCTTGAAAACGATCAGCACAATAACTAACTTGAATATTTTGACTGTGGCTCTAGTATTTTAATCAATCGATTGACAAATAAAGTAGTCTAGGTCGTTAAGTAAAAACGCCTGAAATGATCTGGATAATGCGCGGATTTCCTGTGTTACGCATATTGTTTACCGCATGTTACAAAATATTCTATTTCTTTTGACGGGTCTTGCAAGATATGTAATATGTAACGCAACAGGCAACTCCCTTCTTTGGGCTTCCTTTGTAATTTTCTATTTTAAGTCAAGGATTGGAGCATATAGAGAATTTGTCTGCGCATGTCGTAAGGAAATGGTAGAAGCCGCTATAATCACGCGAAAGAAAAATACCTTCTAAATCCCCTTTAATCCCAATTCACAAAAGCGACACTTCAGCTGACGAAAGTTTCTGTTCCACCCATACAGTGATACACCCGTACATTTATGCGAAAAAATTGACCATGGATTAAGACAGACAAATCTTCTCCGTGCTTGAGTTAAAGTTTATATTTAGTGAAGATAGAAGTATATCAACAAAAGCCTGGCCAGAAATTTACAAAATTTGGTGGTTCATTTGTGTTTTCATAATTATTTGGATTAATCAAGATCATTCTAACCTATAATTTCAGGTTCGGTATTCAAATCAGTCGAAATTGCTTGAGAGGAGAAACACAACCATAGCGTCAACAAACATCGCAATATCACGTTTTGGCCGAGCCGTCTTAAAAAAATAACAATGCTGCGATGTAGAATGTGGTTTGATGACTCGCATCAGTTATATTTAGCTTTGGCGCAGCCCCTCAAACATACCGCTTATCAAGAAGGAAAGTTGACCAAAACTTGCAAAATGGGCAAATAATCTGCTCATCACTCCATAAAATCGATCCTTGATAAGAAATCATTTTGTTCCACACAATTCCCATGAGCTTTGATTCTTAATCTGTGGAAAAGGTTTTCTGCTACTTCTTTTATTATGGCAGCAGACCGCATACAAATGTAGTAGGTTTGTGTTTTTCTTCTTCGTTTTGCGGACTTTTGCTCAAAAATATTTTGAAATAAATATTATCCACATTTACTTGACTTAGTCACAGCACCTTAGAAAGTGATAGACTTTAAGTATCCATTTATATTTTTATTTTATACGGCCTCGTGCTTTCAAATGTTTTCTCGTGTTTGGAAACCCTAATGAAACACTCGTAGCGGTTTTTGAAATAGTACTTGAATATATTTGGTTACATTTACCAAAACATTTCATTCGAGTGATAAGCATCTGGCATTCTTTCCGACAAGGGTTTTTGAAATGAGTGTACCTATTTCAAGAAAGGTTGTCCTCGCATTTATCTGCATACTGGATTAGGGTTAGGAAATGACCGAAATGCATTGTCATGATATGCATATAGCGCCGACAGGTGGAGCATCGGACTACAGTGAGGGAGCCCTGGCTGGACCAACACTCAGTGTCTTCAAATAATTGAGGCGAAGTTACTGCCTTTATTTCTCTATCTACAAATGGTAAGATCTTCATGTCCTCTCAGATAACAGCGTAAAACCGGAGGTCCAGTCTTTCTACACTTCATTCACTAACCTGTATTGGAGGGAGGTCAAGGAACCCACACTGCTGTTCGACATGTTCGAAAAGAGTAGGGAACTGCCGGTGTGTGTGGACTGATCATACTAATTCACGCTAACTACTAGCCCCCCATGATTGTAAGCTGCAGAGTGGCTGCAGAATGCGCCTTAAATAGCGGTCCGTTTAAAAGAGTACAAATTGTAAAGCGCATTGAGACTTTCCATTAATCACATAATCATTTTATATTAATTTGCAAGCCTGCAGGTCAACAGTGCATTTCGTTCTTGGAATACAATATTCAACCTTGTTTTGAAATAGGTTTATACAAAAGATCTGACGGACCGGTTTAAACAGGGTTCCCGCGTTAACAGAACAGTTGCCAACGGAGCTAAGAAGTCAAATGAACTGGTAAATAAATAACCTGGGGAAAAAAGTCAAATTAAGTTAGTATCATTCTTTGAAGGCGATTTTCCTTCCTCAGAAATCAAAACATTCCGGCCTGAACCTGACAACGATATGTTAGCTTCAAATCTACAAAGGAAGCGTATGTTTGTATAATACGGAATATAAACTATTAAAGGATTCAAGGTTATTAGTGTAAGAGTACTAAGTTCACGTGCTTGAGAGGGTACGGGCTTTTAAATTGTTCTCAAGATGAAGTCTCCACATTTGATATTAACAGCGTTTTTAGTTATTTGTATTTCTCAAAATATTCCTATTGAAGCATATACAGGTCTTGGTATTGCAAAAATTAAAGACTTTGTTAAATACTGTACTGAAACCGTTGCCTTTCGCTATGGCAACTCTTGGCATCGTCGGATTCGAAGAAGTAGAAGACCAGCAAACTCTGTAAGTATCCTTTTCTTGACATTATCATTTAAAGTAGCCTTTCCTTCAAATAAATCTGGAAATGCTATTGCTGACTATTTTGCCTAGCACAATTTGGTTAGTCTTTTTCATGTATTACAATTTATTCAAATGAACACTATTACGGGTAACTGCCCGATCGGATAAAAGTCTACCTCAATATAATAATATATAATAATAATAATTAATATCCTCGTTTATTTTTTGGTTTATTACATTTAGAAAGTGTTAGGTTCACAGTTTGTTTCACATTAGCTTAGGAATGAAATCGAAAAAGATTAGAGATATCGTACTAGTATCAAAAAGAGAGCGTGTCATTGAGAAAAATTAAGTTTCGAATTTCACTCAATGTCGAACTTTATTTGAAAACCTCTTCTGAAGAGTTGTTATGTATATACTGCAGTTTGTTTGATTCCTTTCAAGTCAGTACAAACAATGTACAGTCTGTATTTGAGCAAATTAGCTCGACTAGTTAGTTCATTTAATAAAATTAATTTAATTAAGTGCACCATGAACACCAAGATTCCAGCCGGCCAGAAATATCCAATGTGAGGAGGTGGTTATGTTTGCTTGTTGTCCTCTACTTCTATCGATACAAATTACCACATGAATCAAGTCCTTTCGATCACATCCAGTAACTACAAAGCGTTTCGTGGGAAGCATGAAGAATTCTAAGGTTATAGTTGTGTCCTCATTGGTGGTTGTGCTAGCATTGATTAGTTCTGTTGAAAGTTATACTGGTCTTAATCCAAACGACATTTATAGAATGCAATATGCCGTCAACAAGTTTTCCCTTTTTTGTCAAGTTGCTTCAATTGATAAAGGACCCCAAAGACCATTAGCGGCAAAGAAGCATTTTCAACAACTGGTAAGGTTTATTATTCTCTTTTGAAATCTTCAAGGTTTCAACTGTTCTTCAAGTTAGTTAAAAAGACATGCCGGAGAGCTAATTAAAAGAATCCCGGATCATATCATTGCTCTGCTAAAATGTCTTGTATTGAAGAAGCTATTTAATTGTTAAAACTATAACTACATTTCATATTGTAAAATAGTTTTGGCATCTTTTAGTTTCGACTACAAGAAATCGTCATTCGCGGCAAAAGGCATCCGATATTCTTTCTCCATTCATTCCAAGACTGCTAGGAACTATGAGTACATGAGTTTTAGTGTTATTCAACCCCTGAAAAGATATCAAAAAAGTGAGGATTTGACAAATCTCATATTTTAAACCCTAAAAGAGACCAAATCGCTGATTTTTACCACTAAAAGATACGACGAGCATCCCCGATCGTTTACCCCCGGAGTTTTCCCACCCAGGGTGCATCATTTAGAAGAATTAATCAAAAGTAACTTTTGAAAAAAATATGCATTTTTGATAAAGTGAGTTATATTCAGTAACCTATATAACTTGTATTCAGTCGACGTTTTAGGCAGGACTGCATGAGGAAAGACTGAGAAAGAGTCTGGGAAGAGAATTCATAACGTTTGATTACCACTGTGATGGATTTATATACCAATTTCATTCTTTAGTCGACAGGACTTGACTTAACAGCACCGCTGACTCATGTTTTTCATCATGTGCGCAGCTGGTTTGATCCTTACGTAAAACCAGTTGAACAAGCAGCGCTAACCATTTCAAACTGTTCATTTAACTGGACTAATGAAACAGTATCTCGTGTTTGAGACCGCTAAAAATACATCTGTTCGAAAGTATACTACATATACGTGCAGATATTCATCGGCGACTCAGTCTCTTTTAAACAAATTAGGTTATTTTAAAATTTTGGAAATAATTTTCTCAGCCTCAAGAAATTGGTAATACATATATAGATCATAATTTATGAAGCTGAAAACATCTTTTAACAATAAATGGTATAGATACCGACTTTGGAAGCTAAAAGTCTACGTCTGAATGACAAAATACGTGATAGGCAATTGTAACGGTTGAACAATCACCAATTTGCAGTGTACCATTTGCTGATTCACTTACTGAGCCCCCAGCCAATGACAAACCTTTGACACCCAGAGGAGTTGTTTTTTCTACTATTTTTTTATATCATTATATCGAACAAAGCAACTGTTTTGATAATATTATTTCGGTGTCGTTGATTTATTTGCTTGAAATACATAACTACAGTAAGTTGGGAACATATATTTGCACATTATTGACGTCACCCGTCTATAGCTAACAAGTATGTTTGCTTATTTTGTGTATAATTGTATTGACATAGGGACGTTTTGACAACGCTACCAATACTTGTAAAAATATTTGTTTCCATTTTAAGATTTCTCAGGGCCGTAACAGATCTTTTGTAGGGAGGGTGCACAAAAAAACCCTGTACCAATGATGGGTTTTTGTAGACTTTTTTATTAGTAGCTGCCATATTTCCTCCGGAAAAAAGCACACTATTACATTTGATTGCTAATGACTTTATTCTTTATAATTTGTATTTTCAGCGTTGTTTATTCTAGTTTTGTGCTCTTGATTCCAAATCTAAGAAAGAAATTCTTGTAATCAAAAACTGATGAACATGTATGGGCGGACCTTTTCCTTTTCTCCGGGGGATGCATGCACGTGCATCATGTGCACCCCCTCGGTTACGGCCCTGATTCTTTCTTTTTTATTCAATCTTCTTATTTCGACTTCTTATTTTCCTTTTCTTCTATTTTCTTTAAATCATCTTTCTATTCTGCTCTCCAGGAAGTATAGCAAACACAACAACAACAATTTTTTTTAACCAAAACTTTTACCAAACATTTGTGTTACATCAATTTCCTACACTTATAAATGAAGTTGAATCGTCAAGGCTATTTTGCATATTCAATAATGAAAGTTGTCAAACAAAATAGTTATATTTATTTAGTGTTCCAACAATGACGATTGGTGCCCACTTGATTTCCTACCGAGTGAACAGGATTTGCTTTAGTTTTAATGAACTAAATTGAGCTCAAGATAATTCGTTGATATTATAAGCTAAGCACTGTAGTCGTTCTTCCAGTTCAAACCTAGTCACAGTTAGACCAGACACTAACACAATGAAAGCGAGCGTTTTTGTATGTGTTCTGGTTATTGCAATACTGAAAATATCGCCAAGTGTTGGAATGACTAGTTTTGGAACACATATTCAACCCTTGGCAGACAAACTAAATAAGTTTGTTTTATTCTGCAATGCTTACACCAAAAGATCTTTTTCACAGTCGAACTTCCAACAAATGGTAAGGTACAGTTATTTTATTCGGCTTTTTTATGCATCGCTCTATTGGTTAGTTTCCTCGTTTCTCCATTACTTGTTTACTAATTTCCTTCTTTTATTTCATCCAACCATCCATTTTTCATTTCTTCCATTACAATTCCATCCATCTATCTTTCGTTTCTTTCTTCACCATTCCATGTAACCATCCATACTGCTTTGTTTACGATTCCTTTATTCATTCCATTCTCTTTTCATTCTTTCAGATTCCTTTTCTCCTTCCCTCCCTCATTCGTTCCTTTCATCCTCAATCCCCTCTCTTTTCCTTTCTTGTTTTTCTCTCAATGTTTTTGAATGAATGAATAAATGAATGAATGAATGAATGAATGAATGAACGAATGAATGAATGAATGAATGAATGAATGAATGAAAATAAAAGTGTCATCAGTTTTATCTTCTACTAGGTTATCTCTTATTTATCTCAAACAAGGCAATAAGAGTGGACCTACATTTTTACTGCTTTTAGACATACTTAGAATCCAAACTCAAGAAAAAAGTTAACACTTTTTTTTAACAATGCGACTTTAAAATATCTAAGAAATATCAAGACTGGGAAATCGACCGTCTTCAGAATGCATTGTCCGAAATGGGTTTAAAGTTACGCTGCCATTAGCTGCTTGATTTCTTACTTTGAGAATAATTTGGACTCTATATAGCTAACCGAGCAGTTTAGAGAAACTAGGCCCCACAAATAATAGACAATTTTAAAGGAAGCCAAAAGGTCGCGTGTACAGAAGGCTTATGTTTATATAAGTGTTTTTTTTTTCAGGTAAGACTCTGTCAAGAGACAAAGAAACGATTGTGTGACTGTAATAGTGGATCATCGGGCAGCTCAGGTGGATGGGGAAGAAGAAAACGAGCTATTAACCACTGGCAGAGTGAATACAACTGATCGAGAAATTACAAGGAATAAATACTGCATATATGATTTTCTTCAACAAGAACTTATAGCCCTTATTGTATTATAGAAATTGACATGATATTAAAAAAATGTATCGGAACAAATAAAACAAAATAAAACTAGACCCTGAATTCAGGGTTTACTCGTGCCCAAGAACGGAGGTTCTTAAAAACCGAAAACAAAACAAAACAAGAAACAAAACAACACAAAATATGCAATACGGTTTCTTTGCGACATCTCGAACTTGCCTTTAAGCTCTTATAATACCACAGGCAGCCCAAGCAATCTACTCGCTTCGCTCGCAGCAACTAAAAGGCAGGAAACTATCATCCATACCACCTCTTCTTTAACGGCAAAAAATACTCCAAAATCAACAAGAATTACACAAAAACTACATCAGCATAAAAGCTCAATAAACAAGATTTCAATAAATTGCACTTTACTTCAATTTTTCACGAAAAAATACTGCAAATTTTCGCTTTTTCTTTCAAAATTCGGCAGATTTTCCAATCAGTTGAAGCGTGGACCATAGCGAGTGAACATTATTCGTTGTTTGCCCTTTGTTATGTTTCTCTCAATTTCGCAAAGTTCAGCCATAAAAGAGATCCTTTTAGACTTGAAAAGTGACCAAATAGTCTCCTTTGGGTAAGATACCAAAAGATCCTTTTGAAATATTTGTCTTTTTTCGCTTTTGTTAATACACATCGCTAAACAATCGTTCTTCAACTCGAGTGAGCGAACTTCGATATGTATACGTCTACAAGCTCGAAAATTCTCACTTTCGCAATGAATTTCTTGCTACTTTTTGATCTTGTTCACTTCTAATAATTCTTCTTAACAATTCCACGAATTGGTTTTCCTTAAATTAAGTTTTATTTAGCTGTTTTGATGCGACATGGAAGCATTGGTTTTAATTATTTTTTTAGCTGTTTTGATGCGACATGGAAGCATTCGTTTTAATTATTTAAAAAATTGTTTATTAAAAAATAACTGATAAAATTGCAAAAGAAAGATTACTTGAGAACAAAAAAAAAGAATTTCTTTATTTTTTCATTAGAATTTCTTTCTTTGTGAGTTAATATAATTCGGTCAGACCTGATGGAACATGTCTGAACTTGCCAAAATTTCTAACAGCGAAAAAAAAAAAAAAAAAACTGTCTGCAGAACTATACTCGTGCCCTCGGCCTAAGGGCCTGGGCACGAGTAATAAACCTGTTGGTAGATGTTATTTTTGATATGTTAAGTTGATGGGCAGGCAGGCAGGCAGGCAGGCAGGCAGGCAGGCAGGCAGGCAGGCAGGCATGGATAAATTTGTGAAGACTGCAATCTAAACCAATAGAATGTTATTCGAAATTTGTAAATTCCCGCTGAGCAATTCAAAATTTTCTCATTTGCATTCTTATAAAGAAGCTACGGCATCATTTTCACGAACAACAAACAGAAATTTGTACGCCATGCAGAAAGACAACGATTTTTAGACTACCATAAAACTGGAAGCACAGCTTCAAAGAAAAACTTGCTTGTAAATAGTGGAACGTAAGTTTTATTTATTATTCTCAAACTCATTAATTATTCATGAGGTATTCAACCAATCCAATGCTATGATTGGGGTCACCTGATAGACTTTGAAACCGCGGAAAGTCCGCATTGAAATCTATAGCGGAGTTGGAAATTATTTCTAGTTCCGCTGCAAACTGAGTAGCGGAGTTTGAAATGTTTCTAGCTCCGTTCTAGAGAGAAATTGCTTGAATCACATAAACGTTTACGACACTACAGAAACAAATCATAAAGTCAACTGAAATATTTATTTCTGATGAAAATAAACGAAATTAAACGATTGCTGAGAAAGGAAACGAAAAACACCCTACCTCAATATGACTCGAGCCACGGACTACTCGCTTATTAAGGCAATGTCTTACCAGCTGCAACTGTATATTTAGCTGTTTCAAAATTGTAGAAATAAGCAAAATGACTGACTAAATTTAAGCAATTATATTTGTAAAATTGCTTTGCTTTTGCAAGATTCCTCCCGAATAATAAACCAGTTTGAGAAGTCGTTCAAAGTCCTCCAATTCGGACTTGACGGGATTTCAAAGTCCGAGTAACTAGTGCCAGTCCTCGGCGAACTTGAACTCGTGCGCACTCGGACTGGCACTAGTTACTCGGACTTTGAAATCCCGTCAAGTCCGAATTGGAGGACTTTAAACATTACTTAAAAAACTTGCTTGTAAGTTGTTAGTAGTAGAACATAGGTCTTGTTAAAAAAATTGCTCGTTAGTAGTAGAACATAGGTCTTATTAAAAAACTTGCTTGTTAGTATTCGAGAACTTGTTCATGACGTCAACAACAGGTGCTGTCAAAAGACTGAACTTATTAGTTAGTCACCGGCCTTGTTTTCGATGCGGGAGAAAGTCACGAAAAGAAAAAAAATCTTAAAAAAAGAATAACAACTGACTAGCTCTGCTGACTAGGTAAGAGTATCATTTTTGCCAGTTTTTATGCATTGTAGCAGCACATGAAAGAAGCGTTAGCTAGGTTATTGGAGCCTACGAAAATAGTGCTCTTCAGTGGTCGATGGAGAGGATCACTTCAGGCTCCGTTTGCACGGTGTTTACGGACGAATTGTAGGTCTTCCGTTGATGGGGGCACGTTGTTTTGATAAATATTTGTAATTTAGACTGCCGTGCCAACTTTACGTAGGGCTTGAATGCTTTGAACGGTCAAGCATTCGTCCTGAGTGGCCTGTCGGTAGTTAATCGTCAACATAGCAATGGTATTCTCGTGGTACTGATTAGATCTTTGTTACTATACCTAGAATATTTTGAATCGCATTCAACTTCTTTTTTCCAATCAGTCTTCAGCAGCGTAACCCTTTTTTCATGTGTAAGACAAGAGATATTTAGGTATGCCATCGTCGATTCGTTCTTGTTCAATCAAGCATATTATAGTAGATCCACATTCACATGTATTCAGAGTTTAAAAGAAATTTTAAAAATATCATATGTAAATATCAGATGATATCAGGATTTGAACCCACGTCTCCGATATTCTAGTCGGCCGAGTTCAGTTAAGGGTTTGGTTGGTTTAGGTTAAGAATAAAATCGTACTAGCACTAGCTTCATTTTTAACATACGCTTTTTTCGTAATAATTTGTTAAAAAAAGATCGTGACGTACGTATTCTGTTATCGATCGAATGTCTGCGTATTTCGTGATACTAATACTCTCTTTTCACTGAAGAAAACGTGCGTTTGGTAGCTAATGTTTCATCTTTTTGTGACTTAATGGTAATATAAGGGAAGTATGTATCAAATTGTGCAATTTTTTTGTCAGTTTGTCGGCACAATCCAGTGAACACCAACTCAATCGGGTAAACAAATGTCCAGTGGTCGAACAATCGGTTTCAGTGTTAGCTGTTTTACAATTAATAAGGGTTCATATAATTATTGGCACTATGTATCATTTGAATGTAGTTTACGTTTTCAAGCCAGTAGACGTTACAGGTTTTCAATTGAAAATCATTCATATGAAACCCAAATATTTAGTATTATTCCTTTATTACTGGTATTGAATGTTCGTGTTGCTGACGTTATTGTTTTGATGATATGTCACAAACAATCTGATTTGACGTGAACAACAGAAGTTCGAAATTACGTTTTAAAAAACGTTTGCATTGATTATAAAGGTTGGGCTCAGTTACTTTGGAAACCTAAGGCTGTTCCAACAACGTTAAGCTTTTAAATAACATTCATCTATGATTATATGTAGCAAAATACTGATTCAACCATGCTGTTACTATGTTACATATATGGACCATAGTTTCAGATACGATTCTTGTTAGTCCACTTCAGAAAGACCTCTAAATAGTAGCCAACAAATTCAACTTTGTTTCATACAAAACTGCTCAATCGATATCCAGAGACGGTGATGACGTGAGAATGACAAGTAAATATTGGTTCTCGATTATGTTTGATTTATTGCTGTTTCTGAAAAATGTTCAATGAATTAGAATTAATTTTATGTTGTTTTTGAGCACTGACGTGATATCAGACCAATTGTGAGCACGAATGTTATGCTCTCTTGACTTCAGCTCTTGGTTACGGGCATGTAAATCAGGTGACCTGCTCCAAAAAAACAGGAATATAATCTTTGAATAGGTATTCTTGAATATCGCTGAGAAGGATCGAACATTGTCAGTTATAAAGTTATATATATACAGTTATAGTTTTGCATAAGAATAACCCTGATCCACCCATCGATCCCTGGCGATTTATCTATCGTGTTGGTAAGTTGTTATAAATACAAATGCTGTAAATGATTATTCATGTATACAATTGTGAAATTTTGGTAATCCATACAATATGAACGGGAGATCTGTTTAGGCGAGCTGCACGCGAGCTGCTGTTTTAAAGATCGGACGCGAATAATGTATAGCAGATTTAGAATTTTGAAATTAGATGTAATTTGCAGATGGAGTGTCTATAAATTATTGTTAATTTTTTTATATTTATTGAAAAATAAAATCACATAAAATAAATTTAAGTATTTGCATTATTCCCGCCGTTGTTCTAAATCATGCATAATTATTGAATTTGATAAGACTGTGTATAACAATTGCTTTGCTTATTAATATACTGAGTGTGTTTTGCAACATTGTATAAGCACGCAAATATAATCAGCTAAAATGTCAAGTAATTTTAATTTATTCCGTCCAGGTAGCTGCAATCGCGGTCAAAAAGGACCAAAAAGGGATGAGAATTATTGTGACATTACGGTGTTTTCTCATACTGCCTTGAACAAGAGCTGAAACAACAACGTCCACCTTACCCCTGCTTCATGTTGGGATGGAGATGAAAATAGTAGTATATCAACATTGATCAGAGGGGTGGGAAGAGTGTTTCTTCATAATTGACTTGTTAGATATATGCTTTTCTGGCCAAGAACGTATTCATGACATTAAATTGAGCGAGGTTTAGCTGAAAGGTGGACCTAACTCGCAGTTTGACGTCGATTTTCATATTGGTTGTTTTCTGTCATACCCATATCAATTCATAATAATAATAATATGCATGATAATAACGTTAAGTTAATAAAAGAAACATCGCAGCTTTTTGGCCTTACAAATGGCGGTTTTTTTTTATGTCCAGTCAATCAAATTTCATGTCAGGGCTTTTTGATATATTTTTCTTCGTTCCCTTGTATTGCGCTTCAAATTTAAGGTATTGTTACTAAAAAACCGATGGAATCTAATACTCTATCAATAGAATTCAATTATAAGCACATTGAAATGGTACAAAAACGACATGAAACTGAAAAAAGACACTTTTTGACTTGTACTTGTTTAAACATTAAGGACTGTTTATTAATTTTAAGGATTGTTTCTTAAGATTTTTTTTCTTCGTGCGTAAAGTATATTAACATTTTGAAATCTTTCAGTTTTTAAAAAAATTGTAGTTAAGAATCCGCTACCGAACGTGAAAGACCACTCTACAATTCTGGAGAAAAAATGTTGAGACCGTAGCATGTACATTTGCAGCTAGCCATCGAGACTTCAGTATCTTAGAAATAGCTTACAAATTGACATCCAACGAAATTCGAAAAAAAAAAGAAATTCTGACTAACAACTATAAGTATTATCATTTGCCAATAAAAATACTGTACGTGTACTTGTTGTTAGACATTTGAATGAATATATATTTACCTTCGGATTTGTGCATTGGAACATGAAATTGCGCTCGAGTGAGCAGTCGCTACAGGGTCGATATGAGTATTTGAATGACAGTACCGGAAACAGATGCTTCTAGAATATGAAAGCAAAAGTAAAAGACTGAATTTTAATCTTAATAAAGGTTCGAGACTACACCAGCAACTTCATATACAAATATACATATGAAAAGTGGTGCATATCAGTACTTGCATTGTATGTTTTTTATACTCCATATAATTTTAGGATGGTTTTGGAGTGAGAGAGGACAGACTTTATAGACAGACAGTCTTATTTCCTCATGCATGCTCATCAGTTACACAATGTTCTGGCTCAGGAATTTTCGCATGACAAGAGCCCTAAAAAGGCCTGTCTCTGAGCGAGGTTATGACGTCAGAGATCATAAAATTCATTGTGCCAGACCAATTAAGAATGTTGTGAACAGGGGAATTTGAACAAGAAAACTCATTTTTATCTTCTAAAGCTAGTAAATGATTAGTGTGCTTGATATAATTGTTGTCAACGGTACCTTTTCATAGTCTCATTGTGGCAGAAGAAGCAGGAATCTCATTTAAGTATGATTTTGGAATCATGCATGCATCAATTTAAAGCGAGTACCGCGCGTTTAAAGCTTCCAATATCTATATATTTGACCTATGTATTTATTGTTATATTGAAGAAAACTAGAAGACGATTCCATGAAGGTTCAAGACATGGAAGACACAAAAGATAATAAGGACCATGAAGAAGAAAACAACATCGGTCTGGCATTTTCTGGCGGTGGCATCAGAAGTGCAGCATTCAGCTCAGGAATCCTGCGTCGTCTTCTCCAAAAGAACATCGATGTTGACTATATCAGCTGTATTTCTGGGGGCAACCTAACAGCAGCCATGTACGTCGATTGGAAATATCGAAACGGCAAACAAGATGACCACAAGTGGCACCATGAGTTTTTTGAACACATGCGCTCTCGAGTTGGGTACCTTTGTGACTGGACAAACTGTTGCAGTGGCTTGTTTGACACACTGATGATGTTTTTTGCATCTCTTTTTGTCAATTTTTTGATTCCTATCATAGTCTGGGGAGGTTTGGCTTTTCCATCCGCATACCTAATTGACTACCTTTTTGGGCCTATCTTACGTACTGGTTTCAACTGTACGATGGTGATTCCAGCGCATAGCCAGTTTGAGCAGACTACTGGATGCTACGCCACTTATGACCATCACTACCCTGGTGTTGTCAATCAACTCATCTTATTTGTAGTTCTGATAGTATCGTTCATCTCAATGTATGGTCTAAAAACTGTCACCAGAAGTGGTTCCCTTGTTTCCCGTGTTTGTCATTTCTTGATGCTAATATCAGGTGGATGCTTTGCAGGGGTATTTCTTCCTTGGTTTTTGCAGCAAGTTTATGACGTAATTCCACTGTGGCTCACCATTTTGCTTCTTTTCTTAAGTCTGTTCTTTTGGGTCGGATTTCCACCACTCCGCAAAATTGCATTATTTTCGGTTGTGGTGTATTCATTTTCGTTTATCATTAAGTGGCGAGTGTACCGTTCGCGTTGCATATTCTTTGATTACAAAGAGCAATATTTCCTTACAGCACTCCTGGCATCCGGAATTGCATTGTGGGCGAGCCCTTATTTGGGAAATTTAGCACATACTGGGGCTTTTAAATACGTCAAGTAAGTAATTAAGAAAAACAACTGTTATTCACTTTATTTTGAAATGTGCTTTTTTGATCCTCGATATAGGCTGTGAATTAAAGTACACACTTATTAAATTACGTTGTCCGAGAAAAATAGGAGAAAGAGAAACCGAAAGGAATTCTTTATATATATATATATATTGCTGTAATTTTGTATCGTACAAACCATAAACATCTGTCACCGCGTGACTTTATATGAACAGAAGTCAGCTTACATTGCTGATTATTTCTTAATGTTCGTGAAAAATCCATAATTATATTCCTTTCGGTTGTGTTTCTCGCCTTTCTCTCGGACAACGTTTATTGAAAAATCTGTGTGTTTCATCCAGTATAATGGTGGATTTAAAAGACTCGGAACATGTTAAACGGGAGACGTGAACAAACAAGAAACGGAACAAAAATTGATTTACAGCTTATACCGAGCACACATGCATTTCATAAGTTCATGGCTTAACAGAAATTCCATATCAAACTTTTGTTGTCGATTTTGGGCTTCCTGTGGCGAAATACACTGGGGCTTGATAGAAAACGACAACATTCTTAAGGGAAAAGCTTGATATGCGGGTGGGTTTCGAAGATTATTGGTCCCCTTTATATTTTCGTGTTGACTGAGCGCGCACGGACTCGATTTAGATATAGATTAGTCGTTTTCGCATGAGCATGGGAAACGGTACGGTTACGATACGCCTACGATACGGCAGATAGCTCGAATGTTTTCTTAGCAATTACGGTTACGATACTGTGTGGTACTGTTTCCCACTCGTACGAAAACGACTCTATGACAAATTCTCAGTGGCCGATCGGCTGAGATCGTCGACAGTGGTGAAACGAAGGTTTTTTAAATATTTCCTCCCATTACAAAATGTTTAAAACTAAAAAAAATAATTGAAAACAATAATAGCACAAAAAACGTGCAAAAGGTCTAGTGTGTCTATGGAATCAATCGATTTTTGTAAAAAAACGACCCCAAAATTTCCTTACAAAAGTACAGGAGAAAGAATTTGAATGAAAACTATAAAATTTGTAAATATCATGAAAATCGCTTCAGTATTTATGGCATTGTTAGGTTTTTCTGATCAAACTAATGAAAATTCGAGCGTTCCCGGGAATGACAACATCATTTTTCGAGTGTGCGCAGTGCGGTTTTCACCTGTGTCGATCTCGTAAGGGAAACAAGATGTTAGTTGTTCAAGTCCCGTATAACACCAACCGGTTGGCAGATTTTTGTTTATTTTTCCTGATCTTTATCTTGTTTTTCCTCAAATTTCTCAGCTAAAACAGTGAAAGTTTTCAAGTAATAGATAATTATTAAGTGAAAATAATTAATTTCAATACCTTCACCTCAGATGGAAACTCCAGCGATCGTTCTTCCACAAAGTAAGCGCTGAGTCAGTTGGTTGTTGCTCCTGCTGCAGCAAATACAAGCCAGAAACATTAGCCGATCTTGCAGATATGAAGCCACAGTATATCAGCAATGTCGTAGCAGGGTACTGGCGTCGAAAACCTGATGCAAGACCTGACACTTATCTTGGAGTTACTAGCAAGAAAATTGAGATCATCACTGAGCAGCCTGGCTCCGACAAACTGAACTGCACTTTCACTCCCAAGCATGTAACAGTCGCTAGCGCAATGAGTACAGGTATGATGGTTGTCAAACCTGAACCACACATTGAAGATGATTACGAGCCTATCCGTGAGCTGCAATTAATCCTTGGGATGTCTCTAGCAAACACTGTCAACTCCAACCCTTCTGAAGGAGTTGGATGTGGTGTAAAACAGGTCAGTAATAGCTGCTGCAACATGATGCAGCTATGAGTAAATACAAATGTTATTATTACATATTGTTGAACTAGCTTGTGTTCCTAGCAACTCATACACGTTTGGCCCTGTAAATTGTCTTTTACATAGGCTTTTTTGAAGTGTATAGTTGGACAACAATAGGAAGTATCAGATTAATGTTCGAACATTTGACTCCTTGAAGGTATTTTTTCAAAATACAACTGTGTCAACTGGTCCGCTTTGAGCTAAAATTAAATACGGAAAATTTATTATTACCAGTGGTATACGTGTTTGGGGAGACCCAGGTAATTGACCCGTAACTGTTTTCGATTTAAAAAAACGTTTTTGCACAATAAATATATAGGTTTCTGTATACCAGGTGATTGCTTTTGTCATCCAAAGCCTAATTGGTGCTCCTGTAATATTGTTGGCAGTTTATTGGCTGGGTAAGTTCGATTTCGATCCTCTAGTTGTGGAGAGTGCTGTTATGATTGTATTTGCCACTTATCTGGTACTATTTGGCGTGATTGCGATGTTACCTACTGGAGCAAGGAAGCCCTGGTTTGGAGAGAATCTAGCCAGGTAAATAACAATAGATAAATGCGGTGTTTTGTATGTATTCGTACAAATGATGAAAGGTACTGGGAGGATTATTCTTGGTTTCACATATGATTTTGTGGCGTCTTCTGCTAAAAAAATCAATTCCTCAAATGACTGAACACTCTCTTATGACAGGAACACTAAAAACACAAGTACCATACCTTGTTTGTGCGAGACATTTTGTGCGTCATTCTAATAAGTCAAATTAAAAAATTAAAATTATAGAACACTATCATGTGCCCACAAATTACAACCATAGACCACAACTTATATCGTGATATATAGCATCGTTACCCAACATATTATGTCACGAGTGGTGCAAAACGTAAACCCTAGCTTAAAGGGCGAAAAAACATTTTGTTATCTAATGTTCAAAATCCCAGACAAATATTATATACATCTTCTTACATATATTTTCTTGATCACACTTCAGATGGTGTCAGGTGTACTTATACCATGTACGCTTCCTTAGAGATCTCTTCAATATCTACAATAACGGACCAATCCCGCCATCTGTCATGTCCCTGAGTGACCTTGGTCGACTTGAAAAGTATGGACTCCTGATGCTCTTCAAACGCCGTGTTAAAAAAATTGTCATCGCTGATGGCAGTTTCATGATCAATGATAACGTCTACGCCAAACAACTACTGGAGTCCATGGAAATGGCAAGAGAGTATTATCACTGCGAGTTCACTGGTTTTGATAATCGTGACGTCATTGGAGAAATCCGTAAAATGTATTTGAAGAATCCTTCAGGAAAGCTTCCAAGGAGTTATCGGTTTTTGGTGCATTATTGCGATAAGACATCGACGGGATACCAAAAGGCTGGACAAGGAGAAGTGATGATCTTGGCACCCAGACATCCCAAAACTGGTTTTGACTTTCCATCAGGTCATGACTTCACCTGGAAAGAATACAAAGAAGACACGGGTATACAGATGGACCCGAAGCGATGGGGAAATGGACCGGTTTTGAACAGTGATGAAGTCGACAGTTTGACATGGTGTTGTTGCGAATGTTGTCATTCGAGCTTGGGCTGCTGTCAATCCCTTTCAAAGAAAATATGCTTCAATTTTCCAAGTCACTCAACTGGTAATCAGTTTTTCACCCCCAGGCAGTTCAGTGCATACCATAGAGAAGGCTATAGGGCTTGTATTGAAGGAGATATTGAAGGCTTTTTAACAAATAATGGCGCCTGATAATTGAGCTATGCAATGCTTTCACGTTGCTTTAATAAAAAGCACCGGTTAATCACTGGGGGGCGTGTGTGTATCTATATGTATCCATGTATGCATCTTTGTTGGCTAGCAGATAAAGCAATGTTTTTTCCCAATCTGGCCTTTTATTGGGGTACTTTTAAGGACTGCTATATGCAGTTTACAGACATGAGTGATTAGTGCCACCGATGTTAGTGAGTTCGGCAGTACGCTAGCTTCACGAAACAAATTTTTAGAAACTTACCATTCATGTACAACGTTATTCGATAAAAGTAAATATCACGATTAATAATTAAAAGTTTATATAATTACGATACACAATTAACACATTTAGATGTTTCTGAGTTCTAAAAAAAGTAAGAACGTCCATAAAACAATAAAATTATTTGTCTTAACAGCAAAAATTTTCACAACTTGTACTCTCACAGCTACATTAAAAAGAAAATGACGCATTGCGGTCAAACCAATCGATTTTACGCAAAGGATCATGGTCGGCGGATCGATAAATGTCACCTTTCTGAACACCAGGCTATTTGAGATTGGCATGTTGCCTCAAGCAGCTGTGACGCCATGATGAAACCAGGCTGTTTGAGATTGGCATGTTCCCTCAAGCAGCTGTGACGCCATGATGAAGTCGGACAATAGATCATTAGGGCCGGGGTTGTTCGCTATTGTTGGTACTGTCACTGGGATTGGATAAAACGATCAAACAAAGAAACCCTGGATTATGGCAAACAATGTGTATTGTCCTACCCACGAATTATTTGTTTTTAATCACCAGTCATTGTTAGTTTGTCCATTTCCAGTTATCCATAGACCGTGGTTTACCCTCATTTGGCCACTCCTATGGGTTTCAGGGAACAAGGGGTCATGGTCATTTATATTTAAGGAGCATGTGTTTTTTTTAATTACCTTTAGGAAACAAGGGAACTTTCGATCCTATTCATAGGAATGTTAGGGGGGACATGAACCAGCACCTTGGCTCGGTCAGGGCTTGAACGTGGTGCGCTTAATTAGAGATAAACTGTTATTATCACAGACAAATAAAATGCATTAAAATATTTTAAAAGGGATCTTTTGTCGTTGCTTTTTTTTCTCATAACAATGATAAAAATAGCGATAATGATAATAACAATAGAGTGCAAACACTAAATGTGTGCCACAGTCGTCACTATTTAGTAGTCAATAGCACCATTAAATTAAACAAAAGAAACCAACAGAATTACCGTAAAACAGCGCTATTTAGTGGTAATTATGTTGCACACTTTTATTGCGTGCACTATATCAACTGATAGTTAAATAACGGATTTACCCCTTCAGTCACAGGGACTGCTATTAATTAATGTGGGGTCTTCTTATTCTCTCTGTTCATTCCAGTGCATTAAATCTTGACATGCTATGTTTTCCAAGGTTCATCTCCCTTTTATTTGTATTTTATATTTTTTTTCCTTTATAAAAAGAATCTAGGTGTCATACCTAATTTGTAAGTGCTGTAAGTGGGGAGGGGTTGGGGATTGGGTGTGCGGTGTGCGGTGTAATGTAATTTACCGCATGACACACCACCGCGTTTTTCGTTTCAGCCTTGTTGTTGTTGTTGTTTTTTTTTATCACCCCTAATATTAATCACTTTTCTCAAGACCCGTTTCAAAAATTTCAATACTTGCCACAATATACGAAAACAAACAATCTTAAAAAGAATAATGAAAGAACTCCAGGTCCAGGTCGCTAAAAGTAGTGTGAACCTCGATCTCATAGTTATGCGAAGAGACTGGTGATGGTTACCCGCGCGAAGCATTAGGGGAATATCGACGTGTCAACGCATGCGCACAGTGAAATAAGGCAAAAACAAAAACGGTGAAGGTCTCATCAAGTTTTAAATGTTGTTTTCATTTCCCGAAAATTTGATTTTCCATCAACCTCACCTAAAGAAAACCAGTTTACATAATGACCCGTGTTTGATAAAATTGCATGAGGTTTAAAAATGCTTCCTGAACCAGCGAATTCGTCGTATTCATCGTCGCAAAACAAACTTATTCGCAAAATGTCGACCACTAAAAGTTGGAAATATCTTCGACGTATTTTGATGTATCGTCATATGGATTTTGAATTTGCTTTATGGCAGATGTTGTACTTGTGCGTAGCTCCACAGAAAGTGTAAGTTTTTATTTTGAGTGATAATTATCTTATTTTCATGATATTTTAAGCCTTGAAAATGGTAATTTGCAAGTTGGTCTGCTTACTGTATTTATGGCGAAGAAATAATCTATTCCTGTTTTGTTTACTTGTCATACAGCAAAAGAGTTATTGAAATGCAATGTATATCTAAGTATGCTTGTACATGTTATTTGTTATTGTGTATCTTGTGCATCTGTGTGTACACATTTGAAGACAGTGGCAATTTTGTAACTCTTAGAATGTGAAATTTAGGCTTGACTATAGAATACCCTGTCACTCAGCTAAATCACCTCGGGTACTGTAACCCAATTGCCAGTTGCTTGATAATTGACCACCGACCGCAGATACACTTATACCATGCCTATGTTTTTACCTCTTTCAAATGACTGTGGGGACTACCGACCATGGGTACACTTATATCGTTCCTATGATTTTAATTTGTTTTCAAACAACTTTGGGGACTACCAACCATGGGTACCCTTATATTATTACATTGAAAACTGTAGGCGGGGTATTCTATAGTTGCTCTGAAATTTATGCAACTACTCTAAACTAAAATGAAATGTTGGTCGTTATAATGAATGTATTTTGTTTTGCATTTTAGATCTTTTATACTTCTATGATAAAAGGTTTATGTTAATCAATATATATTCATGTTGATGTTGACACACTAAATTTATTCCGACAATGCATGACTTCATGGAGCCATTCATGTAGTATGATGATGTTTTCATTAATGTTTGCTCTATTCACAGATATAGAAATTTTCACTATCACAAACGTAAGTTAATGAATAAATGGAATTTAATAATAAGCAAATGCTCAATCCATTTTTCGTGGTCAGAGTTTGTTCCAATAGTTTCAAGTTTCTCATTGTGCATTAGTTTTAGGCATTTTAATAATTGTAATTAAAAGGGTTGAAATATTGGTAGCTTTAGTTGTGATAAACATTTTACTCTTGGGGATTTGGGGACAAGTGTTATTTAAAGTATATATTATATTAATCAAACTTGTTGTGAGCAGTTTGGCGTGAGTTCATAATAGATTCCTGTTCTTTTTTTTGTATGATGAGGAGACACAAAACTACATGTAATGGCAGGTTTATATAAAGGTTAATGGCGCACAGTGATCAATATTATCCTCTACATTCTACTGATAAGTTTATTATCACAATTAGATTGCCTTTATTTTTTGTGCTCATTGTTTGTATATTTTTGCTGTAGAAACAAAAGATCAATGGGCAAGAGATGACCCCGCTTTCCTAGTATTGCTTAGTTTTTGGCTTTGTGGTAAGTAACTGCATGAATAAAGAACACAGTCATATTACCATCCTTGATGAGATCTATCAACTACTTAACTTTTTTCAAATCACAGCTCAAAGTAATTAAAGTTTTTTTTAGTGGTAATATTCCCTATATAAATGGTTATTATTATTAATAATCTAGGAAATAGAATAATGGTGGGAAAATTTGAATGATGTTTCAGCAACACCTGTTTGGGCTTCAACCTCTCATTAAGTTATTTTGCTAGAGCATAATTGTATGTGTAGGCTACACATCCCCCATCAAGAGAGTCTTTGATTTGCCCTAAAATTAAAACATTTGAAAAACGTTTTAATTTCTAAAAAAAAAAAAAAAAATTGCAAAAAACTGAGCAATATCTTGTTGAAATGTTTTCAACTTTCGCCTTTAAAACATACAAGATAACTACAGCATCACAGGATCATCGACGCTCCCTCTTCCAAATTTGAATTGAATTCTCAATGTTTTTAAAAATCGACAAATTGAATTTTTTGCAAATATGTTATAAAGGTACATGTAATAAGATGGTTTCTTGTTCAAATTGAACTATATGCTCTATTTTATTTTTCAGTATCATCAGTTGGTTTTGCTATCGTTTTAAAGCTTCATTTCCTCGGTTTTATTAAGTTCCTTTTATGGGTGGTATTTATAGACTGTATTGGTTTTGGATTGGTGGTAGCAACATTATTATGGTAAGTGCTTTGCATGTACTCATCCATTCTCAAAAATCCTTATCCAAGTGTACTCTTTGAAATCTCACATTAAATCTTCATTGATCATTTAAATCTATACTTTTGAGAAAGCTAGTTTGACAAGGATATCCAACAGCTTAGCCAATCAGATCATGGTATGTACCATAGAATGATGCATGTTGGGTAGATTCAATACCAATTGTACAGTTGATTATATTGGGCAAATACAGGGTAAGATGGTCCGTAGCACTTGTCTGTTTCAAGTATTCTGCACTTGTTTTAACTTCCAAACTCATGGCCTAACATGCACATAGATGTAGCTATTATCCAGTCTTTTGTACTTCATTAGCCCTCACCACAAGAGAAAGCCCTCACCAAAAGTTCATTTTGCCAACAGGTTTATTTGTAATAGATACTTAAGAGTATCATCTTCATCGTCCACATCATATGGCCCACATGGTTCGCAGCCTAGAGTGGAATGGGCGTACGCCTTTGATGTGCATCTGAATGCATTCTTCCCACTACTGCTCATTCTTCATGTGATACAGCTGTTCTGTATGAAGAGTAAATATCATCTCTTTGATTTACAGCCTTTTGTTATCAACCACATGTACTGTAGTTATAAGTTTTAGTCATTAGTGTTATGATTATGTGCTGTGTGAGAGTCATTCTTAACCTGACATACCAAATTGTGTAGTTTATCTCCTTCAAAGCACCTGAGATAAAAATGCTATTGTACACATACACACTGTGTGTATTTCAGTTGTATAAATGGGTGAAGATCCAAAGTAGAAACAGGATTCATTTGGTTATGCAAAACACCATGCAGGGCACAAACGGCCCAAAAACAGAACACTGAAATGTCGTTATTTTGCGATTTTTTGACATTCTTTGAAAAATACTCATCTCTGTGTTATGAAACTTTCAGATATTGAAACACTGTGGTAGCAAATTTCTTTGAGTTTTTTTTTAATTTTCATACATTATTATGACGTCATAATAAATTTTTAAGACTTACGAAAAAAAGGCGTTTTTGATGTGTATTCTAGAGTACAAGAAGATGCTTAACACATTTTTGAAAGTTTCATCGAATTCCATCCATTGGTTCTGGAGATATAGCAGATTTTTGGGTTTTGATGATGTCATCCAAAATGACGTCACTGCAAATATAAATAAGCCTTAATAACTATCATAAAGCATATATTTTTGCATTTTTATATCAATTAAAGCTGTTTTAGTTATTCTATCTTAAAAAATCTTCAAACTCCACAAAAGGAGGTGTGTAAACGTTTTTTAGAAAATGTTGTGGTGTCATACAAATGACATCATTGTTATTTTATTACTTTTTCAATTTTTTTTTCTTGTCTTTCGAAGACAAAAGTCTAAAGTCATAGGTTTTTTTGCCCTTTTTTCCTCTTTTGATATGTGCAAAAGTTCCAAAAAAAGTGTTGAAATGAGAAGGTTTTCTTTACCGGGAAATATTTTCGTGCTTAAAATGACCATAACTCAAGTTTCTGTCATCCAAATCCAAAATGGTTTTCACTTCTAGAATGGTAAGAAGCAGGCGGATAATATTTAATGCAAAACAGCGATTTGATGAAAACCGATTTTAGAGCTGTTTGTGCCACTGTGTATATTTCAGTCATGTACATGGGTGAAGATCCAAGGTAGAAACAGGATTCATTTGGTTATGCAATTATAGTTTTTTGTAAACAAGAACTACGTACGGAGCTAACAACTCTGCTGTCAAGTTGTTTTGAAGTAACTTTTGTCATTTTGTGCTCAGACTTGTACAGGGTACATTTTAATAAAGTTTGTACATTTACCTGCACTATATTAATTTCTCTTATTTCTTCTCTTTTCAACTTGATAACAAAGGGCTGTGGATCTTAGAATGAATATAATTGTAATTCATTTTCTTGTGTGTTAGTCTTCAGTGTGTGTCATTTATGGATTTGTTTGTTGTTATTTTGTATACAGTTTTTGTTTGTTATTAATTTGTACAGTTTTTGTTTGGTGTTATTTTGTACAATATTTGTATATCAAATGATTTTTTGGCATTCCTTTGTTTAAAACTTGTATATTTTTCATATCCCCAGTTGTTTTATATCTTTGTTCTGATTTTTATTTCATCAGTAGATTGTTTGTATGTAAAAGGAAAAGTGTAATTAGAGGGCCCCCAATAGTTTTGGCAGGGTAGAGGGAGTGACATTATATCGAAGGTGTTAGCAGGATTGGGCAGGGTTTTCAATATCTTTTTGAATAAGCGTCTGAGTAAATGAAATAGGCGTCTGTGTCCCAAAAATTTTTTTTATGAAGGACATAGCCGGCGGTGAGAGGTAAAATAGGCAGCCCTATACTGCCGGTAGACGCCTGTTATTGAAAACCCTGATTGGGATATTGAGATTTTTGAGGATCAGGATGAAAGATTTACAATTTTAGTTTTCTAATGGGATGCAAGATATTACTAGCTCATGTTGTGGATCAGTTAGGCCCAATCATGAAATTGTTTATAATAAACCCATAAATTATTAAATCATTTTTTAGAGGGGTCTGTATTTTGTTAAGAATCAAGATGGACGGGATTGGTGTGAACCCCTATATTGGGGACCCTCTATTTCAATGCATTCTGTACTGTATTGCAAATTAAACCACAAGTCAGAACAAGTTTTGAGCAGTGTCGTTTGCACACTAACAATGTGATTGATTGATCCATTGTTGTTTATTGTTGTTGCAGTTATTATAGACCATCCATTGTTTATATCCCGGTTCATTGGTAACTCTTTATGGTTGATAGCTCTTGTCTATTATATCTATATTACGTTCTTAGGATATAGTGGTAAGTGATAGTGGTTGTTTTGGTAGAAAGACCAGAGCCATGTTTTAAACAAGGTATTTTACTGCATGTTCACAGCACTGCCATTTCTAAAGAATACAGTGACACTGCTCTACCCTCCTGTCTTAATCATTGTCATCGTGTATGTCATATCTTTGTCTGTTGGTTGGAACATTAGCCAGACCTTTATGAACTTCTACCAGTATAGAGTACTATAGAAGTGACCATTTCATGGAACCAAGATAATATGCCAGAGAAATCAATGATTGCATGTAATCGACAATCTATAGTGGCTGATAAAGTTGGAGGCAAATTTCTACAAGACCCTACAAGAGTGGTACAGAGTGCTACAAGCATTCAAGGTTAAAGAGCAGTCAAATGTAATGGTTCTCATAAAATATTAAGACGTTTAACAGAACTGTGAATATACAGTCCAGGTGTATGTAGCTGCAGTGTATTTTAGTGGATTATGAAGTATTGATAAAAGACTTGCACTAGCTTCAACATTGACATGAAAGGTTGGGGTTGGGAAAGTTTTGTACTGACTCATTGGAAGTACAGTAAGTCTCATAGCATGTCATAGAAAAGGTTGTTGGAGTATCATATTGAGTGAAAATAATAAATCTAATGAAGTAGTAGATCATTTTACTTTGAAACAGTTATTATGATATGTGTTGATATCAGAGATTAGAAGTAGCATGTCATATCATTCTACGTCTAACCATACATGTTCTTTGTTTACAACCCACACACAATGTATATAAATAATCAATAAATAGATGAAACAAATAAATAACATTGATAGTGAACGGAAAGTGAATAACATTGAAGACTGAAATATAATAGTCTGTGTACAGATGTCGTCTCCCCCAACACGCTTTTTCCTGACATGACCAGGGACGCTTTTGGAAAAAAAACGGTTTTGGTTGAAATTGAATTTTTTGTATTGTTTTTTTTTTCTCTCTCCGCAATTTCGAAATGAAAAATCCGACTGGAAAATGTCTTTTCTTTTCAGATATTTCTGAAAATTTTTAAAAAATATATTTTTGTTAATAGCCAGAAGATTGATCAAGTTTTACAGTTCCTTTTATCAACGTTTGTTCGGAGATACGAATCGCTTTTTCTGTCTGTAGCGTCCCAGCTACTAAACGATTATCCTTACTCAGTATATTGCAATATCAACAGCTTGCACCTCCCCCCCAAAAAAATGTAATTTGAAGCTTATTATCAGTATACGTATTATTGCAAGCCTACAATCTAAGTTGTGCAATCGTCATTCAGCTGGGTTTCAAGCAGCATTTTTTTTTGAAATGGATGTAATTTAAATGTAAACAATATGAAAAAGTGAAAATTGTAAAATAAGGAGGACAATAAAATTTCAAAAACTATCGCCGTGTTTTTTTAAAGATAATTTTTTCGAAACATTTTATCATGAATATCTTTTAATTTATAAAATATACACACGTATTATATTATTTACAGAAATATTAAATTTAAAGCAAAAAATTGTCACTGAAATGTACCATCCGTCTGTATTAGATTGTATTGTACTGCATTGTATTGTGTTTAATAAACCTATGTATTTTTTTTTTCGTTGCATTTCGAATTACCCCACTCGTCGTGCTATCGTACGCTCTTCTCTTGTTCTTCCAACATTGAAACTTTTTTTTTACAATTTTCTAGATGCATTGCAAGCAAACGCGTTTTCAAACGCTTTCCTGAGTTCTATAGAGGTCTGTATTGGGCTGGGAACGAGAAAGAGAAATGCCGTTTTTGTCTTGCTGGTTCCCAACCCATCGTGTACCTCGTGTTAAGCTAACACAGGGAAACCATGAAATATAAATAATCTAAATACTTACAAATTGTAGCTATTTAGACAAATAGTTTACTGTAAATGCCGGAAAGCAAATCAGAAAGACCCCGAACAGATTCGAACACTCGACCTTTCTTTGCGATGACTAGTGTTAATTTAATTTTGGTATAGGTTACTTTTGTATATTTGTTTGCCAGTGTAGTGGTCCAGTTTTGTTTTCTCTTTTACACGACAGCCTTAGCCTCAAGGTCTTGTAGTACGTATATTATTTATTTAATTACAGCCCGTGAAAATGAGAAATCTCTGTGTGTACAATTGTTTCTGAATATTTTACGCACAGTTGAGTCCAAGGCTGTGTCAAAGAGAATTCGAAACTGGACTATTGGTTGTTCATGCACCTGTCCTTTGTTGTTTGCTGATGTGATTGGGTGTTTGTTTGGTTATTACTCAAAGTGTTATGTATGAAATGTTTGAGCCAGAACTGGTAGCGACGCCAGTATCTTGTTAGCTTGAGCGTCTACTAACTCATTCACTGATGTACAAATCTGTAAAAAGTAAAATTGTATGTTCATGTTATGACTAGTTAGCCACGAGAATAACAAAACCACTGCTATGTTTACAGAGCCGTATCTAGGGAAGAGTAGCAGCGTGCTCGCGGACCACCTTAAGATACGCAAAATAAAAATAAGGTTAAATTGAAGAAATCGATAAAATATAATGTAAAAGTTGGTCAGGTTTACGTTTCAATCCCGTGGTTACGCTTATGGATTATTTTAGGACTACCTTGGTCACGGGTTTAAGAGCCAATAAAAAACTGACATGCAACTTACATGGTTTTGTAGTTGAGCTTTGACATCGTCTGCTATTGTTTTCGAAAAGAGGTTATATAACCAGCTAGAAGATAAAGAAAAGAGGTTGCATAACCAGTTTGAAGATAAAGACAAGTTTTTTAAAGTCACACTTAACCTGATTATTTGCTACTTTGGCATCGTAATTTTGTCCACTTCGCCTATGTTACTATAATGGGTTTATTTTGGGTTATCATTAGAAGATGCTACAAAACCCAATATTTTCCATTAAATGGGAACATTTCCCATGCAATTCCCATTTTTGAAGACTTGGGAATTCAATGTTTCAGTTCCTGTGTTAGCCATGGACCTAGGCCATTTTGGGGAAAGTAGGGAGGAAGTGAGGGCAATGCCACGAGCCAACTTAAGACAAGACTCTAGCTCTTGGAAAAACACTAGTTCTTTTTTCGCCTTCAATGTTAATTGTCCAATTTCACACAGTTGGAGGCAGCCCCGAGGTACAGAGCTTGTACAGGGTAGGCGCCATAACATTTACCCACAGCATTTGAACGCTATAATTGCGTATTGGTTGTAAAATGACTATTTCATATAGAAGCATTATATAGGGGCCTACCTACCTTGTTCCACCTTTGAATTTAATTTTCAATGATCCTATCTTTAGATTGCATTCTTTGACTTTCAGTGACGGAGGACTGGAGGAGTTTTCACCTACGTCAGTTGAACAACACGTGCATGAAAATGTACCTGAAGTCTGTAGGGGTGGGGGTAGGAGTAATCATTTATAAATTCCCATTCAAAATACATTAAAGGAAACCAAGAACGTTTAGTGTTTACGGTCTAGTATGTTTTTATTCATTCATTCATTCATTCATTCATTCATCCATCCATCCATCCATCCATCCATCCATCCATTCATCCATCCATCCATCCATTTATTTATCTATTTATTTATTTATTTATTTATTTATTTATTTATTTATTTATTTATCTATTTATTTATTTATTTATTTATTTATTTATTTATTTATTTATTTATTTCAGTTTTTTTAATTTTTATTGTTATAACGTGATTTATAAAAACTATTCGTTTGGTCAGTTGGCTAGGAAGCTCTAGCAATGTAGTGCGATATCGGCCCAGACGTCAGCCAATGAGATTGCGCGCTTTCAGCGGAAGGAAACTGGGCCACATAGTATTTCTAACAATTTTCATCTACCTTTATCGATGTTGAATGTCAGTCCTAATGAGAGATTATCTACTACCAGATTACAAGTCCCTGCATCTGATATATGCGGCCTGAAAAACAGAAAACAAATTAGCACCGATGGTACAAATATTGTGACGAATAGCCGGGTTGTGCAGCCATTCGAAACATTGACATTATCCATGTAGTTTCACACATAATCACACACTATAGTTTCTTTTCAACATTATTTGCTTTGAAAAACAAACACGTATGTGTACGTGTATACAAGAGTATATCTTAGTTCGCTACTAACCAGGATTTCTCGTTGTATTTCCATTGAGCAGCAACTAAAAATGAAGCATCTTCTGCGCACATACTAATGCCATGACTTGAGTCTACCGACACTTTGGCTGTCTTGATATCCACGCTGGAAATCTTGATCCTGTAGCGGAAAGTCAATGAAACATTGAACCATTTATACATTAAAAAGAGAATCAAGGTGCAAACGATCCAGTGTGAATTCGATGACATGTTCTTGGTGAGCGTCAAAATGTTAGATCAGTCAAACCAAGAACTAACTAACTAATCAACTAACTAACCAATCAATCCTAAATCAGCTAATCAATCCTGAATCAATCAATCAATCAATCGATCAATCGATCAATCAATCAATCAATCAATCAATCATATCAATCAATCAATCAATCAATCAAACGAGCAAACAAATAAACAAACTGTCGTTCAGCCCAACTGTTAGCAAATTTAGAAATCAATGCCATCGGTCATAGAAGCCAACCAACCTGTATTGATTAAAATGAAACAAGCACATGACACAGCTATAGCCGGAATCTATAATTTCAACAAATAGATATTTGATCCAGAGGCGGATAATGAAATCTTTGAGGTGGGCGTGTAACATACAAAACGACTTTAGATTACGGTTTTTGATTGAAACGTAAACAGAATCAACATCAGTCCAGAATACAAAGTAATATAACATCCCTACTGATACTGAGTACTCTCTGATACTGAATTAAAGTCTTTAAGGGTACAGAATCAACATCAGTCCAGAATACAAAGTAATATAACATCCCTACTGATACTGACTACTCTCTATACTGAATTAAAGTCTTTAAGGGTACAGAATCAACATCAGTCCAGAATACAAAGTAATATAACATCCCTACTGATACTGAGTACTCTCTGATACTGAATTAAAGTCTTTAAGGGTACAGAATCAACATCAGTCCAGAATACAAAGTAATATAACATCCCTACTGATACTGAGTACTCTCTGATACTGAATTAAAGTCTTTAAGGGTACAGAATCAACATCAGTCCAGAATACAAAGTAATATAACATCCCTACTGATACTGAGTACTCTCTGATACTGAATTAAAGTCTTTAAGGGTACAGAATCAACATCAGTCCAGAATACAAAGTAATATAACATCCCTACTGATACTGACTACTCTCTGATACTGAATTAAAGTTTTTAAGGGTACAGAAATAAAGGCCAATAATGATAATAATAGAAGTAGTTAGAATATATACTCATGTTTTCATCCAACTTACAAAAAAAGCAGAGAACCTGTTCTACTTTGTCGCAAAAAATTTTCTATTTGAGTTATTTGTAACACATACTAGCTTGAGGGAGAAGGACGAGCCCAGGATGTTGCAGGAAAAAAGTGCATATGAGGGATTGCTCGCCAAGAACATTTGGGATTTTAGAATCTCGGTAAAGTAAATTAATCTTTTTTCGTGTGCAATAATTGCTTTTTTTTGCTTTTAGTGCATGTCGATTTTTACAGGTCTTGTAGACTATACTAGAGTCTACTAACTTAGACTTGAGGGGTGCCCAGTTCACCGCAGGACACACCCTTGAATTCGCCCCTGTAATTGCTATTTTCTCACTTGTTCAAATCATAGCTGACTTTTCCAAGAAAAGTTTTCGCTTGACCAGTCAAGCTAGGAACGTGTAACTCAACCAACTGCTTGATGAGAAAGGGCCTGGCCACATGCTGAGCTGTCAAAAGTTATAAAAGTACATTTATTACAATGATTTTGAAGATTAACTCTGGAAAATTGCCCTTCGCGCCAAAAGAACGCCACTTCTACAATGGGTTTCCTGTGGATGTTCTCCATACGGGCATGGATATGGTTTATTGATATTTCACCCAATAAGTAAACGAAAAATAATTCTAAATTTATTTCGATATTTTGAAACGGAATCCATTATTGAAAACGAACAATGAGATATTCCATTTATAAAACCAATAATGAGCTTTTGGAGGCTACGGTTCAGGGCGGTTTTGAATGTAAATCAAAGCTGTGACTGATTGTAACCAAATACAAAAAAATCTTTTCTGAATATTGCGCTTTTCGAGATAAATTTGCTGCTGAATATCTTTAATTTTGATCAGTAAAATATTGTAATGATTTGTAAATAGAGTGATAGATAGTAATCTTACCATAATTGGACGCCTGTTTTGAAATCTCCGCTTGCCAATCAGATGACAAATTGACTGGTAAAGCAACGCACGTCCAAGACAACAAATACATAACTACAAAACATATCAAACCTAACTGAAAAAATGCTGCCATATTGACTATGATTCCATTTTTGAGAGAAATAGTTAGATATAATTCCATGTGTCATTCATCATTTATGACGTCCAATGACATGAAGCTTGAAGTACTGGTACATGTTTGGTACCGGAGAAATAAAAAATCCGGTACTTTGTTTGTGCGGTCAGCGGCTTATCGCCATAGCTACAGCATGTGGTCAGTAGACCTATTCTTCGTTTTCAAGTGACGTCATCAAAAGTATGACAAATTCATTTTTAATCAAATTGAAACATACCCGCTATATGTTATAGCTAACGATTTTTAAAATACTTTGTAGAAATATGGGTCCAAAAATGTTGCTCATTTGCGAGATATTTAGGTAAAAATTGTGTCACGCAATGCTATCGCGTAATTCGAATCGAAGGATAAATATCGCGATAAATTCATCTCTGCTATGAGACTTTGTCTCAAATAGACTCCTGGAGATTCAGTTTAACTACACAATTCAAAAGCCTGATCTAAAATACTGAATTTGCCTTATTTTGAGAGCACTAAAGTTCTATCCGCCATGTTGGATGATATGAGTCATCATCCAACATGGCGACGCCATACATTTTTACCAAATAACAATCTTTGATCGTCAATAGTTCGGTAACTATTTGCTCTAGAAGCTTCAAATTTGGCAGAATTACATTGTTTTGAATACTCTCAAAGGATATAAATGTGGTTTTTCAGTAACATTTAAAATAAAACATTTTGCCTGAATTATCACGTGGTTGCAAACGAAGAATAGCCGAACTCCATTTTCAGTTGAGGCGTGTTAGCCAACAACATGTTATCTCCGCCAGTTAGCGCTATCTAGGTTTCGTTCCACAGTGCATTTATAATGAACGCATATATGAAATACATTTGAATTGTTTTTACATATATCGTCTCAACTAAACAAAAAGCCGTAAAAGTCTATGCTGCATTTGCATCTTGATGGTACGTGTAAGGTCCAAATAAAAACTAGTTGGTCAAAAAGGAAAAGTTGAATATTATTATCAATTACTTCACTTATCTAATCACTATAACTTTTGAGGAGAATTAAAGATTCAAGAAAAGTGCGATCTGAAGTGTGAATTACTTTCGTTCACACATAGCCATGTGGTCTTCGGAACAGCGAAAAACTCAAACACTGATAGATACGATACCAAGATATAAATGGCGATTTGCGGCCAACAACAAACAACAACAACATTAAAACTTTATTTGCACCCTAAATAACAGCATTTACACTACAATTGCTCTCATAAAAACACAGTCAATAGGTGCGAGCTGAATCGTGAGGTCCAGTTTTTTGAAAATCATTTTCAATGAAAATTCCTCCTCAATAAATATTGTTACAACTAATAGTAAAACCTATACATATATGTCAGACATAAAGAATTCCTTCAGATATACCTAATTAGAAGTTATAAGTAATCAACATTATGATCTGATGTCATTACGGTATGGTAAACAAACATTGTTTGGATTTATCTTTATTCATTTTTACCTTTTTCATACAGAAAAGCGCAGTTGGTGGGACCTGCGAAAATATCCTCCATCCAACGGGCAGAGGGTTTTTTTAAAAAAAAATCGCTTCGATCAATTTATTGTTTTTGTGTGTGTGCTATGTTGGAAGAGGGAATTTACCAATTATTTTTCTCTGATTCAAATTATTGATCTATTCAATGTAATGCTTTACACATCGCTGTTCTCGCAAATTCAATTACTTGTACTTTTCTAATCATATGTTTCTTTGTGTCATTGTAAAATTTCAAACTGTTTCTGGTAATGATGTTTTCGTTTTGAGCATTTGAGGCTGAATATAAAGACCGTGGTACATATTTGTAACTACGTTCCTTTTGCTGCGTTAAATTGGTTCTACTTTGTTTTTAAATCATGAATCCTCACATTTGTTTGATGGCACTTTTTGTGATTTTTGCCATGAGCACAGGTAAGATCAAGACTTTATACCAATTGTCACTAGTTTATTCTCATACAGGCTTTCATTGTTTTTGTTTTTGCCGTTTGCTAGTGTTGAACGAAGCTATCCACTTCTTAGAATTTTGAAAGAATTTGCGGCTGGGTCAGTAGCAGGATATACCGGATAGCGCAAACCTACAAATTATTGCAGGCTATCAAAAAATTAAAAAAAAAGAAAGAAACGAGTTGTGTATTCCCACATATTTGCTATTCTTCGTTTGCAACCACGTAATATTTCAGGCAAAATGTTTTATTTTAAATGTTACTGGAAAATTTCATTTATATCCTTTGAGAGCATTCAAAACAATGTAATTCTGCCAAATTTGAAGCTTCTAGAGCAAATAGTTACCGAACTATTGACGATCAAAGATTATTGTTATTTGGTAAAAATGTATGGCGTCGCCATGTTGGAGATGTTGGATGATGACTCATATCATCCAATATGGCAAATAGAACTTTAGTGCTCTCAAAATAAGGCCAATTCAGTATTTTAGATCAGGCTTTTGAATTGTGTAGTTAAACTGAATCTCCAGGAGTCTATTTAAGACAAAGTCTCATAACAAGGATGAATTTATCGCGATATTTATCCTTCGATTCGAATTACGCGATAGCGTTGCGTGACACAATTTTTACCTAAATATCTCGCAAATGAACAACATTTTTGGACCCATATTTCTACAAAGTATTTTAATAATCGTTGGCTATAACATATAGCGGGTATGTTTCAATTTGATTAAAAATGAATTTGTCATACTTTTAATGACGTCACATGAAAACGGAGAATTCGGGGACGTGTCACACAATAGGGTGTGTAGCCTCCTTGTTTTAAATAGAATTTACATTTTATCTGAAATACACATGAATATGTCTACCAAATTCACGTTTCCCTTGTCTAGTATAGTATACAATCAATTTTTACCAAAAGAATAGCGGTACAAGAAGTTGTTTTGTGGCGATTATTGAGAACTATTATTTGTAGATGGTGAAAAGAGCGTTTTCAATCATGAATATGGTACTTTTTTTCATTTAGCTTGTCATTTTTTAACGTCTTAGGTCATGGTTTAAAGGCTCTCGCGGAACCCCGTTGTCAGAATCCTGGTCGATTACCAATACAATAAAATAAATACAACCCCCCTATAAACCACATCGGGGTAATCACGCCGCTCATTATTGCGTTTAAGGATCTCCAATCAATTTGTTTGACTGCTAGATAGTACAGAATCAATCTGTACAATAATGTCCATGTCTGTATGAATAGATAAAACACAAAATTGTTGTCCCGAACCGACTCATAAATTATATTTAATCTTTAGAGACGATACATGCACGCCCACAGTTGCTACCATCATCTGATGACCAGAATGGTAAGTTCATTGTCACCTCTGACTTTCACCCTTCTGACAACTTCCATTCGGATTATCGGACCCTTTATCGGGTCAATCCATCAAAGCAGCACCGACAACACTCATTGGTGAGTCTCCCTTTTGGTCGAGGGTCGATCGGGGTATCATGTCGAGGGTACCATGTCGAGGGTCGAAAAAAGTTTGAAGTTTTGATAAGTTTAAAACCGTTTAAGAAGCCATGATAAGGTCACTTTTGCTCTCTCGGCCATGGTCTTTGTATACCCAGTCCCTTTGTTTTGCGCGCCAAAACATAAAAAGAAAAGAAAATGGGTAAATTCTGTGGTGAATCTGTGCGTAAATGTCCTCAATTTGGACCAAATATTGTTTATTATACGTGCTCAGTTTCAGAAAAAACTTTTTTCGACCCTCGACATGTTACCCTCGACCAAAAGGGAAACTCAAGAAAACATATAGAGAAGTCAACAATTCTATCTCCCTCATCAACAAACTAATGGTCTGTTCAACAGAAAATAATTTATATATGTCTCTTTACGGATTAATTAACCGAGTATTATAACATACTTTTGTACGATTTTTGACTTAATAAAAGAAGTTTATTCAATATTTTTTAATCTGTTTTATTTGATAGGTAGTTACATGACTTACGGCGCAGAACATCAATCAGGTACGTATACAATATCAGATAGACAAAATTATCTTGGGTCTCTTCGCGAGGGGGACTTATAGTATATCTAATACGAAGATAATGCTTGTTTTAAACGTCAATATCAATGTTTTCGGGTACCTTCAGCTAGGGGTGCTTAGCTAGCACCTTCTAGGGGTAAACACCAAAAACAAAAGAGAAAGCTCCCGGGGAGGGGGGGGGGGGGGAGACCCGATGGTAAACAATCGAAGATGCTCGTCGTATCTTTAAGTGGTAAAAATCAGCGATTTGGTATCGCTTAGGTTTTAAAATATGAAATTTGCCAAATTCTCACTTTTTGGTATCTTTTATGGGTTGAATAGCATTGAAACTCCTGATTTTGGTATATTTTAGAGATGCAAAATTTGCGAAGTCACGTCAGGTATCTTTTTGGGGTATTTTTGAAAAATTCCGATGAGCATAAGTAAGCTGCACTCACTAATGATTTTGAATTGACTTGCCAGCCCGTGGTATTCATTACGGAAACAGCAATGCAAGAAGAAATGCAGGTATTTTGAATTACCAGATTAAATGTTAAAGCAATGATATTTACAAAGAGTATCAATAGACTTGGCACTGTTTACACTGTTGACGCGATCAGTTAACTCTGTGAAGACTCCTGGGGTAAACGATCGGGGATGTTCATCGTATCTTTTATGGGTGAAGATTAGCGATTTTGTCAAATCCTCATCTATTTGGTATCTTTTAGGCATTGGATAGCACTAAAACTCATGGTTTTGGTATGTTTTAGAAATGAAAAATGTATGAAGTCACTTTCTTTTGAAATACGTCTTTCAGGGGTATTTTTGAAAAATTCCGACGAGCATCCGTTTATCCCCCCCCCCCCCCCCCCCCCCCCCGGTCGTCTAATTTGTTGACCGACACAACTCAAGCGGGGCGAGATATCTCGTTTCGGCTAGGAGGTTAACCCTGAAAGGCGGGACCGCTATTTCTTGTATAAACACTCCAGCTTGCCTAACCGAAATGAAATTGCAAAATTTCACCGTAAATTTATTTTTTAGCAAAGAAACACATTGAGGAAAAGCAATTTTATCGCTTCTCAAATGTTATAAAGTGGAATAAGCATGTATGCGACTCCAATTATGTCCAACTACAAGCACTACATGTCATGTCATGTCATGTAGTGCTTATATAGCGCATTTGACCTAATGTCTCAATGCGCTTTACAATCACTAATATTTATAGTATGGTATAATCCAGTTTTTACAAGCATGAGTTAGATTAGTAATTAGTATGTATTAGTATAAGCCTATCACCGAGGATGGTCGTTACCTGCGTCCTCAGTCGTTCTTTTTTCCCCCCCGTTAATGGTTAATGTGTAGTGTGGCGAGACGGGACCTCCAGTTTATCGTCCTTATCCGAGAAGACGCGAAGAACATTCTCCTCAATTATTTAAAGACCCTGAGGGTCTGAACCCCACAGCCTCCCGGTTAACAGCCAACGCTCTCCCAACTCAGCTAGCCGGCTGTTTGTTTTATACCAAAAAAGTAAAAATAAAAATGTCTTCGAAGCTGGATTATATAACAAAATATATTATTTTGGCATTACTGTCTTGTTCAACCAGTTTTAAACCAGTATAGTTGTCACGGCTGTCAGAAATATCTCGTTTGACACTCAGGCACAACTCGCCTTATGTAAACGGGACCGAAGTGCTGCTAGTTACTATTCAAGCTTTTAGTCATAATGAAAAGCCTTTGTCATATTGGCAAAAGACGTCAGCTAAAACAAGTGGCTGGATCGGTGTATACCAATACCATCCCATGGTCCATCTGTGTGATGATGATTAACTGAAAAAAATCTAAATTTTACGACCATGTAACAAATAATTGTCCAAAATATGCAATCAACTAGGGAACTAGTCGATGATCAATCTATTGACACACGGTTATTTGTTTCAGCAATGAAAAGAACAAGCACCGAAAACTCGCTATTAAAAACCCACGATGGTAATTCACAGCACAGCACAGCACAGCACAGCACAGCACAGCACAGCACAGCACAGCACAGCACAGCACAGCACAGCACAGCACAGCACAGCACAGCACAGCACAGCACAGCACAGCACAGCACAGCACAGCACAGCACAGCACAGCACAGCACAGCGATTCTATTCCCCATAAACTAACGGTGATAACGATCATATTGCAATAGGGTAATTCAGTGTTCTGATCTAAACAATTTTTTTTTAGATTTTGTAGTCGGCACGAAAACTTTCTACCATTATCGGTAAAGCGTATATGTCAAATCTCCAGTTTGATGGCAACATGGCGTATAGAAGAAAAACCGATTGAATTCAGTTGATTGCCTATCCAGTAATAATCATTGTACACTTAATAAATACCAGTGAAATAGTTCTTGTAGTGCTAGTCATTGTTACCAGTCTTTTCCCAAAATAACCGCCGCACAAAAAGACGCTACATCTCTTTATACTGTAGAGTCGTTTTCGCGTGAGTGGGGAACGGTACGGCTACGATACCACAGATGGTTTGATTCGTTAGCTATTCAATTTCCTTCTCTTCGTTCTTTCTATATTTTTTTCATTTCCTCCCCGCCTTTGCTTCTCTTTCCTATTTTTTATTACCATATATAATTATCCATAGAATACCAATATTTCTCCTTTTCAAAAATGTAAAAATATCGTTACTTGGGGTACTCCTTGAGTGTTCTTATAAATCTCAGTTGATTCTAAAGATAATTATATAATAAATAAAATGGGCGCTTGAGGATACGAAATTTATCTTCTCGTGTTGAAGATAAAATGCATGTCTCCGCGCGCCCATGTAATATCCTCTTTGTTAGCCGAAAACTAGAAACTGTTCATAAACTCCGTGAGGCAAAACCACCATTAGTCAGCCAGCACCTAGTCATCATTTTCAGTGTGGTTCGTGTGATGCGAACTATGTTGGCTGATACAGCTCGACATCGTCCATTGGCAAACATCGCCTTAAGAACAACAGCACCGCCATCCAAAAGCTTCAGTATAGTAAAGAAATGCAATTGTGTACTACGGAATGCTCTACATCAGAGAACTTGTTGTCCAGATAGACTCTGTGAAAGCAAAATTTTTCATTTAATCATTTGTCATCTATTGTACTTTTCATTTCACCACTTATTGTATATACGCTTTTTTGACTGTACTTTGTTATATTGAACTATATATTTTTCTACTTTATTCACATTCCACACTTTATAATGACATCCGATGATGTCGAAACGTCGTGAAAAAATTTGATTACAAGATCTATAGACTTATCAAAGAAAAAAAAAGAGTTTTCTGTTTTACATATTATTAAATATACTGAATAAATTAAACAACTGATGTGCACGGTGTTTGAAATACAAATTTTATCCTAGCAGGTTTTCGAAACCCAGGTTAGCCTTTTACGATGGTTTTGTACTATATTACAATATTATTACCCAACTAAACGAACAGTAAAAATAACAATAGTAGCTATCAATACACCTGCTTGTCAAGCAGCCTAGCAGTATTGTTTCAGCTTATACGATTTTGCTTACAATGGAAAACAAATACCCAATTAGACGCACAGCAGAAAAGGCAATTTAATCTATTAATAGATATCCAGCTTCTGAAGCAACCCTGCAGTGTTTTTTTAGGTTATGCTATTTTACCCAATTAGACGCACAGCAGAAAATGCAATTTAATCTATCAATAGATTTCCAGCTTCTGAAGCAACCTGGCAGTGCTGTTTCAGGTTATGCTATTTTACCCAATTAAACGCACAGCAGAAAAAGCAATTTAATCTATCAATAGATATCAAGCTTTGATCTAAAGCAACCTGGCAGTGTTTTTTTAGGTTATACTATTTTACCCAATTAGACGCACAGCAGAAAAAGGTTGACTAATTATTGATACACGTCCATGTTACTGAAGCAATCAGAATGCAGTTGAGTAATGTCAATAGGGCTCATATATGGCCCATTTCACCTATTATCTCAATGCACTTTACAATTTGCACTTAACAATTCCTTTTACTTATAGTATGTAATCCGGTTTTACAAGAATGAGCCGAGATCGATTAACTTAGTAATTAGTATACGTATTAGTGTAGGCAGATCACCGAAGATGGTTGTGACCTGCGTCGTTTGTCCCAGTTAGCTGGAGTCTTGACATGCATGTAGTAACATTTCACATTTATTTATTTACATTTGTCATGCTATTTCTACAAAATTTTAAACAAATTGTCATAACATTTTTTTCTATATGTTTTTCATATTACCATTTCTGGGTGGTAAAAAAAGCAAATAATGTTTTATAAAACGACTTGTTGATTTTTTGTCCACTTGCAATTGGAAGAACCTGTACATTGTCCTGTAGAGACCAATCTAAGGCATGTAAATGAATGATTTTCCAGTGAGCTCAAGTATTCTACTGTAGGACATGTCTTTTATAATTAATGATATCTTCAAAATATTTTGTGCATCTGTAGACGTGGCAGCTTTGAATAAGTGTTAGCCAGGTGCAACAAGAACTCCCGGGGGGGTACTTCCTTCAGATCTGAGTAGGGGTGTTCCGCTGGAATCTTGTAGGGGTTACCCTGTTTATGACAAAAAATACCTAACTTCCATACCCTGTTTATGACAAATTACAATTGTTTACGAACATTATATGATTTGTATAAATATATCAATTTAGACACACGTGCTGCTCTTATCTTTTTTTAAAGTCAACGATCTTATTCCTGACGATATCCTTGAATGCAAAATAATTTCTCTCATTTTTTGGGTCCTGAGTATGACAGGAAGTTTGGATTAAATCGGAAATAGAGTAGAATTGGATACCCTGTTCATGACACCAAGGTCGAAAAACCATACCCTGTTCAGCGGATCATCCCCGTATAGTCGATATAGGGTAGTACCCCCCCGGGCAAGAACCACAACATAATTCAAATCCCTGAACAACAAGAAGCAATTTCACCTGCAGCGTGACCTGAAACTGATTACCGAGAAAGTCGAAAACACGGCACAATAAAGGAAACGAATATTTGGTGAAACAATTAAAGGTTAGAATAGCTTTATTGTTAACGAACAGGTATGAGTCTAATTGGTTGGCATCTCATCCATATGTGTGAAACTAATATTATATATGAGATAGGTTTGCACTCGTACTATATAGAACCATTGCAGCAGTGTTAAGGTAAGTCTCCTCCTTACCTACAGTGCATCGTTTAGCACTGAAAACATTCTTCTGCTCCGCTTAGGAGCTGAAAATGATATGAAAATACTCACTACGCATTTCCGTGAGCCATCGTCCTCGAACTTTTGCTAAAAACTATAAAAAAAAATCGTTTGGGTAGGCTTTTTGGGTCTTATAGGCTTTGTTTTGTCAAACACTGCATATGCTGTGTATCTTATCTTAAAATCGCTTATATTGTTAAATCGTGTGGCATTTAGTACGTTATATAGCCTGCTACAAAGCTGCGCATTTTTTCAGATTCAGTAGTTTGGGTTTTAGTCTACGCATTTTGATTTATTGTAGTGAGTTATATTTATAGTCAACGCATATTGGTAAAATATTGTACAATTTGACAGTTCTTAGTCCATGAATTCTAGTCACAAATCGCACATTTTGAGCTATCACTTGATGGATAAGGTTATGTAATTTGGCCAAAGTTGTGCAGTTTGAGTCGAAATGACTTGAGGACACGGTAATTTTCACACATTTATACATTCGGAAACCTATGGACATGTCTGACAATTAAAGTTAGCTTTTATCTTTCCAAGCATTGTGAAAAAATACAAATATAGAGACAAAGACAAACCAAAAAAACCAGACAATAATATGATATTATTGGCTACCAATTTCCAAACCCTTGAACGAAATTTGTAGAAAATTGTTAGTGGTGAAATTACGTAAGGCATGTACCCTTCAATAAAGTTCTTCTCCTTTTTTCTTGTCCCAGTTAATAGCCTGGTGCTGGCAGCATTTTGCAGTTTGACTTAATATTTCATCATTGCATCCTCCATCATTTTCATCTCTTCTTTCTTCTTTGATGTTGTTCAAGCCATCTCTTCTTAGGTTCCCACTCGTTCTTGGCAGTTCTTAACAATATTAGTTTGAATTTTGTTTTATTCCAGAATTGAATTGTTGATAAAAAAATGAATTTCTTATTCCTTGTTCTGGCTCTAGCCGTCCCTGGTGGCCTTTGTAGTATAGGTAAGTATTTCCTATTGTAGATATAGCCGGTAAGATGGTTCTTTCAAGGTGGCAAAATTACAATCAGTCGTACATGACCAGAAACAGACAGGAATGTACAAACAAAACATTATTCAAACATGCTGTTGAATAGACAACCAAACAATGGAAAGAACAAATAAACAAAGATGGACAAGTCGCTGCAAGGCCGGAGTGAGGATGCATGATAAAGTTGGCCATTATGCGGCCTTCGGAGCGACAAACACAACGCATCCTTGTTTGCAATACCCATAAATAAAATATATAGAATTGGCAGAGCGGGAAGTGGAGTTGAGTTCATGTAGCATGATTCGCGAGAAATAGGTAAGAAACTCTCCGACTAAAACAATCCCAGCAAACAAGCAAATAAACAAATTAAATAGACAGAAAATTAGAAATTAAAAAAAACCTTTAAGCTATAAGCTAACAATATATTTTACTGTTTTATTGTAGAAACCCGTTTAGGCGATCTGACCTGGGAGACTGAAGCCAGTAAGCATACATTTCAAATTGTACATATATCATACTAGATGGACAGCTGTCAACAGGCACCTGGAATTTGTAAATGAATACACAATAAAGGCTGGTAGAAACACCCACACAGTCACCACTAGTCATCAAAAATATATATTTTTCAAAAGTGTTTTTATTCATGACATGCTAATTAGTGGTGGCCATTTTTTTGAAAGTCGTGTATAGAATGTAGATTTTGTAATACACAAGTTTTTTCAAAATTCCAAGTTTTAGGGACCGTTCATTATTTATGGCAGGGGGGGGGGGGGGCTGGGTGATTAATTACCAAGGAACCCATTTTTTTTGAAGACCCCCCTGGCAAGAACAAAATAAATTTCGGGATCCCCCTCATATTTTTCCAAGTCTGAAAAGGGGGGTATTGAAATAATTTTTTGGCTATCAGGGGGGGTCTAGAAATTTCATAAGGTAAATATGAGGGGGATCCCGAAATTTATTTTGTTCTTGCCAGGGGGGTCTTCAAAAAAAATGGGTTCCTTGGTAATTAATCACCAGGCCCCCCCCCCCCCTGCCATAAATAATGAACGGTCCCTTAGCTTCAATATTTTGCATGGGGGTCTGTCCGACTTACTTTTGGCGAGGAAGCCATGAATGGCAAGAACGGCACAGTTTTGTCAATATAAATCATTCTCTTTTTACAGAAGAAGCTATAGTAGGATTGATGGAAATTAACAAGGAGAGAAACGGTAGGTATTGACATCGTCAACGATGCTATGATGGTACACTATCGTTTTCATTATTATCATCAACATCATAACTGACTGCTATCCATACCCTTATCATCAACATCATAACTGACTGCTATCCATACCCTCATCATCAACATCATAACTGACTGCTAGCCATACCCTTATCATCAGCATCATAACTGACTGCTATCCATACTCTCATCATCAGCATCATAACTGACTGCTATCCATACCCTTATATCAGCATCATAACTGACTGCTATCCATACCCTCATCATCAGCATCATAACTGACTGCTATCCATACCCTCATCATCAGCATCATAACTGACTGCTATCCATACCCTTATCATCAACATCATAACTGACTGCTATCCATACCCTTATCATCAGCATCATAACTGACTGCTATCCATACCCTCATCATCAACATCATAACTGACTGTTTGCGTCGTAGCATGTTCAAACATGTTTGCAGTTTGCTAGTCCATATTTCATTTAAGGCTAATATAGATTTTGATGATTATCATAACACGAGCAAATTTTGTTCATCTATTGCAGCTGAAATGCATCAACCACCAGACTCAATGTCAGGTAAGTTTCCAATTAGTTAGATGGCTTTCATTTATTACCACATGCGCCTGGGGTTTGGGGGGGGGGGGGGCAAAATTTCATGTCTGCAAACACTATCCACCCCCCTAGCATTTTAGTAATAATGATCACAACCCCCTATGACGATTCACAAAATTCCTAACTGCCCCTTCAGCACACATATTGTGAACCCCCCAAAAAAACAAAAAACAAAAAACAAAAAAACAAAAAAAAAACAGGCTTCTAAAAACTTGAAACACCCCCTCCCACAAGTTTGCTTGTTTGTTTGTCTGTCTGTCTGTCTGTTTGTTTGTTTTGTAACAGATTGTCCTTTTTTGTACTGTTTCGTTTAGAGGTCATCGACAAAGCACTTTTTGGTAAGTCAAAATCGGTTGAATGTTCATGTTTTTGATGTGTTCTAATTAATAATGGAAAGAGATGTTTGTATAGATTGTGGTGGATTTCATAACTACAGTTTATGTTTGTAAACGTTTCATCAAGCTTCCGGCCAATTCAATGTGGCAGTACTTAATTCTAATCATTTACAATCATTTTGAGGATGAAGTGACCGAATGCTTAGCTTAAATAACATGGACCGCGGAGAGGGAGGGGCTGGGGGGTCTGCAGTACCCCCACTTTTTAGTGCTTTAGTGCTAAAAAATACAAATAATCCAAATAATAATTATCCTCAATAGTTTTTTCCTTCTTTTTAATATTAACATTTTTCAATATGGATGCACACCGTGGATGTCTTGTTCTTTGTGACCTAAGAAAAAAAAAGTTTTTATCATTGGACTGTCAGCCCCCCACTTTTCAACATACTCCGCTGTCACTGAATAAGGCAAAAAGTTTGGCACTAGACACAAAATCTATTATGATATACAATACTGTTCAGAAGAATGCAGTATGGATGCCCTGACTGATCAAACTCTGGCGTAGTAATCAAAGCTGATATTAAATGTTCAACGCTAGATATGACAACACATAAAATCGCTGATATATGTTTATGAAATAACGACGTGAGATGTAGGGGAAAAAACAAACTAATAGTTTGGACTCTATTTATTTAGAATTTCTCGCCTTTATATTTTTCAATTATTTATTAACCATATAAACGTGATACCACTTTAATTCATGTTGTAATTTCAGGTGCATACGCATTTCTACAAGCCATGCAAAACGCCAAGGAACGTATGTATGAACGTACTATTTTGAGCACAGTCACTTGAAAAATGCATACTTTATTGATGAAGTCGCACGCAAGTCAAATTACCTTTGGAATTTATGTCAGTTCGCCCAGAAGGAAAAAAATAACACATTAACAATAAAAATGTTACGACTAGTATTTTCCTAGACGGGAGATTAAGATAGATTTTCAAAATTCGATGTTCGGTTTCCAAAACAATCGTTTCTGGCAAGTCGTTCCTAGAATATAGCAAGTAGACGGTGGTCTTTAGGCACGACATTAAAAAAAAATGCCCACAAGACACGTTCAGCAGCGCCCTGGTACCAAATTTTAGAAGTGCCTGCGTGTCAAAAAAGATTGTTATGTACATCAGGGCCTAGAGACAGACCGTCATATACATTAGGGCCTAGAGACTGTCATGTACATCAGGGCCTAGAGACTGTCATGTACATCAGGGCCTAGAGACTGTCATGTACATTAGGGCCTAGAGACTGTCATGTACATCAGGGCCTAGAGACCGTCATGTACATTAGGGCCTAGAGACTGTCATGTATATCAGGGCCTAGAGACTGTCATGTACATCAGGGCCTAGAGACTGTCATGTACATCAGGGCCTAGAGACCGTCATATACATCAGGGCCTAGAGACTGTCATGTACATCAGGGCCTAGAGACCGTCATGTACATCAGGGCCTAGAGACTGTCATGTAAATCAGGGCCTAGAGACCGTCATGTACATCAGGGCCTAGAGACTGTCATGTACATCAGGGCCTAGAGACCGTCATGTACATCAGGGTCTAGAGACTGTCATGTACATCAGGGCCTAGAGACTGTCATGTACATCAGGGCCTAGAGGCTGTCATGTACATCAGGGCCTAGAGACTGTCATGTACATCAGGGTCTAGAGACTGTCATGTACATCAGGGCCTAGAGACTGTCATGTACATCAGGGCCTAGAGACTGTCATGTACATCAGGGTCTAGAGACTGTCATGTACATCAGGGCCTAGAGACTGTCATGTACATCAGGGCCTAGAGACTGTCATGTACATCAGGGCCTAGAGACCGTCATGTACATCAGGGCCTAGAGACTGTCATGTACATCATGGTCTAGAGACCGTCATGTACATTAGGGCCTAGAGACTCTCATGTACATCAGGGCCTAGAGACTGTCATGTACATCAGGGCCTAGAGACTGTCATGTACATCAGGGCCTAGAGACCGTCATATACAACAGGGCCTAGAGACTGTCATGTACATCAGGGCCTAGAGACTGTCATGTACATCAGGGCCTAGAGACCGTCATGTACATCAGGGCCTAGAGACTGTCATGTACATCAGGGTCTAGAGACCGTCATGTACATTAGGGCCTAGAGACTCTCATGTACATCAGGGCCTAGAGACTGTCATGTACATCAGGGCCTAGAGACTGTCATGTACATCAGGGCCTAGAGACCGTCATATACATCAGGGCCTAGAGACTGTCATGTACATCAGGGCCTAGAGACTGTCATGTACATCAGGGCCTAGAGACCGTCATGTACATCAGGGTCTAGAGACTGTCATGTACATCAGGATCTAGAGACCGTCATGTACATTAGGGCCTAGAGACTCTCATGTACATCAGGGCCTAGAGACTGTCATGTACATCAGGGTCTAGAGACCGTCATGTACATTAGGGCCTAGAGACTGTCATGTACATCAGGGCCTAGAGACTGTCATGTACATCAGGCCCTAGAGACCGTCATGTACATCAGGGCCTAGAGACCGTCATATACATCAGGGCCTAGAGACTGTCATGTACATCAGGGCCTAGAGACTGTCATGTACATCAGGGCCTAGAGACCGTCATGTACATCAGGGCCTAGAGACTGTCATGTACATCAGGGCCTAGAGACTGTCATGTACATCAGGGCCTAGAGACTGTCATGTACATCAGGGCCTAGAGACTGTCATGTACATCAGGGCCTAGAGACTGTCATGTACATCAGGGCCTAGAGACCGTCATGTACATCAGGGTCTAGAGACTGTCATGTACATCAGGGACTAGAGACCGTCATGTACATTAGGGCCTAGAGACTGTCATGTACATCAGGGCCTAGAGACCGTCATGTACATCAGGGTCTAGAGACTGTCATGTACATCAGGGCCTAGAGACTGTCATGTACATCAGGGCCTAGAGACCGTCATGTACATCGAGGCCTAGAGACTGTCATGTACATCAGGGCCTAGAGGCTGTCATGTACATCAGGGCCTAGAGACTGTCATGTACATCAGGGCCTAGAGACTGTCATGTACATCAGGGCCTAGAGACTGTCATGTACATTAGGGCCTAGAGACTGTCATGTACATCAGGGCCTAGAGACTGTCATGTACATCAGGGCCTAGAGACTGTCATGTACATCAGGGCCTAGAGGCTGTCATGTACATCAGGGCCTAGAGACTGTAATGTACATCAGGGTCTAGAGACTGTCATGTACATCAGGGCCTAGAGACTGTCATGTACATCAGGGCCTAGAGACTGTCATGTACATCAGGCCCTAGAGACCGTCATGTACATCAGGGCCTAGAGACCGTCATTTACATCAGGGCCTAGAGACTGACATGTACATCAGGGCCTAGAGACTGTCATGTACATCAGGGCCTAGAGACTGTCATGTACATCAGGGCCTAGAGGCTGTCATGTACATCAGGGTCTAGAGACTGTCATGTACATCAGGGCCTAGAGACTGACATGTACATCAGGGCCTAGAGACTGTCATGTACATCAGGGTCTAGAGACTGTCATGTACATCAGGGCCTAGAGGCTGTCATGTGCATCAGGGCCTAGAGACTGTCATGTACATCAGGGCCTAGAGGCTGTCATGTGCATCAGGGCCTAGAGACTGTCATGTACATCAGGGCCTAGAGACTTCTACATCCTCCATATTGGTGCATCAACTTTCAAAACCGCCCGAGACTGTCAGTAACTATCATTTATTTTGCGTACCCGGCATTGGTCTCTATAACAAATCCACTTGTTCTGCAATAATTAATTGGAATGTATGTTGAAATTAGGGTGTATTCAAATATTAAATGTTTTTATATATAGGATCTGATGAAATAAAACTCGCCAAATCTAATATCAAAGGTAAGGGGTAATAACATACTTCTAAAATTAGGCTGGCATGGGTCAGATAGTCACAGCAAACATCTTTTTTCGTGATTGTACTGAGAAAAAGAGAGAAAATCACCCAATTATGGTACCCTTGAGATAAAGTGTTTTGGAGCTGATAACAGAACAAAGGTCGAGGTTCAGTTTGTTAAGACCAATTTGTATACAAATGGAAGCAACTTTTTAATTGGTACCTTTTGAAATAAAACATGTTTTATTTTCCTGTATTTTTTACAATCTTGAGCTTATGCCCAGTTTCCTGTCATTTCAGTATTTTCTGAATTTATTTTAGAGGAAATTGGAAAAGCTCAGAAAGAAATTGACGCAATTGATGAAGCTGGAAAACCACAAACGGCGAGAAAACTGGCGAGAAAACCGAAAAGATCACCAATGCATTATAAGATCTGAAAAAAATATGACTGTTATGAGATGAAGGTAATTTTACAGTAAACAAGTTTTATTCAGTGCGATAATTTTAGCCAAGATCCGTGTAGCTGTCTATCCATTGAAACTAGAAAAACTTGCAAAACTTTTAAACTCAAGCTTCTAGTTTATATTCCACGGGAAAACCAAAACTATCATGTAGCCAAAAGAAGTGCAGGTTACACTCAATTTCAAAATAAGTTGGGACATTACACATAATTTAGAAGAAAATCCCTCTCCCCTTCGCACTGTTGACAGCCTCGATGACGATTAACATATCACAACAAAGCAAATGCATTGTATCGGGGGAGGGGCATGCGAAGCGGAGGAAAACGTCTGTATAGGAAATAGGGGGATATTTCGAAAGGAATGGAAGACACTGTCAATGTCCCAACAAGTTTGCAACTGAGTGTAACCGATGTAATTTTTTTTATAACACTGTATTCATTTACTTGAGTTCTTGGATTTTCATCAGTTAATGTGAAGTTTTAGGCTGTTTTGAGTCCATTTTAGGGACGGACCATTAGAATTTGACGAGGGGGGGAGGGGGCGGGGGGGGGGGGGGTTGGGTAAATACCAAGCGAGCAAAACCTTAAACAAGAACATATCGTGCACGGCAGATTTGACAATAAAAAATATCGCGCAGGGAGGAAGAAAATATCTTGCAAAAAAAAAAAAAAAAAAAAAAAAAACACCCCCCCCTCCCCCCCCAAAAAAAAAAAAAAATGTAATGGTCCGTCCCTTAGGCAATTTTAAGTTAGTTTAAATCAGACAAAGTGAATCGTGAAATAGCTTTGCTTAAAATGGCCAAAACCGAACCTAAAACATGAATTGTTGAAAAGACAAAGACAAAGACGTAAGACACAAGTTAGGAAATGAAATTTTATTAATGACGATTTTATCCATACTGAACCATATAAATTCAATACATCTTGAGCTAATTACTGTGCTTTAACCTGTTGTTGATTATTCCCTTGTAAAGATCCAATCGAATTCACCCCAATAATCTTTGTTGCCTTTATAGGGGCTGGAAATTAAAAAAGCGACACGATGACCTGAAAAGACTACTAAAAAACAGACTGATTTTGATTTTTGTTTTTGATTTCTGATTTTGTTTTATTATTGTAGCTGGTAAAACTTGATAAAAAATAAAGAGCATCAGAAAACACAACAAAATAGATTTATTGTTTTTTACCGGGGAACAGCAATGCATTGTGCCTTTTTTCTTGTCTCTGCTCGCGCATTTTAAAACAGAGTCAGAGGGTCCGGCAGGTGAGTATCGACAATCCCTATTCCCAGCTTAATTCATATTCAAATCCAAAATTGTGCCTATCAACAGTACATACTTTGTACTATCGCAAAATAATCGATACGTGCCTTATTCAGAAAAAAAAATCGTTTACTTCACCGTGTATCATAACAGTATCGCACGAGAAGATTGATCAAAAGATAGAGGTCTTGCCGGTAGTCTCTATATATAGAAGGCCGCTACAAATACTCGATAAGGATTGTATCGATAAAACCTTTTTGCAATCGAAATTAAAACACCAGCCGCCTCCACGATATAGATAATCCAGAGTAATGAAATGATAGAAATGAAAAAAGACCGCTTCTCCTATTCAGTTTTCTTAATATCAGTTTTCCTTTCATTTCTAACTATTTTTTTTATTTCTGTCAGAGTCATTCACTCACTTTTTTCTCTGTAAAGATTTTTAATTTTAAGTTTGTCATATACTGATTATTTGTTTCGACTGAAGTATGACTAAATCAAATTATACAGCTTTGTCTGATTAATTAGCTTTTTCAGTTTATTTGTGTATAAGTCAAAAGCGATGTTAGAGTCAAGTAGGAGCCTTTTCCCATTTTGATACCTGTAACGTAGAACACTTGGCATATGTACGAAACACAATTATTGGACATTATAATTAAAAGGGATATGCTATATCTTGTAGAAATACTTTTGCTTGGAGTATTCCACTTCAGTGTTTGCTCGTGCGATTGTTTTTGTGCTTCATATATGGAGCAGTTGGTTGGTTGGAGGGGAGGGGAGGTGATGGGATGTTCTGACTCTTCATCAAACTAAAATCTTCGAATTAAGCACATCAAAAACAATACTACATGGGAAGCGCTCTGCACAAATCCATTCTCATATCAATTCAAGTCGTGCGCTAATGAGTATTTTGTATTTACTGAACTTTTTTTATTAAATACTCAATTTTTTAGCTCATATGTCCAAAAAGATCACTTGAGTATAGTATACCGCAACAATATCAGGTAAAAATAAACACACCTGGGTAGAAATTAATTCACTCTATAAAAAACACGACAGGCCCTTCTAGACTCTAATACCAACTTAGCATTATGCTTTTACCTTGGGCTAATTAAGTGAAAAATAAATCCAATAAAATGAATAAGTAGAAATGTGCAAGTCGGCCGCCTCTGGATTACCCTTTAATTTAAGATCACCTGCAGAAATGAGGACAAATTTGTCTTTGAAGCCTTAGAAGAACAATTAACACTCTTGTTTTAATGCATTGCTAATAATCGAAACTGTCTTTAAATCCTTCATTAACAGAACAATTAATACTTAAATCAAACTTCAGCTCGTTGAAAACAAGGTAAATCAGCAATGAAATCATATAAAAAAAACCATCATCTATTGCAACTTTTAAGCTCAAATAACGCTTCGAAATTTCAGCAAAAAGACCTACATTAGATCCGTATTTATATTGACCCGTGTTTTTGGCGAGTACTTTGCTGGCGTTTATGTTTACTCGAACATTGTTGGCTTTGAAATCATGCCGATTCGTGATGTCATCAGTCACGTGACTTTGTGAAGAAAAGTTAGTATAGATTCCTTATTATATTTCATGTATGAATAAAACGTGAACCATGTACTTCTTCGTTTGATTTTGACTCGACGTAATAATGGGACGTCATAAAGTGATCTTTTAATTTTTAGCTTGACGCAAAAGTTCGCTATTCCACAAGTAACATCGTTACTGCCGTCTTAATTGTTTGTTTTTAAAATTGTGGAAATGGCTAATTCCTTCAACAGTAACAACAGAAGAAGGACTCATTATTCTCCCATACGTGCTGCTTACTGGTGTGTTTGCTATTGTTTTGTTTTGTTTTGTTTGTGGGGTTAAATATCTGTTTACTTCTTCAGTGAAAGATTACAACAGCTAAGTCTGTTGTCACAACATGCCTTTTCTGTAAGTTATCCAGTCCACTCAATAGAATTTCTTAAAAGTTTATCCACTGTCATACAACCTTTGATCGGTAGCAGGGATAAAAAATGGATTATTTAAAGCCACTACTTGTTACACTGAGCAGGAAGAATTATAAGTCGAGACAAGGATTCGAAGTCACTGACCAACAGTGCCATCCTTGCTTTTAAAGTTTTGAATGAAAGCCTATATATTTATTGTCATTGAAATGGTAATTGACGTTGAAAAGTATTTAAAAATAGACAAAGTGTTCATGTTTTGAGTGCGCTCACATTTAAACTGCAGAATATTAATGTCAGTAAAAAATCATATAAATCAGTTACTGGCAAATGGCTATTTTCTCTTTAAATGGTTGACAACAAAGGATTTTGCGCACATACCCTCAGGTAAAATATCATGACAACACATATAAATGCTTTTCGACGCTCGCTTATACTCTACTTACTGTGATTGAAAAAAAAACGTCATGACTCTCATGTGAACGCTCAGTGATGAACATTTCAACAAAAAAGCGGACATAATACTGAGTTATTTAGCGCGCGCATCTTCTTCTTCCTATTCAGTTGATACATAATGCAATCTCAGTTGACTATATAGTCAATAAAAAAAAAAACACTTTTTATATTATAAGTATAATAAAATAAATTGATTTTGGGATAGTAGCGATTCGTGCGCCAAGTGAGGCTTTTTAGGCGCTTATTGCTGCAGCCCGTCCTTTTTTAATTATAGCTTACATTTGATTGATACTAAATCGCAGGCTAGTATTCAAGATTAGCGACAAAAATAGCTTTGCTAAATGAGCGCTTAAAAACTGCTTAGAAGACAGAAACATCAGGAAGAGACGTGTTCGTCTCCCCTGTAATTCAACGTTGTCGCCGGGATATTGATTGAAAAGAAGCTCTGTCGTCAGACGATGGTCATATATCACGAAGAAGAGAAGATGCTATTGAAAGCAAGATATTTTTATTTTGTATTTTTGCCGCCACAAATAGCTTGTAAGATATATTGAACGTCTACTAAGTATCATAATAGGTGATAAATTGCGGAAGGACAAAAAAAAATATCCACACACTTCATAAAGAATTTTCATATTCTTGTTTTTAGGGTAGCAATCTATAAAGGTTTACTGAATTAACGTACTTTTGGTTCCTATCGGTTTACCAACTTTTCATTTTTCTGATGTTTTTAAAAGCGGAAGATTTTGAAATGCGTCAACAGAATTTCTTTCAACTCTTTAGAGTAGTACAGTGATGAAGTGGACGCTTCCATATATTTTTCAGCTGTTTTTTTTTCAGGTTTCTTTCTTTTGCGAATTTATTTACCAATACTGTATGTTTTGGCGTGTTTTATTGTTGTTTCTGAAGCCACAGCTGAGGTCAATCTATATTGCGTTTTACGATATGTGTATTTACATTTGGAATTCTTCCGTTTACGTCAAGTAAATGTCTAATAAAATTATACATTTTCACTTGTTTTTGGTTATTCTACAGAATGAAAATGAGTCACAATGGGATTGTCGGTTGACAAAGACTGACGTCCAAACGATGATCTCTGCTGAAATGACACTGATGTTGTACCATGTGACATTTTTCTAGGAATGCTGTTCCTTTTCCGGTGCAGCAACAATCGCATTGCAGTCCTGTATTTTGGTAACCGCCATGCACATAGGAACGGATTAAAAGCGCAGTTTGCTTGAAAGAGTACAAAGAAACATTGAAAAGCCCACAACAGCTTTTCTTTATGGTGTTTGCAGCTGGAACATAGGGGAAGAATCTGCATCATTAAAAACCAGGGTAAGGTGCAGATCAGGAATATTGCTAGCATAAATCCCATTGTTTTGGTTACTTTTCTTTCTCGCTCTATTGATCGAGCAGTTACAATCTGCATGGCGTTAAGACTTTGTAGACAGAGTGTTTGTTTTCGTAACGCTCGCAGCACACTACAAAACATGATGACGATAACAATAACGGCAAGGTCTACATGTAGGCAAAACAGTACATTACGAAGGTAGTGCTTGCCTAAAAAGCGAAGTCCAAGGACGAGAAGAGAACAGTAGAGCCATATGAACAACACGATTGCGTATGATCGCTTTCTGCTGACTTTCTTGAAGGAGTACTCCATTGGGTTGAGAATCGCAAGATGACGATCTCGAGTGATTCCCAGTAGATGAAAAACAGAGACGAGAAGTAAAAATGCTTCGGCCATTTCTAAGTACTTTCTTTGAAAAGGTTCCTTCTTAATGGAGAATGTGGTTATAAAGTAATAGGCTCCTATCGGTTCTAAAAGAAAGCCAACACTGAAGTCAACCACAGCTAAACTCGTTATCAATATGTTAGTCCGTGATTTGCGAATCTTGTTTAAAGGATCTTTTAAGAACAGAAAAATGACCATACCATTAGCCAAACTGGTAATCAATGCCAGTGATATGCTCGCTATGCCTCGTATAAAATATACATCAGAAACCTCACGATCAGTAGGGAAACGAGTTTCATTTGTCTTTATCGAATATGAAAGTGAGCTATTTTCCATGGTCATGTTTTCTTGTAGGATTCTCAACCTTCCTCACTGTGCACTCATGTCACAACTGGCGAGGACTGGTATAATACGGGGTTTTATAGCAAACGAATGACGTGTGACTTTTATCACGCTTTTCATCTAAGGCATCTGTCAATTTCCTGACACAATTGATACATATTTGCAATAACACTGGCGGAACACCACTTCGGGGGAAAGATTCGATTGTTGATTATCACTAATTAAAAATCTCCGGGAAGTAGTTCATTAAGTATGCAAATGGTTGACTCTTGTGACCTCAGCGCTGAGTCAAGATAGAGGTTCGTTGATTTCTTAGAAAGAAACGTGAAATGAAGTTGTAACATTGACGTAACAAGATATATAAACAATAGAAATCACTCATATCCGTTCGCTTCTGAACACATGGCTTCAAAATGAACGACCTCTTTGGTTTGATTTAAATATAAAAATGATTCGGGGACTGCGAACATGAGCGTTACGTCTGTGCATTTTACATAGATATTTTAGCGGAAATCGAAAAGATTTAGAAACATTTGAGAAACTGTTGAAACTCTTTGTTTTAAACTGATAATTGATTCATGGAACTTGTCATGATTTGAGCTTTGCTTCAATAAAATAAAAATAAATTTAAAAAGCTGAAAAAAGATTGTCTGGATGGTTGAATGGGGGTAGTTTAAAGTTAGTTACCGAATAGCTTTTTTTCATAGAAACAATAAGAGGAAGTCTGTTTTATTTAGTAGCATAGTTATTCTGTAAGCCATTTTTATGTTGTGTTTTTTTACATAAGAACTCAGAAGGCTACATTTACAGAAGGGTCAACATCAAATGAAAAGCGCAATTTGGAGAAAAAGTACACACCAGTGCTGACGAAAAAGCACCAGACATCATGCAAGATTGTTTTTATTTAAATCTATTTCATATTCGACAATTTTCGTGACGTTCAAATTGGATACTGATGTAAGCTGATTACTTGAACAAATTCGTGCACCGCACTTAAATGAATTGATACAGAGCTTGTGAAAACAATAGGAATCGTTCAACTACAGTGATTTGTTAGCAACCGGTACAGCAACATCTAACACAAACAAAACAATTATTAACTACTAAATTTGATTAAAAGACAAGCAGCATTTAAACATTTGTTTGAAATGAATGAATGAACGAATGAATGAGTGAGTCTGAATGAATGAATGGACGGACGGATCAATGAATGCATGAATGAATGAATGAATCTGGATAACTGGTAATTTAGTGGTTGCCGAATAATACGTAAATTGTATAACTTGTATGTGCTAGCTTGTTAGGTTAATTACTAAGGACACATACAGTAATTATCAAAATTGTATGTCTTCACAAAAGAATGAAACTTTTTTTCCGTTGCACAATTAACAAAATAGTTGAAATGCTACAACAGCTATTGAAAGAAAAATCTTAAATTATTAACGTATTTGAAAAATGAAAATAGTCTGTTGGTTATTAAAAGACATTTTCAAAAGTGTCAAGCAACATGAACCATACCATACTTTATGAATGTTTCGAGGATGCAAATTAAGAAGAAAATACAACGTTTGCTTCCCGGCGCATCTGGTTAAAAAAAATACCAGGTTTTTTTTTTCAAAAAAAAAAAGAAAACAAAACAAAGGAAAGGAAAATTGGTCAGAGAAGAGAAGAGAAGAGAAGAGAAGAGAAGAGAAGAGAAGAGAAGAGAAGAGAAGAGAAGAGAAGAGAAGAGAAGAGAAGAGAAGAGAAGAGAAGAGAAGAGAAGAGAAGAGAAGAGAAGAGAAAAAGGAAAAAATGAACAGCGAGAAAGGAGAAAATAACAAGTATGGAAACAAACAAAACTTATTGTACATAAAACAAAATATTACAATCTAAAAATCGAAAGGACATATAAAAATTAGCAAAGTGGTGGAAAAATCATGGTAAAACTTTAAAATGTATATGTTCTACGAAATATTGAAATGAAACAAGAAAACCGTCCTGCAAAAATTATTTATTTTCATTAATCTTCGTGTGCTTTGTGCGGACTGTAGGAAGGTCAATGTCGTGATCTGACGAGTTCTATTAGACCTAAAGCACGGTAGTTTCCACCATTAAAAATGTCATATAAAGCGGCACGTTTGAAACTATATCGCCCACTGCTTCTATGTTCTTATGTTTTTATTGTTGTAAAGGACTCTCAATGGAGTGATATCGAATTAAACTTGAAAAGTAAATAAAAAGAGCAAAAACATGTAATATGTTCCAACATTTAAAACTGGTGTTACAGTGAGGACACTCGAACCATGAACACTTGTCTTTATTTGGTTTTTCATTTTCTGAGTTTTCTACTGCTTTAAATCCTCTAAAAAAGTAGACTTAAACTCAAATACACCGAGTTATCAAAAAGAAAACGTTTTCAGATCTATTTACTCAAAGGAAGCATGTTAAAAAAAGTATAAAAAAATCACCGCAAAGTGTTCACGGTTCGAGTGTCCTCACTGTAAAATGAAATTAGTAGCTATCTTTATCTTCTCGTTGTTGTTGTCGATCGTCTTGTTGTTCTTCTGATGTTTTAAGTCTTCTCGTTTTTTTCCCTTTTCAATTATTATTTTTTGTTTAAAATGATCATAAATATAAAATATTAAAATCGTTTAGCTCTGAAGCTCTTCAAGTACCAAAATCACTTTAAACAATGTCACTACTTGTAAGATGATTTGTCACCGATGCATAAGAGTTGATTAAATTTCTTTGCATCCATCCATCTATCCATCCATCTATCCAACCACCCACCCACCCATCCAACCATCCCTCCATCCATCCATCCATCCATCCATCCATCCATCCATCCATCCATCCATCCATCCATCCATCCATCTATCCATCCATCCATCCATCCATCCATCCATCCATCCATCCATCCATCCATCCATCCATCCATCCATCCATCCATCCATCCATCCATCCATCCATCCATCCATCCATCCATCCATCCATCCATCCATCCATCCATCCATCCATCCATCCATCCATCCATCCATCCATCCATCCATCCATCCATCCATCCATCCATCCATCCATCCATCCATCCATCCATCCATCCATCCATCCATCCATCCATCCATCCATCCATGCTATCAATAAATTCCCACTGAAACTATCCACTTATTCATTTACCATTACAAAGCTAACGATACTTGATTTCCAATTTCAATTCAATATACATTCAATTCTATTGTTGCTTGTTATGGCACGCTGTTCATGATTTTTATGTTGAGTTTTTTTTTACAGCAAACCTCAAATATCATCTGCTTCAACCAAAAATTAAATCTCGAGTAATCAAGCTATGTTTCGAAATGTCGATTAAGATTGTTGTTTATTTTTCCGAGATGAAATCTTGGCATAAAATCATCTTTCTGCTTCTTAACTGTTATTCGTAGAATTTTTTGTTGTCAAAAAAATCGTAATGTTTATCGATTATCTTTTCTGAAAGAAATACCACGATCGAGCAATATTGACACGAAATTTAATTTGAGACGAAGTAGTCCTAATATGTATATTTGACTGAAAAAGCTGTAGAGAATTTAGTATTTTTCCTTTGTAAATATGTAGAGATATGTTGTAGTGTAGCTCTAATCGAAATGTATATAGCTCGTCTGGGTATAGATAGTTTTCACTTTGGGCAATCTGCATTTCTGAGATAGTTGCATGACTGCATGAAAAAATGAACGAACAAACTCACGATCAACAAATAAAGCAGGGATAAATCAATCAATAAGAAATGAATAACGGATGAACGAATGAACGAATGAATAAATCAATAAATGAATAAACGAATAAATGAATGAATGAAATCACTAGCTCAAAATGTAGTGAGCGAACAAATAAGAAATTGATTGTATTCAAATTGCACGTACATCAAAACGACACGTTCAGCCGTGTATCATTTCAGTTTTTTGATATCAAGAGGTTTTCGATCAAAGATAACCCAGCTGTAAACATTGCAGCAAAAGTGAATGATAACGCGCGCTAACAGTTATCATCTGTTACTAGGTGAAAATATTTGATAAACGTCGACCAGAAGCCAAACGAGAAAAAATAGCTTCAAAGGGAGTTTATTAATTATTTTACATACTTGCCTTTGGGTATCACCGCACATAATTTCTTTCAAAATTCTCCTTTTTATGTTCTACCTCTAATAGACTATATGTTTCTTGAAAGCTTAAAGATCAAATAATATGATTTTGAAATTAATGAAACTCTAAAATCTGTTAACTAACATATTACTTTTTTAAACAAAAATCGATCAGTCAATTTAAAAAATGGTTAATCTCCCTCAAAATGTTTACAATCAGATTAATAACTGTTTGAATCTGTTGTCCCATTTTTTTAACATAATTTTTTCGTTGCAAAAATATTTTGTAAAAAAAAAGGGTTCAAAAAATTAATTATTTTTTTCGTAAAAGAAGCTAAAAAAATACTGAAAAATTAATAAAAAAACAATGAAGCGATAAATAAAACTAAAAACTGAAACAAAAAAAATGCCCTGCAGTCCCTGGAAGAGAAATTGTTTCGGTGTATTTTACGTTGATTTGACCACCTCAGCTCAGGCTAGAATGGTACTTTGGTTTTTAAACAAACAATTGATTGGAATTGACGTCATATTGCAAAAAACGTTGCACTAGAACTGTCATTTTCGGCAGGAAGAAACCCTGAAAACAATGATCGGGATGCTCGCTTGCACCACATGCAAAATACTTAGTGAATTTCGATTTAGAATGCTATTTTGTGCTATATATATATATAAATGTTTTTATCATTATTGTTTGTTGGTTGGTTGGTTGTTAGTTTTTAAATTAAAAAAAGTAGCTAATCTATGTTGTTGATATAAGAAGTTTAAGATATCTTTATGACGAATACAGTATTTCTTTCAATCCCGTTTCAAAAGACTTTAGCTACCATTTATTTCGAGTGCATCACCACATAAAGTGCATGGAACTTTGTCTGGTCCTGGCGATGAACAGTTCCGTCGATATACATCCACGTATTGTGCACTTTGTTCTAGTAACTTTGCCGAACAATCACTAAAATGCCTGATAGTGGCGTCTGACTACACAGGAAATGCCGATAAAATCATTCATTTCAACCAAAATAAAAAAAACCGACTAATCAGGAAAGGAAATGTATATACATTTTTACAAGTTTTTTTAAATAATTTTTTGAGTTGATTGGAAGTCCAGGAGAACTGATTGTTTTTCTTAAAAAATATAAAAAATGCCTGATATCATTTTGATTAAACCATATGTCGTGATTTGTATTGATTAAGGCTCGCTTAATTTAATTTGATTTGATATGAGCAAACGAATGAATGAATGAACGAATTAACGAACGAACAAATGAATGAATGAGCGAACGAACAAATGAATGAATGAACGAACGAATGAATGAACGAATGAATGAACGGATGAATGAATGAATGCATGAATGAACGAATGAATGAACAAATGAATAAACGAATGAATGAACGAATGAATGAACGAATGAATGAATGAATAAATGAAGGAATGAATGAAAGAATGAACGAACGGACGAACGAACGAACGAACGAATGATTGTTCTGCCAGGAAACATATAATGAAAATGAAAGACAATTATACATTTTTCTCTTCATAAGTGAAACGATCGGCTTTTTTAAGCAAGGTGATCAGCCATCCACAGATGTGATATTTTCTAATTTGATGGTAAAAGTTAAATCAACAAAGTCTTGACTAACTATTTGTTTTCACTTAGTAAAATGTAAACCAAATCATGATGGCAATCTGTATAAGCTACTTACGTCTATGCCATCAAAAAATAGAATACTTTCATAAGTAATATTTCATTAACAACTCAAAGAAAATAAAAGAAGAAAAATGTGAAAATTGGATTAGATCAGAAGCTTATTTGCGATAGTAAGTGATTGATATAAACAGGAAAAAACCTCAGGGTTATTAGTTTTGTCGGACAACAAAGTGAATGTCATAGATGGGAAGCGCCTCCTCGGCTAGACGGTCAGTACACAGAAGAAAGCTTTAGTTCTAAAGAAGGCAATTCGAAATAGGGGTTTGTGTGTCTAAAGAAGAGATAAATCTCCTCGGTTTTGATATCTAATTAGATATATGTGTTTGTTGTTAAGTTCAATTGTCTGTATTCAGTGTAATGAGAATTTGAACGCACAATGGCGTAAATTGGTTGATAAAGCAAATATAAAAAGTATAAACTATATCAAAGGTATTGAATGCACTATAATTATTAATTTATTAATTCATTTCTTCAACCGCGGTATATAACGCATATAATTCAGGCATTTTCTTTGAGAGCCACAAGTTTATCAGTTTACTGTCTACCCTCTTTAAATAAACTCGATTATTATTACTTGTTGTTTCAATCGGCAATTAAAAAATTTCTTACTCGTTTTGAAATCAGAAAATGAAATATCAATAGTTAGAAAGAGCTTGTTTCAAAATCAATAACCAGTAGTTAAAAAGAGCTTGTTTTACGAAATGCGAGGCCTTGAGGTTGCCGACTTGTGCGTGCGCAAATGCAGCTGCTGGTGTGTTCAATTATTCTAATTATCCAAGTTTTTTTCTTTTCTCTACGCTTGAACAAGAGCTTTCGGGTTAATGAACAACAGTGGAAGTTCAATTTTAAACATGGACAATACATTTTTAATTATCATCAATGGTTTTTAACTGCTTAGATTTGTGAACTTGTTAACCGTTAAATTTGTTGTCTAATATCAGACCAAACTATATAACCAGGATCAAATTTGAAAAAGCAACTTTATTTAGCCGGTGAGGCCTTTTGCCCACACTAAAACTCATGAGATATTTTTGTCACCGTATAGAATGAAACAAAAGTTACGTTTTCAAATTTATCCGGTAAAAGTGTAGAGATGGCCCTAATGAATTCAGATCAATTTTTTAAAAGTAAATTCTATTGTTTAATCAAATGTTTTTGTTTACGGCTACGTCCACACCAACCCGGATTAATTTGAAAACGCGACTTGATTTATCCGGTTGAGCTTGTACACACTAAAACGCATGAATCCGAGACAATATTATGCTAATGTTACTGTTTAACGAGCAATTTTTGTCACCGTATCAGAACAAAAGTTGCGTTTTCAACTCCTCGATTTAATAATAATTTATTTCTTAAACGCATAAATACAAATGTCTCGATCTTTTACATTAGTTACATGGGTAATCAAAAAAGTATTAGAAAGGCATGAAACATGCATATATGTATAAATAAGTATATATATATATATAAATGTTATTAAACATATTAAAATGTCAATGTAACGAAATATAACAGTAAATGTCTAATTATTTAAGTCCATAAGCTCTTTTAAATAAATATGTTTTCAGACGGGTTTTGAAAGTGTCAATAGAATCAGATTCTTTCACTTGTTCGGGCAACTGATTCCAGAGTTTTGGTGCTATCATAGTTAGTAGAGGGTGCTATCACTGAGAAAGCCCAGTCTTCATAGGTTTTTGTGAATGACTGTCTGTGACAGTTAATAAGTTTTGTTTATCGTAGAGAACGCGATGTTTAATTTGTAATCATCTAGAAGACACTTTAGGTAGAGAGAGAGACGTGGTGGTCTAGCGGTTAAGGCATTGGACTTCGGGTCCACTGGCCAGGGTTCGATTCCCAGAGCGGGCGATCACGTTGTGTCCTTAGGCAAGATACTTTACATTCTCAGTGCCTCGTCTTCTCGAATAAGGACGTGAAGCCAAAGGTCCCGTCTGTCTTCACTTGACTATGTTATAAGGTGGACGTAAAAGAACCGCTGAGGACGTAAACAAGTCTCTGGCAGTGACCACCCAGTGTCTGTCTCTGCAACCAACATCGAGGTTGGCTTGGCGCGAATGTTCGAATAAAGGTTACTAGTCAATGAGACCTCGAAAAAGGACAAATTCCAAATGATCCATTTAAAAGATTTCCTGCCAACGGAAAAAGTTTTTAAAAAATCCCCAGCTTGGCAGAGAAGTTGAAAAGACGTGACTCAAATCACGACAGAACTGTACAAAGTTTAATTCTATTTTAAACACACGGTGGCTAAGTGCTGTTGGATATTATAGATAGATGTTTATATGTGGAGCCAATTAAAACTTGCAAACTTTCAAATTCAGGTCAAACTCTTAATTGAATAACACAGATACATTAAAAGCATTTTAGTGGATGAAGGCAAAACCAAAATAATTAAGCACGAAACACTGACGAAACACTGGCCACGTACACGTAATTTCATTTGATTATAATTTAAAAAAATTAAATATTAAACTACATTTCAAATAACTATCACTTATTCAATTTCATGAAAATTGAATTTAAAGCAAAAATAAAGATAAATAGAAAATATTCAGCATGTAAAGGCCGAGCGCAGTTAATCTCTCGCGTCGATACGATAGAAACGATACGATAGATACGATACGATAGATACGATATATACGATACTATAGATACGATACGATAGATACGATACGATAGATACGATAGATACGATACTATAGATACGATACGATAGATACGATACAATAGATACGATACGATACGATAGATACGATATATACGATACGATAGATACGATAAGATGCGATAGATACGATAGATACGATACTATAGATACGATACGATAGATACGATACGATAGATACGATACGATAGATACGATACGATAGATACGATACGATAGAAACGATACGATAGATACGATACGATAGATACGATACGATAGAAACGATACGATAGATACGATACGATGGATACGATACGATAGAAACGATACGATAGATACGATACGATAGATACGATACTATAGATACGATACGATAGATACGATAGATACGATACGATAGATACGATATATACGATACTATAGATACGATACGATACGATACGATAGATACGATACGATAGAAACGATGGATACGATAATATAGATACGATACGATAGACATTTAAAGAGGGTGCGTATTACAGTTAAGCCTGGTTTCCATATAATCGCCACAATCGCCACGATCGCTGAACTCGATCGCCACGATCGCCGAGATAGAATTCGAGCGATCCCAGCGATCGAGATCGCCACAGTCGCCACAGTGGCCACGATCGCTCAGATCGCTGAACTAGTGGTTTCCATATAATCGCTGCGATCGCTCGTCACTTTTTCCGGCGATTGTGGCGATCGTAGCGATTATATGGAAACCAGGCTTTACATGTACTCTTCCACACGGAAGCTCTAACAAAACAAAAAGTACAAAGAAAAATACACAAGAAAATAAAGCTTTAAAATTATTTGAGCAAAAACATCAATAAATGTTTGAAACATCAAAAGTGTCATCGGTGTATTTCCTTGGTTTTTATAATCTAACGGTCCCCAGAACACCCTCTTATTTTGCTTTAATGTTTATCATAGCAAAATATCAAAAAAATAAAAATAATATTAAATATATCAAAGTTTCTGTTCATCCATTTCTGTAAGAATCGAAAACATTCTTATATAAAGACTCGCACTAATTACCAGTTGGGAGCCCTGTGCCGTTTTCGCGCCAAAGTGTTCTATTGTTTATTGTTGTTTTTTTGTGATAGCCCCTTGAACGATTTCTGGATCTTAACCTGACAACATCATCGCTTTGCTATTTTACTTAATTTAATGCATGTTTTTTAGTTAATATATTAAAATCATGAAAAAAGATGTTTTGCAAGGACACTGTCCCTCCACTGCATACATTTCTTTGAATATTCAAGTCCCCATAAATGCTTTATATAGTAAGTTATAATTGTAGAAATATCAGAACGTGTCAGCCTGTGGCTTCTAGTGATAACTTTCATTTTTCAATTTAATGCCAGGATCAATATTATAATATTAGTGAACTTGTTACTGTATAGTTAATTGTACCTAGTCAACCTACTTTGAGCATAGACTAGGAATGTTTACTGCCACTATATTATTGAACTTGTTACTGTATAGTTAATTGTACCTAGTCAACCTACTTTGAGCATAGACTAGGAATGTTTACTGCCACTATATTATTGAACTTGTTACTGTATAGTTAATTGTACCTAGTCAACCTACTTTGAGCATAGACTAGGAATGTTTACTGCCACTATGTGGCTGAAGAATTTCAGAGTAATAATCAATAATAATCATTTCTGGGACAGTATCAATTAATTCATATAGTATGTCATCTGACATAGAGTTACACTGACTTGCATCAAGATATCGTAAGTAAGGCATACGTTTAGGGAGGTGAAGAAGACACTCTCCTTGGATGTCTGTTAGGCCACATATAGTCATCTTCTCCATTCTGGGACACTTTTCAATCACATGTACGAGACCTTGATCAGTGATGTTCCAACACCATGATAGATCCAGGTGTATAAGGTTAGGACAGCTGTGAAGATATAAAGCTGATTACACTGAGCACCAAGTTTATGAATTGTTGGGACATAGCTATCTTTTTGTTTTTTTCTTCTTCACCACTATATCATACTCAACACCCTCACCATAAACAATGTTCAATGTTTCATTGATCAAGATCATCATCAACCATACATTGCACCATTAAAATCTGTACTTTTGATTGTGTGACAGATATATATCAAAGCTTAGCCAATTAAAATGCATCATTTTATAGAATAATGTATTTGATTGGCTAGGTATTATCTGTCGCACAATCTTTTTCAAAAGTACAGTTTGAAATGGTGCAATGTTAGCAACATTATTACAGTGAAGGGGGTTGTTCCTAAAAAGCACGGAATACGAAAAATATTTTTTGAAAAACAAAATATCCCAACCGATTTTGATACTTGTTGTAGCCTTGCAAGTGAACTGAGAAGACAGTTTAGTATTGGGAGAGATTTGTTTGACTCATTGATTAATTGACTGTTATTGATTGATACTGTACTTGATTGCCTGATTGTTTCGGATTGGTTGGAGGGTGGGTGGGCTGGTATTTGGTGGGTTGCTTGCTTGCTTGTTTGATGCACAGTCTGCAGAACAGACATTATTCTAGATCTTACCTCTTCGCCAAAACCTTTAAAGCTTCATCTTCAAGAGAAACACATTCAGGTATAGCAAGAAACTGTAAACCTGACTTGTTTTCCATGAAATGGACATCCAAGTCAATAAACAGCTGAATAAAACCAATTGTAGTGAATTTATCTCCTTTCCTGAGCCTCAGGGAATATAGCTTCTTCATGTTTTGCACTGACATCAGGGTCTCGTCCGTAAGGTTTTCACAAAATGATATACTGAAAACTCTGAAATCATAATGCATTTGTACAACATGTAAACAATTCTCAATAAATACTTACTTAAACGTATGTACTAGGTACGGTCTGTTATATAACTGATTGACAGCTTAGCTCAGTTGGGAAAGCGTTGGCTATTAACTAGGAAGCTGCAGGTTTGAACCCTCAGTCAGACCATCACCAAGGGTCTTGAGTAGAATGTTCTTTGAACTATAATTGTTGACCTTCGCATCCTCTCGGATAAGGACATTAAATTGGAGGTCTCATCTCACCACAATTTAATTAAAAGAAGGACTGAGGTCGCAGGCCACCTTGGTGATAGTCTTGCCCTAGTACATATTAATTACTAACTAATAACCAACTTCATGCTTGTAAAACTGGATTACATACTATAAGTATTAGATATTGTAAAGTGCTTTGAGACATTAGCTGCGATACGCTATATGAGCAATACATTACGTTCATTACATTACATACATATACAGCTATTTCAAACAACGCTGTCATCACCAAAAGGCAATAACAGGTTATTCCAAGACTGCTAGGAACTATGGGTATAAATATTACTGTCATAATTATTGCACCAGTTGACAAGAAATCCATGTCATTTAATTTTTTTCTGTTCACTACATAGATTAAAAGGTCAATATTCATCTTCTTGACTTTCCAAGATGCTATTCTACCTTTTGTCATGACTTTTACCCATCATTCCTAGTGTTCTTGAAATGACCTTTTTGAAAAAAATTGTGATTCCCAGAATGGGTTTATTTTGGTTTTTGTTGCATTTTCCCAACAATAACCCAAAATAAACCCATTTTGGGAATCCCAAATTTGAACCCAATGTTGGATTTTGTAGCATTTTCCCAAACATAACCCAAAATAAACCCATTTTGGGAATCACAAATTTTTTCCTGTGTATATACAAATCAATCACCATCATAGATATATATGTGTCATAGCACATCTGCATATATATATCATACCCTCAACAAAAAATTAAACAGTAAGTATCCTTTCTTAAATTTAAGGAAGGAGTACAGGCATCAATTCTACACACATCCCGATTGTTCATATAGTCATTACTCATGATCAGTCTGTCTTAGCCTGTTGTGTTTCAAAATGGCAGACATGCACATTGACTTCTTGTCTCAAAAAATTGCTAAAAGTAAATAAGTTTGCATAAGTTAACCCAACACCGACATTCTAAAAAAAATCTTTACCATAGTCTGATTTATTTTTACATCTGCTATGCTACTTTAGTATGGGGAATTATTTCAAGTGAACTCAGAACTACTCTATTATACAGTCATGCTTCTCCTTATGCTTCTCTTATTCTTTTAAAATTTCTGTGTGCTCTACAAGGGATACTAAAACACATTCTGCCTGTTTTTTTTTTTTTACATAGGTACAAACATACATACATACATTTATTTGGTAAAGCAGGTTAAATACATATATTAATATACATATAGGGTAGCCAAAGGCTGATGTGGACCTGCATTCTAAATTATATAATTATGTAAAAAGTCTATTGATTGATTTATTCCTTCAATAACCAACTTTTCTGTTAGCAAATAGCCACTCTATCTGATTGCTAATAATATTGACTTACTTGAGGTTTTTACATTTTGAAATAGCACTGACACTAGCATCTGTAAGGTTATCACCATCTAACCATAGCTTTTCTAGTGTTTGATAACAGTGTCTTACCATGGTCAAAATAGCATCATCAGTGATCCACTGCACTCCATCAAAGTTAACGGCCACAAGCCGACTACAATGACTAGTTATAAATTTAAGTGCATTGTCAGTAAGTCGCACACAATGTGAAACATTAAGACCCTTCAAGGGAAGTGTGGCTAGCTGCTGTAAAATACTATCAGTAACATTACTCCCTTCCATGTTGAGATATTGAAGTGAGGTGCAATATTGTATGAATATCTTTAAAGTTGTGTTAACATCTCCACAAAACGGTAAGGTTAATTCTTGCAACAGCGGACATGCTTTTGCAATGGCTGTCATAGCATAATCATCGAGAGAATCGTTGCATCTCAGATTAAGTCTTTTCAAAAGTGAACAGTTTTTGCAAATGATTTCAATGAGACATTTTGGAGACAAGTACTTTGTTTCTTCAAGGTCCAAATGTTGCCACAGTATCGGTGAAAGTGCAAAACTTTTCCAGGTTTTACAAACTAATGGAATGTTGACATATAATTCTTTCAAAGGAATGTACGACAAAATTTGGAGTGCTAACTCATCTGGAAGTATTTCGAAATGGCAAATTGAATTTTTGTGAGGTTGCTCTATTTGACTTTCTGACTGCAAAAACATATTTTCGCTTTGCTCCATTGTTCTTTTTGTTTGTAGAGTTTCAGATTTTTCGTTCTCAGATTTCTGCAGTACAAAAGAAGTTGGTCCAGTTTCAATTTTTAGCTGCGAAAGTTCAATTTCTTCAAGATTGTTAGTCGATGACAGTGCAAATGCCTCAGTTTTCTTTATATTATAATGCACATTTAAAGTTTTAAATCCACCATTGGTCCGTTTATTCAAATAAATAGTTTCTTCTACATCGTCCTGGTGTTTGATTAGAAATGAGATACTCTGATTACTTGGCGCTGAGACACATAATGTGTGAAGATTTTGCAAGCTATTTGACAAATGAACAGTGCTTGCGCCATGATCTTCTTGCTTATTACTAAATAATCCAACCGACCAACATTTCCGCAGTCCACAAACATTTGACATCACTCATTAAGCCCGTTTGGGTTGGTTTTCATTAACATGTGGTTTCACATTCTGAAAAAAGTCATAAATATCTTTCGAATCCTCTTCGAATCCTTAAATGACCAGTTGTCCGCCATTTTTAAAACCTTGACACATCTCGCCTCAGGGGGAGTGGGTATAGTCACTATATTATTAGTTTCTAACCCTAGCCTTTATAGCCGTATTGCTTAATTCGTATTTCACGTATGGGGGATGCATTTGATATTTCTAAATTATCATAAAGCTAGAAATCAACAAACAACGAAAATATATGATTGATATATGATTTTGTATTTTTTTTAATTATTATTATTATTTTTTTATTTTTGCCAAGTAAACATACCAACCAATAACGACCATGACGCGATGTTTTCTGAAGTCTCATATAAATTTCCCGTTTCAAAAAGGGACTGGGGCGGAGTTAAGATTTTACTCACTAAGATATCAATACAGAGCGTACCATTTTTAGTATTATCACCACGTTTCAGCATGTATGGCTAAATATGTACTGAGTGGCAATTTTTAAAAATTCACAAAAATCACAAAGAATGTATGGGGTTTGACGACAGCGACCCCAAATTGGTCCCCAATACCATACATTCTCTGCAGTAATTTTTAGTGTGTCCTTCCATGTGGCTGATATTTGCTTTTCGATTAGATAAATATTTCTAAATTCGTCTCCAATCCCTTTTTTAATTTCGGGAAGGCGAATGTATGCAAACGACATTAGGCAGCGTTTACACGAAGCCGGCTATCTTTTTAGCCGGCTAAAAAAATACCCGTTTACATAGCGTTTTTGTGTAAACGCTTATCGTTTTCGCATCGTTTTCGGTAGCTTGAAGAGCGTCTGTAAGCATTTTGGTGAATAAATGTTTGAATTACTCTCTCTCATTATGACTGAACCAAAGTGATGACTTCAGCGTTTTCGAAAATAGCCGACTAAAGCGTTTACAGGAAAATGCATAGCCGTCGTTTTCGAAAATATCCACTCTGAGAGGCGTTTTCGAAAATAGCCGGCTAAGTAGCGTTTTCGTGTAAGCGGTAGGCCTAAACAGATAAAAAATGTGCGTTTACGAAAATAGCCGGCATCGTATAAACGCTGCCTTAGCCGTAGCTCTTTATCGTACTAAAGTGGTGGGGGTGCAAATACGCTAAAAAAACTGAAATCGCTACCATAGTGCGAGTAAAATACAAGAAACAACACTTCAATGTTTGAACTAATGTCCCTTATTTTTTACAAAGTTATAGCACGATAAAGAGCAACGGCTAATACACCATATAAAGCCTTATAAATGTCGTTTGTAGACATTGGGCTTCCTGTGTATAAATCACTTTCAGTAGACTGTTATACTTGTGTTGGTCCGAACCGCCGTGCCTAACGCCTACTGTTGTCAATGTCCACATAACAATCTTTTAAAACCCTGATCATGATCTTTGATATGTCTTGATCGCCTCCAAATGGAATCAATTCATACTTCCCTTTGCAATTCTCATCTTCATCTAGGATTTCTTTTAACTTTGACACAAAAAGTGTGACTTGTACTTCTTTGTCTACTCTAGTAAGCCCAGCTCTTTCGTCGTTTGACATATCGTAAAGTGTTTGTAGATTTGTAGCATATTCCATGATGCAATAATGCTTTTCTCCTGTAGTTCCATCTGTAATGCAATGCACTGTGTTCTTGTAGACTCTATCGTGTACTCCACCACGACTAATCTTCAATGGTGCTAAATTTAATTTCCATCCATTTGAATACAGTTTCCAGTACGTGTATCATGGTTTGATATAGTTCCAGGAATAAAACAGTTCTTTGGTATAAGAACGAACAATTTCTGAATCTTAAGACTGCGGTATCTTTCCGTACAATTAATTTGCTTTTCTAAATTTGGCAAAACGAACTTAAGATATCCAAAGTATAAATTCCACGCAAGACCATCGGCGAGGTTTTTGTTTTCTTTCTCATTGACGCGCGAGTGTTCGATTCTAGGTGGCTGGTTGAGTTTGAAAACAACGAGAAAGGAAGGTACAATAAAGGCATTAATCAGAAATAATCGAAACATGTACAAATCAAATTCATTATTGACTAAGAAAACACCAGCTAGGAGAATTCCAGTAGCTAATATAAAAGCTAGAAGAGTCTTGTTTTGATACTCGAAGGCAGCTTTAAATGTCTTTTCAAAACTTCCTTGATATCGAGAATGCAGATGATAAACTTCTTCAACTAACAAGAAACACCGATAGACGCTTTGTCCTATTATCCACGAAAACAACGAGAATACAGTGGCCGATATGTAGAATTTATATTCATTGCAATTGTTTTTGTGTTCAATTGAGAAAACCACAAAACCAGTGAAGAATATTGACACAAATGCAGCAATCTTTGCTCTGTTGCCTCTTTGCTTGAATATTTTTCCAAATCCGTTATTTTCTTCGCTGTTCATTCTTGCATAGAGAAATGAACGAATCGTCGATCACAGTTCGGAGAGTTGCTTTACCGTTCTCATTCGCCAACAAACAGATAGTAATGCGTTTCACTTTAAAGAACAGTCATCAATTCCTAGAATAATACAAAAAACCTGGCTTCCGGTATCCGATTATAATTATGCCAGAGCCCTCGTTCTTTACCGCAGGCCACAAGAAAACGCGGGCTCTGGGTACAATATTGATTGAAGTCCTAAACGACTTTTAATTTTGGAAGCTAATATTCGATTTTTCTTGATTCTTTCGAGTTCAGTTAGCTCTCCTCCGCAGGCATCACTGCTATGTTCACGGACAGGTTCGGGCTTCCTTTGCTTGGGTTTCCTGTGTTACCGAGAGAGGCGAGAAGGAAGAATGGGGCGAGAAGGGATGTAGTTCATTTGTTCATTTGTTCATTTGTTCATTTGTTCATTTGTTCATTTGTTCATTTGTTCATTTGTTCATTCATCACTTACTTCCTTGTTCTTTTGGTTTGCTTGCCTAGCCGCATTTTACTCGTTCGAACATTTTCCATGCAAAGGTGTCTTGTCGCATTTAATTTTAATTATTACTTGTTTTTTCGATATCTTTATATGTTTACTTTTTTTTTTTTTACTTTCAAATTCTGGTGCTTGTACTTCCTCCACACCCTCCCTAAAAAGCACATTAATTATTTCAATTTTGTTTGCGTTGATATTTCTTGAACTGTACATAAAATGGGCATTACAGTTGTCTCGAGTTGCCAGATGGTGGTTGTTTGTTGTTTGAACGTGATCGGAAATAAACGCCATGTGACGTAAGCAGCTCCTGCTTGCCTATGGACAAATCATTTCGTTATCATATTTTATCTCTATCTAGTTTTTCTTTGTCACCTGAAAGAAACATGTAGGTATAATTTACTTTTCTTTATTAAATACTTTTTCTTAGTTGAGTTTGACTACTAACCCTATAATTTCGTTTTCCTCATTTTATTAGTATGACACACAATTTCTATTTTTAATTCTTTATGTTTTGTATATTTTCATCTTGAATGATTTACATTTGATTTTGTATTTTTCATGCTTTTCGTGCGTCTTACCTATGCATTTCTAATGTATTTCCTCTAGTTGGTCGAGTGTTTGTCCCAACCTCTCAATATGTCATTCAAAAGATTTTCCTAGCTTTTGTCTCTATCAAAAGTGTAATCCCCTTCAAGATCGAACTTACTGCACTTATACGCGCAAACAAGTATCAATCATTATAGTAATCATATGATTTCGAAAATGATTCGCCAGACCAGAGTCAAGTTAACGCATGCTCGGTGTAACGTTGAATTGACTTAGGTGTTCTGATTGTTAATCGGATTAAATATGGGCAGTTATGTAGTTTTATTAAAACGTGTTTGTTCAAAAGTCGAAAAGTGAAGAAATGGAACAATATAACTCTAAGATGATGTTTCGTTTCATTTTTAACTTGCAGAAGATATATAAAGTAATGGGAATAACATGAAAGAGAAACAATTCTACAGTGTATAGTCAAATAGTTGTTTCTTCCACGTTTTATTTTGAGCCAACAAAAAACTATTTGACTATATAATGATGCCCACGTACCAACCAATTTTAGATAATTCTACAGTGCTTGTAAGGAATATTGTCTGCAAAATGAAAATATAAAAAAAAATAATGGAAAGGCTTTTTATATTTTAGCTCAGTAAGGAATATGCGGTTCAATAATCAAACAAATTAATACATTAGCAAACAAGTAACGAATAATCAATAAATATATGAATAATGAATAAATAGATTGATAAATAAATGGATATCAATCAATCAATAAATAAATCAATCAGTCAATCAATCAAACAATCAGTCATTCATCCAATCAATCAAACGATTGATATAAATTGATGAATAGATCTAGTTAATCAGACAGAAGGTAATATGGTCCAATATAAAACAGTACATAGGATCAAAGTAGCAAATAGCATGGTCAATATTGTTTCAGCCACAACAAGCGTAATATTTGCCTTTTCGAAAGTTGTTGACGGAAAAAAATATCTCGCTTTATATGCGTTTCATTGGTGTGAACTGTTATATGCTAATAGTATCGATCGGAAGTATCTGGATATGATATGTCAAAATATGATCTAGCTGATAAGTATAAATAATGAGATGAGATGCAAGATAGAAAACAATGTAAACATATGCAGATTAGGGTTAGCTTTATTATCTTGATGTTCAACAGGGATGGGGATCAGTATGAACCGTAATAGCAAATAAACTTTGCTCTATCTATAAATTGTTTGTTTTTTTTCATTTCATTTCATTTCACTGATTTTATCTAATACAATGTTATTTATTTCATTTTGTTTATAATTATCAACTTGTCGCTTTAGCGCAGTTTCGAAGGTGTCAATCCGAGTGTTCAATTAATTGATTGCACTCACAAATCCACCAATCACATAGAGACATCTGATTTGAATCCGAACTTACTTTTGATTTAATGACGAGAAATAAAACTAATTTTAAAAAAAACTCAGTGCAACGCTTGGACGCATCTTAGACGATTAAGGTTGAGTCATCAAAACCGTTAAAATAGGTTGAAAAAGACACTGTGATAATTTATTCTCGATTTTCTATTAACTATGTACTGGGATCTAATATACGTTAATTTATGTCTTGATTTTGTAGTTTTTAATTTTATAGTAAAAATACAATTTGTAACAATGAGTGTAGTGTAAGAAGAAGTAGAAGAATGTGCTAATCATCAATGTGGTTTGTCTTACAGCAAAAACCGTTTGAGCGTTTAATGTAAACGTTTGGGTCGTTTGTTTGGACATTTTTTTACTCAATTAAATGTCGTGTTTCCAAGGAGATCAGACATTGTTTTACTCGTAAACCAATGAAAAGTCTCTTGTGATGGCTCCGCCCCTAGAAACGTTTGACATCCCACATAACAACGGAAGATTTAAACTGTCTAAAGAAACCATCAAAATGTTCTCATTAAACGCTCAAACGGTTTTTGCTGTAGTACTTATGTGTCCGACATCATAATATTTATAAACTTATTAAAATACGGATCATCATGCAAAGTGAATTTGGCTGTAAAATCAAATTCAAATCTATCTAAATCTAAAAAAAACATACGTACAGTCCAATCACAAAACGTCTGCCATTTTGAGTACTTAGTATGATATATACAAATAGATAAAGTACGGGATATCTTCTACTATAAAGGTATTTTTTTTTCTTTTCGACTTGGCTGACAAAAACAAATGTACGAAAAAGGGGTGGATATATCATAATGAATATATATTTATACTTTATTTAAGTCATATTAAAAAACTCGTAGGACGTGTTTTATATTTTGAAGAATAAGCGAAAGAAGTTGGCTGGTGGTAATTCAGATCATGCGCAGAAATTCGGATGTGTGTCGAATATGCGTCCCACATTTGACTCTGGTCATTGAGAGTTCAAGGGGAACTAACTTTCTAATCAAAAGACTTTAGAGTCTTTATACAAAGATACATCGAATATAAATGAGAGCAATTTATCGGTATAAAATCTCATGCATGTGACCACGGATTGGATTAGATGCTCAATTATTAATGAATTATTTCAAATATATATATGAACAACAACAAAAATTATCAACATGTTTTTTATCATTGCATATTTGTGCTATCTTGTTGTTTGTATTCATTTTTGAAATTATATATAAAGAAATGTATTTTTTTTATTCTGGAAAAGTAAATAAGACGATGTCAGATTATTTCTATTTAACTACACATTTATATTCAAAGACTAATTCAAGTGACACGAAAAATGAGCATTCCATGGATGAATAAAAAACCCATAAGTGAATTAATGACGCGCTTAACTTGTACAAATCCTTGCTTTTAAATGCAGGTATTTGACATTTTGTCAAAGCTGATTATCATTAATTTGATGATTACAATGATTGGATGATTGGGTGATACTAAAATGTCTTTAAAATGTCTTTATGGATATTGAGACAGTATTGCATTAAAAATCTAACACTCAATAAAAATAATAAAATACTTTTATTCCGAAAGTTTCATGTGTACATGTTCACTTGCGCATTACAATAAATATATAAACCTTGATAAAATTATACATACAATATAAAAACACTGAATGATAAGTTGATGAAATATTTAAAATTACCAACAATAAATGAAAATGAAAAAAAAAAAAGGATTATTGGCAAAAAGCAATTGTGTAGAGATGCGTCTTGAGTGTTGTTTTGAATTGTTTTCAACTGACTCACAGTTCCGAACATAGCAAGAACGTGAGTTCCATTTGGACCCATTTTAATTTACAATAAACGTATAAATGAGAAATCAATTAATTGATGACACGTTAAACTATAAAACTCTTAACGTTAAAGTCTTTTTTGGAATAATTTCGCTTTTATTAAATTTCATTGTTGGCGTTGTTTTTCAACTATCATATAATCGAACAAAAATGGTTCGACTTTAGCGAGAGGGTATTAAGTATACTTCATTCAATCAACCCCCAAGATGGTTTCCAAAAGCTCTAATGCTATTGGCTGTCCCCTACACCAAATATACTCAACTTTTGAAAACCATCAGATGACATTTTAATCTTATGCCTGTAAAGTGGTCAATGGTCAAAAATGAATAGCTCAATCTCATGAACTGTAAATTATTCAGATGAATTCATTGATAGGTCACCTGTGTTTGAGTGGTTGCACGGCTAGTCGGTGTATTTCTTCATCTCGTGGATACAGGTGCTCGACCAAATGATCCCTCATAACGTTAGTTACGAAGGCTCCGAAGGATGTTCTGAAAAAAAAAAAAAAAAAACCACATGAGTCAATGTTGATTTAACTCCTTTCTAATAGAAAATGCCGAGGGTAGACCGACATAGTTTTAAACTACGAAATCCATCGTATAACCCACATCTTGGCATTCGCGGGCTGGTAAGTCAGATTGATTTGTTTTGCAATCAATTATTCAACTTGTTTTTCCATAATTTCTTCTTTCAAGCTGACTGTTCATTTTCTGACGAGGTTATGACAAAATAATTTCCTGTTCCTTTGATTTATGACAAAAACGTTGGGAAAAAATGAATTTGGAAATTGCTGACATCGATATCTACAAATGTTGACGAAATTTTTACATTTCTGTCAACGTTGTGAGTGAAAGTTTATCTTTTGTACGAGAATATGTCAAACCTAGCTCGACTAAATTTTCGACTCGATTTTTGTGTAGCATTTTTGTCTACTAGAGAAATATAATTTTATTTACGACCAGAGAAAATTGTAGTTTCCTTGTTTTTCATGTTGAAATTCGATCTCATTTTACAGAGATGCTTGTATCACTTCTGATTTTGACACTACATCCAATCCATTCAATCCATCGAAAGAGACTGACAATGAAATATCCAAATCTAGATACCTTAATTTGTTTGAAAGATGGTTTATTCTCGCTATTTTGACTACTCTAGAAATTTGATTATTTTTCAAGAATTGTTTTATTTAACATTGAAAGCAAATGATCAATAACGACACAGTTGTTTGACATTTGGAAAATAATCAATCAACCGTTTTTGTATTAATGATTTCAATTTTCTTATTATGATCTGATAGATCTCTAATTTAATAATCAAACTTCCACATTTGATGGTTTTATATGCTTGTTTTTAAGCGGTAGGCGAGTTATATTAAACACATTGAACATTGAACTCGCATCTTCTTAGGGCAAGCGCCTTTTCAAAGTTAAAAATTGTAGTTTCACAAAATAAAAAATACAAATATCTATCGATAGCTGCTAAATTTTTCCTATCTTTAAATCAAGACCAAATACAGTTTGAGTAGTATCAGAATCCAAGCAGCGACCGTTTGTGTCAAAATAATACCACAATTGGCTGAATGTTTGACGTTATACCAGCAAAACTACTTCACATAAGCTTATTATTCAATATTTTCCCCGTTTGTTCATAATTACTTTAAGCACACACAAAACTGCAAACTGTCTATCAGCAAAGAATATTGTTACGAGTTCTTGTACATTCATTGTTTCTTTTAAGAGGAAAACTCGATAAATAAAAACAAAAATCTTTTGTTTCGGTACAGTTGTAATTTTGCGCCACATTTCCGATTTACACTGAGTTCGACTTAATTGAAAACACAAAACCAATATTAAAAAAAAAACTTTTTTCATTTTTAGCTTGCTCATTTATGGATTTATTTGCTTTCAAGATGGTGACATTACCTAGTTCAATACGTAAAGACTGTACAAAACTGATTTAATTTTTGTCAGAAAATGATTTTAATGCCTGGGGAAAAGCGAATTGCTTATTTTTTTGTTTGTAGTGACACTTTTTGATCGTAATATCCGCCTACGTATATAGCTTTTGAATTAAAAACATTTTAAAATGATTTAAATTCATCGAAGTTTGTGTTTGGAAAGATTTCTTTTTTTACAACTATAATTGTGTGCGTAAACTGAATTGAATTCTTTAATTCGTTCTTTTGCTTCTATTTTCGTTCTTATGTTCTCTGGCTCAACCTGATCCTTTTTCTCTCTATAGTTTGACTCAGAACAATTAAATTGATTAACAAAAGAGAATTAAATGATTTTAAATTAGAATTAAATCATTTATCAGCTATAATCTGTCAATAAATTAATCGAAATGCATTGATTATAAATGACAAAATTAAAAGAGCAACGAAAACGATGAGGCGAAATAAAAAGTTGATAATAAACTTTCATTTTTTTACAATGCTGTATTACAAAGTGCGCTGTGTACATCAATAAAAGGCAAATAATTCTGTTTTTGTACGCCTCTGACTGGGCATTTACAGCACATTTATACCATGTAACAACCGCACGATTCGGCAATCCATTCAATCATGTCGTTCTTACATTCATTCATTCATTAACTTGTTTAACCGTTTTCAACTTCCTCTGGAATTTATAATTATGTTCGAGTTTCCTTGATTATCCCGACCATTACACAGCACGATAGAACCAAAATTGATCCGATAGACTAAAACTTCCCAAATATGGAAAGTCGGCAATTGTATGTACTTTCCCAATGTTCGGTGTATGTCTGTCAAAACATAAATCATTCCTTACCTTTACACCTTCACTTCTATAAGTTACAAATTATTGTCATGAAAAGTAGCAAGTAATCGTAAAACAAAAACACGTTTATTTGATAATAATTTTACAGTGTTTAAAGTGGTTTTACTCTTAGAATAAATTATTTTTAGTAAATTCTACTCGTTCTCAGTTTTTGAATGAGGCCAACCTAAAGTGCGTCCAAAAAATGCGTTCAAAACATTCAACGCAAAAGGAAGGGATTTTAGCGTTTTAAAAGGATGTCGGCCGAATTTTTGATTGAATTTTCTTCTCGTCAAGAATATGGTAGAAACGTAAAAACTCTCACCGTTAGGCACAGTCTTCAGTTTTGTTAACCGTCCATCCAACTGAACAACCTTACTAGTACCCTTGACTATGAACACATACTCAGTCTTCAGTTAACGGTTAACCTTTCATCCAACAACAACCTTACTCGTACCCTTGACTATGAACACATACTCAGTCTTCAGTTAACGGTTAACCTTCCATCCAACAACAACCTTACTCGTACCCTTGACTATGAACACATACTCAGTCTTCAGTTAACGGTTAACCTTCCATCCAACAACAACCTTACTCGTACCCTTGACTATGAACACATACTCAGTCTTCAGTTAACGGTTAACCGTCCATCCAACAACAACCTTACTCGTACCCTTGACTATGAACACATACTCAGTCTTCAGTTAACGGTTAACCGTCCATCCAACAACAACCTTACTCGTACCCTTGACTATGAACACATACAGGCGCTAATCTGCCATAAACCTACATCTAACTGCTCCACCCCGGCCCCTTATTGATTTCACTTTGTTTTGCGGCTTTAGTTCATGAAAAACGCTTATCACATCGAAATGCAAGCATGTCATCATTTCTTGCCAGTTGATATTGTTTTGTTATCAATGCTGAGATCCCTCCATCATTCGTGGAGTAACAATTGTCATTTGACTATGCATGGTGGTGCGGATATATTCTCGACCATGAAAAAGCCAATATGAAGGACAATCAATCAGGTTCAATACGATTTTGACATTACCGGCCGTCTCAAATTCGGAATCAAGAAATTCGTCATATTAAAATGCATTGTAGCTATCTAATAAGTTAAGTTAGGTTGAAACTTTAAAGAGCTTCGTTTTAAAAGGTCAGTCCAAATAATGAATTTTAATGGTAGTTGGATTAAAAGTGAATGGTCCGAGCCCTTGTGGAATCGAAAAGATTCTCATTCAAGGACTTCAAGACTCTATTCTCACCAGGACGATCAATGTGTTTTGAATCGTAACATTTTCAGTAACGCTCAGTTCCTTAACCTCGTCCCCAGACTCCTATACACAAATGTGATGGCCTATGATCACCAAAGATATATCTATCTGGATTAAGTAAAACTTATTGAAAGCGCACTACTCGGTCAAAATACCTTGTTAAAAGGAATTTCTGAAGACTTATCAGTATAAAGCCAACGTACATATCTCAATAGTTTGGTTGATTCTGTAATATATTCATTAACTTGGCAAACAACGGTAAGTGTTAGTAGTAATTAAACTGGCAGAGACGTTTTGACGGTCAACCAAAAACCAATTATCCTGTTTTAATGGAAAGAAAATGAGCTGTAACTGGCCTGTTTTTTAGGCCAGTAGCAAGAACTAAATCGTCACGGTTCACAGAGTAGTAGCACGCAATGCTAAAAACTAGCATTAAATTATAATTTAACAATGGATCATATCAGTTCAAGTTCACGCCAGCTGTATACTGGAAACACAAGGCAATCAGACAACAACGTTGTTCATTACCAAAAGGACATTTATTGTTTTTAAGACTGCGTTCATTTTTATTTTTTTAAAACAATATTTTTTTAAATATTCGAAAGAAAAGCTCGAGGCAGTGCTCAACCAAAAACTTTTCATTTTTTTAAAAGTTGTTTAGTTACTGATTACATTATGTTTGCAGTAATATGTTCAGCAACAAAGGGCATAGTATTGTGACAATAAATAACATGCCAAACAAATTATTCTATGATATCATAAGACGCAAGAGAACCGCTATCCCCGGACAGAAAAAGGAACCACGCTAAACATTTTCGTTAACCTATAATACTCAATGCGGTGTGCTAGCGTGGGGAAATACGTATGAAACCGCAGCAAACCGATAGTAATTCCTTAAAAAAGAGCACTATGACTTCTGCAGACTTCAGGGACCACTCAAATCCCTTATTTATCCGTCTGAATATTATGAAATTGAATGATATTGTTAAGTTTCAAACACAAGGGTGCGGACTACGAGGATAAACGATCGGGGAAGCTCATCGTATCTTTTAGGGGTAAAAATCGACGATTTGGTATCTTTTAAGATTTAAAAATATGAAATTTGCCAAATGCTCACTTTTTGGTATCTTTTAGGGGTTGAAGCCACTGAAACGCATGATTTTGGTATCTTTTAGGAATGAAAAACTTGTGAAGACACGCCCTATTGAAAAACGTTTGGTATTTTGAGGGGTATTTTTGAAAAATCCCGACGAGCATCCCCGATCATTTATCCCCGGAGTCCCCTGCCCCCCAGGGGGGTTTCAAACTGCAATTTTCATGCATGAATTCCACCACGGCAACCTTCCTTGTACTTTTAATTCCTTCTTTTGTCGTGTTAAAATCCTCTTAAATATTTTAAGTTTCTCACAATTTTGCTGATAAACAAGGAAAAATAATTACTGTATACGAAAGCTACAACACATTTGTTTGTAACAATGTGCTGCGATCTTTTCTAATTGTTTGGATAATATATGGATTATCTTATCGATTCTTTTTGCTATATTCTTTACACTAAAACCTTGATGGCAGTAACTGTTGTTACCTTACGAGATTATGTATCATTCACTTCGGTATTTCGTGCATTGTTGTGTATAAACCTTGATGGCCGTAACTGTTGTTACCTTACGAGATTATGTATCATTCACTTCGGTATTTCGTGCATTGTTGTGTATAAACCTTGATGGCAGTAACTGTTGTTACCTTACGAGATTATGTATCATTCACTTCGGTATTTCGTGCACTGTTGTGTATAAACCTTGATGGCCGTAACTGTAACAGTTGTTACCTTACGAGATTATGTATCATTCACTTCGGTATTTCGTGCATTGTTGTGTATAAACCTTGATGGCAGTAACTGTTGTTACCTTACGAGATTATGTATCTTAAACGGTCATTTTTCTTTGATACGAACTGTAAAGCGCAATACGAGCAATAAATTGTAAAATCTCGGGTTTTCACAAGTTTCTGTAATGCACGCTGACTTTAATTTGTTAAAAATATGACAGCTATTAAAAAAAACCCTATAAAAACCATGGTCCAAGATTTTTAAGTGCACTCACCTGTAAAAGTTCAGGTCGAGGTCCTGGCACCTGCGAGGTTTCACGATAGTTAATTTTGGGCACCCACACCTGTGATCTGCAGAAGGTTCCACGATATGTTAATTTCCGTGGTTATTAATGTCTACCAAGAGAGTATGAGATAAGAGAGCTTATTCCCCATATTGGGTTTTACACTCATCAGGGTATGTTTTCATTCTATTAAAATAGATTGCAGATTGCAGGAGCGGCGGTCGCATCGTCAAAACATCTCAAGACAAAAGTGCGGAGATTATTAACAAGTTTCAAAAAAAATAGCACCACGAGTAGAGTCCTTGACTGGGTCCGGGGATAAGTTATCTTGACTCATACCCTAGCTCTTGTGTCTACCCTATATATTTAAATGCAAACATAGATAATTGATTCTTCATGCAATTCTGATGTTAATATCATCATTGCACAATAGGTTGTGATGACATCACTAGGCAACAATGCACCAAGCAAAGCGTTCGCCAGTGGATGTATTATACGTCATGATGCTATTTTCAAGGCTGCATGGGACTGGTTTATACTGATACTGGTAATCTACACTGCCATAGAGATTCCATACTCTGCAGCTTTCTTACTGCCAGAGCAGATACGAACAAAGACATCTACAAGTGACCGGTTTGGCGCACTGCTTGCTGGCTCACCTCTAGCTGTATGTAACCTTTGTGTTGATTTGATGTTTATCATTGATATACCAATCAATTTCCGATCTACATACATCAATGAAGAAACAGACGAACTGGTGATACATCCCAAGAGAATAGCCTGGCATTACTTCAAGAGCTGGTTTGTCATCGATCTGCTATCGGCTATTCCATTTGAATTCATGATAGATACAGATAAGAAAGGGGTAAGAAAACAGCTTTTACCTAGCTGTTTATTTTTAAAATTTTTCTATGTACGTAATTGAAATTTCAGAAATCCTGCCCCAATGACTACCCAATTCCGTGAAGGTCAAGATCGAAGGTGCAATGCACATATTAAAGAATAATCATTGATACTACCTTACAATAAGAAATTGCAATTTCATCTGACCTAAGGTAGTTCAATTTGGGACCCAACTCAAAAGTTGCTCTTTTTGAACATTTTACGGCTAACTCCAGCGAAACCCTTTGAGGAAGCCTCACCACTGAACTCTCAGCTAAATTTGGATTCAAGTTATTCACTTACATTTTCGTATTTATATAGGCTACAACGTTAATGGGACTTCTTAAAACAGCCCGTCTTTTGCGTGTAGTCCGTGTAGTTCGTACCCTAGACCGCTACTCTGAATATGGCCAGGCAGTCATAATTCTTCTGACATGCCTATTCCTTCTAGTCGCTCATTGGTTGGCATGTATTTGGCATGCAATTGGCGATCACCAAACCTCTAGCGATGGCTGGGTAGCCAGGCTGACCAAGCAGATTGCAGACTCAGAAAGCAATACAACAACAGTAGTGAGCCCAAACGTCGAGACACGGTATATTACAGCTTTGTACTTCACGATGACCAGTCTTTCTAGTGTAGGATTTGGTAACGTGTCCCCTAACACCAACGCTGAGAAACTGTTTTCTATATGTGTTATGATAGTTGGAGGTATGTGCCGAACGCATCACGCCATGCGCAACTTTCATGTCTAGTGATTACAGTGCAACGCTTAACGTATAGACGTATGACCAGTTACAAAGTATTACCTTATTACAGCCAATCAGCGCAGTGCTTAATTATCTTGCGCCAACATTGGTTAAAAAACGTATGTAGTTGTACGACAATAGTACCACTAATCTCTTTCTTATATCTTTTTTCAGCGTTGATGTATGCATCGATATTTGGTAACATGACAGCCATAATCCAGCGACTCTACTCACAGACGTCACGTCATCATAGAAACTTAAGAGTTCTGAGGGACTTCATCCAATTCTACAAAATCCCGCCAAACCTACGGGATGACCTTGAAGAGTACTTTAGACACGAATGGTCTTATACTAAAGGTGTAGACATAGACACGGTAAGTGATCATGATTCAAAAACACTACAATTCGTACTTGGACTCCAATACTATCCCACAAATAAAACATATTTACCTATTTTAATTTTTTTTCGATTTCCTGGAAATCATCATTGTTGACTATTGCAGGAAAGCCTTCAACCTTATAGATCATAGCTTAAAAAAATTCAGTTAAACATCCCTGGTGTTGCACGGAAACAACGCGTCATTACAAGTTGTGTTGCGTCAAGTGACGTCCATTCTAACCCATCCATCGTCAATAATCTTGTCAATATTGCAATGATCCTTCATGTTATTTTAAGTTATACCATGGCATGACAGAAATTATTGATTAAATTCATTATGTTATTGATCAAATATTAAATATTTCTCCCGTGTTGGCATTTAGCCGCCCGTGCATGATGATGATGATGATGATACCTAATACATGCATAGACATGAGGGAAAATTAGAAGACAATAAAATTCTTTGTCTTTTACTAAATTGTCATCTTGCACTGATAGAAATAGAGGAAAATTTAGTAAAAAACAAAGGATTTCTCTGTCTTAGAACTAAATTTCCCGCATGTCTATGCACGAGGGAAATTCGGGATTGCAAATCCCTCGGAAGACAAAAGAGTCCGTGGTGATCATGGTATTACAATATCTAATTATGTGGAACCACCGTGTGGATGAAACTAAAAAGAAAGCCAACAAATGCAAAACAACTCTATATTCTGATTCTCTTGAAAAAGGCTAATTGTGTCAGGATTGAAAACATTGCTAAATTCTGCTGTAAAGAAATAAGACCTATTCTTGTACTCGATTGTACACAGGTTTTCTTACATAAGCTACAAGATTAATGCCATAATGCATGCATAAAAACATCTATAATCGCATGCACAATGTTCAACCAACCTTGGACTTAAAAGATTAAACAACCAACGTGAAAAGCTGTGCACTTATTAAAATAGCGCTATATTAATATGTACAGCAGTGCTAAAACGTCCATATACTATATAACAAAGTAGGCACAGAAGGGCGCAAAGGTCGAGCAAAGCGTATTAAATTCTAAGATTCTTAATAAAGTGACTAATATACTAATATAAATTACTTATCGAATTGTTCAAGTTCAATTGTCTTTAAAACAGTGTCTTTACTTATCCATATTAATTGCGAAGCTCTAATCACAAATGAGTCTTAAACGATCGTGCATATATTCAGTGGACGATATTGCTGCTTTTTGCATTTTCCTGAGCACTTCACTTCCTTTCTTCCCCAGTAACTTTATCATTCGCTTTTCAACCTCGGTAGAATATCCTCCAAGAGCATCTACTATGATGTTATATTGCTCTAGCTTGCACCCTTTATATTGCTGTTTTAACTAAAACCTGAGTGGAGCATACTTCCGGGTCTTTTCGTCATCTTTTTTGTCGCGATTTTCCGTCCATGGGCAACTCATCTCTAGTGTTGTTATTATCTTGTTCTTGTGATTGATTATACGAGCATCAATCCTATTGGCACGTACCTCGGTGTTCTCGGCATAGACGGGCACATCCCAGTATGCTTGATAGTCAGTGTTCTCGTAGAGTGGCTTGGGTACCACTGGAGAATACCATGGTGGTATTATATCAACTAGATTACACTCTTTGAGTAATTCAAAGAATAATATTTTTAATGCCGTGTCGTATCTCCACAATTACTTTGTCTGTGCCTAGGAGCCTAGGGGGTTCTTGGGCCTAGTTGGCTCGCATGTAATTTCCTGATTGGCCACACTAATTGACCTTAATTGTACTCCGTTTCAGGTTCTTAAAAGATTTCCCGATTCTCTTCAAGCTGATATATGTGTTCATCTCCACAAGAAACTATTCGCTGAATGTACTGCTTTTCGTGGTGCAAGTGAAGGATGTTTGAGAGCTTTAGCAAAACGATTTGATATCAAGCGGCTTCTTCCAGGGCAGTACCTTATCAAACAAGGTGACGAGGTGAAGAATCTGTACTTTATTGCTAAAGGTTTTGTAGAGGTAATAGGTGATGGGAAAATCTTGCTTGTTCTTGGTGAGTACTGGATTGGAATATAAGTACTTAGTTATCTGACAGCACACTATAAATAGCTACAAAAAACTCTTATGCTCAAATTGTGCAACTGCAATTATTATAATTATAAGAATATACTAGCGTGATTTTCGCATGATTTCCGGATACGGTATATTTACGATGTAGCTACGATACAGTAGATAATTCGAATGCCTTTCCTCGAAATTGCGGCCACGATACGGCAGTACTGTTTCCCACTCATACGAAAACGACTCTAACCGCAAACAACCAAAGCGCTAAAAGAAAACTAGTAGGAAAGTGATTAAAATATATTGACATCTATTTTGACATATAGGGGTGTTTCACAACTCAGATAATAATCATAATTTGTTACTAATAAAACAATGATGTGGAACAAAATAACCCTTTGAACGTACTATTATGGTTTTAGGTAAAGGCGATGTAATAAGCTGTGAGTACAATTCATTGATCCAGTCAGCCAAAGCTAATGCCAGTCTTCTTGTCCAGACATACTGTCACATTCATGTAGTTGCCTGGCAAGATCTTTTGTCTGTTTTGAAAGTGTATCCTGACTTTGGAGAACAGTTTACTAACCATCTTAAACTGGCTTATAATCTGGGCAATTTTGAGGTAATTGCATGTAATACTTTAGTCGGCCAACTAGTGCTATTGTGTCGGTCCTGTTAGAAGTAGAATAGCATCTCCACAATGAGTTGTTTCGATAGTGTGTACGTCAGTATGCGAGTGTTTATAGCATATGGTAACTGATAGCAGTATCTGCTATTACAAGTAGTTCCAAGTCTAATTCCTAGTAGTAACTCCGCGGGGAAAATCCCAAGTACAAGTATCGGGCTGTATGTTCGTCTGATCGAGTCTTTTAGACTGAAATATCATATTAAATATATCCTTCGTCTCTTAAGAGGGTTGTGGTCAAGTAAAATTTTCAATCCCTAAAAGATATCAACTGGAAATTTCAAAAACTTTCATATTGTCACAAGTTTAACTCAAAGTGCGCTGAGGCTTAGTAATTTCATAAATATATGGTATACTAAAAGGTGTTTAAAAGCGTTAACAGTTAATTTGGGTACCCTAAAGGTACCCAGTGGTTAAATTTTACCTCTAAGAAATACCACAAACACGCCCAATACTTTCACACGTAAGTTCTACTTGCCCCAAGGGTAGTTTCACAAGTTAATGGAACAGCCAATGCTAATATAAATGCAGTTATTTTTCCTTTTGTTCTTAATCAATTTACTCGACTGCTTATTTTCTCTTCTCTTTTCTTTCTTTTTTGTTGTCGTTGTTGTAAATCTAGATTTATTAATAACGCAATGTGTTCAGAATGCAAATCAATCGAAACGAAAAGTAGATTAAAAGAAAGGGAATCCTTTGTTGCTTTGGTTAGATTCAATAATAACTATTTTCGTATTATATTCTAACATGTTGTTTAATTTGCTGAACTGCAGGACGACTACGTGAATCTAACAGCAGACGCTTCTCCTTTGGATGACGTCACAAGCGATATCGAGATGCAACCTATGTTGCCTAAAGTATACGACAGCAGTACCAAGGTCCCAAACCTATCCAGTCTAGACAATAAACTAGACAAGCTAGAGCAAAGAATGGAATACATCGACAAAAAGTTCTCGGATATGTTAAATAAAATTACTCCCATGTTAAAGAGAATAGCTGCTGAGACGAACTCAAGTAAACCCAAGCATTGAAACAAATGTCTATATTTTAAACACATATACATACATTTTGTCCAGTCTTATTTTTGCTAAAAGTAGTAGACCGTAAAGCTAAAAAAGAGTATTTCCTGAAAATGTTCTACAGATTTGTTATAGTACAATACCGCTGGCATTTACCTCCAATCCTGTTACCATTTGCTTATACTTTTATCATTGTGTTACAATTTTGAATTCGCGAAGAAAAAAGTAAAAAATAAAAAAATAAAAAAAAATAAAACTTCAGTTACTTTCGACCTATATATAATTGCTTGCACTGCATGGCTCTCTGCATTAATAATCCTGAATAATAAGCTTGAATTTGCGTTCCAATATATATAGTCAATCAAATATCAGGTATTTATGCATGATGTTCCATGCAACGAGGCTGATGTCGAAAGGATTCCTGGTGAAATTGCATTAAAATAGCTTGTTTACCTGGAACCGCTTACTGTGAAGGTGGCCTAGTCTTTTTAAGAATTTATTGTACAAATTAAGTTGACTGTGGTATTATTTTTCAAACAAAATTCTGTATTGTAAGCCATCAGTCCATCATGTCGATTTAAAGTTTAAAAGTTTAGTGATCTTTGTCTATAGAGCTGCGACTAAAATAGGATAGGAGTTGATCTACCCACTCCTGAATTTGAGCCACCGAAACATTGATAACAGTTCCAACTTTCTTATAATCTCATTTAACCATAATTGTAAAGCGCCTCCAGCTTTTTAAAAAGCGCTAGCTATATAACAACTTTAGTCTACTATTCGTATTGATATTAAGAGTCAATCTGGACAAAACACATATTTAATGTAGAAGTGTCTCTATTGACTAAAAACATTTGTATGACAATTCTCAATAGGCCACTTTGCCCTATCTCCCTTAAATCACACAGCTTTTAATTTAAAAATAAGTTGCTGATCAATAACTCATACTAGAATAATTAAAAGAATCAAGTTTAGGCTCATAATACACAATCAAAAAAATTAACGGTATGTAATTCCGAAAAAGAGGTCACTACCCAACGCTTTTTTTAAAACAAATTTTACAGAATCATTTTTCTGAAACAAGAAATATTATTTCTATTTCTGGATTTCATTTATTTCAAATCAGCACGATCTGTGGGAGATAGGGTCACGTGACCTCTTGGTGCAAGTCGAGAATTATTCAACTAGACGCATATCTGCGTGAACTCGGTCTTCTCTTTGACCTATGTGATTTCTCTGGTTGTTTCCATGAATATTTTATGAAAGCTAAAACTAGAAAATGAAATAAAAAATGAAATATACTAATAATGAAGGTTGACAAGAGCACTGCGCCACTGGCTGCTTCTATTGATGCTCTACAAGTTTTTCTACATTTTTCGTTATATATCACTAGATATCATCATTTAAATCTCACAATTACTTTCACTACATCAAACACCGCAGAATGTTATACTATTCAAGGAACTTTCTTCTATCATTTCAACACTGGTGGAAGATTTCAAATCAAGCGAGTATTCAAATTTCCCGCCATTGTAATGATAGTCATCAAGTTAAACCTCTGTCAAAATCAACCTGGAATGCTCTGAAATCTGCTGGAATTCTTCGACCTTTTAGAGGATGTCGTGGAGGAAAATTTAAAAGATCTACTGCACAAAAAATTACAAGCTGTGATGCTACTAAAAATTTGAATCTAAACTCGAATGAACTCTTCGACTCCATTGAAGTAGAACGAAGTCCAAATAGCGACAAGTGCAACGAAGTGTATCAATGTCAACAATTCATAGCAAGGGAAAGTTTTGGTAATTCCGCTTTACCAACAAAGAATATTGGCCTAAAATCTAAATTACTCTTCTGTTCTTCCAATGTCCGTTCTGTGAAAACTAAATCTGCAGACCTATTGGAGTTTGTTCAATCGAATAACCTTGACATTTTTGCTATTACTGAAACTTGGTTAAAAGACAATGATTCTGCGGCTTCCCTCGAGTTCATTCCTTCTGGAACACACAAATTTTTTCATAACAATCGCACAGGACGCAGTGGAGGTGGCACTGGTCTTTTGATAAAGAATGAGTTCGATGTGAAGAAAATCTCTGCTGGTGAGAAAACATCCTTTGAATATTCGGAATGGACTATCAAAACCTCTAACTTAAAATCACGCCTACTGATAATCTACAGACCCCCGTACTCCTCAGCTCATCCTGTTACTATGGGCACGTTTTTCAAAGAATTCAGCGACTATTTGGAATCAATTATTCTATCATCGGAATCACTAATAATAACAGGAGACTTCAACATTCACCTAGACCTACCAGATGATCCACATTCTGTTGAATTTAATGATTTATTAGAGTCTATGGGACTGAAGCAGCATGTTACTCTAGCAACACACCAAGGCGGTCACATCCTCGATCTTATAATAACAAGAAAGTCCGACTCAATCATTTGTGATACACCTGTTATTGGCCCATTTCTGTCTGACCATGCTGCAATTCTTTGTCATCTGAACTGCTCTAAACCAAAACGGTCAATCAAGGAAATTGTGTACAGGAAAATCAAAGCTATTGACATCGATGTACTTCGTAAAGATCTACTGCAGTCCGACTTATGCACGCGCGAACATAATAACTTACAAGATCTATCATCACTGTATAACTCCACTCTAACATCTTTGATTGATAAGCATGCTCCTCAACTTCGTAAGACTGTGGTGGACAGAAAAATGGTTGCATGGTTTAATGGAGACATTAAGGATGCAATACGATCTAGACGTAAAGCTGAAAAGAGATGGCGTGCAACAAAATTGTATGAAGACCTCTGTACCTTCAAATCCCGAAGGAATTATGCGACGTTTTTGATGAATAAAGCCAGATGTGAATACTACACTAACTATATTGAAGAACTATCTGGGAACCAAAAGAAACTGTTTATGGCTACTAAATCACTACTTTCTGCATCTGACACTGTTGTATTCCCGAATGATGTTGACCCAAATACACTTGCTAACAACTTTGGTGAATTCTTTTTCCGAAAGGTTGAGAATATCAGTAACAGCTTCCCTGTAATGGCAGACTCGTCAGATAGTGGCACAGATGAAAACTCATCGAACTTGACTTCATCACTAAAATCCTTCAAGCTGCTAACACATGACGATGTAAATGAGCTTATAGCAAAATCTGCAAAAAAGCACTGTGCATTGGACCCATTTCCTACATCTCTACTGGTTCAGCTCCGTGATGTTTTAACACCTGTGATCACAAACCTGATTAACATGTCTCTTTCGTCATCAGAGTTTGCCTCAGAGTGGAAAGAAGCTATGGTACTTCCAACCATAAAGAAACCTGGTCTAGACGTCGAATATAAGAACTTTCGACCAGTTAGCAATCTACCTTATATATCAAAGCTGTTGGAAAAGGCGGTTGTTAACCAACTTATGGCGTACATGGATGAATATCACTTGCACTCAGTCTACCAATCAGCTTATAAATCCAACCACAGCACAGAAACAGCACTTCTCAAAGTAAAGAACGACATTCTACTTAACATGAACAGTCAGCATGTGACCTTACTGATTTTACTGGACTTGAGCGCTGCCTTCGACACGATCAACCATGACATTCTCCTTAACCGGTTGGAATCAGAGCTTGGAATTAAAGATAATGCACTGGCCTGGTTCGATTCTTATTTACGTGATAGGTCATGGAAAGTTTCTGTAAATGGTGGTTTGTCTCGCTCGTTTCCACTTGTACATGGAATTGCTCAGGGCTCTTGTTTAGGACCAGTTCTGTTCACAATATACACCCGGAAACTCTTTACTATTGTCAGGGATCATCTACCTCAGGTACACTGTTATGCTGATGATACTCAACTATATGTATCATTTAGCCCTGATTCATCCGCCAATACTGATCTAGCTTTGAATATGATGACTGATTGTTTAACTGACATTAGAAACTGGATGCTTACAGATAGGCTAAAGCTAAACGATGACAAGACCGAGATCCTTCTAATAGGCACTAAGCAACAACTGAGTAAAGTGGACATTGGTAGCATTACTGTTGGCTCGTCTGATGTTGTACCTGTCTCATCTGTTCGCAACCTGGGAGCGTGGTTTGATTCGCAAATGTGCATGTCATCGCACATCAGCAAGATATGCGGCAGTGCATATTACTATCTACATAACATTTCTAGAATTCGAAAATACCTGTCTACTGATGTCACAAAACAACTAATACATGCTTTCATTACCAGTCGAGTTGACTATTGTAACTCTCTACTTTATGGCTTACCTGACTGTCAGCTAAATAAACTACAAAGAGTAATGAACAGTGCTGCAAGACTTATTTACAAAGCTCCAAGATTCTGCCATGTCACACCGCTTCTCCGTGAACTGCATTGGCTACCTATTCGTTATCGTGTCAATTTCAAAATACTCATTATCACATTTAAAGCTATTCATGGGGACGGCCCCGAGTACATAAGAGACCTAATTAAAGTTAAAGAATCCCAGAGATATAACTTACGTTCCACCACATCATTATTACTATCAGTACCACCGATAAAATCAAAGGCTACCATTGGTGATAGATCTTTTATCATGGCAGCGCCTAAGTTGTGGAACACTCTTCCAAGAGCAATCAGAGAACTTAATTCAGTTCATGAATTTAAGCGACACTTAAAAACATATTATTTTAAGTTACATTACAATTCATAATATTATTCTTGAATAGGTTGTTTTATTATATATATTTTATACCATAAATAATTTCTTATTATTGTATATATGCATTGATTATATATTTTAATTTTAAATTCACATGATATCTTATGAACAGTGACACTTTCTTTTTCATTATTATTTTATGCATTATATTATACTAGTGAAATATTTAATTGATTTTAATTTATAGCGCAAGTGATAATTTTTATTGAGCATGCGCTTTACAAGTTAATAAATTATTATATTATTATATAAAAATCATGTTTGTTCGATGTTTAAATTGACCTTTTTATAATAAAATCGTCTTTTGATGTTTGTTTCTTTTCGAAACAGATATTTCTAATATCTCATTTTCTATTTAATTTCAATAATCAAATATATTAAAAATGAAGTGACAGTTACGATATTTAGTTTAGCGTCTGTAGGGTACTAGCTTTAATCTATTATCATTATTTTCACCTTGATCTCCATCGGTTCCGTTTTGATTTTCTTCAGCATATTTCTCCGGCATACTTTTCGATGAAATTCCTACGGAAGCCCGAGTAAAAAGTTTTATCATTATAGAAGCCATAAGGTAAAAAGGTGAGGAATCGCTGAAAATAAGCGTATGTCAATTCTTTTTTGTTTGTTTGAAATGAAATGATTTTTTGAAATACAAATATTCCTAAGCAGGTTCATAGACGATCAAAGATTTGTATTATTTGACAACTTATATCATCCAACGTGGCGAATATAACTTCAGTGATCAATCATTTGTTTTGTTGTGTACTTGAGCCGACTCACTAGGAGTTTATGTGAGTCAAAGACTTATAAGATGAGATGAGATGAATTTATCTCAATATTTATCCTTCGCCATTCGAATTACGCGATAGCGTTGCGTGACACAATTTCGACATAAATATCTCGCAAGTGAACATTTTTGGACCCATATCTCTAAAAAGTCTTTTAATCGTTAGCTATAACATGGTGGGAATGTTTCTATTTGATTAAAAATGAATTTGTCTAACTTTTGATGACGTCACATGAAAACGAAGAATACACAGACACACTCTGTAAGTTAAAGGGTTTATTGATAAAACTAGATCGGGCTATACACCAGTGGGTGTATTATCATAATGTAGCTTCGACTATGGGTTATGAGGAAATGGACTAAATCGTTGAAACCGCATAATGTTAAACTCAAATAGTCACTCATTCAAGTTTGATATTCACAGTACAAATAGGTTGCCGGCTGGACGTAGTTTTGCATTTCGTGTTTGTTTTTATCCAGGGGCTACACTTCATGTTTGTTTTGTACTTTGAGATTTTGAATAAAATATAGGGAAAATATCCCAAAAGTTTGAAAAAAGGCTAATTTTCTTGTTTTAGCCAATCAGATCAAGCATTTAAACAATACACCTTTATGCATTCCATTGCCGTTTGATACAGTCTAGTTCTTACTCAGAACGTTACTTAAAAAGAAAAATAGTCGGAATGAAGATTATTTATAATTACGATCAGATATCGCAAATTCCCGCAAACGAACACAGTCTTATAACAGATTTAGTAAACATGTTAAAGAATAATGTCTGGATTATTTGCTCCGTCTTTCGAGTGTAATGGTAAGATCGGTATATTCCATGGTACTTTACCATTGTCATTTTCGACACTGCTCTTTGTGGGTGGTTCTTTATGCCAGGATGTTGCTAGCTTTGTCATTATCATCAGAGAGATCAAACGCCGTGTCAAGTACTATATGATCACCACGGTTCTTAGCATACGATCGCGGCTCTCAAAGTAATTGGGATAAGTCAGAGTATTTTTAAACGTGTTGTAATTATTTTTATATATTTACTATTATTATTTTTTTGGATTTACAACAATCTGCCATGAACGTATTCATTACTAATGTCCTCAGCGGTCTTGGACCATAGACTGTAATGCAATTACCAACGATTTTTGTAATTAAACAGCTATTTAACATAAATGACAGGGAGTGTTTAATTAAAATATACACCAAAATATTCATAAAACATATGTTCAACATTTAAAAATTGTCAACTTAGTCAAATGGACTGCTTTAGGGTCTCCAATTTTCAATGAACAGCTGGAGAGTTCTACTCCATATCTTTTATAATACCACTCCATTTTCATCATAATCAACCACTCTTCAGCAAAGTAACAGGCATAAAGAATAGAGGATATTGATAATCTAAGATAGATTAACCACGTGCTAATTACCCACAATTCCGCTGGCACGTCTCCTAAGATAACTCTAAATAAAATAACTATGCCCAACCATAACCATCCAATCAACGATAAGCATGCTATCATAAATATAAGGCTCTGCAAATTAAAGAAATCGCGATCTACTCTTTCGAAATTCAAAATATGTGGGCTGTTAAATATGTATTTGGTAGATTTTAACCTCTTTAAATCTTTGAAGCTGAGAATGGCCGGGCATGGAGGAGAAGGGAATGGGGAGATTATCCCTGGGCTTGCAAACCCACCAATGCAATGTGACGTAGCTTGAAAGAGGTTATCCTGAGGTAATGGCGATAGCCCAAACTTAGTTGGAGAATCTCCGAAACACGAATGGTCTTCACTCTGCTTATCGTCAGGACTTTGTTGCTGAGAAGGCGGAATTATCGACTGGACAATGTCAAGCTCTGTTGCTATGGAAGACTGAGAAGGAATTGATCGAGATTCGCCATAGCGACGACATCGTTCCCCTTGCTCATCTCCATTTTCAAACACGTTTCTCATGACTTTGTCGTAAAACACTTCATTCATGTCGGTATTTGTCGAGTCATTTCGCTGGTGGTTTTTTTGCTGTTGGATAAAATAACCGGGTGGGAAGTATGGCGGGATTTTATTCAACGAAACCAAGCTGATGTTTCTTTCCATGCTTACACTGGTAGACTCTGAATATCCGATTGTTGAGCATTCCGGGCTATTAATGTTTATTTCACGGCGATGTCTCTGCCACTGATATCTAACGTGGTATACCTTGGACTCACGTCTTCCCAAAAAGATCACAAACGTAATAATCGCACAGGTACCAATTGCAAGCAACACATTTATCATTTCAATGACTGGATAATTATTTTCGGAGTTGTGGATTTTTGGTACTGAGCATGTAATGAGCCATGGAATGCGAGAACTGTGGTTGCCTCTCACAAACAAAGAGTAGCAGCCGAATCCAATAGGAATCACCCACGAACATGCAATTATTGCTCCTGTCATACAAGGAGTCGTTTGTATCAAGTAGTGCTTTCTGTTCATCCAAACAAGAATTCCCAAGGCTATCAAGGAACCACTGATGAAGTAACTTTCAAAAAACTCCAAAGTATGACAGCCTTGCTCATTACCGTCAAACCACGGCCCTAGATAGTTGGACAGAAGTAACATCAACGGTCCAGTGATAATTACAAGGGTATCGAGTACTACACTGTTGACAAGAAATGGACATAGTTCTTTCGATGACCACTTGATTGCTGGTACCAACGAGATGTGCCCAATACAGGTAAATATAATCAGGAAAACAGCAAATACCAACTGTGCAACAAATGTTGCCTGCATCGTGTAGTGACAGGTAGGGTTTTCCTATTGAGAAATAGAATAAGAACTTTATTTCCACAGCAAAAAATGTGTCAGCATGACAGAAATCACGCTGATATTAATACATTTGCAGCAATATATAATAATCTAATTTAAATATATAAAAACGTATTCTAAAATATTCTAAAATAAGTACAAAATATACAAATAAATATAATCTAAAAGATTCGGGAAAAGAGTAAAATAAGAACAAAATAATATAGTATTATATGTACAAATATATAACAGTCTGTTACAATCATTTAGATGATTTTGAAAAGAATTCATGTCTTTTATGTTTCTGAGTTCTTTTGATAGAGTATTCCAATCTTTAGTTGACCCATACTGGTCCTGGCTTGGGGGATGTTTAAGTTAAGGGTCCTGACCACTTTAGAAAAACAACTACACTTGAAACGTGTGCCCGCGAGCAATTTACCGCTGAGAACGCCGCGCGCGCGCCAAATCCCACCAAAAGGAAACATAAGAATAACACAATGAGTCTTCGAAAATTATGCTTCAACCAGCCAAAACCCTCATTTTTTGCGCGGGACTCTATATTTTTCTTCATTTCTTCTGAAAGATTTTGTAAAAATCTTTCTTTTGGCGAGATTTGAAAAAATCCTGATGACTTTTCAACATAACACGCGATGGTAAGTGGTTTAGGGTTTCACTTTTCAAAGCAATTTTAAGTCGAAGACGAAAACAAAACTTTGACAAAATATTAAAACATATAGAATTTAATTTCCCATATTTGTGTAAATTAATGTCTGGTTGAGATTGCCTGTAAAAACTACGTCAATAGCTTTGTTAGTTTTTGAGTAATAATTTTTTTGTGAAAAATGCATTTTTCGCCATTTCTTCTCCTAAAATTGTAAAAACATGGTTCCGTTCAAAACTTTTATCTCGAAAACGGGCGCGGGAACATATAGCTTTCTATCCATTTTTCGATCAATCAATAAATTCTCTATAAAATATCTTTCTAAGAAAAAATCGTGATGACTTTTTGCTTAAGTAATCAGGACCCTTAACTAGACGCATATCTGCGTGAACTCGGGCTTTTCTTTGACCTATATAATTTATCTGTTTGTTTCGCTGTTTTTAAGCGCTAAAACTAAAAAAATAAACAAAAATGATACAAAATAACGCTGGTCAGGTGATTAAATTGCGCTTCTTACAATAAAGGAATCTTTTTCTTGTCGAATTTTTTTCGAATATCACATTTTCGATTTCAAGTAGTCCAAAAAATTCTCTAAAATGTCTTCATATATGAAGTGACTGTAACGATACTGAGTTTTGAGTATGCAACAGCAGATTTCGCCCATTATTATCATCATTTAGTTTGTCTTTTCTTTGACACTGCTACGATCTACCGCTTTTTCTGCTCTTGGGATTCCTGTGCAACAACAAAAACTTGACTAAGAGGGAATGGGACAGTTCGAAAAGAAAACAATCGCGCGTACAAGTATACTGAATTTCATTGAAAAATATGCCAATTTTAAAGCTTATTTCAAAAGAATTATGAATCACGTACTACTCTGCATTTGAAAAAGAGTTAATTGAAATGGTTTTTGATTGATAAGAAAGTTACATGGAAGCAAAACCGAAGAAAATCTGAACCGAACCGATGGAGAACGAGGTGAAAAATTATACACGAGGTAAGTTTGTTGTTCTATTCAAAACTTTATATTTTCACTTTTACTGCAGCGAATAACCGTTTTGACAAACCAATCCATCCTAGATCTAAAGAATGTTGATTACACATAATATTATGAGATATCCATTGATTTCAACTTGACTTGAGAAACATGCCCGCTCACTTTGAGCAAAAAACATATTTTTAAGCAAAATATATTCAATTCCCTCCACAAACTTCACTGATACAAACGGCTGTTAATTAAAATATTTGACTAGAGATCACAACATCGTGAATTTGATTCTGCTCGACTGAAGTTTTCCAACAAAATACGAAGCAACTCTGACAGTCGCAAGAATTGTGCTTCATTCACATCGTTTTTGTTTATTTAAAATTTGCCAAATCATAACTCATAACTCGACATTTTTCTTTCTCTTTTCAGTTATCGCCAATCCAAAATACATTGAGCAATGAGTAAATACTGTGGAAGTTTTGCGAAGCGTTTAATTACCACGGTTCAGTTCAGTCTCCCGATCTCAGTGAAGAAAACATTATGACATGTTGATATAATAAATACACTTCAATTTAAAAAAAATGTTATTGTAAATATATTTAAAAAATTGAAATGAATTAAAAATAGATTATTTTGAGACGTTCAATGTATTTTCAATGAAAGAACTAGTATATCTACGATCGTCGTGGTGAGGACGATGCAAAATGTGTCAGGAGTGGGGTGGGGAGTTTTGTCGAAAAATCTGCATTTAGTGACCGAAGACAAAGACGACAAAAAGAGCCGAATTTTAAACTCGGGCATTCCTATGGAAGCCCGAGTAATTATCCCGTAATGTCCTGGATCGCAAACTAGCTCTTGTTTGTATGAGCCCGTAGGGCGAATGCAATTTGGCTCTTTGAAGAAACAAACGAGTGCAAATTAATCCAAATTGAACGAGAAACCATCTTATTACCTTTTAATAATATACTTGCAAAAAATTCAACCATTTTGTCGATTTTTAAAAGCATTTGGTTGAGATTTTGATTCAAGTTCGAACGAGCGCGCGCCGATGATGGCGTGATGATGTCGTCATCTAGCGCGCGCTCAAGGCGAAAATTGAAAACTTTTCAACGAGATCTCGCTCAGTTTTTTGCAGATTTCTTGAGTATTTTTGTAAAACTTTACATTTTTTGCAAATAGAAACGTTTAGAAAAATACAATTATTCTCTAGATAGTAAAAAATTCTAAAAACCTTTAGTTTTAGGGCGCATTTTGTCTTTTGAATCAAGTTGTAATTTGCACTGGTATTACAAATTTCTGCACTGGTGTTACAGCTTTCTGCACTGGTGCTACACCTGACCTGCACTACTCTCGACCAATCAGAATCGAGGATTTTTTGCAAGTATATCATTAGGACCAAAATCATACGAGTGATTTCCAAAATTTGTTAATCACAAGTTTGATTTTGGCCCAACGACACAATTACCAATTAATCATATCCATTTTGTAATATCTAAGGCATTAAAGCATTTGCATGCGAGTTTCAGTGTTACAGAATACAAACATTCCTTTCAATCAGCTGCAACACCTCATTGAAAACTTGAGAAAAATTTTACAAATTATAAATAAACATTCTTTTTGATCTTTAGAAAGATAATATGGAATATAGCGAGGCTAAGTAAATCATACCATTTTAAGTACATTTATTTGAGCTTACAACAGCTAATATGTTTTTTAGTGTTTTCGAGAAAACGAGTTTCAATGCACATGCACACAAATAAAAAAACTTCACTTTTATTACTTTTTGTGATTTAAAAATATACAATAAAGAGAGATAAGATTTTTACTTACAGTTGATGATTTTTTCTGTCCAAAACAGAACAAACAACATTTTTGTTTTGACTTCACCAGCTACCAATTTCCATCAAAGGTGAGCAACAAAAAACGACTTATCAATTTTTTCCAAATAATGTCCATTCTTAATATAATAAACAGTCATTGAATGTTAACAAATCAGCAAAAAAAAGAGTTCATATGAAACTTGCCGATACAACAAAATCTCATTTGAGTCCTTTTCCATTGTTTTTGGTCTTTCTGGTGAAACACTGCTCACTTTTCATTGTCAAGCCTTTTAGAAACGCACTTTTTTACCTTTTTATTTATTTTTATTTAGTGATTCACCCGAAGGTGGGTATAAACACAAAAGGACTCTAAGTCCCCTCCAAGGTATTTACACCCTTAATTCCAACCCCTAAATAAATTTGAACCCTAACCCAACCCACTAAGAGAAACAAAACAAAAAAATTACATATGCATATTTTACAGCTAATAACAAATAATGAGATTAACAAGAGCAAACTGTGAAAACATTAACTTGATTGGTTGAAAAGTGACAGGAAATTGACAGGTCTCTAATCTGATTGGCTGATTTGTAAATTGATGGCAGAGCTTCCACAGGATGCAATTTAAAATAATTCCGTAGTTTTGCACTGCGCACAGTTCTGCGCATGTTTAATTTTTTTTTTTTTTTTTGTTATTATGAATTTTATCATGGATTCTAGTCAGAGTACGTTTGAAAAGTGCTTTAAAGAAAAAATTCAAACATTTTCAAGCGAGAAAACGCGATATTTATGTAACTCGACCCAGTCCTCTCCCGGTAATGTATAAATTTTGTATAACATTTGAGGTCTTTAGGCGGCGATAGCAGAAAAACGAACTCGGGCACCTATCTTGTTTATATTTTTATATTTTCAAGAACTATGTTTTCTCTCACATATTTAATTGTCAATAAACTTCCAGTCTAGCTTTTGAGATATTTCAAGAAATGTGTCTTGAATAGGCACTTCGACTTCCCTCGAACACTATACTCTAATCTAGAAATTTAGCATTTTTGGTTTGAAAAAAGGTTTCTCTGATCACCTAATCTCATGATTTTTATATCCATTTATATCTTTATGGGAAAATGGCAAATTCAAGAGAATTGTGTATGTCTAGAAATATTTATCGACCAGTAATTACTTATTTTTGAATTTTCGATTTACTCCCCCCCCCCCAAAAAAAAAAAAAAAAAAAAAAAAACATGGTACTTTTCAAAAAATTCTCGCGAAAAAATTAGTTCTGGGGCCCCATTAAATTGTTTTATTTTATTTTTGAAATAAGCAACTCAAAAAAAATATTATTAAAGCTCAAAAGGATGCAATTTGGAATATATCGCATTCATATGAATCAATCAGATTGTACAATTTTGTAGTGATGAAATGGATATGATTAATCTGAAAAATATGATAAGTTAAGGTTCAGTACAATGAAGGTTCACGGGACCTCGCCTGCTAACCGTAACCCATTTGAGTCTGAAATACCTTGATAGAGTATTCGCTATAGACTAACATGCCCGTACAGCAACGAGAGGAAATTAATACGAATGATAATAACGACAATAATGTAAATTGAAAGAAATATAGAGAAGAAAAGCCCAAGGTACATGGTCGCTCAGAGCGCCTTTATGCCTTATGTAGATCTAACAAGTAAGCGTTAAACTCGCATTAACACAATTCATGGGATTTTTCACTTTTTATAATACAATTTTTTTTTCAGTATTATAGTATTGGTCAATGTATATTAACTTAATTCAAACGTCTAAAAAAGAATAAATAAAATGGTCGATATAGTTGTAGAATTCTGAGCTATCAAGTAACCTTGTAGAATAGGCTATTTAAAATGGTTATTGGAACAAAATATTTAGACTCTAGATAATACGAAAATACTGCATAGAGGATATAAAAGAATGTTTTGGTTGAACAAAACTGCTTACCTGTTTCCAATACTGTTCTGGTTCGAATGATGGTCATATGGCGCATGAAGACGATTTTGATAATGAAGGTTGCTAGGCGTGTTTACTAAAGCCTAAAAAATATCACTATTTACGTCATTGCCTCGCTATGGTGTTTGAGTGGTCCCATAGGAGGCTGTACTTTTATACATGCAGTACAGGCGTCCTAGGCGAGTCTCTCACTTTCACTAATTTACGTCATTGCCTCGCTATGGTGTTTCAGTGGTCCCATAGGAGGCTGTACTTTTATACATACAGTACAGGCGTCCTAGGTGATTCTCTCACTTTCACTCATTTTTTTCTCTCTTTTTTTTTATTTTTTTATTTTTTTTTTAATTTTTTTTTATCGTGCATACCTTGTCGCATATTTATCCGATGTATATTAAGTGGGTTTACTTAAATCATGACTTCATCAGAATATTAGACAGGCTAAGTTGTGATGACGAATACGAATAGGAATTTGACGGACAAATTGTTGAATATTTTTATATTAGTTTCATGCAGGGTTTAGAGACACGTGGGGGCCTAGCGGTAAAGGCATCGGACTTCGGGTCCACTAGCTCGGGTTCGATTCCCAGACCGGGCGATCACGTTGTGTCCTTAGGCAAGATAGTACTTTGTTCTCTCAGTGCCTCTCTCCACACATGTGTATAAATGAGTACCGACATTTGCTGGGGTTAAAGATAGTCAGAGTATACATATCTTCCACTCCCTGGTAGACCAGAGCTGGTTTCCAGATGCTGAAGAGACTTTAATTTCAACATTGAATATAGATATTTACTTTTTTCATATTACAATGCTGAAGTGAAAATATCTCATTTTGCGACTCAAAATATTTGCATGACTTGATTTCCTTTGTTTATTCGTATTCGTTGTCAAACGATAAGTAAGTCCTTATATGTATAGTACAAAGCTGTAAACAATTATTTGCATTTGGTGACAGTGGGTTTATTATTATTTTTATTTATTTACAGGGTAGAAATTATACAATGAGTTTTATGTCATATATACAATATCCGCGTCCGATCTGTATGAAGACAAATCAAACGCGAATACTGTATATTACTTATCAAATGTTTAGATGAATGCTGCTATTTTAGATTTAGAATTTTGAAATTAGATGTAATTTGGACGAGATATCCAGCTAAATGTTATGCAAATTATGATGAATTTTGTATCAGTATTAAACCTTGTTCTGGTCGGATATGGAGTTGGTTCTCATTCCTTAAATACAATAAATTGAAAACACTATTCAATTTCTTTGACGTCAGAGTGCAGAAGGATCATTATGATGAAATTGTAAATCTATCCATTTCGAATTCTACCGAATGATTTTAAAACAACCCCTTCCAAAATCTCTGCACTGGTGCTTTCGGCTATTGTAATCACGCCACGTCTTTGCATTACATCCGAACAATAAAAGCAAATATATTTCCTAATATAGTTTATTATACATAATACAGTACGCCTATACTGCTTACAAAATATCAAGAACATGAAAGGACCAAAAACAGCCTTGAGATAAGTAAGGCTGTTTGTGATCATTAAAGTAGTTTGGGACAAAGTGGCCGAAAGATTTAAAAATTGAATCAAATAATATGGCGTCCATCCGATAATTGACATGCCAATCACAAAAATCATCATTAAAAGAAACTGTTTATTATAATGATCTGTCTTTTTATAGGTTTCAGAAAGAGAAAGTGTGCTTTTGAATCTCAAAGGCTTCTTTTTTTCGATAGCACCCTCATCTTTCAATGGTATGGTGAACGGCTTGGGCTGGATCGTACTCTCATCTTTCAATGGTATGGTGAACGGATTGGGCTGGATCGTATCGTTTGAAGGTTCGTCTGGAAATTCCTGAATCTGCAAAGGGGTTGTGTTCTTATTTTGCTGTTTACCTTGCTGTCGAGGGCTTACCATGTCTTCCTTCTCAACCTCTACTAACACCAAAGATGCCGAGGTTTTTGCCGGGCTTAGGGACTCGCCTGATGCATGTAGTTTAGTATTTGCCAGTACTGCGAGTAGATTCTCAATTGTATTAGTAAAGCTGATCTCAGACTGAGAACACTGAACAGTAGTTTTCTCAGGGTCATTCAACTGCAGTTCATGACGATGTCTTTGCCACTGGAGTGTTACGCTGTATCGTCGCTGAATTCTGAGAGTAAGACAGCTGAGCACAAACGACAATATTTGGATAGATAGAGTGACAACCGCTATGAAATATCTGTAGCCTTTTGACGTTAGAGAACAGGCCTCGGAATGACTATGGAATGAGTAGATTCCCCACGTAAATCCAAAAGAAGTGAGAAAAATGGACACTAACCAGCTAACTACCACAAGCAAACGAAACATATTCACTTTGGGATAAATACGATGGATTTGCCGAGAGTAGATTGCTAGGCACAACCAGCCAGTAATTGATGCAAGATCTGCAAAGCTGGTTATGAATCCAACAGCCTGGCATACTGAAGGGGTTTCTAATAGCCAATTGGTACCTCTGGAATATGCCATCAGATAGACACTGGAGCCAAGTAGTATTGACAAAAGATCAAACACAGCAACGTTTACAATAAACAAAGAATGGAACGACTTGCTGTTAACTGATGACACTACCAATAAAACGTTCCCGAGGCAACCGATTATTATAGTGACGATCACTAGAGTTTGCATGGTAACGCCGGCTTTAGTAAGTGAACGCTGGTTCTGTGAAAGAAGATTTTGATATATTAACAATCTTTGTAATATTTGAAGAAACCAAATACAACGTTTGCAATCATAATAATTATAAGGAACTTGACAAGTATCGTAATACTCTTCCTTAGATTATAGTTTTTATTGATAAATTGGTAATCACATATCTCTAGTGGAATACTTGATAAAGAATGTAAATGTAAATATGAAAAAAGAGAATGATTGAACGATTGAACGATTGAATGATTGAACGATTGAACGATTGAACGATTGAACGATTGAACGATTGAACGATTGAACGATTGAACGATTGAATGATTGAACGATTGAACGATTGAACGAATGGTTGAATGCATGATTGATAGAATGCATGATTGATTGATGCATATGTAAGTTGATGTATTTTTAACAATTGGCATTCAGCATCAGATGCTGATGTATTCGGTTGCTTTTCTACTTATTGCTGTTGCCGTTGTTTGCATGCAGCATGCGATTGCTGTTTTGTTATCTTGGGCCGGGGCATCAAAATGAAGCATATACGAATTTAAACGTTAACCATGCACAAATTCAAAATGTAGAGGGAATGGACTGGCTCTGTAGTGACATATATGCAAATATATATTTTTTAATTTATCCGTATTATTTTACAGAAAAAATCGAGAACAGTGAAAGCACCCACAAACAAATGAAATAACTTTAAATACTGTATCTTCGAAACATTTTGTAGAAAATACGATATAGTTTAAAAACGAAACATGAAAAATACTTTTTTATCAATAAGATCTGTTGAAAATTATTTAGGCAATAGCATATTTTTGAATGTACTAATCTCGGGGTAAGTATAAAGTTGTTCGAATCCATTGCACTATACTTACTCTGTTCCTTCCGTATTTGGCCCCCTTGTCTTGTTTATGTCAAAGATAGCAATGCAGCACAACCAAAGTCACAAACCTCCTCTTTATAACTCAGGTACCTGATCCGGTAAATGTACTCTGTTTTGGAACCAGGTCGATAAAATTGATATGTAACTCAAAAACAAAAGGCAAGAAATAAAAGACGATATGAATTCGTTGCTAAGGCCATCGCGTCAACAGTTGTCACGGAAACATGTCGTCAACAGCTGTCATGGAAACGGCTGTCCACTTCAAAGGTATCGCCTTTTTAGCACTCAATGTGAATGTAACGAAATCAGCATAAGAATCGTGTTCATCTAGAACTGTCTAAACGTTTGGGGAAAAATAGACGATTTGTGTGCTACTGACAAACCGTTCTAGTGATGAAGGGATGACGACAGTCGTTTGACTAAATAACTTACACCGCAGGAACTTACTGAATGTCTTATTTTTTGACTATTTAGATAATAATTGCACAAAAATATTTTTCTTTTAATTGGTTTGGTAGTTTATGTTTCATTTCTGTCATTTTTGTTATTTATCTCCTTGACTTTAATTACAATTGTTTTCTCCTTTTCATGGGTTTACTGAACGTTTTCGAACGATCCTTTGATCATTGTTTATTTGTACTCGTTAGTTCTCTTATCTTCCGCCGAAATAGAGCGGTCACAGAGGTTTTTTAGATCTCTTTATAAAATACCCGTATGGTAGGATCGAAGTGTGTGGCACCCCATCTCACCTCCTCAAAATCGTCAATTTGACACCACGTGATCAGCTCAAACCGCACAGAGCGCCTTTAATTTTCTTTACAACACAGGCAGCCCAAGCTCATTTTCTGTCAATATTTATTAACATCATTTCAGTGTTAAACTTAAAATAAATTAAGGTATCAGGGGACCCTAAAAATCGATGTCCACAAAACGTCTTATGGCGCGCGAAATATTATAGATAGTGCTATAAAAGTATACATTTTCGTAAAGCTGAATAAATGGAGATTACAATGGTATAAAAATTATTCTGATAAAATTGATTGTTATTTTTTTCATTAGGTGTGTTGTGATTCTCGACCGCCTCATTTCACTAAGTTCCAGGAACACGGGATTTCAATCGATTGTGTTGACATTTTGCATCGATGTAGCTTTAGATGTCGAAACAAAAATGGTGTCTCAGTTTTTTAATATCTTGCCGCGTTTGTGAATTATTACCAATTATATGGTAGGCCGATTGTTGCAAAATTCATGAACTGAATTTCGATCACATTCAAGGGTTGCAATCATATTCAACAACACTTTTCACATTCAACACCATCTAGCTTTTATCACATTCAACAGAAATCTCGATAACATTCAAGGAAATTGATCACATCCTATACCAAATTTCACATTTAACACAATCACAATGAAAAATCGTGAAATATAAAATCACCCAATCTGATCAAATTGCATTCAACGAACGCACGCTGCGCAATCACATTCAACAAAAATATTTCTGTCAACAAATCCCACAATGCTCTTTACATAGAAGCGAGGCTTAGCGAGGCTTAGCGAGGCTCGCTCCCAAGCTTCCTCTCAAATACTTTCAAAATGGCGGCGGATACTGAATGATGGATGCAATTTTTTGTTTTAAAGCTACTGGACGACTGTCAAGTTTATAATGATAATTATGATCCCGGGGGGGGGGGGGGGGGGGTACTACCCTATATCGACTATACGGGAATGATCCGCTGAACAGGGTATGGTTTTTCGACCTTGGTGTCATGAACAGGGTATCTAATTCTACTCTATTTCCGATTTAATCCAAATTTTCTGTCATAATCAGGGCCCAAAAAATGAGAGAAATTAGTTTGCATTCAGGAAATCGGCAGGAATAAGATAGTTGACTTTAAAAAAAAGATAAGAGCAGCACGTGTGTCTGAATTGATATATTTGTACAAATCATATAATGTTCGTAAGCAATTGTAATTTGTCATAAACAGGGTATGGAAGTTACGTATTTTTTGTCATAAACAGGGTAACCCCTACAAGATCCCAGCGGAACACCCCTACCCAGATCTGAAGGGAGTATCCCCCCCCCCCGGGATTATGATGTGTCTACGAGAGAAAATATCGCTATTAGGATCGAATCAGTTATTGTTTTTCCTCAACAAATCATATTTTCAATAACTTCAACAAACAACCTGGAATGCCAACCTTTCCTGGAATGTATTCTACAAAACATGTGTATTTTACATTTAGATTGGGTGAGAACACGCAGAAATGCTTCTCAGTGTACAAGAGTCGCTGCTTATTCATTAGAATCACCCAGTGTCTACTCAACTTCTGGGAGACCCAAACTACAAATCAGTGAACATTCTCTACTCGAACTAAGATCACTAGGTTTTACTTGGAAAACTATTTCTCAGATGCTTTTAAAATATCAACGTGTTCTTGACTGAACTTGAAAACTCCTTATTAAAAAAACAACTTTAACTAATGAAGGGTGTATACTCGTACATACATGTACATGTAGCATAAAATTTCTGATACAAAACTCCTTTTTAACATTTCATTTTTTGTTTTCGTTCACCAACCTTTTTGAGCAGGCCTCCTTCAGAGTGGTCTGCATGATGCAAACAAACCCTAGAGGACACTGAATAGCTAAGACTTACTGTAAAATTTTGTGAAAACGTTTGAAGAGCATTTAATTGAAAGATATTCAAACATCAATAGGCAGCAATACAACTGTACATTGCAAAATTTTCAGATCATGTAATTTCAGTATTATTACTCGTTTTGTTGTTATATATATTCTAGTTGAATCAGTAAGTAAATACGAATCTCAAAACGCACTCGTAGTTACTGTTGAATGCTACAGCAACAGTCTTTTCATTTTTTTAATTGTGGGTTTCCTGTGGTGTAAAGAGCATTGTGGGATTTGTTGACAGAAATATTTTTGTTGAATGTGATTGCGCAGCGTGCGTTCGTTGAATGCAATTTGATCAGATTGGGTGATTTTATATTTCACGATTTTTCTTTATGATTGTGTTAAATGTGAAATTCGGTATTGGATGTGATCAATTTCCTTGAATGTTATCGAGATTTCTGTTGAATGTGATAAGACCTAGATGGTGTTGAATGTGAAAATTGTTGTTGAATGTGATTGCAACCCTTGAATGTGATCGAAATTCAGTTCTTGAATTTTGCAACAATCGGCCTACCATACAATTAATGCCAAAAAATGCTAAAAATGACGCTTTTCAACTTTAACAGCGAATATTTTTGCAAAGAATATGTTAATCAAAAAAATGAGACACCGTTTTTGAGATCGGACTTTCTTCTAAACGATAATGTCATTTGTTAGTTTATGTAAAATAATTCTGTGTTCCTGGAACTCCACGAAAAGAGGCGGTCAAAAATCATAAAACACTCACTTAAAAATAAATCAATAGATCATATCAAAATAATTTTTATACCATTGTAATCTCCATTTATTGAGCTTTAAGAAAATGTATACTTTTATACCACCATCTATAATAGTTCGCTCGCTATAAGGCGTTTTGTGGACATCGGTTTCTAAGGTCCCCTGATACCTTAAGAATACAAATCAAGGTCATTAAAGAAGTCTCGATAAATAAAAAAAAGTATTTTTTAATTTTTACCCTCCCCCCATACTAAAAATAACCCAAGGCAGGAAAGCTTCGTACCATCGAACTCCAATCACTCGTAAACTTTCCTCTCAAAAACTACCTAGAAATCGTCCAAATAATACCAAAGACGGTCACAGTATCTATGAATACCTAACCAAGGCACAGTACAAGTTTCGTTTCACTGCGATGCCGTCTTGCTGACATTCTGGACTTTTAAGTTCAATTTCTTGCTTTCCCAGTATCGATCCCGGTAGGCTTGAAGCCAATCGTCCACCGCCAATCTGTTCAGAATCAGATGACAGCCTCGTTTTGAAAACAACAAATCATGACCTTCCAGGGAGGCGGCTTGTTTACCAACCTCGCTGTCGATTAGACAAAACACTCTGTTACATGTAAATTGAAACATATCTCATGAAGAATTCTTTGGCTGTTGATCGTGAACTGCGTATTGAATACCAAACTTTTCTGTTCAGGACTGTCTGTTATTATTGTCCCACGGTCATTCAATTTTATGTCGTTGATAAAGTCCACATTATTCGTGGCCCAATGTCAGACTTCCTCGGTTGACTCTTGGAAGATTTCTGTAGATACAGTGTGTAGTAGAACCTCTACGTACTCTTGTGGCATTGAATTTCCAGATTTGGCTAATAATTTTGCCGAGAATACATGCAGTTACAAGGGCGGATCCAGGGGTGTGCTAAAGGGGGCTGTAGCCCCCCCTTCCTTTGACCTAAGCAAAATATAATGATAAAAAAATCAAAACAATAATAGCAAATAGCACTGATCAAAAGCAAAATGTAAGAAATAAAGAAATAAGAATTGAAAAATTAAAGTGAAGCTGCAAAATACGATCAAGAGAATCCTGTGAATGAAACAAGCCTCGAACGATTGACTCCGTATTATATATAATTGGGAGTCCTGTGGTGGAGTGTGGCGGGAATATTTGGCGCGCTTTCGAAATGCTACGTACGCGCGCGTTCCACCTAATAAGTAGCCGTGCAAATGACAGTGGATGTAGCAGAAGAAGCAGGTACAGAAATGCCTTCAATTCCACGCAGATGCAAGAGACAAAAACATCGTGATAATGTTGAAGCCGAACAGCCTGATGTCTATTATAGAAGAGCAGTGACGATTCCGTTTTTGGATCATCTAATACAGGAACTGAAGGACAGGTTTTCTGCTAACGCAAAGGTGGCAACTCTAGGGCTTTGTCTAGTCCCAAGTGCCATCTTCCGAAAAGACGACTGGCTAGGCAGAGCCAAGGAGCTTGCAACACTCTATCAGAATGACCTGCCGTCTCCACTCACCTTAACAACAGAGTTTCATTGTTGGAAAATGAAATTCAGTCGCTGCAATTCAAATGATCTACCCGATAGCCCAACCAGTGCTCTAAATCACTGCGATAAAAGGCTTTTTCCTAATGTATTCACATTGTTGCAAATACTTGCAACAATTCCAGTCACAAGTTGTGAAGCCGAGAGGACATTTTCTGCTTTAAGGCGAATAAAGCCCTTCCTGAGAACAACCATGAAAGAGGACAGGCTTAACGGGCTCTCTATGCTGCACATCCATAGAAACATTCCAGTTGACTTAAATGAGACCGTTGAACGATTTGCAAGAAAGCAGCCAAGAAAACTTCTCTTATTATAGATGAATGTGTGGTGGTGTACAAGTAAGGTAAAGAATATTTGACTTAAACTTAATCGTGTAATTATTGAAGCTTAAAACGATGTACAGTAAAAGCCGTGAAAAATCACTTCTACCTACCCCCCATTCAAAGCCTCTTTAAAATCACAGCCCCCCTCTAAATTTCTGGCTGGATCCGCCCTTGAGTTAAGAGAGTGTCGTGTTTTGTCTAATCGCCAGCGACACTAAGTTTCAAAATTGTTGGGACATTGTCATTTTTTTCGACACCATTTTTTTCTCTCACACTTTTTTTCTTTTTCACTCTACAATTTCCCGGTTATTTCCCCCTCCCCCCAAAACAATGTTGTCTGAGGTTTCATTTCATACCAAAATCATCATCAATCATACCAACATTGTGACAGGGGAGGGGGGAGGCGCCTGAAAAACACTCAACAAAAAAATGCGGTTTAAAACAATGAATGTCCCAACTAATTTTGAATCTTAGTGGAGGTTGGTAGACGAGCCGCCTCCCTGGAAGGTCATGATTTGTTGTTTTCAAAACGAAGCTGTCATCTGATTCTGAACAGATTGGCGGTGGAAGTTGGCTTCAAGCCTACCGGGAAAGTAAGAAATTGAACTTAAAAGTCGAAAATGTCAGCAAGACGGCATCGCAGTGAAACAAAACTTGCACTGTGCCTTGGTTAGGTATTCATAGATACTGTGACCGTCTTTGGTATTATTTGGACGACTTCTAGGTAATTTTTGAGAGGAAAGTTTACGAGTGATTGGAGTTCGATGGTACGAAGCTTTCCTGCCTTGGGTTATTTTTAGAATGGGGGGAGAGTAAAAATTAAAAAAAGGATTTTTTGTATTTATTGAGATGTCTTTAGTTACCTTGATTTGTATTCTTGATTTATTTCACACTGAAATGATTTTTATAAATATTGACAGGATAATGAGCTTGGGCTGCCTGTGGTTACAACGTCATTGAAGGGCCTCGTTCCAACGCCACAGGCAACCCAATTTTGATTAGTTTAATCATTATTGTTTATTTCATTTCAAATTTATTGATTTTTATTGGCTCCACTCATTTGTTTACAATCTGAGCTTTTCCTGAAAAATATGGTTGGTCGATCGCTTAAACATAACTAAAAATGGTAACGAAATAAAATCAGTTGTGGTAAAAATATAAGTTATACAATTTTAAAATGAAAACGACAGTCTTTAGTTTCGACATGTTTCGGCGATGCTCTCGCCATCATCAGTGCTTTATTTGCTGTTAAATCGACCATTTGTATAAGTTATACACCATAAAAAGAAGAGAGTACTTACTGACGTTGAGGACCTTAGTCCTTCGTCGGAATATATAGGTAAATAAAAACGAAAACGACTTTTATCTTTTATGTGTTTGAGGCCTACCAGCCCAACAGTAAAATAGCATCATGTTTTTTCTTCAAACAAGTAGCGTATATAATCGTCTTTAGCGGATATTTCTTCAAGTCGACTTGAAATGTTTTGAGAATTTAGATATATATGACATCTTACATATATCTTATCATATACTCCTTTTATGACCTCAAATTTGTCAAATATTGCTTATGGATGCCTAATGAAGACATTTAATATGTTTTCAGCGTATTTCCATTTTATTCTAAGGAGATTTTCACAAAAACTTGAGGTAACGATATATATAATATATTTATTTGCACACTTTAAGTGCGTGCACTTTAGTACACTCGTTTTCAAGAATGTTGTTGTATACATTTATACAAATATCTAATTTATTCAGTGTATTTAATGATATGCAAAACAGAAAACTTGCTAGCTTGTTTATTGTTTGCTTCATCCAATGAATGTCAAATATATTTTCCTGTCTATTACTTTGTACAGATGAGAACAAAGTGCATTTCGTGTTTTAAAACGGCTTATTTACGTTTTGCATCTCATTAGATATTTCTATAAATGTATAAACAACAGCTTAAATTAAACAATCATAACCAGAAAAAAGAAACATATTCACATAGTCAGATCATTTACAATTAATACTTGCATACGTACAAAAATGATTTTCGTTTAATAAACTAGAAGGTGTGTGTGACAAAGCTAATTTCCTGTGAACAGATGAAAAAGTAAAGATAAAAAGGTACTAGAGTGAACTGTGTTGGTGTTTCTATAGAAACAGTTATAAATAAATTATAGACCGGAATACAATTTATCGATATATTTGACAGTTAATTTCCCACAGAAATTACACCAAAAATCATTTTTATTTCATTTTTTCTTCTTTTCTTTATAATATAAATCCCATTGTAATAAATAAATATTTTTTTTAAAGGATAATTTTTAAAGCTATCTTTATATTTTTATCCCCTAACGGAAGAAAAAAAATAACAAGAAAGGTGAGCTCTATGGCTGCGATAGAAACTGCCTCAGATCATCAAGCTCAAAATGCTTTTCTTTTTTCTCCTATCGGCACTATGCCGGTTCAATCTATTTATCGATCAATAGCCATCCTTACTGGTTTTTAAAATTTAATCCTCCAACAAAAATATTTCTCGAGATATTTTGGTCAAAACATCAAAATCATCCAAACGCACGGTTCTTGCTTCGAGGACACAAACGGAAATACCTCGCTTTCGGGGATAAAAATATGAAAACAGCTTTTAAATAGCGTTTTCATAGGCGGATTATTTACAACTAGAGATTTGTTTGATAAATAAAAGAAGAAAAATATAGATTAGATATGTTTTATGTTTTATTTTTTTATTTTTTGGACTCCAACTCGCAGCCCCTCGATAAAAAAGCCCAGGAAGTCAGCGTGGTGCGCCTGTGTTAGTACACATTTTTTCTTACTCTTGACGAGCTCATGAATGTACCTAAAAAGGACGCAATGATGCTGATAACTAGCAGCACAATGAAAAATCGATTTAAAATCATTGCTGCCAACTTCCACTTTTCCTTATTAAGGAACTTCTGCTGGTCCATCTGAGCAGATTCGGCCATGTACATGAGATGGGGGTTATGCGTTTGCGATGGAGCGATTGAAGCTTTTCCAGTTTGGTTCGAGGTAGTGATTGCCAGTTCTGAAAAATAGTTCCAGATTTAGATTTGAATTATATTTTTCGCGGAAATTCAATTTTGCAGGCTAGCTTGGGGTTAGTTGTGTTCTCTTATGAATTGTGTTCTCTTATGAATTGTGTTCTCTTATGAATCTAATTTGTGCTTGCTCTACGTTGTTTTCAATCAGGCACGTTTTAGGACTTACTTTTGAGCTGTATTTATATATCAATTTGTATCTACAGAAATTAAACTGTCTTTTTTGGCTAGCGTTAAACGTTCATTTTATTCAATGACTATTATACTTTGTCTTGTATATATTTTGAACAAAGCAAACTTTTTAAAAGAGAAAAATTCTAGCAAAATATTTCACCTTCATTATCTGTATTGGATTTATTTTCAAAAACATTTTCTTTGTCATCTTCTTCGGTCGCTTGACCATCTTCACCGTCTTCCAGTCTTTTAACTATGAAAATTGCATTTCTAGTTCTGTTAAAGGAAGACTTCATGGAAGGTTGTTCTTTGTGTTGCGATGTTCCCATGAACAAATTGATGTCCTGAGGCTGAGACCGTTTAGTTTTTGTAGTGTTTTGCTCTCGCTGCTCTACAATAGAGACCATTTCTTGTGTGAGGGGTTTTCCACTACCACGTTTGCGGTTTTGATCGTCTTTGTCTCCTTTTTCATTCCCGAATGTCTCTTGATCCATTGAATTTCCAAATCCTATTTCAGATGACTCATGAGATGCAGGCTCCACTCTAGAACACTTGTTACTCAGACAAACTGACCAGTAGAGTATTGGATGAAGATAGTCAAATAAAACCACCTTAAAGTGGACACACAAAATAGTTTGTATCAAAGAATAGAAATAATCTAACTTTGAAATAAAACACAAAAGAAAAGCTAGAAAAAAGAGTACATGTATTTTGTTTGTGAACCAACCTGCAACCACTTTGGTATATGATAGACGTCCCATCCTGATGGATTCACGAAGTAGAAGCTGTATACCCAACACGAACAGCAGAGTGACACGCAAAGAATCCCAATAGTACAGCCATAGAACTTTGTGAGCAGAGGAAACGACTTGGAGGTGATTGGCATCTTGGAATTTACCAACATTAAATACACCGACAGGCAAAGCAGAAGGTTTATGCCTGCCTCTGAAAATATAAGAGTAGAAATAAAATAAGCGCTTTCATGTGTTATATTCTTTTTAGACATTCCTGAAATGACCAAGGCTTGGTGCTAGAGTCAACTGATTTCATCGTTTGTGAATATAAATATATATTAGCAGACCTCGAGGTGGAAGTGCTAAAAATGAAATATGAACTATGCATAGACTAAATTGGTCAGACACAGAAAGATGAGCTGGTAAGTTTCGCAATGGGCTATATGACACAACGTATTCAATACAAGATCCTTCTACTAACGTACAAAGCCCTGTACGAAATGTCACCCAAATACATTGACGAACTGATAAACGTATATAAACCAAGGCGAGAAATACGATCGAAGAACAAAACGATACTTGAAATAGCAAAGACAAGAACAACCACCTACGGTGATATGGCCTTCTGTGCAGCCGCCCCACGACTCTGGAATAGACTTCCAGTTAAAGTAAAAGAATTATTATTATTATTATTATTATTATCATCATCATCATCATCATCATTATTATTATTATTATTATTATTATTATTATTATTATTATTATTATTATTATTTATTATTATGGGCTAAGTACGCATGGGGACATACCCATTCTTTTGCCGACCTCTGGAGGAATTATGAAAACCAGAAGTGACATCACAGCAATAACCACAGATGGAAGAACGTAGTTGATCATGTAAAATAACGCGTTTCGACGCAGATGAAGCTGAATAACCGCTCTTGAATGTTTTGTATCAGGGATAGAACCAGACACGATTTCTCTAGATGCTTTAGCTGACAGGATCTGCCATTCATTGTGTTGATGGTAAGATGCTTGGTCAACTCCCTCGTTGTTATATAGTTGTATATCCACCTTGTCTAGGTCATGCGACCAAGACCCAAACGAGAGGTTACATGACTGGTCATCAAAGGGGAAATTGGTAATGTCAACTTCACAAAAAGAGGAAATAGTGGTTGGCTGGGAAAAGTAGACTACGCCATTACTGTGTAAAAATGCGCCAAACTTTAGGCTACCGGGTATGTTTTTTCCAAACTCTTGGACTCGACCAGTTCTGCAAAAAGATACACTAAAATAAAGAAGTCGTCTCAACCACGATTCTCTACTTGCCTTTGTTATTGTTAACATATGCATTTCTCTTGAAAGGTAAATAAAAAAAAGGAAAAAATCTACATAGTACATTCCTCGCTCGATTCATATTCACTTTTAGAGATATTGTAGTCTCCTCTAAACGTTCAGCATCACTACTCTGTTATCAAGTTTGGCTGACGACTTCAAGAAAAGTAATAGAAGGTTAAAAAAAATTCAAAAAATTATCGATCTAAAAGGGCGAAGCAACAAGAATTCAAGAATACCTTTTAAATAGATAACGATTAATTTGAACGACATGTTTCGGCGTGACTTACGAAATACTTAAGGTTCACTTCGTCAATATGGCCTTTCATATACCAAAATCTAATGTTATTGACTGTAAAACTCTATATATTACCATATTTACCATCGTTATTTTTTGTAACTTTTGTGTTTTAGTAATACTAGTTTCAGGCTTTGTGGATGATTTCGTAGTGCGATTTTGATCAACAAACTTTCCTTTGCATATCCTTTTTGATGCTGTGCAGAATCTAGTGATTTTATTATAGATTAGCCTGGGTAGCCTGTGTAACGCGGGTTTTTGGGAGGTGGTGTTCAAGGAGTGGAAAGTCTCAATGTGATTTACAATATTTTCCTATTGTACATTGTATGTAATCTGGTTTTTACAAGCAAGAGATTGATTAGTAGTTGGTATATCACCGAGAATGGTTTTGACCTTTTACGTCACCCCGTTTACTGGTTAATCAAGATCAGTTTAACGTCCTTATCCGAGAAGACGCGAAGCCTAACAATAATAAATCGAAGGTAATTCTCCTCAATGATTTCAAGATTCTGAGTGATGGTCCGGCTAATTAGGGTTCGAATCCACTGCCTCCACGTTAACAGTCCAACATGCACTCTCCCAACTGAGCTAAGCTGCCAATCGATTTGAAAACGTTAATGATTTCTAGCTCAGTTTTGGTGTTTTCCTTGATTTCATTTAATTTTTCTATTATCATATGGTTATTCTGGTCGAAACGATTAGTGGAAAATAAGACTTGCATCTAGAACAATTTTCTAAAGATCAGGGTGTGACTGGCAACTCATATACACTACTACTAAAGCTTAATTTAATTATTACTTACGCGTAATAGAGGAATATATCAGGTTTCCAAATGTCTTCCATCAACATGCGAATCTGACTTATGTTACTGTATTCAGATGAGTTCCACGCCAGTCGAGTATCATTCCATCGCTATATATACACATAATATAATAATAATAATATAATATAATATATATACACATATGTTCAATTATTTGTTTTCATGAGTTTTTAATAATGTTGTAACTGAACATGCTGTGGGTGGTGTTACACGGGTTGTTGCGCGAAAAATCAATGTCGTGAAACATAGCTCAAAGGAAGACGTTTTGTGAAATATTTCGCTTTACAACACTTGCAAGTTTTGACTTTAAAGACTTGCAACGCAAGATGACGAATATTCTGCAAATCGATATGTGTGTAACATGACCACTGGCGATTTGATTCGCAACAAAATGGCCGCGGATGAACAAGACGGAGTGCAGCAACTTCTATAAATGTCTAGACTTAAATGAAGCAGACAAAATAAGCTTTTGAAGTTGACAAAATAAAATGCTTGTAAAGAAGAAAACTAGGCAGCTATGATTGAGTTTGCAGCGCGTGAACTGAGTGTTAAAATAATTGTCGGGCAAAACATTGTCCCGTGTAACATGACCCAAAGAATCGACAACGAAATGGCGCTGAAGCGTTATGCGAAAAATTGGCTTTGCAACTTGTCCAGTGTAGCATCACCTTTAAAGAATAAAAAAACACATAAAAAACAAAACACAAAAGCAAAGCACAACGAAACACAACGCATGCAACAACCATAACAAGAACGAGGACGGGGACGGTACTGAAGTGTCTATTACGATGACGACAACGACAACGATAATGGTGCCTGCAAGATCGATATAGCAGCACTGGAAAAAGAAAACAACACCTGCATACTTCTAAAAGGAACAGTTTTCCACGGAGGAAAGATATGGGAAAAAAAACAACTAAGAATTAATTAAAAAAAAAAAAGACTACAAATACTACGCCAACTTACTATTCGAAACCATACATTGAAGCTCACTTCTTCTTTTTGAACATCCTATCAGAACCAAGAAAATTTCAATAAATAATGTTTAGAATACTGTACATATCATCTTGGGATGATCTTAGCAGTCGAGTATCATTCCATCGCTATATATACACATATGTTCAATTATTTGTTTTCATGAGTTTTTAATAATGTTGTAACTGAACATGCTGTGGGTGGTGTTATACGGGTTGTTGCGCGAAAAATCAATGTCGTGAAACATAGCGCAAAAGACGACTTTTTGCGTAATATTTCGCTTTGCAGGTGCAATGGGTGTATAGACTTGAATTGCATATCACTTCATTGTCAAGATCTTCCACTACCAAAACAATTGATTGTGAAACGGGACTATGAAATGATAAAAGAACACTATTAAAGTTATTCAAGCGTGTATTCGCAGAATTCGATCTGAATATATACTTACCATACTTATGAGATTTGTTAAAGCAACACCAACTTGGACCTTGACTGACTTGTCAAAATGGTAGTGTTCACTGTAATTACTAAGAAGATGCTGTCTTAATCTGTACTCGGGGTCACTCCGTTCTCTCATATCTTCGATAAGTAAAACATACTAAGGTATAAATTAAGATCTTTGAAATCTAATGCAATTGTTTGAAATCATTATTACGAGTATAACCTCGCCTGACAAGTGAGAGAGCCGACTCATTCTACTAGCAGAGAAGAATTGGTAATCTTTTAGTTACAGCTAATAGTCTAGAATGATTGTTTAGCATGTCATCGTCAAGAACAACAAAAGCATTGTTTTCAATTAGCAAAAGAGAATATTTTAAAATAAATTTGTATTTTTAGTGATATATTGAGCATTTGCATATCTGTTTTCACTACCTGTAAGGGCCAGAGGAATGAAGACTGCCACTACAAACCAGGCTACAACAGTACTCGCTACCATGTCCGTCGAACTCAATTGCTGTAGGTTGAATTCATAAGCAAAGTTGTTGGGCAAGGTGCATGGGATAGATTCGAGAAAGGGCACTGCGAACTTGCAAGCATCTGCATATTTGCTCATACTGGTCATCATGCAAATAATATCTAGGTTATGTTATTAGATGCATGCATTTTGTTATATAAGTCAACTACATTTAACAAATACTTACGAAACAACTTCGTTTTGTTATGCCGTCCTCCGTACATATGTTGAGTTGAATTGCATCTGCTCGAAGTAAGTAGGTTAAGTGCATTGTCATGACAACCTCAAAAGTACCTGCAATTATTCTTTGTATTTTTAAATTAGTTTTCTTTCTTTTTTTTTTTTTTTTGGAAAATTTCCAAATTGAATTTTGGACCCTAACCATAACCTTATTAGCAGAGAAGAGGCAAATTCATATTTAATTTAGGAAAATAATCTGATGAATCTGAAAACTCAAATTGGGTTTAAAAGTTAGCTAAGCAGTCGGTAGTTAAATAGCTAAATGATAGTTAAGGTATCTGGGGACCCTAAAAATCGATGTCCATAAAACGCCTTATCATGATAGCGAGCGAAATATTATAGTTACTACTATATAAGTATACATTTTCTTGAAGCTGAATAGATGGAGATTACAATGGTATAACTGAAATCATTTTGATTAAATTAATTCCTATTTTTTTAGATAAGTGTTTAGTGATTTTCGACCGGCACTTTTTTCGAAGTTCCAGGAACACGGGATTTCAATCGATTTTGTTGAAATTTTGCATCAATGTAGCTTCACATTTTGAAACAAAAATTGTGTCTCAGTTTTTTGATATCTTGCGGCGTTTGTGAATTATTACCGATTTAAGCCGAAAAAAGCTAAAAATTTTCAGTTTTTCGATTTTCAGTTTTAAAAACAAATATTTTTGCAAAGAGAGCGTTAATAAAAAAATGAGACACCCTTTTTGAGTTCGTTCTTTCCTTTAAACGATAATGTAATTTGTTAGTTTGTGCAAAGTAATCCTGTGTTCCTGGAACTCCACGAAAAGAGGCGGTCAAAAATCCTAAAACAACCACTTAAAAATAATCAATAGATCGCACCAAAACAATTTTTGTACCATTGTAATTTCCATTTATTCAGCTTCAAGAAAATATATACTTATGTAGTAGTAACTATAATAGTTCGCGCGTTATAAGACATTTTCAAACATCGGTTTTTAAGTTCCCCTGATACCTGAAATAAGTGATATTTCTCTTAGATGGTCTACCTGGGTTTCTAAATAAATTAGAAGAAAATTCAAAGTCGTGAAAATAATTAACAAATAATTAAAATGGTCCACATATATATTGACAAACAATGGGGTATATCAAAATCGCTACAGACAATCCTAACTATATATCGATTTGTGGTGTAGTAACTTTTCTAATTTGCTCAGAAACACGACCATGCGCGAGGCTTGCTTATCATTTTAAATAAGATAATACAATGTGTCTCCACAATTGAGTCAAACGGCATCGTTTTTACTGTTAGAGGAATCATTTGGATTTGATTTCGATGAGGTAAAAAAACATGTCGTGAATATCTCGGAGCTTTTGGATATCAAGATTGGCAACATTTGGTTAGTTTTATATGGGGTAATTTGCTTCTAAATATCCAACTGTTGTCTGTTCAACGATTGATTTTTAACACCGTAAAGCTGTGACGAGAAACGGACGATAGCACTTCGTAGCACTCCTACAGTCCACAAATAATTCACTTTTTACTATAGACACATCGACGCACCTTACTCTCGTAGTTTACAAGTTTTTTCCCATACAATACTATACAAGAATTATTAAGGATCAGTGGAAAACTGCTTTTTAAGGGGCGCTCGACGATCGAAATGAAATATTTCAGATCCTAGCTAAAAAGAATAGTCACATTTAAATTATTATTATTATTATCATTTTTATTGACACACAGTAAAATACATTTTTACATGATTTTCTGGTAACATCCCTAGTCAAGCTTTTACCTAAACAGTTGGTGTTCATTTGTACATTTTTTTGTTCTTTTTACGAAATGTTCACATTTCATTTTTTCAGATTATTGTTATTATCATTATTATTATTTTATTTTATTTCAACTCAAGTAAGTTTTTACAATTTCACCGGGTTTAAACTATAAACCTTGGGTATAATCTGGCTAATTACAGTGATAATGTTTTTCTTAAAATACGAGCTGTTCCTAACAATGCTTCTTTTTGACATAGTTCTATTCTTAAGGTAATTCCGTAGTAATAGAACTAGCCAGAGAATTTTGATAAAACTTTCTACTGTAAAACATTTTGAGTTTTTTATCAAAAATATAAAATAAAAAAATGGGGTCACCGTATTGGATTTCGCGAGAAAAAATTTTAAACTATACCCACTTTTGTCAATTTAGCGTCTAACATTCGAAAATGGGCATCATACATAAAAGTACCTCTTGACTGAGATTGGTCAATACCAAATACTTTTAATGTGCTTAAATGTACTTCTTATACATTGGGCTACCGATGTAAAGCAAAAGATTTTCACTAAAATTTAACAGCGAAGAGAAATAAAGCAAAAATTAACAAAATGTTCGAATTTTTACGGGCCTCATTAACGCTTTGAACGAAACATTTTTCGAAATAACGAAAAATCTAGCCATATAATTTTGTCATCGATCACATATGTTTTAAAAACATGATTTCAAATGATATTACGAAATAAAAAAGATAGGTGCCCGTATTGGTTTGCGAGATATTTTGAGAAATATTCTCAAATTTCAATAATATCAAGGATTTTCCGAGAGAGGAATGGGGCGAGTTTAAAGAAATTCGTAGTTTTACGCTTGAAAATGTGAAAACTGTTCGTATTTTAACGTTAAAATGTTTCTCAGACATAGCTCTGTATCAATTGATGATAAGAAATGTAAAACTCTAAAATTCGAAATATGCGCAGAACTGTGCGCAGTGCAAAACTACGAAATTACCTTAATGTCTCTGATATCTTGCTCACATTCTTTATCATTCCTTTTCTGATTAGACCAAGTTAATTACTTGCATGTCCCACATTCTAGCTAGTTCAATTTCTAGGTCCTTATATTTAGATCTTTTTTCAAGTTCTTTCACTCCTAAGTTGTTGTCGTTTGGTATTGCTATGTCTATTAAGTAGCATGTTTTTTCAACCTTACCTTTAATAATGATGTCAGGTCTGTTCGCAGCAATCTCTCTGTCTGTATGTATAAAAATGTCCCACAGTATTGTTGTACTGCTACTGTCCAATCATACCAATTCCTAGCAACTTCGAAATCATTCTTCTTACAAATGGTCCAATGGATGTAACTTTCTAGTTTGTTATGCCTTTCGAGATACTCTTGTTTCGCCAGCGCAGGACAACTTGCAACGATGTGGTCAGTGGATTTATTATGCTTGTTACATTTTGGGTCTGTTCCATCCTTGATTATTTGACTTTGGTAGAGTCTTGTTGTTAGACTACTTTAATCTTGTGCTGCAATAATGAAGCCTTCCGTCTCTCCCTAGTGACTACTTCTTAGCCAGTTGTTAGTGCTTTCGATGTCTGCGTCAGCTTTTTCTAGTCTTTGGCGATATTGGCCATGCATTGGTTTGTCTCTCCATTTCTGTTGCATCTCTTCATGATATCGCTTTTTCAATTGATTTTTCAATTTTCTCACATTTCCTGTTGCTGTTATGCCTTTGCTGTATTTATTTGCTTCTTTCACAATGGATGACGTTTTCTTTGCGTTTTCGTGTTGGTATACTATTTTGATTTAGCTGTCGTCTTTTTCACTCAAATACTTGTCTAGTCCTACTGTTGAAAGTTTGTATGTCATTTCAAGCTGCAGCAGTCCCCTTCCACCTTCTTTCCTGGGTATATATAGGCGCTCAACATCTGCTCAGGGATGGTGCATGTTATATATAGTAAGCATTTTCCTGGTTTTACGATCATTTCTTCTAAGGTCATTCAACGTCCAGTTTATAATATTAAAACTGTAACTAACTACAGGAACCGATAAGCTGTTAATTGCAGTGATCCCGTTGATTGAGTTAAGCTCGCTTTTGAGAATCATCCGTATTCTTCTGTAGTACTCTTTGCGGACGTCTTCTTTCATTTGTGCATGTTGTTTTCCATTCTTCTCTTTCACACCGAGGTATTTATAGAACCCTTCTTGGTTTAGATCTTTGATGGTTATATCCTCATTGAGTTTGATGTTATTCGAACTGATTAATTTGCCTTTGATAAATGTTGCCTTAGCACATTTGTCTAAGCCAAAGTCCATTCTAATGTCTTGACTGTATTGTTTTACGGTGTGTGGAAGTGTTTCTAGTTGGTTGTTGTTACGGGCATACAACTTCAGATCGTCCATGAAGAATAGATGACTGATCTTTTCATTGTAGATATCATACCCACACGTAGTCTTATTTAGTTGGTTACTCAAAGTGCAATACAAAATAGAAGTGGGGAATATGAATCTCCTTGAAAAATGCCATTGTTTATATGTATTTCGTCAGATCTAATTTAGTTATCATGTGACAGTATAATATTTGTTTTCCATTGTGACATTGAAAATTGCAGAAAGTTCCTTGTTACGTTATCCGCGACGCACCACACATACTGTATGTGTATAGTTGTCCGCGACGCACCACACATACTGTATGTGTATAGTTATTCGCGACACACCACACATACTGTATGTGTATAGCTATCCGCGACGCACCACACATACTGTATGTGTATAGTTATTCGCGACGCACCACACATACTGTATGTGTATAGTTATTCGCGACGCACCACACATACTGTATGTGTATAGTTATCCGCGACGCACCACACATACTGTATGTGTATAATTATCCGCGACGCACCACCCATACTGTATGTGTATAGTTATCCGCGACGCACTGAGGGGAATTCAAACTAGTGAATAAATACCCTATTTAAAGATAAAGTCATCTGCTATTGCTCATGCATAAGGTTGGCAGGAATTCAACCACAATCCTAATTGAAAAGTACAAGGGAAGCATGCAGGTCTGTCTGTCCGTTCGTCTGTCTGTCCGTCTGACAGTTTGTCTATAAATCTGTCTGTCTGTCCGTCCATTCGTCTCTATGTTTATCTGTCTGTCTATATATCATAGGCTATTATCACAAGCCAAGGATCACAAACCATAACACAATATAAGCGACAGTTTGTCTATAGATGTGTCTGTCTGTCCGTCCATTCGTCTCTCTGTTTATCTGTCTGTCTATATTATAGGCTATTAGCACAAGCCAAGGATCACAAACCATAACACAATATAAGCGACAGTTTGTCTATAGATGTGTCTGTCTGTCTGTCCGTCCGTTCGTCTCTCTGTTTATCTGTCTGTCTATATCATAGGCTATTATCACAAGCCAAGGATCACAAACCATAACACAATATAAGCGACAGTTTGTCTATAGATATGTCTGTCTGTCCGTCCGTTCGTCTCTCTGTTTATCTGTCTGTCTATATATCATAGGCTATTATCACAGGCAAGGATCACAAACCATAACACAATATAAGCGATGTTGGGATATACTCTTTTGCATTTGCGGAAGAAATTAATTGCACTGTCTTTCTTTCAAACATACAATGTTTGTTTTATTTGTGAGCTTGTGTAAATTGAACTATTCTGTAAAGTAGTGATTCACCAGCACGGACAACATTGTTCCACTATATAAACATTATATATACAGTGTACTGAGTACACTGTCGAAACGTCACCTTTAAAAGTTCGACTTTGGGGTAGCAAAATCGTATTTTTGCATTAATTTCCATTCTTATTAAAAGGTTTACTTTATTTTAAATGTATGTTAATATTGCCATTTTATCATATCATACAATTATGATTTCATTGTTCTCTATGGTCCTTGTTCGACTCTGTTAAATTTGATTCAGCCATTGGTGTAGCAGAGAGTTTCCCAACTTTATTTCAGTGTTGTTTATGCATTTCTCATTAAATTACTTGTACTTGTTTGTTTTTGTTTTTGTTCAATGTACTTTTGAAGATGTTTGTGCCGCCTTTTTGTACACATAATATGCAAAAATGTCAGATTGGTTCGTTTTTCATTTTAAAACCCACTCTTTAAATGAAAGGGAAAGCGGCAACATCGCTACAGTTCATTCCCAGCTCTATCTTAAAACGATTAATTGCAAATAGATTATTCGGTTAAATAAACTTCGTATCTTCATTCGTTCGTTCCCCTCGATTTTGTTTCAGCAATTCCAAGATGTCCTCAATTTTCGACTCTACACTAACAAGTCTCTGTTCCATATTTTCAATCCGCTGACAAGCATTTAGCGACCAATTGAAATTTCTGTCCGTTGATGAGGAAGACTCCGGAAGACTCACCCCAATATCTCCATTCAACTTGGTGGGAGGGTTTAATGTTAAAGGTATTTCTTCTTCGGATATTTCATTTTGATCTTTGAACTTGTCTGTAGTTGTTAGATCGATGTTTAGATGTGAAATTCCAATAGGAGCTCCGAGGGCTAACGCTGACCAGGGACCGTGGGCTATTAGGCCACCACCTTTCTGAAATTACAACGAATAGGTGATGAGCATAGGCCGGTACACTAAGTGAGGAGGTATATCAAAGTACAAATTGCATGCAATTAAACGGTCAAAAAACTACAAATCAAAACACGCAAAAAATAATGATAATATAATAATAAAAAACGAACAAACAGGCAGACAAAACTGACAATAAAAACTGAAAAAGACATATCGTATTCTAGGTAGTTTATTCTTACTGGGCAACATTTGCCAAGGTCCATAGTATACGCATAGTTTGTCATCAAGTCTTTTATCTCTGGGAAGTTTCGTGCCAAAGCAAATATGTCAGCCCACGAAACATAATGTACTTCCGTGAATGTACGAGCCATCAACGACGCATCAGCTTTGGCATTATGTTGGGCTTCCTTTTTCGCATAACTGCATCCTACACTATCTCCTTGACCTGGAAGTATACAGAAAAATATAACAAGTCTATTAGTTATTGCCGTGTTTGAATTTGTAAAGTTCAGAAAATAAGCATATTAACCGTTTAGAAATAAATGAAAATAAATAAATGTGAGGTGTTTATATAGCGCATTTCATACATCTCAATGCGCTTTACAATTTTTTTATCTATTTATACGGGCCGCTATTTAAGGCGCAATTTTTGCTGCCACGCGGCTTACAATCTTGAGGGGTTAGTAGTTAGCGTGAATTAGTATGATCAGGCCACACACACCGGGAATTCTCTACTCTTTTCGAACAGTAGTGTGTCCTTAACGTCCCTCTAATACAAATTAGTGAATGAAGTGTAGAGAGACGGGGCCTCCGGTTTTACGTCGTTATCCGAGAGGACGTGAAGATCTTACAATATGTAGATGGAGAAACAAAGGCAGCAACTTTTCCTCAATTATTTAATTGACCCCCGAGTGTTGGTCCGGCCACAGGGATCGAACCCGTGACCTCCCGCACTGTAGTCCGTTGCTCTACCTACTGAGCTAATCGGTCGGCGGTTAGAAATCGAGATCCAAATTTGCAATTTAGAAATCGAGATCATGGTCGACAGTTGAAAATTACAAAACTACAAGATTGCGAGGACAATACTTCTTCAATAGACTTGAATGAGGTCCCTACGTGGGACCGTCGTCTTCATAGAAACCGAGAGTTCACACGAATCGCTTGTCACTAACAACTAGTCTAAGAGACCTCTTAGTGAATGCTGCATTTCATTAGTTTAATATTTGGCCTAAAGGTGTTTGGAAAACTCATTTTACATAAAAGAGGCTATTTATCTGCATGACTGAGACATAAAAATAAACAAGATGACAAAAGTTGCAAAAAAAAAAAAAAAAAAAAATTAAGAAGTTAACACAAAATTACTGTACGTTATGACTACGTTTCTAATATTGTGGTTGAGTGGTGACAAGAAGATATCAATTTAATTTCAATACGAAAACATAATAAGTTGTATTTCTGGATTAAATTTCAATTTAAAAATATACATAATATAAATCAACATCTTAGAAACTTCATTATTATCATTAAGAGGTAATTTTTAAAGCAAGAGCCTGCTATTACTTTTCTTGAAGTCATCTTCCTCCAAATTCGATGTAAACAGAAATGAAAAGATACGAAAATATAAAATTGAGCGGTGAAAAAAATAAGAGCTCACGTTTTACAGTCACGCTAAGATGACCTTTGACCAGATCTAAATAGTTAATGAAATATAAAGCATGAACCTTGTTGTATCTATAAGAAGCTTCTGCAAATGATCTTCAGCCAAAATGGATTCAATAGAAACAAAAAGGTGAACGAAGAATCAGTAAATACGCTTGCTCAGGCTCGCTTTGCTGCGGTAGCAAGATCGTGGGACTCAAATACAACTCTCTCAATGCATTGACCCTCAAGATCGTGTGACCGAAATACAATACCTCAAAGAAACTCGCAAAGGATCCTGGAGGGCTCAAAATTTTGATTTCAGCTGCCTAACTACTCAATTATAATGCTGCCTTGCTACGATCGCTCAGGCTCGCTTCGCTGCGGCAGCAATAAAATTGAAGTAGTTTTTTTTCATAAGTCAATTTGTCTATCTCATCGGCGTGTCCCATCTTGTAATAAAGCTTATTGTTACAACAACTAACATATGAAAAACACTAGCTACGCACAGAGAACTTTTCTCACCGAGGATCGATATAGATTCTCCTCCTTTGATGACGTCAACTGTGCCGAGGTTGAAGAAATAAATATAATTCATGACGTCACCTTCTTTTATAAGGAAGTAACTAGGAAGGAAGTTCTTGATGTTAAACTTGAGAGATAAAGCTCTAAGGCAGCTCTCACTCATGTTGTCAAACATGGAACAACGTGAGAACACTTCACGATGGATTTGTGCACATATATCTGCCTGGAGACTTTCAGGAAATCTTTGAAGAACCTGCATGGCGAAGAAAAGTTGTGGATAAGTAGGATATTCACATAAGTCCTTTAAGGTAGTTTGGGGGTAACATCAGCATAGTAGGTCTAGAGTTAGGGTTAATGTTAGGGTTAGGGCGTTGTGGAGTGGTAGGATATTCACATAATTCCTTTAACGTAGTTTGTGGGTAACATGGGAATAGTAGGTCTAATCGAAAATTGGTTAATGTCATTTTACATCAATTGATGGTTTTCATTGAAATCATAAAAAATAAACTTTAACTAGGAATTTGATTAGAATTTGAGACGTTTCCTATTAAAATACACTTTAAAATTTATATTTCTACAAGATATGCAGTCACAGTATTTTTTGTTGCAAAGATATCAATTATTCATCATCGTATACAACATTGTTATACCAAGATGGAGAACTGTCATGTAAGTTAAAATAACCATTAAATAAACAGTTGTTTTTGTACGTATTTGTAAACGTGTGTTATTTTTATGCGTTCAGTTGTCTATGGCTTTCGTCGTCGCTGAGCAAAGTTTTGGCGACGACAGCTTACCTGATCTAACCGTTGGTCTTTCTGTGAAGACCATTCATGAGTAAAGTATTCGATCAAAGAGTTTTGCATTTCTTGAGGTATATTATGCAGTCTGATGAACTCTTTGATGACTTTGTTATCTCTATGATAACGAGCTGTTCTTGAATACAGTCTTTGTATAATGGCAGTCATGTTACCAAATATAGCAGCATACATCAGAGCTAAAAATAGAAAAAAGCCATAACTGGATATTAAATCTTAACAAAAAGAATTTTTTTAAATACAAAAAGTCAACGACTCTTCGACGTCAAAGACAAAATATAATATGAGTTGAAGTCAAAAGTCAATACGGTTTGAAAACGAAAATGTTTTTACTATCACTCCAAATTCAGTAAGGAAAACGCTGGCCAAAAGAAAACAACAAATGTTTATTTATTTTGCAGTACTCAGTTGTCGTAACACTGATACCTTCTCTGTTCGACAGCCTCGGCCTATGTTATTGTATTGTTGGTATTACTGCTGGATCGTCCATCTGGCATTCATATTAGTTACACCTAGCTAGTGTATTCACAGGGAGCCCGGCAATTGGGATAATGCCGACTCCACTTCAATAGCCACAGGGAGCCCGGCTTACGAGATGATGCGATTCAACAACTAGAGGTCATGTAGCGTGCAAACCAGTCGGCCGATTTTAGCGTAAGCCATTTGATAAGAACTGTAATAAAACACCACTATTTACTCACACTAGTTAAGTAAATAGCGGTGTTTTATTACAGTCCTTATCAAATGGCTTACGTCACAATCGGCCGACTGGTTTGCACGCTTCGTGACCCCAAGTTGTTGAGGAGGCATTATCCCGTAAGCCGAGCTCCCGGCCTGTGGTGTATTCTTCAATTAGTGCTGTTCTGACGACTCATACACTCGAACGCTTACCGCCATGTACTTTTGCTCTCGTCGATCAAAATTTCGATTATCAACCGAATAAAAACTAACCAATCGTACAAACGTCGTTAGGAGTAAAAACAAGCGATAAACGAGTGTTTGAGAAAAAACGGAAAAATTGCAGTAACCTCAGCTAATACTAACCTCCAACTAGCATCATCAAAACTGCAAACACTTTTTCGTAGTTAGTATTAGGAGAGACATTACCAAAGCCAATACTCGTCAGACTCGTAAGCGTGAAATACAATGATGTAATATATCGACTGGTAATGTCAAGGTCTACAGGATCCTCTGTCCCATTGGTACATTGAGAACCCTTCATTTGTCGTGCAAGTGTATTAATCCAACCATAGCCGTATTTAGTCTCGGTTTGACCAATATAGTGCCATATGCAAGCTAGCCAATGAGCAACAAGAGTAAAGAGGCATGTGAGTAAGACAACTACAGCGAGCCCATACTCCGAGTAGCGGTCTAACTTGCGTGACACTCGTACCAGTCTTAATAGTCGAGCTGATTTGAGAAGGCCGGCTAGAGAGGCAGTCTAAAACGAAATGATTTGATAAATAAATACTACTGGATGAGCGTTGAGCAGACAATCAAATCTGTAAATAACTCGACAAACAAACGGAGGAATGATTGAGTGAGCAAGAGCAGCAGGGATGAATAATCCAGTAGCTGGATAAACAACTCACGCAAAAGAAATGAGACAAACGATGATATAAAAGAATGAATGAAAGGAAAATGATGAGTTGGAGCAATTAATGAGTGCATAATATGAAAGTACAGGGGCGGCGGAACAGTAACAGCCATGGGGGAGGGGGGGGGGGGGAGGGGCACTATAAGCTCCCACCCCAAAATCACATAACAAATTTTTTTTAACTGTGTAAGCTAATGCATTAATGTCTTTTAACCAAAACTATTTTGGCCCGCCCAGTTCCGCCGCCCCTGAAGTATGATCAGAAAAATGTCAAAGAAATTTATCAGTGACTGCATGAATGAAAAGATGCATGGAAAAAAAGATTAAATTAAACATAAAAATAACATAGTGGATTTGCGAATGATCATTCTTACTGTGAACAAAATAGAGAATAACATAATGATGCAAATTGGAAAAAAATTCCCTTTTTCTGTTTCAGAGAGACTCCTAGGTTATAATTAGCATAAACCTTAATGAAATAGATCAAAAAGTAATTAAAATAGGCATTGGTCTTGACATAAGATATTAAAAACCTTTCGGCTATTGTGACTCGTAAAGAAAGTCAAGGGTAAATTAAAAAGCCAATGTTAATAAAAAAATATCAATAAACCTTAGATTCACAAGACCTTTATGTCAAAATGACACAGAACGTTGAAAAGAAGCTAAAATCAATCTTTTTGATGGATCAAAAACCATTTCAGTTATTTTTTTGCGTTAAAACCCTAGCCCTTAGAAATGGTTAATAACGCGTACGAGGAACACGAGATCCAGTGCATGGCATTACATTTTGGCGAATTTATGTTCTCAGGAATCGATCACTGTCGTCTTAAGAATTAAGATCACAATTTAAAACGAGATCAAAACTTTCGTGACTTAAGAGTTTACGGATCCGATTCTAAGCCCTAAGAGCGGGATAAATTAGTTACTACCGAATAGCTTTTAAAACACGGTGTTTCCAGTATGTAAGGAGGGCATTTGAAAATGAAAATATTCATTTCTATAATATAACATTAAAGTGAGACAGTAGACTAAAAACAACATGCATAACATAGTTAATAGATGTAATTGTCTTTCTTGTTTTTGGCAATTGAATTGGATGATTGGTTTAATCAAATGCAAATCTTTGTCAGGAAACGTGACCAAAATGGATAATAAGTAAATTCTCTTTACGTTTATCCCATAATTCCTAATCACATGAATAGTAAATTCCGATATCTGCTTTAAAATCAGGTGTGTCTTTGGGAACAGGTACGCAGAAAGAGGTGCAATGACATCAAAAAACTGAAATACGAAATTAAAAATGTGTTTGTATGTATTTTTGTTTATTTGAATGTTTTGTCTATTTAGTTGTCTGTTGTACTTCAGTGGCGGCGGAACAGTAACAGCCATGGGGGGGCACTATAATCCCCCACCCCTCCCCTCCCCACCCCCACCCCAAAATCACAAAACAACTTTTAACTGTGTAAACACATGCATTAATGTCTTTTAACCAATATTTTGTGGGGGGGCCGAGCCCCCCCAAAATATTTTGTGGGGAGCCCGTGCCCCTCCGGCACCCCCGGTTCCGCCGCCCCTGTACTTGTTTGTATGTATGTATGTTTGTGTGTCTGATTACATTTAGCTGGTTTTTTATGTTCCAGGCTTTAAGAAAAAATGTTGATAACAAGACTTATCTCTGTTCAGCCGGGACAATACACCTAGTGTCATCCACACCTCAGAAATCCTATGACAAATAATGTCAATTAAAGTTTAATTTATATTTAATAAATCAAATATAATTTTGTGTAGATTATTATTTATATTTACATGCGAAGTTCTATTTCAAAGACGGACATATTATGAATAGGAACTTGTCATACTATTAAGGACGTTCCGTTCATCGTTGACTGATATTTTTTCCTTCATTTTTTTTCTTCACATAAGGGACCGGTCATTATTTATCGCCTGAGGGGAGGGCGGAGGATTTTTTTGGGGAGGAGTTTTATTTTCATAAAAGCAAAAGGGGGGATCAGATGGAAATGACAGCTTTGAAAGGGAGGATCATTTACAATTTTCGTTTACAATTTTCCTTTGTAAAGGCTAAACTCGAGACCAGTGACCTAAAATCGCTCAAAATTGCTTACAATCGCGCAAAATTCTTAAAATTGCTACAAAATTGCTGAAAATCGCTCAAATTGCTTACAATCGCGAAATATTGTTTAAAGTTGCTCAAAATCACTCAAAAATGCTTTAAATCGATCAAAATTGCTTAAAATCGTTCAAAATTGTCTACAATCGCATTGCCTGAAATAGCGTTTAAATCGCAACAGATTAATAGTAAGACAGAGTAAGATGTTTGAAAATTGGTATATCCTCAACGATCTGAAAATAAATTTTGATATAATGCAAACAAGTATAAAATGTATATATTAATATTATTTTCTCTACCTATGAGGAGGGATCATCACAGTTTTATGATACTGAAGGGGGGAATCTGTTAAATTTTACGGTGTCTAGATAAATAGGGCGATAAATAATGACCGGTCTCTAAGACCCATTTATGGTCGATTGAAAAACAATTGAGAATTGTTTTTTTGCATTTTATAGTCAATTTGCTACAAAAAGAACAAATATTAAACATCAGTTACGCTGTAAACGATAAATCATTAGAACCCAGTCTCCGCATGGTATTCAAGATGGCCAGATTATTTTTATCTTTGGCGTAAGATATCTCGAAAACGAAGTCGATGACCCCTATTGTTTTTCTTTCGTGAAATGAAGCTCTTTATTAAGACTACAACATATGCGAAACACAAATGACATTCTTGGAACGAAGAACAGTACACTTTATTCTTTGAAAATGGCAGTGTTTAAATACGCACGTTTTTTCAGGAAAATACCCCATTTTCTACGCCTTGCACCTCAAAAACAAACACGGTGGAACAAAAGAACACGGAAAGCGAAAAAAATGACATTCCTAATGAACTTCTGATTTCTTACTAGAAACATGTAGGTGCAGAAATAACATAAATTATTAAAAACATAGAGGTTGTAGATAAAAAATGTCCAGTATGTAAAGTATGTAAAGGGAATATTGACAAAATTGCATTTCAAAATTGTAAGTTCTTTCTTGTTTTGGGGTTAATATTTTAATTTAAGTTATATTTTAACTCGGCCCTAGCCCCCGTCCCAGTGTTAACTCCGATCGGAAAGCGGGGAATTATAAGATCCCTTTTCATTTTTGAATTTCTCGTTCAATTTCACTTTTATCGATAAATCCGTCAATTTCTTTTTGCCTTCTATTATCATAGGGGATTGGTACTCTATTGAGTACGTTATTATAAATGTTTGTAATTCGCTCAGCTACATGCATATTGACCTTCGACTATAAGTGCTAATATTTACTTTAAACAACTGAAGATGGCTGTACTTGTAAACAAAAATGATAGTTTTTGTTTCTGTCTTGTTAGTATAGTAGTTATGCTGTTAGATAATTAAAATTAGTATTTTATGACAGAAAAAAAACGCTTAATTTAACGAAAAATCTGAAAATCGGGATAAAAATGAGATTCGTGTTATTGATATTTCCGAATGCAAGAGCGTAATTAACTTGGGTTAGGGCTAGCTAGGCTAACTCTTAAATATTTATGATAATTCTATGATTGTATTTTTTACTTGATCAATTAAATATTATCCTATAAACATTTTTTTTGCTTAGTTGCACTTGGAAGAGCAGAAAGTTAGCCTCAATACCATAGTTTTAAATCGCTGGTCGAATTATAAGTGGTTTTCAGATAAGATAAAATGCAAAATAAACATGTTGAATTTACTCATGTTGAGCACAAGCTTTCACTGTCGTGAGTACGTTTTTTACAGCGATAAAGCTAAGTAAAATTTCAATTTATCTGAATCCTCGTTTTTATTTATTTTTCTGTTTAAATTAGTTAATTTTCAAAAAACCTTTGGCTTCACCATACTCGTTTTTTTAATTTTTATAGTATAATCACATTTTGCATATTTTTGTTCTTTGAGTAGTATGGCATCTAACGATAACCAAAATATTTTGACAAGTTAGAGTTAAAAATGAATAACGAATTCTCAGCAGCATACTCTAACTCATTTGAATTTAAAACCGTGCCAGATGACCTAAACTTGTATTCATTCTTTTAGTTTAAACTGAAGCTAACAACCAGATGAACAAAACTATATTGTACAAAAATACATCTATTAACAAGCTTGTACCATTTGATCTTGGTATTTTGATAATAATATATACTTAATCATAACGAAGTCCGACAAGTCCAACTGAAGAAATATTCGTTTGGAACAACCAAGAATTCGCTTTAATCGTAGATCTATTGTCAATTCGATGAGCTTAGAAGTTATCGTGGTCGATAGCAAGTGCGCTTGTAAGGATGGTTTTATGTAGCTTATCAACGGTTTCGTGGTTACTGTACAAAATATACAAATTCAACATGACACTTACCCCTTCAATGACGAAAAATTCAAATGGTATAGCAGCCAATAGGTCGATAACAAACCAAGTCCGCAGGTAGTTACAAGCAATCATTCGAGGATCTACAACCAATTCGTCAGTGCCTTTTCTTGTGTATGTTGATCGGAAATTGATCAAAATGTCAACGATGAACATTAAATCTACTATTAAATTAGCAATCGCCATATAATAGCCTTTTTTCAGTTGTACAAACGGCGAAGGCCGGGCAGTCAGTGCAAACGCTGCAGTATAAGGAATTTCGATCGCCGTGTAGATTACAAGTATTAGTACAAACCAATCCCAGGTTGCTTTGAACTTGGAATTATGAAGGATGATATGTTTCGGCAAACTTCGATGTTTCAGCTTAGCTCGAGCGTTAGACGACAACTGGTCTAGCTCCGACTGCTCAGCCATATCCTACGAAGAAAAATATATATATACAAAAAAGAGTCATCGACGGTTTGTATGTAGGAATTGCTTTCTGATCTATAATTTTGAAAACTTATTACTATACGATATACCTGTATTGTCGTTGAACACGATGTAAATAAATTGCCTGCATTAGACATGAATGTGTTTATTGTACGAAAACGATCGGTTGAAGCCATCCTGGTGGAGAATTACATCGAGCAACTAACTGGTCTGTCTAACTATTCTGAATAGCGGTGCCGGTTAATTGAAAAAAAACTGTTTATATCCGTGGCCACCTGCACCCACTGACTTTGCAGTATGTCATTTGAGGGCACCGAACACTGCCATCTTATTCATCCTTAAATAAATGTAAGGCTTAACTCGCACAATGCATAACTGAACAAATGCAATTTTAGAAAAAAACTCCCAGTGGCCGTTAAGTTTGGAAAATAAACTAATTGGCCACTGAAAAACTTTAAGGACCTCATGAAAGTCGTTTTGAACAGCTATTTTCTATGGTTTTGTTCTGAATAATTTAAGACTTTTAGGACGTTATTTTACATGCTGACTTGTGTTTCCGTCTTGAACCTGGAATATCAAAAAAGTGTCGCGACAAGAAAGCTAGAAAAATGTGTAATTTTTATATATATTGTGTTCAGAGAAAAACACACAAAGACTCAAAATGTCACTAGTATTCAAATTCAACCGTTTTGGAACTTGACCACATTAAACATTAATGATATTCTACAGAACTATAAAACAGCACAGAAAATGTCCACATTAATTTCCCAATTGATACAAATTTTTGAGCGGCAAAGAAAAAACGTTTTTGTGAAATCTATTTTTTCGGTAATATAATCTGCATTTTTTTTTTGGGGGGGGGGGGGAATCATGTTCTCTGGGCATCCGCATTAGTGCGCAATGCGAAATAGACTCAAAACAAATAAGCAACTATGAGTTTTATTTTGGTGTTAAAACTGAATGTAATAAACTTGTAAATACTTTGGATACATAACTGGATATTTTTTTACAAATAGACAAGATTGTGACAGATATATTCGCAAATTATTTAGCACATATCTGACTTAACTTTACATGACTTTTTTAAAGACCACTGTGAAAACTACCTTTGTTGATTTTTTTGAAAGTTCTTAGAATTTTCACAATAAGAAAAGAAAAAAAGGGGTACTCACTTACTCAAAACAAAATTAGCGCAAAACAATTACAAAAGCCCGTGAGCGCGATGAAAAAATATATTCAAAACAAGCTTAATTCTGCAATCGAAAGGTTACAAACTCGCATGTGAATTCAAATGCAAACTCCTTAAGCATATTCCTATCAATTTATTACAAGTAAGATTACCTGTCTTATTTTGTTATTCTTCGCCAACGAACAATCAAGTCTATCTCCACCTGCTTATCGTGCTCCCTGTTAATGTTTCTTCCTAAGAGAGGAATTCTTAACAACTGCACGTAAAGCAGGCAGAAAGCCAACGAAACCACCAATACGATTTTGAAGAGAGTGTCAAGTTTAAAAATCTCTTGAAACTGACGATAAGAAATGCTAAATGTGCTAATAAGAAGCTCCTTTTGAAATATTTACAACTAAAGCTTGTGGCTTTACAATAACTTCCGAACCGTAAATTAGTCGGTTACAGTAAAGTATCTTCAAGTACTCTTACTTACACACTAACAGTTCTCCAGGCAAAATATCGTTTTAAAATTTATTTTAAGAAACTGTTTATGCTGGTTATACTCATACCGATCAAGCCGGTATACATCGTGTTAACAAAGACCAATCTTATCTATAAAGTACGAGGCTTAACCTTCAAGGTAGTACCAGCGTGTTTTTAATCTTTATGATCATCGCATTACCGTGAATCCTGTACTGTATAATCATAAAGGTCCAGCCGTACAATAACAAACATGATGTGAAATGATTAGCCAGTTCTTACCTTTTTAGTGGGTAAAACAGAACATGACCCTGAACTACAAAAATCCATCTTGAATTGTTTTCTTTAAGACGGTGCCAGTTGAAAAACCGCCAATGCAAGAATTAAAATGTCATACTTATAGTCATGATTTTGCAAGTTTGATAAAGTAAACTCTCTTTGAGGTCGTGTTGGAATGCAAATGCAGGTTAGGCAAATTATTGTAACCTGCCAATGAATGATCGTTCATTGTTTTCAAGTATTCACATTCGAGCGCCTGTGCTCACTATAAACACTTAACTATCTCGTATCATAATAATGGTTGCTGAAGAGTTTAAAATGCGCCATATAGAGTTTAAAACGATTCCTTTAAAATAACACAGTCATTTTGTATAGATTTCTTACACGGTGTGCATTCAAAGTGACACTGGAAAATATAACGGCGATTTTGAACTTCAGCTCGCTGATGAAGTCAATTTAGGAATGAAATCGTGCAGAGCAATTAGTGTTAAAGTGAAATAACTAGCGGCTAATTCATTGTTAAAAAAACCGTAACTAATATTAATCATCAGTATTCAACAGTAGAAGAATTGGAGGGTTTCTTGGCTTAAGTTTCGTGTTGAGACTCAATAAAACATTCTGTCTTTAGATTTATTTTGGTGTTTCTTTACAGGTCTGCCTGAACAAAAACGGCGTCAATGTTTGTTTAAGAATATGACGATATATCTTCTTTCATTGTGTTTTCAGTGAAATAAAATATTGTTTTTTTCATTTTCACCCTTTCGCAATCATCCCTTGTTATAGTTTTTTTTCCCAGAATACTGCCGAGGAAAACCAGCAAAGGAAAAAATTGATGAAATGTCCTTTCCAAATAAGCCAAGAAATATAGCCAAAAATCCCCCTTACAGACAAAATGACAAACTATAGTCCCCGGGGGAGTTTGGGCGACCGGAGATGCCCGTCTTCTCTTCTAGTGGTAAAACTCAGCAATTTGGTCTTTCTTAGGGTATAGAATAAGAAATTTGCCAAATCCTCACTGTTTTGTATCTTTTATGGGCTGAAAACCAAACTAGCCCATCTATTCATTGCACTGAAACTCACATTTTGATATCTTTAAGCGATGAAAATTTGTGAAACTATACGCCATTTGAAAAACATCCGGTATCTCGTAGGGGTATCTTTAAAAAATTCCAACGAGCATCCCCGATGGCTCATCCTCGGTCTATAGTCACATAGAGTGTGTAATAATACAACTCCCTGAAAACAGCGATAGTTTTCCGCAAATGCAATTGCATTATCCCTGTTTTCAGGGTTGAAGGGTGTCGTAACCCCGTTCTGTTTCCCACTCATGTAAAAACTGAACTCGTGTCCGAAATATTTTTATAACTAGCAATTTCTTTCGAAAGTGAATTGCTGCGGCAAATTTTATTATCTAGATGGTGGCTTTCAGAGACAAAGATCACAGGCAGCCAAATGATAGTATATTATCGTTAATGAAAGTAATCATCAAAGCTGAATGCAAAGAGAACTATGGAGCATCGTTTTAATGCGCAATTCTTTCCTGGTAAAAATCTTGATAATTAATAGCCCACAATAAGCTATTTGTTGTTTGTGCCTCAATGGGCTCTACCGTATCAGGTAGATTGATATTTTGCACCCTATTTATAGGTGATTGATTTGATTTGTTTGCCTCGACGGGCGATTCATTTTGTTTGTTTGCTTCGACGGGCGATTCATTCCGTTTGTTTGCCTTGTTGGGCGATTTGTTTCGTCTGTTTTGCCTCGTTGGGCGATTAGTTTCATTTGATTTATTTTGGCCTCAATGAGCCAATGATAGTGATTTAAATGTTTGTCTCGACGGCCGATATGGTGTTGCATCAATTGTTGTCGAAGGCCAATGCAACGGGCTCGATCTTGCAAAGAAATTAGCGACAGTGTCTCTGTATCTGGTATTGTTTGCTCTTCAAAGGCGTTTGCCGTCACATAGCATCTCCTTCTACTAATATTCGATCGACTGCCTGTGTTGGTCATCGAGTCGAAATTAAACAGGGAACGAATTTGCACATAACAGAGCTGAAAGACTCATAAAAGCACATTGTCTTCCCCGAGATACGTCGCTAAAGCGATCGTCACCTTGATGAATACTTCCCTTAGCAATTAAATAAGTGTTCAACATTGTTGTTCGGTTGTTAGACGAATGCTAATATAAAACGTGGGCACTGTCCTACAGATAGTTTTAGCACATTCTGCCGCTATCCAGTGTACTGCATATTCACAAAAACAGACATGGAAACAAATTCCACGAGACCGAGAGCTGGCAAGGATATGAAGGGCCCAGACTCCCCGGCCAAACGAAGCTGTGTCGCTGCTCGCTACGCTCGCAGCAAATTAAATATAGTCATTTTGTTGCCAAAAAACTGGATTTTTTCCAAGAAGGCCTGAAACGAAGTTCCAAAACATTCGCTTGTTGTCGTAATTTTCTTTTAAAGCATTTTTCAAATGTCATTTGAAATAATACTATGATCACCTCGGGATCTATTGTTTGATACTGTTGTCAATAATGTTATTCATGTCATAGCCTATGACCGGGTCACATGCCCTTGAGGACGATGTATTCTAGTAAATTTGAACGGTCACCAACGAGCACCCTTAATTGTTTGCTTTTGTTTATATTCTTTACAATAATGTGACACATGGCATCATCAAACTTGAGACCTTGGTTTAAAATCCCACGAGTTACGCTGCCATTGGCTGCTTGCTTTCTTTAAATCATCTATAGGACCTCAACAATGTTTTTTTAGAATCTGCATATTGCTATCGTCCTTCAGCATGAACTATGAAATCTGTCTTGGTGGTATAATATAATATAACATAATAATAATAAATGATAATACTAATTAATAATCATCTTTAATACCAAATAAAGTACATATCTAGCGGTCAGAATAGCATACTTGCGTACGGTGAAATTAAAATAAGATAGTGTGAGTTACTGTGAATTAAATTGCATTGCACCTAAATATTACTGTTTGAAAAAGTGTTCATACAGCGTTCCGTGTTAACTTTTGCTTTACAGTGTTTTTTTGGTAACAACGTTACATGTTCTGGGATTGAACAAGCAACATGCAGAATGTGTATCATAATAAAGCAAACATTACTTAAGATACAATACTGCTGCCAGAGCATGCCCTTATTATTTAAATTTGTATTTTTTTGTCTACTTTTCGATTCACTAAGGTATGGCTGAAAGTCAGCCTTGTTTTTATGCTATCCTCAAGAAAATAAAGGCGCGCGCTTTTGAATGGCATGGGTGGCCGAGCGGCGAGAGCGCTGGCCTTTCACCGCTGTGACCCCGGTTCAACCCTTGGATCGGACAAGGTGATATGTGAACTGAGTTTGTTTAATGTGTTGTTCTCTCTCATGCCACGAGGGTTTTCTCCGGGTCCACCGGTTTTCCTCCCTCATCAAAAATCAACATTTATAAAAATATGTGTGTAAAAGGTAGTGAGTGTGAGCGTCCATCTCACGAATAACCACTAGCTATGTGGATAAGATGTGTAAAATATTTATATTTATTTATCTATCTATTTATTAGGTATTTTTTTAATGAAAAAATAAATACTTTTCAAAAAGTAAAATACATTTTGAGGGAATTCATTGTACTTGATAAAGTTTTAATGTAACTACAATAAATAAAATGACAATTATCAGTTAGCCATCCTTGTTTTGCACCCATTGAAACTTTGCATTTTAAAAAAAAAAAAAAAAAATAATAATAATAAAAAATAAAAATAAAATAATAATAATAATAATAATAATAATAATAATAATAATAATAATAATAATAATAATAATAATAATAATAACTTGGATAGGCACAACGCGGCTATGAAGGTGCTTTTCTTTGAGATGTTAACAGATCTCAAATTAGCTGATAGTACACATCCATGGTTCTCAGATGTTAAACCCAAACCACTTTACCAGTCAACAGACGCTGAAGCCTATTGGGACGTACCTGTCTATGCTGACCACACGTTTGTAAGAGCTAACCGAGTGGACGCACAGTTCATCAACCACAAGAACAAAGAAGTACTCATGGCAGAAATGAGTTGCCCATGAATAAAGAACAGGGACAAGAAAGACAAGGAAAAGACGAGAAGTACGGAGCACTTAGGCTAGAGCTGACGAGACAACATCCAGGATACAAGATCTCACAAGTAAACATTATTATAGACGTACTTGGAGGATGGTCCAAAGAGTTGGAAGTTGAGATGAAGAAGATCTTTGGAGTAAGATACAAAAATGTACTATGGGGAATGCAGAAAGCTGTACTGAATGGTACATTGAACATTGCAAGAACATTAAAGTTGGTCACATTTTAAAAACATTCTAATCATCCAGAACTGCATTTTATGAACACTTATATAATTTGAACAAATAGTTTTTTTTTAAGGAACGTTATAATCTTTTTTTAGTTTTATACATTGCAAATGAACATTATGGACACTTTAAATCAATAGATAAAGAGATATAATATTTATAAAAACGAGAAATATGTGCAATAAGGAAAAAGATATTTGTATAGTTTAATCTAAGTGTATTATATTTGATTCATTGTAACATAATTCCTGTCAGGCTGATAGGCTACGGATACCCACCCTATCCAGCTGTAATTGTTAGCATTCAAAAGTGTATACTGCTCATAATAATAATAATGATAATAAAAATTTGATTTTAAAGATCACGTGACAGTGATTTACTGTTGGGGTGAAATCCACCTTACATTCAATAGATCTTAGTTGTTCCCTTTCATTTGTGGTGTTCTCTGGTCAAATTGAAGCCCCATGGTGTATTTATAAGCTAAATAATATGTCAACCTCGTTTCCATGTTTTATACAATATATGGGCAAATATCCCCAAATATTTCGTGAGTACTGGTACTAAAATTTGGAATCTGTCCATGCTCCGGAACATTCGATTTTTTAGTCCAAAAAGCCGTTCTCAAATAAAATCATATTATAATTTTATGCTTCAAAACCTTACAAACTAAGTAAACGACACATAATATGTAGAAAGGAAAATCTCCACTAAATCTCCTGAAATTTCGCAAATGTTTGATTTACAGCATCTAGCGGCCATTTTGTATTCGAGTATCAAATATTGACCAAATATGGTGTCAAAATTATTCCAATTAGTCCGAATACTTCGGATCATGGAACCGTGCTAAAAGTTTCAATCCCCTAAGGATTTCCTAAGGTACTTTCCAGCAAATAGCCAGGTTAAAACAGATGGATCTTTCGGATTGAAACACTAATGTTGTTAACGTTTTAGCTATATACACTGTGGCAGTCATCGTCATCTTTTGAGGAACATTGCAGTATAGCTAGCCCTAACGCATGTTATCATATGTTGTTAACGTTTTAGCTATATACACTGTGGCAGTCATCATCATCTTTTGATGAACATTGCAGTATAGCTAGCCCTAACGCATGTTATCATATGTTGTTAACGTTTTAGCTATATACACTGTGGCAGTCATCATCATCTTTTGATGAACTTTGCAGTATAGCTAGCCCTAACCCATGTTATCATATGTTGTTAACCTTTTAGCTATATACACTGTGGCAGTCATCATCATCTTTTGATGAACTTTGCAGTATAGCTAGCCCTAACCCATGTTATCATATGTTGTTAACGTTTTAGCTATATACACTGTGGCAGTCATCAATATCTTTTGATGAACATTGCAGTGTAGCTAGCCCTAACCCATGTTATCATATGTTGTTAACGTCTTAGCTATATACACTGTGGCAGTCATCATCTTCTTTTGATGAACATTGCAGTATAGCTAGCCCTAAACCATGTTATCATATGTTGTTAACGTTTTAGCTATATACACTGTGGCAGTCATCATCATCTTTTGATGAACATTGCAGTATAGCTAGCCCTAACCCATGTTATCATATGTTGTTAACGTTTTAGCTATATACACTGTGGCAGTCATCATCATCTTTTGATGAACATTGCAGTATAGCTAGCCCTCACCCATGTTATCATATGTTGTTAACGTCTTAGCTATATACACTGTGGCAGTCATCATCATCTTTTGATGAACATTGCAGTATAGCTAGCCCTAACCCATGTTATCATATGTTGTTACCGTTTTAGCTATATACACTGTGGCAGTCATCATCATCTTTTGATGAACATTGCAGTGTAGCTAGCCCTAACCCATGTTATCATATGTTGTTAACGTTTTAGCTATATACACTGTGGCAGTCATCATCATCTTTTGATGAACATTGCAGTATAGCTAGCCCTCACCCATGTTATCATATGTTGTTAACGTTTTACCTATATACACTGTGGCAGTCATCATCATCTTTTGATGAACATTGCAGTATAGCTAGTCCTAACCCATGTTATCATATGTTGTTAACGTTTTAGCTATATACACTGTGGCAGTCATCATCTTCTTTTGATGAACATTGCAGTATAGCTAGCCCTAAACCATGTTATCATATGTTGTTAACGTTTTAGCTATATACACTGTGGCAGTCATCATCATCTTTTGATGAACATTGCAGTATAGCTAGCCCTAACCCATGTTATCATATGTTGTTAACGTTTTAGCTATATACACTGTGGCAGTCATCATCATCTTTTGATGAACATTGCAGTATAGCTAGCCCTCACCCATGTTATCATATGTTGTTAACGTCTTAGCTATATACACTGTGGCAGTCATCATCATCTTTTGATGAACATTGCAGTATAGCTAGCCCTAACCCAAGTTATCATATGTTGTTACCGTTTTAGCTATATACACTGTGGCAGTCATCATCATCTTTTGATGAACATTACAGTATAGCTAGCCCTCACCCATGTTATCATATGTTGTTAACGTCTTAGCTATATACACTGTGGCAGTCATCATCATCTTTTGATGAACATTGCAGTATAGCTAGCCCTAACCCATGTTATCATATGTTGTTACCGTTTTAGCTATATACACTGTGGTAGTCATCATCATCTTTTGATGAACATTACAGTATAGCTAGCCCTCACCCATGTTATCATATGTTGTTAACGTTTTAGCTATATACACTGTGGCAGTCATCATCATCATCTTTTGATGAACTTTGCAGTATAGCTAGCCCTAACCCATGTTATCATATGTTGTTAACCTTTTAGCTATATACACTGTGGCAGTCATCATCATCTTTTGATGAACTTTGCAGTATAGCTAGCCCTAACCCATGTTATCATATGTTGTTAACGTTTTAGCTATATACACTGTGGCAGTCATCAATATCTTTTGATGAACATTGCAGTGTAGCTAGCCCTAACCCATGTTATCATATGTTGTTAACGTTTTAGCTATATACACTGTGGCAGTCATCATCATCTTTTGATGAACATTGCAGTATAGCTAGCCCTCACCCATGTTATCATATGTTGTTAACGTTTTACCTATATACACTGTGGCAGTCATCATCATCTTTTGATGAACATTGCAGTATAGCTAGTCCTAACCCATGTTATCATATGTTGTTAACGTTTTAGCTATATACACTGTGGCAGTCATCATCTTCTTTTGAAGAACATTGCAGTATAGCTAGCCCTAAACCATGTTATCATATGTTGTTAACGTTTTAGCTATATACACTGTGGCAGTCATCATCATCTTTTGATGAACATTGCAGTATAGCTAGCCCTAACCCAGGTTATCATATGTTGTTAACGTTTTAGCTATATACACTGTGGCAGTCATCATCATCTTTTGATGAACATTGCAGTATAGCTAGCCCTCACCCATGTTATCATATGTTGTTAACGTCTTAGCTATATACACTGTAGCAGTCATCATCATCTTTTGATGAACATTGCAGTATAGCTAGCCCTAACCCATGTTATCATATGTTGTTACCGTTTTAGCTATATACACTGTGGCAGTCATCATCATCTTTTGATGAACATTACAGTATAGCTAGCCCTCACCCATGTTATCATATGTTGTTAACGTCTTAGCTATATACACTGTGGCAGTCATCATCATCTTTTGATGAACATTGCAGTATAGCTAGCCCTAACCCATGTTATCATATGTTGTTACCGTTTTAGCTATATACACTGTGGCAGTCATCATCATCTTTTGATGAACATTACAGTATAGCTAGCCCTCACCCATGTTATCATATGTTGTTAACGTTTTAGCTGTATACACTGTGGCAGTCATCATCATCTTTTGATGAACATTGCAGTATAGCTAGCCCTAACCCATGTACAAGTTATCATATGTTGTTAACGTTTTAGCTATATACACTGTGGCAGTCATCAATATCTTTTGATGAACATTGCAGTATAGCTAGCCCTCACCCATGCATGTTATCATATGTTGTTAACGTCTTAGCTATATACACTATGGCAGTCATCATCACCTTTTGATGAACATTGCAGTATAGCTAGCCCTCACCCATGTTATCATATGTTGTTAACGTTTTAGCTATATACACTGTGGCAGTCATCATCATCTTTTGATGAACATTGCAGTATAGCTAGCCCTCACCCATGTTATCATATGTTGTTAACGTTTTAGCTATATACACTGTGGCAGTCATCAATATCTTTTGATGAACATTGCAGTATAGCTAGCCCTCACCCATGTTATCATATGTTGTTAACGTTTTAGCTATATACACTGTGGCAGGCATTATCATCTTTTGATGAACATTGCAGTATAGCTAGCCCTAACCCATGTTATCATATGGAACACGAAAGCTTCAAGATTTCTAAAAAGTCGGGTTTATTTAAAGAGACATTTCAGTATATCAAAATCAGACAGACAATCAAAGCAATGTTAGATGGCCAAGATTAATTCATTTGCGAGGATATGTTGGTTCGTAACGTTAAATTTATCAATGAAGCGCCCACTAGGCCCGTAACTCATTATTACGTGATAAAGAACATAGATCTTAGTTTTTCGTATATAAAGATTAATTTGTGAAATTAAATATAATAGTTTGAACATAGCTCTGATATCTCAAAACTACTAAAACAATACTTCAAAACTAAGATGATATTCACTTTCTTTAATAGTGCGAAAACAATGCAAAACGTGAATGAAAAAATTCAAATTATTGAAAAAGAAATAGCAAAAATAGTAAGAAAAATATGGTGTAAAACTCAAGAGATGGACTGCTATTTTGAAAAGTAGTTTGTGTGTGTGTGACATTAACTTGGTGTGATGATTCGAGTCCGGCTCGAAATGATATTCATTTTTCAAAAAGGAATAAAGGAATAATTTAAGATGTCAACTTCCTGTTAACTGGAAGTTTACTGGAAAGTGAGTAGCGAGTGACAGAAATGCCTAACGTATGCTACGGCAACGTCTGCGTTAAAAATAGGTGAGGTGAACGACTTGAAAACTTGTTTTACTGAAGAGAAAAATGAGTATTCGAAGAAATCTACAAAACCAAGACAGCCAACTGTGAAATTAAACCTTTAGCCTATAGGACGGCTATATAAAGAATGAACATTCTTGTGGATCCAGTTCACTTTTATAAGGGCACCTGCTCCCGCCTTCATTGTCATTCCAACGTAATATAGTTTCTCTGGCACCAAGTTTTTGGGATACTTAAACTAATGCTACTAAGTAGACAAAACACTAAATGGTTTTGTTGACATTCATTTATTTACAGATTTTCACCCCACAATAGTTACCATAGTAATCGTTTTAAACAATATCGTACATCTCTAAATATTTTCATTTTTGACATCCCATTTAACAGGTTACTCAGAGGCAAAGAAATTACGTCAAGGCATTTGCCTTTTTTTACACTTCAATTGTGTGTATATGTAGATGCTGGAGATTGAGGACATCTACCCACGAAGCAGGATAAATTTAAGCCTTCTGTTTACAATTATACGCGCGAGTCCGACACAATTTTATGCAAATAAACACTTAGAAATTTGTGTTTCCTTTCGGTGGGAATTTTTCAAAGTTTTCAAATCTTATATTATTTCGTATATATAGTGTGGACACAGTCTTATCTGAAATATAGGCGATGGTACCCCCTACCTTTTTAATATGGTCTCGCAACAGTATGGGAAAATAGATTGGACCGACAGGAATATACTTTTCTTTATTCTTGAATTCTGTATTTTTAATTTTATTTTTTTCTAATTTTCTTTCTCTGTTTGATGTTTTCAACTACTTTTTACTTTTATATGCATTTTTCTTGCTTTCTTTCATATTGAACGAGCCATAAAACTATGTAACATACTCCCGAACAGGTCAAATCGTGCGGCGTTTCTTACACGGCCGATACGAGAACGTCGCGCAAAGTTCATGATGGACCTCTGGCACAGAAGGAAATGACAAGATAGCTGCACGGACAATACGTGATTTTCATTATGATGTCATTTTACTACCAAGAACAGCATTCTTTGTAAATTTTCTTTCATATTCAATAATGTAAATCGTCTATTGCTCGAGTACCGTTGCCGCTTGGTTCTCACTTGGGCCATAATATAAGGACAATTTAGAAATGCAGGCAGTATTATATTCTTTAGTAGTGTCTGCACTATTATGACATACAATCTGCATTTTGGTTGTACTTAAGGTAATTCCGTAGTTTTGCACTTCGCTCATTTCTGCGCAATCCCATGTTTTAAAGTTGAGAGATTTCACAATTTTTACATAAATTTCTATTTTCCTTTAAAGTAAAATGACAAACATTTGCGATATGTTCGAGCGAAAAAGAGCGATATTTTGTAAACTCGCCTCAGCTCTTCCTCGGAAAAAAACTTGTTTTTGACAACAAAATAACTACATTTTTTAAAATATCTCGCATACCAATTCAGACACCTATCTTTTTTATTTTCTTATTTTTTCAAGAATAATATTTTCTATCACATGTCTAATTGTAAATAAACTTCCATGTCCAGATTTTGAGATATTTCAACAAATGTGCATTGAATAGGCTATTCGACGTCTATAGAACACTATACGATATGTTAGAAATTTGCCTTTTTTGATTAGAAAAAAGGTTTGATCAAATACTAATCACCTGATATTTATATCTACATGAGAAAATAGCAAAATCAAGAGACTTGTGTATGCCTAGATCCATTTATCGACGAGTCATTGGATATGTTTCAATCAATCAATCAATCAATCAATGTTTTGGTGAGATCTTCGAATTTTACTCCCGAAACCCAAAATACGGCACAAAAAACCTTTCGCGAGAAAACGAGGTCGGGGACCCCAGTTATTTATTTCATTTTTGAAACTCAAAGTTTCAAGACATTTCCATGTCCCGCTTTATTTCTAGGGAATCACTTTCAAGTGAGAACCAGACTTTAATAACTTAGATTTCCGTTTTTCTGTGAACTCACTCATGCAACGTTTATCGCCATTTGGTGTTTTTGATCCCACAATCATAACTCCGACCTTCACCGCGATGCTTTCGAACTTTGTCCAAACCCACCTACTCATCCCGACTTAATCATGATTGGATAATTTTAGTTTTGATTGACGGGCGTAAAAACACCAAAATGCGTTGCGCATTAATGCCTGGGGGAGTAGACGTGCAACTGCTTGATTAATCGGAAGCCCATTCTTGGTATTAGAGTAAATGATCTTCGTCTACATGTTCACGTTTTGGAAAAGTTATGAAAAGCATCCTTTAATATTGTTCCACACTGGGACGCATTCATTGTTCAACATCTTTCAAGTATTGTCCAACTGCAAATTCCTGTCAAAATCCATGTCATCCGTACCGACACAACACTGTAAACAAACTTGTACACTCTTGATCAATGATAATCAATATTAATGTGTTGTTGTGTATCTATCGGTGTATTTTCAACCAAACTAAACTAATTGCTTTATTTACGAGTCAGAGATTACGTACAAAAAAACCTACCTACCGAAATGAACGGTACGGTAAAGTCATAGCTGTAATTTTTTCATGTCTCGTTGTGGCAAGTTAGGTGGTATGACTCAACGCAGCCTTTAGACCGCAGTTGATCTACGACCATAGTCATTGGAAATCTCAGTGTCTCAACGTGTTCGTACTGGATTTGAAGATATGTGGTTTTCGAATTCTGTAATGATTTGAAGTCATCCATAGTAGATTGTTTTCTACACAGAGATTGGCGATGATTTTCTCCTCGATAGTCCTGGTTGTGTATATGTACTTCTCGGTGATGGAATAGTATTTCCAAGTGTCTTGACTTTGGTGAATGACTTACATATGAGCTGCTTAAACGCTTTGGCATACCGTTCATTTAAAGCTGCATAACATATTGGATTGATAGCGTTCGGTATCCACATTAACACGAACAAATACAAATTAAAATAGTTCAACATTACGATGGCATCTTGGCTTAGAATCGAGAACTCCAATACGAGATAAAACACTTGGTAAGGAACATAGCAAAACAAAAACACCAATACCACAGCTAGCAACATACGGATAAATTTCGACTCCATTTTTTGTCTCTTACTAGCTGATGCAGCATTTGCGTTACGCAGCACAACTGAGTTCCTAGGACTCGCCCCAGGACTGTCTCGTCCAGCCAATGAAGACTGTCTGTTTAGTTGAAAGGATTGTGGAAGAAAAGAGATGTGTTTAAGTGCCATAGTGATTTTAACGTAAAGAAACAAAATCACCAGAAGTGGTATTAGGTTATTAAATAAGAATGTAAACGTTGTATATATACGAATAATTAATCTTTGTTTTTGTTCGTCGGCAGTGTAAATTTCAAGACAAAATTGGTCTTTGTTAACTGTCCTTGATCCATAGCTTGGTAAAGAAACCAAGAACGCCAGCAGCCAAATAATAGCGATAATCAACCTTGTTTCTGATGTTGATGGTTTCAATTTAAACGGAAACAAAAGAGCACGAAACCTATCGCACGCAATGGCGACTAAGGTATTTGTAGTTACGATTGAAAATACCGTAAGACTGGGGTTCAGGACTCGACACAATATCTCTCCAAACGTCCATTGTCCTTGTTCGATATAAACAACCATAAATGGTAAAATCAGAGTTGATAGCACGTCGGCTACGGCTAAGTTGGCAATTAGAAAATAAGCAAATGTCCGCATGAATTTGTTATTATAGGTGATGTAAATGACCATGCTGTTTCCAACCAAGGCAACCAGTAAGATCACACCAAACAAAATGAAACGAAATACTTTGGAAATCATCGGTTCACTAAATTGAGAGCCAGTAGAGTTAGTAGTTTCATTCGACAACAAACCTTCTCCCATTGTTGGTATGTTATGTTTGTGTAATCACAACAAAAAATTCACAAGACTTCCTAGCAAGAAGGTGACACTTAGTCCACAACGTAATCCCTCTCGTCCCAGTCAACCTAAAAAAACAGAGAAAGACCAGTTAGGTTAAATTTTGCTTACACTTGTTGTTTTGGATAATAAATGACGAAGACGTCTTTTAAGAACAAGTCATCCGGGACATTAATTAAACAATATGTCAGCTATGTATGCATAGATACACATGAATAAGCTGATACAACAAGCACTAACGATTGAATACACTAATACGTTCTCCTTTTTTGGCTTTTATACTGTACACTCTAATAGCTAACTGAACGGATTTAGGGCTTTTCAAGAGACTTATTAAACAAGAACAGTGTTTGCGATAACTTGCGTAAAAAAGACTCGCAGACATTGCAGATACACATTGATGAATGTTGACATGTTTCAACGTGGCACACACTCAATCATCCTTGAAGAAATGCAATGAATATTCACTCGTAATTAATTGAGAAAACTTTAGTTCACTTAGTGACCATAAAATGGAACCCTATGTTAACCATCCTACGGGTTTATTGACAAACAAACTTGAATTAAAGAAACACACAAAAACAGGTTGATTTTACACAAGTGGAGAAAGCGAAAACGATTCATTTGTGAACATTAAATATGAAGCATTTCCATTCGAAAACATAATGTATGAAATACTTTTTACAATGCTACTCTTGAAAGGATTAGAAGAGATTTTCTCGAGTAATTAATCAGATATCATCCACAAACAAGTTATTAGATATACAAAAATATACAAGACTTGGACATTACACATCAAATATGAATAGGTTGATATTTGTTTGCTTGTGGAAGGGAATTTATGGTTTATAAAGCAATACGCAATACAACCAATAATCCTATTATATTGAATTAGTTAAGCTTAATGGAATTAAGATTGCTATGATCCATTCTCTCTCGCCGGACCACGTACTTGGACAACTTTTTCTTATTGATATTAAAAAGTAAAATCACTATTGTCATGCACTTCAAAAGGCAAAGGACTGTGCAGACACAGAATCATAACGCCTGTTTCAATTTTGCACGTTTGCCCCGACAAACATGTAAATGAAGTTATGGATTCCATATATATTTTACAAACGAAAATAAAAACTACTGATAAGAGTTTTGCTATTTTCTGCAGAGACACAGACAATACAACCACTTGACATTGCTAATCGTTAACACGACACATAAAATATGCGATGTCCGAGCTAGGTGTAAAACTATGCAATGCAACTGTAAACATCACGCGAAGAAACATAAAAACAACGGTCTTCAGGTAAAATACGGATATTCAACAAAAAGTATTGATTCATTTAACACTCACCCAGTTAATGGCCGTGGAAACTCAAACTATACCTCATACGAAATAATAGTTGTAAAGAAAAGTTATAACATTGCGTGGAGATTGCGTGAAACATACCGTAACGCCATGATCACGTGATTAAATGAAGCTTTATAAGTGGACGATCTAGCAATAAGGTTGTTGTGGGCCAAGATAATTCTATGCACATTTAGTCAAATTATAGTACTGTAGAATTACATATTTATGTTAGATGGCAGATCTTTATAAAAAAATGCATTGATAGTTCATCTTGTGTCTAACTTAAAACTAACCGTTAACTTCAGTACTGAGACGTTTTAAAAGAAAAATAACAACTTTTAAAATCAAATTTCAAAGGTCTTAATGGTGTATCAACAAAAATATGAAGTGCACTATTTTGGATTGAAAATATATAACTGATGCAAATTGGAATTTCTAGTGATTTATCGCCCAGATCTCTTGGGGAAAAAAAAAGCAAAATAAAGTTTAAGTATAAAGGAGAAGACTAAAACGTTTGGAAAAAAAAACAATATCGTTTGCTTTCCGAAAAACAAAACTTGAAAGTCGTTTTTATAGACAATTCTTTTACTAAACATCACGTTATCTATTTTCTTATGCCAATTTTAAAATAGTTCGTATGAGTGACTAGCTGCTTATATCTAAAAAATGTCTTTCACCTGTGATATTTGCATCTATAATGTTGCTACAATGTTCTAATGCACTGTATGCAGATGCTACTTAAGTTGTTTACAACAATTCGTCAATCGATATTTCGTTAAGGGTTGACGTGATTTGTGTTCAAGGGTGTACTATTAAATAGCCCTCAAGCATATGACAAATCCAGCTTTAAGTGACGACATACACATTTGCGTGCGATGTAGTTATAACCTTTAATGACCGAGGTTATTTATATATTAAAATTATTTTCAGTGCATCTCCAAAAATATTTTTACCAAACTATAGCTATCTAGAAAAAAAATTACTAAAACGAAAAAAAAAAAAAAAAAAAGAACGAGAAAAGACAAATTTTAGGAAGAAACTATGTTGATATTGTCTTGAGTCTTGACCTGCATAAGTGACGATATTTTAGGTGGTTGCACCGGCAAATACTGCAGGTTATTTCAGAAGGAATTTTAAGTGAGATAATGAGCATTCAAAGAAAAATTAAGCTTATTGATGGAAAGTTTAATAATTATAGATTTCAAATTTGTTCAACTTGTGGCGTCATGAATAGACGGGGGGAGGGGTTACTTGGATTAAACAAAATATAAAAAATTGACTTTAAACCCGTTTTATTCGTAAAGTATAGAAAATATGTTTCCATTTTTTTCAAAAAGTTAATCCTTGGAAGGAAAACAAGAAAACTGTGCTTGGGGAATATAATCAGTAAAATATTCGCGTAGTTAATAATTACCTATATTCCGTAAAACCGGAGTTCTAAGTGATTGATATGTCAAAGTTCCCCAAGCACAGATTTCTTTGTTAACATCATATCTTTAATTTGTGAAAGCCTCATAATCAAGAAAATTGAATCTGTCTGAACTTATAATACATTTATTTTAGTAACGATTAGTATAAATTTTTTGCTTTGTTTTGTTATCAGTCTTGGTCAGTCAATTATTTTAGTTTTATTTTATTTTACCTCCTTTCATTCTTATTTATATATTATTTGTAATTAGATAGCGCATATGAGCATATACCTATGGAATATGCGCCGTATAAATACTGAATTGTTATATTATTACTAAATTATCATATATCAAGCAATTCCGAATAGTCTTTGTCGTACCAACAATATCAGTGAAGGTCAATGCTCGAGGCAACTTTTGCAAGGAATGAAATACTTACCACTCTCCACGAGAAGTGGAAACTAATATATTCTTTACAAAAATGAATTTTAATTTTAATTTGATTAGACCGGAAGTACGATGGGTGTGCATCAGAGCACGTAAAATAAGATCAGCAAGTAAATAAGCAGAGTTCGAATGTTTTCATGTTATCGTCATTTATTTCAATGTGGTTTGAATTTCAGAAATACACCAGATTACAAGACTGACCAAGACTGATAACAAAACAAAGCAAAAAAATATACTAAACGTTACCAAAATAAATGTATTATAAGTTCAATTACAAATTATAACTTGTGCTGTGAACAAATAAAATAGTTAAAAATAATAATGATAGCTACATGTCGGTTATTTTGGACACATAATGCAATTGTAAAGCTCTTGGACACAACAGACCCCAAATAATTGAAGTGTGCATCAAGCAATTATGGTTTGCTTTGATTGTACGCAAATAATGAGATTCACTAGATATGGCAGGAATGACATGCGCTTAATAAGTACTAGCTATTTTTCCAATTGCATACGTGTTTAGATAAATTGCACGGATAAATCCTGTTCCGCACTGGAATAACAATTTTCTTTACAATTCAGTAGTACATATGCCCATGAGATGTCAAAAAGTGACGCAACACGATTGAAGCCCGAAGCAAATACTATGCACAAGGTAGCAAAGCATTTCAGTGTCAATATCATTGCGAACAAACTGCAGATCTTCCTAATTATTCTTCGTTTTCATGTGACGTCATCAAAAGTATGACAAATTCATTTTTAATCAAATTGAAACATACCCACTTTATGTAATTGCTAACAATTATCAAAAGACTTTGTAGAAATATCGGTTCAAAAATGTTGCTCACTTGCGAGATATTTAGGTCTAAATTGGGTCACGCAACGCTATCGCGTAAATCGAATCGAAGGATAAATAACGCGATAAATTCATCTCTGTTATAAGACTTTGTCTCAAATAGACTCCTGGTGATTCAATTCAAGTACCCAGTCCAAAAACCTGATCTAAAATACTTAATTTGCCTTATTTTTAGACCACTGAAGTTCGATCCGCCATTTTGGATGATAGAAGTCATCATCCAACATGGCGACGCCATACATTTTTACCAAATAGTACGAATCTTTGATCGTCAATAGTTCAGTAATTATTCGCTATAGAAGCTTCAAATTTGGCAGAATTACATTGTTTTGAATGCTCTTAAAGGACATGAATGTAGATTTTCTGTAGGATTTAAAATAAAACATTTTGCCGGAATTATCACGTGGTTGCAAACGAAGAATAATGTGTATAGCTGTCACGTTCTCGCCAACATAATCATAAACAAAGAAGTCGTTGATAAAAATTTGATTTTCGGCTTTGTTTTACCTGTTGCTTTAGAAAGAAACCTTTTCTATTAATAAAATTTATTTGTGATTTTATAAATAATTTTATCAATCTAATCACTTACTCACTGCAATCTTGAAAACATTTATCAACTTCACTTTATTTTCAATGATTAGTTTTCTCATAAGTTAAAGCATTTCTCGGATCAATAATTCATATAGTCACCCAATGATTTATTCATTATTTTGTCGATGCTTATATTTCTGTTTTAACCAGACCTCTATTCATACGAACACATGAAGCAACTACATTTGATCATATTCACATGTAATTTGCGCTTTATAAGTATTAAATATTATTATTATTATTACATCTGACCATATCATTTTCGCTATTTTCACAGTGCAATACATCATTTGCATATAGACTAACATTTTGATTTTGTATTTACGTTAAGAATCAATTTGTACTCTTACCATCATCAACCGGCAGTCTTTTATAAACATTATCTACAATGCCCTAAGGAGACACAACGATTTCTTTTGAACGGACATTCATCGCGATTTAAAAAAAAGACTAATTGTTGATTCTATTTCTTTGTATTTTGCGGTACTGTAATTAAGGAATACAACATTTAACTAAATACAGCAAATAAACATGGAATTAATCGTGAAATTGCCAAACTTATACCCTCAGATGTTTTCATGAAGACATGATCTGTAAAACACTGATGACTTGAAGTGAAATGGTCGCTTGTACTTTGCAAAATAGCACCTCTCAGTTTTCTTCCCACCCCCCCCCCCCCCCCCAAACAAACAAACAAAATCCAAATTAAAGGAACACAGATTTTATTCGTCCTCCTCTTCGTTTCGTCATCCTTTCATTAATCAAATTGAACAAATGTATAGTAGCATAGTATGAATGGATGCGTTCAGTGTCCAAAATGAGAACCGAAGAAGTCCCTGCAAGGGCAATTGTCATTTACATCATTATTGCTTTTTAGGAATCAACCATTGACGAGCCTGTTTGCAGTCTGTTTTAGCAGTCTCACTTGAGCTATTCGTGAGGCTATCTCGTCAGATCAATATTCTTCCGCCTTTTTAAGACAAATTCTTCCATACGAAACTTTAAAAATACTTATTAACGAATCACGAAGTAGAGAAACAGAGTTTAAGTCACACGGATCAAAGCTTGCTAGTTCTTTGCTTTTCATGATCAACTTGTCATCATGGTGTACATTTTTACGTTCTTTGCAAAGATAGTAGACTGCACAAGACGGTAAATCTCACAGCAGCAAAGCAGCGGGAAACTAGCTCATCAAAATACATGCGGCTACCCATACCTAACTATCTGCCTACCTACCTATACCCACCTACCTACCTACCTACCTACCTACCTATACCCACCTACCTACCTACCTACCTACCTATACCCATCTACCTACCTACCTACCTACCTACCTACCTACCTACCTACCTACCTACCTACCTACCTATACCCACCTACCTATGGTTACTCTAATCATTAGTAACAACATATTTCACGGCTTAACTTCATTCTTCCATTTTCATTCAGTTCAAAATGACTATCAAAAAGCTAACCTATAGATTGTTTCTGAAAGAGTGATAATGTAATAGCAATGATTTCTTGTTTTTCACCACAACAATTTGTGATGGCACTGATAGTAAGGTTTTAGAAAAAAACATTTGTGGTTAATGATGCACTCGATACAATTTTTATTTTCACAAACCGTGATTGTGTTGAATAGATAATGATTGATTGATTGAAACTAACAAACAAAAACACAGCGAAATTATTTCAGAATAGAGATGAAAAACGCTTGCGAACTTGTGATAGTGTGCAAAGTCTACAGAGAAGATAAGACATATTTTATAGTAAAGCGCTCATTTCATTCATACGGGTAGAAAGAAAAATAGAGAAACAAAAAATACAGAATACTTTTTACTAGATAGAGAAATGAACTAAACTAAAAGATGAACTGAACATTTTCCACGTATAAAAACTCTTCTTACAATTCCTTTTTGGAATAAAATTTTGTACATTTTAAAACATGAGTTTTAACATTTCAAATTGTACTCATTAATGTTAAAACTCATATTTTCTAAATTGGACTTACCGTTGGTTGTACTTGGAGTCAATCTTACATGTTTAACATGCTACCATTTCTACTATCGTTGCTTACAACTTTAAATATCACCAGTATATCTTACAAAAGACACGTGACTGTTACATCCGGGAATTCCCATAACACAAAGTGTACTATCATTGCGAAGGCGGAAAACTTACGTCACAAGTCGAACAAACATTACTGCTAATAACTCGATTAACATATCAATAAATTTCTACAAGTCACGTAGCAGGTGACTAAAAGTACAATATAAAAAAAAAACAAATTGATTCGTAAAAAGTTGAATATGTGACATCTTTACTTTTACTATTTCTTTGTATCAATGTTGTAGGTACATGTGCACTACTCTCTGCAATTGACTGTAGATGTGTACCATTGAAGAAATCACACATTGGCGTTCATAAAATAATAAAATATGAACAGCAGTCTTTGAAGTTTGCAACCGAGTGTAAATGTGTATTACGATCAGTTTTCTGCAGTGTGTACTACGTACAAATTGAATAAATCCAATAGCACCGACTGCGTCATAATACCAAAAAAAGATTCTAAGTCAAACAATAAAAGGAAATAACAATCGGATACAATTGATTCTGTATATGCAGAAAAACCCAATACTCCAGCGACGACCAATTGGTCTACACTACATACATTTTCCCGCCAATGTTGATGTCATAGTCGTAGTATCCCATTGTACTCTTGACAAAACGCACATCTTTGACGTCAACATTGTGCATGTTTAGATACAATCCACAGTTGTTGTTTATCAAGGAAGGTGTACATTAAATTTAAGGAACTAGATTTCTTGATTGTTACAACATTTACACTTTTTAAAGGTCGGTGCACGCGAGGGAACTTGCTCCTGAATATGTTGCGCAACAAAGGGACCTAAAATCGAGAGCAAACGTTTTGTTGTGCAATATATGTTTTAATTCCCTCGTATGTACCGGCCTTCAGACCAGGATGTTTTTAACAACAAACTAGATGGTAGCCGAATCCTTTAAAAGTAGCTTAAAAATAGCTTAAAAATAACAACAACAATAATAATAAGAGAAATTTACATAGCGCTCAAACTATATAATAACAGTGCTTAAGACATAGTATTTAATATGTATACAATTAATAAAAATGAATATTAATAAATAATAGACAATAAATTTGTTATCTTAAAAATGTGAAGATTAGAAAAAAGAAACTGAAATTTAGTCCTAGTCCTATTTGAAAAAATAGCTGAAAAAGTGAGCATAGATTCAAAAGTAAATGGAAATAAGTTTGATATTTTGAAGGATTTCAAAAATAGAATTCTGATCTGCAAACATCATAAAAATCCGGTTCGTTATTAATTCTTGAAATGATGACAATAGACCGTAATTCGTGATGCTTGTAGTCAGTAAATATAATTTACTGCAGATGGCAGAAGTCACTGCCGAAACATGTTTAAATTAAAAAGAGTCGTGTGCTTAATCAAACTAAATGGAAATAAGTTTGATATTTTGAATGATTTCACTGCTAATTTGGACTCATGTGAAGTTACCTTTTTTGTGGATGAAAGTTTGATGAATGACGCTTATAACGTTTTGCAGCATTAACATTTTACATTCTAACCCTAAGCCTAACCCATTCTTCTTCGCATTTTTTTTATTCATGCCGATTCTCGAGAACTTTGAGACTGAAGTCAAAATTAAATTTTTGAGACTTTTTGATCAATTTTTGTACAAACGTTTCTTTGAAAATTTTGATGTAACATACGAATAGAAGAAAAAAAGAAATGATTTAACAAATCCAAAACAATTTTCCGAATTTATTGCTCTGATCAAACGGCATGTTACAGAAACACGAGAGGATATAATAGGAAAGAGGATATAATAGGAAACGCGTAGCTTGGCTTGTGCCAGTAGTTTTTCCAATCAAAAGAAACCACAAGGAACGCCCTAGTGGTAAAGTCATTATTCCTTTTAAAAGGTTGATGTGTGCTGTGACTGTATTAATCAAGTCAAGTTCATTGAAAAGGATTAGCTTGCAACCCACTAGAATTACCGCACGATTTCCTTGTCTGATTGTTTCCTTGTCACTGCTGTCTTTTATAAGACTAGCGCGAGTTCACACCCCGAGGAAATACATCTACTACATATAAAGGGATCAATTAAACTGATTTGGATTCTCCAACTAATATGTAAATAATTAGAATTCAATCAAAATTAATACTACTTACAGGATTTTAGACGCCCAGGATGATAGTTCTTATTTAATCTGCAAAACAAATACAATGTGAATAATTAAACAGTTTATTAAAGTATGAATTATTAAACGAAAGAATAAACAAACAAATGCATGTTGAGCAATCTACAGTTGTGAGAAGTAAGAGTGCAATGATTGCGGCGGAGTGGTGCATTTTACAGTGTGAACAATTGACTAAATTCTCGCATCTTAGACTAACTGAAAGTGTTTCGGTAAACTCGTTAGCACAATAGTTAACATGCACAGACTCGGTGGTGGGCTAATCATTAATTTAGCAGTATTATCTCTCACGCGTATATGATTGGTGCTCTTTCGTTTGCTTTTGATTACGATGCAAATGAAAAATTGATAAAGAATTAATTATATTGGCACTACGCAGAAATGACTAAATCGAGAATTTATTGATAAATCGAGAATGTTCAATCATTTTAAAACATTGAAGCATCTTTTACAGCAGCTTTTACCGGAAGTACTGCACTGCGCGTCCTATATCACTACACTGATACTAACAAAGATGTACCATCTTTTAAAAAAAACACTTTGTAACTTCTAAACTCTTGAATCACCAGGTACCGGATTGCAAGCCCTCCAGTAAGTCTCTTTCAAATTCAAATAATTCAAATAAAGATGGTATCGATCGGTGATTAATGTGGGTCAGAGGCCATCGTTTCTCGATTTCATTATAGCAAAGAATTTAGCCTTAGACTTGGTGTGATTTACGTACATTGTGTCGTGTGCTCTCAACACCGTCTACCAATGTAACGATCGCATTGAAGAACATATTCGAAACATATAGATACAGTAAAAACCAACGTATAAGAACCTGAAATAATCTGTAAATATTTCATAATACCGCTCAAACTTATATATTAATATCTTGTTACTCAGCTAGTGTAGCTGGTATAGCTATTCGGAGTAGCATTTACCATAGCCAAGATCTTAAATGTATGTAATGTTAAATCATCTTTGTCTTTATTATTGGTAATAAACACACTAAGACTAGAGTGCACGCATTAAAAGTGTGCAACAGTTGTCACTATTTAGTGGTAAATAACACTAATTAAACAAAGGAAAACAATAGAATTAGCATAAAATAGCAGTATTTATTGGTAATTATGTTGCACACTTTTAGTGCGTGCACTCTACTATGCACTTCTTACTAATCAGTCCTTACTCTATATATCTGTTAATTTTTTAAATTAAATTATTTTATCATTTATTCTTTGAACTATATACTTTTATTTACTTATTTATACATTATTTCTTTTCAGTTTCGATAAAAAAGAACATTATTCTAAACCAACTGTTTTTGTTTTTCATCGACGGCTACAAACCTAACAAAGAAGCTCAGTTCAAAGCTAATACATATGAACATGTGTTCACAAGTGTTAATTAATGGGGCTGTTCGCGTTTTTGAGAGGTCATAGAAAATTATTTTGAAAATGTTAGGTTAATGTGAGCATACCAAATAAAATAGAAGGATTGAAATGACGAAAGAGGATAACAGAATGACGATAAAAGACCAACGGTTGCTATTTCATCTCGTGCGTACCTCACGATGTCCTCACCACATCATTTGTGGATATATGCAAGAGTATATGAAAAAGTAAAACCACGCAAAAATTGGAACCTATTTTCAAACAAACGGGCAGCAAGACAGACAGATAGACAGCTCTCATGTTGATTTATGCTATATTACAAGCAATATTTAAAATGGGTTACAAGTCACAAATCTATCTAACACAGCCCCGAGGACATCATCGACAGATATTTACAGGCAGATCATAGATGGGAATTTTTGTCTACTATTCGTATACTATATTATTTCTGTAAACATGAATTTGAAATTTTTTGCAATTGATTGTAAATTTACACTAAATGTTCTTGCAATGTTTATCAATTGACAACTTTTCTGCGATTGACTGTACTTGACTGCATGTAGATGAGTACTAGGGGGCCGAGAAAAGGGCGATAACTTGATCTAAACAACTGAAAAAAATAGAGTCATTTATGTTTATAATTCACAACCTATCAATTACATTACTGGGGTGCCTCCAGCTATTATATTGGAGTCAAAATATTACCGAGAAAGGATACTGACAAGTCTGACAACATGGAAATTACTTTAATGGGCAAACCTTATAGATATTTATTAGATTGTCATCGAAAAGTCTTTTGGGCTAGGAGGAGGTTAGATGTCAATAGCAATTAATATAAATTAATAGAATTTAGAATGCAGAATTGGCTGTACAAATTACAAGACATGATTTAGTTTGATCAATTCTATTCTATCAAATATGAAGTCAGAATCTATTAGCCATTCATAACAATTTCTTGAGAATATCTTTTTTTAGATTTCGTTTTTGAGGATAACACAAAAACCCGTTTTAATTGAACGAATTTTGATTTCATTATCATTGAAAATGCCGCATTAATAATGTCCGTCTGCAATAAAATTAAAAGTGTGGAAAGTCATAGATAGGAACGGACAAAAAAAACCCTGCCTTTTCATTATGGGTTATTTACAGTAACTGCAAACAAATGGCAATGAAGTACGTTTATTGTTATGAGTTGAAGTACGTTTATGCAAATCAATCTGATAACAAGGGATTCTACAAGATATACTTTCATGTCAAGAAAAAAGAAAGAAAGAAAGAAAGAAAGAAAAATTACAGCACAACAGAGCAAAAAAAAAAAGAGAGAGATGACGCCTCAAATTTAAAGATAAAAACATTCAGTTAGTTTAGAAATATGAGGTATGTAGAAGACAAAAAAAGAGGTCATTTCAACACTGAAAATATAAACAATTATGAAGTGTTTACTAAATATATACATAAAATAACGACAATTGAGCATCTCTTAATTGAATGTGGCAAAAATAAAACAATGAGTGCTAGACTAAAATTGCATTTGCAGTAAAAAATGGAGTAAGGAAATCAGGGTTACTGGCTTTAATAATTTTTTTTAATGTGGAATGGAGCCACTCCTATAGCAAACACAAAATTCCGGTTACTATAAAACGAATCAAATACTGATGTGCGCTCACGTAAAAAAAACAACATTAATTGACTACTAATTTAAAAGGGCATAAAAAGCACAGAAGTTCACTTACGAATAAATGCCATAAGAAACCCCAACTTTAGCAGCAGGGTTCAGAGGAACTGCCGCGACAACAACGAACTAAATAAAGTAAAAAACACTAAAAATAGTTTTTTGTCTTTTTATGAATTGTCATTACATTTAGGCGAATCCCCAAAGTTTACAATTGAGAATTCTGAAACATAAGTGATGATGGAGGCTATACTCGACAGTATAGCGAAAGAATATTGAATAGTAATGATATACAGCTAATAAAAATGTTATGTATGACATGAATTATTTTTTGACTTTTTTAGCTTATGATGAGTTAACATGAAGTAAGATGTAGAAAATGTAAATGAACATAACTAAAAACACAATTTTCAAGTACGTATTTTGAAACTATTACTTTAACCGACTCATTTCAGCGTTTTGCACTGAGAACTCCACACACGAGGGAAATATTATCCAAGGAATAAATTTACTCAATGCGGTAATTTCGACAATGTAGGCTTTCGGCTCTACAAATCAACGAGTAAAGATACTAAGTAGTGATTGTATAAAAAGATATACAAATTATTACTTCATACCTCAATGTTGCCTTCAGTTTGAGGACTCAGCAACATATCTTTTTTACAAGAACTGCGTAGAATTTACTGTGTTGAAAATACCCTCTTTATGAACACGCGACGAAATGAATCACGATAAGTACGCTACAAGACAAATGACCTCGTAACTTGCATATTATTTATTCTACAACCCAACCTACTGTCGCACAAAAACCGGAAACGAACAGACCATTACCGAAAACTAATAGCGTTACCATGGAGTTTTGACATCACTAACGGGTGACCCTTTATACTTTTAGAATCACGAATAGACCGCATAGTTGATTGCTGTAATAGATTTACATGCCCCAAGAGGTGGGAGTGAAATTTGTGAGCTTATCGAAATTTTTCATAGAAGATTGTTATGGACTTTCCAGCCGTGGGCGAAGTCCGATCCGGAATCCACAGTATCCCATCACTATCATCACCTCCCCACGTACTTCCACGAAGAAACGTCGAGAGAAAAAAGCTTGTGTAGTCTAATAAACTAAGTAACATCCGTATGTTGACTCAGTCAAACGTCTGAAATCATGCACATATATGTGTATGCATAGAAACACTTCTCTTGTTATTGGACACTAATTTCATTTCTTTGTTTATTGACGATTTAATTGGCGGTTTTGGTAGAGTGCCGTTAGCATTGAAACCAAAATATCAAGTAAACGAAGAATATTAAAATGTTATATGTCAAACTGACAATGTCTTGATATGTCTTCAAACATAACGAGGTCTAAATGTTTAAAAAATTATTGTATCTATAAAAAATAATTATTTCTTTGCTTTCTTCCTTTTGTTTGCTCTTTAACAGTAATAACGATCAAAAAACAGGGTGAAAGTTGTATGGATGAGAACTTCAAAAGGAGTAGTACGACATAAAACCTGTAATCGAAGCTTCATTGGCTGATACGACAATTGCCACTCAACAGACTCATTACAGAGATAAAAGTGCTAGCAGTACAAAATACACAATACAAGAATGACAGAGTGCCACATGATTTATAACAATTAAGAAGTAAAACATTGATTCAGAGCTTATCAAGGAAACTGCTATGGAAAATGGAAAAAGGCTGCAAATCAATCAGAAACCGAGAGAAAATTATCGACAGTGCACCACATGTTTCATAATAGTTTTGAAGTAAGATAATAATTACAAGCTTATCAAGGAAACTGTGGCGGGAAAAAGACGGTAATGGAATAGATCTTGTTTGTTGCTTGATGCAATGAGAAACATATTATCAAGTGGTCTGCTCGATAGCGTCTCAACAGTGATTCTCTTTTTACCCGAGGCACTCTGGTGGAATGGAATTTTTCTTTATTTGCAAGTTACCAAATACGATGGAATATTCCTGGAAAATCAGTAATGGAAAGCGTAAAGAAAGAGAGAAAGCAAAAAAGAACGAAGTGATAGATGGATGGATGGAAAGATAGATAGACACTTAATTTAAACACGAAAAATGGATGGATGGATGGATGGATAGTTGGATGAGTGCTTGGATGCAAGAGTAAGGTGGAAAGTGACCTAATAAATCAAGAAATAAAAATTGACGGAACAGAAAAAAAGAAAGAAACAAAGAGTAAAAAGAATAAAATAACTAAATATTCAATCAATATGAATCTATTTTTCAAGTCAATTGGATTAAAAGGCCAAATACGCAGGTTTTTTTAATCAAAGTATACCTTAATGCTTTTTTTTAAATCCTCAAGGGATAAAAGCGATTAATGCACTTGGACAGCAGATTAAAACCATATTAAAACGACGATGAAAGACCAATTGTCATTCTTGAAATATCTGGAGAATCAAGAAACTCTGTTGTCGAGAAAGCAAGTTTTTCACTATATTAGAGGATAATTACACAGATCGACCGACCGACCGACCGACAGACTGCTGCGATACAGAGAGACAATGCTGCGAGGGACAACATAATGGCAGATAATTAAGTGCATACTGAGGCCCCGTCCACACGTATCCGGCGAATTTTGCATCCGTAATTTTTTTATGCGGATACACCCAGCGTCCACACGTGTCCGCCGTATACTCTTGGAGTATCCGGAGATTTCTGTATACGCTCTCCAGAGTGGAAATTTGAATTCTGTATATGCTGTGTATACGGGTACGTGTGGACGATCATATCAGTATATTTTTGTATACGCTGACGTCACCGTATCATAACCAGTCTTTTTCGCGCGAGATTTTCGAGCAGAAACGTTGTGTGTTCATTGCTACTAGGACTACTTTCAAGCATGAAGGCGTATCTGGAACTAACTCATCTTCAATTGTTTTGTGCATGGCCACTCAACCAGAATATCGAAAGTGAGCTATTTATTTTTATAATATAAAAATTAGGTAAACCCAATAGCGGAGCTCCGATTTAATGAAATGAATTATTCATTCAATCATTAATTCATTCATTTGCTCATTCACTATCAATTATCAAATTGTTGATCAACCAATCAATCCAAAATGACTTTAGATAAAAAAAGTAAACAAATAAATGAATTAATTAATGAAAAATTTCATTCAAATAATCACAAAAAGAAAATAACATAGCAAAAAAAAAAGGGAGAAGTGAGGGATATTTCTCTCTCTCTCTCTCTTTTTTTGTTGTTGCTATGTTATCAGTTCTATTTCATGATCAAATAATCATATAATCAATTGAAATATTTAAATCTTTATGCATGCGACAACATTCTATTATAAGCAAGAAATATGCACAAAAATGCGAAAAATAACCCGACCGTATTTTTGGCTTCATTTTATGTTGTTATGTATGGTAAAATGGCACTTGTCAATTGAACTTTAAAAAGTTAATTGTCCAATGAGAAGTTAGAAAAGCACTAACATGGCTTCTTTGGGTTGTAAACAAATCCCCGCGCGCTTCTCGCTTTACGCTCTTTCAAATTTGAAAAAATGTTATAAAAATTGACAAAAATTTCACTTTTCTGGTGAAATGTGTAGTGAACTTATTGGTAATCTAGCTATCTAAAACGGTTGTGCATTTTTAATTATCAAATGTGAATGCTGCGTAACACGTTAAAACATAGTTAATATGAGCTTTTGAAATTTAAACTTGCAGAAGAGTACAATGACCAAAACAAGTGCGTTTTAATAACAAATCAAAGAATTACAAGAATCAAATTAAAAAAACACACACAATAAGATCTCAACGATGGAAAAATATCTTACCAAAAGAAGTAAATATAACTATTGCAAACTGCTTGCATGTGGATAATAAAAAAGAAATTCATTAAAGGAAGATCGTCAAAAAATGTAAACATACCGGCGCCACGTTTCTTGTTCAGGGGCCCGTTGTACGAAGCCTGAATAAAGTTATCCACTGGATAAAGTTATCCACTCCGTAGAATTTCTTTGGAATTTATCCGCTGGATAGGGATTTATCCGGTGGATAGCGCTATTCAGGCTTCGTGCAACCGGCCCCTGTAGTGTCACTTTTCCACTGACATTTTTGTCCTCAGTTCTGATTACAATAAGCTTGTTCATGTTTTTAGATCTTTAAAAGTGGCAAATTTTTTTTTTTCACCGCCTTTTAAAAGTTTACACAGTTCAACTGAACGTCGATGGCTGGCATGCTCGTGTTGCTCGATCGACACATTGTGCTAAATTTGCATATCCAATCCACCCCCTGAACTGGCAGTCCTACTTTGTTGACAAACATCTTGTGTGAAAAAGTTTTTTGTCGTGAATAGTTGATAAATCTGCATTGATCCTAAAGATCTCTGTGTTATGAATTGCCCGTAGAAATTGATGAATGAACAGAGTGAAATTATCTTCGTAAGTCGTGTTCGTCTTGCTTTTCACCTCTTTTGAATTGCTGCAAATGCAGCGCATATTTGTTTTGTTTTTCCTTTTATAAACATTTTGACGCAGTCGATTTTACTTTTAAAAGTAAAAGTAGTCGATAAATAATGATTGAAAACACCACGAAGAATACGGCCTTTTTACCATCTGACAAACTTGTCAAATAAACTCTTCCAGAAAATACAACTTGTAAAATCTCCAGCTTTGAACGAATTCTGTATCAAACTAGACACTCAGAGAGTGCTTACTCGGGGTACTTGCAAGGAGAGATTTGTAAATTTGAGGCATTGAAAAATCTTTCGTATAATAGCATCTTAGCGTCATTGAACATTCGTGGCAACTATTGTGGTAAATATTTTTACGGGGGTAGTTTATACACAGGTAGCCCAAGCTTATTAACATTGTTGTTTAGCAGCAGTGTTGTAGCTAGACAGACAGACGAAAAATATATGGGTATTTGATGTGGATTGCATGGGTACTTTTAGGTCAACTTTTTTCTACTTTAAAATCAATAAACTTCAATAAAACTCTTATCTTGTGTCGCTGATATATTTAAAAGTGTCGTGTATGAATTTGTGCACATTTCGTTGGGTTTTGAGGCGAATACTATCAAAATTATAGAAAATTACATTTCTTGACATAACAATGAATCTTAAATGACATTGGTATATTTTTTACAATATATTTACGCATTCTTTTCCTCATTTGTCTGCTTTTATTCATTATACGGGTTATTTGTTTGACTGGAATTCTACTTGGTTCTCGATCACGTTGCAGTGCTCGAAGTTTGATGTGTGTTCCATCATCTATAGAAATAAACTTGGCATAACGTGACCTTAATTCCATTCTGGACGTGCAATATTTATTATAAATAAAACATGAATCAACTAACAATTCTAAAGTTTTCTCAAAGACATCACAATCATTTTCTAAAGACGCGAAGAAATGGTTGAATGGTACTACAACATGGCGTGAAAGCAGGTTGGCAACTATGCATGACACAGCGAAAAAAAAAACAGACAATAAACGAACAAATTAGCACTAAAACTACTTGGCACAACAGTACAAATAATCGATAAACAAAACACAGTTATCGTTGTCACAAACCAGCAAAGAAGCGAATTTGTCTTCGAGTTATGCGATTCCAACATGGCGTCCTTGTAACTGTGAACAAGAGAGCTAGTGCTTTCATTGTTTGAGTTCGTTTGAGTCTCAGTATTTGTATTCATTTGAGTTTCGTTTGAGCTTTGGAGTTCGCGGAACGAGTCGATTCGAAAATGACGCTCTTTGACATCTTTTAGTGTGAGTCTATCGCGAACGGTGTGTGCATTTGCATGTAATTTGAGCGCATTCGTTTTCGTCGACATCTTGTGCAGAACTGTGCAGAAATTAACAAGTTCAGTTTCAGCGAAATGTCTTATGACATCTAGTTCCTGTGTCAATCAATGATATCTACTTCCGGTAAATTTGGGCTTCCTGTGGGCTCCACGGCCACGAATGACATGCGCAGTAACTTGCAATTTTCAAAAATTCTGCATGATACAAACATAGATAGATAGACCGAAGCCGAAACCTTAACTCGGGGCCCCCTTGGGGGGTACCCCGAGTAATAAATTTTTAACAGCTCTGTATGACTGTACATTTGAATAGTTGAAAACAGCGCCATGAGCTACTTTTGCCCATTTTGTCAGTGAAAATATTTTAAAGTAGCTTTTCATCGTTGAATTAATCGTAGTTATTTTTCTTTTTCACGCCGCGGTCTTTGTTTCTCTTTTTCAGTGAAATCTCTTCAAGCCGTCAGCTTAGCTTTGACATTTTCATGATTTTTGTCCAGTGCAGAAATACATTTTGTAGAAAAATTTCAGTGAACTGCAAAAATAATTATTGTTTTGGCGCCCACTTAAACTGGTCAGCATGTACGTATGTTGCACGTATTTTCAAAATCCGGGCTTCCTGTGGTCGACTTCAAATGAGCTCGATGGTTTACCATATTTTCTTAATTATGGTGCACCGCTTGCGCGGGCCTTCGGCCAATATACTTGATTCGATGTGAGCTTTTCAATGGAAACTTGCTTCCCTTCAATTTGAAAATAAATAGGCCTTTCTAATATTATTTACAGGAATAAAGGATTTATTGTTCTTGAGAACTGCGAGCCAAACCGGTATACAATTGAAAAAATACCATTAATTTTGAGGCGTTCAATTGGACTAAGATAACGTAGAAGGTAGCGGTTTAATTTGTCTTATGGAGTGGATAAGATTTATTTTCGAAAAATTTACTATCGAACACCGAACGATAATCAAGAAATATAAAACGATTATTTCAAAATATTTGACTTAATATTTCTTGAATAGACTTGGGTTCATGTGGATTATGCAATACAGCCCATGTTTTATTACATTCTTCATAATATTTAGGAATATTTAAGGATAATATTTAAGGAGAGTATGCGAAGGTAAAAAATTACACCTAAAAAGGAATTTACCACCAACATTGGTCAAATAGTAGTCCAAGAATGTTTTTCCAAGAGTAGTGAGAGTCATCTCGACATTTCTTTATAGAAATAACACGCTGAGACATTATGGCTAACTCTACATAAGGCATCTTTAATACTAATTCGTACTAATTCATGCTAATTACTAACCTCTCATGATTGTAAGCCGCGTGGCAGCAAAATTGCGCCTTAATAGCAGCCCGTATATATATAAAAATTGTAAAGCGTATTGAGTATGAAATGCGCTATATAAGCACCTCACATTATTATTTTTTTAGTTTGAAATGTTGAACTTATCGAATTGCCTTTTCATATAAAGGACACAGTGATCTACAAATGTGTGTCTGCGGAGTTTTTTTTAGGTTACTTTTGTTTACTTTTGCTTTAAAAACGCACCTTTAACAACAAATCTCAAAGCGACAAGCCTTTAAAACATAAAAGCCAGATACGTTTTTGTAGATCATAATTATCTCTTTGCATTGAACAATAAATGTATTTGTGCAAGTTTTCCCTAGGGAGAATTAAGATTTTAAACCAAAATACAGCACACACACAAATGTCTTCACATAAATAAAAAAAACATTTCTTTTAATTTAAAATGCAATGTAAAATCGTTATAATTACAGCTATAAGAGAATATGTACTATATGGGAGTAAATAAGCGCACTCTCTAATTTTGTCCCACATGTATTTTTAAGTGGTTTCAGTCATAGACAGTAGTGCAGCTGACAGACAAGCGAGCGATAGTCAGACGCACAGATTTATTGACACAACCATCGTACAAGGCATACATATGCTAGACAGATGGGCAGTCGGACCGAATGACAACTATGCCACGGAAAGACCTACAGACAAACAAGTTGCCAAACAGATAAAAATTAACGTATGGACGAACAGACAGTAGCCAGCAAGAAAGACAGGCAAGCAGCAAGCAGGCGGGCGAAAAGACAGACAGCCAACAAATTGAAAAACATACATGTAAATATACAGTATGTATTTTGTCGTCACAACTGAGAACGTTATGTTAGAGTTTAAGTTTCAAATGTAACAAAAGGTCGTACTGGGTACCAATCGACACAATGAATGAAATAAATTTGAATGAATGGATGAGTGAATGGATGAATGAATGAATGAATGGATGGATGGATGGATGGATGAACGGACGGACGGAAGGATGGTTGAGTGAATAAATGAAATAAATCCGATTTTGCAGAGACGATCAAAGGAACAGTGTGCACTGACTGGATTTGCACTTGAATTTAACAGATTAGCCTGTTTTGGCTTAAAAATCAATATCAATCTTTTCAGCACTTCCCTGGTTTGTTTTTTTAGTAAATAACTGACTTAGAAAGGAACTTTGTTATAGAAACAGGCAATAAAAAGAAGAGTGGGGAAAGAAACCAGCTCAAATAAGCGTATCTGACGTAAACTGCTTCTCAACAGCATGAAAACAACTATTCAAATCGGCAAACGAAGAAAAGTGTAATTTTGTATTGTGCAAATGCCCTGGCTTGATCAAACCAGTAATGAAAAACGTCAAGATTCTATTGTACGCAACAACAAAATGCCGGGAGAAATGGATAACCATACTGCTATAAATAACACCACAAATCAACGAGAACAAATATTTACTGAAGTAAACAACAAAACGCATTTCCTGTACTCCTTTATAAATAGAAATGACGTCATTCTTCTGTAATTCCGCCAATTTGATACTTCATGGGATTAATTATATAGCAAAGACAGTCGACTATTCTCAAATAACCTGCCTGTCACAATAATCATGGGTCTAACCTAGTTCCTCAGTATGTACATTATGATTTTTTTACGGGGGAGCGGATGTGCTAAATTTGTTACTGCTCGGCATTTTTCTTTTGGACAGCTGTTATACGAAATTCAAGTTTTACTGATTTTCTTGACATGTTTTACCATATTTCCAATACAAGGCATTCGTTTCTTGATCCTGATCGCACTTAACTATTGTTAAGAAATTGGCAAGACCGTTTAGATAAGGGAAGGGGAAGTAAATATATCGAGTAGCCCGTTTACTTGCCAAAAATCCTTTTTCCACTTCTAAATACAAGGCCTTTAGAATAGGCGAGTTTTGAGGTATCCCACGATGATCATTATCTAAAACAAAACTATGATTTAATCAGTTAGGAGGTAGTCATGCCAATACCTTAAAAAGGTCTCATGATATCTAAATTCACATATAAAATACAGTAAGTTTTGGAGAAATTCTGGTGGCAATACCTTAAAAAGGTCTCATGATATCTTAACGTGGTAAATACGCCAAATCGTTCACAAAAAAAAAACAAAAAAAAAAACAATTCCCTAAAAACACATTAAATGAACTTTTTGAACAACACTATTTTGTGTTTCTGTATTTTTTTCAATTATTTTTTGAGAAACATTGGAAATTTGTAGCGAGAAAGCCGTAACCAAGTACTGATTTTACAAACTAAATGTTAACAAATTGCGCGAACTTGGATCTTCTTTCACACGAGGAGAAATCACATGAAAAAATTTTGGAGAAATTCTGGTATCTCATCGACATCGATATAATAAAGCTACATACCATTTTCTTATCGCCACTGAGTTTTAACGTCTACGTCTATCTATCCACTCCAATTATATCTACCACCAGAATTCGAAGTTTAAATAGCTAAGAGACAAGCCAATCAGTGTTGTCGGTATCGATAGTATTTACATAATGTTTTTTAAAGATATCTCCAACTCGCTACGTCACGCAGGTATATAATCATTAAAGTAATAAGGCTGTTTTGCGCTGTTTTATGATAATATTTGTAAGATTGTTAAAAGTGATTAGGACTATTTATATGGCCATGACGGTGCAATCGGTCAATACTGGTCAATAAATGAATACCACGGTAGTATCGCAAACTCAGCAATTGATGACCATTATTTAAACTAGCTGTTTCTATCAAAAGTGAAGTGCTGTAATGGGTTGAGTTGTGTTGAAAGTCGAAAAGCATAGAATGATAGCCCAGTACTGAAAGAACATCTTGTGTGAAAACAATGAAAACAAACAAACTATCAATAGTAAGAACAATAATATAATGTGATATTACAAGCCTGCCACACTCTGACTTTCAAGTGAAGTCTCGAAGATTAATCATTGTTACGTCGGCCATGTTGTGTTGATTCACGACCGAATTTCAGTGGTTCACAAGGGGATCAGAAAATCGTTAATTTTAACCCCGGCTTTTTCTGAGATTCTGTAAACATTGTTTAGCAATACATGTATGGATATAGTTTATGGACGTTTTGGAGTGAATATTTAGTCTTTTTGAAACGTGTTTTGGTGGTTTTGAAAACGCCAAAGTTTGACAGTTTGGCCTCTAAAAACGTCGCCGCTAAATGACGGCCGTTACCAACCTCCTCTTAATAGATATCATTAAACATCATCATTTGTTAAGAACTGCATCTCAAAATTTTATTTTGAGGTATAGAACGAAGATCACTGACTCTTTTCTAACGACTTCTATTCCAAATTAGACTATGTACTACCCAGGGGAGGGAGGTACTCCGAGGGTAAACGATTGGGGATGCTCGTCGTATCTTTTAGGGGTGAAAATCGTCGATTTGGTCTCTTTTAGGATTTAAAAATATGAAATTTGCCTAATTCTCACTTTTGGTATCTTTTAGGAGTTGAAAGCAACTGAAACAAATGGTTTAGGTATCTTTTAGGTATTTTTGCACAATTCCGACGAGCATCCCCGATCATTTAGCCTAATTACTAACCGCTGACCGCTAGCCCACATACATTTCTCGAAGAAAATCTTGATTTGCTACGCCAACAACATTATGAAGTGCCGAGGTTCTGGTTTGTTTCAGTTTTGTATAATTTTAATAGCCTCCGTTGCAGACGTCTTATGTGGTTCGCCGACATCAACGGAAACTATAATTTTAAGGCGTTATGCGACAAAAGAGCATCTTAAAAAAATACATTTAAAAGCTAGACTCGTTTTCATACTAAACTGCAACTATGGGAATCATATATTGATCTAATATTGATCAGCACTCTTATAGTGAGTCAAATTTTATACTCTTATCACCAAGGGAACAATTATCTCCCCATTTTGTCAGACTTTGACTCGTTAGGTTTGTGTCTTATTAGATAAAAAAAATACCCAAATAATACAAAAAATGCTCATTAAAAGCACTTTTCTTTGTTTTTGTTTGTTGCATTTGAAATATTTTGATGGTATAGCCTTGATATAATGAAAAAATGTTTGTCTTTTGAGAAATGACATGAATCTAAAACCGATGGACTTAAATTTCTTTTATTTACATAATGTATGTGAAAATATAACCATTGTGATGAATTTGTTTCTCTTCAATAGCTATTTATTCGGGATTCCACAATGGTTCCGACATTTTTCATACATGTTCCTCAGTGGTTTGATCACGGCAATGTTGTTGTGTTTGTTTGTGTTGGTGCGCTGTCTCTCGGTGTTGCTGGGCAGAAAGATAGTTGAAAATGTTTGCTTGGAGTTTCAATTTATAGCTCAAGCCTAGAGTATAAACATAGTTGTTGTACTCTAATTGTTTGGACATTCAACGGCTGCCGTTATGCGACAAGATACAAAGCAAACACAACAGTACTTACGGATATTACATCAAGCCAAAAGAGAATGCTAGGGCAAGGGTCTTCACCAAAAACAAAAGGTGTTTGTGTTAGATTTTGATGTGTAATTGAATCTAAAGTGGAGGTGTATTTGAAAAAAAATGTTATAATTGTATAATAACCGCGAACAAAATAACCTCAGGCAACAGAAAACCGCTAGCTCAAATCATGAGAGGTTTTGTATATCTCAACGATCTAGAAATGGTTTTATAACGAGCTCATCATGCTATTATTAAACCGGCTATGTCCTTGGCATAGCCATTTTTCTACCATACATATTTGTTGTTCTTATTGTTTAATTATTGCACCAGACCATCCCTTCGCGAACAAGCTACAGCACACCTTAATCATTCAGACCCAGATTATGGGAAAATTTAATTCTTGGACATAAACAATATTCCTTGTATTCGGCCAAATTATATGTTCGTTGAAATTTGAGAAAATTTGTTAATGAACTTCTTTTTTCTCTCTCTTTATCCTAACTATAAAATATGTAGAATTGAATGAAAAAGAAAAAAAATGGGGGTCCCCGTGTTATTTTTGGAGCTATAAGCTAAAAACGCGCGGAAAATGTTGTAATTTCGATGTTTTGGCCGGGAAGGCATGGGCACTAACTTTTGGATTTCGAAAGAAACATTTTTAAAGTGGACCCACTTTTGTCAATTTAGCGTCTAACATTCGAAAATGGCCATCATTCATAAAAGTATCTCTTTACTGAGCTTGGTCAATACCAAATATTTTGAATGTGCTTTAATGTGCTCCTTATACATTGGGCCACTGATATAAAGGAAAAGATTTGCACTAAAATTGAACAGCGAAGAGAAATAAAGCAAAAATTGACAAAATGTTCGGATTTTTACGGGCCTCATCGATGTTTTGAACGAAACACTTTTCGAAATATCAAAAAATCTAGCCATAGAATTTTGTCATCGATCATATATGTTTTAAAAAACATGATTTCAAATGATATCATTAAATAAAAAAGATAGGTGCCCGTATTGGTTTGCGAGATATTTTGAGAAATATCCTCAAAACTCAATCATATCAAGGCTTTACCGAGTGTGGACTGGGGAGAATTTAAAGAAATTCGTAATTTTTTGCTTGAAAATGTAAAAATTGTTCGTATTTTTACGTTAAAGTGTTTCTCAGACATAACTCTGTATTTATTAGTGATAAGAAATGCAAATCTCTAAAATTCGAAATATGCGCAGAACTGTGCGCAGTGCAAAACTACGGAAGTACCTTAAGGACGTTCCTGGGTATTGGTCGCGCGCATCGTTACTGCGCAAGATTGAGCGCGCGCGCTCGTTACCGTTGGTCAAATTAATGATAATTTTTCCTTCATTTTTTTTCATCTAAGTCCCAATTGTCTTCAATTGAAAAGCAATTGAGTTTATTTTTCTGTAGTTTAAAGTGAATTTGCTACAAAAAGAGAAAATATTAAACGTTTTGCGGTAAACAGTAAATTATTAGAACCCAGTCTCCGCGCGGTATTCAAGATGGCCAGATTTTTTTTCAACTTTGCCGCAAGATATCTCGAAAACAAAGCCGGTGACCCCTATTTTTTTCTTTCGTGAAATGAAGCTTTTTATCAAGACTACAACATATGTGAAACACAAAAAAATGACATTACATGAAACGAAGAACAGTACACTTTTGTAAAATAAATCGACCCCTACCTTGGAACGAATCCAGCGACATCGCTTAACTTAAAAGCATTTTTATTTGCAAAGAAAGCATAAAAAATCCTATTATTTCTTGGAAATGGAAGACAACAGTTTATTAATTTTCTATCCAAATTTTAAAGAGCGTTGATTTCTGTTTTACAACATTTGTATGACTTTATTCTTTGAAATCGGTAGTGTTTAAATACGCGCGTTTTTCATCAAAATACCCCATTTTCTACGCCTTGTACCTCAAAAACAAACTCGGTGACCCCCAATTTTTATTGCATTTTTGAAATCCTCATATAATGAAATAGCTTTGTACAAACTTTCATAAAAATGACATTAGAACTTCATTTACCCAGGAACGTCCTTAAGCTGCGCAGGAAATTTTATTCAGATCCACATGCGCGAGCTGGATGCGCGAGCTGGATGCGCGAGCTGGATGCGCAGTAGCAAGAGTCCGGTACTATCTTAAACAAAGATAAAAACCGAGCTGTCGTCTAAAGCCATTGCGTGACCGGCATCAGGTTGAGACCGATCGAATGACTCTGCAGCCCATTTCCAGTAGATACATTTTAATATTACACTCGAACGACCAACAAAATTCGAGAGAAAAAATAAGAAAACGAAAAAATAAAAAGGGAAGTCAAGTTAAGGAAAATAAACTTTTATGAAGTACATAAGTTCAGCACTCTTCGAAATGTATTCTACGATGAATTTTTAATATATATATTGCTGCATATATATATACACACTCATTTTCAAGAACGTTGTAGTATACATTTATACATGTATACAAATATCTAATGAGATGCAAAAGGCAAAAGAAGCCGTTTTTACACACGAAACCAACTGTTTTATAATCTGTACGATAAAATAAGCAGGAAAAATATTTTTTGACTTTCGTTCAATGAATCAAACAATAAATAAAGCGAGTTTTCTGTTTTGCATCGTCAATCAAACCTCCGAACTCCAGTGCATCGCGTTCTGACTCGTCAAAACCAGCGTACTTATTCCAACGTTTGTACGAGGATTATCATAAATTTTGAGTAAGGGATTAATATGAGCAGCAGGTGTTTGTGGGAGCGAAAAATTATAATAAGGTCGGTTTATATGCAGAATGGTCGATATACCGAGGACAATCAATTATGAATATTAGATGACAATGGCGTCCGGTCGGCGAGGAGAATTTGCTCTTTACAAAGATAGCACTCTTAATTACAGTATTATCAAAACAGATTATCCATGAAAGAATTCAAAAATAAGGGTAAAAAAAGTCTGCTTCTCAAAGGAACAGACAGTTAATGAGATATTGAAACATTTGATTCGACTTTATGAGCCAATTGAAGCCTTTGTAATTTGATTGACGGATGGCATAAAACGCATGTCTTTTGTTCTAAAACGCAAACCTGATTGGCTTTTAAACGTGATGTGGTCCCGGTTGAATTAACAGGACTGCATTTGAGGTAAAAGGTGCTGAAAAACGTATGTATTTTTTCGGATAATTTCTAAAAGGATAAGCACCCCACAGTAAAATGCATGCATAGTTTAAAGACATTTCCTTATCTATACCTCCAACCAAAGATTAATTCAAAATTTCAAATGTTATAAAGACCACATTACAAAAAGAAATTCAAAAGCAATCGTCCGATCATAAATGTCATAAATAGCTCTGGATCCAAGGTTGGTACAGATAGAGCAAACAAAATTAACTACATTCGCCGAATCGAAAATTTGCGGACGACCTCGAGAACGAGGCAAGTCAGTCGTCTAGGTGAACAGTTCATTTTTGGGCTTTGTTGTTGTTGTTGAAAAATGGTACAAAACTCATGGAAATCACTCTATTTGAAGTTAAACTGCAATATAAGGATGAACACAAAATACAAAACACTGTCGATGTCCGACGACTGACTAGCCTCGTTTCTGTGATCTCTCTCCAGATTAACGCGCCGTCCGCCATATTTTAATTCGGTGTATACAAGTACGAAATACAATAATATAACGGCTTTTATAATAACAGCCTGGCACAAGTTTGCACACTGTTTTCATGAATTATTCACTCTGATGCTACTATATACAAACAAGCTACAATATCAAAATAATACTCACAAAGAAATCGACTTAGTCACGACCCAGTGAAAGCTCGATAATAGTGGATCGGTATTATCATCGAATTAACCAAAGTGATATGTTGTCCAATACATCCGTTTGTTAAGAGCGTCAAAGCTTAATGTCTGGAAAACCTGTCAAATGCTCTAAAATCTACAGTTGAATATGAGCAAGTACGATAAGTGGAACTGATATTGCGTGATGGGTAGACCAACAAAGCGACGGGCTACTTTGATGCACCCTTGATAATCCATTAACTCTAAATTTACGTCGTTACGTACGGTATTTATCTGATTATATCTTAAGGTTTTTGGAGATGATTCCCGATTAATGGTTTATTCATTCAATTCTTGTCTGGAAGTGAACTCTAATCCAAACCCCTTCAAAACGACCATCAAAGCATGTTAGTTCTTTAATCTTTTTGATAAAAAGGATCACTTTCACGATGTTGTTAATTCAATATTGTCTAATATTTGAAACTGAAAACGCGCCAATTATTTGGGTAGATGTTATGCCATATATCAAAACACCTTAAATGAACAAATAAACTTTTTATTCGTATAGCCCGTATCCGCCTGGACGCACGCACATGAAGAAAAATCTCGAAGAAGATGCCTTGTGTAAGGCCGTACAGGGCCATGCAAATCCGTATGGCCCAAGTGGCGCTCGCACTAAACACCTTTCAACCAAATCAGCATCAACATAAGCACGCACTATTTCAATTTTTTTAGTTTTCACCCTTTGTTTTTACCAATTTTTTATAATCTTTTTGTAATTGGATTATGTGATAATATATTTGGTCCTCGATCGTTTGCTTGTTTCGTAAGATACGGCTTCACCTTTTTCGCACGGCCCTCCCACTCAGTTAATAAGCACATAGTAGGTAACTCGTGGACCACACATAAGTACAGTTAGAGGTAAAAACTAGTAAAAAAAGTACTAGGCAGGACTGTGTCGGTGTTTCTAGAGAAACAGTTGTAAATATAACGATAAGTTGTACACCGTAGAGTGATTCGAGAAGAGGTAACTCGTGGACCACACATAAGTACACAATAGGTAACTCGTGGAACGTAAATAAGTACAAAGTAGTTAACTCGAGGAACACACATAACTACATCATAGGTAACTCGTGAAACACACATAACTACACAATATGTAACTCGTAGAACACAATAGGTAAATCGTGGAACACACATAAGCACATAATATGTAACTCGTGAACACGCATAAGTACACAATAAGTAACTCGTGGAACACACATAACTACATAATAGGTAACTCGTGGAACCCACATAGCTACATAATAGGTAACTCGTTAACTCGTGGAGCACACATAAGTAACTATTTTGGTGATTGCACTAATCATAATTTGGTAAATTGTGGATTTCGTATGTTCAATTTCATTCAAATTTAAAACTAATAAGAAAATCAAACACTGTGACGAACATAAAGCTATAACATTCTGTAATCCTTGTAATTATTTCCTTGCACAGAACATTATGTAGCTATAAAAAAATAAATGTTTATAAATGTTGTATGTTTGGGGCATTCCAGATGATCTAGTTTGTATTTGTAAAATTTTTCTGCAAGATACTATACGTGAACTATACTAGAACATGTGTTCTAGTATAGTTCTTACCCCAGTATGTGATAGAGCATTCGAGACTCATGTGTAATATCCATATTCAGTAACATTTGGTATTCGATAGAGTATTATACTAGCGCTTCTTCTCAGAAAGTGACAATGCTGCGATTTCATAAGTAATGCAAGGATAAGAAAATGTCAGGTATTTTTTAGATTTAATAATTTTTTATCACAAAAAAACAACAACTTAATTATAATATATAAAATCTATAAACTTGAAACAGTAATTATTGCTGCCGCAGCGAAGCGAGCCTGAGCGAGCGTAGCAAGACAGCATTATAATTGAGTAGTTAGGGAGCTGAAATCAAAATTTTGAGCCCTCCAGGATCCTTTGCGAGTTTCCTCGAGGGTTGTATTACACGATCTTGAGGGATTGTATTTCAGTCCCACGATCTTGCTACAGCAGCGAAGCGAGCCTGAGCAAGCATATATAGTTGATTCTTCGTATCTTTTTGTTTCTATTAAATTAATTTTGGCTGAAGATCACTTGAAGAAATAGATTCAACAAGGTTTATGCTTCATTTTTTCATTAACTTTTTAGATTTGGTCAAAGGTCATCTTAGCGTGACTGTGAAACGAATAAGCTCTTAATTTTCACTAACTGCTCGATGTTATATAATTTTTCGTATCCTTCCATTCATGTTTACATCGAGTTTGGCTGCAGATGACTTCAAGAAAATGATTAGAAATTTTGTACTCTAAAAATTAGCTCTTAATGCTAATAATGAAGTTTCTAAGATGTTAATTTTTAAATAGAGATTTAATTCAGAAATACAACTAATTATGTTTTTGTTATTGTCATTAAATTGATATTTTGTTTACAACTATTTTAGCTGTCTTCCATTCAACCAATATTAGAGACTTAGTCATGACATATAATAGTGTGTTAACTTTTTTTGGAACTTTTATCGACTTCAGCGACCTTGCATGCCTCACTCATGCAAATAGATAGCCTCTTCTACGTAAAATGAGTTTCAGTTCATTTTCTCATCACTTTTAAGCCAAATATTAAACTATATGAAAGGCAGCATTCACTAAGAGGTCTCTTAGGCTAGTAATAAAAATATAATCATTAAAAATATAATAAAGGTGTTGACCCAGATCGATAGGTTAGTTATGTTTTGCATTTGTTGCCACGACTGTTAAATCGTTGGAAAAAGGACTTGATCAGGAAAATAGTCCAAAGAAATAGTTTCCTCATCGGGTATAGAGCGATCTTCAAAAGCTTTGAGATAGATAGCATCCCCTTCGATCAGAATTTCGTCAATGGTTTGAGATTTCCACGTTAAAATATCCCTTGAATTAGCCCACAACAAAGCTGATTGACTCATGAAAGCACACTGCCTTCCTCTGGAAATATCGCTAAAACGACTATCACCTTGATGAATACTCCACGAGCGAAAACTACATGAAAAAACATGATAATTCGTTGCAAAGTACCTTCTACAAAGTGAAGAAATCCAAAAGAACGACTAACCCTAACCCTAACCCTCGTGTTTAGATATGGCGTATGTCATTTGTTGACGACAGCTGATTACGTAGCTACTATACCGTCGTACATCCCAAAGCTATTGACCGCTGATCAATAGGTACGCCGTAAAATTCATCCATCGGCACAAACAAACTTGAGAAAATCGACTTTTGAATCGGATATTATCGTGCGAAACAGGAAACCCGCAAGGGAAGTTTTCAGTTGAAATAGTCTGCTGCTCGCTCGCTTCGCAGCAATAATATACTATATTTAGAAACATCAAGACTATATCAGTAGAAAACTTAGCTCATGCTCAGTTCAGTATTCTACTCGATAGAGGAATCATGTAAAAGTCAATTAGTAAATGATATTCTAAGCTAATATTCTGCCATGTTTGACGCGAAATGACTAGTAAGAGTAAACATGTGAAATGTGAATGATACCAAGGCGATGTAATGTTTTTAAGTGATCATCGGCCGCTTTTATCTGCAAGCACGGTTATTTTATAGAGGCCGTTATAGCCAAGGCCGCAATGGAAAACTCATGTCCGTCAAGCATCATATAAGTGAAGCATTGGTCTGAATGTCATTGCATCGGATCCACATGCTGCACTTGACGTATGAGTTTTGAAACTGAAGAGTTTTCCATAGCGGGCTCAGGTATACAACACATAACCACACAAATAATATAGTCACATGTTTGGATTTATGTACGATGTTCTCAAATAAGTTACCTGTGCATTTGTTACCAGTCCTATTGTCTTTTCCGTACTGTATTATCAAGGGTTTCCCTTTCAGTAGATATCCGTTCACTAGGTTGAGAGCTTTAGCTGCTGTTTCAATATCTAAAACAAAACAGGAAACAATTGTTACTATGAGTGTCAGGAGTCATTAATCGTTGGTCTTCTTCGTTTCTACTTTTACGCTATTGTAAAAGTATTTTCTTTTCTCTCGTTTCTTGCTCTTTCATTTTCATTTTATTCTTCGAACCGCTTTATTTTTTTCCTTTTCCTCTCTTTTTCTAATCCTGGTCATTTCTCTCTATTATTTCTTATTTATATTCGTTGGTCTTTTTCTTCCGTTCAAACTTCCTTTTTATATACTCTTTTTTAGTGGAACCCCGTTAATGTGGCCAAAGGGACATTTCGTACTGGCCGTATTAACGTGGCAACCATATTAGGCGTGTAACGTTGGCAGAAAATGATTGGATATGCATTTAGTTGGGACCTGAAAAAATGGTCGCAACAACGGGTTGACTGAGCCACACTAAGAGCTAAATATAACATCAGTTAAACTATGGTGCAGGGTAGGCTATAATCTCTGATTACGATAACCAATGAGATTCGATCATGCAGGCGAGCTCACGTGCTTGATACTAAAGAAAAACGCCAGTTGAAATTACGTCATTAAAATAATAAAAGTTTAATTGTAGCTAAGCCTCTCAGTGTGGCCTCCGCCATTGACATATTTTTTTTGTTTATTGTTCGTAATGTTGGTTGTTTTCTTATCAAGTAACGAGATTATTCTATAAACCACACAGATGACCTTGCAAAAGACACTGTTAATTCAGTTCAAAAAAATGACTATCATTACGTCTATGAAAAACATGATCTATACTGCAAGGCATTGATCATCAACAATAAATTCTAGTCGGCACTTCTTAGCAAAGAAACTTGCCTACTTATGATCTTGACCTTGAGATCGCAGTCATTACTTTATTTCAAAAACACTTATAGTTTAATAGTCTTCTTTAAATGTTTTTTTAAATACCTCAGTAGGGGCATTATCTGTAATTAAGTAAGGGAAACGAGAATAACTCTAGCTCAGATAATATTTCGTCCTTGTATAAAATGAACACTGCAAGTTTAATGGTCAAATCGATGATGACAAAAGAAAATACATTTTTTTTTCATTATTTATGTTAAATTAAAAAAAATATATTGACATCATGACTTTTCTTTACACAGTCAACAAATGTAATAATTCGTCTTTGAGAGTGCTAGTGTGCCCACAAAAGAGTAATTCCAATTACTGTTTCAATAAAATACTTGATCGCTATAGTAACGACTAGATATTTTCTAGGAATGTTTTTCGGTGAGCGCAATCTTTTGGGACAAAACTTGATGGAAAGCAAATACATTTTTGACCTACTTGTGCATTAATGGAAAGAAACTTATTTGTTGTGACATAGCCTTACAAAATGATTATTGGACTCATTTTAGGCAGCATACGGTACAAATGCTCAGCATGCTTAATTATGCTACAATTATGATTAAAAGTAATCAAACATTACATAAATCGATAAACAAATTTCTTGAAATTAGTGAACCTTATAGAAATCCTTCATTTTCACCACCCTAAATAATGGAAACGTACTTTCTCACGAAAATGATGGATGGCAACCTCTTAGTATGACTTCAGAATTGCATTTTCATGCTTTTCGAACAAAGACATTTCTTTGAGAGAATTATTTCACCTTATGAATAATTTTATATATATTAACTCAATAAAAAATAAACAAAGTTAGACAACAATAAAAAACAACAGCAACCAATAACAATAACGACAACAACGGCAAAATAAAAACCCTAGCCCTAACGACAGCAACCAACAATAATAACGACAACAACGGCAAAATAAAAAGATACTTCAACATGACAATCCATGAGCTAGAAATGACATAACATCATCGAGTAATTTTTGCTTAAGAACGAACATTAACAAACAAAAAAAAGGCTATCCCAATAGGAATGCAGAGAAGCCAACAGCAGTTAACTATCAATTGTCACAAAGACCATAGTATTCGCTTTCTGATTCATAAATCCAAATAAAGACTTTTTGTAATATTAACGTATAATACGTTTTTACGTCGTCAATACGATATACACTGTGAGGAGTATTGTTTTTATGATAACTTCCGTGATATTTGCGCGCAAGAGAAGCGATCTTAAAATGCATGCTCAGCTTATGTTTATGTGCATCAAAATATCATTTAGGCGAATATTTGACAAAACACTTACTTTCCAGTAGTTGTTAGGATTCAGTTTTATGTTGACCTCACGATAAGAAATGTGTCGCTTTACAAGTGCTGCGATCAAGGAAAACACTACCGTTCTCGAATGTGCGTAATTTGATCAAGATGTGTGACGTAAGAGGTGAAATACGAGAGCTAGTTCGTGATCGTTCAATTTGCGTGAAAATACGTTATTTCCACTATAATTAACACCACCAAATCCTGTAAACATTCTTGAATTTCATCATCCCTGATATGTTTTATGAAGAATGCACAATTCAAAAGACGATATGACAGGTGTAAGGTGAACAAGATATAATAGCAAAACGGATATTTCCAGTATAACAACTGCAACTTTTCATGAATCTGTTCGCTGATCTTAAGATGGTTATTCCCAGTAATAACAAGAGACCGAGAAGGTTGCAGCTGAGTTGAAACGAGTTTCCGTGTATAATAGATGTCATTTTAAGAGTTGAATGCCACGAACTGTTTGATTGCCATCTTGTAAATGACAGTACGCGGATGAAGTCAATGTACTTGAGCACTTTAATATGAACGAGATCTGCTTGTTATGAAGAGGATGAAAGGCGCCTCACTTTGCTACTGTGAAAGCTTGATGTGTTTCTCTGTAACATTGTTAACTTATTTTATTGCTGTTTTCAAGTAAAGTTGAGGATAGGGTTTCTTTTTGGTTGAAGTGTCGCGGAGTAGAAATCATAGTATTGCTCCAGGTGTTGTTACCCATTTCAAAATTAATGCACTCTTTAATTTGCGGTGTTCAACTTTCGATGTAATAGAAAGGAAAAATATATTTTGACATTCATTGAATGAAACAAACAAACAATGAATAAAGCAAGTTTGCTGTTCTGTATATCATAAAATATACTGAATAAATTAGATATTTATATAAATATATAATAAATAATAATAAAAACGATATTCATTGTGCATGTCCTTGAACATTCTTATATATATATATATATATAGGTTTGCTGAAGAAGGCTGAATAGCCTGAATTGTTACAAGTTGTGTTTTATATATATTCATTATATGGTTTTTACTTTTATACTACAACGTTCATACAGCAATATGCAGAAATTATGAGCCATCACCAAGTATATAAGTTTATATCACGAAAGCCTTATGGGATACCCTCAAATATATATATTTTTGGTAAAGCGATGGTGCTAGGGACGAATATTAAAATATATTTGAGAATATACCATAATTTCTATCATATTTTGTTTTTGATATATACAATTAAATGGGTGGTGGCTCGTAATTTTTGCATCTTCAACGTTTGGAAGAACGTTGTAGTATATATTAATACATTCATATAAATATCTAATGAGATGCAAACGCAAAATAAGCCGTTTTTTCAAACAAAACGCACTTTTTTCTAACCTGTACGATGTACAGATTAGATATACACAGGCAAAATATAATTTGACATTCATTGAATGAATCAAATAATAATTAAAGCGAGTTTTCTGTTTTGCATATCATTAATTATACTGAATAAATCTGGAGGCTGGGCCTGTCTTTATCAGATTTATCTAACAACCCAATACGTACGGATCGAAATATCTCAATGAGTGTTTGCCATACTGAACAGTGTTGCCAGTAGGTATATCATATTTCTGTTCCTTAAGCAATAATGAGAATTCTTAAGGTATCAGGGGACCCTAAAATCCACAAAACACCTTTTAGCGCGCGAACTATTATAGTTACCACTATATAAGTACACTTTCTTGCAGTGGTATAAAAATTTCCCCTTTTCCAAAGTTCCAGGAACACGGAATTTCAATCAACTGTGTTGAAATTTTATACCGATATCACTTCATATGTTGAAAAACGCTCTCTCAGTTATTTGATATCTTAAAAATAATAAAAATAAAAATAATCAGTGGATTATATCAAAATTTTCATACGAATGTAATCTATGTTTATTGAGCATTAAGGACATATATATATCAAATTACATTTTATAAACTACAATTATTAAAATGCTCAGATCATAGGAAAAAAATGATAATAATAACAATAATAGTTCAAGTACATTATATTTTGCAATTATATATACGCACAAATTTATTGTGATTATCCACAGGTAGTATTATCTGTGGCTATGACGTCGTTTGATTTTCGAATGGAAGAATATTTTTTCAACCGATTCGAAAACACGCTCATGAATTATATTCAGTCATTTTCGAACTTTCACATAAGTATTTTGATTGATAATAGACACTCTGAATTGCATTTGGTTTAATAAAAGTGAGTTTATGTGTGTTTTCGAATGGTTCGAAGTTTTGTTTGATTCCTACCTACATAAATTAACAAAAGGTGTGCAATTTCCGAGCCAAAATTGTTCACGAAACAAAAATATTACTTCAAAATCCTTCATAATAGATAATTTACAATAAATATCGAAAAACGTTCGTTGCACTTCTTTAAGGCCGGCAAACACTAGGCGACAAGTCGCAGCGACTTGTCCCCGCGATTTGTCGCCTCAACGTGCACTGGTTCAGCAATCCCAACCGGTTGGATTTCATGCGGCAAGCCGCAGCAACAAAATTCTGTCGCGGCGACAACAATTTTCACCAAAAAATGTTAGTACACACGGGAGGAAATTGTCGCTGCGACATGTCGCGGGGACAAGTCGCTGCGACTTGTCGCCTAGTGTGTACCGGCCTTAAAGCGCAAAATATTTTATATGATTTCACATGCGCGACAGAATGCGCAGTAGCAAGGGTCCCCAACTACCGGTATAGGTGGATACACACTAGGCGACAAGTCGCAGCGACTTGTCCCCACGAAATGTCGCTTCAGTGTACACTGGTTCAACAATCCAACCGGTTGGATTTCATGCAGCAAGTTGCATGGGAAAAAATTCTGTAGCAGCGACAACAATTTCCGACAAAAATACTTAGTACACACGGGAGAAATTGTCGCTGCGATTAGTCGCGGGGACAAGACGCTCCGACTTGTCGCCTAGTGTGTACCGACCTTATAGACACTAGGCGACAGGTCGCAGCGACAATTTCTCCCTGTGTGTACACTAAAAATAAAAGGATTCTGTGTATTTTTTGGTGGAACTTGTTGTCCCCGCGACGGAATTTTGTAGTAGTAATAGACTGAGAGTTCAACGCCACCTGCACCGGTCGGTGCGTTGGTGCTAGGGATTTCCCGCGATGACGTCACATTCCCGCGCGTGTTTTTCCCGCCGAATTTTTGATCATGTAATCCTTTTTTTAGAATTGATGTCATTCGTTTCTATTTTTAGAATTATTGTCATTCATATGACGTAATCTTAATACAGGGATCTATTTTGAGAGTTTAAGATCATAACTCTATTTTTAGCTACTTAATATATATAATGAAAACCATAGGAATCCCACAAAACAAGATCTATTCAACTATTATTGACTTATGTCTGCCAGTTAGTCTTTGTTGACTGACTAGCAGGTAACCTATTGTTTAGATAATCCTTTGGTTACTTAAAGACGATCACAATTTTGACAAGTTAATTAGTTTATCATAAACTTTGATTTTACTAAAATACTAATGTTTTCGAACTTTATGTCACTTTAAAACGATAAAATAAATCATAAATTAAAAAATATCTATCAAAATATCACCCCTTCTCTCTCCTGTAACGAATGAAAAGAATAGAAGCCACAGTTAAGTGTGGTGCTAGTTAAATCCCTAGCACTGTCGCACCGACCGGTGCAGGTGGCGTTCAACTCTCAGTCTATTACTACTTTTTGTCGCTGCGACTTGCCGCATAAAATCCAACCGGTTGGTTTGTTGAACCAGTGCATACTGAAGCAAGCTGTCGCGGGCGAATTGTCGCTTAGTGTGTACAGACCTTAAGTATGCTGTACGTTTGGACAAACAAGTATCATCTTGACTTTACATAATAGAAAACCTCATTTTGAAAAAACGCTCATGCATGCGATTCACATAACGAAGAATACGTCACTGATAGTTGACAATAACATACAAAAACACCAGATAACATGTGTTTTTATCAATGATTGACGAACACTACGTGCGAGTTACTTATTGTTGAAACTAAAAATTAGATAAGTTCGCTTTTAGTTAAATTTGTAAATAACCGTGTCAAACATTACCATAAGATTCATAAAAAAGGAACTGAAAATGAGAATCTCTGATTATGTTTTGTTGTCATCACATTAGATACATATGAAACAAAACAATATTGGATTAGTTTGCTTTTAGCGTATTTCATTATTTGAACTATGGGAACTAGATGGTCTGTTAGTCATTATCTCGAATATTACACACACAAGTTGCATAATAGGACGGAAAGCAAATTAAATAGTTTACTTTAAAGTAGCCAGGCATGTTTTGAATAAAACATGCAAAAACACACAGGCAATCGTTGATAAGATGAAATTTGCTTATAGGTATATCCAAAAAATCAGTTTTGAAAATTGAAAACAGCCGACATTCTCAAACAACTATTCCAGTCATTCTAGAGACATCCGATAATAAGGTTTAATCCTTGGTCCTTTGTAAAAATAGCTAATCGAAGTAATTTGAAATTTTTAGTTTATCCATCCGGTCTTCATTATGATCAAACCGGAGCTGAATTTAAAATTTAATTGTAGTATTAAAATTTTAAAAATGACAATAGGAAAGGCAAGAGTCACGACATTAATAGGCCTCAGGAGGAAGGGACAGGGGGAAAAGGGGAGTGCTAGAATAAGTAGCCGATTCTTTATAAATAATACAAAAAAAGATTTTTTAATAGAAAACTGGAACGGGAGATAAGCTCAAAGAAAAAAATAATTATCTAGGACAATCTTGGTTTTTAAACTAGCTGCGGCTAAGCAATTGTATTGTAAATTAAAATACTTTTTCAATTATGCTACTAAAGGTTAGGCGGTCGTCGGCTCTCAACCTTCAAGGATTCCATACGGTCGGAAAGCTCTAACGCATGACATTTTTCCAATTTATATGGACGAAAAACGTGATGGGGTACGACAAACAAGACAACATAACGTTCCGGATTTTTTTCCGTCAGCACACACGAGGGAGCTTGCTCCAGGAGCATGCTGCGGGAGCGTGTTGCGGGAGCGAGCTCCCTCGTGTGTACCGGCATTTAATGAAATCTGATCAGATTGGATTGACAGGGGAAATGTTCTTAAATCACATTTCCTTCGCACAAGTTGTAATGAATGGACTGCTAATTTACTGTGGTTAGTTTTGTTTGCCCGAGATGCTTTAATTGTTTCTTTTGCAAATACAGTTTTTCCCATACCATTGTGTCGCAAATTGCAATATTGCTTTCATTACTTCCTGCTCTTCCTTCCTTTTGAAATATTTTTGCTTTGTCTCCTTTTCCAGTCTATTTTTTTTCCTCTGTCTTTTTGATTACTATAGTGAACGCTAATATGATTTGTTTTTTTCATTTTTCAATTCGTTTTATAAGGTTTTGGTCAAAAGGAGTCGATTAATACTACCCAGAGGGTAAACAGAGCAATTTCAGTAATACTACAACAACAACTTGCGTGCATACAAATTACATTTCTCAACTGAAAGTTTCGTGCTCAAAATATCTAATAAAGTAATCAACATAAACCTTGTTTATCTTTCATCAGCAAAAACCGCATGCACAAACTGACGATGGTGAAAAATTACTACTTAGAAAAAGTGTTCAAAGAAAAGAATAAAGCAAACTGTGTAGAATAACAGGAAGGAAGAACAATTGTTTGATTTGCTGATTCAAACAATGAAATCACAAGAAATGTATACATTTAAAAAAAGAATTGAGAAAGAATGGGAAAACGAAGTATAAAGCATGAAGACAAACAACGAGGATGGGGAAATTGGTGAGAAGCGAGTAAAAAATCAGAAAAAGAGAAAACAAAATATCTCCAACAGAAAATACTTGACAAAAAAATTACAGAAGATAGTTTCGTGACAAAGAGATCACCTTGAAGTAATGCGTTTGCAGTTTACTTATCAAACTCCAAGAGATGATAAAAACTCAATGAATAAAAAGGATCCATGAATAATGAACAAAGCAAAAATAAGCGGTTGAAGAGACATTGCTCATAAGCTACACGGGTAGACTATATTTCATTTAAGAATTGAATAAACTGAAGTGAAAAGATAGTTGGATGCAAAAATATACATTATAACAAATATAGTTCTGTAATCACTATATCAAATGGCAAATGCAATCACTATATCAGATGGTAAATGTAATCACTATACGAGATGGTAAATGGAAAAAAATGGAAAGTAGAAAAGCAATATTTATGTAAAATCTTGCGATTTAAACTTTAAAAGTAGTATTAAGTGAATAAATAAGTAGGTATGTAAGTAAGTAATTAAGTACGTAAATAAAAAAGTAAGTAAGAAAGTAATAAGCAAGAAAGTAAGTAAGTATGTACCTACACCTCGTAAATGTCACACAAGAATGCTACTTGCTGCATGTTTCCATAGCTTTGTCAAAGTGGCCATGTCAATTCAGTATTTCAAGACTTATATCAGAAATAGTGAACGTCACAATCACAGGTGCTGCGTACTTACCAAATCAAATCTCGATATAGCTAATGAGAGATGCCCTGTATATTAGCTCCAAGATAAAGTTATCAAAAACTACAGAAAAAATGCAAATATATGGATAAACTATATTTGAAGAATAACCTCGAAAAGATTGGAAGTAGCTGAAAACAGACAATTCGAATGATGATGTCATCAGGATGTTTTACACGATAAGAAGACAACAGGTTAATTAGTTTGATAATTTGGTAATATATAAAGAGAATAAACCTTATTACGATCAAAGATTCTAGAAGGTGCAAAATGTGCTCCATAGGATACTGACGTGCTCTATGCTGTATGATAACAACTAGGTGTTATCAAGGAAACCTTGGGTTAATAAGATCGTAGACTCAGGTAAAAAAATTACAAAATAACATAAATTCTAATGAAACGGTAAATAGACGAAATAAACAACTGAAAGAAATTATGCAATGAAACAAAACATTAAAACCCAACAACACACATAAAAAATGTTTTCAAATTTCATTACATTAAAAAACAAAAATATGACAGTACTCATTCAGCCTTACTCGAGAGCTCAAAAGTCAACACAATACTTTATTTCAGTTGTGTTGGAAATTGTTCAATCTAAACTAAAGCGCATTTTCTATTCTCGACAGTCTACACGTCTCAATTTATAAGCCTAACCAACTCCATACCTTCCCAGTTTCGGTCATTTGATGTATCTCTGGTAAGGGCGATAATTGACTGAGTGATTGCAAACTATTTTTATAATCCGTTTTAATTACCATAGCTAAACAAACAAACAAACAAATACACAAATAAACAAGTAGACAGTTAGATAGAAAGATACACAGAAGGACAAAAATAAAGACAGCAAGTTATCTTGTAATCTTCCTTTTCTAACAAAAACCAATTGTGCTCACGAACAGTGTTTGGTTTGTCCGTCCGTATGCAGGTCGATTGGTTCAACTACAAGTTAATGAGGAAAACGACGATGAAGTTGATTATTTCTTCGACTGATTATTTCATTCAGTTCAGTGTGCTTGGTCAGCCTGAAACTACGATCTCTAGTCATGAATTAATTACAGCATCTAAACCATAAATCATGATATATTCCCCGCTGTTCTGCAGCCTGAAGACAACCTCAAAGAAAGTTCTGGAGCATCCTCGTTAATCCAGACAAAAACCGAAGTACATTTTCAAGTTCAAGTTTATTTGGCCGATAAAAAATTATGGCTACAAAGTGGATAGCTATTTTATATGATCAAATTATAGATACTAGCAGTTTCCATCGGAAATGAAATGCTGCGAGATGTTTTTGCAAAGCTAAAATATTGGTTTGTCTGGTAATGTGATACATTGAAATGTGAATACAGTAATTAAGAAATGTAGATGATATAGTACACCAATGACTCAAGGGATGGAAGGCTTGCAAATAGTGTAACAGCTATAATTGTTAAAAATGATATGCAAAGTATTGTACTTGTCATCAACAAATTCTTTTTGAATGAGTTAAAGTTTATGTAAACTATCATATTAAAAACAGTTGAACAAGAGAGATCATGAGAGATTGCAACAAAATGTTTATGAATGTGATAAAATGTAGTAAATTCAGGACACTTTTGAATACATAATGGGCAAGTTGCTTATTGTAGTTTATTTGAAATAATAACAACGTGTTGCAGCAAGCTTCGCAACATGAAAGTGATTGACAGTTCAGAAAATCCCAAAAATCAATTGAAACCAATTTTTGAAATTGTGAGTCACAATACAGCGATCTTGGCTGTAAATTCTACAGTATAATTATGTAAAATGTGAAGAACAGTCATAGTAACATTGGAACAATAAACAAGGTCCATATTAAAGTTACTTTGTATGTTATGTTATGATATGTGAAGAATCAAAAATTGCAAAAAATTGAACGACTACATAAAATGGTAAAATTACGTAATGTAAAACGTATCACCAACATTTGTATTGAAGCAATTTCTTTGATATATTTTTTTATGTAAAGAATCTACAACGCCGGCATTGAGTTGAAACAGGATGCAAACAATATTTTGACAATGAAATAACTACAGTTGTAAAGTCAAAATGTCAATAACTTTCTGGTTGTGTATCGTATGTAAACTTCATTACATCAAAGTCTAGGATCTCAGTTGTTTTCTTCTCGATTGTTTTAGTGGTTTGTTTGTCACGATGGCGCTGGGTACCTTCATTTGACAGAATTGAAATTTGATTTCGATCAGTGGTAATCGCTGGCCAAATGACCCGATTTGGCAAATAGTCAAGGGACAGTATCTCTATGTCCGATATAGTTTGTTGGTGAAACGCTTTGAGATACATTGCATCTCCTTGTACTGAGATATGATCGACCGTTTTAGTGGTCCATTGCAAAATAGGACACGAGTTTGCACACAACAAAGCCGAGAGACTCATAAAAGTACATTGACTCCCCGTAGAAACAGCACTAAAACGACCATCACCTTGATGAATACTTCCACTAGTAAATAGAGAAATTTGCATTATGGTTTTCGTAGTGTTTAATCTTACCCAAATGCAAGGATTTTAAAACTCTGCCAGAACCGTACCGACTCTCAAATGCCTCTGTCAAAAACATCGAGTTGCAACCACGCGGGGGATATGGGGCAGAGATGGCTTATGGGAAATCATCGCCCGCTAGAAAGTTGAAAACTGATCGAGTTTTAGAACGGCAATACAAAAAGCCCAGTGCTCACGCGGTCATTGAGAAAACAGCAAGCCCGTCAAGATTAGTGTTGCTGTATCGGTCGCTTCGCTCGCTCGCAGCAACAAACAACGTTATAAGTGTTCTGTACGTGCTCTGGACACAACAAGCACGTCATAGGGAATTTATTATTATCGACCTACGAGCAATATAGAACACCATAAAACTCAATCTAAAAACACACAAATACATACTAATTACTAACTACTAATAAACTTCATGCTTGTAAAACCGGGTTACATATATATATATATATATATATATATATATTAATTAGAGATTGTAAAGCACTTTAGGTGAAATACGCTATATAAACATCACATTAGACTACACTAGATTACATTAGATTACATTAGATTATATTAGATTACATTAGATTACATAAATTATAAATGGCAGGAGGTACCCGCTCGAAGGCCTCCAACAAAAATGGCTCAGAAGCTGAAATCGATGGCCACTTTAGCACACTAGAATTAGTAAAAGAACTCCTAAAATCTCAAGAATCTACAATCAAGACTTTTTTCGCCTGTTATCGAATCTACAAATAACAGAATCGACAACATCATCAAAGAGGTACAAGGAATTATATCAAGCCTTGAGCATAGCCAGGCAGAGATTGATAAGCTAAAAAGTGTCAACTACAGTAGCCGGCTACTCACGATTGAATCAAACATTGATCAGCTAGTCAATAAAGCGGATGACCTTGAAAATAGTTCACGGCGTAACAACTTATGTTTTGATGGAGTACAAGAAAGCGCGGGAAATGATTCATGGAGTCAATCAGAAGAAAAAGTGAAAGAAGTGATCACCAAACAGCTCCAAATAAACAGTGACATTGTAATCGAGAGAGCCCACAGAGTTGGGAAGAAGAAACCTGATAAACCTAGGCGGATCGTAGCCAAATTCTTGAATTATAAAGATAGGGAGAAGATTATGCAATCCAAACGTATGCTAAAGGGTTCGAGAGTCTCAATACGCGAAGATTTTTCAGATCGAGTGAATGCAAAACGTAAAGAACTTTTACCAAAAATGCATGAAGCTCGAAGAGAAAGAAAAGTCGCATATTTGAGTTTTGATAAGCTGATTATACGACAAGGCAGATTCCATGGCAACAACATGTACCAAGGCCCCCCTCAAGGTCCGCCATTGTTTGGTCAACCAACAGTCGGGCAAACTTTCAACCCATTGGTGCAACCCGTTTTCGTTCCACAACATGCAGTTCCGCAGTATAATGAGGACCTCAATTCAAGCCAAGACTACGAGAACTCTAATGGATGACTGCTTGTTTATATTTGCAAGCGCTAAACTTGATTTACTTTACTATATTCACAAGGCTCGATCCGTCTATTATTACCAACAAACAGATAAGTGTACAGCATTCATGACATGACATTACATTAGATTACATAACATGACATGACATTATAAATAATACGTAATATTTCGTAATACTAGCCTAAGAGACCTCTTAGTGAACCTGCCTTTCATTTAGTTTAATATTTGGCCTAAATGCCTGTTGGGAAATTAAGGAATGTAAACTCATTTTACTTAGAAGAGGCTATTTATCTGCATGACTGAGGCATGCAAAAATGAACAAGACGACAAAATTAAGTTGCAAAAATAGTTAACACATACAATTGTACGTTATGACTAAGTTTCTAATATTGCTCAAAGGTTGAATGGTGACAACTAAAATCGTTGTAAACAGTATACCATTTTATTTACAATAAGAAAACATAATATGTACTTATTGACTGAGTGGGAGGGCCGTACGGGAAAATATTTGGCTCGAGGTGGTGCCGTACGGACCGAGCGCAGCGAGGTCCGTACAAATGACCGAGAGCCAAATATTTTCCCGTACGGCCCGACCTAACTCAGTCAATAAGAATTTTATCATATGACCCTCATTTGTGAGCATTTTTGAGCATGTTTACTTTTGAGCAGGGCCGTACGGCTTCGTACGGCCCTGCTCGAAAAAGCCGTACGGCCCTACTCACGTCATCTACGAAGGTTTTTTTAAGAGCGCGCGCCCGGGCGGATACGGGTCATGTGATAAAACTAAGTATTTATGGATTAGGTTTTTTAATTTAAACAGTTTAAAAAAATGTCACATAATAAAAACCAACATCTTAGAAACATCATTGTTATCGAGCATGAGCCTTCTATAACTTTTCTTGAAGTCATTTTCAGCCAAACTCAATGTCAACAGAAATGAAAAGCCGGATACGAAAAAATATATAAATCGAGCGGAAAATTAAGAGCTCACGTTTCACCGTCATGCTAAGATGACCTTTGACCAGATCTAAATAGTTAATAAAATATGAAGCATGAACGTTGTTGTATCTATATGAAGTTTCTGCAAATGATCTTCAGCAAAAATTGACTTAATATAAACAAAAAGATACGAAAAATCAGTATATACTTACGCTTCGCTGCGGTAGCAAGATCGTGGGACTCAAATACAATCCCTCAAGATCGTGTGACCGAAATACAATCCCTCAAAGAAGCTCGCAAAGGATTCTGGAGGACTAAAAAATTTTGATTTCAGCTCCCCAACTACTCAATTATAATGCTGCCTTGCGACGCTCGCTCAGGCTCGCTTCGCTGCGGCAGCAAAAAGTATTTTTATTCCACGAGTTCCAAATTTGAGAGCATGTCCCCCTGAATACTTGTTCAATAGAAAGTATTTTTTAAGAACATCTGTGAAAGAATTGCTATTTGAACCTATCCTTAACTTTTAATGAGCTTAAAATGGCTAAATGGAACTGATCTGGATAATCGCTGCATGTGCCAAGGCTAGATCGTAAGGGTGGTGGCGTTGCACTTATTATACGTGATGGTTTTTCTGTTGTGAATAACAACCTGATGAACACTAATACCTTTGAATATCAAGATGTAACATTTTCCTACAAAAAAGATTCAATACGAATTGTCAACATCTACAGACCACCTACAAGCAAGGCTAATACTGATTCCTTTCTCTCTGAATTCTCAACACTGACAGAACACCTCACAATAGCTCAATATCCACTTCTCATATCTGGTGATTTCAACTTCCATATCGATGACAAAACAAATACCGATTCGTCAAAATTTATACAGTTTATTGAATCAACCGACCTAATTCAATACATCACAGAGTCTACGCATAAACATGGCCATATTCTCGATTTGATTTTAACCCGGGAAACGGATGATATTATTTCTAAACTCAACGTCAAACCATCAGATAACATATCAGACCATAAATTGATCACTTGTCATCTGAAATGTTCAAGACCAATGAAATGAAATGAGTTTCCACACCAGTTGAAGACATCACTTGTTCGCCCTACACTTAAAAAGTCTGACATGGACCGTAACATCCTTGGAAATTATCGCCCCATCTCTAACATCACTTTCCTATCAAAAGTCATCGAAAGAACAATAGCGTGTCAACTACATAGCTATTTAGAAGTTAATCGTCTATTTCCAGTCATGCAGTCAGCCTACCGTCAACATCATTCTACAGAGACAGCACTGTTGAAAGTATCAAATGACATTCTGAGAGCTGTTGACCAACACATGGAAGTAGTACTCGGGTTATTAGATCTATCTGCAGCATTTGATACCATTGACCACGCCATATTGCTAAAGAGAATGAATCAGCGCTTTGGGATTGGAGGAAAAGTCATTGAATGGTTCAGATCGTACCTTACTAACCGCACACAGTCAGTTAGGATAAATGGTTGTGTCTCAAAAGAACAAAAGATCATCTTTGGTATACAACAAGGTTCGGTCCTCGGATCAACCCTGTTTTCATTGTACACATCACCTCTAGAAGACATCATAAACCTACATGGCCTATCCTGCATGACCTATGCCGATGACTCACAGCTGTATATCATGTTCAATCCTTCAGATCAAACCACCTACCTTGAGAAACTAAATAGCTGCATGAATGACATCATATCCTGGAACAGACTGAACAAACTACAATGTAATCCGGACAAAACTGAAATCATGCACTTCTCATCACGTTTTCTAAAGTCACCATCTATTACTGAGGTTACCATAAACAACACCGATATCGAAACATCTACTAAAGTGCGTAACTTGGGGGTCATCGTTGACTCTCAAATGAACTATCGCCAGCACATAAACAACACATGCAAGTCTGCCTCTCTGGCCATACGTAACATCGGGCGTGTACGGAAACACCTAAGTAAACCTCAATTGAGAAAGTCATCCATGCTTTTATATCGTTGAAATTGGACTACTGCAACAGTCTCCTCTACGGTCTGCCATCACGCGACACAGATAAAATACAGCGCATTCAAAACACAGCAGCTCGTCTTCTTATTGGAGCAAAACCCAACGAAAGAATTACACCCATTCTTAAAGACCTCCACTGGCTTCCTGTGAAACAACGGATAGAATACAAGATACTGTTAACTACTTACAAGGCTATCAACAACTTAGCGCCAACCTATATCAAAAACATGATAAGCCAATACGTCCCAAAGCGACTGCTCAGAACATCAAACAAGTCTCTACTTACTACACCAACAGTTAAGACGACAAGCTACGGAAAAAGAGCTTTCTCTGTCGCAGCTCCACATTTATGGAATCAACTACCTGAACATATTAAAACAGCAAAAAACATTGAACACTTTAAAAAACTACTTAAAACTCATCTTTTCAAAATAGCTTTTAATTAACTCTTAGCTTATTTATTTATTTTTAATTAATCATCTGAACGTTTGAACATTTAATAACTCCTCAAAAGAGTTCTTTTAAAATAGCGTCAATTGATTCTTAGTTTATTTATATTCATATTTTTAAGATATTTTTCAATCATTGTAAAAAGCATTGAGACTTAGTTAATGCGTTTTTAAGAATGTCATATTATTATTATTATTATTAAAAAAAGTGCGCGTTCAGGATTCCTGTGGTAGGACAGGACTCCCTACCGAATAAACAATGACTGAACAACCTGTGACGTCATTCAAGAAAGTGTATTCAGAAGTAAGAAATGAATGGAGTGTGGAGTGTTCGGAGACTATTCCTTGACATATGCGACGAAACGTAGCTGCAATTTCTGACATTTCTCTTCCTTTGTTACATTGTGTTTTTACTTCCCTCTAACTCATTTAACTGTTGAGGTATTTGTGAAACATTTCAACTATATTACTAAATGGTCTGATCGTAGACTTGTCGGTCTTGGTGTTTAACATTCATACAGTAGCAAATACGCGGGATTTGTAGTATAACTGAGCGCCAATAATGCACATGTTACGTATATGATGTGATATCATTTCCGCTAGAAACGTCAGGGAGGAAGTGCTTCTTTAAAACTCTGAAATTGCTAACTTTCGCGTCGAATAGCTTGGCCGTATTTTATCGAACACCCTTACGATATACATCATTTAGTGTTTCATACATTTAAAAGCTTATTTCCTCTTTTTTGATTCGATTAATATCGAGCTTTTAATGGTTGGCTCCACTTTGACTATTGTTGATATTAATGCTTGTGTATTGGCTGCAGGAAACTATTACCATATTACGCTTTTTGTTGCACACACAAATTACATTAATTTCATAACATCTAAAAGTTCAAAAAATACTAGTTAACGAAGCCAGCGCCATCACCCGATTTCACGAACAATAAATTTAAATTCATTGATCAGCAGCTAGATTCATACCCCTAAGCAAAAATAAGCAAAGCACCAAAATAGGGATGGATGGATGGATGAATCAATGAATGGATAGATAAATGGATGAATGAAAGGAATGATGTGTTTTAAATGGGTGAATAAAGAAAAAAGAAACAAAAGCCAATGAATTTACGAACAAATAGATGAATGAACGATAACAAATGGATAAAAAATTGAAAAAACGAATTAACAAATCGAATAAACGAGTAAAGAATATTAAATACCATGGGTAATTATCATACTAGAATGACAACTTGAAATACCAGAGAATAACGATTGAGAGTGTGTAATGTCGGAAAACTCAAAATCAGTACATACTCTGCCTTTGGTTCCTTACTGCCGATGAAAAACAACATAAAAAGCAGCGAAAATTGAAAATAAAACGCACACGTAACAAACACAACGAGAGCAAACACAACCCTGGATGAATTACGCCAATTGTAGCTTAAATTTTGTTATATCTTGGTCTTGACAAAAATTATCAACGACCATCCAAATCAAACGTGGCATGCTCTGTTGACATATCGATTTAAATCTAGTTTTTTTTACGGTAATATTTCCAAAAAAAGACAACAGGTATTATGGAATTGTGAATGTAGAGAACAATTTCAAAACGCTTGGATTTTAGCAAGCATAAAAAGGAACATTTTCATATTCATAATTACAATGTCACGTTTAATCAAATGCAATCAAGACTTTTGATAGCTGAGCCTCTTGTCAAGAAAAACACTTTGTGTCTGACACGTGGTATATGTTAACGAATAAAACAATCGAGGAAGCAATGCTTCAGGGTATTAAGATACTTTAGTTGGAAGTTATTTCTGACCATATCACAATAATTATGTTTGAAGAGGAAGATGATCGTAGAACAGAGAAAATGATGATGCCGAAGTATCGTAACCGTACCGTTTCCCACTCATGCAAAAAAACGACTCTAAAACATGAACGATCACAAAACGGCCATCTGCCGCTTGGTACGATGATAAGATCGTTAACGGAAACGCAGAAAATTGAAAATTATTATCTAACTAGTAAGACGGGATCGAGTAAACAGCGAAATTGTTCGCTGTCTAAACAAGTTTGACAGCTTTTCATCTACAGCATTTAGTATATGTGATATTCTTTTGACAAACTAAATTGCTAAAATAATTAATTTAACACTTACGATTACGACAGTAAAATTGAATGAACAAATCAAAAACAGTTCTTCGTGTTTGATTCTCAATACACTTGAGATGTTGAGAGAACACGAGAGGGGCGTAGGAAACCACGACGATGTAACATCCCGCGTGTTTTGGTCAGAATATCAAACAAGGAAAACTGTTTTTGAAACAGCAGATGATTCGTAAGCACACAAGTTTATTGACAGAAACTAGTTTGTACAAGAAAAATGAAAAATGCGAATCCCGTATAACAATAAAAGGTAATCTTTCAGTGGAAGAGCTACAAAATGCCCTTTATAGTAGAAGTACATTAAGCCAATTGAGGCAAATTAAGTAAGAAGGCAACTTTGATCCCAGAATGAAAATGAAAGCAACGAAAGCATTACAATCATTGCAGGATTCTTTGATTGACAACAAGCAATAGGTCAATCTATCACTACTTCATCTATGAGCAACATTTTACACTGAGGACCATGAGATCTTATTAAACCGAATCTCTTCTGTAGACCATGACATCTTTCTAAACCGAATATCTACTGTTGACCATGAGATCTTACTAAACCGAATCTCTACTGTTGACCCGCCATGAGATCTTACTAAACCGAATCTCTACTGTGGACCATGAGATCTTACTAAACCGAATCTCTACTCTTGACCCGCCATGAGATCTTACTAAACCGAATCTCTACTGTGGACCATGAGATCTTACTACACCAAATCTCTACTGTAGACCATGAGATCTTACTAAACCGAATCTCTACTGTTGACCCGCCATGAGATCTTACTATTCCAATCTCTACTGTGGACCATGAGATCTTACTAAACCGAATCTCTACTGTGGACCATGAGATCTTACTATACCAATCTCTACTGTAGACCATGAGATCTTACTATACCAATCTCTACTGTAGACCATGAGATCTTACTATACCAATCTCTACTGTGGACCATGAGATCTTACTATACCAATCTCTACTGTAGACCATGAGATCTTACTAAACCGAATCTCTACTGTAGACCATGAGATCTTACTAAACCGAATCTCTCTTCATTGATCGAGAGCCTACAGATATTTATGAACATCAGCGTCTGGGTATTATCTGGATTTAAAAAATAAAATAAAATTGTGCTTGTTTTAATTGAGAATTGACTATATTTAAACAATGTCTATAAAAATAATTACTGAATTCGGTTTTGATGATATCCGTAATTATAAAATATATTTGCAAGTGTTATTGGCCTCATATTATATGAATCACCTTCACATTGATAATTACGGATATCATCAAAGCCTCATCAAATAATTGTTTAATATTATTCCAGTTGTAAAATATATTGGTCAATTAAGTTTAAAGCATGGTAACGATGATGTGTTGTCTTTTTTGTTTGAGATATGAATAATATTCTTCACTGCGGTCGGAAAACAAAAGCAGAGAAGTAAACGTCATTCGCCATATTTCCTAACATAACATCACCGTTAATGATTCTCCATTTTAAAGATAAGACACCTGTTAAGATATAATTGGCTTGACTTTGGAAATAGATCGGTCACTTCCAATGAAATATGAATAAAGGATGATTTCGAAAACCAAGAATTACTTTAGCTGATAACCTGTACGTTTTGACTGCAAATGATGTGATAATCATGTTGGAAAAAGGCCGTTCGTAATACCATGAGCATTTACTGCAGTTTACTGAGATCAATGAGAAGATATGGAGCAAAACGTAAGATATTTGAGGAATGAAATAAACAGGAGCATAAATAAATGGCTAGGGGTGGACAGAATGTTAATCATGAAGTGAATTAAAAAGAAAACGAAAAAACAACTGAATGAATAAATATAAGAAAAAAGCTAATGAATGGCTACGAACAAATAAATGAATGAATGATAACAAATGGATAAATAAATGAAAAACGAATGAACAAATCGAATAAACGAAAAACAGAATGGACGAATAAAAGAACAACGAAAAATGTCAATTATCAAACTAGAGAAAGAGAAATGCTGTGAAAATGAAACTACTTGAAACATCAGAGAATAACAAAATGGGTAATTAAGGAAAACTCAAAAATGTGATGAAAACAACTGAAAAGAGCAGCAAAACTTAACAACACACATAACAACACTACTGTCGCACTACTGTCCTACCTTAACTTTCGTTCCGGTCTCAAAACTTGGATATTAATAGGCCGATTGTAACTTATAACTCTTATATCCTTGTCCTGACAAAAAATTATCGACCATCCAAATAAAACGTGACATGCTCTGTTGACATATCGATTTAACTCATGTTTGATAATATCGGACGAAACCCACAATCAACGTCGTACCGAACTTGACGGGTTATGAAAAACAAAAAAAGTGCACATCTGATGGTCAATAAAAATCGTGGTGACTGCATATACTTTTGAATTATATATAATGGATGTCGCATCACGGATGTATTTCGTCTAGGGTTAAATCATTTAGCTATTAGTAAGACAGTCAGAGTATCGTTTTACTTGACAATTTATTTCCTAGCATTTTATTCGAGAGGCATCCGCGGTCATGAAAGTCGCCGGTTCTCAGTGATAGACCGATTGATTGGCAGCAAGAGAGGTAATCGATTATGCAGCATTTATGAGGTAATAATCTCCCGGGGGGACTCCGATGCTCGTCGTATCTTTTAGAAGTAAAATTCGATGATTTGGTCTCTTTTAGGGTTTAAAAATATCAAATTTGCCATATTCTCGCTTTTTGGTATCTTTTAGGGGTTGAAAGCCACTCAAACTCATGGTTTTGGTATCTTTTGGGAATTAAAAACTTGTGAAGCCGCGCCCTTTTGAAAAACGTTTGGTATCTTTTAGGGCTATTTTTGAGAAATTCCGACGAGCATCCCCGATCGTTTATCCCCGAAGTCCACCCTCCCCGGGAATAATCTGCACTAAAACGTGAGAAATGGGATAGTTCATGACAAAATGATATACTACAACGTTTGTTGGTTGGTTAGTTGTTTGTTGGGTGGTTAGCTTACTGTTCGTTTGGTGATTTGTTTGTATTAATTGCTTGGATTGCAAAAAGTACAAGCTTGTATAATCTCCCATGGGGCAAAGTCAACGCCTCAACAGAAGTTATAATTTTACTTGTATATGGCAACAAAGGAACTTGTGTTTCAAACAACAATACAAAATGAATGAACCCCAAGAAAAATGCTCAAAAATAGCCAAAATAATCGCAGTTAATTAAAAACATTAGCGCATATTCTTCAAGTGAATATTTCCAAAGCGTGTTGCTGTTTCATATTATATTAAGATCTGGAGAGACCGTGTGGCTGCCTGCCTTCGGGCAACCAAGTAGTAGGTGCAGCAGCAGCAGCAGCAGCAGCTTTGGAGCAGTATTTATTCAAGTCATTTTTTTAAAAATTTTATTCAACATAAAATTACAAAATTGAAAGGAATATTTTAAAAGTAGTTGCTTACTTTTGTCCTGTGATCACATAAACTTAACAAATAATTGTAATATCAACCTTATATTTTCAATTTTTTTTGCAGCTTTTCACTAGGTTTTACAGCTTAGGAATAATGATAATAATGACGTCAGCCTAACTCATAATGCGGCGCCATATTGGTTTCAGATAAAACTTTTTTTCCTTTTCCAATTAAGGTTACAGGATCAAAGGTTTACGCGGACTCAAAAACTCGCCATCGCGTCAGATCGTTTGGTAACTAAAGAAATAATATATCATTTTAAAGCTGAATAACCGAAAAATGTAATTATGATGTCCTTATTTCGAAAGCAGAAAAAAGTTTAAGTGCTCTGAATGAAAAGTGAGAACTTTTGTTTGAAGTTAACATAAGATAACTTTACGATCGGATTGCTTAAATTTTGTACAATGTCCTTTATCACATACGTGGCCACAAAATCTTGTGAGCGAATTTAATATTTTATGATTGGTTAAAATGAATGGTTGAAATGGTTGAATTTTGCAATCTACCTACCAAATGTGATACTAACCCTCATAAAATAAAGAGTTGAAAATTTACCCTGCGGTTTCCTTTCATTTTAAACGCAGCTATCATGACCCAACAAAATTAGCAATTTAGCAATCACTTTTTAAATCATTTCTGAATATCTGATCAAAACAGAACTCAAAGTGGTAACATCCAATGACATCACAAGCCAGGAGCCATCTCTGTTTCAAATGCTGTAATACCCTAATCCGTATAGCAACAAATTCAAAGAATCTTAAAACGTTTTAATTGCAACAAAAATCAGATACGTATAGTATGTCAGTCAACTTAGTCATACTAAAGCTTTTAGACATGTCTGATTGCTTGTTTAAACATACTGGTAATATTAGTTAAAATTTTAAATTTAGTTTTATTGCACCAGGAAACATGCCTAGAAAACGTAACGCTTTGGGCATTTTAGTCACGTCCGTCTTGTTTAGCAAAGCTAGTTCAGGTAATTCCGTAGAAACAAAACTAGCCATATAATTTTGATAAAACTTTCTACAGTACAACATTTTGAGATTTTCATATAAAATATAAATAGATAAAATAAAAAAAATTGGGGTCACCTTATTGGATTTCGCGAGAAACATTTTAAAAGTACCTCCACTTTTGTCAATTTAGAGTCTAACATTTAAAAATTCACTTAAGTGTCTCTTTACCGAGCTTGGTCAACACCAATATGTTTTAAATATGTTTTGAGGTACTCCTTATACATTGGGCTACTGATATAAAGCAAAACATTTACATTAAAACTTACATTAAAACTCAACACAAAAAGACATAAAGCCAAAATTAACAAAATGTTAGAATTTTTGGCCGTCTCATCGATACTTTGAACGAAACACTTTTCAAAATATCTAAAAATCTAGCCATATAATTTTTCATCGATCACACGTGTTAAAAAAACATCGTTTGAAATGATATTATGAATAAAAATGATAGGTGTCCGTATTGGTTTGTGAGATATTTTGAGAAATATCCTCAAATTTTAATCAAGATCAAGGTTTTACCGAGTGTGGACTGGGGCATGTTTAAAGAAATTCGCAATTTTTCACTTGAAAATGTGTTCGAAAAACTGTTCGGATTTTTACGTTAAAGTACTTCCCAAAGATAGATCTGTATTCTTTGTTTTTTTGTAAGCTGGTGCACAACTTTTAAAGGGCTGACAGGCTTTTTATGGGTATAACCCTTGTATAGTATGTTTAACGGATTGACGCCTGTATATTGTTCTTCCAACAAATGTTGTTCATCCTTAAACGGGTGGGAACCATTTTAGCATAATAAAAAAGAAAGCAATGGATCAGTTTCGTGTGGCTTTTTATCATTTAGAATTTCCAGGAGCAAAAACCAATATCGAAGGGCAAGATACAAATTAAGGTAATTCCGCAGAAATAAAACTAGACATGGAAATGCCTTGAAACTTTCCACAATACTATTTTTTTAGTTGCTTATTTCAAAAATAAAAAATGGGGTCCCCGAACTCGTTTTCTCGCGATTTGTTTTTGAAAAGTACCATGTTTTGTATTTTGGGAGTAAAATTCGAAAATTCAAAAATAATTAATTACTGGTCGATAAACATTTCTAGCCATACACAATTCTCTTGATTTTGCTATTTTTCCATAAAGATGTAAGTAATATATACAATATGAGAGGCCGATCTGTATGGAATATACAATGTCGAGCCGAAGGCATTTTATATTCCATACAGATCGGACGCGAATATTGTATATTACTTATAAAATGTCTAGATTAATGCAGCTATTCCAGAGTAATGTTTTCGAAATTAGATTTAATTTGGCCGAGATATTTCAAGCTAAACCTTATGCAAATCAGGACGATTTCTGTATAAAATATACAGATGCCTTCACGGTAGTGATTTTCTATTGTTTTGGGTTCATTAATTATTCATGAATTTTATAAGTGGAGATAAAAATCATGTGATTATTCGATCAGAGAAACATTTTTTTCTAACCAAAAATGCTAAATTTCTAGCATAGAGTATAGTGTTCGAGGGAAGTCGAAGTGCCTACTCAATACACATTTCTTGAAATATCTTAAAAACTAGACATGGAAGTTTATTGACAAATTGATATGTGAGAGAAAACATAGTTCTTGAAAAAATAAGAAAATAATATAAGATAGGTACCTGAGTTCGTTTTCGTGCTGTTGCCATCTTAATAATATACTTGTAAAAAATTCTCGCTTCTGATTGGTCGAGAGCAGTGCAGTTCAGGCGTAACACCAGTGCAGAATGCTGTAACACCAGTGCAGAAAACTGTAATACCAGAGCAAATTACAACTTGATTCAAAAGACAAAATACGCCTTAAAACTAAATGCTTTTGGATTTTTTTACTATCTAGAGAATAATTGTAATATTCTAAACATTTCTATTTGCAAAAAGTGTAAAATTTTACAAAAATACTCAAAAAATCTGCAAAAAACTGAGCAAGATCTCGTTGAAAAGTTGTCAATTTTCGCCTTGAGCGCGCGCTGGATGACGACATCATCACGCCATCATCGGCGCGCGCTCGTTCGAATTTGAATCAAAATATCAACCAAATGCTTTTAAAATTGACAAAATGGTTGCATTTTTTGCAAGTATATATACCCTACGGGCTCATGCAATTACGAACTCTTTGAAAAACAAACTCGTGCAAATTAATTCCAAATTGAACCCGAAACCATCTTATTACCTATACAAATACCTCAAATGTGTTAAAATCTATAAATTACCGGGAGAGGACTGGATCGAGTTACAGAAATATCGCGTTGTCTCGCTTGAAAATGTCTGAATTGTCCGGGTTTTTTTCTTTAAAACGATAAAATTCATAATAGAAAAAAAATTGAAACATGCACAGAACTGTGCGCAGTGCAAAACTACGGAATTACCTTAATTTACAATCGTTTGTAAAACCAACAGAAAATTAATCGAAAGGAAAAGAAAAAAAAAACATGATCTCACAATATTTAATTTATAAAAGAGCTCAAATCGCACTTCCCGTCAAATTTGCCGTTGCATGTTTACTTTTTTTCTTATTTGAAGAATCCTGATTAGGGTTATGTTAGAATAACAACAACGCTTAAAACCTGTGCCTGCGAGAAAACTACCGCTGAAAACGCCGCGCGTGCGGCAAACCCGGCAAAAGGCAATATAAGAATAACACAAGCAGTCTTCAAAAACAGTACTTCAACCAGCTAAAAATCTTTTTTTTTTGGCGAGATTTTAGGAAATTTTCATTATATGGTAAGTGGTTGAAGGTTTCACTTTTAAGAAGCGGTTTCGAGTCAAAGATGAAAACAAAACTGTGCATTTTGAAAAATTTGAATATAATCTATTTTCCCCTATTTGTGTAAAATAATGTCTAAATGCCAATGTCTGTGAAAACTACATCGATAGCCTTTTTCGCCATTTGTTCTTCAAAAATGTCAAAACATATGGCTCCATTCAAAATTTATTTATTTATTTACTTATTCATTCATTCATTCATTCATTGATTGATTGATTCATTCTTTTATTAAAGTTCATTATCAATCAACAATATCCTAGACCTCATAATAACAAACAGGCCAGGCCTTATATCAAACATTACATGTCCAGCTAAATTTAGTGATCATGATGGTATTGGATGTAGTTTACAATCTGCTACCCAAGCTCAACGAAAGCCAAAGAGAAAGATCTATCATTTCTCTAAGGGTGATTACAAACTCTTGCGAGATGAAATGTGTGCGCTTCATGAAGACAAGTTATAACCAAATCTCATCACAAGAACAGTAGAGGAGGACTGGAAATTATTCAAAGAAGCACTGCAAAATTCAATCGACAACAACATACCATCCAAATTAGTCAGTGGTAGAGACAAACTCCCCTGTATAACGTCATCACTTTGTCGTCTTATACGTAGGAAAAATCGACTACATACGAAGTTTAAAAGGACGGGAAGTTCGAGACTGCGTTGTCAGTAGAAGAAAGTTAGAAGAAAGCTAAGCTCTGCCGTTCTGAAAGCGCGTAACGAGTATGTAAACACAATGATTGGCGATTTTAAATCTAACGTCAAACCATTCTGGCAATTTATTAGATCTCAACGTAAAGATAATCAATCTATGCCATCACTTCAAACCACCACAGGCCATCTCGCGGAATCTGATCATGAAAAAGCTGAAGCGTTAAATAAACAGTTCCAAATGAACTTCTCTGAGGAGAACACTGAATCTATACCACTCTTAAACAGAAAGTTCGCCAAAATTTCAAACATAACTATTACAGTAGAGGGAGTTTGTCAAATCTTGACTGGCCTAAATCCATCTAAAGCGGCCGGTCATGACAGTCTACACCTGAGAGTCTTAAAAGAGACTGCACATGTTATTGCTCCAATACTTACTGCCATCTTTCAGAAGTCCTTGGACCAAAGTGTCCTCCCTTGTCCTCGTCTCGTCACATGCACACAGAACATTTCAACGTACCATTTGCAAGAACTGACGTTTATAAAAATAGTTTCATACCAAGAGTTGTAAGATTGTGGAATAGCCTTCCACTATCAGCAATAGATAAGCGTGCAGACTTAGACGCCTTTAAGCATGTTATTTCAGTTTGAACACTATACATGCGCTGTGCAAATTATATGTAGTAACATGTAGCACAATATTATTAAAGTGAAGTGAAGTGAATCAATCGGTAACTATATGTCCCATACGGATCAATTGTTAGCATGTTTATTCTACTATTTTACTTTGTTTTGTCAAACAGGTTTCCATTTAAGGTATTTGGAGACAGTTTCTCAAAAGGCCTAACGACCTAAGAAAACAACGGCAAAATCTATCTTGCTTTTCTTATTTCTTAACAATATTTTGATACACAGTTGCTTAATAGTTCTGGAGGATATCTTGAGACTTTTGTGGCGATCGGTATTGATTTATGCAAATTATGAGGAAATCCTGGAAAACAGTTTTTTTAATTTATTTTCAAAAATTTGCTATAGAATCATGTCAAAATGCAGAAGCGTAATATTCAACATACTCCCTAACTGCACAGTGATTTTAAAGAAATTTCAATTGAGAAATTTGAAGTTATGAAGCCGTTAACTTTGAACACGATTTTTGGTTATAATTAGCAATCACTTCAATGAAAATGATATTTGCTGTCACAGATTTTTTTAATGCTCACCGATTTCAGGTCAGAAATTGTTTAAGATATGCTTAAGCCAATCCTCTATACGATTTGGCAATAATCGCGTTTTTCACGAAGATAGGGGCTATAGATAAGAAGTATATTTTTACCACATAACGCGGAACAATACCCAATCCCATTCAGAACCACTTTTCACAAAATTGACTCCAACAATTTTTTTCAAAGTTTCTGCATAAAATATTGAATCCATTGCGGTGCAAATGTGCTAGGTTTTATTATTCTAGATACTCTAGGACGCGCAAGGAAAAATTAACAAAATTGGTTAATTTTTGTTGAATTCTTCATGTCACAAATGACGCGAAAAGCGTACAAATGTTTTGAATCTGTCCTATTGTAGTGTATAACAATAGTGGAATTAAAGGATTAAGTCTCCTGTGTCACGGATTCTCGTCACGCCAATTCTTCACGAAAAAATGGTATATATATTAATTGTTCATTTATTTATTTATTTATTATTGATTTGACATACATTTTACAAACCACTTGATTTCGGAGTAAAGTGCATTGTCCAGTTTATCGATTAGCGTGACGAGAATCCGTGACACAGGAGACTTAATCCTTTAATTCCACTATTGTTATACACTACAATAGGACAGATTCAAAACATTTGTACGCTTTTCGAGTCATTTGTGACATGAAGAATTCAACAAAAATTAACCAATTTTGTTAATTTTTCCTTGGGCGTCCTAGAGTATCTAGAATAATAAAACCTAGCACATTTGCACCGCAATGGATTCAATATTTTATGCAGAAATTTTTAGAAAAATTGTTGGAGTCAATTTTGTGAAAAGTGGTTCTGAATGGGATTGGGTATTGTTCCGCGATATGTGGTAAAAACATACTTCTTATCTATAGCCCCTATCTTCGTGAAAAACGCGATTATTGCCAAATCGTATAGAGAACTGGCTTAAGCATATCTTAAACAATTTCTGACCTGAAATCGGTGATCATTAAAAAAATCTGTGACGGCAAACATCATTTTCATGGAAGTGATTGCTAATTATAACCAAAAATCGTGTTCAAAGTTAACGGCTTCATAACTTCAAATTTCTCAATTGAAATTTCTTTAAAATCACTGTGCAGTTAGGGAGTATGTTGAATATTACGCTTCTGAATTTTGACATGATTCTATAGCAAATTTTTGAAAATAAATTAAAAAAACTGTTTTCCAGGATTTCCTCATAAATTGCATAAATCAATACCGATCGCCACAAAAGTCTCAAGATATCCTCCAGAACTATTAAGCAACTGTGTATCAAAATATTGTTAAGAAATGAGAAAAGCAAGATGGCTTTTGCCGTTGTTTTCTTAGGTCGGTAGGCCTTTTGAGAAACTGTCTCCAAATACCTTAAATCAGCTTCGACGCTGAACTGGACTAACCTGTCTAAATATTATTAAATAAATAAAAATAAAGAAAGAAAGAACGGCACCTCGAACGTTCTACTGTGCCAAATGGCATTTCAAGAATGTGTTGCCTTCGCTGGTCGAAAATTTGGTAAAAATCAACATTTGGGCAGATTGTGTTGCGCATGCGAGTGTTCACTCAATCGAACGCCATCAACATAGACGGATTTTTTTCGGATTAATGCACGTGTGTTGACAAAATTGACGTTTCGGATACACTGCGGCAGTCTTCATCAGAATGAGGTTCGATAGAAGTTATTGACTGAAGTCCTTGATGAGTCGTTTCCAGGTCGTGCTGAGTTTATACGAGGATTCCTTGATGAGTCGAGGAAAATATGTGCTACGCTGGTCTAGTCCTTTCAAATCCTTTTCAACTCAATCCTTTTCTTCTTAGAACGTCTTGCAAACGCATGTGCAGAACAAAATGCCCATGTGCTCTAAAATTTAGATTCGTATTATAAACATGATCTCTGTTACCATTAGTGTCGCTAAAAAAATATGCGCTAATATGCGCCTATCTGTTCAAAACGTTTTATATTATAACAATAAATCATAAATTAGTTCAAGTAATTTCCCAAAATACTGATGCAAGTAGCATCACTTTGCAATTTGAAAGTGCGAAGACAATCAACACCCACTTTGTTACAATAAATTACCTTCGCTTCAATTAAATATAAGAAAATTAAACATATGCCAATGATAATATCAAAACCATTGTACTCAAAATGTCCAAAAAAAAAATAATCTTCATGCAGTTTCTTTTTTCTTTTTAGTTTACTGGAACAATTCTGGAATCTGATACAAAAGTAAAGTTACAGAGAAATCATAGAAAAACAAACAAAAAAACAAACAAAAAAAAAACAAACAACAACAACAAAAACAGCATTTAGGATGACTTCGAGAAAATAACCCACAAAAATCTGGCTTTGCTTTTTCTTCTTTAATTTGGTAAAAAAAAATGAGCAAACACTGCTTACAAGTATTTCAGAGCAAATTTTTAGAAAATATCGCAAAGTAAATAGTTTGGAATAATTAGTAGCAAGTGACGCCCCGAAATCGCGAAAACAACACCGTCATGCATCATCAAACAAGAAAATAATGTCACTAACAATAATTCAACACTAATTTGAACAAGCAAGCCGCAAACTATGTTGCCAGCAAACAAGAACACAAAAAAGTAAACAATAAGTACGAATGAAGACACAACCGGAAAACAAATAACCAAACAGTACAATCGAAGGAACGCGCCAAAAATTAATTATTTTTTATCATTTTTTTTTTATTTCCTATTTTTAAGTAGACTATATCTAAGTGTTATGTCAGATCTGAACTAAGAACATTGTAATGTGATGAAACCAGACAAATCAGATGACAAATCTTTAAAACAAATATTATGAAGTTTTTTATTAGCCTTTTCGCCATTACCATTCCATGCACAAACACATACAAAGACACTTTCAATTTAATTTAATTTTCTCTCAGCAGTTGAATATGAGCAAAGTTTCTTTGACATGACTACATATTCTGTCATGAAAATTTAATATTGTAGAATTAATAATGTGGAAAGCAATGAAAGCACCTGTTAGGATCATTATTTTGAACACAAAATGGCTTGAAAAGGAATTTTTTTCGTAAAAAGTTTTGTTTCACTTCGATTTTGTTAAAAAATAAAATTAGCTTTCTCAAGATTTAAGGAATTAAATAAATAAATGAGGATAGAAATTATATTAGAAAGGTTGCAAATCAACTGAATTGTTATAAAAGTTCCAACATGCTACTAATATGCATTCGAAGTTAAAAAGTTCAGTTAAAAAAAAAACAATTGCAATCAATATCAATAGTTGGGGATCTTACGCATAATTTTGAGTTTGCAGTTCTAATTCATATTAAAGAGTTTTAAGAATGATCAGATAAAAAACGATGTAGTTTTAAACACCTAGAGTAAGTTCCGGTGACCACAAAACAAATTTGGCGATTAATCTTTTATTTGCTGACAAGCTCTCACAAAAATGTTCAAATTATATTAAACAAATTACTCACAAAGCCAAATTGCGGTGAACATACTAAGCAAGCACCTACAAATTCACTGCTCAAAATCAGTTCAATTCTATCAAATTTGAGTATACTAGCGTGTCAAATGTTAAAAGAACGACTTTTATATGATGTTGACCAAATATTTGAAAGTTAAAGATTGGTCAGTTAAAATCCATTAAGACTAAAAACAACTTAACCTAACAGTTAATTGTATAAAGTCAAAGTTCCATTTACTTTACAACCACATTAAAGAGAAAACATACCTTCAAACGAAACAAACGCCTGTCCTTTCATACGTCCTTTCATCAAACGAAAAACAACTTTCGGTCCTTTCTCGTGTTGAAACCGAGCAAATAACGACACCAAATCTTCTTCTGTTATCTTTGAATTCAAATTCTTCAAGTATAAAGTCTGCAAGAAAACAATCAAATCAGCTGCAGCGTTTTAGTATGTGCTTAAACATGATTGGATAAGAGCTTACAAGGTTGAGACTGTTTACATATAGCATCATACGACGTCATTATACCATTGTATATCCCAGTAACAATATGATTACGAATTAATGTCAGAAATATAGTTATATACCAAAAAAGAGTAGTCTGAAGCCTGAAGAGTGATGACGTTTTACCCCCGTGTCTAGACCAGAATCCTTTTCACATCGCTTTTGTTCACTAATTATCTCTATTGTTCCTGTATTCTCGAGGGATTATAAAAATTTGAATATGAAAAGATTTTAAAAACTATTATGGTATAGAGACGGGGGTAAAACGTCATCACACTTCAGGGCTATTAGCGATAGAAAACCTTCCGTTCTGCTTCTTTCACCGCTTGCGTTCCAGCTTACCAGTTGCCTTTATACATATGTATTAAACTTCTGTCGTTTTTGCACATATATACATATTTTTAAAAGAAAAATTTAGGATATCAACCAACGTGAAGTATTGTTGTTTTCTAACGCCACCAAATATACTAAAATTGTTTTCAATTTCATAATTAGAGAGTTTTGTCGAATAATAAAATATAGAATGCGACTCCAACATACAATAAAACATACAATAAAAATATGAATGGCCGTTCAAAAATTATAAAAAGTAAAATTATAACTAATAAACAATAATAATAACATATAATCTATGTAAAACACGTATATACCAGTTGTGGATCTAGGGGAGGGGTGCAGGAGGTATGCAACCCCTCCTGACTAATAAACAATAATAACATATAAACTATGTAAAACACGTATATACCAGTTGTGGATCTAGGGGAGGGGTGCAGGGGATACGCAACCCCTCCTGCCTAACAAATAATAATAACATATAAACTATTTAAAACACGTATATACCAGTTGTGGATCTAGGGGAGGGGTGCAGGGGATACGCAACCCCTCCTGCCTAACAAATAATAATAACATATAAACTATTTAAAACACGTATATACCAGTTGTGGATCTAGGGGAGGGGTGCAGGGGATACGCAACCCCTCCTGCCTAATAAATAATAATAACATATAAACTATTTAAAACACGTATATATCAGTTGTGGTTCTAGGGGAGGGGTGCAGATGGTACGTAACCCCTCCTAAAAGGACTTTTACGTCTTTTTACTTTTAAGTATACTTCCAAAATATTCTCGGTATTTCATGCTTACTGGGTAGTACACCCCCTCCTGAAGATGTTGAACCCCCTCCTGAAAACAATCCTGGATCTGCCTCTGTATATAAAACTAATTATTCACCCAACAAAAGCAGTAATACTATTTGACTGTCTTATGTGTTTACGTAGACTGTTCCATTAATTAACAATGGGAGTTTATTTAAAAATAAATTAACCTCACAATAATGGCTGTGATAATGCTATGTAAAAGTATGATAATAAGAAAACGATATAATAACGATCAATCTCTGATAATATTGTTGAATGATAATGCACATGACTATAAATAAGATGACGTTAATACTGGTAAAACTAAACACGGAATGATGACGATGATCATGGAAATGATTCTGTAGACATTGGTGATATAAATGATAATGATAATATGGTAATGATGAGCATGATCATGATAAAGCCTGCTATATGCCTGGTGCATTAGGTGTGGGGGAGGATTGTTAGTAAGGAGATGCCGGCATCTTCTGTGAGGAGGGGAGGGACGGAACGAAAATAGAGCTCCCTTATCCTCCCAGCCCCTCCGAGATGAACATGTATAAATAACTTCTCAAGTAACTAAAAGTTCAATCACCGAACACAAGGAAAATGAACTGCTGTCTGTCACTACATAGAGAGAGAGAGACGTGGTGGTCTAGTGGTTAGGGCATCGGACTTCGGGTCCACTGCGCTGGGTTCGATTCCCAGACCGGGCGATCACGTTGTGTCCTTAGGCAAGATACTTTACTCTCTTAGTGCCTCGTATTCTCGGATAAGGACGTAAAGCCGGAGGTCCCGTCTACCTTCACTCTGACTATGTTATAAGGTGGACGTAAAAGAACCGCTGAGGACATAAACAAATCTCTGGCAGTGACCACCCTCAGTGTCTGTCTCAGCAACCAGCATTGAGCCGCACAGTAACTGGAGCCTAGCTCTGTTGTGATGGTCTCACACGTATGTGTAAAAGCTAGTAAATCATACATAACTTAAGGTAATTCCGTACTTTTGCAATGCGCATGTTTCAAGATTTTTGTTTTCAGGATCATGTAATCTAGTCAAATTATGTTTGTAAAGTGCTTTAAATAAAAAATAATAATGAATTGCGATATTTTCGAGCGAGAAACCGCGATAATTTTGTAACTCGACCCAGTCCTCTCTCGAAAAAAACTTTTTTTTTTACAATAAAATGTTATTTTTCACAATATTTCGCAAAGTAGCACGGTGACCTATGGTTTTTATTTGATACAATTATTTGTTATAACATAATATCAAATATATCTAAAATTGAGCATAGGTTACACTTTCAGCTTAGCAGCTCGTGCGCATGTTGGTATTTCGTCAATTTCTTCAAGATCACATATTTTTTATACATCTGTTCATATATATATATATATATTTTTGATAAAATAAAGTGCAGGCATTTGAACAAAACACGAATTTTGATCTTAAAAGACAAATTACTGTGTTTTTGTTCCGTTTCTCTTCGATTTTTTAGCTTTTTTCTTTACGTTCTCAAGTCACCAAAATGCATGAAATTTGACGTCATATTGCACAAAAACGAATTCGGTGACCCCTCTTTTTTATTATATTTTCTGAAAGCGTTTCTCGAAATTGTTTGTTAGAACGAGTATAAGAAAAATTCATCGGGCAGTTTTATTTCTACGGAATTACCTTAATAGCTGTTTTATAAGCTTACGAAGATCACATGCTAGATAAGCAGACTTATAAATGTGTTAATATGCACAGTTCGGGAACACGAATTATAAATACTTTATGAACAATTTGACAAATATTGTTTCTATGGATACATTCATACAACCTGCGTTAATGGTACTTTAAATTAAAGCAGAAATGCGTGCACAAAATAATACATTCAGAACATAGAAAACTACGACTTTAAACTGATCATCTCAGTGAAAAGACATTAAATACCGCAACATACGTACCTACCTCGACAAGCACTCTCTGGAAATCGTGGTTCATGTCTTCGTCACTAACTGAACTGGACTATTGCAACTCTCTCTTAACTGGACTTCCTAACTATCTACACTCAATTGCAAAATTTGTTGGGACATTACATATAATTTAGAAGAAAATTCACTTAGCAAGAAGAAAAGACTTTCGCTTAGTAAAAAAATCACAAAAAATTATTTGTGCAAATTATTCATATTCTTGTTGGGAAGGGGATGGTATTTCATGGAACGTCTATAACAATAAATTCAAATTCAACTTGTTTTGGGAGATTTAATAAAAGAGCACGTTCCAAAAAAAAAGTTTCAGAATAGTCTTAATAGAATGACGATACACTTCTATCATAACAGGTTAAGAAAAGAATGAAAAGTACGTATATTATGAAGACAAAAAAAATGGCCTCAACATTATTTCTTTGAAAACGATCAATTCCACAGACAAATCGAGACTGGTTATTTAAAATGCCTAGGTCAAACCCCAAGTCAGTTATCACTCACTGTCCTTCAAAACGAGAAATGAACCACGTATAGTATGAACATTAATAAATTGCCTTCCTTTTCTCGACAACGTTTCGTAAGTAAACCCATTATATCCTTTTTTGACAACAGTGAAAGCCGGAATTTACTTATTAAAGAGATTACTAAAGGTTGTTAGGTGTAAATGATTATATAGATAAACACCAACCTACGCACGGAACAACCCGTAAGAAATGATTTAAAAAGACATCAGAGAAATGAATAAAATATCATTATGGCGAATTCACATTTTTAATTTGCGCAATCAATTAACCATTTGTTCTTTTATAAACGCTCGTTCATTCTTGCATTTATGCACTAATTTAACCATACATAAATGAAATAAACAAGAATAACAATTTTTGCCTGTAGGTCAGTCTTTTTGTTTGCTTGTTCAATTGATGGCCAGTTACTAATCATCGCATGCACAACAAATTTCAGTAAGCCACCAACCTCACACCAAAACAAAACAACCACACCACTTTAATACTAATCACCCACGGTTCTTTTAGTAAGCACTTGCTACCAAAATGAAAACTAGAACTTTCTTTGGCGTTTTAATCTGGTTGTTAAAAATAATATTTGATCCACCTTTTTCCGATGTGAGCTCTAGTAATGTGTATTCGAATGCATTCTCTTGCCAATGACTTCGACATTAATAATGTTTGCACTTTATCACGCAATAATTATTTCTGATCCGAGCTCTATGGTGAAGAACGTAAACAAGTTTGATAGGAAAACCTTTTTTTCTATATCGTTATATTAAATTTTAGTTAGATCGCATTATTTTACCGGTTTACTCTAAATAGAGCCTAAAACAATTGACTCTTTATTCAAAAATTTGCAATTGTTGAAGAGTACACAAGTACAAACGAATAAAAGCACATTCATGGCCATAAAGCAAATCATATATGTTTAGACAGAATTTATTTCCGACCAATAGCGACTTCAGACAACAAATGTCAACAGAATTTTTGTAGGGTCAGCAGCCAATTTGTCAATTCAAGCACATTGCCAAAACTGGCAATATATCGCGCTGCTAAGTGGAAGTGTTTAAAAACAGAATCATTGGAAAAATCACTACGTGCAGCATGACAATTACGAAAACTGGCAAAAAGAACAAAAACTCACAGCATGAAAAGATATTTCACTCACAACAAATAAATGAAAATACTGTTATGCCAAACTGTGAAAAATTAAGAAACAAATCTGAGTAAAGATATAGATACTGAGAACGTGAACATCTGTCGGTGAAACACTCTGTGGCTCGAGATCAAAATTGAGAAGAAGAAAAAACTATACATGGTGTCCGAGAACTAGTAACTACACCCACATTAGTGCCTGAATGTGCTTGGGTAAAGAAAGTGGAGAAACATGATAAGGAAGGAAAAAAACGAAAGAGCGAAACAAAAGTGTAAAAGGAAAAAGAAAGGATCTATCTTTTGAAAAAAACTGAACTTTTCAGAAAATGTACACTTGTTTTCATAAGACGGACGCTTTGCAAGACACAGTTTCAGAATTATCCGTGTTAAGTAGAACTTACAACGTAAGCTTTCAATATACTGCAATGTTATGCACAGGTAAACAATAAATGAAAACGAAAAAAAACTAGTCAACAGTTCGCACTATTTTGAGGAAGCTTACCTTTTAAAATGATGGAAAGATCTCCGCACATTTCATACTGGTATACCATACAACAATACAGACTATATCTGTTCTTTGAACAACACCATACCCATTCAACGCGACCATTAGTGAACCGATTTATACGCAAAATTGGAAATCATATTTTATCTAGAAGATGATAATTACAATAATGACATATGCACAAGTACGATCACATTAAACTTAGAGATTCTTTATTCCATAATGATTAAATCAAAATAGTTTTCGAGGCGTAATTCTCGTTCCCATAGTACTGAATGGGCGAAAAAAAGCCATTTTGTGCGAATCAGTTCAGAACTTCAGTTGATCATTATTTCATCATTAAACGTTGCTTTGTCAAATTATGTGTGAAGAGTCATTTTATGAATTTAAATTGCTTTCATTCTACGTGTCAGGCTAAATGCAGGCTAAAAGATTTGTAATCATATTGAAATTGGTGTAATAAAATTGTTGTAAATTGTAAATTGAATGTCTTTTTTCTGTCACTTAATTTCATTTTTTTATTCATTTCTGATTATGATTTCGTGTGAAGGCATCGGTTATAAATTAGGATCATTGCATTTCCACAAAAAACATTCAAGATTACACCAAGATAATGTCTCTGACTCTTAAATAATACTAAGTAGAGTGCAAACACAAAATGTGCGCAACAGCTGTCGCTATTCAGTAGTAAGTGGTACTAATTAAACAAAAGAAAACAATAGAATTAGCATAAATTAGCACTATTTAGTGTTATTGATGTTGCACACTTTTAGTGCGTGCACTCTACTAAGTTAATCTAAATTATTACTTAGCATAGACCTATGGGCGACCACGACATTAGAAAATGCCATTTGGAGAAACGTGCCATGTCTTGTATGAGGAAAAGCATATTCAAGTAAAGATGGGATATGTCTGTACAAATTTGAAACAGCTTATAGGCATTTTGAAGTCTCAATCATATAAAATCATTTGATGTTCTGGCAGTTTACCATATCGCCTGAGAGGAAATATACCTTCGCCGAATTTAGAGAAAAAATAGAAGAAATTATCGAAAACAAACTGACGTAATTAAAGTGTCTTCCAACTTGATTGAAAATATTTGGAAAATATCTGAAAGACATGTTACAACTTTGAAGGATTGGGTGGTTTTATAGTGTTGTTTATCAGAGGATTGGATCTTCGTTATTTTTTCTAATTAAAGTAGATCGAGTAGTTGATGCGTCAAATGTTTTATTTAAGGAAAGATACATGCGTTAGTGGTCGTTATATGTGACATCATCATGACAACTATCATGTTAACGAATTACTGGATTTGCTAACTATAAGACAGCGAATAAGCAATTTCTACACTGCTTCGGTGAAAAGCCCAAGGCTCACACGGTGATGAAATCATAGCCTTAATCATAATCATTTTTATCTGTTTTAAACACGCACGATGACATAGTCATAACCGCGGCCATAAATCATATAAAGAACTACCTTAAAAACTCAAAGCAGATTGGTCGTCCGGTGGGAGTAGACCTGAGAAATGCCGTTTCGTCCACTTGTGTTGATATCATGAATTTGTTATTGTTTCTTCCAATATTGTAATATTGGCCTGTGAGAGCAACGTCATACATGGATTTGCTTCACACGGTTGCCATGGATCCCGTTCGAGTAGTTAGTACGCAAAAAAATAACATGAAAAATCGATAAACAAGTAAGGGCGGTATATATTTTTTGGACTTGAGAAGGTTAATGATATTGTTTTTGTAAACACTCAAAAATTGATGATTTTAAAGGCTTTTAATCTTGCAAACACTCTCTGACAACTTACTCGTCTCACATGTAAACACTCGCACACAGCACATCCCGCAATGCATGCCTGTTCACAATTTCTTGCAAAGCATCACTGTTACATTTTTATCAATAATTATGATAGGCCTGATAAGTTGTTATATCGTTCTATTCTGATTCTAGGAAGAATAATGAGTAGAGGAAGGATTTTTTATAATTCTGTATATTTGCGTGCTTTCTAGACTGATTACTTGTCTGTCTAACTTGTCTGTTTGTATGTTTTGTTTGTTTGTCTGTTTTCTTTGTTTGTCTGTTTGTATGTTTTTATTTTGTCTGTTTGCATGTTTTGTATGTTTCTGTTTGACCCTGTTTGTATGTTTTGTTTGTTTGTCTGTTTGTATGTTTTGTTTGTTTGCCTGTTTGTATGTTTTGCTTGTTTGTATGTTTTGTTCGTTTGTATGTTTTGTTTGTTTGTCTGTTTGTATGTTTTGTTTGTTTGTCTGTTTGTATGTTTTTATTTTGTCTGTTTGCATGTTTTGTATGTTTCTGTTTGACCCTGTTTGTATGTTTTGTTTGTTTGTCTGTTTTGTTTGTCTGTTTTGTTTGTTTGCCTGTTTGTATGTTTTGCTTGTTTGTATGTTTTGTTCGTTTGTCTGTTTGTATGTTTTGTTTGTTTGTCTGTTTGTCTGTTTTGTGTGTTTGTCTGTTTGTGCGTTTGTCAATTTTGTCCGTTTATTCATTGGTACGTTTTTTGTACGTTTTGTTTGTTCGTCTGTTTGGTTTGTATTCTGTTTGTTTGTCAACTTTTTGCTAGTTCATTTATTGTTTTGATAATGCTTTTTTTCCCCATCATCCTTCATGCTTTGCTATTGTGATTGCTAGTGAAGTGGTGATTACGAGATAATTAAAGGCATCATCGTCAATCGCTATAATGCTTTTTTCACCATTATCCTTCATGCTTTGCTATTGTGATTGCTAGTGAAGTGGTGATTACGAGATAATTAAAGGCATCATCGTCAATCGCTATAATGCTTTTTTCCCCATTATCCTTCATGATTTGCTATTGTGATTGCTAGTGAAGTGGTGATTACGAGATAATTAAAGGCATCATAGTCAATCGCTATAATGCTTTTTTCCCCATCATCCTTCATGCTTTGCTATTGTGATTGCTAGTAAAGTGGTGATTACGAGATAATTAAAGGCATCATCGTCAATCGCTCTAACTTATGCTCATAAATACTTTCGCTAATCCTACTGTAACGGTAACAGGTGAATAGACGTAATAAATAATAGAGTGAAAAATCAAACCGTAGTACTACAGTGACGTAGCTGTTGCGTGTGTCACGTACGCATGTGCTTTCCCGTCGCAGTCACACCACTGAAGTATGCAATGACAACTATGACGTATGTCACGCATGTACATCCAAACACAAGATTAAGAAAAACAATAAATCGTGACTTAGCAGTGACAGCCATAACGCATGTCACTCACACACAACCAATCAAACAAGATTAAGATAAACTAGTAAGAAAGAGTGACGTTGATGTGACAACTAAGACGTAAGTCATGTGACACAAGATTAATAGAGATAAGAAAGCGTGACGTCGAAATGATGTATGATGTATCTCATATACGTCCGAAGCCGGGTAATGTTCGAGTTACGCGCTTCGAGTTACGCACTTTTCGAGTTAAGCGCTAGATTACGCCCAAATTTGTCTAGAAATACATTATATTCAATTTTTACCGAACTACCAACAAAAATGCACACTACAAAATATAATAATTATATAGTATTCTCTCGCTGCGCTCGAGTTTTTATACTTGATAAAACACGTCCTGCTAGTTTTTTATATAACTTCAAAACTCCAACACTTATAAAATCAAATATTTCAAATACAAATTTGAAAAATAAGCGAAAAGAGTTATAAAATTGACTAGTGGTCATTCTGATCATGCGCAGAATTTCTAATGTGTGTTGAATATGAGTCCCACATTTGCGTTTGGTCCTTGAGAGTTCAAGGGGGACAAACTTTCTTGAATAAGAGGTTCAATTTCTTGGACCATTTTGGTCACATGATTGAACAGAGGTTACTTCGTACCATGCAAAGTAATCTCATTACTATTCAATGAACCTTTATATGAAGCACTGAATACAAATGAGAGAGTGAGAGTATTTTATGGGTATAAAACCTCATGCATGTGACCAAAATTGGACCACGGATTAGACTAGATGCTCATGAATTATTAATGAGTTTTTGGACAAGATTTAAAACACTCTTGAGCAGATTATATTGATGAGTACTATATTATGTCTGTTGTCATTGTTGTCAATTAAGTAATGGGGAACAACCCTCCGCTGGAGCCAACGGCAACGCGGGGAGCTGTTGACGTCTAGTGGAAGTATGAGCAACACAGACCGCGGGATGGGTGGGTGGGTAATGCCGTTTTCCCTCTCCCACGGTTGTTTCGGCTCAAGTGATGTAAATTATGCAAGGAGTGGTAAATATACTGGAGCTTATTCCTTTGGGATTCCTTAATGACTTTCATACATAAATTAGCATATTCAACTGACTTTGAATAGTACTATATTATGTCTGTTGTCATTGTTGTCAATTAAGTAATGGGGAACAACCCTCCGCTTACGCCCTACCACACTCCTTCTGTCTCCTTAAAACTCCTGTAAGGCACGCTCACAGAGGCAAACCCCACTCAGCTCTCTCCAAACCTTAAAAAAGCTCACCCACCCAAATGTCCGCTTGTCTGATACGTATTTAGTGAATGGTTAACTAACCAGAATGCAGGACCAATGTGTGTTATTACTTTTAATATTATTACACGATATCATTGCATTTGCTAATTATCGCAGCTGGTGCATGCACTCCCAAAAGAAAACTACTCGTATAAAGGCTTAGAAATATGTATATGTATATTTGTTTTGCTATTTCTGGGCGGGAAAAGTCCGTTTAACTCTTCTAAACTATTCCACTGCAGGAAAAGTTCTTCCGAGGCTGGATGTAGATTTGCTAATTTCGACTTCTCTAAGTCTAATATAGTGCAAAGCTTGTTTACTGCTTTTCCACCCAACGTGATCCATTATCTCAGGCAAAGGTACATTTGCTAGAGCTAGGGAGACTGCGGCACCTCCCCGAAAGCTATAAAGAGTAAAATGCCTTCCTTCACACTCATTTTTGAAGTGCATACTATATTCTCTGAGTCGAACCTGTGCTGCTTGGGCGCTAAATTGGTCGAGAAACCTTGCCTTCCTTTGTCAAAGGGTGGAAAAGATAGCCAGTACTTATGTCAATATTTACTAAAGTTGTAATTTGTAAATATAATTCTAAAGCTGCCACCGGGCATACGCGTCTATTTGATCCCCTTTTGAGAACGAACACGTTAGCGTCTCCGTTACGCAACGTCTTAGTCCAAATGTGATTGAACAGAAAACCGGAGTTGTCCGGCATGCGGAGAATTTCCGCTGTTTTAACGCGTAAAAGGTCTGACGCTCTATCTCCCGAAAAGAAAAGGACTTTGAAGAACGCCTGGTCTCTTGCCAGAGCATAAATCGGCTGCGTTGTTATAGTGGGATCAGACAGGCGCGTATGTAACAGTTCACTTAAACGGAAGTGCAAAAAAGGACTCGCCTGTTTAGGAATTGACCTAGCTTGCAATTGCTCAGCTCGTATGCATTACAAATACTGCTTTACCATTAAGCAGGGTTGCCAATACCCTAGGTGGGATCCCATTCCCCTATCCTATTATGATGTGCAAAAATTGCCCGAAGATTTCCTATCATAGAGTCAATGGTCCCGATTGCTAAGCGGGTGGGACACATACAGGCCAACGACTCTTGACTACCTAGTACGCTACACGACGTCTTGTGCACTTTAGTTTTCCCGCATTATCTTTCCACATCAGAAATTTTACCATATCTGCAGGACAACATGAGTTTAACCCTTTTGGCCGGGTACTCAGCTGAAGTAAGAAGGAACTCAGCTCTGTCTCTAATGCTGACTTTTGTTTGTGATATGGGGTGTCTTCCTTTGCCTTGCGTAGTGCCGTCAAACGCTGTTCAATAGAGCTTTCTTCTATAGGAAATTTGAGTTTTTTGCTGAAGCAGGAAAATCCTTTATGTGCTTGAAAAGGATAACGTTTTAACGGAGGACTCTAAACACGAGCCCGCAGGGCAATGTGCGGGAAACCAACCCTTTTTGTTTGGAGATAGAATTGTATACCCGTCATACTTTCGCGCCAGCTTGAAACTAACAACTGATACAGATTTCAGGACTGGCCACCAGATGGGTCTTGGTGAAGACTTTGGAACAACTATCGTGAAGGGGATACCCAATGCAAGCAGATGTCTTACGACTGCACCGACTAGATTGAATGGCGGGAAAATATACGGGTTTTCCCATATCTCTGGGACCTCTTTAGGGGACTGAGCGAAGAAATTCACTCCCAACGTTTGCGGTAACCGGAAAGGCGTGAAAAATGGCAACGGCTTCCCCGACGAATCAAGCTGGGCGTTGCTATCCAGTGCCATTACGTCGCCAGAATGGCCATGGGTTCCCCAGAAAGCATTCTGCACTCGTAACCACGCCTCTTTCGATAATGTGGAAACCAACTTAGACAGCCACCTTGACTGTTTATCAACATTATTTAAATGAATGGGAGTGTGGCTTAAGCTTAGCTGTAAATTTCTCTCTGAGATTACTTGGCAGAGCCTCTTTATAGCTGCTGTAGGTTTTGGCTTCTACTTCCTTCACTGCTCTATGCGCCAAACAGCACCTTACTGTCGGTTATGGCGTCTATCCTGCTGTCCTGAACGGATTTTTTGGGCCGCCTGGAGGACCCTGACCAGTGCCAACGTTTCTTTGGTGGAGATGTGCAAGGGTTTTTCCTCTGTTGACCAGTAATCTCGTAACTCTAAGCACTCATTGGAGAACTGAACCTTACCACCCCAACCACAACCGGAAGTGTCACTGACTACTGAAAAGCGTCCACGCTTCTCACTCGGAACTTGCCCTGTCCAGGCATCCAGAAATCTCCAGTGTATAATTTCTTCTCTGAGAGGGGATGCTATCTTAATTTCCGTGTTGCTGTGTGCAGAACTAATAGCAGCTGTCATGCTTCTAATATACAAGCGTGCTGCTGGAACGGCGGCTGGAAGCGAAATACATTTCCCATGAAAACGCTGCAGAGTCTTCAAAGATACATTTTCTGTTTCGCCAACTTTTCCCCATACTCAGATTGCACCTGATCGTATTCTATTCATCAGGGTTTTTGTTATAAATGAAGTGAACCTTTTTACTGCTGCTTAAACTCCAAAGAGTTGTTTTTGGCGGGAAAGCGCAGTTGTAATGCGTCCCTCTAAACGTTCCCTTGAAGTGGGTAATAAACTCTTTGGCGTCAAACTCCGCCTCGCAACCACTTCAAAATGGTTTTCTTGGAGTGATGTTCCTTTAAGACGGTTTCTCACACATCAAGATGTCTATGGATTTTACCGGCTATGAAGCGATTAGGAATGGAAACATCGTCTAACGAGGGCACTTCTGCATTATCCAGGACTTTAATGGATTCCACGGGTAAAAAACACTGTCTCTCGACAGGGGCTCCCGTCTGCCCTGACCCAGAGGACTTTTTCTTCCTTCCCAATTGATAACGGGTTAAACTCTATTTGCCTCTCCCAAGCAGGGAGGGCGAACTGAACATTCTTTGTCTCTTATATAGCCTCTGAAAACAAAGATGAAACAGAACAGAATGCTTCCCGCGAACGGAAGAAACACGTAACATTCGATGAAACGAAGTGCCCGTGCGTGTATGCTGTTCCCAACCGAGACAAAGAGTAGTGCAATCGAGAATAATGACAAAGGGAAAAGAGGAAACAATACTCGACAACCACGCAGTTGTAAATCTTAAGAGACTTTTATTTTGTGGAGATTCTATTGACATACATATTGATTAGCTGATATTAATGCCACACCATAGTCTCAGGCCCAATTTTCGTCTCTTCGTTGCCGTTTACCATCCGGCTGACCAACAACTCTTTGTTTCTTGTAGCCTCTTGCCTGAACATGCCGGATTATGCCACAATAGAAACACCTGATTGATCTTCTGGTGGGGGCTCTTGCGCTTCCAAGCTGTGAACGGAGGTTACTACCCGTGAAGCGTGCCTCTACCTCACTATCTAACTTCAAACCCCATGTCCACCTTTGCGATAATATCCAGGAATTTTTCCTGGTGCTTGTCTCCCAACAGAACAGCCAGGTATCTGCGGAATTGGTAGTCGGTGGCGGACATCTTCTGTTTCATGGCCGAAAAGACCGCTTGGAAATGCGCTAAATCTTTGTGGCTTTCAGTGGCCGCCGCCACCGTGAGGTCGATTAAGGCCTCAAAAGCTTTGTTTTTGTCAAAAGCAGCCTCCAGTTTGTTCAACATTCGCCTCACGTGTCCCAACAGACATTCTACCGATTGCCGCATGATTGTTCTTGAATGACCGCAAGTTCGTTACGTGGCATCAACTGGAAATCACACAAACACGAAATGATAAGCCTTTTTAGTGGCCCACAAAGTGCCTAACAAATAACTCCACAAAGCTCTAGATGGTCTAACTTACGAATTCAATCAACCTGAAACGGCATCGCACAAACACTTCAGCCAGCAGACTGCAGTTCACTCTGCGCAGGGCCCTCCACCACTACCGTTCACTCTGCCCAGGGCCCTCGGCCAGCAGAACACCGTTCACTCTGCCCAGGCCACTCAGCCAGCAGACTACAGTTTACTCTGCCCAGGGCCCTCAGCCAGCAGACTACAGTTTACTCTGCACAGGGCCCTCAGCCAGCAGACTACAGTTTACTCTGCACAGGGCCCTCAGCCAGCAGACTACAGTTCACACTGCACAGGGCCCTCAGCCAGCAGACTACAATTTACTCTGCACAGGGCCCTCAGCCAGCAGACTACAGTTCACACTGCGCAGGACCTCAGCCAGCAGACTACAGTTTACTCTGCACATGGCCCTCAGCCAGCAAACTACAGTTCACACTGCACAGGGCCCTCAGCCAGCAGACTACAATTTACACTGCACAGGGCCCTCAGCCAACAGTTTACACTGCACAGGGCCCTCAGCCAGCAGACTACAGTTCACTCTGCACAGGGCCCTCAGCCAGCAGACTACAGTTTACACTGCACAGGGCCCTCAGCCAGCAGACTACAGTTCACTCTGCACAGGGCCCTCAGCCAACAGTTTACACTGCACAGGGCCCTCAGCCAGCAGACTACAGTTCACTCTGCACAGGGCCCTCAGCCAGCAGACTAATCCCCAGGATTGTTACGATTCTTGCTGAAAGACTACGTGCGCGCTAGAGCGAGTGGACAAAAGGACAAAAAATACAAGAGCTAGCGGAACAAAAAATAGCCTTAACGAAGCTAGGACTGTAAAATACCAACCTTAAAGAAGAAAAAAGGAAACTTATATTTTGACGCTACAAAACGCTGCTCCCTAAGCTAACGAGTAAGGATTAGCGATAGAAAATACCCAATGAACACGACAAAAACTACCACTGCACTGCAGGCAAACTAGTGGATGCATTTTATGGACACGGCACCAAACAAAATACAAAAACTGCTCATTAACTGCACGCCAGTGCAACTGAAATACTCTACGCTACACGTAGAACAAAGCTGTGTATGTGAAAGATTTACGAAGACGCCGAACAACAGAACCACTGGTGGAAGTTTTGACCAAAATTTACTCACCTCGGCTGCAGTAGCCGCGTTTTTTTTTATTCTCCGGGCCATGTGCTAAATTTTCTTCTATTGCTGCTTGCAGTTGTGCAGGTCGAGGCAGCGCTATGTCTTGTTCTTCTGCCATGTTGGCGGTCTGTGTTGCTTGTTTCGTTTGCTGGAAACTTGCCGTTTTCCCTCTCCCACGGTTGTTTCGGCTCAAGTGATGTAAATTATGCAAGGAGTGGTAAATATACTGGAGCTTATTCCTTTGGGATTCCTTAATGACTTTCATACATAAATTAGCATATTCAACTGACTTTGAATAGAGATAGTATTGTATGCGAATTGCCGTAAATTCTCTAATAAAATAAACCCCCAGAGGTTTTTTATTATTATTTTGCTTAAACAGAGTGCGGTACGTTTACCGTACATTCGGTATCATTGTTGGCCTTCTTGCGTATGACCTATAATGACAGATCAGTAAAAATACATATCGATTGTTACAGGATATAAAAAATGTATATAATATTTACAAATTTACAAATTCTATGAAATACAAAAGGCTATATATGCAAATTTAACATCAACTTGAAATATTTGTCTATTAATTATCTTTTGTAATAAAAACAAATACAAAATGAAAAAAAAAAAAAAAGAAACAATGATTTCTTTCCCTGTCGATTTTAACTATTTAATTAAAAAGAGCGTAACTCGAACGCACTAAGCTATTTTAGTTCCATCGAGTTATGCACCTAGCGTGCAACTCGAAGACACTAAGCTATTTTAGTTCCATCGAGTTATGCGCCTAGCGCGTAACTCGAAGATCTTATCTAGGTTAGTTGAATCGAGTTACGCGGTGAACGTGGCCGAGAAAGAATTTGGGCGTAGTCTACCGCGTAACTTGAAAAGGGCGTAAGTCCGCGCAACTCGAAGCGCGTAACTCAAACATTACTCTAACACTTTACGTCCATCTCAAGGCATTCATTCCAAAAGAAAATATTGTTACATATGATGTAACATATGATTGTTGTTGATGATGATGTTAATATTGTTAATGTTGTTGATGATGATGACTATGCTGTGGATATTGATGATGATGATGACAATAGTGATTATCACCATGATGATGATAATGGTGATAATGTTGATGGTGATGGTGCAAATGATGATGATGATGATTGCAGCAGCAGTGCAGCAGAATGATAATACATGTAGTGGTCATCATAATATTATGGCAGAAATTTACCCATTCAATAAAAGAGGAACAACAACACTAACTTAATACCTTGCTAGGGATGCCTGGAGAGTAATGTTTAAATCGAGACAATTCTTTTATGCTATCAACTGAAAGTCTGTTGGCTATAATGTCTTCTTCTGGGATAGATGCAACATATTTGATAAGCGAAAGTCTACCATCTTGGCCAGAAGTAACAAATTTGCTGTCTACCTCAGTCTTTGGGGCACATTTACTTATAGATGGAGAAAAGTTGATGTTGTCTTTGTTGTAGTCAGGGCTACATAGGCTTTCATTTGATTGGGGCTTTACGAAGCTATTGTCTTTGAGTATTGATTCTAGTAATGGATCTTCTTTCAAATTTTCTGTGAAGTGTATGATTAATTTGTCATGTAAACATTGTGTACTGGTGAAGGATTTAATGGACTATATTAGTAAATGGTAAATTAACTAGAATAACATCATGTAAGTCAACCAAGCATTGAAAGGCTAGAACTAAACTCCTTAAAGATGAATCTCACATATGCTCAATTCAATGCAAATGACATACATTTTATGCTTGTATTTAATGTCTTATTTTCATTTTTTGAAATTCCATATTATAAGGTGAGGTGATGATGGATATCATGACCAATTCCACCCACTCATAATATCATCATTGAATATTTTACCTGACTTGTCAAGTTGCACCAAATGCTTCAAAGTGTGAGCTTTTCCCGTGCCTTTATTAAGTGACATCTCAATCTCCATTGCATGACGGCTAAGATGTTGTACATTGGTAAACAAATCAGGTTTTAACAGGGATTTCTCCTTTTCTTCAATCTTCTTTTCAATCTGCTGCAATTGCTCTGCTTCAGCTGTAGGATTTGCACCAAAACGAGATTTCTTGGCAGGCTACAAAAACATTTGATTATTTAAAGTTGGGGTTTTTCACCCATACAATCCTCTTTTCATTGTGCATTATCATCATTGCTTGGCCAATGAGCTTTCATTGAAGTTGTAGAAAAGTAAATAATAAGACTTGTGAGGACTTTCTAGAACAAATACCACTATCTAGTAAATGAAAGTCCTCACAAAAGTGATTCAGGAGCCTGAGTCAACTGAAATGTACTTTTTTCAAACATGTGAGACAGTTAAGGTTGTTTTCATAAGGGAAGGGAGACACATGGTAACTTTGTTCTAGTTTGAAGTACCTTTAAATAAAATGAATAATTGAAAATGGATCATCAATAGAACCCGTGATGTTTTACCCACCTCTGTTATTAACATTTCCATGTGCGAATAAAATAAACAAATCTACAAAATATCTTCAAAACCAATACACCCACTAAGGAACTCTCTAAGCAAGGTCTAAACATAAATGTATGATAGTCAACAGGGAGCAAAGTATCCTGGTTGAGCTCCTTTAATTAATGGAAAGATGGCTAAGTAAGCATTGTCTGCTATCTGAATGAATTATCAGAGCTTTTTCACATAACAAGCTATCTTAAGCTAATGAGATTTCAAAAATGCTAATAACCCAAAGGAGCGCTGCTAATGAGCACTGCATGTGGGAATGTATGCTTTGATGAACAAAGACAAAGGAAAGCTCAATCAGCTGATTATAGGGTTTATGTTTACGTTAATTAGCTGATCAAACTTGTCTTTGTAAATCAAAGTATACTATCCTGTGTGCAATTCTCATTAGCATTTTTTAGAACTAAAAAGTTTGTTCAAGTTGTTCTTTTTTTTTTTTTTTTTTTTTTTTTGCTCTTAAATCACATTTAGAATACATTTTTTGGATAAAAGTTATTAAAAAAAAATATAAATATGACTTTCAAAAGGTCTTTTAAAAAGGACTTTAAAAAATTACATTGTGGCAGTTAAAAAAATATACCTATAGTATTTGTGTGTATTGAGGCTAATAGTGAACTAAAGAGTTAATGAGTTATTGTGATATATTTCCCTTAAGGTAATTCCACAATTTTCAACTGCGCACGTCTTCTGCACACACTCTAACTACAACACAAACTGTCAAACTGAAATTTAAAATGGCGGTAATTTTCTGCGTGCACAAATGCAATGAGAAAATATAACCAAAAAGCCATTACACATCAACTTAGGAATGATACCTGATGATGCAAAAGATGTTCCAACCACTCTGTTTGGAGGAAAGTAAAAATTGAATCACTTTTTCCCTGAGTTTGTTTCGCTGAACGACTGCCATCGTGCTCGATGATTTACCATAATGGCTTCCTGTGGTATATTTACACAGGTAAAGCAAAGTAAAAAGCCTAAATGTGGGTATTTGAACGAAAATAACTCTGTAATGAGTTCGGTGAACTCCAGTTTTTATTTCAAAAATATACTTGTAACAATAAATTCTATGTACTTATTGACTGAGTGGGAGGGCTGTACGGGAAAATATTTGGCTTGAGGTGATGCCGTACGGGCCGAGCGTAGCAAGGTCCGTACAAATGACCGAGAGCCAAATATTTTCCCGTACGGCCTGTCCTAACTCAGTCAATAAGCATTTTATCATATGACCCTCATTTTTGAGCATTTCTGAGCACTTTTCATTTCGGCCCTGCTCGAAAAAGCCGTACGGGCCTACTCACATCATCATCTACGAAGGTTTTTTTTTAAGAGTGTGCGCCCGGGCAGAATTGGGTCATATGATAATATAACATATTTAGAAATCAAAAAAATTACAGGTAGGTTTTGAATAATTCACAATTTTAAGAGTTAGAAACGACCTCCAGAAGCGCTAAAATGGAATGTTTTAGAGGAGGAACACATTGCTTACATGCCACACAAACTAAGATAATGTCTCATGGACCACCAAAAAATAGTAGGTGATAAGATTAAAGACTCTTCCAACTACGTTTTTTAGTATTAGGAAAAGTAAACATGCTTTCTAGAATTAGACACTCCTGTAAATGATTTTGAAAACATTGTTCAAATTTGCGCGCATAATAGGCAAAAACATCTTGTGTTTGGAGGGAATTATCTCAAAAAACGAAATCGGTGACAACCAACTTATTTTTCTTTTAAGATAATCATCAACTCAAAAACTGTGAAATATCATAAAAACAGTGATTTTTACAGGTAGAATCTATTCCTGTGGAATTACCTTAATTGCTTTAAGGATTGGTAAAGCCTCAGCCTAAGAAATATTCCTGAGTTACGGGAAGATATTTGTTGCTCCCATGACAGTGAATCCCAAGATTAGTTATTGTTTGCAGGTCTGATTTATAATCCCCTAAGACATGTATTGTTTACAATAATGGAGATTACTAGAAAACCAAAGTAATGGCAAACCACAAATTCATTAAGCTTCTAATTTTTCAGTAAAATAGAATGGTTAATGCTATTGATTGCTTTAATTTGATAAGTCTAAAAAAAAAAAACTCCACAAGTATAAAGATTGTTATCAACAGCTTTCTTGAGATTTCTGTTATTGCTTCAACAGTTGAATAACCTCTCCAGAATCCGAATTGATATTCAAATAGTATTAAATCTCTTCCTCACCTTTGGCACATAGCCTTCATGTGTCAATTTCAACTGAATCTCCTGCGCTGTCAGTCCATACTGTTCAAGTAGCTCTGTATACTTATTCTTTTCCTCTAGTGACTGGTAATCCTGCAAGCTTAATGCACCTGTTGACTCTGGATCAAAACTTTTGTATTTTGATGAGGATGTGAAATCTTTCTTCTTTTCCTTCTGACTAAAAGGAATAAGAAATGGAATTATATTTCTCATAAAGTTAGAGTCATTCTGTAAGTTGGACCCATGCAGGTATTTCTAAAAATATTGTGAGTATATTCTTTGTGGTTATGTTTAATATATATAGACACATATGTCTGGTATTAAGGTAGGACTGGAGCCAGTCTGGCTAACATGACCTTTGATTTCGAATTTTTTTTTACTATTTTCAAATGATTTACATTCAAGCTCACACACAAAGTTTCATACCTGTACTTACATTATTTGGAAAGTTATGAGCAATAAAACTTTGGTATCTAAGCAGTATTTTGCTGTAAAAATCAGCTTTAGAGTATCAAAACAAACTAAGACAGATGCACTTTGAGACTCTGACAGTTTTCAGCTTGTTCAATACAAAGAATGAGCCATGATCGTAGCTTCAAAAACATCCTTTATAATTCTTCTTGTTAACTCAATAAAGTTATTAATTTTATGAGATTTTCAAGCTTTGCATGTTTAATCTTGAATTTCTTGCTTTCATGAAATATTTTTTGATGTGCAAAGTTGCTCGAAGTCCGCCATGTAAAGGTCATGACAAACATGCTTTGTTTGAGGTGATGTTGCTACGTGTCACGCAAGATACCTCATCTTATTGGTTTTCGCGGGAGTAACACACCATCATTTATGGAGTTTATTCCCTTTTTTGGAGTCTTTGGATGGTTTTTAATTTTGACAGATGATGACTCAGTGTAATGCAATATGATTTTTTACAGTTCAAGTTGACAATTGAAGATGACCATCATAGGCGAGTAACTTAGTTTTCCCATGTGATCTTGTATGTAAAAATCTATAAAACTTTGATGTTAGTTAAACAAAAACAGCTTATTTAATCTCTAAGTTAATCGTGATATCACAGGCAATCTTCTTGTCTTCTTTTCAAAATGGCGGTTCATCGGAATTACTCGAGTTCGAGTCCAACGCCGGGAAAAAATATATTTTTTCTTATCTCTTAAGTTTTCCACCATATCTTTCTTACTATTTTTGCTTTTTATTTTTCAATAACTTTAATTCCCTCTATTACAAGTTCTTTATCAGTAACAATGTCTGAGTTACGTGCCCATTGGGCGCTTCATCTGATTGCTCACGTCTCTCGACTTTGCATAACAATTTCCAACATTCCTAAGATTTTTTCAATTTGACAATAAATCAAACAACTTTTTTTACAAGAAGATAGATAGATAGATAGATAGATAGATAGATAGATAGATAAACTTTATTTTGAGAGGGTAAAAACACATGACAGTAAAAAAAAGATACTGATAAACTAGTGGCCCTCTATCCTAACAACTAGGTAAAAATTTCTAAATTAATAAAATTACATGTAAAAAATATTAATATAAGTTATGGTAATATATATAATATCAAAAATAACATAAAATAATTAAGAATACGTAAATATATAAAATAAAAAAATAGATAACTATTAAATTGTAGCGTGACTAATTTGGATTAAAAAATCTAAGATTGTTTTTTTGTTCTTGTACTATATTTTTATATAAAGTTCTCTTAAAAGTCATATAGTTTATTGACTCTTTTATTTGTTTGTCCAGATTGTTCCAATCTTTAATCGATCTTACTGAAAAGGATCGTCCACCTTCGGTAAGTCTTTTTATTCTCGGGCATATAAGGTTCAGCTTACTATATCGCGTTTTTCGGGAGTGAATGTCACTATTGAGCTTGAGTATTTCATTAAGGTATTTTGGTGTTTGCTCATTCACTCTTTTGTAGATTAATGCACAACGGTTTATGTACGAGTCCACAGTGAATGGTAGCCAGTTTAAGGAGTTGAACATGTCGACAGATCGAGTTTGTCGTTCTACCCCTAGAATTATTCTAGCGGCTCTTTTTTGGAGCTTAAGAATACTTGTCTCGAGGTCTTTGTTCCCATATGACCACACTGATGAGCCATAAAGTAAAGTTGGTTTGATGACTGTATTGTAAAAGAGTTCTCGTTGTGGACGTTTAAGGTAGGGGCTAATATGTCGTAATAGTCCAATTCTTTTGGATAGTTTCTTACAGTGTTCTTCAATGTGAGTAGTAAAAGTCAAATTGTCGTCTAATTCAATACCCAAAAGTTTGTGCGATCTGACTTGGTTGATAGCTTTGTTATTAATGTACATGTCCAATGTAATGTCATCAATCAGGTTGCGCTGTCTCATTCCTGTAATCAGCATAGATTTAGTTTTTTCATCATTAATGACCATTTTATTCATGCATGACCATTGTGCTATGCTGTTGAGATCGTTGGATAATGCAGTCTTGATGTGGTGATAACTATTTCGATGTGATGCAGCATATAAAGTAACATCATCTGCATATATATCAACTGTAGAACTGTTTACATGAAGAGGTAAGTCATTAATAAACAACAGGAAGAGAATTGGTCCAAGATTTGATCCCTGGGGAATTCCGTCTGTTATTGATAATATAGATGATACATGATTGGACAGTTGGACATATTGTTTTCTTTCCGATAGATAAGACTGGAACCATTCAACCGTAGACGAAGTAGCGCCATAAAGTTGAAGTTTTTGCAGTAAGGTGGCATGGTCGATAACGTCAAATGCCTTTCTAAAATCGATAAATATCATTCCAGTTAATTTGTCTTGATCCATATTAAATAGTAATCTATCAGTTAGTCTTATTAATGCAGTTTCAGTAGAGTGGTGGGCACGGAAAGCAGACTGGTTAATGTAGATAAGATTATTATCTTGTAGGTAGCTATAAAGTGAAATACTAACGTGTTTTTCAAGAACCTTTGACAAAGTTGATAGAACAGATATTGGTCTGTAATTATGGCATTCGTCTTTTGGACCATTTTTGTGGATTGGAGCAACTCGAGCAATTTTCCATGAGCTAGGAAACATTGACGATGAAATTGAGTAGTTAAGTAATCTTTGTAATGGCCGAGTGAGGATAGGCGCGGCAGTTTTCAACAATTTAGCACTTATTCCATCATGACCTGTGGCAGTGTTTGTTGGTAGTTTTCTTATTAAATCAAATGTTTCTTTTTCATTCAATAATGGAATACCAAACTCAGTGTCATTATCAATTCGAGAGTTAATGAAATTTACAAGTTTGCTGTCTTGAGACAGATTGCTATAGGATTGCGAGTCATTTTCGGTATGAATTTGTGAAGAAATGTTAACAAAGTGATTATTCAAGACATTCCAAAGTGTTTTTTGTGAAAGTTGAGTGAATTTTGGAGCAATTTATGACTTATTTTCATAAAAATGACAACGGATAGCCTTCAGTACCACCTCAACAGGGACACCAACTATGATATTGCCCTTCCCTCACAAATTCATCCATTATGTTGCAACCATTGCTATTCAGGAAATTATAAAGCCCATAAATGCCATCAAAGATTTTGATAAATGTCACACAGCCTACAAACCTTTCAAGTGAAATACTAGTATCCAGCTGGTTTTGTACCATTCGTTTTAACTGCTGTTCAGCTTCTGATTCTGTTCCTTCTCCAGGTTGGTCTGGTCTTTGATCAGCAAATGGTGTTTTATCTTTTCCATCCATACGGACGACACCTCTGCTTTTGTACCTTTGTGGATTGCCACTAATAAGAACAAAGAATTAAAATATGAAATATGAAATTACATTGTTGTATATTGAAATGAAAATGATAATACTAAATTGATGAGAGCAAAAAAAAAAATGTACACTGTATATCAACTTTATAAAAACTACACACAAAACTATTCACAAAATATGCCTACACACCATGGTATCCCAGTTTCTTTGTAGGATGTTGTCTCTGGTCTCAAATTCCTTCCAGCACTCACTGAAACAAACATTAAATTAACATAACCCTTATTCTTTTCATTTCACTTCAAAAAAATCTACCATGTTGTAATAGGTTTTATTAGAAATGCTACGTTAAGCAATGCATGAATATAAAAAAGATAAGCAATTCAACTAATTTTTAACCACTATTTTACTCTTGTAACTATTGTGTTGATCAAAAATATGAACGCAACTACATTCATTTTCACGAAACGTCGTGAAAATGAATGTAGTTGCGTTCATATTTTTGATCAATATTATTTCTCAATCAAAACTATAATGTTATTGTGGAAAAAAAAAACCTTTGAACCTTTGATTGATTACTTTAGGTCCTGTAGTATATGAGACCAAACCACATACACCAGGTACTCTGCGGCCTACTATTATTCTCTCAAACAGTTATTCAGTACAATTTGAAAAGTGGAGAGCCAGCACCTATGTTTTATTATCCTCCACAAAAATGGCTTGCACCGCAACATACAATAAGCTAAAATAACAATAATAATAATAGTTTACATACTTGTATGTGTACATTTTTCAAAAAATATCAAAAAAGAAGGACTGAACTCAAATAAAATTAGTTATCGAAATAAAACTGATTTCTAGTTGATTCACTCAAAGGATGCTTGCAGGTTAAAAAAAAGTATAAAAAAGTAGAAAAGTGTTCATGGTTCGAGTGTCCTCACAGTAATGCCCAAATAAAGCTAATTATAACATTTAACAAATTTTTATAATTAAATAAACATAAATACGGCTTACACTAAACCACGAAACGAAATGAAATGAAACGAAATGTCTAAACAATGAAATGACTAAATTGCAAAAACTCTCCAAAAAAGTGAATGATCAGTTTTAGCTGGTCTTTGACAGACAAAGAGTTAAAAGAACTCCCACTCACAGTCCATAAAGCACTTTTCGATTGATAATCCACATTTCAGATCCAATTCAATATGATATTTCCGAGCTAATAGCAGACTCGATCCGAGTATGTTTTCAGTACCAGTGGCGCCATTTTAAATCTATAACACAGGAACTCCAACGACAATATTTCGCAAATTAGACAAGTCTAAATTGCAAAATGTCTCAATTACTCAAATATCTTAACTCACATTGACTAAATCCGCACAAGAGCTTGTCAAAAATGACAGAAATAGGGCAAATAAAATGTTGACATGGCATAATGAAAGTTTCTGACAACACAGGAACCCCAAAGACAACCGTTTCGCAAATTATGGACTGTGAGTGGGAGTTCTTTTAACTCTTTGTATGTCAAAGACCAGCTAAAACTTAGCAAACAGCAGCGAATGTCGGAACATAAACAAAGCCGATAAAAGCAAAGTTTGTTGGAAATGGTGGATACACTGGTAAGTCTCAGAAGTCAGATAGCTGATCATTCACTTTTTTGGAGAGTTTTTGCAATTTAGTCATTTCGTTGTTTGGACATTTCGTTTCGTTTCGTGGTTTAGTGTAAGCCCATAAATACTTACTTTTCATTACAAAATTGCTGTTAATACGTTTTCTGTGTAGAGAAATTATCAAAGTTTTCATCATTATAGAGCTTTCCGTGGATGGACGTGGACATTGTTTTGGTAGCCATCTTGAATGCACGCATCGCAGTGAGCGCTGGGATATGACTCCACCAATGCACTCTGGGTCATTCCCGTCTGTATAGTAGCTGCAACGTGAAGCTATCAGAACCTGGAAGGAAGATGAATTTTGTTTCTGGTTTAACTTCCAGACGATTTCTCCAACAAGGCGCTCTTCTGAGAGCTTTGTCTGCTACCCCCAAATGTTTTTTTTCAAGTGAATCAGATGGTGACAATGCAAGGAAAAACAAGACGAAACTTTCAAGCTTGTTGGGATCGTTGAGTGGTCGAAAACTCAACGTTGAGAATGTTTTGCAAAAAGAAAGTAAACCACGAAAACAAAGCCAAGTAAAGTCTTCAAAAAGACAAGATGGTCTTATACTTGAGTATAAGAGTGCACCTGAAGAGATGTCAAGTTTAGAAGGTGGTGAAAGGAATCAAGAAGCTGGAACAAGCAACTCGATCAAAGCCACTATGAGCAGAGTGTACAGAGCAAAAAACAGGCAACAAGTTAGCCCAGAGATGAATGAAAAACTAAAGTCTGTTTTATCCAATCTTAAGGTAGACGCATCAAAGTCTCAGCTTTCTAAAGATATAGTGGGAGCAGTTAAAACTTGGGGGAGAGTGAGTCCAAGATCAAGAGACATTGAAAATGATTTTAATATGCAGAGCAAGCCAGAGCCAACAAGGACTTCCCAAGCCTTTTCTCTTACATTTGGGGCAAAACTTGATCTATTTGATGATGTCTTTGATGGTAAAACATCAACTAAAGAAACTCTGCCAAGTTTGAAATTACTAGAAGGAGAAGATATGGAATTATTGGAGAAACAAAAATCTTTAGATCAGAGAAATGACTTTGTGACTTTAATTGAAATGTCAGATAAGCAGTGGAAATTCCCTGTTGATAATGAACTCTGTAAAGTGGAAGAAAAAGGTGTAGAATTTGAGGAACATGTCTTTCTCAGCCATTTGTTAGATAATTTCCCTAAGAAGGGTCCTGTAAGGAGGTTCATGGAACTTGTAGTAAATGGCTTAGAGCAGAACCCATATATGAGTTTAGACCAGAAAAAGAAACAAGTTATGTGGTTTGAAGAATATTTTGATAATATCCCAGAAGAGGATCTTTCATTTTAGACAAACATATTTGGCAGTTTAAGTTGATATTGAAGTAGGTATAAAAAAAATGAATAAAGTTTTATTTGACCTAATTTCCTTTGTCATTTATTTTCCTAACTCCGGAACTTTGTTCGGAAATCAATATTGAACACTACTTTTCATTGGAATTTAAGAGTTGATGGTCATATTTTTTGGTTTTCTGGCCTCCAAGTAAAAAACATTTAAAAAAATTGTAAATTTGCTTTTTGTTATTATGACAGTGACAGAAGTGTTTTGAAACACATAATTAGGGGCGGCCGAACAGTAATAGCCATGTGTGGAGGGGGGGGGGGGGGGGGGAAGCACTTTAATCCCCCACCCCTCCCCATCCTCTACCCCCAGTTCCGCTGTCCCTGATAATGCATGAGCAAAACTGAATTTAAATGAATTACATACTTTGTGGTGAAGTCAACAACTTTTCATTATCCTTTCTAAATTCTGAATCTCCTTTTCTTTTTTCGTTTTGTTCTTTTTTGTTGCACTGGAAAAATTACAAAAAACCAAGTGCGTTTATTGACCTCATTTTGCAATATAAAAATAACTAAATGTGGCATTTTTTCACAGAGTTCCCTCTCCTCGCCCCAAATCCCCTTCCCCAGGGCAAAAGAACAGTACGCAAGCAGTTACGCAGGCTAGTCCATTAGAGGATTGGGCTTGCTGTGGCAAAAGAGTCAGCAGAAATCATTGCAGGCGCAGTCGACACCTCCCAAAAACCATTTCGCAGTCTTTATAGATCAAAAATGTAGAGTGTTATTTCAGAGATCGTTACAGATTGCTTGAAATAAGTTATTCGTGCCTGCATGTAAACCTTCAACAAGTTTAATAACATTTGTGAGCTTTGAGAGTTTTGACGAATTTAATGGTTGAATATATATATTATGCAACAACATGGTGGTGAGACTACACCATGTGGAGTTTGTATGTAACAACATACACAGACGTCTTGGACAATTTTGTGGACTGTTTGGTTTTAAACCCTTTGCCGAAGCTTCTCAGCCACGAAGAATTGTTTTAAAAAGAAACTCTATTTATTTTGTGCTAAGAGAAGCCTCCGCGCCTCGAGATACAGTCTCAAATATTACGCTAGATGTTAGCGACGTTGAACAAATTACAGGTCATGTTCAACATAATGGTGGCAAAGTTCTCTCTTCCTCGCAAAAAGTGACCGATGCTTATGGTCAGACCATATCTTCAGTTATCCAATCACCATGTGGGAATGTCGTTCATACTTTAATTGACAGAACTGACTATTCTGGTTTGTTTTTACCAGGTTTCCAACCAATAACAACATCAACTTTTAACATGCTAAGTTTACCTAACTTAGAAAATGAATCCGATAATTTAATAACTCACTTAGATCACATTGCCTTTGCTTGTAAGGAAGGCACAACGTTGCAGATTATTGACTGGTATAAGAAATGTTTAGGATTCAAAAGGTTTCAAGTCAATGCAGATGAAAAGGATGATGGCTTCACTGTTGCTAGTTCAATCAATGGATCAGTAGTAGGGATGAAGTTGTCTGCGCTCGAGTACTGGAAGTGTTCAGAGGTTGGGATTGAGACAAGTTCACATGATTCTGAGAGTAGTGTGAAGTTTGTTCTGGCAGAGCCATTGTCAGGCCAAGGTATTGCACTATCCATCACTACAGCCCTGTTGCTTGCTATATTGTTTTGAGACTACACGTTTGCTAATGTTATTAGACAATTTGTGATGGCCTCTTGCATTTGCTTAGATTAACATAGAAGATTTTTTACATAATATATATGTTTATTTATATAGCACAAAATCCACAAAGCTTTTACTAACATGTAGTGAAACCTTCTAAAACGTATACATGTACAATTTACAGTAGTCATTTTCAAATGAGTGTGAAATGATAAGAATGAGACACCTTTTTGAGATCAGACTGTTTTCTAAACAATAATTTGTTAGTTTGTGTAAAGTAATCCCATGTTCCTGGACCTCCAAGAAAATAGGCGGTCAGAAATTAGAGTGCACTCACCAAAAAAATCATCAGTGGATTACATAAAAACAATGCCTCTACTGATGTAATCTCCGTTTATTCAGTTTTAATTGATTATAAACCACTGATGGTAGTTTTCTCGCTAAAAGATGTGCTATTTAGGTTCCTATGATACGTTAAAAATACATTATTACTACAATTGTAAGAGAAGGAAAGTGTCTTGAAGTCAGTGGGGGATTGTCCACAGTCATATAATATATGCTCACCAAGTGTGCTATCCTTACTCCATAAATGAACGCATGTATGAATGATGCTGATTTTTTATGATTTCTTGTGTTCTATTACTAGCAAGACCAAATCAAATACAGACATTCCTTGATGAACATGGAGGTCCTGGTGTGCAGCATATAGGTCTTTATAGTAAGGACATGGTCTGTGCAGTTGAGAAATTGCGCAATAATGGTGTGGAGTTTGTTATGCCACCAAACTCCTATTATAAACAGGTAACTAATTAGTCATGTACTAAAAAAAATGATGCTGGTACTTTCAAGTGATCAAGTTGTCACTAATGCTAGGGCTGGGTTAGGTAACTAATTAGTTGTGTAAGTACAAATATCAACTTTTTGTATGTATGATTCCAAAGTATTTTTTATGATTTGTTGTATTAGTTTGATGATAGAAAACCAGATCTACCATGTTGACATGTGCTAACACAATTTTACACTTGGCAGAATTTTTAGGGATGCTGTAATTTAGTGTCTTTTAACAAATTCCTTCAATCAATCAATAAAATATTCATTTCTCCTTTAGAATACATAGGTAGTTGCTACTTTGCTAGAGTAGCTAGTTCAGGCTCAACTACTTTCAGCTATTATGGCAACATCCAAAACATTGAGTCAATTAATATTTGCATTGGTTTATATTGCTTACATTTTCAATGAATTGTTCTTAGTAATGTGCTTATCTTTTCTTTTACTTTTGCTGTCAACAAAAGTTAGTTTCTTGATGTATCTGTTGTTTGTGAAATTATGTGTATGACATTTCTTTGTTACCCTGTTGCAGCCAGATAAATTGCAAGAGATCCTACAATCTGGTCAGATAGTAGAAAGGCTTCAAAGACAGGGGATACTACTAGATGCTGAAAGCTTCATTTGTAAAGAAGACAAAACAACAAAGTAAGCATGTGCTGCTGTGTCTATTCTTTGTCCTATTTACAGTCTAGGGTTAATACTGTACCAAACACTGCATCACCTTTCTGTAACTGGTGGTTTAAAAATGTGTGGTGGAGTGCTAATAGATTTATTACACTAGATATTTGATAAGTAATATAAAATATTTGGTTCTGATCTTTATGACCTTTATAGATCTCTCCGCATATTCTTTGTACAAAAGCCATTCTTAGGTGGGCTGATCAGTTTTGTTTATAGAATTTGATGGGTCTTGCTTTGCTTTGGAAATCGAAGAGTGCAGTCATTTCATAGTATGGCAACATTTAAAAAAATGATTAAAATAGAGTGTGGAAATATGCCTGTTACTGCCTTGCATTGGTATATGTCTACAGTTATTAAAAGATATAGGGGAACTAGTGTTGCAGCAGTACAAATCACTCCAGGACAACTAATAGTGTCTGAGTATGTTAAGATTGACTTTCTCTTTCTAGGTATTTAATGCAAGTTTTTACAAAGCCATTATTTGAAGAAACCACATTTTTCATGGAGATAATTCAGAGATTTGGTGCCACAGGCTTTGGCGCAGGGAACATTACAGCTTTATGGGATGCTTTGGATTTACAGTTTACAAAAACTTCAAATAGAACAGAAGTATAATTCATTTTTGAATGACCAACTGCCTTTTGTTGAATTTTTTTTAGTCATTCACGCTGAACTTTTCTGATGTTTTTACAAAATTAATGTAGCCTTTTTCAGCCACAATAATGACAATGTATTTTCAGACTGATATCAACAAGTTTTTGCTCTTAAGACAAAAAAAAAAAAAAAAAAAAACACACATGAACACTTCAAGTCAATAAATTTGTTCTATTGCACCCCATTGTTTCAAAGCTTTTTTTGTTTGGTCTTTTCAGGACCATTTATCAATTTCATGGGGCAGAGATTGCTGCGACAATATTTTGCTATTGGTTGCTTTGAAAAAGTTTTGCCCTAAAATTGATTTATGGTACAGGAACTAAAAATATAAAGATAGACAACTGTATATTTTGATGTGGACTGGGTCACATCTTTACTCTCATAGATACAGGCCAACTGCCGCCCTGTTAGGTCAGTTGGTAAACTAACACAGGTCAAGCCCTGGCTGGACCAACACTCAGGATCTTCAAGTAATTGAGGGGAAGTTGCTGTCTTTATTTCTCTATCTACAAATGGTAATATCTTCATGTCTTCTCGGATAACAACGTAAAATCGGCTCTACTCTAATCCACTTGTGGTTGTTAAAGAAACACCAAGGACACAGTTACATCCATCCTCAGTGCATGTACTCCGGCCGCTTATTAGCCTTGGAGGCACTAACCCCCTAACAATTTAACATGACTTGCTTTACTAGTAAGCACCTTAATCAGCAGTCTTTCAAAAGTCCCCCCAACCCACATGTTATTCCAGAGCAATTCAGATCATGATCTGCGATTCTGGATCAAGTTAGCCACATCTATCTATCCATAGGTATGGCCCAACAAGCAAGGATATAGACAACCAAATGTCTTGTTGTGGAGTGGTTCTGAATTTCTAGTTGATACTAATGAAATTAAATTACAGATTAAAGTGTGGAATTTGGGGAAAACATGTGAGTACTTGCGGATTGTCTTTTCTTTTATACAACTATGTATACTGTTGTGCTTGAAGGAATTTCCAAATCAGGTGGCAAACCATGATCAGAAGTATACAATTCATGCAAATAATAATAATATAATGATAATAATAATTTATTGGTTGTATAGCCCTATTTGCAAGTACAGATCAATAGTGCTTTACATGAAAAAAAAATTCTAAAACCTATATATATCAGCATTGTCACTGCATGCTCCGTGCCAGGGTTTTCACTGGGATTAATTTCTAACTGGGATAGGAATTCTACTTATATCAAAAACCCTGGATGAAGTTTATTGTTATTTTACTTAGTTGGTTAGGTATATTACCTTGTACATCGGCATTAATTACATATATTATACCAGTAGGATACAAGTTGTTATACCCTGCTTGGCAGAGATTTCTCAAAATAATTCTCTGCAAGGACGTGTTTATTGTTCTGTCGAGCATGTGCATGTTGGCATCAATGAGCACCACATTACGTCACTTTCAAAATGGCTTTGGCAAAAAAATATTTAGAGTGCCTGAGCTGTCATCTAGTTTTGAATGAATTAACTCACATTCATCCAATTTTTTGGACACTGCAAAAAACACCTCGTTGCAGAGGTTTCTTTTGAGAAATCAACCCAAGGAACCCTTGTCTTGTCTTGGAATCTTTATAGAAGACGTTTATTCATACAGTCTAGGTTTTACTTGATTATGTGATCTATGTTTGTTAATAAAATCATTAGTCATTTCAATCAATAAAGCATTGTTTGTGATATTATGATTGACTCTTAGTATAACTAATGACCTCCTAACCCACCACCCCCTCCATTTCAGGTTTGGCAGTCATTTGACATAAGTAGATGGTAACCTGTATTTTTATACAATAAACCCAACAGTAAAAAAATTCCTCTACGTGATATTATATGCCATTCAATGTTGTATCCTTGACGAGTTTCTTTGTGGGATTGTATTTAGAAGATGGGTGTACACTATTCTATGTACAGATGTTAGAGTGTCTATGGACCAAGTGTGTATGTGTTAGGGGTGTATGGGTGTATATGGGAGATACTGGTCCAAGGGTTAGTATACGGGTGTATACTAGTCTATGTACAGATGTTAGTGTCTTTGGACAAAGTGTCTATGTGTTAGGTATATGTGGTAAATACCAGTCCAAGAAAAAAAAGAAACACAGGCTAAAAGCTAGATAAAATATACTAGTATCTAAGTTAAATTCTAACAAAATGTTTGGGGTCTGTGCTGCCCTAGGAAGACTGGATATGGAGTCGAGTTTTTGCAATTAGTTCCAGTCTGAAGCCACAGATGAAAAACTCACCTAAACACAAAGCCCTCAGCTCCAAACCCCAAACACAACAAGCCTAACACTTATAACAACCAACCCCTAGAACATTAATCCTGAAAAATAAGTCACCAAAACCCAAACCTTTAACTAAACACTCAAACCGCAAATCATCAACCATAATGCATCCGTCAATTGAACCACGGCCCCCGGGAAAGGCCGGGGAAATTAACATTTGACCATTGTTAAAGTACCGGGTTTTCCCCGGCCTCTGGGGACAAAACAGCTGTTAAATGCCCGGCCCTATGAGCCCGGCCGTATTAGAGCATTTATTTGCAGACAAAAATGATAACTCTTCAAGCATGTTAAGGCCTGGGTTGAAAGCCATTTTGGCTAAAATCGTTTTATTTTTCCTGTGAGTTCGTTTTTCACTTGAACTTAGCCAAACTTGGTATAGTGGCATATCTTGATGACCTTAGGGTTTTAGGCTGATTTTTTTTGGGAGAGGGTGGTCACGTGACCCTGATCCTCAAATCAATTTGTCCATAAATTATAATTAAATATGGGGTGATGGTTACAATTTGTACATAAAATGTTTTGACATATTTTGACTTCTCCCTATAAGGTGTATATGGATCAGCCTTAATACCCGAGCTCCCACTTCTCGTTAAGGAGATATTATGCAAAAATGGTCACGTGACCTGCTGGTTCACTGAAACATAGCCGAATATCTCCTTAATGAGCAATGGGAGTTCAGGTATTAAGGCAGATTCATGTACGTCTTTTAGGGAGAAGTTAAAATGTGCTATAATTTTTCAAGCAGAGATAATATCCGTCACCCCATTTTAATTCAAAGTTTTGGGGTGCATGATTTTATGATTAGGGTCACGTGACCACATTTTCTTCAAACTTTTAATTCCAAACTCGTAAGATGAATAAGTTACGTCTCCATGCAAAGTTTGGCTACGTTGGAGAAAACAACGACATTATTTGGCAGACAATACGGGTGGCTCAGGGTCAGATCCTTGGATGCATTGCAGATGATACTAAGTTATCTCGCAGTTAGTATTATCACCCTGTTTATGACAAAAAATACCTAACTTCCATACCCTGTTTATGACAAATTACAATTGTTTACAAACATTATATGATTTGTATAAATATTTCAATTCAGACACACGTGCTGCTCTTATCTTTTTTTTAAAGTCAACGATCTTATTCCTGCCGATTTCCTGAATGCAAATTAAGAGAGAGACGTGGTGGCCTAGTGGTTAGGGCATTGGACTTCGGGTCCACTGGCCCGGGTTCAATTCCCAGACCGGGCGATCACGTTGTGTCCTTAGGCAAGATACTTTACTTTCTCAGTGCCTCGTCTTCTCGGATAAGGACGTAAAGCCGGAGGTCCCGTCTACCTTCACTCTGACTATGTTATAAGGTGGACGTAAAAGAACCGCTGAGGACGTAAACAAATCTCTGGCAGTGACCACCCTCAGTGTCTGTCTCAGCAACCAGCATTGAGCCGCACAGTTATTGGAGCCTAGCTCTGTTGTTGTGGTCTCACACATATGTGTAAAAGCCTTATAAATAAATTAATTAATTTCTCTCATTTTTTGGGCCCTGAGTATGACAGGAAGTTTGGATTAAATCGGAAATAGAGTAGAATTAGATACCCTGTTCATGACACCAAGGTCGAAAAACCATACCCTGTTCAGCGGATCATCCCCGTATAGTCGATAAAGGGTAGTACCCCCCTCCCACTGGGGTGGATAGCTCATCTAATTAAACGAACTTTTTGACAGTCTAGTTTCCAGACTCACTCATCTTTCTTGATCCTCGAACAAGTCTCCTCTTAGTGTTAACGTCCCCGGTATAATCTCCGACCTTTTTATAAACCTGTTAATTCTCCCACCCCCCGTGGATTGATGTCGTTAAAAAAGCGTTAAATCCCGGGCTATAAAGTGTTAATTCCCCGGCCCTCCCCGGGGGTTGGGGGACCGGGGTTTCAATTGACTGATGCATAAACCCTCAACCGTAAACACTCAATACTCATGCAACCGTAAACCGTAAACCCTCAACACTCAACCCTAAAACGTCAACCAAAAAACATAAACCCTCAACCATAAAATCCTAATTAAAACACTAATTCCTACACCCTAAAACCTAAACACACAACCATAAACCCTAACCCTAACCTAACCTTACCCTAACCCAAACTCTAACCCTCTTCCTATTCCTAACCCTGACACTAACCCTTACACCAACCATAACACTAACCCTAACCGTGAGTTCCAGTCGAAATTCGCATTCGATTTCCTATACAAACCGTGCATTTTTTTGTCATTTGAATGGGCTTAATTCCGCGCTTTTTCATCGAAAAACGAGCATTCGTCGTCATTTGGATGGGCTATTGCACTTATTTCATCAAAAATCGAGTATTCGGAAGGTTCATTAGAATCCATTTTATTAGTTATAAATAGAATAGAGCGTTTTCACATAACACGCTAGCTTATGCTAATAAGTTCTGAAAATACGAATAAGAATTGCACGTGGGAATCAAAGACAGCTTATTAGCGATATTCAGGTTGTTGAACTTTCCTTTGTGTTTGTGTATCAAAACGTACATTCTCACGTGAATTGCTGATTAGCTCAGCTCCTTGGCTCATTGGCATTTTTTTAGAATTGATGAGCATAAGATAGCTTGTTATGTGAAAATTTTTTTTTATGGAACACAACTCTAGAAACAATGATGACAAAAAAAGTTGCATTAATTTCTGTCTCGGACTTGAAAATTCTCGGCTAAAATTTTGCGCTTATCTATCGTTGATAAGTCAATCAGTTATTATTACAAATAATTTTTCGAAAAACTTGTATTGCAGGCTTTATCCGGCTTCAAAGTACCCAAAGTACCCAGTCTAACTCAAAGTTAAATAAACACTCGAAAAACTAGGGAAGAGTTGGCTTAGTTTCTGTCTCAACTTTTTGAGTTTATCTATTTTCGATGGTCAATAATAATTTATCTTTAAAAAGAACATTTCGAAAAAAACTTGTATTCCAGGGTTAAAATAGGAATTAAAACTACTGTTAAGTCAAAAGTCTGAGTAAGCTCAAATTTTCCAATCAGTTGTGGCTCAATAGCATAATTGCCAGAATAATGCTTTACTAAACGAGAGGTCTGCGGTTCAAGTCACAATTGAGGTCGAGTGTTTTTTCGCTTCTTTTCTCAGCGATTACTTAAATCACTATAATTTCGAAAAAATGGGCACAAATTGATATTTGGATATTATAAATAAAATAACAACATCAGTTACAACACTGAGAAAATGTCTAAGCAATCATGAGCGGACTTGAAATAGAGCGAAGGATCGATTGAGATAAAAATCTGAGCTGAAGAAAAAAGATATCCAAGTTCTCAAGAGCGTACGTAAAACAAAAACGGACTTGTAATATATGCCAAATAGAAATGAAAAAAAAAAAAAAAAAGAAACAAACGATAAAGTAACTAGCAAAAAAAAGAAATAAACAAATAAATAACTGATAAAAAAAATAGACAAATAAAAATAAAGAAATAAAGAAAATATTAAAATAATAAATACATAAATAATATATAAGATAAAATAAATAAACACGCAAGTAAAATGAATAAATACTTCAATGAATAAACAAAAAACAAGTAAATAAATTAAAAAAAAGAAATACACAAGCAACATAGCAAAAACCAAATAAACATGTTAAGGTAGTTCGGGGCCCTTGCTACTGCGCATCCTGCTCGCTCATGTGAAATCAAATAAAATTTCTCGTGCGGTTAAAAAGACATTTTGTTGTAGAGCCAAAATATGGTCATTCTTGAACATTTTGTTAAAAAATAACATCATATCATTGCATACGGGCCTCAAAAGCAGCTAGTGTCCATTCCCGCGCGTCCAAAACATTGAAATCATCTTATTTTCCGCGCGTTTCTTGCTTATAGCTCTAAAATTAGCACGCTCACACCCAATTATTTTTCCATTTTTGTATTTGGCATAAACCCAGATTTTAAATTTTGAAATAAAAAATACATGGTCTTCGAGACCAAAACATTGTAATTTTGACTTTTTTGGGGTAAGGTGTACAAAAAATTAATATATCTCTTCTTTTAAATCTCCGTAAAATATCTCAGTCGATGTCTGCTCCAAGGAATAAATTCATGAGAGCTATAGCGAAGGGAGCATTTTGTCAGAATCTTATAGCAGATTTGTAAAAAAATTTCAAATTTGTTCGCAAAAATATAACTTTCAACAAATTTGATGTTACTTATTTTAGTTGAAATAGGACAAAAATTGGCCTTTTACCACCCCTCACAGTTCCAAAACAAGCACCGTGACCCCTATTTTTTATTTCATTTCTGTTTTTCATATGTGTCAGTCCTTATTCAGAAAAAGTTTTAAAAAATTCTATCAGCGGGAAGTGTGGATCCCGAACTACCTTAAAAGGTAACAGCAATGATCGTAACTTAATAAATGCATTATCCGAAACCCTAAACTTAACACAAACTCAAATAAAAGACCTAGCCCAAACCCTAGCCCTAGCCCTAGCCCTAGCCCTAGCCCTAGCCCTAGCCCTAGCCCTAGCCCTAGCCCTAGCCCTAGCCCTAGCCCTAGCCCTAGCCCTAGCCCTAGCCCTAGCCCTAGCCCTAGCCCTAGCCCTAGCCCTAGCCCTAGCCCTAGCCCTAGCCCTAGCCCTAGCCCTAGCCCTAGCCCTAGCCCTAGCCCTAGCCCTAGCCCTAGCCCTAACCCTAACCCTAACCCTAACCCTAACCCTAACCCTAACCCTAACCCTAACCCTAACCCTAACCCTAACCCTAACCCTAACCCTAACCCTAGGGTTAGGGTTAGGGTTAGGCTGAAACAGTTCTCTGCCAAACCCAGGGGTGAATTTTGACAAGCTTTAACCCTAGAGAGGGGTGGATTGGTATAGTCAGGGTTAAGGTTTGAGCCCAAATCACACTTAACATCACAACTTCACCCTTTGAAACAATTAAAGAGAACAAAATCAAACTTACCACAAACACATATTCTGTATTGGTGTCAGCAACAAGTAGTCGTTTTCGATGCAGCTTAATATAATCTGATATCAGTCTATGTAATTCACTGTCTGACTATGGAATAAATGAGAGGACTGATTAAAGAAATGATGAAACAATATTTGACAACTGTACTTCTGCACACTTATCACATTGTGCCAATGATTTGAAGTCACCATTTACTTTTCATTCAGCTATAACAAAATTTACATTTCTTTGAATAACATGCTCTGGGTGTGTGCTGTAGCTCTGTACTCTAGATACTCCCAGTGCAGACTGGATTCAGTACAAAACCTAGTACACACACATCACATACCTCTATCAACACCTCATCATGTCCACGGAACTTTGCTGTCTTATAAACATAAAGATGAAGCTTAAACTCTCCACTGCTATGATGAACTAAATAGTTGGATCCTGAGTGCTCCTTGATGTTAAACTTGTTGTTCTCCTCTTCGGCAAAGTACTTCAGAGTACGAATCTCTAGGCCCCTGGAAAATTGGAGAAAAAAGAAAAAGAAAATTAAACATCTTGTCATCAACTATTCTGTATGTGTGATCACATTTTATGCAGCTCACTGGAGTACACGACGATTGATCTGCACATATTAAAATAATGGAGATGAATCATATTGGGAAAAAAAAAAAAAAAAAAAAAAAAAAAAAAAAAACACACACATACACACACAGCAACAACCTTGGTTTACATAATGAGCTCAGCCAGGATTTGAGCTGGAGCCACAAGGGACTTTAGACTGCTGACAATCCCACCATTTGGCCAAAACACAAACAAATGAAGTCTGTCTGAGCAAAAATCTATATTTATTTTACCTTGCAGGTGGTGAGTGTGTATACAAAGCTACCAACACCAAGTCCATAAATTCCCTGGCTTTCTGGTCTCCTTTGCTGATGTCAACCTTAAATTGCTGGACTCTAACACACTCTAAAATTTCTTCCCTGTGAACACACAATTAAAAACAGACATTGAGTTATCTTATGTTCGAAATTAAGTGCATCACAAAGTGTGCTTCAATCCTATAGCTTGCAATGATTGTGACATCACTTGAAACAAATTGTATTTTCTGACAATTATGATCAATGATTTACAAAGTTTACATTTGTTAGGTGTTTCGTGGGGACTTCTTGTCTGTGTGTGTGTGTGTCTCTCTCTCTTTTTTTCTTTTCTTTTCTTTTCTTTTCTTTTGTTGTTGTTGTTTTGTCTCCAACATGTGTTAGAGATGGGTGAATATACAGTAATATGTTTTGGGTCAATGTGCCACATACCACGACAACCATTTATTAGCTGATGTGAGATCTTCCACTGTGGATAATCTGTTAATGTCCCCTTCCTTTTGCAATTCTGTTGCCAGGTTTCGTAGCTGATTGATCATAGGGTCATCCCTGTATCTTGTGGCAGACTTTTCTCGTCGTATGTATTTTACCATATATATGATGGCACCAATATGATTTGCAATGGTGGATGGGTTTAACTTTCTCTCTGCCTGGAAATTTAAAAGATTAAAAAAAAAATCTTACCAATAGTTCAACACAATTACAGTGAATGGGAGGACTGAATACTTGTTAGCAATCACCGATACAGATGGAAGAAAACAGTGAGCAGAATATGACTGGTGATCAATTGCTAATAAATACAAGGGTTGCAAGCTTGTAAAATAATAGTGTGGACTGCTGATAAATTCAAGCTTAGGGACTAGTAAATGACATATACTCACTTCCAGGTAGTTCAAATATGCTTGAATCAAGTCTTGATTTGTAAAAAGTGCGGCACAAAGGTGTTCTTCTGGGATTCCCTTGTTGTTTTTGCAGTAGCCCAAGTAACCTGCGTCAGAAAGCAAACAACATGCTTCATTTAGTTTTAAGAAACTTTACTTCAATTTGGTATTTTATGAACCGTCAATCAATTTCATAGGGCGGAGCTTAACATGATATATTCTATCCTTGGTTATCTTGAAATAAATTCCCCCTGAAATTGATTGACGGTTCAGAAAAGACCACATCAAAACAAAGTTTTGAAACGGCGGGTAAAGACTGGACTTGTCTTAAGCTCTCTCGATCGCGTGATCGCGTGATAATCATTTTGAGTAACTTTTTTTTTTTTATAGAGATTTAATATATCACTTACAATGAGCTCTTTCAAGAACTTTGTCCATTGTTGCTTGAGCTACTGCAGGCCCTGTACGTTCTAAAGTTATTTTCGAGGTGAAGAAGTCTTTGGCGTTGCGAAGGAAAACTTCGAGCGATGGAGGGAGGCAATCCAGACCGATGGCATATTTACCTCGGCGCTTCTTGAGAGGTGATTGTACATCCGACGAGCTTTCTTGTTGACTGTCTGCGCTATTGTCTTCAGCAATCTCTACTGTAGGAGTTGACTCTGTTGTAGTTATTGCTTCTTTCAACTGAGGGCTGTCACGTGCGTTCGAAGTGCTTCCTTGAGCATTTAAAGTGCTTTCTTGGTCATTCGAACTGCTTTCTTCGCGTTCACGTGGTGACAATATATCAGATTCATCTTCTTCCGACTCGGACGTGCAATATTCCGAGTTAATGATCGAAAGGCAATGATCTTCGTCGGCCATGACTGGGGAATTTCAGTAGAAGCGAAATAAACACTTAAACGGTCCAAAAGATCGGGAGAACGATGTGTCACCTTTCTTCAAACTGTAAACAGTGAAAATGACAAGAGGTGTGAGGTCATGTGACCACTCAATATTTGCATAAATGGCGCGAATTTTTTATCGGCTCCAGGCCACGCGCGGCTATAACTGAACTCGCTTTCAGGTCCAATCAGTACACGTTTTTCAAGTCCCTTGATTTTTATCAATAATTTTTTTCAAAATAACCAGGTCAGTATTTCATGTTACAATCCATCCTGAAGATTATGCGCCCCTTCCTGGATCCGCGTCTGACGTTTTTAAGTTGTGTTTTTTGTTTTTGTTTCTTTGTTTGTGTTTGTTTGTTGATTTTTTTCTTTTCTTTTCTTTCCTTTTCTTCCTCTGGATACAGAGGTGCATCGAGATATTTGTACAGCCAAATCGACTTACAATAAAACGGTCATTTATTGCTTACGTAATGGTTTTCTCCCTCTTTTCGTCTAAAATAAACTCAAGTATATATAGCAACCGCGACGGTGGAATTTGTGACGCGGACCTGGAGATGTGTTTCTCAGATTGTTTGGTACATATGTATATGTATATATAAATGCATGGAAATGTGTACAAAAAATTCACGGGTAAAAATTGCAGGGATGTTGTTTACTCTCGGACGGTCGCGTCATTAGATCAGTCCCGAATTGGGAGTTCTCAACACTGAATCTGGATATGACGAACCCGGCCCGTATTCCTGCGCATTCTAGTATATTCTACTGTTGTATTATTCCTAAGGTTCATGGAACATTCTTCATTATTCTACATTCTTGGACATGAATGTTGAGACAATTAGACTCTATGTCCAAGATTTGTTACTTTTCATTTTCTGGAAGTTTCTGGAATGTTATTGTACATTCTAGTATTCATTTCTCCTTCTGCAACAGCATTCTGAGTTTTAAAATGTGTAATTTCCATCTAATATTTCTAAACAATTTTTCTTGTATCTTTCTTTTATTCATCTAGCAAAAATTATCAACTGGGGGCTAACCAGAAAACCTAACAGTTTACTAGCCCCCAGTCTCATTTTATTTTAGTACAACAAACATACTGGCCTGTAAAAAAAAGACATTTATTCTTATTATTGTACATATATATAAAATGTCAATATAGCTTAATAATGAGTAAATAAACATTCCAATTCTATTCTGTTTTCGATCTATTAATTTCTTATGTACTTGATAGAAACACTTTTACTTAGAAATACTTTATGGTAACATTTCGAGCGCTCCAGACATTACGTAATCTACTTAATATAGATTGAAGGTAATGTAATAGGTATATTTATAGAAACATTTCGAGCGCTCTAGAACATTACATAATCTTCTTAATATAGATTAATTACAAATTGAAAAATGCTATAAATTGAGTGTCTGAACTCCGGGTCAACTCAGTTCAACAATGTCATCCTCAGAAGATTCAAGTTTAATCTACCTCGTAAACGTGTGCGAGAGTCTCAAGGGAATACTGGCACATGCCGATAACATAACTGCTGACAAGAAGGAAAGACTATGTGAAGTTTTCAGAACGTTTTACATATCTCTATTTAATGATGGTAAGGTTTGGTTCAAATATTTTTAACATAACAAAACGTCATAATCCCTTTAAATTTACTGTATATAATCTTTCTCATTTATTTGTTTGTTTATTTATTTATTTGTTTATTCATTTATTTATTCACTTATTTGTTTCCTTGTTTATTGGTTCATTCATTTATCATTTATTTATTCAATTATTTTTCGCAGGATATTTTGACCCAGCAACGCACTTCGACCAGACAGTGAACGAAATTCCATCGCGACATTTCCAAAAAGAATTAGAAGAACAAGAAGAAATCAAAGAACAAGAACAAGAACAAGAGCAACAAGAAGAACAAGAAGAAGAAGAAGAAGAAGAAGAAGACGAAGAAGCCGCAGAAGAACTAGTAGAATTAGAAGGACAGGATGATGCGACCATTTCAAGTATTGGCTCACCACAGTACTCATCAACTGTTTTAGAACCGACCAATGAAGACGCCACGGAACCTGTCTCTCCAGAAATACGTCGCGTCACAGATATTCGACGTCCAGGCAAGGTACTTAAGTTGTTTATTTAATATCATTTAAATTTCTAATCATTTTGATAGTCGAGCCCTATAACTACAATTTTGAATGGTCGAACATGAAGGCTTTTCAAGGTCTCAGGTTTCTTAAAATCAAGTCAGTGGCGGCGGAACAGTAACAGCCATGAAGGGGCACTTTAATCCCCCCACTCCTCCCCTCCCCATCCCCCACCCCGAAATCACAAAACAATTGAAGGAGAAGCCCCCCCAAATATTTAAGTCTTTAGCACCGGCGTACAGAGGAAGTGTGCTTCTGAGTGTAATGATTTTGATTGTTTTTAAAAGGGAAGTCCTGGTATTTCGCGAAAAGTAAATGTTTCTTCACGACAGAAGAGAAGAAGACACCAAAAAAACATCAGGTCTAAGAGACAATTGCTGCAGCCAGAGCAAAATGTCAAGTAAGTTTATTAAAAATCTGATCACCACGAAAGAAAAAAAATAGAAGAAATCATGGGGCTTGCACATGCTATATAACTCTCTGGGTTAATTGTGTTTACCCTCGGTAAATAAAGTTTATTAAATTGCATCATTTCATATCATTTTTTTTTAATTCTTGCGAATTTTAAATTGGACTTTTTGTTTTCTTTCGTTCTTATTTCAGTGTGTATACTCCTCTGACAATACAGACCAACAACCCACGAAGTTTGCACAAAAATGTATCTGCTTTGTACCAGAATCTTACTGATCGACAAGAAAATGTGCTTCTGCCAGGCCGCAAACAGACTACAACCAGCGAAGAAATTGATCTGTTCATCAAAGAATTGCACACTTGGAACACCTTAGACGAAGAGTGGTCCGCGTTTTTGAATGAATATGCAAATAAGACTTTAGAATCGCAAATAGTCAACAGCGAACAAGTTGTCACGACTCTACTGTATCTCAAAAATGTATCGAGTGGTGTCGCTAATGCAGCAACGCACATCGCTGGCCAACTTTTACACAAATTCAACAAAAGTGGTAATACATTAGGCTTAGTGTAAGGCACAATTAGAGCTAACCTGATTTAGATTGTTTTTTAAAAGCCAGCGAAACGAAGGGTAATAGCTGTGAGTGTAATGTAGTGTAATATACACCTAAATAACACACACAAAATATTCTAGAGTCATTTTCAAAAACCCGTTTAATACACAAAGCATATTACAATCTGCTATCGCACATGACTCTTTTTTCGTATAGATTTGTGTAGTACCTTTTTTGTCAGTTTATTACACTTTAATTGCACATTTCAGCTATTACACTCCCCTTACAGTTGGATGAACCTGCGTTTTTGCGTGCTACTATTTCACTAACATATATTTCAAAGTTATTGTCATTTGTTCATCAGACCAAGAATTGCTAGATATTTCAAGAGAAGTTCAGCTAAGGCAGTATCACAAGCTCCTTCGAGAGTGCTCTTGCGAGAGGTGCCTCCACGTTCTCGAATGGGATAACTCGTACATCAGGTATTCATTTCACTGTCATTGAAATTACGCATCTAACGAAAGCGCATAATACGTACACGCAGACTAGGACACATTTAGATGAAAACTCGCACTGCGCGTTAAAAAATCGAGGTGATTGTTCAATATTTAGCCTAGAATGATGACGAATTAGTGTTTTTCTTTCTATTTTAACTTAGATTTCATCAGGAAGGTGTCGCTAGTCGCCAACACAATGTGGAAAACACTTCACTACGACCATTGCATTGTTCATTAACAGAAGTCGCAGCGATATCAATCAAAGTTCAGTTCTCCGGCTTCAGTGAGTCTTCCTTCAATAGAGAAAGACAATTCTGTGCTTCCTGTCCATTTGGTAGTCCCGTGTCAATAGCTTTGTTTTGCCCAACCGACGTACAGTACTGCGTTAACAGATATTTACAAGATGCGCTCAAAATGATAGATGACGACCTAGCAGATGAGATACTACCAGAAAGTTTCAAGAGCAACGCGTTGTCCACTCCACCTAATCCCAATTGTCTCATTGAGCTTGATAAAGACTCCATTCGCTTTTTCGATGGTGATGGTGGAGAGGTAACCCTTAGAACTAGTCTCACTATTTAAACAGACGCACGCATAAACGCAGGAATGATCGATAAAACATACACATTTTTCCTGTGCTGTTCTACTTGTGAAAAAACACAAGCGCATGCAAAAGGATCACGATATTTCCGTTCTTTTCGTACTTGCGCTAATTGTTATTCACGATATGTTACAGTGAGGACAGCGTTTGCTTTTAAGCTTGCGTCTATTTCACTAATATGGCATAGCAATAGAGTAAATGTTAAGAGAAGTAATTGCCATCACTGGACTTATCATATTTCTTCTCTAATCTTGCTTGGGCTCTCTTGGACATAGTGAAACGGCACAGCAATCATGTATATATATACATTTAGGTCAAGAGTCGTGGTATGTCTGTTATAGGTGCGTAAGGGCAAGAGAGTTTCAGAATTTCTGAATGACTGACATTTTTTTTACTCGTAGATAATGGGAGTTCCCGGTATGTTAACAACAGAAGCCGGAAAGATGCGTTTTCGCGTCAAGTTTAACGACGCCCCGGAGGTCTATGAAACATTTCGCCTTTATCGAGAAGATGATGGTAATGGCAGAAAAGTCACTATCTACCACGCCGACATTGGAATTCAGTCATTGTATTATGCTCGCAAGCTCATTGTTCACTCCTCAAAAGTGTACTTGGAAATTGCCTTAAAAGATGGACAACCATTTCTGGACAAGGACCACTATGGTAGAAGACTTGTTAACATTTGGCTCCAAGAGAGAGACAATGTAAGAATACAAATAATATGTCGTCACCTTGTATGTCCCGTGTAAACAATATGTCCAGTAACCAGTTCTTGTTAATTCATACTAGTAGTTCGTGTATAATTGAAAGGTGGAAACCCAATGAAGTAGTTATTATCGAAGTATACATCATGTTTGCTGAAATAACAAAATGATCGCAATGTTTCTGGCTTTCAGTAGCTTGAAGTTATTATTTACGTGTTGTTAATTGCAAATTTATTTCGCCAGGACAATACACTACAACCATTTGCTGTGAAACTAGCAGAAGCCGGTCACACCTACCAATATTTGAAATTTGGGTACAGCGAGGCAGTGAGTCGGGCAACAAAGCAGGCAGTGCAAGACAAGAACGGACTTCGCGGTCTTCCCCGTAGAACGTGGAAGAGTCCCTTTAAGCCGTTTGAGATCAGAAAAGAGTGGCGTGATCCTACAAAGATTCCGGCTGTGTACGAACAGTATTATGAGACTTGTGTTCAGGAACTGGCAATATGCAATGAAGACATTAAAGATGCTATCAACGACTATCGCCAAAGTCGGTTTTATGTTAGACTTGTACGATCTGCACTTTCCAATGAGGGATTATGCTACTTCGCGAAGTCGTCTATTCCGGGTGCTGGGATGGGACTTTTCTTGATACCAAGGAAAAACAGCATTGCTCAAGGTAAAAGATGCATACAAACGTCATGATTATGAAATGGATGAAACAAATGAATGTAAATACAGAAATATGTACACGTACGTTTAAAATTCATTGACGCTCAATTCATGTTAACCTCTGGATTAATGTGCGTCTCACATTGCGTCTCCTTTTGGGGCTGTGTTTGTTACACTTTCCTTGAATGTGCACTTATCAAATGTTTTTCGTTTTGTCACAGGAGAACCCATTTGTAGGTACGCATCACGGCCATGTGACAGAGAACCAGAAAGTAGTCATGTGTACACAGTTCAAAGTGGACGATACTGGTTCGATGCCGAAATCTATGACGGGACAAACATCGGCAGGTTCGCCAACCAAAACCAAGTAAGCCACACCCTTGAGCTTGCCAAACGAATGGCAGACAAGCGAAACTACGTCAGCATGGACTGGAAGCCAGTAAATGACGATGCTCAAAAGAGGGCAAATGCGGTCTTTAAAGTAGTCCACAGCGAGCTTCATTTAGTTGCAAAGACGGAGATTGCTCCATCTAACCATCCAATAGAGATTTTTGTTTCATATGGCGATACGCAGAGTTACTGGATACCGCTGATAACCAAGAACCGAGAAACGTTTCCACAGAGTTTAGTATCTCCTGTGTTATGGATGCTAACATCACCACATTCTAATTGGACAACCGAAGAAAAAGTCACCTGGGCAAACCTAGAAGTATAAGACTATCATTAGAGCTTAAATATAAAGTTAAACATAAGTTGATGGTACACTAGAGATTGTGGCATTATCTATATTGCAGGATATTTGGAAAAAGCAAACTATTTAAAGAAGTACTAAGTCTAGTAGAAGTTTAATTGCAAAATACCATATCAAAAAAACCTATCCTGATCATGTAAATAAGTTTTATCAACAACAATAATAAACAAAGGAATTAAAAAGAAAACTGTAAATATTTTCTATTGCCAATTGAAAAAATAAAATCAAAAAATCCTTTGGGATCTAATTAAAAAGTGAAGTGTGATATGATTTATCATAAAACTAGTTTGATCTAAAAAAACAAAGATATGAATGAATGAATGAATGAATGAATGAATGAATGAAAAGAATGAATGATTGATCGATGGAATGAATGAATAAATGTTTGAATAAATGAATGAATGAATGAATGAATGAATGAATGAATGAATGAATTAATGAATGAATGAATGAATGAATCAAAGATCAAATGAATGAATGAATGAATGAATGAATGAATGAATGAATGAATGAATGAATGAATGAATGAATGAATGAATGAATGAATGAATCAAAGATGAAATGAATAGATCTATTATTGAAAGAAAGGATGGATAGATCAGAAAAAGTGAATTATTGCAGTCTCATGATCATGGAGTGTCAGTATATTGTATATGTTCAAGTTCCACCAGAATCCGGTGATTACATAAAATTAGGAGAGACTAGGCCCAATTTATACATGTTGGACATTAGCAACAGCTACAATAGCACAATCATTTGATCGTTTAGTCTAACATTACCATAGCTTGTTTGTGAATGCAATTACTGGATAATTTCAATCTCAAATGTATGCAGTTACTGCAACCAATTTCAGTTGACTTAGTCATTTGCCATTGATTAAATAAATGAATGAATGAATGGATGATTGAATGAATGAATGATTGAATGAATGAATAAATGAATAAATGAATAAATGAATAAATAAATGAATGAATGAATTAATGAATGAATGAATGAATGAATCAAAGATCAAATGAATGAATGAATGAATGAATGAATGAATGAATGAATGAATGACATGAATGAATGAATGAATGAATGAATGAATGAATGAATGAATCAAAGATGAAATGAATAGATCTATTATTGAAAGAAAGGATGGATAGATCAGAAAAAGTGAATTATTGCAGTCTCATGATCATGGAGTGTCAGTATATTGTATATGTTCAAGTTCCACCAGAATCCGGTGATTACATAAAATTAGGAGAGACTAGGCCCAATTTATACATGTTGGACATTAGCAACAGCTACAATAGCACAATCATTTGATCGTTTAGTCTAACATTACCATAGCTTGTTTGTGAATGCAATTACTGGATAATTTCAATCTCAAATGTATGCAGTTACTGCAACCAATTTCAGTTGACTTAGTCATTTGCCATTGATTAAATAAATGAATGAATGAATAAATAAATGAATGAATGAATGAATGAATGAATGAATGAATAAATGAATAAATGAATAAATGAATAATAAATGAATGAATGGAATTAATGAATGAATGAATGAATGAATCAAAGATCAAATGAATGAATGAATGAATGAATGAATGAATGAATGAATGAATGAATGAATGAATGAATGAATGAATCAAAGATGAAATGAATAGATCTATTATTGAAAGAAAGGATGGATAGATCAGAAAAAGTGAATTATTGCAGTCTCATGATCATGGAGTGTCAGTATATTGTATATGTTCAAGTTCCACCAGAATCCGGTGATTACATAAAATTAGGAGAGACTAGGCCCATTTATACATGTTGGACATTAGCAACAGCTACAATAGCACAATCATTTGATCGTTTAGTCTAACATTACCATAGCTTGTTTGTGAATGCAATTACTGGATAATTTCAATCTCAAATGTATGCAGTTACTGCAACCAATTTCAGTTGACTTAGTCATTTGCCATTGATTAAATAAATGAATGAATGAATGAATGAATGAATAAATGAATAAATGAATAAATGAATAAATAAATGAATGAATGAATAAATGAATGAATGAATGAATGAATCAAAGATCAAATGAATGAATGAATGAATGAATGAATGAATGAATGAATGAATGATGAATGAATGAATGAATGAATGAATCAAAGATGAAATGAATAGATCTATTATTGAAAGAAAGGATGGATAGATCAGAAAAAGTGAATTATTGCAGTCTCATGATCATGGAGTGTCAGTATATTGTATATGTTCAAGTTCCACCAGAATCCGGTGATTACATAAAATTAGGAGAGACTAGGCCCAATTTATACATGTTGGACATTAGCAACAGCTACATAGCACAATCATTTGATCGTTTAGTCTAACATTACCATAGCTTGTTTGTGAATGCAATTACTGGATAATTTCAATCTCAAATGTATGCAGTTACTGCAACCAATTTCAGTTGACTTAGTCATTTGCCATTGATTAAATAAATGAATGAATGAATGGATGATTGAATGAATGAATAAATGAATAAATGAATAAATGAATAAATAAATGAATGAATGAATTAATGAATGAATGAATGAATGAATCAAAGATCAAATGAATGAATGAATGAATGAATGAATGAATGAATGAATGAATGAATGAATGAATGAATGAATGAATGAATCAAAGATGAAATGAATAGATCTATTATTGAAAGAAAGGATGGATAGATCAGAAAAAGTGAATTATTGCAGTCTCATGATCATGGAGTGTCAGTATATTGTATATGTTCAAGTTCCACCAGAATCCGGTGATTACATAAAATTAGGAGAGACTAGGCCCAATTTATACATGTTGGACATTAGCAACAGCTACAATAGCACAATCATTTGATCGTTTAGTCTAACATTACCATAGCTTGTTTGTGAATGCAATTACTGGATAATTTCAATCTCAAATGTATGCAGTTACTGCAACCAATTTCAGTTGACTTAGTCATTTGCCATTGATTAAATAAATGAATGAATGAATGGATGATTGAATGAATGAATGATTGAATGAATGAATAAATGAATAAATGAATAAATGAATAAATAAATGAATGAATGAATTAATGAATGAATGAATGAATGAATCAAAGATCAAATGAATGAATGAATGAATGAATGAATGAATGAATGAATGAATGAATGAATGAATGAATGAATGAATGAATGAATGAATCAAAGATGAAATGAATAGATCTATTATTGAAAGAAAGATGGATAGATCAGAAAAAGTGAATTATTGCAGTCTCATGATCATGGAGTGTCAGTATATTGTATATGTTCAAGTTCCACCAGAATCCGGTGATTACATAAAATTAGGAGAGACTAGGCCCAATTTATACATGTTGGACATTAGCAACAGCTACAATAGCACAATCATTTGATCGTTTAGTCTAACATTACCATAGCTTGTTTGTGAATGCAATTACTGGATAATTTCAATCTCAAATGTATGCAGTTACTGCAACCAATTTCAGTTGACTTAGTCATTTGCCATTGATTAAATAAATGAATGAATGAATGGATGATTGAATGAATGAATGATTGAATGAATGAATAAATGAATAAATGAATAAATGAATAAATAAATGAATGAATGAATTAATGAATGAATGAATGAATGAATCAAAGATCAAATGAATGAATGAATGAATGAATGAATGAATGAATGAATGAATGAATGAATGAATGGAATGAATGAATGAATCAAAGATGAAATGAATAGATCTATTATTGAAAGAAAGGATGGATAGATCAGAAAAAGTGAATTATTGCAGTCTCATGATCATGGAGTGTCAGTATATTGTATATGTTCAAGTTCCACCAGAATCCGGTGATTACATAAAATTAGGAGAGACTAGGCCCAATTTATACATGTTGGACATTAGCAACAGCTACAATAGCACAATCATTTGATCGTTTAGTCTAACATTACCATAGCTTGTTTGTGAATGCAATTACTGGATAATTCAATCTCAAATGTATGCAGTTACTGCAACCAATTTCAGTTGACTTAGTCATTTGCCATTGATTAAATAAATGAATGAATGAATGGATGATTGAATGAATGAATGATTGAATGAATGAATAAATGAATAAATGAATAAATGAATAAATAAATGAATGAATGAATTAATGAATGAATGAATGAATGAATCAAAGATCAAATGAATGAATGAATGAATGAATGAATGAATGAATGAATGAATGAATGAATGAATGAATGAATGAATGAATGAATCAAAGATGAAATGAATAGATCTATTATTGATAAGAAAGGATGGATAGATCAGAAAAAGTGAATTATTGCAGTCTCATGATCATGGAGTGTCAGTATATTGTATATGTTCAAGTTCCACCAGAATCCGGTGATTACATAAAATTAGGAGAGACTAGGCCCAATTTATACATGTTGGACATTAGCAACAGCTACAATAGCACAATCATTTGATCGTTTAGTCTAACATTACCATAGCTTGTTTGTGAATGCAATTACTGGATAATTTCAATCTCAAATGTATGCAGTTACTGCAACCAATTTCAGTTGACTTAGTCATTTGCCATTGATTAAATAAATGAATGAATGAATGGATGATTGAATGAATGAATGATTGAATGAATGAATAAATGAATAAATGAATAAATGAATAAATAAATGAATGAATGAATTAATGAATGAATGAATGAATGAATCAAAGATCAAATGAATGAATGAATGAATGAATGAATGAATGAATGAATGAATGAATGAATGAATGAATGAATGAATGAATGAATGAATGAATCAAAGATGAAATGATAGATCTATTATTGAAAGAAAGGATGGATAGATCAGAAAAAGTGAATTATTGCAGTCTCATGATCATGGAGTGGTCAGTATATTGTATATGTTCAAGTTCCACCAGAATCCGGTGATTACATAAAATTAGGAGAGACTAGCCCAATTTATACATGTTGGACATTAGCAACAGCTACAATAGCACAATCATTTGATCGTTTAGTCTAACATTACCATAGCTTGTTTGTGAATGCAATTACTGGATAATTTCAATCTCAATGTATGCAGTTACTGCAACCAATTTCAGTTGACTTAGTCATTTGCCATTGATTAAATAAATGAATGAATGAATGGATGATTGAATGAATGAATGATTGAATGAATGAATAAATGAATAAATGAATAAATGAATAAATAAATGAATGAATGAATTAATGAATGAATGAATGAATGAATCAAAGATCAAATGAATGAATGAATGAATGAATGAATGAATGAATGAATGAATGAATGAATGAATGAATGAATGACTGAATGAATGAATGAATCAAAGATGAAATGAATAGATCTATTATTGAAAGAAAGGATGGATAGATCAGAAAAAGTGAATTATTGCAGTCTCATGATCATGAGTGTCAGTATATTGTATATGTTCAAGTTCCACCAGAATCCGGTGATTACATAAAATTAGGAGAGACTAGGCCCAATTTATACATGTTGGACATTAGCAACAGCTACAATAGCACAATCATTTGATCGTTTAGTCTAACATTACCATAGCTTGTTTGTGAATGCAATTACTGGATAATTTCAATCTCAAATGTATGCAGTTACTGCAACCAATTTCAGTTGACTTAGTCATTTGCCATTGATTAAATAAATGAATGAATGAATGGATGATTGAATGAATGATGATTGAATGAATGAATAAATGAATAAATGAATAAATGAATAAATAAATGAATGAATGAATTAATGAATGAATGAATGAATGAATCAAAGATCAAATGAATGAATGAATGAATGAATGAATGAATGAATGAATGAATGAATGAATGAATGAATGAATGAATGAATGAATCAAAGATGAAATGAATAGATCTATTATTGAAAGAAAGGATGGATAGATCAGAAAAAGTGAATTATTGCAGTCTCATGATCATGGAGTGTCAGTATATTGTATATGTTCAAGTTCCACCAGAATCCGGTGATTACATAAAATTAGGAGAGACTAGGCCCAATTTATACATGTTGGACATTAGCAACAGCTACAATAGCACAATCATTTGATCGTTTAGTCTAACATTACCATAGCTTGTTTGTGAATGCAATTACTGGATAATTTCAATCTCAAATGTATGCAGTTACTGCAACCAATTTCAGTTGACTTAGTCATTTGCCATTGATTAAATAAATGAATGAATGAATGGATGATTGAATGAATGAATGATTGAATGAATGAATAAATGAATAAATGAATAAATGAATAAATAAATGAATGAATGAATTAATGAATGAATGAATGAATGAATCAAAGATCAAATGAATGAATGAATGAATGAATGAATGAATGAATGAATGAATGAATGAATGAATGAATGAATGAATGAATGAATCAAAGATGAAATGAATAGATCTATTATTGAAAGAAAGGATGGATAGATCAGAAAAAGTGAATTATTGCAGTCTCATGATCATGGAGTGTCAGTATATTGTATATGTTCAAGTTCCACCAGAATCCGGTGATTACATAAAATTAGGAGAGACTAGGCCCATTTATACATGTTGGACATTAGCAACAGCTACAATAGCACAATCATTTGATCGTTTAGTCTAACATTACCATAGCTTGTTTGTGAATGCAATTACTGGATAATTTCAATCTCAAATGTATGCAGTTACTGCAACCAATTTTCAGTTGACTTAGTCATTTGCCATTGATTAAATAAATGAATGAATGAATGGATGATTGAATGAATGAATGATTGAATGAATGAATAAATGAATAAATGAATAAATGAATAAATAAATGAATGAATGAATTAATGATGAATGAATGAATGAATCAAAGATCAAATGAATGAATGAATGAATGAATGAATGAATGAATGAATGAATGAATGAATGAATGAATGAATGAATCAAAGATGAAATGAATAGATCTATTATTGAAAGAAAGGATGGATAGATCAGAAAAAGTGAATTATTGCAGTCTCATGATCATGGAGTGTCAGTATATTGTATATGCTTCAAGTTCCACCAGAATCCGGTGATTACATAAAATTAGGAGAGACTAGGCCCAATTTATACATGTTGGACATTAGCAACAGCTACAATAGCACAATCATTTGATCGTTTAGTCTAACATTACCATAGCTTGTTTGTGAATGCAATTACTGGATAATTTCAATCTCAAATGTATGCAGTTACTGCAACCAATTTCAGTTGACTTAGTCATTTGCCATTGATTAAATAAATGAATGAATGAATGGATGATTGAATGAATGAATAAATGAATAAATGAATAAATGAATAAATAAATGAATGAATGAATTAATGAATGAATGAATGAATGAATCAAAGATCAAATGAATGAATGAATGAATGAATGAATGAATGAATGAATGAATGAATGAATGAATGAATGAATGAATGAATGAATCAAAGATGAAATGAATAGATCTATTATTGAAAGAAAGGATGGATAGATCAGAAAAAGTGAATTATTGCAGTCTCATGATCATGGAGTGTCAGTATATTGTATATGTTCAAGTTCCACCAGAATCCGGTGATTACATAAAATTAGGAGAGACTAGGCCCAATTTATACATGTTGGACATTAGCAACAGCTACAATAGCACAATCATTTGATCGTTTAGTCTAACATTACCATAGCTTGTTTGTGAATGCAATTACTGGATAATTTCAATCTCAAATGTATGCAGTTACTGCAACCATTTCAGTTGACTTAGTCATTTGCCATTGATTAAATAAATGAATGAATGAATGGATGATTGAATGAATGAATGATTGAATGAATGAATAAATGAATAAATGAATAAATGAATAAATAAATGAATGAATGAATTAATGAATGAATGAATGAATGAATCAAAGATCAAATGAATGAATGAATGAATGAATGAATGAATGAATGAATGAATGAATGAATGAATGAATGAATGAATGAATGAATGAATCAAAGAGAAATGAATAGATCTATTATTGAAAGAAAGGATGGATAGATCAGAAAAAGTGAATTATTGCAGTCTCATGATCATGGAGTGTCAGTATATTGTATATGTTCAAGTTCCACCAGAATCCGGTGATTACATAAAATTAGGAGAGACTAGGCCCAATTTATACATGTTGGACATTAGCAACAGCTACAATAGCACAATCATTTGATCGTTTAGTCTAACATTACCATAGCTTGTTTGTGAATGCAATTACTGGATAATTTCAATCTCAAATGTATGCAGTTACTGCAACCAATTTCAGTTGACTTAGTCATTTGCCATTGATTAAATAAATGAATGAATGAATGGATGATTGAATGAATGAATGATTGAATGAATGAATAAATGAATAAATGAATAAATGAATAAATAAATGAATGAATGAATTAATGAATGAATGAATGAATGAATCAAAGATCAAATGAATGAATGAATGAATGAATGAATGAATGAATGAATGAATGAATGAATGAATGAATGAATGAATCAAGATGAAATGAATAGATCTATTATTGAAAGAAAGGATGGATAGATCAGAAAAAGTGAATTATTGCAGTCTCATGATCATGGAGTGTCAGTATATTGTATATGTTCAAGTTCCACCAGAATCCGGTGATTACATAAAATTAGGAGAGACTAGGGCCCAATTTATACATGTTGGACATTAGCAACAGCTACAATAGCACAATCATTTGATCGTTTAGTCTAACATTACCATAGCTTGTTTGTGAATGCAATTACTGGATAATTTCAATCTCAAATGTATGCAGTTACTGCAACCAATTTCAGTTGACTTAGTCATTTGCCATTGATTAAATAAATGAATGAATGAATGGATGATTGAATGAATGAATGATTGAATGAATGAATAAATGAATAAATGAATAAATGAATAAATAAATGAATGAATGAATTAATGAATGAATGAATGAATGAATCAAAGATCAAATGAATGAATGAATGAATGAATGAATGAATGATGAATGAATGAATGAATGAATGAATGAATGAATGAATGAATGAATCAAAGATGAAATGAATAGATCTATTATTGAAAGAAAGGATGGATAGATCAGAAAAAGTGAATTATTGCAGTCTCATGATCATGGAGTGTCAGTATATTGTATATGTTCAAGTTCCACCAGAATCCGGTGATTACATAAAATTAGGAGAGACTAGGCCCAATTTATACATGTTGGACATTAGCAACAGCTACAATAGCACAATCATTTGATCGTTTAGTCTAACATTACCATAGCTTGTTTGTGAATGCAATTACTGGATAATTTCAATCTCAAATGTATGCAGTTACTGCAACCAATTTCAGTTGACTTAGTCATTTGCCATTGATTAAATAAATGAATGAATGAATGGATGATTGAATGAATGAATAAATGAATAAATGAATAAATGAATAAATAAATGAATGAATGAATTAATGAATGAATGAATGAATGAATCAAAGATCAAATGAATGAATGAATGAATGAATGAATGAATGAATGAATGAATGAATGAATGAATGAATGAATGAATGAATGAATCAAAGATGAAATGAATAGATCTATTATTGAAAGAAAGGATGGATAGATCAGAAAAAGTGAATTATTGCAGTCTCATGATCATGGAGTGTCAGTATATTGTATATGTTCAAGTTCCACCAGAATCCGGTGATTACATAAAATTAGGAGAGACTAGGCCCAATTTATACATGTTGGACATTAGCAACAGCTACAATAGCACAATCATTTGATCGTTTAGTCTAACATTACCATAGCTTGTTTGTGAATGCAATTACTGGATAATTTCAATCTCAAATGTATGCAGTTACTGCAACCAATTTCAGTTGACTTAGTCATTTGCCATTGATTAAATAAATGAATGAATGAATGGATGATTGAATGAATGAATGATTGAATGAATGAATAAATGAATAAATGAATAAATGAATAAATAAATGAATGAATGAATTAATGAATGAATGAATGAATGAATGAATGAATGAATGAATGAATGAATGAATGAATGAATGAATGAATGAATGAATGAATGAATGAATTAATTAATTAATGAATGAATGAATGGATAGCATATACACTAAGCTTGTTTATAAATCAGTGCAAACTCACCAGAAGATTAAAATGTACGGTTTTCTTTTATCCGTGAAACACAAGGAAAGCAAATTTTCCTCGTTCACTTAATGCTGGTTGGCTTTGGTTGTTAGTGATGACCGAGTTCGGCATTATAATTTAAGATCGTTTTTTTTTTTTACTCAGTTTTGAACTGAGTAGGCTGCGATCCATGTTCACTCGACTCACAACTGGAAAAACGAAACAGGAAACCCGCGATTCTGACCTGTGAACAAATGGACCAATCACAGCGAGTCTTTCTAAGTCCGCCAACATTTGGCGGTCGTAGGAAAATCAGCACAGGAAGCCCTTCTTACTGGGGATAAATAACACTTCGGTGTATGGATTCTCGTGGAAATCTTTCCATTGCATTGATTTCCCTCCGTTTCTTTCTTATCTTATTCAAAATTTCAATTATTTCTTCGCCTTTTTCATTGATCTCTTGGGGTTTTAACTTTCTTTCCGTAAGAACAGGACGATGCTGATGTTTATACACAGGAAGCCCGCAAGCGCCGGGACTCGATCACACATAGGAGCATCAATGACAAACAGTTTTTAAACACAACAGAATGCAAATGATAAAAGCGTTAAATTCCGTATTTTGTGGGTATGCATTCTATTGTCTGGTGCAGCTCGATCATAACCACAATTCACTTGACTGATAAAAATTAAACAAAAGCCACAGTATCTGTAGTAATAGTAATTTTATTGCAGTACCTTTGTATAAGTGGATATTACATGTACACTTGAAATATTAAAATCATCAGGGCACACTCAATACAGCTATGCAGGTCTACATTGACATGTATCAATATAATTAAGTGTCTATTATCTCAAATGTTCATTAAGCCCACACTAGTGTCACTGTAAGATCACAAACTATTTGAAGAAAAGTTTGAAGGGCTCTCACC